>JALIRH010000003.1:64363599-65563599 GCA_023055505.1 Callipepla californica brunnescens
AGAAAGAAGGAGAAGGAGAAGGAGAAGGAGAAGGAGAAGGAGAGGAGAAGGAGAAGGAGAAGGAGAAGGAGAAGGAGAGGAGAAGGAGAAGGAGAAGGAGAAGGAGAAGGAGAAGGAGAAGGAGAAGGAGAAGGAGAAGGAGAAGGAGAAGGAGAAGGAGAAGGAGAAGGAGAAGGAGAAGGAGAAGGAGAAGGAGAAGGAGAAGGAGAAGGAGAAGGAGAAGGAGAAGGAGAGGAGAAGGAGAAGGAGAGGAGCGTAAATACTGCCCCCCAGTCTGCCCCTCAGCAGAAAAGGTGGGACAAGGGGCTATTTAGTCCACACAAATTGGCCCGCGAGAGAAGAGGGAACAGAAAGAAGGGAATGGGAAAAAAGGAGTAAGAACAAATGAAAACCATCGCAGGGGCAGGCCGCAGCTGGGAGATAGTGCTCATTCCAGGACACAGAGGAACGGGGCACTCAGGTCCAGCACAGCCGAGCAGGAGAAGTGCTCCAGAGGGGGTCGGATCCCGGCGTGCCTGGGCCGGCCAGAACTGCTGCAGCCCTGCCTGGAGCCCCTCTGCGGGGTGGATATTTTCCTTTTCCTTTTCTTTTTCTTTTTCTTTTTCTTTTTCTTTTTCTTTTTCTTTTTCTTTTTCTTTTTCTTTTTCTTTTTCTTTTTCTTTTTCTTTTTCTTTTTCTTTTTTCTTCTTCTTTTTCTTCTTCTTTTTCTTCTTCTTTTTCTTCTTCTTTTTCTTCTTTTTTTTCTTCTTCTTTTTCTTCTTCTTTTTCTTTTTCTTTTTCTTTTTCTTTTTCTTTTTCTTTTTCTTTTTCTTTTTCTTTTTCTTTTTCTTTTTCTTTTTCTTTTTCTTTTTCTTTTTCTTTTTCTTTTTCTTTTTCTTCTTCTTTTTCTTCTTCTTTTTCTTCTTCTTTTTCTTCTTTTTTTTCTTCTTCTTTTTTCTTCTTCTTTTTCTTTTTCTTTTTCTTTTTCTTTTTTCTTTTTCTTTTTTTCTTTTTCTTTTTCTTTTTTTTTTCATTTCTTTGTTCTTTTTTCTTTGTTCTTTTTTCTTTATTTGTCTTCTTCTTCCTTCTTTCCCTTTCCCTTTGTCTCTTCCTATTCTTTTACTATTCCCATTATTTTTTCTTTTCCTTTCATCTTCTTCATTCCTTTATTTTTCTCTTTTTATATCTCCCCTTTGTTTCCTCTCTTTCTCCTTCCTTTTTCTTCTTTCGTTTTCTATCCATTCCACCCCCTTTTCATTCTTCTTTGTTTTCTATTTTTTTTTCTTCTGCACATTCTTCTCCATTTACTTCGTTTTAAAATTATTATCATTATTTCGTTCTCCTTCGTTTCCTCCCTTTCCATCCTCGCACGAACACTCGGCCGGCACCTTTCCCGTGGGCACAGCCCACGTTCCCGAGCTCCTCTCGAGGCCGACCCTTTCGTGCTCTCCCTGTTCTGCACCATGCAATGCCTCCCGCAGCAGGTGCCGGCGGGGATGAGCTGACGGCCTCCCATTCTGCCGGGGAATGAGGTGGAATTAGCATTTTTGTCTTTAACCCCCTACAGGGAGCCCTCTCAGGACCCATCATCGCGGAGCAAAGCTCGGAGCTGCGTGCGCCTAGGAAGGAGAAAGGGCCGCGTGGAAATGCGCGCACAGCCGCCAGGAGCGGATTTCTCCGCGCTTCCCAACAGAGGGAGACAAAAGCTTGGCTCAGCCGAGGCGGGGCAGGGGGAGATAGGAGCAGCCCGGCTCCGGGAGCCCCCAGCTACTGCCCCACAGCACTGCGAACGGTACGGTCTCGCTGTCGGACCGCTCGGGGATGCTGGAGAGGAGGGGTGAGGGCGGCCCCGGGCGCAAAAGTTGTGCTGTTGGGGGGAGTGACGAGACCACCGAACGGCCTAGAAAAATTGTCTGGTTGTGACGATGGGATAGGGAGAAAGAAATCCGACTTTTTTCGGCCGCCTTTCGATTGCCTCCTTCCCTCAAGTCTCTCAGTTGGCAGAGGACGGCGAACTTCTTGCAGCGGTGCTCCGGACCCTGCAGCCAGAAGGGCACAAGGGAGGGAACACAAACGCGGAGCACTCACCCCTCAGCAACGGGTGGATGCGATTTAATCGATCCGCACTATTTTCCCGAAGACCGATGCCCAACGAGCGGGCGGTGCTGACTGTCAAGGCTTTAAACCTCTCTCCTGACGGGGCGGGCGGGGGAGGGCGGGCGGTTGTCATCGAAAGTCCATCAGAATGGGCTTGTCGCTGTCACTGTTCCCGTGTGACTACAGAGCTGCTCGCAGCAGACGCCGTTTACGCTGCCCGTGCAGACCAAAACAATTGACATTCCCATTAATGAACGCCCTCGGGTAATTTGTAACCCCCTCCCCGCCCCATCGGACTTGAGAAAGGCCCCTTTAGGAGCGGGGACAGCGGTTCCCTGCCCGCCTCAGCCCAGCCCCACGTTCTGCCTTCTCCGCGGATATCCCGAATTCCAAACTCCGAGAGGAGCAGTTTCTCCACGCGGTTGCAAAGGCGACCTTCCCCTTCCCCCCATCCCCCCCCCCACTGCCTCTCCTCCCCCCCTTTCAGAAGTTTACGTAGAAACACTCACGACCTTTCGATCTGTCATTCTCGGGAAGCACAACGCTCCCCCCAAACCAACTAAGCGCTCCCTACGAGGTTGCTTTCCCGGATGACACCGCTCGTGTGGGAGAAGCGCGGCTGCCCCGGGCAGCCCGCGGAGAACCTCCCGAGGCCGAGCAAACGTCCCCGCCCCGCCCGTCCCCGCCGTCGAGGCTGCAGGGCAGGTGTCCCCTTCCCGCGCTGAGGAGAGTCCGGAGGGACCCGCCCGCGTAGGGAGAGGGGGTAAGTGACCCCCACCCTCCCCCCACGCAGCCCCACGCCGGGCGGGGCTCACGCCTCGAGGGGGGCGGGCGGAGGGTTGCCGAGTCTCCCCCCACCCAGGTCCCCCCGGCGGCCGCGGGGAGCGGCGGCCGCGGCCATTTAGGAGCGGGAGCGGGAGCCAATGGGAGGCCGCCGGGCGCTTCCAGCGTGGACGGCCGAGATTGACGTGTTTCCCACGTCAAATTGATCCCAAGTAGCGGCGGGGGCTCCCCGCGAGCGGGGGAACCGGCGCGGCGCCGCCACGACAGCCCCGCGGCCGCCCGCCCCCCGCCGCTCCGCCGCCGGCTCCCCGCTCCCGCTCCCTCTATGCCGCCCCGGCGGAGGCTGCGGCTGTGCCCCGCTGCCGGGCGATGGGTAAGAGCGGGGCGGCCGAGGGGAGGGCGGCGGGCCGGGCCGGGACCGCCGCGCTTTCGCTTTGCGGATGGGGGGGGAAAGGGGGGGGTTCCGGGCACGGGTCGCCGGGACAGACCCCCGCCCGCCGCCGGCACCGGCGTGGCGGCCCCGAGGCGCGGGACGGGCTGCGGGCAGCAGCGGGACGTCGTGGCGGCGGGCGGGGACAGGCGGCGGGCCCGACCGGCAGCGCGCTCCGCTCTGCCCTGCTTTGGCGTCCCGTCCTCATAGATCCTCGTCCTAATCCCCTTCTCTGAGTCTTCCTTCTTTCTTTCTCTCCTTCCATCTGTCGTCTTCTCTTTCCTTCTTTCCTTCTTTCTTTCCTTCTTTCTTTCCTTCTTTCCTTCTTTCTTTCTTTCTTTCTTTCTTTCTTTCTTTCTTCTTCTTTCTTTCTTTCTTTCTTTCTTTCTTTCTTTCTTTCTTTCTTTCTTTCTTTCTTTCTTCTTTCTTTCTTTTTCTTTCTTTCTTTTTCTTCTCCTTCTTTCCTTCTTTCTTTCTTTCTTTCTTTCTTTCTTTCTTTCTTTCTTTCTTTCTTTCTTTCTTTCTTTTCTTTCTTTCTTCTTCTTCTCTCTCTCTCTCTCTTTCTCTCTCTCCTCTCTCTTTCTCTTTCTTCTGTTCCCTTTCTTCTGTTCCCTTTCTTTCCTTTCCTTTCCTTTCCTTCCTTTCCTTTCCTTTCCTTTCCTTTTCCTTTCCTTTTCCTTCTTTCCTTTCTTTCCTTTCCTTTCCTTTTCCTTTCCTTTCCTTTCCTTTCCTTTCCTTTCCTTTCCTTTCCTTTCCTTTCCTTTCCTTTCCTTTCCTTTCCTTCCTTTCCTTTTCCTTTCCTTTCCTTTTCCTTTCCTTTCCTTTCCTTTCTTTCCTTTCCTTTCCTTTCCTTTCCTTTCCTTTCCTTTCCCTTTCCTCTCCTTTCCTTTCCCTTTCCTCTCCTTTCCTTTCCCTTTCCTCTCCTTTCCTTTCCTTTCCTTTCCTTTTTCCTCTCCTTTCCTTTTTCCTCTCCTTTCCTTTTTCCTCTCCTTTCCTTTCCCTTTCCTCTCCTTTCCTTTTTCCTCTCCTTTCCTTTTTCCTCTCCTTTCCTCTCCCCTTCCCCATTTTCCCCGTTTTCCCTCCCCATCCCCCTCCTTTCCTGGGCACTGACGCCCTCTCCACCCGTCCCGTCGCGGCAGAGCACACGTACGGTGAGGTGAACCAGCTGGGTGGTGTCTTCGTGAACGGGCGCCCGCTGCCCAACGCTATCCGCCTGCGGATCGTGGAGCTGGCCCAGCTCGGCATCCGCCCGTGCGACATCAGCCGCCAGCTGCGGGTCTCGCACGGCTGCGTCAGCAAGATCCTGGCCCGCTACAACGAGACCGGCTCCATCCTGCCCGGGGCCATCGGCCGGCAGCAAGCCGCGGGTCACCACCCCCCAACGTGGTCAAGCACATCCGCGACTACAAGCAGGGAGACCCCCGGCATCTTCGCCTGGGAGATCCGCGACCGGCTGCTGGCCGACGGCGTCTGCGACAAGTACAACGTGCCGTCGGTCAGCTCCATCAGCAGGATCCTGCGGAACAAAATCGGCAGCCTCTCGCAGCCCGGCGGCCCTTACGACGGCGGCAAGCAGCCCACCCCGCAGCCCGCCCTGCCCTACAACCCCCCTCTACCAATACCCGTACCCCGGCCCCATGGCCCCGCCGGCCGCCAAGATGAGCGCTCACCCCGGGCCGGTCCCCGCGGCCCACGTCGGGCTGCCCCCGCTCCTGGCCCTCGGCTCACTCCGTCACCAACATCCTGGGCATCCGCACCTTCGTGGAGCAGACGGGTGGGTACCGAAAGTCACTGGGACGGCGCTTCTGCCGTCGGGGTTTTTTCCGTCGGGGAAATCCCCGACGGCCGAGAGTTGACCCTGACGGCTCCGCGGCTCTGTCCTACCCAGGGGCTCTGGGTGGCACCGAGGGCTCTGCCTACCCCCCCAAAATGGAAGACTGGCCCGGCGTGAACAGGACTGCCTTCCCTTCCTCCCAAGCCGACAAAGCCGCCGTGGAAGGGGGACATCAAATACCCGCAGGTAAGGGGCGGAGGGGCGGAGGGGCCGGGGGACGCCGTCAGGGCTGCCACGCTCCTCCGACACGCGTGTTTGTGCCCAGCCCGCCCCGGGGCTCTCCTCCGTGGGCAGCTTCCTCCCGGCCTGCGCCTATCCCCCCGGCAACCAGCACGGCGTCTACGGCGCGCCCGGCGGCTACATCCCCCCGGGACACCCCTGGCAGCCGCAGGGCCACCATGGCCCCGGGGGTGACGGTACACGGAGGCGATCTGGCCAGCGCCATGGCCTTCAAGCAGCCCCGGCAGGGAAGGTGAGCGGGGGTCGGGGGGCACAGAGGGGCGGAGGGATGCGGATGGTCCCCGACGGGGCGGCGGGACACCCCTACCCCGCTGTTCGATGGGCACTAATCGCTCCCTGCAGCGCCGGATAACGCGGCTCGTGCGGCTGGAAATCATTTTTTCCCTGAGCCTTTCCGATATTAACATTCGAAGGCAGCCCGGAGAAAGGCACTGCGCTGGATCGGGGATCATTAAAAGCCTATTCCGAATCCCGATTGCTAGGGCCAGGCTAGGGCAGGATTTGAGGATAAACTCCGTGTGCAGAAACGCGGCTTTGATTTGAAGGCGTTTGCCGCTAATTGGGACGATTCTTTTATCCTCCGTGAATGATTTCGGTTCAGTTCTGAAAGATTTATTTCCCCGATAGGTGGTTTCGTTTAAGAAATCCGAACTCATCTGTTCTGGATATAAAATCCCCCGTCGATATCTTTCTCCTTTTTCGCGGTATTAGACTTCCTAATATTTTTCACATTTGCAATCCATTTCCCGCTTATTAGTCCTTCTCTTTATTCTATTTTTTTTTTTAATATATATACATACATATATATATTTATATACGACCTTTTAGCGTTTCTATCCAACTCCGGCAACCTGCTGCGAGTTAAAACATCGTCCTTCTCGGGGACGAGTTATTGCGAATATCAACGGGTGAAAACGGATCGCTGGAAATGTATTTTGTCGTTGTTGTTAAAAAAGAATAAGAATAGAGAAAGTAGAGAAAGAAGGGAAAGGGAAAAGAGAAAGGAGAAAGGGAAGGAAAAAGGAAGAGAAGGAAAGAAGAAAGGAAAAAAGAAGTAGAAAGGGAAGGGAAAGGAAACGAACGAAGCACGCTTTTAGTATATTTTTTCAGGTTATTCTCCCCACCTTTTAAACGACTTGGAGGTTGAATTTTCGGACTTGTCAATCTTCAAGCTGTCTCTGCGCACGAACTTTCTTTCATTTTATTATGGTTATTTTCCGTATTCTTCCCCTTTTTTTCCCGTCTCCGGGCTCGGCTCTCTGGACCAGCCCGGGCTCGGCAGCTCCTGCTCGGTGCTGCGGGCGGATGGGGGATGGTGGGTGGGGGGGGAAAGTGCAGGGCTGGAGAAAGGAGAAGAGGAAGGGAAAAAAGAAGGAGAACAGAGGAAAAAACATCAGCAGGGTATTTTGTCTCTCGGGTTCAGACCTTTTCCGACGTCGGGGCCGTTGTTTCGTTAGAAATTCTCCCCGTCTCTTCGCACAGCACAGCAGTGCCAGGACGTTTGGCACCCCCTGCCCGTTGCGGGGGATGCGCGGGGCCCATCCTCACCCGGGGCTGCGCCACAGCTGTACCACAGCCTGCTCGGGCTGCCGAGCCCCCCGTTCCCTGCCCTTTCCCCCTCCTCTTCCTTCCTTCCTTTGGCAAAGGGGGTTAGTCACCCTCGCGGTTCCTATTGCTTGGGGAACTCGACGGGATCTCCCTTCCCTGTGTCCCCGGGTGGGTTGGAGGTTGCCCACCCACCGCTCTGCTGCTGTCTTTCTTTTTCCCCCCCCCTCCCTCCCCTTCCTGCAGTCACGGACAGAAAACCCGGCAGCCCCGTGGGGAAATCCCCGGACCCACTCAGCCCTATCCACGGACTCTCGATCCCAACCTCCTCCTCCTAGAGCCGCACACCGGGCGCACTCGCTTGGAACACACACCTGCAAAGCGTGACTGGATCCCGAAGTGCCATCCGACTGTCACCCGAGTGCCACTGCCTCCAAGGGACGAGGTTGCCAGCGAGCGGTGACGTCCCCCCATGGCAGTCCCTGCTCCGAGGGACACGGTGGGGACACTCAGGGGGACACGTTACCTCCATCGGATCACAGAGGGGTGACAGAAGAGACTCAGCCTTCCCTCTTTATTGCCTCTTTCTGCTTTATTCCCCCTTGCTTTCAGTTTTCCTCTCTCCCCACCGTCCCCCGAGGACCGTCGGACGTATCCCAGGCTCTAACCCGGCCCCAGGAAGGAACCAGCAGCCAGAGTGTAAATGGACAAATAAGCCACAACTTTTTGTGATATATTTTTATAATAACAAACCTTAATAAATAAATAATAATAATTAAAAAAAAAAAGAAAAAAAGAGAGTGACCAGCATGGCATCTTTCCCTCGGTGCAGGTGACAACTCGGGGTGACAATAGGATGCTATGGGGCAGCCCACACACCGGGGTGCGTGCCCCCCCCTGTCCGTCTGGCTCTGCTGGGCTTTTGTGTTCCTCGGCTCCTCCAGCCGCTGCCATTGGCGTGGGGCCCTTCATTGTCTGCAGAAGGGGAAGGTCCTCCGCTGGGGCAGGGAGGAAATATCCTGGCAGGAGAACACACGCCCGTCTTTCTGGAGAGAGGGTGTCTTTGTGGGAGGAAGGCAGAACCATGCCAAGCTCGGCATCCCACCCCGGGAAGCTGCTTTGCCTTCAAATTCGGGGTGGCAAAATTTGGTTTTGCCTCTGTTGCTGCGAAGCCTCCAGACAGAGTACAAAGCAGGGGACGGAAAGGAGCGGACTTTAGGTGGGCGAGAGTGCTGCCGTGCACTAAAGGTTACCTAGGACAGGTGCTATCTCTCTGGATTTGTCTGTTTAAATCTGCGTTTGAGAATGTGGCAGACTGGAAAAATGGTCAGGCAGAACCCCCTAAAGATCAAACACATCATGCGGGGAAATCAAATCCTGTCTCTGTAGGACCCTGCAGCTCCAGAAGGCCGACAGAGCCCTTTACATCCCCAGCACTCATCCCACCTCCGTCCCTACACCAGTCCTTGGTGCCCCACATCTCCATCCCTCTGACAGTGCCAGAAGTGTAGTGCTGGGGCTGAGCATCCTTGTGGGATGGGTGCGTGGATCCCTGCCCAGCACTACCCAGCACTGCCGAAACTCCCCACTGTCAGGCTGCACTTTGGCACTGCCCGCTGCCAGCTGGCTGTCCCACGCACCCACTGCCGTGTCAGCACACCTCGGGCTGGATTTGCCACCAGAGGGAGACCCTATTGTTCCACAGATACATAAAAGGAGTATTTTTAAGCTGCGAGGAAGCGTTCACTTTCCCAGGCACGAGCAGACGGATGGGCAGGCAGTGCTCCCCATGCAACAAAACCCATGGAGTCTGCTTTTGGGCATGGATTTAGAGTGAAACCTGTGGCTGCCTTGTGTTTTCTTGTGCTTTACTGGATGATACGGGGTTTTGATCCTGTGCCCAGCACTGTCTGTGGGCACCACTGTGGTGTCACAGACAGCAGCAGGTGCTGGGGAGATCACCCATTAGAAATTCAGTTAGAAACGTAAAGGACAACATATTACTGGAGGGAGGGGGGTGTGTGTGCTGAAATTAGCCACAACAAGCACTTTCTGAAGGCTGACAGCAGAAAGAGAAAAAAAAAAATAGCGGTGTGAAGAGAGAGGAAAATCATCTCCAGCTGGAGAGGATCGCTCTGTTCTGAGAGAATAAGGATAAATAGATTGTTTTGCTCGTGCTGAAAATGGCAACGATAATAATTATTGCCGCTCTGAGGATTTATTGGAGCTGGGCAAGTCCAGGGGGTTTGGGGCTCAAACCCTGCTCCGAGCACGAGTGGATGGTGGGAACGCTGCTGTTGCCAGGCTCCCTGCTGCATCTGGAGGGAAATGGGGCTGATGTGGACGCGGGTGGTGAGAGGTAAACTGCAGGAGTGGGGGGACCAGAGGGTGTCGGGCTTCCAGGAAGGTGGGCTGATCATGGGAACATGCTGCTCCGCATTTTGGGGCCAACAGAGAGCCTCCAGCAATATCACTGCATGCCCTACGCACCTGGCTGCCTCCCTCCCCATGGCAGAGAAATGCTGGGAGCAAAAGCCCCAGGCACATCCCGAAGCAAAATGGACAGCAGAGCTGCCTCCTATGCAGGGCAGTGCTGCGCTGATCGCTGCCATTGGTGCTCGCAGCAAATTCCTCTCTGCAGCAGGCAGGCTGACACAGCCCTGAGAAAATTGAACTTGATCGGAGAGGAACTTTCTGAATTTATGGCAACAAAGGGAGAGGGTGGAAACGATCCATTCTGACACTTTTTCACCGAAGATTTTGTCAAAATCGATACCATCCCTCGGAACATGTCCATTTCGATGAGGTGACATTTTCTGATGGAAAAAATTAGCTCCAAACTGTTTCCATCAGCTCTAAGCTCTACCTGACCCACCTTATCTTTACTGCAGTTTCTGTGGGGAGCGTGGAGCAGAATGAGGAACGCTATGGATCTCATTCTAGGAGACTCATTGGTGGACCATGCATTTATTTTCCTTGTGACACACTAAGAAACATAAAGATGTAAAATCAAAGTGAGCTGTGCTGTCAGAAAGGGGTTGCAGGTGTTTGGCACGAGCACAGATTGCAGCTGCTCCTACTTGCACGGTGCCATGCACCACATCACCGTGATGCTCGCAAGGACAGGGCACATACTCAGGATACGAATTTCCAGGATGGGTGTTTTCCTGTTCTGACCTCACTGTGGCTTTGCTGCTCACCTTCCTGCAGCGGTCTGGGCTGCAGGGCGCTGCAGGCACGTCCCCATCCGTAACTCATTCATGCAGGGTCACCAACACCTGCTTGAGCAGCACCACTGGGGACCATGCTGGCCAAAGATCCGGCTCTCACGCGGGTTCAGCTTTCAGTAAATGTTGGTTATGTTTGAGAACAGCTTATATACAATTCTCCAACTCCAACTGGTTCAAATGTTTTGAGGTCTTTGTAACTGGATCCCCGTCCTCTTACAGGAGCGTTAGCAGGAGGACAGAATACGTGCCCTGCTCTGCCTGGCTCTCAGCAGAAGTTACAAACGAAACCATCAGCTGCAAATTTATAAACTTTCCCACAATTGCATAAGTTGCTTTTGCAAATGGGACACTGATTCCCAGCCCACTCGGGCACTTCATAGTGTTTCCTCCCAAATAGCCCTTGGAGCACCCATCCTGCTGGGGCTGGGGGACCTGAGGGTGTGGGATGCCCAGTAGTGATCCAAACACAAATGGGTGTTGGAGAAGAGACCTGAATGAAGGGAATGACATGTTGCAGGAGATGCCTTTCATGCCGGGAGCTATCCCAGTGCATCTGCTCTGACAGTCATCCGCTCTCTTTCCAATTGTCTTAATTAACAGCAAATATATCTGGCAGGGAGAGAAGGCGGCCATGGAAGGTGATGAAACCTGGACGTGCTACAGACAAGCGTTGCTAAAGGCGCTGATAGCTGGGATAGGCTGTGATCTGCTCCCTCCCCGCTGGCTCTGGGACCTAGCCCCACTGCTCAGCCCTTCCTCATGCTGTCCCTTTCCTTCCCAGCTCTGGTTGCAAACCCTGCCTGCGCGTGCTGCTCCTTTATGCAGCGAGCAGGATTTCTGCCTTGCTTCAGACAATTCACCTTTGGCATCCTTCGTACGGTGTTCCCAAAGCAGCAATTTTTGACGGCGGATTTCTGTTGGACACATAGCTTGGATGGCTTTTCCATCCAAAGCTTTACAGCCCCCTCAGCTATTTCCTTAAATGCCACTCATCTGTGTCCCTAGCCCCGCTGTTTGAGTTGTCTACCTAGGAAAACTTGGCATTCTTCTGCAGCTGGATGTGTAGGGTGTTATCTGAGTGTAGGTGTGTGATCTGGGGAGCCCCAGAGGTGTTATCTGGGGATAACACCCAAAGGTGGCATTATGGGGAGTCCTAGACATGTTGTCTAGGCATCCCCAGAGGTACTCTCTGGGTAGTCCCAATGTGCTACCTCTGCAGTCCCAGAGGTTTTACCCACTCAGACTCAGACATGACACCCATTCTGTCCCAGATATTATATCCATGTGGTCCCTGACGTGCTACCTAAGCAATCCCAGAGGTGTTATCCATGCAATCCCACATGTGCTACCCACGCAGTCCCAGAGGTGCCTGTGATAATCTGCGCAGCTGTAATTCTGTTCCTACAGCCCACTACTAGCATCGACACCTCATACCACTGCAATATTTATGTCACTTGTTTGGTATCCAAGGCATCCGCCCCACCAGTGCAGGGCTTTTATTTCCTGAAGGTGCTGAGAGATGTTTATGACCTGGAGCTTTAGAGGGAAGGAGCTACCTGCTGTCCCTGCTGCCGGGAAGGGGAAACAAAAGCAAGTGAGTGAGCTCTGCACACTGCGGGCAACACAGAGCAAAGCTGATTTCCTCCCCGGGTTTTGCATTTCATTGTATCTCTTTGGAACCCCCCACCGAAGTGATGGATGCAGGAGAAAAGCTAAAGGAGAGCGGTGGTGTCAGGGTTTTGACAGAGGCTCCTCTTGACAATTTGCAGAGAGCTGGTGATGATAAACTGAAGCAAAAAAGTTAAAAATAAAAAATAAATTGCTGAGCCCCGAGTATAGCGTTACGCAGCCACCGAGGAGCACTGTGGTTTCCAGGCTTCTTTCAGAAGCATTGTGTGTCAATGGGTTTTGGAACACGTTGGGGAAGGAAGATCAATGACTTGCTCCAAGATGGCAAGTCTTCTGCTGCTGGACTGGATACTACATATCTGAATGTAATATTTCCCAGGGGAAAATGTACCCCCCCCATCCTGCAGAATAAATAAGAAAGTGCTTTTTATCTCAGAGTTATATTAACCTGGCAAAGATGACAAAAGCTTTCACTGAAGCTCTCCCAGAGATAGCACTGTTTTGGCATCAGGTTCTCAGAAAGTGATGTCATCCTCAATTTCTATGCCAGAGTTTTCCCTTTCTTCTTCAGATTTGTGGCAATGTCAAAGTTCTTCTACAGAGCAGATCTGTTTTTAATATTTCATATTTAGGATTTTCATTTCGCGGCTGGCTGGAACATCCTTTGGTTTCAACCTTGTAGATGCTGACACGCACGTAAAGCCCAAAACTCTTGAAGAGAGCCTTGAAGAATTGGGGGATTAATAGAGATTACCTCTAAATCTACGTAAGCCCAATTTTTTTTCTTTCAGATATTAAGACTGCAGAAATCTAAATAGCTCACTGAGCCCATGAAGATGCATTTCTTTTCTCTTTTCATGAACACCAGAACTATCACCAGGTGTTGTTGATGGTTTCTGACACATCCCCAGCTGAGGGGAAAATAGCAAAAATGCATTTTCTCAGGGCAATGATTGTTCCTGCTCTACTCCAGCACTGTGTCCGTGTTCCTTTTTCTGTAGGGATCTCCATCCAGCCCATCCCACTGTTGGGCGTAATAACCACTGGGTATAAAACAGGGCAGTGTCTTGGGACTATCTTGATCTCAGTTGCATTTTGCCACGAGCCCTCTCCTTTTTCTGCAGAAACACTCCAAAGCCAGTGGGATATTTGTCTTTTTTCTC
Organism: Callipepla californica brunnescens; assembly: GCA_023055505.1. Lineage (NCBI taxonomy): Eukaryota > Metazoa > Chordata > Aves > Galliformes > Odontophoridae > Callipepla > Callipepla californica. The sequence goes on from JALIRH010000003.1 coordinate 64,376,530, forward strand.
CTTTGGGTTGCCAAAGAGTCATATTTTAAAGCTAGAAATACTTGTCAGCATCCTAGCACGGCCCCCAGAGCCGATGACGCAAATATGACATGAAGCGAGGTCAGATTACAAATGAGGCCACTTCAAAACCTCTCCCGGAAAACCGGAGGCTCGAAGAAAGAGATGAAATGTGCTGAGGAGGAAAAAATAAAACAACAACCAACACAGGGCTACACAAATCTGCTTGGAGGCAAGAATAAAACACCCACCGTCAGGAACACCACCAGCAACGTGGCCATGGCTCCAGAGAGCCAGGTCTAGGAGGGCAAGCAGCTTACAACCCAGGAGGGCAAAGCACTGCTCCCAGCCTTTGGTCAAAGCCATTCTCTTGGTGTCAACCCATGTGTTGTAAACTTGGATGTACTCTCTGTTTGCTAGAGGATTTGGTGTGGCAGGGGAAGTTTGCCAAAAAAGGGTGTTCTGAACCCGCAGTAGAGTCATAGAATAGTAGAATGGCTTGGGTTGGAAGGGACCTTACAGATCATCAAGTTCCAACCTCTTGCCATGAGTTGGTTGTCCCCCCACAACATCAGGCTGCTCAGGACCCCATCCAACCTGGCAAGTAGACCAGGACGGAATTTCTGCTCCTCCACACCATTACCTCTGGGCACTTATCTGTTTTATCTGAGTTTTTCTCAGCAGGGGTACCCAAGTCAAGCTTTGCTCCTCACACCTGAGTCCCAGCAGAGGTCTGGAAGCACGGTGAGCAGCAGCTCAGCCTCCCTCTCACTGCAGCAATGACAGAACGAGGACCCAAAGCCAACACTGTCAAATCTCATCTGGCTCCAAGATTGAAATTCATCTCATCTCCAAAGCAATAACAAAACATCATCTTTATGAAAAGTTGTCAGGAATCTAATTGTTTTGCAAACATTACAGATATCTCTTCCATTTCAAGGAACAAGTGGGGTTGCTTTTGGTTTTGGAAGAATTGAGTAAGCATGAAGATTTCCAAACTTGCTCAGATACAAAACACTATTGTTACATAGTACAGTGAAACAGCTGTGGTTTATAAGTACCATTAATGTGAAACTTTAACTTAAAAAAAAAAAAAGCCCTAAAAAAGTTAAAGGAACAGAAAACATTTCATCCATACTAATGTGAGGTTTTAAACATATAGGCTTTTAAGTGAATTGGCCATAACCACAACAATATTTTCGGTCTGACCAAAGCATATATTGTATGCAGATGTTAATTTGGCATTTGCATGCATGGGCAAAGAAAAAAAAAATCTTTTCTATATATATATATATATATATATTTTTTTTTTCCTTGAGCACATTGTGATCTGGAGTTACTTTAGCTTTACAAACTGATTATAAACACTAATTACCTGAAAACATGCTGTTTGGCTTAATGTCCAGCCTGTAGACTTGGGTTCTGCTTGATAAAAATGCAATGTTTAGCCGGAACGTTCACCCCTCTCTATATATAGACACATGCATTTATAAAAGTAGAATGTGCTGATTTGTACAAAACCCATATTCCTCTGTTAACCCTCTCCCTCCCATTTACTAGCATTGTTGTGTCAGGTGAGACCGTAATGCTGTGGGAGGGGAGGCTGGAGGCTCTCCAGTTGCTTTCCCTGGTGGCAGGAATGTCTGCTGCTGCAGAGCTGCCTGGCTGGGACAATGAGGAGGTACATTCATTTGGGTGTCATCAGTCTGTCCAATGGGGCTGTGATCTCAGAGGACACTTTACAAAGGCATGAGAGGAAAAATGCAATCGGGGCAACCACCAGCTAAGAGTGTTCCACACCCTGACGTCCACCACTGGGGCATGAAATGCTCGTCCCCAGCCCCATCCAAACCTCAAGGAAGCAGACAGCAGCTTCAAGAGATGGCAGAACAAGCACCACTCAACTCTACATTCAGCATCCTTCCCACTTGTTTCCTGTGGTGCAGTTCCTGGGGGTGTGGGCTACTTACAAACAAAATCTCCGCTGTAAATTCCAGGTGAAGCACAGCCATCACTTTCACTTGCTATCACCTTTAAAGCACGAAAGGCATTTTTGGTTGTTTCAAATTTTCATCTTTGGAGCATTTTTCTTGTTAGTTCGTGCTCTGCTTTCATTCATCTGTGGGGAATAGAGCTGCAGTAACACGATACATAGCAAATATCACCATTTAAATAGAACCAATCCATTGTGAATGAAGACTTCTGCAAAGAATGGGAAAATAGAGCTAAAGGGCTGTTAAGTAAACTCTTTTATGTGTGACATTATGCAGGCAATGGTTTTGGAGTGTAAAAGATATTTTTCATTATATCAGTGTTATTAATTCCATCAGCTCGAACCGGATTGGTACACGGAACGGCTGTGTGTTTCCCAGGTTAATAAATCTGCATAGGTTTATTGTTCAGAATAAAACCTATTTTCCTCAGCAAATAACCATGATCATTTGGGGTTACAACCATTCCTCAGGAAATGCATTATAACTAACATTTTTATTGGTATCATAGGAAATTCATATGCCAAATAACATGGGACTATAACTTTTATCTGACTTTAAAACAAAATCTGTTATCTTTTATGGCCAGTTTCATATAGTCCCACTATCAGTTTCCATAAAATTCAACAAGCATTCCTCATTCAGCCTGGAAAATCAATAACAGAGTTGGTTGAAAAGTGAAAATGTCTTTTTGCAAACATTTTTGAAATTTCTGAGTTGTTTTCACTTGAAGGCATTTGCAACCAACTGATTTCTGGCAGAGAAGTCCTCTAATACTCCTCATTGCATTTTCTATTTTATTTCCTTAATGTGGAAAGAAAGCACGTTTCTGGGGGCGAGATGAACGTTTCTTACACTATCATCAACTTTAATGGGTGATTTTGTTTTTCAGAAAGGTTTGTTTTCCATTTTAAAGCCTTGAATCAAACCCATTTTCATCAGTGGTCCTTCTCCAGTCTGAACCCCTAGCCACCAGTCTCCACTGATTAGCCATCATTCTCCACTGGTTAACTACGGATCGATCAGTGATGTGGAAGGGCTTCAGTGGGACAGGAGAGCAGGAGCCAAATTTCTGCCAGCAGGAAGTGCATTGGGCACTCATATTCGCTCTGTATCTTCCTCTTAAACCTGCTGTCCACGAGCACAGACTGCCAAGACACTATTTTCATCCATCCAGCCCCAACCACCGTGGGGATCTTGATCTCATTAGGAGTCATTTGCGCATCTGCATTAGACAACCGCTCATTGAACCACAACATAAATAACATCACGGCAGACATGGGGAGAGCCTGTGGCCTCGTTAAGTCCATGGAAGCTTTTGCCATTGACCTCAGCGAAGCCAGGATTTCACCCAGTGGTCTGATTATTTCTGAAGTCTGAAGGAGTCGCTCAGGATCGGATACAATGGACAATTAAACTAAAAGAATTACAAAATTTTAACGTTAATTTGGCAAAGCCTTCACAGGGCCTATTGCAATGAAGTTACCATGCTCTGCACAGTGAGAGCCTGGGCCAGTGCCCGTTGGAGTGAATGGGAATACCCCCTCGGGGCTCGGACGAGTGATTTAAGCTTCATGTTTGTTTTTTCAGGCAGCATTTCAGTAAGTGCTTACAAAAAAAAAAAAAAAAAAAAAGATGGAGCTGGGAGAGACACCCACAAACCTCCCAGAGTCAATGGAAAGTCATCTGATCATGAACTGTCCCAGTGATTGCAGCTCTACTGAAGTCAGCAAAGGCTCAAGGAGTGCAAAGGTTCAAGGAGTGCTAAGGGTCGACAGAATTGATTTTGGAATTGTAGCAGGAAAGGTGGATCGACATCCTCTGTGTTCGGGGCAGCGAATCTCTGATAGTGAGTGGCAGGAAAAAAGAACTTCCTATTGATAGAAAACAGCTCTATTTGTAGGAAAGATTAATGCTTAATGCAGTTTATCCTCGAAAGGTCACTGTAACCTCTTGAACATCCTGCAAATCTTCTGACTCGCTGCCGAATCGCATCCATTGGAAATGATCATTCAAATATTATGAAGAAAGTATTATGATTCATATATAGACAGACAACCTTATTTCTATTTATTTATTTATTTATTTATCAGTATTAAAAACCCCTTCATTTCTCCATCCAGGAGTATGATTTATAGAGTGAAAAAGTTAAACCCATGATATATGCGAAGTAGGTAATTGATAAATCATAAAACAGGTTGAGTAGAAGATGGAAAAATACTTAAGCTGGATGGATTCTACCGAATTAAACCACGCTATTAAATTGCCTAGCATCCTGCTTAATAAAACTGATACACTGTTTTGTGCTTGACATTCGCAGTGGTAAATGACTTCTCAGAGAAGAATGCATTTAATCTGCTGGGGAACCTGATGCTGGACAGAGTGAATAAGCTGATCTAAGCCCTGCAGGCTGCAGAGAAGACAGGTCCCATGAGGCTTACTCCTCTGCAGCTGGGTGCTGCTACTACTGGTAGTACTGACTGCCAAGGGAACAAACCGGTGTTGGGTTAGACCTATGTATTTATCATTACTGGGAGTACAGATTGCTGTAATTGTTACCAGTGTGAGCCTCAGCCGGCACTATTAATACTTATTGACCTGTTGTGGTTAAAATTAAAAAATATCACAGCATGATGAGAAATGTGGAAAAATTCATGAGCACAGGCTACAGCACCTGACATCCGTCAGTAGGTAATGATGAAGCACTTCCCTGCTATTTCCTACCAGACTAATTAATGCCTGTGTTAATTGTGAGGAGGTAGCACTGGCCAAGTGATCCTGGAGGTAATTAAAGCTCTTGCCTGTTCATAGTTGGTGAGCAGAGCGAACCTGACCTATAGAGGCATTCAGCACCTGGAAGGAGCCAGATATCTTGATAATGAGCTAAAAGGCCCTTAAAGCCAACAACCGGCAGCTTCATGGGAAATGCTCATGACAAATGTTAGCACAGACGTGCTCTTTTTATCTGGCTGGGGTCAGGTTACCCCATTAATTCACACTCAGGAGACAATGCATGGGCCAGCAGCAGCAGGTAATTCTTTTACCCAACCCTGTCTGAGGTGACACTACCACAAAGGGGCACTTTTAGGAGGGGTTCAGTTTCCACAGTAAACTTTCCAAAGGACTGGGAGCTGGGGAATGGCACTTCTGATTTGCTGGGAGCCCTCCAGAGTGCTCCTGCAGCTGGCTGAGGCACCTGTGCTGGGTGATGCATGAGGTAGCATGCAATTATTGTGGAGCTGCTTTGCAGCAGAAATTTGCTCAGTGGAGTTCCTGCATTCCATGTCCCAGCCCTGGCTGCAGCAGCAGCTTAACTTTATGTGCTCAGGACGTGCAACACACAGGGATTTGAGTGACTTGAAATCAAGATGCTCCATACCAGAATCATACAAGTATCAAGGCTGGAAAAGACCACTAAGATCACCAAGTCCAACCCCAGCCCACCCCCACCGTACCCACTGACCACATCTCTCAGTGCCACATCCCCACAGCTCTGCAACACTTCCAGGGATAGTGACCCCAGCACTCCTGTGCAGCTGTGTCACTGCATCACTACTCTTTATCAGAAGGAATTGTTCCTAACACCCAATGTGACCCTCCCCTGGCAAAACGTGAGGCCATTCCCTCTCATCCTATGGCTGTTCCCTGGGAGCAGAGGCCAACCTCACCTCACACAGCCACCTTTCAGTTTGTTGCAGAGAGTGATGAGGTCTCTACATTTTAAAAACTGAATTTTAGAAGAAATGACAAACTTCACACATTCAGGTCAAATTCAGCTATTGATTTCAGCCAGAAGAAAGCACAGATTTTTCTTTTTTCTTTTTTTTTTCCCCTGAAAATGTCAAAACATTTCACTTTAGACTTGCTAAAACATTTGACATTTTCCAAGCAAAACCTTTAAGTCTTTTGATTCCAAATAGCATTTGTTTACTTCAAAAATGACCTACTTTAAAAGACGAAAGTTGGAACAAAAGAGTTAAATAGCTCAGCAAAGCAAAACAAAGTGCTTCAGATTTGAATTAAAGAAGATGTTTCAGGTTGCTCCAGTGTAACACACTTTGCTTTTTATATTTTTCTCCCAGAAATTGAGATTCAACGTTGTGCTGATTTGTTAATTTACTTTTTTTTTGGATAGGGAACCAAAAAATATATTCTGTTTCAGCTTGATGAGGAAATCCCTGGTAATGAGATGTCTGTGCTGCTGCTGCATCTCAGTGAGCATCCTGAAGTGCACAAGCAGTCAGTGAACAATTCTTGGAGTCTAAGAGGGGAAAACCTGGGTCATTATGGGGCATTTGCGGCTCAAAGTCTCTCAGTGTCTTGGAACATCTCAGCAGAGATGCCCTCAGGCAAAGAAGAGAGCAAGAACCCAACCACTGAAAATACCTGCAACATCTCAGTGCCAATTCAAGCAGCTCTGACCAGCTCAAGGTGAAGCTTGTGCCTCTGCCCTTCATGCATGCTTATTTTTAGTTGAACATTTAATGTGAGCTGAAGTTAAAATGGTAGTATATCATAGAATCATAGAATCATTTGTGTTGGAAGGGACACTTAAGACCATCCAGTCCAACCTCCTGCGCTGAACAGGAACACCTACAACTCCATCAGAGCTCAGAGCCCTGTCCAGCCTGACCTTGGCTGTCTGCAGGGATGGGGCACCACCACCTCTCTGGGCAACATGTGCCAATGTCTCACCACCCTTAGTGTAAACAATCCTGACTTCTATCCTGTGGAAATCTCCCCTCTTTTAGTTTGAAACCATTTCCCCTTGTCCCTGGCACGTGTGTGTATCCTTCCGTGCCATTACACCACCATTAGCAGAGGTTCAGATAAATACTCTACCCAAGCATTTGATTACTGACTTGCTTTCATGCTTTGCTTTTGGTGGTTATAATGGAGAACTTAAAGTACTTGCTTTATTTTTTTCTGCCTGGGCAGGCAGTTCATTTAATGCCATAAAACAAAAAAAAGGCCACGTTGATGACATGTTGTGTTTTTTTTTCATGCTGCTGATTCTTTTTTTCCTTAGCTGTTCTTGACAAATGAACAGAAATATGGGGATGAAAGAGAAGAACAGAGTGAGGGAGAGATAGAATAGAAAACAATAATAGTTTAAGTATAACAAATTGAATAAATATCATAAGGAAATAATCAAAACTAACGTCCCTTGTTCCAGATGCTGAAATGTTTTGTAAATCACATTTGAAGAGAAAGGTATCTCGGTTTTATTTCCCTTCTTTTTGATGCTGCCATTCCTCAGCTGGGGCTATCGTCTGCAGAGCTGGGTTTCGGGTTGGAAAATCCTTTAGGTTCAGAAAACGGATTTTCACTTGGAAGCACAGATTTGCGCTGTGGGTTTCTCACTCGTTTGCTGAAGTACCAGGAAACCTGGTGAAGCCTGCGGGATACGGAGTGTTTCCTGGGCAGGGAGGTGATGCTGCAGTACCGCGCGCCTGCGAGCGAGCAGCCCCGAGTGCTAATTGGATTTTATCAAAACTGCATATTTCACAAACATTACATCATTTCCTTGCTGCTTTCAGCAGACTGATTCAACAAATGTTTTCTATTTTACTCCAGGATTCTAACATGAGATGGGCTCAGAACTTGGCAGTAATTTACTTGCAGCTTAAATTTATGACATAGACGAACATTTATATTCATTTAAAATGAAAGGCAGAGCTGCGCAAACATTTTTCATCCATTTTTTACTGTATGTGCCGGTTTTACCTTCTGTAGGAATTATTATATGTCTAGTTATATAGCCAAGGGAAAAAAGAGAAAAAAAAATTCTTATACTTCTGGGGAAAATGTGTACAATTAATATCAGTTTACACATCTGTAATAACATAAAACATATACACCCGAGGTTATGCGTCGTGACATAAATCATAAAAGGGTCATAAAGAGTTACTTAAGAACCTTGTAGCAGATTTTATTAAATAACATTATCAAATATTAAAGCTTTGTGTGAATAAGTGCTGTAGAACGGAATCCACCGCACAACCTTTCTTGGACTAATATATAGCTGTAAACAATTTTTCCCCGTAAAAACTAGCAAAACAGAGCAGATTCTTGGCTAGTTTTGATAAGCAGCAACCGCCTGGCTTCGACAGAGCTACCTGGCTTCAGTCAAGCTGTGGGTCAGCCCCCGTGTCCAAAAACCCAGCGACCTGAAAGCAGCGATGGTAAAGGACCAGTTCATTTCGTGCTGCTCTAAACACTCTGGAATTAAAATGACAACAACAAAAAAACCACAGACAGAAAATCAGGAGTTAGCAAAACTCACCCCGCCATCTCCATCCCTAAGGCACCGGGTCTTAAAACTGCGGTATTGCTTTCAAGCAACATCATTTGAAGCGCCCTCAGACATTCCCCCATCTGACTAATGCCTTGTTTCCCTCCTTCCTCCCTCCCAGGCCGGCATGCTCGGTGTGTAGCGCTTGAGAAAGTTGGCATTCTGAAGTAGGGGGTAGGAAATATAGCGACAATAAAGTTTTATATCCTTTCTCTAATGCATTCTCTTTAAGAAAATAATTTCTCTGCATAATATGTTTTCCTTTGGAAAAGCACGGTACCTGAGCCTGTCGTAGTGTATAAAGATTTTATTGGCACCCGTTTGGGGTGGTGCAAAAAACAGTCTCTCCCTTTCCTTGTAAATGTTTTAATAAAATAAAATTATAGAGCATTTAGGAGAGAGTTTATATCTTATTTTGCTGAAATAGCAGAGCGCTGCCGAGCCTGGGGAGCAGCCACCATGGGGAACAGCAAGGCAGAAAGGGGTTGGGGTCCCACCAGCAAGGGCAGCCCTGGTGATGTGGTCAGCACTAAATGCAAGACTGAACGTTGTATGCTGAGTGGCTGTTAGCATTAGGTGAGATGTGCAGTGTCCTGGGAAGCAACGTCTGGAACTCCAGCTCTAAGCAGAGAAAGGCATTCAGCTGAGGGGATGCGTTGTCCGAGACAGATCCACAGAGAGCGCAACTTCATTGCCACTTTATAAGACTTCTTCAATAGCAATTCAGCTCATTCATGAAGCTCAGCTGCAGCCAGAGCAGCGAGCAGCTCCAAGGAAAGGCTGTCTTCTGGCCAAGGAGAGAGAAAGCCGAGAGCAGATCTAGTGCCTGTCAACAAGCCCATCTCCGGGGTGGAAGGGATCCAGCCTTGCCGTGTGGGCTCCAAGCAGGTGGGGCTCTGGGAGCAGGCTCCCAGCCATTCCCGGGGATGGTCCCAGATACACTTCCCATACTGGTGCGGCCATGAATACTTACAAAGTTACAGTCTTGTGCAAGATACAACTGCACGTGCAAGTCTCAAACATGAAGATGCTATTGCCTCCTGCTTTCAATAAAACACGCCTCGGTTTGGTGCATAGCAGCAATACAGCTGTTGGTGATACGCATGCTGAAAATAGCTTGCTAGTGTTATTGTATCAAAGTCATTAGGCATCACATTCAATACACATACTATATTAATTCCATATAAATGAGTGAGATGGGAAAAGTGGCCTGACTTCAGCAAAATGAAACGGGCTGACTTGATGCTGCAAGATCCTGGTTGCGGATAACGCAAGATTTTTTTGATTAAAATGGATAAGAATTTGAATAAAAATGCACTGTTTGGAATACATTTCCACCGGCATCCAGAAGAATTCCTACTTGCAGATATATGTGGTTTGCGTTAACAGGCGAAGGATTAAAAAAGGACGTTGGCTTGAGCTAATTCTCCTAATTATATATCTTTGGTAAATGTAAATTGATTTGGTATAATAGACCTTATTGGAAAATTACCTGTTTGAGATGGGAGAATAAAAGCGACTGCTGGACATGAGCTTGAAAAAAAACATCGGGTTTCAGTAGGACGCTTTGCTCCGAAAGAAAGTCTGTTTCAATAAAAACGTTGATTTGAAAATTGTGGTTTTTAGTAGAATGGTATTTGATCCATTAAAGCTGTACTGGTTTCATTCTTTATGTTTGCCTTTCGTTGAAATATGTTGGTATGAGGCATGAAATAAGCATGTGTCAGGCATTACTCAGGATAATAAAAAATGCAGAATAGAGGAGAAGCGGCAGATAGAACCGTTCGAGGGAGTCCAACCGCTCGGCGTAATCCTGCGTCACGCGGCCCTCGTGCTGGAAACGGCTGCATGTGGGGAGCAAAGCTGAGGGGAACACTGCCACTGGTGTCACCAGGCAGAGGATCAGGCCTGAGGAATGCAAAGATGGAAAATATCTGCCTTATTAGATCAGCCGACCCAGCCGCGCTGCCAGCAGTGGATTGTTCCGCAGAGGATGGTCGGAATTGCTTTGTCTGGCCTAAATTTGCATTATACCAATGACAGGGATCCTACCACTTCCCTTGGAGGACTTTTCCACATTCTAATTGATCTGATTGTTAGGAAATTGTTCATAAAATTAAGAATCTTGGAAGTAAATAAGGGAACCCAGGCAGAACTGCTCCATGCAAAGCGCAACGGCCATATGGAACAAGTTAGTCCGGGGAAGGCAACCGAGGAGTATAAATGAGTTCAAGAGACATTCAGATTTATTTCTGGAGAAAGAAGGGACTGGGAGCACGATGAAAAAAGGCAGGGAGGTGGGTTTAACAGACATTTGGGAAGCAAAGTCATGTTTAAAGGGAGGACATTTAAAAAGAGAGAGCTTGGTGTATGTTTTCCCTGAGATCTCTTGTTCTTATGGGGTGCCCAATGCGTGAGGAGAATCCCGGTCTCAGAAGGCAAGAGGGGTTTCAGGGACAGCCTGAAGCTGGGCTGAGAAGATGAATTCCTTCAGCCACCCCAATACCAGCTCCCTGCAGGAATCCTACATGTCAACTGGGAATCCTAGAGTGCTGAGCACAAGGTGATCTCCTTATCAGCAAAGTGAGCCTTCAGCAGCACTGCATGTACACTGTTAAGCCTTGACCAAATAGCCAGAAAGAAAAAAAAAAGCTTCTAAAGAATTCAACAGCTCTCTCACTGCAAAGAGAACATTTTTTTTCCCAGCATAATGATCTGGGCTATGTAAAGTTGGGGGCTAACCTAAGGTTATAAACTTGGGTTATAATTAAAGCTGCCTGATGGAACTAGAAGCATGTCCGTAAGGAGTTACCAAACAAATCACTGCCATTTTCACCCTTGCTGGCAGCCTGGAGAGAAAGGTGTCACCCAAAAAGAGTGGCAGCTCCGTGCTGACAAAGGCTTCCTTTCTCCACTGTCTGTCACCAGAAAAAAAAATATCATTTCTGTATTTCTGTCACTTGACCCTGCCAGTCACATTAAAAAATGAAAACCTGCCCAGGGGACGCACCCAAAACGGGTCCTAGAAAATAAATTAGTGTTTGAGAAGAATGGCTTCAGATGCACGAGGGCAGAGCTGGCAGGAGCCACTGGCGTCGCTGGAGCGCTGCCCTTTCGCACCGGGGCTGCACTTGGCCTGTCAGGCTTGATTAATTCTTCCACTAATGCAAGGCCACAAATACACTTTGTCAAACTTTTGGGAAAAGCCCAAGTGGACCAAGCGCAGGTTTCCTGTGCCGCAGCCACTGCTGAATAAACACTTTGGAGACAGAGAGGTTTGAAGCTCCGGTGTAGCCCTCGGTGAGCGGGCTGAGCAGGGATTGGGCTGTTGTCTACAGCCTTGAGGGCATGGGGAATTAACTCCTCCGTCTTCGTTTGGCCATTTTGTAGAGTGCTTGACTTTTGTGGCTCAGCACTCAGGGAGTAGTAGCTGCCCATCGTGCTCCAGCACGGTGTTGACTGTGCAGTGAGCGCAGCCATCTAGCGGAGATTGCACGGGAAAGCAGAGGGGTCGTCCCCAAAATGCAGACCAGATGGCACTACGCTGAGCTTTTAGACCCAAATCCACCAGTACCAGGCAGTTTTGAGATGGAAGTGTCCGAGCTTCCTCACTTGGAGCCGCACTGCGTTTTGCACTCTTACAAGGATCCATCTTATGTTTTCTGATGCAGGGAGCAGAAACCAGAACCACCCTCCCTGTGTGTTTTCAGAGTTCTTTATACCTGTGCTGGCACCATGCAGAGATGGAGCACTTTGCTATACGGGTGGGTGGGGAAGCAGTCACAGGGCAGGGTCATGTCTTAAAACAGCATCCACAGTCCCTCTTGCAAAAATCCTGGACGGGTTCCACAATACCACACACCTTGTAATTGCTCTTATTGGCCTCCAAAACCAGAATGAAACTTGGCACTCGGTTACATGCGAATATTCCATATTTGCACATTTAAATAGTACCTTGCTGCTCTGCTCTGATTTAAGGTCCAGATCAGGTTGGAGAAGACCTTTAAGATCACAAAGTCCAACCCAACTCTACTGTGCCCGTTGACCATGTCCCTCAGTGCCACAAAAGGCTGTGAATGCTGGCCCCTCTTGCTGCCTGCTAGGAGAGCCACCACTGACATCTATGTGACTTTGTGGAGAGTCTGTGTTTAAAGAAAAAAATAAGGAGAATCCTTTCAGCCTCTCTGAGGAGGCTAATTGTAGAGCTGCAAAACTTACAGAGTAATAATACGCTGATGCTGCAGATTGCTTTAATAGGGTTGAGCTCCAGTTAAGCATTTTAATGTGCATAGTTGTAAATAAATAATGGAGGACATGGCTTCCTTAACAGCACAATAATTATTTTCAATTAAGCCTTAGTTACAAAGAAATTAGCTTTCACCTTGCTGGTTGCATCACTTGTTCTTGAGGAGCCCACCCAATACCAAGCAGGGCACGCTGCTATTCCTCAGGGCTTCCCATTGCTGCCTCTCGTTACAAGCACACTGTAATGACAACGGGAATAAAATAATGAAAACCACAGGATTACCGGATCCAAGTTTCATGGGAAAGTAAACATGCCGGGAGTCGTTCTCAGGCACCGTGCAGCCTTTCAGAAATGTGGGAACTGGGAAGCAAGTCATGCTCACCTGGGCTCTGCATGACTTCAGGGCCCTTAGAGCATTATTGTAGACTGATGGCCTTGTCCTCCTCTGGGGGAAAAGAGGAACTGTATGCTCACTGCAGGAATCAAGTAAGCTTCGGCCCTCCTAATAAAACATGGCCATGTCTATAAAGAAATCAATCAAATGAATCACAACATTCTTTAGTGAGTGGTTTATACATTTCTTGGTGCCCCACATTGCCAATCTCACTTCCCCTGAAGCAAAGCAAAGCCTTTTTTATTTGAGATTGGAGATCAAACTGATGGGGTTCCTCTTGGTTTACAATTACCCAGGAAATTTCATCTGCCAAAGTGTGTGAACCACCACACCTGATGAATCCATCTGTGCGCAGCAGCGCTGCAAACTGCTAACACCAGCATATGGGTTCACAAAAAGAAGCTATTTGAGATACCTCTTATTATACTGGGGATGTGCCAACGCCGTATTCTCTGCTTACTTGTAAAACTTGAGAGGTTTTGGTTGGGATGTGATGATTTCCCCTCTAAAGCACCATGATGGGTGGATGGTTGGACTGGATGATCATAGTGTTTTTTCCAACCATACTGACTGTAATTCTATGAGATCTGCTGTAGGACAGGGTACTGCTCTGAAACAAGGGGCTTGCCAAGAGATGGGGGAGCACTCCCTCCGCCTCCAGGATTACTAATTCAGACAGAAAATCGGTTATAACTTTTAAGAGACATGACTACTTTCTGCAGGGTAATGCGTCTGCAGCAAATGGGAATCAGTTTGTTCTGTCCTCATCAGAAGGTGCTGCATGGAAATCAATCGATGCTAACTGCTAGGAGGGGCTGGTTGGATGGATGGTTTTAATCAAAAGTGTATTTAAATTAAGACTTAAAAGAAAACCAAGCTTTTAATCACTAAGCCATTCCGAAGTGTCCCTAATGCTTGCTGCAGAATGTCCTAATTACCGGAAGACAGAAGTAAAAATGGAATATAGTATCACAATCATGAAGTGTTCTGAAAATGAGTCTTTTTGTGAAGCACATGTAAAACTGAATTGAGCATCTGGAACAGCACAGACATTTGCAGAACGGGGAACACACTGGACATGGGGCCATGCATCATATAGCCCGAGTTAAAATCACTGCAAAACAGGCAAAAATTGGCCAATCTCACATCGAGCCTCGCTGCTACAGGGTCAAATAATGGAGTAGTTTAAAGCAGTTTCAGACTGATTGAACACACCTTCCTCTGAAGGTTGCCTGCAAACTCCTTTGAAGGAAAAAAAAAAAATGATAACCTTAATCTTTAAAGTAGTTTGAATTATTTCCTCTCAAGCCTTTCCCTAAACAGATTAAGCCCCTATTTGAAATGGAAGTAGATGTTTACTCTTGTAAATAAGCATTTTCTCTTGTATCTAACAGTAAACAGATTAAAGGATTACTCTAAAGACCTTCCAGAATTTTAGTATCGGGTCCATGAAATCTGTGCTTGATACGTCCACCCCCAGCACAGCTGCATACTGGGCGAAAGGTTATTTTCTCCAATCAAGTACATCCCAAAAAGGGAGATTTAAGGCCTTCAGCGTTGAAAGACTTCGTTCTTATCTGCCCTATCGCCACTTTGCAGGGAAGCATACACAGCCTGGAGCACAAATGAAAATCAGACACGAAAACTTTATTTTAAAAAGTCACAGTATGGGAAGAATTTACTCGATTTCTAATAATATATAGAACATACAATAAAGCAGACCTATATATTTCATCCCCTGTCAAGAAAGTTTTGTCACTTGGTAATTTGTTTTAATATATTAGTTTCTAAATATAAGAGCAGTCAATTGATGCATTATTAATGTGATGCGTACGTGTATAAATATTCTTTTAACTTCCAGGATGGTTGATATTAATGTTGTGGCATATGAAAGCATGAGGTACTTCTAACACTCGGTCCTCAGGCAGGAGCCGTGCCGCTTGCACCGAGGCCCATTTATAACTCCTCCTGCCGGGGAATGAAAGGGCTTTGATGTAAAGTGTTGGTTAGCTGCTCTTGGAATGGAGAGCCAGAACTCTCCCCCGTCATTTCTGGTGGCAAAATGCTTATATTGAGAGCAAACATTGTTGAGTTGCTTGAATAGTAATGTTTACAGAGGAAAATGTCGGTGTTCAAAATGATCTCTCCAGTTCCACTGGGAAGAGTGGTCATCAGCCTGTAGTTTTATCCCATTATATTAAGATTGTCATGATTCACGCTAGCTTTTTCTGTCACATTAAGCTTCCTTCTGAGTTAAGGGAGACACAAGGCAGCCTGGATTGAGCCTGATAGATGGGCTTGCTGCAGCCAAGAGCATTTTGGAGGGGCTGAGATACCCTGTGGCACACTTGGCTCCTGAGAGCTACCGAATCTCAGGGACAAGGAGTATTTTCGTGTTAACAACACTGGGTATTCCAGGGGATGTCAGGACAACTTCAGATTTATCAGCAGAATATGTGATCTTGAATAGCAGTACTGATTTGATGTCGTATTTTCAGACACAAAGCGGTCTGGATTGCTTGGATCTGACCAATGGAAGTCAAACACAGTTTGGTGACTTTCACGGTCCTATGCCGTCCTTCACTGCACTGATTTTAGCTAACAGACACACATAAAAAGGGGCCCAATGCATGTAAGCAGTGTTCAAAGGAAATCTCATAAGTACACAAGAGGGTTGCTCCAAAATTAATGCCTCTAATTTTATTATGTTGCCCCTTAATGTCAGAGTCAACATCAGAGCTGCTGCTATGGCAGTAGAGGTTGAAGCTTTCCACTCCTTTCCATTTTGTTGCTGTGTGACAGACAGCAGCAGAGGGGCACTCTGACAGAGTGGTGCCTGACCTGGAAGTGTGGATGAAGCAAAGGTGTGTCACTGAAATCCTTCATGTGGAAACAATTGCACCCAATGACATTCATTGACACTTGCTGAATGTTTACGGAGACCAAACCGTGGTTGTGAGCATGGTGAGGAGTGGGTGGTGTGGAATGTGTGGAATACATGCCATATTCTGGATGGCTATGCACAGCTGTCACATCCATATGCAAGCTGTCAGGATCTACTGAGCCAACTGTGAGGCTAAATGTGACAGCTTCCTGAACTGCACTGTTACCAGTGATGAGATGTGATGTCACCACTACAAGCTGAGGTCACCTAGTGGTGACATGTGAATTCCCCATCAAAGAAAAAGCTCAAGATATAGCCCTCAGTGGGCAACATGCTATACTCTCTTTTGGGATAGGAATGAGATGATCTTTTGGGATTTCCTCGAGCCCAGACAAATCATAAACTCTGACAGCTACACTGCATTACTGGCTAAGCTGAAGGCTCAGAATTCCAGAGTCAGGCCAGCAAAAAAGATAACCCCTCTCCTGCAACATGGTAAAGCCAGGTCTCATACCAGTTTGAAGACTGTACTGTGCACTATCAGCCTTGGTTGGACTGTCCTATCACATCCACCATTAGATTTGGTGATTTCGGGCTTCCAAATGTTTGGACCGATGAAAGATGGACTGCGTGGGCAACATTTTCCTATCAATGGCACCATCACAGCAGTTGTGGAACAGTGGGTTGTTCTCCACTGATGCAGATTTGCACAAACATGGCATGCAGATTCTTGTTCATTCCTGGCAGAAATGCACAGCTAGTGGTAGTGACTATGCTAGGAAATAGTGTCCTGTAAATGAGAATTTGCTCTAGCAAATGGTGTCATTGTGCTCTTTGCATCTGTTGCAGTTTCCACAGAAATAAACGGGAGGAGTGACAAATATGTGGCAAATTCCCTGTTCAGCAGGGTTAAGGCCATTAAAAAGTTGTCATTTGAAGTAGGGTAGGAATAAATCTAATTCTAGCAATTGGGCCAGTTGTAAGCAGTAGTTAAAGCCAATTGCTGGAAATTCATAAAAACTGAGTCCTGTCAAGTCAACCCAGCATCTGCTTTCAAGGTGATGACAGGAATGGTCGACAAGAAAAGCAGATGGGGATAATGGACTTCCATTTTAATGTTTGGACTAGATAATCTCAGAGGTCTTTTCCAAGCCTAATGATTCTATGTTTCTATGATTATGTTCCCCATTTAAAGGTGTTAGGGTTCCACCAAGCTTGCCCCCTGGCAGTTCCTGAAGGCCACAGCGTCTGCAGCCTGTTCTTCCATCACCCCTCCTCTCTATGACCCCAGACCACACGCCACAAAGCCACAGGAATAAACTAATCTTCAGCTGAGTGAACAAATCAGAACAACAACAAATGAAACCTCAGGCACATCCCAAGTTATTTTGGATCAACCAGAAGTGAAATACTCAGCAATGAGTTTTCTTTGGAAGAAAATAGAAAAAAGAAAAAGAAAAGGGAGTGGCAGAGGTAGTGGCGAGGAGCAGTGCTGAAATTTGGATCAAATACCTTGTTTCACCAAAAATGAAAGAAGATCAATCACATTTCAAAACATATTTCAACATATTTAAAAAAGTATCCCCACTCCCAAGAAAAACAAACAAACAACCAAACAACACCAGAAAGAACTCTAACAATTTGAATTTGCCTTCCTCATTTTCCACTCCTTGCCAGCTGAATCCAACCCAAATTAATGAATAGTTGTGGTCAGCTGAAAGTTTTATTTCTTCAACAAATAGTCGACTCACCCAGCAAGTTGTGCCCACCTCTGTTTTGCCAGGGTCTGCAGTGATTTCCCCTAAAAACTTCAGAACTTCCTTCTATTGGGGAATGTTTGTGTTTACCTTTGGATACAGAGGGTTTGGATGGCTGTTCCAGACAGTGAAATCAACAGCTCAGTGTCACGCCTGGGGACACTTCTGCTTGAAGACAGCCAAGTTGCCTCAGTCCTTTCCATTCTTTATTAGTTTTAGGCGATTTAAAACAAACAATAACAACAAAACCCCATATTTTTCTCAGGTAATACATAAAAACATGGAATACTTATAACTGTATCCAAAGGGAAGGAAATGCAATAAAATAAATGTGCAACAAGTCTGATAAGCCGTGAATACTCTCTCCTCCGTTAGAAAAGCCAGCTCATTTTAAATCCCAAGATTTTTCCAGGCGAAGCTGTGGCAGGCACAAACAGTGAAAGGATATTTTTGTAGCGTGTGAATTAATTTAATGGTTTAAAAAATAAAATTAAAAAAAATAATATATATAAAGTTTTACAGTGCACATTACCTGACCTGAAAATAATAAGCTTTTAAGTGTAGTTGGAAGCAGTCACTAAAACCATGGCAGACATGATTTTTATTAGAATTTAGATAAAAAGATTTAATGTTTTTTAATCTAAGAGACCACTGGAGGTTAAACTCGCCATCTGAAGTTCGTTTGTGTTTTTCATATACTTTTTTTTTCTTTTTTTTCCTTAAACAGATCTGCTCATTTAAAAAAAAAAAAAAAAAGAAAGAAAAAAAGAAGCGGTCATCAGAGCCCACTCAATAAAGTATTTGGTTTGCCTTCGTTTAGCTTAGAGAAGAGGCCTGTAAAGAAACAGGAGCTGCACTATGTTATAAACATCTTCTGAATGTTAAAAGGCTGTTTTCTCCCCCTGGATGTAAGCAGAGGCTCGCCCTGAAGGCTGCTGCTCAGGAGTTTTTCGCGGCTTTGTGTCCCAAACGTATTTTACAAGGCTGTCAGCCGCAGACCGCCTTATTACAGCAGAGATGAAATGATGGTAACTGGAATTCCTTCATCCATAAATTCCCCTTGCCATAGATATTTCCACATTCATTAGGAGGGGAATAAGGAGCAGGCGGGCGGTGCTCACGGAGGCTTTTCCTGCCTTTTTGATGAACTGAGCCTGAAGGGGTAAAAAACCAGCGAGGCCCTATTTGGAAGGTTGGGATTCAGATGCTCTGCCTCCTCAAGTAGTGCGCAGTATCAAAGCAGGCGGTAATTTATAGGGTATATAGCACAGGACCTTATTAAAGCCCCCAGGCAGGTCGGCGCGCCGGGCAGGAGCGGGCCAGCTCCGGGCAACGTAAATCAGAAGCAAAGCGACCCTAAATTTATGCTGGCAAGGCCAGGGTTTGGGTCCTGCGGGCTCGTATATCAGCATGGCTCAGTGCAGGGCTCAAGAGGAAGGAGATGGAGACTTAAGTTGGGGTGTATCTCCTCATCCCATACCTTAGATGCTAGGTATGGCACAAATGCCCAGGGACAGAATGGGATAACGTCATCCTATACCCCCATCCTCAGTGACTGTGCACATCTGGCCATTTTAAGTTCTTCCAAGAGCAGGAGGAGAAGTGCTAAGTTCCCCGGGAATTATGATTTTTCACTGGAATCCGGACTTTGTATAAAAAAAAATAAGTACAGAAATCCTGGACAGGGGATTAAAAAATAAAAAGAGATTATCCTCATGGGTTTCAACCCAGTTCCTAACCCAAAGAGTCTCAGATATGTTTGGATGAGTTTCAGAAAAGCATCCCAACTTTTGGACACAGATCCGAACCAAACTTGAAAAGATTTTGAGGTTAGCACATCGGTTTGCACACAGCTCTTTGCTGCCCTTGTGCTGCTTCCCCGGGTGTGACAGAGGAGTGCTCTGTCCTGAGCAAAATCCTGAATCAAAAAATTGTAAAGCAAACAAACAGACCCCCCGAGGAATACATAGTGCAACCGTAAAAGAAACAGGTACTCCGTTCCAAAACCAGATGGCAAATTCGAAGCATGTCTTAACATGCCAAGATACAGCATGCTACAAAGAGTTCAAACGGAGCATTGCAGATAAAACAAGTACTGATTAAATCACATACTGTCCATATTTCAATCAAAAGTTTGAAATTCATCCATGACTAGGCAACCAGACAGACTAAAATCAAGTTGAAGAAGTGGAATGCAGAAAATCTGGGTATTTTTTTCATGGCTCTTTTAACTTTAGCAGGATGAAGTCGTGCATTGTTAATGAAACTGCATCTCCACCTCTCTCTTTAAAATCTCAACTCAAGGCCAGCACAACAGAGATATGTTTTCAGGAAAGCACAGTTAATTTGCGATTATCTGCCTTCTGTATTGCAAAGATGATGATTCACAAAGGCTTGGGAGGATGCAGAGAAATAAGATGATTGTTAGAACCATAGGATTGCAGAAGGAATTGGGTTGGAACAGACATCAAAACTCAGCCCCAACTCCTGCCGTGGGCTGGCTGCCCCTCACCAGCTCAGGCTGCCCAGGGACCCATCCAACTGGGCCTTGGGCATATCCAGGGATGAGGCACCCACGGCTCCCCTATCATTAGCAGTGTCAGTGCTAATGACTGCTAATGAACCCTTTACTCTTTCAGCTACTTCAGTGAGACACGGATTTAGAGCTAAACCAGCTTCTTCTGGACAGAACTTGCTGGCAATGGGTGTTCCTTCAAGGAGCAAGCTGAGTTTTCACTTTCATGTTGGCTTTGTCAATGCTAATGCATTGACCTGCTGCTGATGATCCTCCTGGTTGATGTAAATGGATCCTGTCAACAGCAGCATGGCACCAGGAGGGCAGCAAATGTAACTACCTTGTAATTGAGTACAAAAACATAGGTATTTTTTGTTTGTTTTGTAACTTCCTGGACTCAGCAGACCAAATCTCCACCTCTGAAGCCCCAGTGCAGGTGAGATGAAAAGCTGCAAGTTGTCTTTTTTTTTCCCCACTCCTTAAACAATATAAAAAGTAATAAAGGCGTATCAGCTCAAACTGTATTTTAGAAAATGTGCAACAGAAGGCACTGATGAAAAATACAAACTTATTTAGGGTGGTTTATTTTGTTTATTAAGATGTCTGTAAATAATCCAGTGATGTGTATTGCAGCTGACATTTTCCACCTTTGAATTTCATCCTGCTGTGATTTGAAAGGGCATAGATATCGAACATCTAAATTGGGGTTTCAAGTGGAACCTAGCTAAGCTCTCAGGAATTGGTCCTGCTCATCCTTGGGGGTATGGAAACCTGGCAGCAGGCTGGCTGCTGGTCTCAGGTAATGAAAAAAGGGGCTGTTACAGAGCCTTGTTGCATGCACAGCATTGTGAATGACAAATAACCACTGCTCATCCCTTTAGATCTCCCTGACCAGCATGGCAATTCTGTCGGGCCTCATGGAAGGATCCCAGCAATGTGTTGCTTGCAAATGATGAATCCTGTAGGAATGCAGGGGGTGACAAGGTTGGGACAGGGGTACAGCAGAGAGGAGAAGGATACAGTCACTGTGTTTATGCTGAAGACAGCCTGGCTGGCTGCCCTCCACCAGCTCAGGCTGCCCAGGTCCCCAACCAACCTGGCCTTGGGCATCTTCAGGGATGGAGCATCCACAGCTCTCTGAACAGCAGTACCAGGGCCTCACTCCCTCTGAGTAAAGACTTTCTTCTTACCATCTAACCTAAATCTGCCCACTTTTAGTTCAAAGCCATTTCCCCTTGTCCTGTATTTGGTGTGCAGCATTTTATGGTACAAACTGACATGGTGTTAATGTGCTTTCACTTGTTTCCTTCTGGAAGCTAAACTAAAATGAATTTTAAGAGCTGGGGCAAGGCACGGGTTTTAAAGACTATACAGACTTAGAGTAGAGATTAGGTGTATATAGATTTTAAAATGTTGATAGATTGGGTAGCTCTGAACATTCAGCCTTCAACCTAATGGGAGGCATAAAGAAAATATAAAACCCTCGTGTTAATAAAAGGTGACAAGGGTGATAGTTATTTTTATCAACACAGGATTGTTTCAAATAGTTAAGTATACCCAGTGAAGCCAAGAGAACTAACAGCCCTATGCTACCAACACTGTGACAAACAAAAAGGACGCGAAGTTATCCCATATTTTTTTTCCCCAAATCCCCTTCCCAAGCAAGTGGCTGTAGCGTGTCTGAGTGCGCACCGCGTGGCGGGGAGTATCGGGTTCCCGCAATGTGCTTTCACTTAGCGGCTGCACAGATAACGTGATGGATGGGGCTGGGCTCCACATGGTGCTCAGCTCCCTCTCGCTGCCTCTCGCTTCCCCCTGCTTCCTGCCAGGGACGTGCAGGACAGCGGAGAGGCTGTGAAATCTGTGCTGCTTGTCAATTAACAGCACAGGATTAATTCCTACATCTCTCTCAGCACGGGATGGGTGGAAGGAGATCTCAGATAAGGGGAATGGTGCCTTGAAACAGCACGTTCTCTTCTAAATGCAACTACTACCCCAAGTTTTCTGCCAGGATAAATTCGGGATGAAAAGGCCAAGAGAAGAGGGAACCTTTTGTGGCAAACATTCCAACCACCAACATCATCTTATAACTACCAGATCTAGGTTTCACAAGGTGCCCATTGGTTTTGCTCCTCCTTCTGATGTCCCACTAGTGCTTATCAGTAACCAGCGCTGAATCTGAGTGGCGGCAGCACATCTCCAAGGATCATTTAAATAAAATTGAAGAGAAAAGAAATTCAGCCCAAAATCTCAACCCAAGCAAACCGTCAGCATCTTCCAGACCCTCTCTGGAAGAACTGGATCATAAGGTAGCTCACCCGAGGTGCTCTGCCAAGCAGAAACATCCAGCACTGTGAGTCAGGCTCCAGGCATCTGGGGAGCCGACTTCAGAGTCCTGATACATGAAAGGTTCTTTTTCACTCCCCAGTGCTTTTTGAGGCTCATCGGCCCACAGAGATGATGTTTTTGAGTTTTTCCCTGCAGTCACAAGGGCTAGAAACATGGTGTTTTTAAAAATGAAAACCAAAAGTCTCATAAGGTCCCATGCTTCCAGGAAATTGAGCTTTCATAAACACACTGTGACCTTGTGGGCCCTTTCTCTCCCATCACTCATGCCTTAAAAACATAGAGAGGCCAGATTCGTGCTAAATGCACATTTCTAACCTGTCCTGCAGCGGTCACAACAATGTTGCCTACTGTCACACCTTCAGGACTGCATCCCATTTGCTGTCGTGACATGGTCTTACATCTCCATCCACCACAATTACCACTATGTGCTGTATTGCCACCATACAAAAAAGAGGCATCAAGACCTTTCCCTTTAGAGAAGCAGAAATGTTTTCATTTTCCTTTCTTCTACTATTTTTCTAATGGGAGTAAAGGAGACAGAGAGATGGAAGAAAAGTCTATGAATCAAAAAGAAACCCAAGAAACACATGTGGTATCTAATGAAATATAAAAATCCCATAAAAATGAAACTAGGAGAAAACGCTTCTATTTCAGTTGCTTTAAAAAATAATCAAGAACAAATTCCAAATGTGTTGAAAAATATTTCTCTTATTTTACTCTTTGTGGAAATAGAACTCTTTTCTACGTGCGTCCACTTATCTACGTTTGAAACTGTCAAATGCACACTCCATCTTGTATGCAGACATCATCCCTGTTTGTTTTTTTGTTGTTGCTGTTGTTGTTTTTTTAATCAAAATGCCCTTTTCATTTGATTCTTTTCCTTGAGGCACATTTTGGAAGCAAGTCATATCCGAGTTTCAGATCACGCCTGAGCGATAGAGTTCAGGGGACAACCGGAGAAATTACACCAAGACTCAAGTTAAAAACAGAGGGACATTGAGGGGGTGTAAGCTGTTTCACTTATCAAAAGGAAGATCAGAAAGTGATTTAATTATGGTGCACAAATACCTTTGTGGAGTATAGAATGCTGTGTGCTTCAAGGTTTGTATTTTTTTTACATCATGAAAGAAAAGGAACAAAAATAATGGGTGAAGGCCAAAGCCAGAAAAACCCCAAAGTGGAACAAAGCACGTGGTGCTGCAGCAGCAGGGGTGGCCAGGAGAAGTGGTGCCCTTTGCAGCACTTGAAGCCTTGATAACAAGGTCAATTAAAGCAGATCATCCCAACGTTACCCAAACACAAGCTACTCCTTCATTTGTTTATTTACTTCATGAGAGAAGCTGCAGGAGAAATTCAACAGGCTAGGTTATACTGGAGAAAAGCCTAGAAAATTTAATGACCCTTCTTGGCCTGAAGAGCTTATGAATCTACTTAAAATGTGATTCCTCATTTGATTTAAATAAATCCCATTTACAGTACAGTTCAAAAATATTCTGGCCTTTGGTAACTCGTTGTGCCGCCAACCCCTAAACTCACCTGCCCTAACGTGTCTTTACTATTTGGCAAAATGTTTTTCTTAGCTGTGCTTGCCTATATATTTGTTTCCAAAAAAGCTTGACAAAGCTTTCTCATTGTATTTCAAAAAGAAAAATGTTCTCTCTACATCTGGAAATACTAAAAAAGTGCTTTCTTACAGTATTTTTTCTACTATGTATGGACAAGGTCCTGACCCTTATTATTGGAGCTCGAATCCAGATGGGACTCTGTACGGTTCTAATCATTTGAGGGGATTCCCTTTTGAAGCCTTGTACATCTTTGGAGACGTTGGGGCTTTCAAGAAGTTACCATTTGTGGGAGGTCTGTTGGGAAGGTTTTAAATAGTTTGGGAACTTCCTTCTTTTCAAAGGAGACATACGTGTGTGCCTGAAGCACAAGGATTCCCCAGGCGACATACCCACAATTTACACTCTTAAAAAAAAAACAACACACAAACAAACAGATAATTCTTCTCATTTTAATCCTCTCTTCTCCCAAACAGATATTTTCTTCCGTTAGGTTCTCAGAAACGCAGTTATACATAAGTAAGTACCAGTTAGGATTCAAACAGTAATCTAAAACCAGGAGCAGCAATTGCAGAGAATATAGCTGAAGTTTGTCAAGATTATTTTGATGGAATGTTTTCCATTAGTGACTGCCATTCCATTAAAAAATGAAACCTTCTAGGAGAATGGCCTGACTTTGAAAAGTGGGTTGTAAAACATTGAGACAAAGAGCACGTATCAGAGCGGGACGCTCTCTGTTGAAACCATTTTGAAACAGCTAAATACAAATAAGGCCAAAGCGAAAAAGTAAAACATTCACTTTTTGTCTAAACAATGCTCTGACTGATCCAAGATCAGCTTTACAATGTCACTTGGTGGGGGGAAGAAATCCGCTGTTTTCTGACGGGGCATGAAAACAACAAGTGAAATGTAAGGATTTCTTCTGGAGCGGAAATCCAAGTTCCGGCTGCTTCAGAGCGCAGCGATGCTGTTAGCACAGAGATACACTCAGAAATGGTTTTGCCATGTGCATTGCACATGGATGCATTTTGCAGCTGATTATAGCCCGTGCTGCGTTTTAAGAGTCCAACAGTAAAAAGAATGAAAAGGAAACTTTCAAATCTACATAATTACACTTAAGAATACAGCACTGTCCACTTTTCACATGGACTGAAGACAAAATGGTCTAAAACTTTAAGAGCTCGCAAAAAAAAAAATTCTGTAGAGCTTGAAGAATTGGTAGAATGGCAGGGGCTATTTCAATGCCTGTACCAAAAGGAAAATGGCCTGGAATCATTGGGGCTGGCTCAGCCCCACCTTGGCCAAACTCCTGGCACTAGGTATGTCAGTACGCAGACCTAGCCAGGGACTGGTGTTTTAAGGCCATTATTCCCTCTCTAGTATGAATTTGGGAAGGGAAGCATTTGGCAGAGGAACAGGTCTGTGGAGTCATACAATCATAGAATCACTGAGGTTGAAAAAGACCACTAAGATCATCTAGTCCAACCGTAAGAACCAGACCCAAGGACTGCAATCTACATTGCTACTGATTGAAAGCAAATCAAACCACCAAATGAAGGTGGGTGGTTTTGCAAGCAT
This sequence comes from Callipepla californica brunnescens, assembly GCA_023055505.1. Classification (NCBI taxonomy): domain Eukaryota; kingdom Metazoa; phylum Chordata; class Aves; order Galliformes; family Odontophoridae; genus Callipepla; species Callipepla californica. The sequence goes on from JALIRH010000003.1 coordinate 64,402,098, forward strand.
CACTTGGAGCCTTGTCCCAAGACATGAGGCAGAGATGCAGAGCTTCATTCAGCTTTGGATTCCTGACACAGGACAGATGCAGACTGATTGCAGAGGGACGAGAAGAAGTGAAGAACAGGCTGAGCCCCTAAAACTCTGATCTGATGGGTGAAGGAAATGAGAGCTTGTTTCAGAGCAGCCCACATGTAAGCATGGTGATAAACGTTCAGATTTGCAAATGGCAGATGCAAACAGAAAGGCAACCATTTGACACTGGGTCCAGAGCTGATAGGATAAGACAGCAGGCCAAGGAAGGAGAAGCACTGGAAGAGGTAGGCTGGGGAAGGTGGTGAGCTTCCACTGGCAACTGAGAAGGAGATGGTTCTGGAGAGCAGCAGGATGCTGGGAACAGTCAGAAGGAACCAAGTTTGAGGGAAGAGTGTGCTACGACCCCACTAAGCCCCAGTGATCCTATCCTTAGAGCCCTGATCCCTTGAGATGGCTTCCAGACCCTTTCCCCAGAAACCCAAACTCCTAAATCCAGGAACAGCTCATCCTAGATTAGTGTCCCAGTCATCTAGGTTTGCAGATCTGATGATACTCCCACAGGCTGATTTTGAGCTATAATTAAACTTCCATTAGATAAAATCTAAGTAAAAATCAGAGGCAAAATTAAGAGAACAGGACACAGGAAACAAGAACGCAGTCCTTTGTCCCCATAATACGTGATCAACCAGAAGGAACAATCACGTATTCTTGAACTATTACAGGGAGCAGCACATCATTACTTGAATAAAGATGAAAAAATGCACTGGAATGTGTATGGGCAGCAGACGGACAACCCAAAGTCACAGCGCACTGAGGTGGTTCAGACTCACCTTTCTGTGCTCTGTTCTTGGACTGAAGTAAGGAATATTTCATGTTCCAAAGGCCCAGAGCAAAACAAACAAACAAACAAACAAAAAACGGGGTGTGTGTCAACAAGAAATTTCAGATGTTTCAATACCCACATACACCCCCACACACCAATTTCCTAAATTAAAAACAGCTGAACCTAATTTTTTTTTTTTCTTTCAAATTTGGTGGAAAAACATTCTCCCCAGCCAAGCCCATATGTGCCAATTTTCAACTCAGAAGGAATTTTTGGATGCTGGAGAAAAGGATTGGAACTCAAGATTTATAATAGAAGTGCCATCTCAGAAGTATCTGAGCTGGGCTGGCACGGCACAGTAACTCAAGAGCACTTATCCCCGTGACCACAATTGGAACCATGTTGAAGCATGGCCTTGGGAGGTCTGTGACACCATCCCAGCCAGAGGGTGCTAGAAATGGAAAGGCAGCTCTCAAATTTCAGAATGGCCTCTTGCAGCTGTGCCCATGGGCTTGTGCAGAGCTGGGGACTTGTGTGCCATCCCACGGCCTTTGCTGCACACTGTGTGGCTGACATGAGACCCATGGAGAAGTCACCTTCTACTTTTCCTCTTTTTTTTGAGCTCTGATATCTGTGGCCTCCTGCTGCTAGCTCTTTACACAAGTTAAGGATTTAATTTCCTCATGTGCTGTTATCCCTGGGATTGGAAACACAGAACTGATTCCCTATCTAGGATAGTATTCACAGGTGTTTCCCTGCGCAATTGTGGGTATCCTCCATCAGTTCCCACCTAGTACGTAGTACTGTTCGAGATGTCAGTGATAATACTTCACAAGCCTCCTCACGATTATCCCCCAGTTAATCAGTTGCTATCTGTGTAGACTGCTAGACAGAGTACTGACATCCATAGGCCAATTGACTCCATTGGCTGCCATCCATTCAGAATATTCAATAATTGGAATAGTGGAATAGGCTGCCCAGAGAAGGTGTGGATTCTCCATCCCTGGAGGTTCCCAAGGCCAGGATGGGTGGTGTCCTGGGCAGCCTGAGCTGGTGGGGGGCAACCAGCCCATGGCAGTGGTTTGGAACTGGATCATCTTTAAGGTCTCTTCCAACCTAAGCCATTCTATGATTCTATGATTCTAAGATACAGGTGTCTAGAATTGGACATTGAAGTTGTAGAGGTAAAGAATAATGTAACTGCTGAATCTGCACAGGAATAGTTTTTGAATATAGCGTTGATTTTCCTACTCCATTAAAAAAATAATGCTTCATTTAGCATTTGTATTTGTGGTTGTTTTGATCTTAACTCTGTTATACATGCTGCGCACTTTGCAAAGATGTCTGGGCTTTGAGAAGTATAAGGGTCCATTGGAGAGACCTGGCAAAGAGCACCAAGAATGTTCATAAGAAAATGTGGTCCCCAAGGCAGGAATGAGCAAATGGGATTGTTCAACATAGAAAAGACTGAGATGAGCCAGCATCTGCTCCATGGCTATGATGGGCAGATGGTCTCCAACAACCCTTGCAGTCACTGTCCTCAGCGATGTAAGGGCATGTGTATTCCTGCTTGGGAAGCTGATTTCTGGAATGTTTGCATAACTGCACACCAAAAAGAAGAAAAACAAAAAACAAAACAAAACAAAAAAAACAGAAAAGTCCACCATTTCTCTGCCTTGGCAGCAATTCACAAACCTAAACACAAACAGCTGGATCCCATTTCTCCTGCCTCGGAAGATGAGAGCGGCAAGGTAGAAAGATTGATTGACATTAAAGTTTAGATTAAATGAGTCATTTAAATCGATAAGGAATCAGCCTGAGTTGAATTAAGTCACTTAAAGCTGATTGAAGTGTGCTCCAGGAATATTCATCTATCCTGATTTATGAACTTGCCTTCAGACCGGCAAGTATCACTGTGCCTGGATGAGGAATTGGGATCATCAAAGCACTGAGACTTTCACCAAGCCACAAAATTTGGGTTTGTAAAGCCATGAGGAGAGGACTGTGTGCAGACAGACAAATTAGTAACCACCCATCCTGACCAGTTAATTTTAATGATTTCTGGAGCGATAAAGGATAGTTAGAGCAGTACAGACTGCCTTCTGTCTAATGCAGCTGGCAGTCTGCAAGTCCACCAGCATATTAACTAGAAGTTGAAAAAAAAAACATTTGAGAGAAAATGCCTCTTTACTCTGTCCATTTTTACACCCATTCCCAAGGCTGTATTCTCAGGTGTTGCTCCTGCTGGTCCCTCCTGGTCCTTACAATGACCTGAGAGCTTCCCTGAGTTTGGGATGGAGCTGAGAGCATGGGAAGGAACCTCAGGGTTGTGGGGGACAGAGCATCTCAAATCCAACAGGAGTGTGTAAGGGGCCCCATGTGGAAAACAGAGATTTGGTCCCTGCATCATTGACCCACCTGAACTCAAGCTGCTATAGATGGGAAGAGGGAGCTTTGCACTACAATTATGCAAACTCCTGGAAAATTCTTCTCTTCTATACAGCGGGTCTCTGATCCAGCAGGATTTCCTCTCAACTCCTTAGCAAACCATGGATATGAGAAAAATGCAATGCAGCGTGAAACAACTACAGGAGAGATGCATTAGGACAACTGCAGAAATAGCTGCTGAGGACAGGAATAGAACCCAGGGCTGGGAAATGCACAAACTTGCCTTTGAACCCCAAGTCACTGAGTTTTTCAGCAGGGTTTCCCTTCTCCCATACCCAGTGCCTTCCCCATGCCTCAGACTTTGGGAATCTACTGCTCATTCCCAAACGCTTTCTCTACATTTCCAGGCATCGTCTACGCACAGATTAGCCCTGGGACCATATGTCTGAAACATTTCATCACACCGGCACAGCTGAAAGTAGTTGGCGTTTCCTATGATCTACCTTTGGCTGTGGAGTTGTATCATGCCAGGGAACATATGTCTGGTGTTTGCGGGAGTGCGGCGATAAAATGAAACATGCTGCCTGCTATTTACTTGCCTGCTTAGCCTAGGAGTGTTGCAGATTGACCGCTGCCACTGCTTTTCACGCTAATTCATCACCATTGTGCTAGTGGTGTGGGTGGAAGGATGGCAAACATCCTCCAGGCGTCAGGGCTGGGTGCTGCCAGCACCATGATCCCAGTCCTAGGAAGCAGCAGAGGGCGAGGCTGGGGGGCCTTGTGATGAGGGTGGATGTTGGTAGGAAGCGATTAATGGAGCAGTTTGTGAATTGGTTGGCAGAATGGTATGCACATGTGGATTCTTTAATTACTGTCAGCTTTAAGGGTAAAAAGTCCCTCAAAAAGGAAAAGTCTCCTGTTTGAAGGGGCTATAGTATAGAGGTGCACACAACTGCAGCATGCACATATCAGAGAGGTGCTAATAGGGATTACTGAGGCAATGGGAGCAGTAAGAGGGAAGGAAGCATGCTGTGCCAGAAGCTGACAGGGTGTGAGTGAGCCTGGAGTCATCTGTGTTCAGACTTCCAGACTGTCAGAAAAGCCCAAGCTGGCTCCCAGAACATAGAACCTAGGAGGCACCTAAGACTTGCTGCCTGACAAAGTCCTGGCAATGCTAGGATCACTCAAGACTTTGAAACAGGAAGAAGACGTAAAGGGAGGCTGCAAACTGTGTAGGAAGGTACTGACCATTACTCATTGCAGCCTGCAGGCCAGCTCCAGCCCACAGGACCTTGTCCTCAGATGAGCTCTTACATCAACATTGTGTCCTCCAGCTCCTTATTTGCCTGGTTTTGCTTTATTTTTACCAGTTGTCCAGCTACCACGTGAACTCTTGCAGCAAGATTTAATGCCAAGCTATCAATTAAGTAGCACAGGAGTTGAAACTAGATGATCTCTGCAGGTCCTTCCAACCTAAGTCATTCTTTGATTCTGTGATCAAAGATATCACCAGCCTTAGAGTCTCACCCCACAGATGAGAACCCTGTCCACAGTGGTGTTCTCTTCTGCCTCGTGGTGCTCACCATCCCACCCACTGCCCTCATGGCCAGCCTGCACAGAAGGCTAATGAGAATATCTCATCTTTCCCCCTGGTTGCAGTGTCCATCTCTTGGAAAGGGGGAAAATCTGTTAACTTTCTAGACCACACAAGTCAAAATGGTGCCGGCAAATAACTCTGCGTGCCCTCTGACTTCATTTTAACAGCTCTCCAAGGAAATGAGGTCAGGAGTTCACCAATGGCAGGAAAGACCTACTGGTGACTTGGGTTATCCCAAACATTTACTGTACCGCTCCCAATTTATAAAAAAACCTACAACAGGTTGAGCCTTTCCCCCTCTGAGGTGGATGAGTTTTCCATATGGCTTATATTTTGAGTTGCTAGCACTGTCCTCTTCTCGCTGCAAACATGTGTTACAGGACTGCCCTATGGTCCTGCCTTATGATAATTATTTTAACGGCTGTTTGGAATCATTGCAGCAGTACACTGAGAAACTTCCTCATCAGCACAGTTGGTTAAACAAAAATTGATCCCCAGTCAATCAAATGCATCTAATAAGTTGTAGATAAATACATGATTTCATCACCTACAGTACGCTGACCCAAAGGAAAGGGAGTGATCTCACTCGGTGTGTTGATGTCTCCCAGTAATAAATGGGTTCTTCGTACCATCATGCTAAGCAATAAATGATCTCACAAGACGTGCTGCTATAATAAACTAAAACAATAAGAATGTGCAGGAAGGAAAATACTGCCCGTGGTGAGCTCTACTGCCCCAAAACATGTCTTAGCTGTTACAGACATAAATTAGCCATAATAAATCTTATTGGTTGTTTCTTTAATGACATATATCTCCTGCCAAAATGGTACATTCTTGAAAGGACTGTACAAGTAGATTAAATGGTTTCTGTCCTTGGGAATGTGGAAGCCTTTATTTGTTTTTGTTAAAAGACTTTTAAATATCCTCACATTATACGTCAAACAGATGTCCAGGGTAAATTCTCCTGACCCATTTAAACGTGTTTTTTTTTTGTTTTTTTTTTTTTTAAAGCTGGAATTAAAGTCCAGTTTCTGCAGCTTGTATATAGTGAGATTTGCTGGCTAGCACCTGACAAAACTCTGAGACTGTAATGCTAAGGTTTAATGGTTGTATGGTGTGACTTTTAATGGCGATACTGAGGAAACTAAGATAAATTAAAACCTAATTGGGAACGTTAACAGCTTTACCAGTCTACACATATGGACCCCAGGAGAACCCTTTGAAAGATGTTACAGTTAGCTCCCATTGCAGGGCTTCCAGCCTTGCTCGATGACCTCAGAACTTGCTCCACTCTTTGTGGCCTTCAAACACTACTAAGATGTGCACCACAGCATGCACAAATACAGCAGTAGGATGCAGAAGAGGCTTTGTTTTCTCTTGCTAACAGAAAAGCAGCTTATTCCACATCTGCTCAGTAGGATGTTGTGTAATTTTCAACCACTGTTGCAACTTTAATGATTGTGTGCAAGCACACTGCCTGATCTTTCAAAACAGAGCCCAACTCAATCTGCGAAGAAAAGACATTGCCAAGGTCAGTGTAAGATGGTCTTCCCACCATAGAGCAGCAACTACTTTTAAAGTGTGGAAATACTGAAAAAATAATATTTGACTGAATATTTCACACCAAAGTATGGGTGGACAATGCTTCCCACATTACTTCCAGGGACAGCACCATTCGTCTTTGCTTTCTGGGCAGAATGCAAAGGCCATCACTGGGAGCCACCATGCCCACCAGCACCCGAGGAAGGCCAGGTATAGTCTATGGTATGGCACCCTCTACAGTCCCACTCATGGAAAATTGCAGTCTCCTGCTGTGGGCTTGTCTTTCTTTGCTGACTCTTGCATATTTTCAGTCATGGGATTGTTGCCACAGCCACAGAAAGCAGCAAAGTGGGGAATTAGCAACATGAGGAAAGCTTCAAATCAGTCTGGGGAGACCCATCCCCATCCCAGGTGTCCACTGCTCATCTCTCACAGACAACCCTTAGCAGCACTCACCCTTCCTCGAGAGGAGCTCCCTTTCTATTGCAGGGCCTGGGAGAGAACAGGAAATAGTAGCAAAAGTCAGAGAAGCCCAAGGAAGGAGCAACTAATCTGGCAAATGGGAAAGGAGGAGGAAAAATGGGAAAAAAAAAGAAGGAATAGAAGCGATATATCAACACAGGAGAGCCGGTTGCCATCTCTAACAGCTCACAGTGCTGGATGGTGAGAAAAAACTGAAGACTTGAAAAAAAAAATGCAGAAAAAAACGATTTAGGAAGGGTTGTGTTTTATTATTCCACTGCCCCAAGAGAGCTGCTGTCTTTCATGGGTCACCTCAGCCTGAACCCAAAACAAACATGGTGACAGTAAATTACACCAACAGGTACCAAATGTCTTCATCCAGCCTGCAGAACAAGGACCAGTGATCACACAGTGACTTGTGGACAAGTTAAACAACAGCTTGCCTGCTTCTGCACCAAAAGAGCATTTTCATTTCACTTAGCTATTTTTAAGTTATTCAGAGCTTAAACCCCAGAGTAAAACACACACCCAATGAATTGCTGGTGGGATCTTTAATTGTGGGAAAACACTTGGAAAGTAGTTGTATTATTCCTAATTTCAGCACGTGCATGCATCCCTGAGGATGCAGAGAAGCACACACTCTCTTGTGTCCCCTTGTAACTCCATCCCTGCCAAACCTCGTGCTCCATGCCTCCATTCTTAGCCCTGCCTCTCCTTGTTGGTGCCATTCATGTCTCCACATTTAGGGAGCATGTTTAGAATGATTCAGACACATTCCCTGTTTGGCACATGTGTCAGAAGCTAGACAAGGTCTCCAAAAAGCCATAGCCGCTTGCAACTACCAGACCACTGATGCTTTTCCAAGCCTCCCTGGCAAAATGGACAAACTTCTCATCCACAGAGAGAAGGAGCTGGCTCCCAGTGACTTGCACATCACTGGTATCTTCAACCAGAAGGTGCACAGCCTCAGTCTGCCTCCACAAATGGTTTTGAGCACAGGAACTGCAACATCTTGCTATTCATAGAATCATAGAATTGCAGAATCATAGAATTGTAGAATAACCAAGACGGAAAAGAACACTAAGATCATCTAGTCCAACAACCTTCTATATCACCAGTGCACCAAGTCAGTTTGGGCTGATTTCTAAATGAAGATGCTCTTATTCCAGGCATTAACATAATGCAGGCATCTCAGGCAGATCAATGAAGGTAATCTGTGCATTGAAAATTAAATCAAAAAATGTCACATTCTCCAGTGCATTCAACCCCAAGCTTTCAAATAGTATTGCTGCACCAGGAAGCAGTTCTCCACAGCTGCAAGGGCATTGCAGCAGATCTGATTGCATACTGATTGCATCTGTTTAACCAGTTGCCACCAGCAAACCAGCAGAGAATCTGTCAGATGAGCGTTCCTCTGGAATCACATCAAAGACATCTATCCAAGAATTGGGTTGCTGGAAAGCAAAACTGGGCAGCAAAGGATAAATGTGGGCAACTCCAGCCCTGCCAAGAAGATGGAGCGGGGAAACTCTGGGTTCTTACTGGGGCAGAAAGGGAATTCGGGACAGAAATGGAGGATAAGCGTGGCTATTAGCTGTCCTGTGGCATAGCATCGGTTGGGTACCCTGCTGCCTTGGGAAAGGAATTAGTGTCCCAGCTCCTCCACTTCTGCAACAATATGAAACAACAGTCTTCCCCATCTGCACCCATCACCATTTGATTTGCATGTCACATTCTGCTCGTGTCAATTATGTTTATTGCTCAAAGTAGGTGCAAGCTCTTGAAAATCGTCTTTATGGTGACTTTTACTGGGAAATGAGGCATGAATGCAGAATGACAAGCCCCAGCCAAGCTTGAAAAAGTCATTAAGTGATCTTCTTGAATTGATTTTCACAACAGGATGTACGCAGCACTGACAGGAGATTTTTCTCATTAACTCAGCATTAGCACAGATCACTACACTGTCTCTGCTATCTCTGATTTGAACATTGCCAGAGTGAGGAGACCTCTGAGGAGGACTGTCTGCAGGTTCAGACACCTGTTTTTATGAAAGTAATTCTCAGTAAGGTGACTTAATAGTCAGTGAAACTTGGTGCTGGCCACACAGGCAGGAGGGATCATCCCATGGGCCTGGGTACCCCTTATACGGACTGTCGTGACCAAGAAGTTTTGTCTGCTACCTGAAAGTGTAGACAGGACAGAAAATTCACCCTTTTGCTGTTGCCTTCATCTTGAGTTACATATTGATGCCTCCTAATGACTGTTCAGTATTGCAGAGGAACATAGGCATGGGACTCCTGTGCGTGCTCTGCAGCACGTACCATTGTGTGAATAAATGCCCTGTATTTTTCTTTTCCTTGGTGTGGGAATTACTACATCTTAAACGTGTTCAAGGGCCAGTCTTAACTTGTGCCTATTGCAATCATGGCACAAGTGACAAAATATAGATGGCAATGGTGGTGTGTTTAAAATATTCAGAGACCTGGACTACCTGTATACATATTGCCCACGCAGTGCTTTTGGTAGACTTTTTCCACTCGCTTTTAAGCCTTATTTCACCTACTTTCCTGAGTAAAATATATGTGTAATTCATTAAAATAAAATTCCAGTGTGCAAAATCAACACGGAAATGACACGAAACTATGTTAAATGTTCATATACCCCACAGAGCTGCATGGATTAGGAAAAGGCTAGCAAAAATAGAACGACACCAAAACACTCATGCAAACAGCTCCCATGAGGAGCAAAGCAGGATAAGAAAGGCTAGGAAAATAAAACTAAGCATTCCTCGCCCGGATTTCAACACTGGGGGTTAAGCGGAGTTGAGTTCTCCCTTCCACCCTCATTCCTCCGTCGAGTAGGGAACTATATCGATTAATCTTCAACGAGGAAGTGAAATGCAAACAAGAAATGTGCTGTTTTGGGGACTGATCCAAACTCTGCTGAAATTGAGACTGTATTTCTCATCTAGTTCCATGGGCCAGGAGGTGAGCCCTGGCTGGGCATGTCCAAGGTACAGGAGAGCAATTGGCATGTAGAGCCAAAATTCTGTCCTCTGCTCGGGACAGATCATGCCAGAACAATACCGCCAGAACTTTCCTGTGCCTCTGAATACTTCCAGCCAAGATTTTACCTAGAAGTCTCAAAGAACATGTAAGAGATTTTTTTTCAAGAGGAGAAAATAAAAATATTTCTCTCTGGGTAATTCAGACATTTGGCTTCAGCACAACTGGATGTGTGACTTGCAGGTGCTCCTTAGACCCAGAAGTGCATGCTGTGGTCAATTGGGTTGTGGCTTCAGCTCTTGAGGTAAGTGGGTTAGATTTATTCTGCAACACACATCTTTGCGGCTAGAGCTTTGGAGACAAGAGAACACGAGCATGATTTGGGGATGGAGGAGAGCAAAATGAGATTCTCTGCTTGTTTAAAGGCAGTCTTGGTGTACTTTTCTGATTCTCACCAAAGAGTTTGGTCATTTATCTGGTTGTGTAAGTTCCAAAATGGTGTTTTTATCTGGAAGTAGCCCATTCCAACTAAACCCAGAGAAAGCAGGGGCACTTGGGTTTAATTCCCTCTTGTTTACCACCCAACATATTTTCTTGCATACCACGCAGCAAGAATAGGGACAGGGTTGGATAGGACTGTGACGTCAAAGGCAAAAGGACTCTGCTGATAAAGCAAACAGCAAGGCACAGAGGGGTCTAATGCTGGGAGCACATGCGCTTTTCCCAAAGCCTCTGTGCATTATTTTGCCAATAGATCACAGCAGATGGACTAGTGCTCCAAGAGGTGAAACAACATGGAGGTACAATGGAAAGCACTGCAAGGAAGGAACTAAGATACCCTACAATGCTCTGCAGGAAGTACATCTGTGTTGGTAAAAGAAAACGTCCAGCACAGCACAGATCTCATCTTGACTCTCACTGTTACTTCAAGCAAAGCCTATACTTCAGAGCAGGAGGGGCAAAAATCCTTCCACAAACTACATCATCATTCCTCTTGTATCAGGGATCTGAACACCCACAGAGATGCCCCACAGCCTTCCCTGCTACATTCCCAGCATCAGCCTGACTATAAATCCTTCTGCTAAATTACAGCTTTTTAATGAATCATTTCATTCTGTTGGATTCCCCAACTTTCCATTCTCCAGAACGTCCTTTTGCCCTTCTGCTATCTGAAGGACAAGCGTTTAAGAGATACTCCCTCTTGACCTATCATTGTTATCCCACTTTTGCCTTACAGTTCACCTCCCTTTCCAGGCTAACAAAGCCAAGCGTATCACTCTCTCCACAGATTAACAGTTTTCGAGCTCTTTGATTATTTTCAGCCCTCTTTAATGAGCCCTGCCCAAATCAGCAATAACTTCTCTAGAACAAGCTGTGATTTCACACACAAGATCCCACATTGCTACTCCAGTGTGCTTAGCACACTTCCCCTTTTCATTTCTTCTGCATCCTAATAGGATTTTTGACCATGTCTTGACACACCAAAGATGTGTCCTGTCAGTCACATCCCTCCTTTATCCCCAGTAGGCTTTTCACGGCCACAAGCTGACTCTGAGGCAGAGCTAGGGGATGATCCCATCCCCATCTTACTGCCCTTTCCCCAGCCAGCCCTTCTTCCCCTTCTTCTCCCTTCCCACCCAATTCTCCTTCCACTTTAGGCATGGAGCTCAGCCACAGCTACATGCCTGTGTTTCTAATACAGCTGTTTTGATACAGCTGAAGGAGTCTCTGCGGCCAACAAAACACACAGAGGCATTTTTATAAAGACAATTCACCATGTTTGACTTATTGCTGCTTTAAAGAACCCCAGACTCACCCTCTGCAACTGCAATGGAAAGAAAAGGAAGGGAGTTTGGCATCACACTGGAAAGCTAAACACCTTCTCACCTCAATGGTATGTTTTAAAACTACAGTCTGCCCATGATTTGATATTTCTATTTCTTCCATTGGTAGCAAATAAAGCAAAGACATAACCAATTTAAAGCAATAATACACAGAGCTCAGGCTTTAGCAATTTTCTTTAAATTCATTAACATGCCAGGCCAGCTGAAGGAAGCAGAAAGAGCTTTGAAATGGACAGATTGAGATTCCTAAACCATTTGATCATGGAAGAAAATGAAAATATAATCTTGGTGGAAAAGGTCTTATTATCAGAAGATCATTGCAGAATGCATTTTTTTAAAAGAATATTAGATAAGCTGTTTTTCCTTTTGAGAACAGAAGACTGCAATTTTACCTTTGCAAATGAAGAACACGTTCTTATTGCTTCAGACAAATGAGTCAGGCTAGTAAAGGTTTTATTGAAGTCATTCTCTTGATGCATTTATATTTATTTATTTACAAAATGACCAGAGAAGCTGTGTTTGTAGAAACTGCCAGTGTGGACCAAATTTCCATCAGTCCATATCATCTAAAGAACCCATCACATCCCAAAGAACTGTCAAGGGAAACGGCAGCTGATGACAAACCAAAGGTCATGGAGCTGGACAAATACTTTCTGACTGCTTAAAAAACAGTTCAGCTTCATGTTCAGCCATCTACAAAAACAACAAGAAAAAAGAAATGAGAGATGCTATTAGAAAAGGACAAAACGGACATTATTCTGATGCCGTTGAAGAAACCCAAGTTTATCCTGCTGCTGACCCTTCAGCAAGGCTGTGATAGAGCCAGGAAGGATTACCAGAGGGTGATATAATAATGATGTGCATATTAATATATGGCCTCTTCTCACTGGGAAGGTTCAGTTGGATATTAGGAATGATTTCTTCTCTGAAAGAGCAGTGAGGCACTGGCACAGGCTGCCCAGGAATGTGATGGAATCACCATCTTTGGAGATGTTAAAAAAACTTAGATATTGTACCAAGGGACATAGTATAGTGGGGAATTGGTGGTGGTAGGTGGACAGTTGCATTAGATGATCTTGGAGGTCTTTTCCTACCTTGGTGATTCTACAATTCCATGATAGTAAGATGATATAGGATGGAATATTAATCAGTCAGAAGCAGCAGGGATCTCACAGTGCTTCCTAACCTGAGGTATCCAGGTGGACCTGAGGGACCCTGGGACCCGTTTGGACCCTAGCAGATCTGTCTCCATGGCACTGCTCCTAGGGTCATCCTTGCTTTTGCTGAAGTTGACTTTTCCTGTGGAATTGGATGGAAAATTCCATCCAACTGCACCAGGGAAAAATCCAAGAGAAAGCCTCTTCTGTGGGAAGTGTCAGAGACTTTTACAGTGATCAGAAATGGTGAAGCAGAACATTTCAGTATTTCATAATTAATTCTTTTTAGGAAGGAGGACATTTTCAGTCTGGCAAACATTTACAATAATCTGATTTCTTGCCCCAGAAAAAGAAAAAAAATAACAACAAAAACAAAAACAATTTATTAAAAAAAGAAAGAAACAATCAAATTGGTTCCCCCACCATCTGGAAGTGCAACTTTTCACTCTTGTCCTCCCTAGATCTGTGCTTGCATATCTCAGGTCCAGACAGAGTCATGAAGCTCCATGTGCTGGAGCAGCATCCCTCAGATCCACACTTAAAATGTTTATTACAAATAGCTGCAGCACATAGAGCGTCTGTTTAAAATTAATGCAGAATTATGGTTCTCCCAAGAGAGGATCAAATTAGGCAGGCATTACAGGAAAATGAGGCAGGAGGTTTTGCTGTTGTTTCTTGTTTTGTTTCTAAATCCTCGAAAGAAACGTATTAGAAGCTGGAAGCCTAAGGAAACAGGCTTTGGATTATTTTAAGAAAGTTTCTGCCTTTTTAGAAGACACACATCGGACTGCCATGTTTCAGCCTACTGCAAATTAAATGATGGAAAAAGATCTCAGGAATGGGAGTAAAAATAGGTGGTTACACCACCTAAAAGAGAAGCTTAACATTAAATAGGGGCAGATTAAGCTACCTCTACGATTAAGGTATAAACAAATGTCGTTTTTCTTTCTTCATTGCCTTGTCCCATCATCTGCTTGCTTTCACTCATTGTGTGCGGACCCATCGTGTGCCAGTGCCTGTAGATTTCCCTGGGGCTACATACACTGAACCAAAGCCATTCCAGGAACAGGGTCTTCTACAATAGATTTTTGCTTTTGGTGAAGCTCCTGGTATTGATAAACAAAATAATTGAGATTAATTATTATCAAAGTTATATAACTAAGGGAAAGTTTGTTTGTCGTTCTAGTCATATACCTTAATCACAACACAATTGCTGACTTTTCCTTTAATGCTAAATTTATGGGCCAAAGCAAAGTCACTTGAAATCAGCAGGAAACTGAGAAACGTATGCACAGTGAAACATTAACTCTATTTTATTAGTGCCTTATATTTTTACTGCTGTGATGCTTGGCATTTTTGCATTGGCTTAATATTTTAAGAAATTCCCACCACCAGTAGTAGAGGAGTCATTTTTCTTCCTCCCCTCCTCTTGCTGTGACAATAAAAATGATTAGTGCAGAGCAAACCCACAGAGAGGATCCAAATGCAGAGCCCGGCTTGGAGCTGCAAAAACATGCAATAATTGATTTTAACATCTTCAATAACTAGTTCCATATGTGCCACTGTCAGCCATGATGCCTCAATGAGCCCAGTGTGTCCAAATGCTGGGTGCTGGGAGGAGCAGGCTGCAAGACTCACTGTTTCATGTTGTTGCCAGTTTGCCCGCTGGCATATGAATGGCTGTTCTCAGCTCTGCTTACATGTTCATTGCTTCTTTTCTTAGCAACTTACATTTAAACGCACTGTGTCCTTCTTAATTTCTTGAGAATAGAGCAATTTCAGTTCCTTCTCAGTTCCGAAAGACACCAAGGCATGTGCTCAGGTTCTCTCACCAAGCCATACAATCAGCGGACAATAGAATTGCTTCCTTTAGTAACCCATTAACATATCCGTATCCATGTCCCTTCCCTGGACACAGCCAAGGTAAGACTGATCAGGGCTCTGAGCACCTGATGGAGCTGTAGGTATTCACTGCAGGGGATTGGATCAGGTGGTCTTCAAGAGTCCTTCCCAACTCATACAATTCTAGCATTCTAAGTTACACTTAATATGTAATTTTTTCTGGGCCAAGCATGCGTCTATGATCTAGAGGCAGTAAAAAAAAGCAGAGAGAATTCTGCCATAATGCTCCAGAGTGTTCCTATAGCTCCAGGCTTTTCTTGGAGAATTTTTGTGAAAACCAATGAACATTTAGACATGGTCTTCGCTTGGACATTTCGAATTTCTCCACGTCTGTGTGACAGCTCCAGCTGAGACTGCGACTGCAGAAGTGTCTCTAAACCCACGCAATCCCCAACAAGACAATGCATCCACTTCCCACCAGGCTGGGAGGTGACCTCCAGCAACAATTTGGATAACACACGAGGATTTTAACAGTTTTGCCAATTCCAGGCTGAGCCCTCTCTGCAATTCTCATTGAGTCTCACCTTCTCCAGCTCCAGAGACTGACAACAGACTTTGGGAGGACAGGGGGGTCACAGAGAAGACACTGATGTTTGCAAATCCGTAAACCAGCCAAAGAAAGAAGAAAAAAAAAAAAGCCTGAAGCTTTCCAGTGAGCTGTTCTGAATCCATGATTCATAACAAAAATAACAGAGGGAAGTAGTCGATTTGCTTATTTCTCCCCTGCATTACTGGCAGATTTTGTAACATTATGTACTTTTGGGCTTCCTTCCAGATTCATGACGTTTAAGTGTAGGAAAACAGAGGTTCATCTCAACAGGGATCTACATGGAGATGGGCAAGCTCAGGGGACAAGCTGGGTCCTCACTCCACCAGGACTTCTGCCAAGAGATCCATGTGCCAATGCAGATGGCTGGTGGGTGCTTGGATGCTCATTAGGGATGGCTCCAGCCTCTGGCTCCCTCCCTCCTACAGGAGCATCCTGGGATGATACCTCAACACTTCATTCTTGGTGGTGCTGGTTTAAATCTCAGCTCCAGAAGCATTAGCTCTTTGCATTCAGCATCTTAGAGGAAGGGGCAGCTTCAAAGCTTTAAGAGGTTTACTCACTTCGGTAGGATGAGAAGACAGGACAATTTCTGATGCAGAGGCTGAGGGATGGAAGTTGGGTGTAATAATCAGGAAAAAGAAAAAAAAAACCACGAAAAACCCTGAGGAAACAAGTCTCCATTAAAAATAAAAATAATAATAATAATAAAGCAAGTAAAGTTTTGTTTGTTTTGTCCTTCTTACAAGAGCTGACTGAACAGAACTGCAGCAGTCAGTTTCTCTGGAGCCCAGTTCCAGTACTGTCAGCCCCCCGGAGTTCAAAAGTCATGAGCTAGCTCCAAAGAAAACAGCAGACAGGCTTAGAAACCAGGAAAATAATAATAATAAAAATAATAAATAGTGGGTTATTTTCGTTTTCCTTCCCACTTGTGACTCAGGATTGTTTCATGCTTTCCTCTACAGCTCTGAAGCCTAGAGGCTTCTATTTGTTACAGCCACAGCTGTGTGTAATAACATCACACAAAAGCCAAGGCTTTATAAAATACACTCAAGGAGCTTGCTAAAGTCAGAATGTAGCATTCCCAACAGTGCTTAGGCACATGAATTACTGTGGGCATACATGTATGCACAGGTCATTTGTACAGGGTCAGTGCAACGACTTGTGCTGTTTGGGTTAAATTCACACTCCCAACACAGCACCTGAAGCCTGTGGCTCTGGTTAAGCTTCCGTCTTTTCTTGCCTGGCTAATCTGAGAGTTCAGGCTGAAGATTTATAGGGATGATCTAATTTTTCCAGCAGGTGCTTCCTGAAGGAAGAGGATGCTCGACACCTCTTTCTTGTGGCAATGAAAAGCCTCCTTCTGCCAGCACCATAGGCTGGCTGAGGCTGTGCTGTGCTGGGAACACAGAAACACCATGCTGAGATGTGTCACATGATGCAGCAGGACAGACCATACCCAGCATGACAATGCCACTGTGGATGTCCATTCCACGGCAGATGGAATTGATGCCTGCACGTCCCTGCAGCATGGTGACTGTGAGGTCTTGGGGATGATGCATCAGGCAGAGACCTGGCAAACAGGCTCTGCTCTCACCCCCTGTCTTACCCTGGGACAAGCCTCTTAACTCCCTCTGATGCCTTGCCTTCCACACCTGCAGCCTCAGACAGAAACCTGACCCTTTGGAGCACGTTATGGCACATCGTGTACCTCTTGATCAACGCAGCATGAAAAAATAAGGTGGAAGGAATGTGGACATGAGTTATTGCCCTGTGAGTGCCTTTTGTTACACAGCACTTTGGCATCTCTTCCATCTTTTTGTTCAGATCTGCCACATCTGGAGGTATGGAGTGGCTGTGCTGGGTCTCCCAGTCATCAGTGCCACTAGCAAAAGGGCATGCTCAGCCAAGGAGGGACAAGCTCCATGCTCACCACCTTGTTGCTCTTGGCTCCGAAACTTCACCTTTCCCCTAAGTGAGATCTTGACAGCACCTGCTTCCCAGTAACGTACAAATATCTTGGCACATGCCTTTCTGACAGTGTTTTGGAGCAGATATTCATCAATGCACAGAGCTGCTCTCCTGGTCGCCAGTGAAAGCCTTCTGTACCATTTGGCACTAGTACTTCCCAGCTGCGCTCGTAGTGGCAGCTTTCCACCCAGGTTTCTTCTGACTGCATTGCGGTTGGACTGGGTTAGATCTTTCCAGCCCAGGCTTAATGCCTTTAAAAGATCTTTAATGACTTGGAGAGGCAGCAGAGTTGCGAATGATGGCGGAATTTTGAGGAGCAACATGCAGGGAGGTAAAAGCCCCATTCACCCCACCGCTAGCAGGCAGCCCTGGAAAATGATTTCTCCAGTCTTTAGTTTTCCTGCATCAAAGCTACAACCAAGACAGGAACAGATTCCAGTGATACAGCAAAATTCAAGCAATAAAGTGTTTGGTTTTCTTTCTTAACTCCCATGAATATTTTGCCCTTCTGCTTTAGCAAACCTTTGTCTGCCTCTCTCCTTCCAAGGATGTGCATTTGTGCTGTCATCTTTTTAAGCTCATGCAGGACAGCAACTTTCCATACAACGTGGGTATCTGCCTTTAATCGAAAGAAATAAAGTGAAACTGCTTGGACAAGTGGAAAATCGAAGGCTTTCCATGAGCCATTCAGCTATGTGGTAATGCAGGAGAAGATACATTTGTAAGAGAAAACACAAAAGCAGGCAAACAGTCTGCAACACTAAACCCTGATGAAGCTTCCATAGCACGTACTATTGTAGAGCAAGGCAAGAAGCAGATACATCAGAGACTGTAGACAATGTTTGCCTGCTAGATGACATGTTTAAGTTTGAATGGAGAAATTCTAACATATGTCACTAGGAATGACAGAAGAAAACAACTGCAACATGAAAGACTTCATAAAGCAGATGACATTTGGGCCAAAATAAGTTTAAGATGAGGCATTCCTTTGAGCTGCTCCTTGGGTTTTTTTATCTGTTACTAAATATTTTGTCATTGGGTAATTTCTGGCTCTGTTCTCCATTATTGCCTAGTTGCTGTGTTTTCAGTTAAGGAGATTTGCCTGTGAATAGGCACACACAAAAAAAAAGAGAACTGTGCAGCAACATGAACGCAAACTTATCTTGACCTCAGCTTTGTCTAATGACTTCTTAAGCTAAAATATAAAAATAATTAAAAAAAAGGAAACAAACCTGTTTTCTTATGGATGGCAGTTACACCATTTTTTTTCTTCATGTTCTTCCTCTCTCTATTTTCCATTAAACTATTTCCTCTTCCAGTCACAAAAAGGCAGGGAAAACACTGCTCAGCTGAGCAGGCTCTGTATTCACATCCAAAATTTTCAAGCAACCATTTATACAAGTCTAGCATCTCAAACCTCTTCTTTTTTTAAGTTACTGATAAGATTTTGTATTTACATTATTTAAAATTTATTAAAAAAAAAAATAAATTAAATATCATCATGCCCAGGACAATATGTCAATGTTTTTTTCCCCAGAGCCACAACTATTTGGTCTTTGGAAGAAGCTTTCAGAGTAAAGCCTGTTTGAGTTCTGCATAAATGTTTTTCTGTTGCTCTCTCCTGTCCACGAGGCCACTCTGGGCTGGGTTGTTAGTTTCCTGTGCTCTTTGCTAGGTTTCCAATCACTGGTAACCCATGGAAGCTGTGCAGAATCTTTCATGAGGGAAGGCTCTCACCTGAGGAAAAGCAACCAAATGAGCTACTTTTTCATTTCATTTTTCTTCAGAATACAATTGTTGTTTTTTTTTTTGCCAATGAAATGTGTCTATGTCCCACTTGGACTGGTCATTTCTTTGCAAAACTGAGACAAGAGGCATAGTACTTGTTCCTGAGCTGCAGCCTCTGCACAACAGGAACCCTCAGCTAATTGTGCCAACCTGATGAAAAGCACACACCAGCACACAGAAGCTGACCCACAGAGCAGCAGCTTACATAGCCAAGAAGGGGCAGAAAGTGAGCTTAGGTCTTATTCTTTCCCCATAGACTTCGTATTGCTGCGGCATTTACCCTATCATAACACAGTGAAGCCCACCAGCAGCATCAGAACAGGGAATCACCCTGGAGGGCCCCAGCACCATCATAGGGCCTTCATTCTCACCTAGTGTAGGAGAGAGCTCCACCGTGTCATCATTTTTTTCCCACATTTTCCCTAGGAAAATCTCCAAGGGCCAAATGGCAGCTGGTAGGGCAGGTCTTGGCAGGGAAATGCTGACCCTCACTGGTAGGAAGAGGCCCTGCTGATCCATCGCCATTTAGTTGCATTGTTAGGGACAAAGCTGTGGCCGCTGAGGGCCAGGCAAAATGAGAACTGCCTGGCTTTTACACAAAACCGCACAAGCCCCGGAAAATCAATTTTATGGTTTTTGTGTGATTTTCCACAGGGCAAAAGGCAGAGTTTTTATTCAATCTGGCCTTTCACGAAAGGTTAGAGACTCAACAAGAAAGAATTCAATTGACCCAAAGATAGAAAAAAACCCACTGAATTTTAAATAGGGAGACAGAACTTGGTTTTCTTGACTAGCTTTTAGTAGAAATATTATAAAAATTAAATAAAAAGCCCTGAATCAAGAACAGACCCATGCTCCTCCCACTTATTACATAATTCCTCTTCCCAAAGCCCCACTTGTTTCCCCCTGGAAAGAGCTGAACACTTTGCTTGTTGAGGGCTTATTGAACACTTCGAAGTCCCTGAACACCTTGGCCCCAACAGACCAAGGTCAACAGCCAATTTCAGGGCAGCCCCAGTGAACCAGCCCCATCCACTGCTGCCAGCCACTCCCTGTTTAACCAGAGAGAGTGCGAAAATCCAGCCACTGTGTAGTTTGCCTTTTGTTTATTTCCTTATTTTTTTCAGTACCCAACTGCCTGGAATGAAAAACAAAATCCAGTGTGCCATGACGAAGGCTTGTAAGCATTCCCACAATGCAAATAATAAATATGGCAAACAAACTCCCTGCTCCTAACAGTTCCGTGTGGATGGCAGCTGCACAACTCTGGATTTCACTTGCAGGAATAGTCATCAGGGGGAAGATAAACAACACCTTCCTTGCTTTGCAGCCCACCCAGCCCAGCTTGGGACAGCAGAGGAATGCCAAGAATGCACCTGCACACATTAAAGAAACACGTGCATGGTGTACAACAAGCACTGAAGTATTTCTTCATGGGGAGAATGATGCTGGTGCATTGAGCACAGTAATGCCACAGCTGTATGCAAAAGTGTGGCATGGCCATGGAGCTCTTAGCATGCCTGCTGGTGCATTATAGTGTGCTGGTGCAGGAGCAATTCGTAACTATTGCACCAGCAAAGAATTTGAAATAGACTGAAAACCATCCCCCTACTCCATGCTGTCCCGAAACATCTTCACACAGATACAATAGGCATGGAATTCTTGTTGAAGATAAATGTCTAAGGACAAGTATTTCTTGTGTTTGAGTGCTTATCTCTCTTATTTAAGAAGAAAACTCCCTCTGAGCTCTATGCAGACCACATTTTCCAGTTGAAAGGAGAATCACGAGTTGTCGTGAGTTCTTTCTATTTCTAGCTTTGAGGACAAGCACATGTACTTCTTTGGCTTTGTCTTCCTCCCACATATTTCAGGAGGGGCAGCAATCCTGGAGCACTGCATATTCTGCCCAAAAACTCAGGCCTTGTACACCCAGACACAACTTCCAAATGAGAGCCTTGGGAAAAAATAAGTGCAGGGAGATGAGGCTGAGTGGTGGTGGTTTTCTGTAAGGGAAGCAGAGGCGAGGGTGCCTAATTGCACGTTCCCAAGGGCGATCGACTCTGCATGTGTGCCCACAAACACTGTGGAAACATGTCGTTGTGCCGCAGGGTTAGAAAGAATGAACTTAGGACACATTAGTCACCAAAAAAAGAAAGTGATTGCTTTTGCAGTGTTTTGTTTCTATGGAGCTGGGTGGAAACTGAGCCTATGTCCTTGATGCTCTATGAGTGCTAAGTGGCAGGGAAACCACAAATCAAGCATCACTTTCCCAGGGGGAAGGAAAGGAGATGATGGAGGTGCCTAGATGAGATGCACTTCTCCCCAGACCTATGTGGGAAGCAGTCAGTGGATGGAACTGTAAACCAATTAAAAAGGAACTGGTGAAAGTTCGTGCACATACATCAAAGGAATTTGGAGATCCAGTTGACTAAATCAGCTGTGCTGATCCTAAGCATTAAAATACTGAACTCCAACTCTTAAAAATCATCAATGCCCTCAACAATTCATTCACAAATATATTAATAATCTAGCTTTTGTTTGAATTTGCTTTTCAGCAAATGGAGTCATTTTTCAAGCTCAGTTCTCCCAACTATTCTTCTCTGCAATCCAAATTAGTAATATGATTAAAAAAAAACAAGGCATATATAACAACGGGATGTCAAGTGCCCACTTCTGAAGGATGGTACCGTGTACAGTGAAGTGTGCACTGGAGTTTCATTTAGCAAGGCCACCCATTCTATCCTCATCCAAGCTTCAAAGCAAGTCTCATTATCTGACCTCCCAAAACAGATGTCAGCAAAGAGCCTGACCAAAAAAAAATACACACAATTATATCAAAATAATTATATAAGGATGGTGAAATCTGATGGCTTGTACCCTCTGAGGCAAATCCTTAAAGCTCAGAAATGCCATTTTAGCAAACAGACACCAGTTAGCACTGAAGTGGTGAAAAAAGAAATGTAGTTAACTGTGCTTTATGGTTCATAGAATAATAGAATTGTTTGCACTGCTTTCTACTGTTGTACTAATTATAACTTCATGTTAAAACTGAATTAAATCATACTTAATATTTAAATTTGCTATTTGAATTTTCTTCCAGACAGTTCTTGCTCAGCTTGTGGCGTGTGACTCACAGCTCTTGTCAGATGCATCACTGATCTGCCTGACATTTTACAAGTGATATGAAGTACATATCTCTTAGTTCATTTATTTGTGAAAAAGGAAAGTAGAAATGCATATATATGTGCAGCTTCATATCTATATGCATGTATATGTAAATATGTACTTAAGCATTTGTGGCTAACAGGTTATTTTGTTGAAAACAGCCATGTCAGCTAAAAATTTAGAGGTTTGTGATGTTAATGTTCTAAGGCATAATCTTTAGTAAGACTGGTACTATCAGAATAAAATCAAACAGTCTATCACAGAAAAGAAAGGTACAGACAAAAACAGGCTATAGACCCTCTATACTGGAAGGGTAAATACATTAAAGTTCTGAACTACCCCTCTACCTGAATATGCAGTATGAAACACACCAATAATTTTGCTTAAAAGAAAAAGAATTTGAAAAAAAATTAAAAAGAAATGAAAATTTCTGGTGATTTATCCTCAGTTTTCCCTCCATCTGTTTTCAGTACCCCCTCTTCTTTATCCTAGGCATCAAGGGGAAAAAAACAAACAAACAGAAAAACCTGATCTAAATCTGTAGCTTTTGAGGGACAGATCTCAGGCTGATGAACAACTTCTGCTGGTGGAGCATCCCCGTAGATTGAGCCGCCAAAATCCTTCTTTTCCCCCTCAAAATCATTCAAGCCCTTACAGTGCTGTGGTTTTTGTCTGCTCAGCACAGACAACAATTTCAGAGCTACTCCAGCTCTTCGTAATTGGAAATGCTATGCAAAAAATAAAATATGTCAACAGTTCCCTCTGGCTGCCTAGCATCTTGAAAGGCCGGTGGGCCTTTATATTTTGGCCCTGTGACTTAAAAGAATTACAGCCGCAGCAGTTATTGGGAGAGCAGCTGGTTCAGAAAGCTGCTATGGCTAAACCTGTCAGAGCTCATGAGTAAACATAACGTGAGTACAGACGCTGTACCGAAGGAGGAAATCAATTGCTTTTTCTCCAAAATAAAAGGAAGAGTTTTGCTCAGGGCAATGTGGAATATAAACGTGCAACTGTTCCACATTAGCTGCAGCATTCTTCTTTTTACCACCCAATTTTCCCTTTTATTCTACGGCAAACAGTTGAGGTTCTCTATTGCACATTGGGGGCATCCAAACTGGAAATCATTAAAATATAGATTTCATTTATAGTGGACCTTCTGTGAGTGGAAGGAAAGATTGCCACAGCTTCCTGAGTATATGATTTAATGATGTGTTCTGCATTTTCTTAATTTTCCACATTTTAAAGGCCTCTGTTCTCTATTTGCTGGAGGAGAGCTCTTTCCAGAGGCATGGCACACACTACAATCCTAAAATCCAGAATGCCCACAAGCAGGACCTGGATAGGTGCAGGGGAAGGAGAGGGTACTTTGCACTTGGATCATTTCTTTTCTCATAAATGCACAAGTCCTGTAAAAAGGAGAGATAAACCATAAGCAAGGCACTTGGTTCCAAATGCATCACTGAAATGAATCCTTTGCTAACGATGCTCTGGGACCAGAGCATGCCATGTGTCCTCCCATTGCCACTCATTGAGGTCCCTGGAGGTCCATGGACATCTCCTTTGCAGAGTAAGAGGGAAATCTGAATTTTGGGTAACTTTATGACTGTGGCAGCTACCAAAAACCAGCCAGGGCAGCTCAAACTCTGCACTTCCCAGCCCAGTGAATTGGTTTGGGCTTCTCCCTGTAAGATCACAAACCATGGTGCAAATGCTCTGTGCATGAGCTAACTTTGGGTTGCAGATGCAGTGCACAAGCAAGAGCACAGTGGGAACATGCAGCATCCCCCCAGGGTTTCCTCTCCCAAAGAAACAGTAAGAATCAGCGAGTTACACTGTACAGACCCGTCACTGAGACACAGGGCTAGAAATCTTTTGTGCATTTTCATTTTGATTTGACCTGAAAGCTTGGTGGTTGGTTTGTTTCTTGTGTGCTTCCTTTTTTATTTTGTTTTATTTTATTTTATTTTATTTTAAAGCAAATAGTTGAAAAATGTGGAGAGAAAAAAATGCTATCGTTTAAATAACATATATAATCCAGGAATGAGCTGTATGGAGTGCATGTCTGTTATGTATAACTCAAATTTATACCCATGGCAGAATGAAATCATCACTTAAAATAAAGTCAAATGTCCATTTTTCAGATTTAATTAAGACATCATTTTGATGGAGGCTAAGCTAACATAAACAAGCCAAGAGAGGCAATATGAAGAATGAACTGCATATAAAACCTGGAGCTCGTTTGTATGCCTGAGCTGCATGACTGAAGCTGAACAGTGTAAGTGTCTTACATTGAGTTGCAAGTGTTTTTTGCTGTGGTTTAACTTAAGAAAGGTAAATATAAAGGAGCTATTTTTAAAAATAATGGGTGGAATGAACTCTGGCAGCCTTGCTCCCATGGTTTTATCTCTCTTCACTTCAGAGGGCTCTCCCTGGATGTGGAGCTTCCTATGTATTCCCAGGCATCTACACTGCATACACAAGTAGGGAAGGTCCGGAAAGGTCTGTTGGCAAGGGAGACTTTGAGCATATTCGCTTGAGTTTGTAGAAAAAAATATAAATGAAAACCATGCAAAGCTCCTTTTTTTTTCTCCCAGCTGATCAAGGTTCTCTGAAAATGGAGTGGGAGGCAGGATCTCTGAAAAGCAATTACTCCTCGTGGCTTTGTTGGTCTACGGAGGGACAACTGGCAATTTTTAGTATTGCTAAAATATTAAAAATCACATCATTGCCCAACAGCATACAAACATCTGAACAAATATGAATGTGAAAATGCTGTGAGGTCTGACTGAGGTGCTGACCAGAGCCTCTTGGCTAAATGATCTATTAGATAAAGAAAAAAACTCCATAAAAATACTGAAATGTCTCTGCTGAATCTTGCAACCTTTTAATGGAGCTTTGGCAGCCAAGACTTGTGGGAGAACCTGGGACTAACGAAGACACCCTAAAAGCTGAAGTGAAGTAGATGACAACACAGCAGGCACAGCAGAGCAGACATCACTCATCTTCCAGGTAACCATAACCGAGAGAAGACAGTTCGCCAAAATGCCATGAGCTATTGTAAAATATAAATGAATCAGAGTGGTGTTCTGAAGCTGAAACTTGCCCCAGTGTATTCAGGGGCTGTGAACCACTTTTTCCCTGTTCCCTTCCTTACCAAAACCATTAAAGGATTAATATAAAGGTCACAAAGAAATCTGCATCTTTTTAAAATGTTTCTTTTTTTCTCCTCATGCAGCCTGTTGTGAATAATAAGAGACATTTACATCAAGCATACAAAGGAAATAAGGAATATGATGCATCTTGCACAGTCCCAAGATTTTGTCTTCTACAACTCAGTAGCTGAACAACTGAGGATTCAGAGCGTGCTGAATTTCATCCTGAATTTGACCAAAATCAGCATGGTGCCACCATGACTCCAAAGCCCAGATGTGCCCGTTCTCGCCCCAAATCCCACCCAAATACTCAGCAAGGGTGGGCAAGCACGTGGCACCTCGGCGAGGTGTCGGTGCGGGCTGCCACTGGCTGGAAATGATTTGTGGCAGCTTTGATTGCACACGGCTACCATACACTTAACCTATTTCCGAAATCCTGAAATTACTGCCAGGCGTGGGACCCATTCCTTCATACTTGGGGATGGCTGTCGTAAATAATCCACTGTGTAACGCCGTTCACAGGTTAGCAGCCGGGTGCCCCCACATACCGCAGAGCTGCTGGGATGTATGAAGACTTGGAAAGAATTGGGTGGCATCTGCTCAGCATCAGCTCGGTGTCATCTCTTGTGTTTCAGATTGTTTCAGTATTTAATTTGGGGCAAATTTGTTGGACTGGAGTACGGAGATACATCCCCAACATTATTTTTTTCTTCTTTGTGTTAGCCAGATCTCTGGAGTGTGGATTTTTTTCCCTTTCATGTCGTTCTTGTGCTACAGGAGGTGGTAAATGTCCCATCTGTGCAGAGAGCCGAGGTCAGGCTGGATGCGGCTCTGAGCACTGATGGAGCTGTAGGTGTCCCTGTTCAGTGCAGAGCAGTTGGACTGGTTGACCTTTAATGGTCCCATTCAGCTCAAATGACTCTATGATTCTATTAAACCAGCGCTGGTGTTGATTACAGGGAGTTTTGAGTTGACCCTTCCATTTTGAACGAGGAAAACCAAATAACAACACATTAATTTTAAAAGGAGTGGGCAACTTGGAGAAAACATTTTTCTAGGTGAAGGGTTACTACCAACAAACACTTTTTCCTTCTGAAATAATTTCTGAAAATAAAAACGTTGGTTTCATCTATTAGTTTCATCACTTTCAAACCCATCCTTGGGTTCCCAATGACTTTCCTATTTTATATGTAAGGCAATTGGATAAGTTAAAAAGATAGCCTCCCATTTTCCCCGCTCACTCTCACGTCCCTGTGCCCCATGCACAGTAGTGTTTGTAACAGTTGTCTTTATTAAAAAAAAAATAATAATAATTGCAGGAATGGTACAAACTACCTTCCCCCTCCCAGCCATATATTTCTGTTGAACGGAGCTGTACAGGCTGCAGCACGGAGTCCGGTGCAGCTTGATCATGTAGAGAACTACCTTTTCTCCCCATTAAACAGCAAAACCAAGGCTGCAGTAAAACTAGCAGCAACCTATTTTATGAAGTGTGAACCAATAAACCAGTGCGTTTAGATTACTCAGATTCCTTTTCTTACTGAGACTTGCGGAGTGCAATTAGGATCGGGATTTTTCCCCTGTCCTCAGAAGTGCTGTTTTAATGCACTGGGGATACATGGAGATGCTGGACCTTCCATCAGGTCAATATCCCAGCACACTCTGCAATGGGGAAGCTGGAGGTTCATGGAAACATCAAAGCCCATTGATACCAGAGGGAAAAACCGATGTGGTATTTTTAATATTTGATTATTGAATCTTCATTAACCACTCCCCAAATCCTTGAAAATTTAAATAATAAAGACCTCCCTGAACAATACAGATATTAAAAAGCACACACTTGTAATTGTGTTTTTGAGGAATATCCCAAGGTGGCTGCAGAGGAGTCCCCATTCTATGGGATACATGCAATGTCACACCTGCTAGCTCACAGCAGGAGTGCCTTTCACTGCACACCCTCACTCATCCGTGTTCATTTTTCAGCACATCTCTAACAGCAAACAGCATTTTTGGTAGGAAATGGTATGGCTGCTGTGTGTTTCGTATTAATGGTCTCCTTTGGGGGAAAAAAAAAATAAAAAAGGATTGATCTGAAAAAGAGTCTGTCTAAATACCGGCGATTAACCAGCGGTATAAATCTCTGTAAGTGGAGTAACAGCACCTTATCGCCTTCTCCCCCAGCTCTGGCTGTGTTGTCATCCACTTCTAACATATTTTATTTTCTTCCCCACGTATTTTTCCAGTACTAAAAAAAAACCTCTTGCTTTTTTAAGTCCTACCTAGAAAATTTTCAGTTACATCATTTGCACAAATATGTTGTTGTTAACATTGAAAAACCTCTTTGCTTGCAGTTGTATATTTTATTTGGCTAAAAATGTGCTCATGTCTAATACATCACATGTCCTCTGGTGATACTATTTAAGCTAGAAATTCCAAAACTCACAAATACCGAATAGCCAAATGTTCCAGAGCTGTACTCGTATACTAAACATGTAATATATCTCCTCCTTCTCCAAACAGAAATAGATTTCTCTCTGATTTGTTTGATAAATTTGACCCAAGATTTCCATTTGGAGTTATTGGAGTTCCTACTGTTTTTCTGCATGTTGGTGGGCCAAGCCCTAATCACCCAAATCTCCCAAGGAGGCCATAAATTACGGCAATGAGATGGTGCTTTGTATTCCTCCTGCAGCAGGACGCGGCGAACTCGCAGCCGCGTATTTTGACAGGCATGAATTTAATTCATTGTTTTATGACAGATGGGAAAAGTGTACATGCTCATAGTGGAGATTTACGATCATTTGGGTCTGGAGGATTCTATAATTTGCAAGTAACGTGAAAACAGATGGATAGACAGACACCAAAGCGCAGGCTGACCTGTATATTCTCACCACTGGTTACAAATGGGATCCATATGCCTGGAAGTCTCTCTCAGAGAGATCTTCATTAGCACAGTCTCCCAGATTGCAAAAAGCACAGCTCGCTCCACGCAGCTGAGAAGTCACATTGCTGAAGCCTTTGTTCGTGTTGTTGCCTCAAGTGTGAACACGAAACCAAAGTCAAATCCGTGTAATGGACATCAGTGCTGAGAACAGGCATCTTTCCCTCGCCGAGCTGCCCCTAAGCGCACACTGCTGGAGTTCCATCCTCATAAGCCAAGGAAAGGGCTTAACCGTTTGTTGCTCATCTCCACAGGCATACAAAATATTCAGATTCATTCAGATAAGCGTGTGATCGCCTGTGCTTTATGTATTTTAAAGGATGTTGAGAGATGTCTTTTTCCAAGCATAGCTCAGCTGAAAAATATTTTTCATGCCATTGCCTTATGAACGAAATAAGGGTGACGGAAATGTGTGTGAATTTGAAATATTCCAGAATTAATACTTGTGTTTACTTGTTGGTAGGAGGAAGGGAGGGATATTCTTTCATTGTTGCTACCCAGAATGTGACGTTTGGTTTTTTAACCAGTTAAAGACCACAAGATGCTGAAAAGGCATCACTGAGATCATGCAGTTTAAATCCAAAGTTAAGCGTATCACTGCGCTTTTTCCCATTACAAAACCAATTTATTTATGTAGGAGGACATGCGTGTCAATGTCTGTAAATAACAGACTGCAAGTAAGCCATCCACATGTGGAAGGGCCAGGTGCATGCATTCAGAGCTGGAATTTCAAATAGACCCAGAGAAAGAAGCATGCCGAGATTTTGTCAAGTGTTGACAACACTTTGTAATCTGTTATACTGCTGTGGTGAAGAGCTTTTCTTTCAGTACTCTTGGCAAGATGACATTAACACAAGCTTCGTGCAGTTGGAAAAGCAGAAATAATACCAAAGAGCTTTGCAAGAGTCAGCCTGGCAGGATGAAGGAGACGGTTTTACTGCAGAACAGCGTGTGCGCTGCACATCTCCCTAGCATGGCTGTGAACCACACGAGTGGCATGGGGATGCCTGCGTGGGTTGGCTCAGGATCTGGGTTTTTTGCTTGACATGAAGCAAGTTTGGGTAGGGGAGAGAAGCCAGGATTCTTTAACATCCAACAGCCTAACAGCACCCAAAATCCCCTGGCAGGCATGATGCATGACTCTCAGACACGATCCACGGTTCTACAGTATTTTCTACCTGTTTCATATTTTACATGCATACAGTAAACCCAGCATTCCTAACCCACTTCTTTAGAAGTTCACCCCTTGCCCTGGCTAAAGCAGGGCATCAGCACAAATCATTGCTGCTCAGGTTGAATCAGCAGCCCCAAGAGCAGTGGCACATAAATGCCTTCATTTGCACCTTAGCCACCCCAAAATGAGAAAATTTTGCACGTGTGCACCAAGCTCTCCCAGTCTGGAGGTGCTAAGGGCTTTCCATTACTTTCATTGTTCCCAGCAATCCCAGTGGGAGCTTTGTCCCAAGGGACTGTTTGACATGGTAGAAGCAGCACTGTCCAGCCACAATTCCAGCAGCTGATGACTTCTGCCAAACTCATCATCCCTTAGAATGAAAGCATCATAGAGTGGCTCAGATCCATACAGCATACACCAAGTTGGCTGTGCATGAAGACCCAGCATACCATTCCCACAGCATAGCACATTAAATATGAAAATCTGCTCTGGTGCACAATCGGAAGGCTTTCAATAGGAACACCAGATAGCTTGCTTAAATTCAGCAGAAAAAAAAAAGCGTGGCTACAGAAATGCTATGCCCTATGGTATATTGCTTCAGCTCAGCATCATAGAATCATAGAATCATAGAATCATTAAGGTTGGAAAAGACCTCTAAGATCGTTAAGTCCAACCATCAACCATCATGCCCACTAGTCATGTCCCACAGATAACTTCATCCTCTTCCTAGATACTAGCCACTCTCTGAAAAGCAGTTGAGATCTCACCAGTACCCAACCACTAAAAAATAACTGGAGTAAAGAACACATTCGGAGTCCTCAACCTGTGCCATAATTAAAAACAGAGCTGTCACAGCCCCATTCCAGTACCATGGGATTCAGCCTCCCTATGTGAGACAGATGAGCTCTGGTGACCCTGGATGATGTGGACAAAGGGTCCAGGGCCAGAGCCACCCATTTCATCCTGGGAGCCTGCCAGGAACCTAGGGAGCAGAACTGAGCTCAGGGTGGTGGCAGTGAAGCCTGCGCCCACTCCTGCATCCCAGCCTTGCAGGGTATTGATTCACATGTGTCAGTAGATTAAACTTTAACTGCTTTGTTTTACAGCCTGGAGTTTTAAAATAAACTGGAATCAGAGACAGTTTGCTTTAATGCACTGGCTATAAACTATGACAGCTCCGGAACTGCTCTGCACCGCATCCAGGGGTTGCCTAGAGTGGCTCTCAAGATGTTCCCAGAGGCTCTGAGGGATGTTCTACTGAGAGGGTAACATCAAACAGCGGAAAAGATCCTTGGGCTGATGGGTGCTCTGGCGTTCAGGGCAGTGCTATCCTGGGAACTTACGGCCCACCCAAGGTGTTCCCAAGCTCTGTGCCTGCAGTTCAGGCTCCAGCATCAACGCTCGGTAGTACCAGCATGGCATAGCCCCTGCTCTGTTGCTGAAGATGTCCCAGCACCAAGTCATCGGTTTACACCAGGATTGATGAAGGCTATGCAAATGCAGGACTTCCTCCAGGAGATGCCCACAGCTTATCCAAGTGCCCACACTGCCTTGGCTCACCTCTTCCAGTCAATCGACAAAAATACAAGTTCAAATTGGAATTGTGCTGCCCAGTGCGAGCTCTGTTTCAACACAGGCTCCCATTTCTTTCCATAGATTCTGATGATAGGGCTTTTGCAGACAGATTCAAGAGGAAATTTCTGATCATATGTGAAAGAAAACAGGAAAAAACAAATGCACTGTGCTGCTGTTTATCCAAATTATACCATGTTCTACTCACAGCTCTGGTTTTTGTAGCAATTAAGCAGAATCATAGAATCATTAAGATTGGAAAAGACCACTAAGATCATCTAGCCCAAAAACAACCTGCCTAGAACACCTTCAGGGATAGTGTGACTCCATCACCTCCACTGTGGCTGAAAAATCCATTGCAAAAAAGCATTTTGTTTGGCTGGAAACAAGTACCTAGCTCCCCAAAACAAAACTTATTTCTTCAAGATTCCCAATTTGTGCCATTGTGAAATGAAAAATACCGTGCGCTGCCGTATTTTTATGATTGCAATACTTTGGATAAAATATATCCAGCTATCATTTAAAATAAGAGCTGCTCTCAGCTGAATGCTGGCAGACAGCGCATGCCATAAATCCTCCCGCGGCACATTCCTTGCTGCCCTGCGGACCCACTGTCCGGATCAGGAGAAAAACACTGAATTTGTTGCTATATTATTCCAGCATAAGGTACTAATATTAGGCCTGGAGGAAGCCGTCTTGCACAAACACATTTCGATCTTTTAAATTGTGGCTGGTCAGGGAGCACTGCTGCAAAAGCCAAAAACGTTTTGCCGACACTCACAGCATTTGCCCCCTCTAAAAAGACAGGCTGAACCCACAGCTTTTCTTCCCCTTTAAGTTTTAGTTCTATTTACTCAAAACTTTGACAATTCATCCCAAATAAAAAGCAGGTTTAATATTGCATGAGAAATACCTTCTCCAAACAGCCATGCTGGGAAGGTAAATAAATGCAAGGTTTCTAGCAAGGAGCCTATAGGAAACCACGCTTTATTTTTCTATGATAAATCATTTACTTCGCAAGCGGCCTATATTTTGTGAGTTATGGACATCAGACGAATAGCTGTCTAGCTTTCCCAGCACTTGCCTATGCCGTTTCTTTTTTCTCATAGGAGAGTTCTTTGTGGCACTCGTTTCATTATTATTAACTATTAGCTGCCGCTGGAGAAACGATGCGGTCGTCCCACAGTGGAGAAACAGTGCGCCCATGGGAGTGTCTGGGAGGGCAGCCTATCTCCCAAAAGGTCCCCAGCAGCGGCTGGGTGCATAAGAACACCCCCTGATGAAAGGCAGGGCTCTGGGGATTTCTACATTTACTGTTCAGCAAGTTTTTTAGCTTTCAGCTTTCATGGTTTTTGGGCTAGGAACGTTTAAGACTTCAAAATACTTAAGAGTTTTACTTTGCTGTTCCTCCAGGCAGATATTCAATGCTACCAATTCGCCAGACAGTTAAGAAAATTCCCCTTCATTCTGGCATATAACATTTTATGGGCATGGTGGGGATGGGTTGATAGTTGGATTAGGTCCTAGTGGTTTTCTTTCTGACCTTAATAATCCCATGGTTCTACAATTCATGTTGCATGTTAGGAAAATCTTCTTCTCCCAAAGAGCAGTGAAGCAGTGGCACAGCTGCCTAGGGAGCAGTGGGGTCACTGTCCCTGCAGGTGTTGCAGAGCTGTCGGAATGCGGCACTGAAGGACGGGGCCAGTGGGCAACGTAGGGTTGGGTTGGTGGTTGGACTTGGTGTTCTTAGAGGTCTTGGTGATTCTAGGATTCAAATTTAAAAGGGTACATGATCTCTAAAATACTGCTGAATGCTTTAAAATGGGTTCAGACACTTAAAGCCACGGAGACACCATGAAGCATGGGTAGGAGCCTGTCTGCAGGGCAAGAGACAGCTTTTATGGAGTTAAAGGATCTCATGGAAAGGAGCAGACGCTCTGGTGGGAGCAATAGTTTGAGATACAATAGTTGGAGTAAAGCAAGTCTAAGAAAGCATTGTTATGGGTTTCAGGACACCAGAAAGAAAACATAACTGGTGTTTATTTTAATTTTGCTCCTTGGAAATTTCCAAAGCATTCATTTTACGCTATTTCAGAATGAAAACAAAGTCTGAGATCACGACATGTCCAAAGTCAAGAGCCCCATTGCTGCTTGGATCTCACAAAACAACTGTTTCCTTGTTTCTTCCCTACATCTCTCAGCTTGGGAAACATGCTTGGAAGCAAGAGTGGGGCTCTGTACACAAACCAGGCTCGGATGGGACCCAACCTGCCCCAACACATCCCCAGAGACACATCCTTCATGGCATGGGATTCCTTAGGGAAATGCAGTTTGGGGAATTTCTGCAGCTCAAAAAATGTAAGAGACAATCTCACAAAGCCATTTCCCAACAGAAAGTGAGGGACAGTTTTGAAATCTCCATCATTACGTTGCCCAGTGTCTAATTACATACAGTTCCATTTAACCTCTCAACGTTAAATCACAGCCGGAACTATATGGTCTAAGAGAAATACCTGAAAAGAAAATAAATGGCATACGCAATCCCCTGAACTTGGAGCCCATCTCAGTTTACAATATTAGTTTTTAAAAGGATATTTAAAACAACATGCGGCAGTTAAAACCCATTTAGTTTGCTATTTACCTTCCAGTCCTCCCCTCTGCCTTCCCCCTAAGCCATAGGTCTCATAAATGCAAAAAAACCCAGCTGACATGTGGTATTTTTTAATGCAGGGTGGAAGGTGTGTGACAGAATCCTGAAAGTTTTGAAAGCGGACTGCATTCGGCTGAGCACAGCTAGATCTGGGAGCCCAGGCCAAGGCATGAATTAGAGTTTATAATGCTGCAGAGAGAATACCGAAGAATTAAAAGAAAAACATTTCAACTTGAGTAGGAAAATTTTCTGTATT
Organism: Callipepla californica brunnescens; assembly: GCA_023055505.1. Taxonomy (NCBI): domain Eukaryota; kingdom Metazoa; phylum Chordata; class Aves; order Galliformes; family Odontophoridae; genus Callipepla; species Callipepla californica. Next base: position 64,436,061 of record JALIRH010000003.1, read on the forward strand.
CTAGTTTACAGCCAACCATAACTTTCACGAAATGAGTTATGCTTTCTGTTATTGGCATGTTTTTCAAGTTAAATAAAAGCTGTTTTCCAGGAGAGGCACTGGTGAATCTTGCCTCGCAAATCATTCTTCCCTCTTTGAGCCACAATCTCTGCCCAGATATGCACTTTTCATAACCATCTAAACAACGAGTTAATCTCACGCCTTCCCTCCCTGCATCTATACGGGGACCCTGGGGTGCCTTTACCACCCTTGCACATCCTCCCGACCTCAGCTGCCGTGTGGACATGTTGACACCAATCACAGCTCCAGCCCTGAAATACCTCATTAAGCCATAGCTCCTCTGTGCAGCGCTCCCTTCCAGCTCATCACCATCAACTGTATTTGTTGCTGCCAGCAAAAGAAAGTGTTTGAATACAGGACACCGTGCAATTGAGCCTGAAGCAGAGTGTGTCCACGCAAGTGCAGAATGGTGTTTCCTGACAGCTGTGTAGGTTACGTGTTTAGTGCTGAAAATAGGTAGTTCCATCAAAGTCAACATCTCTTTGGGAAAAAAAAAAAACCTTACTTGCACAATGTTTGTTTTAAGAGAAGCTATATTCAAAATGAAATATTCTGTTTAGAAACATCATTGGAGTCCAAATGTTTCAGACATGAGAACTCCAAAGTATTTCATTTAGAAAACAGTGTGACTTTCCGGTACCATACATAATCCTGAACTTCTGACTCCACCAAACAAGCACCAAACTTTTCCACCGAGTGGAAATCATGCTGCTGGATGTAAAGCCACAGCTTTTCCATTATTTAAGTTGTTGAACATATCTGTGCTCACTCAGAGCCCTTGATGTTGGTCACACCTGCTTGGTGTTGTGCTGGTTTTCCCCACCCAAAACATCCCCAGCTCAGACAGCAGCACCTCTTCTCTTTGCTGTCCCGATACACTCTGCAGCACTGCTCCCTTCCAGAAAACCACCCATAGAAGCTGAAGCTCCCTGCAGGAGACTGTCCATCTATATACTTGTGTGTTCATAGGGAAGAACAGAAGCATCTATGTCACTTACTAGTATCAGAGCTGCTTGCAGCCCATCACAAACACAGAAGTGGTGAAGGCTGTCCTTTTCCTGCCATGCATAGAGCTCTTTTCAGCTATTTCTCAATAAATTTCCTCCATCACTGAATAAACCCCAAGGTCAGCATTGCTGCTCACGTGCCAACAGGTCCAGAGGTATCCCCCTGAGCAGGATCCTGGGCTAAACCCATTGTTAACTCTGAACCAGAGCTGTTTGCCATGCAGTCAGACAGCACAACAAAGAGAGATAAAAGCTCCTTAACTTACCTCTGTGATGGCCACTCCTCCAGCAGACAGCAGGGATCCTCTTGCACCCCTTGTCCAGCACAGAAAACCCCAGCGCTTCACCAGGATGTTGCTTGGCTAGCACTGGACAGGAATAGATAGGAAGGGAGTCAGAAACCCAGAAGAGACTGGAAAGCAATGGTCAATTACAGGGATGAATTCATCCATTTAGGATGTGACAGCTCTAGTGGTTTAGACTCATTTTCCAAAACCCAGCACTGGGATGAGCAGTTAATACCAGACATTCAGCTGCTCCAGATACTTGAATAGGTTTTGGACATGAGGGAAAGGAACTGTATATTAGAGAGAGGGTTTGTGGTTAAAGCATTAAGCTAGGATGCAGCTCCTATTTCATAACCCAGCCCTGACACAGACTTCCTGCAGCCACGCTTCATCTCCAGCCTACTCCACCGTGAGCCCCAACCAGGACCCTCCCAAAAACTGGGTCTACCTCGAGGACCAGGGCATATCCTCAGTGCCAAGCACAGCATAGCACTGTTCCCTTAAACACACTGTTGTTGTGTACGTAACAACTGAAGGGGGTCTCATCTGCATGGAGAAGCACCACAGCTCTATGGTCATAAACATACTGCTAACATGCGTGCGTGGCAAGCATCTCGTGGGCAAGCTGAGATCCAAGCAAACCATGCAGTGATGTGATCTTTCTGCTCTGACTTCCCCACAGGTTTTTGAATCTCTCCAGCTCGCCATTTAGATCACAGCCCCCTTCTCAAGTCTTGATCAATAAAGGAATGTACTCTTTCCTGCTCAGATGCGTGAATTTCTAAAGATAGATATGAATAGCACCCAGTCTATTGAGAAGTCTTGATGACAGAGCAGAACCCAGATCAGATAATCTTTTGTTTTTCCAGTGGGGAAGAGCTCTGTTAGACAGTTACTGCAATCTTTCCCACCAGACAGTGGACAGGTATCCACCACCAAGCACATCTCCACAGCACTCAAGCTATCCTAACCCAGAGCTTCACATCTTGTCAGAACAACATGTTTCATTCCCATCTCATCCTACCCCACAGAATGCCATGCCATCCCACCTCATTCTATCCCAGCCCCAATCCAATCCTATCCCATCTCATCCCAATCCTGTTCCACCCCACTCCATTCATGCCATCCCATCCCATCCCATCCCATCCCATCCCATCCCATCCCATCCCATCCCATCCCATCCCATCCCATCCCATCTCATCCCAGTTCATCCCACCCCATCGCATCCCATCCTGCTTACACCACTCAAAGAACATAAGATATTGTCCTGGGTGCAATCTTAGCTTTTCCCAAATCAGAAGTGTGCCCTCCCTATGCCCTCCCCCTGCAACAGGAAGGCCTCATCTCACACTGCCAAGAACCAGTTGTCCATGAAATAGACAAAAATAGAATATGCACAAAGTGCTGCTCAGAAACAGAGCCTCAGCATTCGGACAGATTCAGGGAACTAGGGATCTCGGGTGCTTATGTGTATTTGAACAGCATGACTTCAATTTTTGTAGAAAATATTTAGTACATTTTAGAACATTTAGAACATCTTTTATTTATTCTTTTTCCAATAACATTAACTGCCAGCCTGTTATAAAACAAATACAAAATACAATGAATTAAGTCATCAGGGACCAGAAGGCAGCCTAGAATATTGCAACCACATAAAGCCAGAGGAGCATGTGTGTGGGAGCCCATTTCACCTTACTAATCTGGGACTAGGGCCAAGAAATGTCTTGGGCATATAGAAATTCATGCACCTAAATTCTGGGAGCTTCATCTGTAGAATAGAATATTCTCTGAGGTGAATTTTCACGGTATTTTTGGGACTTCCACATAGAATCCTGGAATCATGAGTATTGGAAAAGGATCTTAAGATCATCTAGTAGTACAGTCATTAACCCATTCCCACCATGCCCACTGACCACGTCCCTCAGTGCCACATCTCCACAGTTCTGGAACACCTCCATGGACAGTGACTACACCACCTCCCTGGGCGGGCCATGCCAATGATCAGAGATGAGCAGGATAATCTTTCATCTTGGAGTTACTTCTTACAAAGGACCACAGAACATTCTGTAGCTAATGCTTCCTGTAAGAGAAGCCAGAATTTATTTATTTTAATTGACAGAGAAAGTTATCAGTGCAGCAACGGCCTGGCAATAGACAAGAAGGATGGGGTGGGAGGGAGGAGCAGCCCTCAAAGGAAAGCAGCACCAGGGCACAGGGGACCCTGGACTCAGGAAGGTAGCAAGCATCCGTTTCATTGAATCATAAAGTCATAGAATCACTAAGATTGGAAAAGACCACCAAGAACATCCAACCATCAACCCATCACCATCATTTCTTCCATCCCAGCCAGCTCCTTTCCCCTGCAGAGATGCACCTTATCCACACCCAAACTGAACCATAGTGCACCCTACAGACCCCCTGGGCACCTCTCATGGTTTACAAAGCTTGCAGTGCAAGCACAAAGCACATGTGGAATAGAAATCCCAGCTGCCCCATTCCCTCCAGCTCAGGCAGAGCAGCACACTGCAGTAATGTACTCAGCATCCACAAACTTGTTTTACTCGCCGCACTTTGCAGACTGCTTGAGGTCCAGGACTAAAGAAATCATTTTGGAAGGACAGAAAAGGGGGAAAATTAGAGTATTTTGTTAAGTGGTGATTGTCCTGCCCATGCACAGACAGTTGATGTATTGGAGTGGATTATTTTCTTAGAAAATAAGCACTGTGGGTTTTCAGCCCAGCTTCCCAAAGAGGTGGGGTTGGTGTAATCTCTCAAGTGCAAATCTCTCCACCAAAGCCAAAGTCTCTTCCCATAGCTTCCTAGTCTGCGAGCCAAGCCAAGGAAGTTAGAGCTCAACAAATTAGGGGGGGGAATAAAACAAAAACCAGCAATTACCCAGAGTAAAGAGACTATATTAGCATGTCTGCTCTGAGGGAAGGGACATCTCTCAAGCAGCCCCAACCATTGTTTCTTTCTCTTTTTGTTGGTGACCACCCATAGCACAGCTCGGCTCTGGCAGGGCTGCCCACTGATGAGTTTTCCACACCCCATCAGCTTGCCGGCAGACAGAGGGAGCTGCATCCAGCTCAGCCCCTGCCTTTTAGCACTGTCCTGTTCTGCAAGTCTGTTTGCTCTTTTTCACCTTGGTTCCAAACATCTGATGTTAGGGTCACACTTGAAGGAAATGACAATCCCAGATGAAGGCACCACATAGCCACTGGCGCCTAAAACTCCTGTGCTTGTTCTGCAGTGATAAAAATGATCATATTAAAAAAGAAAAAGGGGAATAAGACTAAGACTAAGACGAAGGAAAGGAAAGGAAAGGAAAGGAAAGGAAAGGAAAGGAAAGGAAAGGAAAGGAAAGGAAAGGAAAGGAAAGGAAAGGAAAGGAAAGGAAAGGAAAGGAAAGGAAAGGAAAGGAAAGGAAAGGAAAGGAAAGGAAAGGAAAGGAAAGGAAAGGAAAGGAAAGGAAAGGAAAGGAAAGGAAAGGAAAAAGGATACAATAGAAAAAGAAATTGGAAGGGGAAAGGGAAAGAGAGAAAGAGAAAGAAAGAGAAAGAGAAAGAAAGAGAAAGAGAAAGAGAAAGAGAGAAAGAGAAAGAGAAAGAGAAAGAAAAAGAAAAAGAAAAAGAAAAAGAAAAAGAAAAAGAAAAAGAAAAAGAAAAAGAAAAAGAAAAAGAAAAAGAAAAAGAAAAAGAAAAAGAAAAAGAAAAAGAAAAAGAAAAAGAAAAAGAAAAAGAAAAAGAAAAAGAAAAAGAAAAAGAAAAAGAAAAAGAAAAAGAAAAAGAAAAAGAAAAAGAAAAGGAAAAAGAAAAGGAAAAAGAAAACCAAGTGTGATAAAGTAATGAACAGCAGCTTAGTGCTGCCTAACAGTTCTCCTCTTAACTGGATGAAACAAATGCAAATGCAACAAGAAATGCAAAGATTTATTTTTTTTTCTTGGGCCAGAGCCTTCCCACTGAGGCTGATTTCCATCAGTCCTGCTTTGCCATATTGTGTGAGTTATTGGGTGTGCAGAGCAGGGATTGCTTGGCGCTCCAGACAAGCGGCTTGCAACATCACCGGTGCCCTTTATATTTTCTTTCTTTTCCCCTCCTCCCCTAATACCCGGTAAGACCTTTGCTAAAGCTTCTTAACAGCAGGAAAAAAGAAGAATACAAAACCACACCGCGCTACCTGTGGGGGGGCAAGCTCTGACGTTTGGTACAGATGCAAGAAACAGAGAAACCATGCACGTGGCTCATGCCTCCGCAGCCCTTTGCACAGACTCGTTGCCTATAAACCATAATTCTTCCAGCCTTGCAGGCTCTCTGAGCAGGATGGAGGAGGCTGTTCTTGCGAGTTCAGCTCCCGAACTCTGCCCACTGGACCGACTTGGGCCGCATTCCCATCTGTGGGTGCGGGATGGAGCGGGGAGGTGATGCCCACAATGGGGCCGTGCCGAGCAACCCTGGGGCTCTGCGGAGCTTTGCTGCTGTGTGCTAATACCTGGTAAAAGCCATGGATTTCCAGTGGGTGCCTAATCCTCACCAGCTTTAATTCCCCAGTTTAAAGGAGATTGTAAAGGAGATTAAAGTTTCCCTTATCGCTCCTCATCGCGTTTTAAAATTCTGATGCCAGAGAAAGAAAAAAGGAGATGGAAAGAAACAGGGAAAAAAATGCCACGGTCAAAGTCCTGTGCAGTGCATGGGGACATCGGGGAGCAGAGGACATTCTGCCTGCCCCCCATAAGCACGTGCATGCCATCCAAATGGCAGTTCCTACTGAAAAAGTAAATAGGTGCTCACCATTCCCACTGCTGGGGAAAAGAGAGAATGACCCTTCTGCTCACTGCTGGCTCATTCAGAAACAACAGTGCTGCTCTTCCATCAGGAGCTGTGCTGTGCTTTGGGTTCGCTCGGAGGGGATTATCTAAAACTGCTGCATCCTGAGGAAGGAAAAAAAGAAAAAAAAATCCTCTCAGATTTCTCTTCTTCTTTCAAATGAAAGAAAATATGATATTGGGGTTTTGCACTAAAATTATTGTAATATTCTTTATTTTACAAGCACCTTTAAAGTTGGTCTTTACAGTTCCGATATTGAAACCATTGCAAAGGAATTGTTTGTGGGGATTATTTGACTTTTTATTAAAAAAAAATCAAAAACAGGTGGGTTTCTCGTCATCGGCGCTTAAGTTTTTAATAAAAAGTAAAAGTTCTGGCACATCACCCACTATTTCTCTTTTTTTTTCATTTTCATTCTCTCCTTGGCCAAAGATAGGACACATCTTTTTTGCTTTTGCATCAGGAATACGATTCCAGCTCGGAGTGCACGTACAGACATGCTTGGAAGTATGGAGCAAGCCTGAGTTCATCACCCCATCATTTGCTGGCTGGGGCTGCCAAGGAAGCAGAGGTCATGCAATCATGCTTGCCCCAACCCCCCTGCCCCAAACGAGTGCTGAACCCCCATCCCAGATGAACAGGCTCTGCACGCAAAGCTGCGGTCGCTAAAACTTGGTGCAGGCTCAAGGAGAGGCTGGGAAGTGGATGGGAAAGAGACACACAGGAAAAAAACATGGGAAACCCTTCCACAGGTGGGATGAGCTGGGGAGCAGCCACATGGAGCCCGTAGGAGGGGCTGCTTTTGGTTTGGGATGGTGCTAACACCCTCTAGCTGTTTCATTACCTTGAATTCAAGTGTTTCCCAGTCGCAAAGGTTTCCTGTATTCTGCTTATCGCATTTTATTCCATCTGCTAAATTTGAAAGGAAATAAACGTACAGAGTGAAGCTCATAAAGCTTGGAGCTCCAAGTGCTGAGGTGCACTCTGGCTTCCCCCAGAGTCCTTATTCTGGTTAAACAGGTTGAAAAATACGGTCCAAAAGATAAATAAATAAAAGAAAAATAATGTGAGTTTGAGGTTCTCAGCACCCAGTGCTTCGTGCTGCAGCTCACTCATATATGCAGTGAGAAAGGCAAAGGGGCCCAGGATTAAGCAGTTCCATAAACATCCATCTGACAATTAGCAATGCAGTACGTATCCATGCCAGCATTTTGAGGTCGGATGAACACAGATACATAAAGCAAAACTGAATCATTTTTCTATCCTGGCCAGCTCTTTATTAACTGAGCTACAAATTGCTCTTTCCAAAGTGAAAGACGATGATGAGAAGTCTTTGCTCAGGCTGCCTGCCCTGTGGTATGCTTCTAACAGCAAATAGTGTCTCCAGAACATGGCACATCTTTCTATTTGCATTCTGACAGACGAAGGCCCTGCCTGGGGCTGGTGAACCCAACCTGACACGAGCGCACTGCAATATTTCTCAGTGATCTGTCTGGAAAAAAACCCTACAAAATAAATGGCTCTTTGAGGGGATGGAGCCAGCTCTGCACAGGGAAGGCAAACAAAAAATGGTCATGCTGTAGCAGAGGGAGAAAGATTGGGTGACACTGAACGAGCAAGCGTATGGTATCACCAGAAACAAGCTCTGACTTTTTAATGAGCAAACTGATCCCAAACCAGTCAAGTTCAACTTGCTTTCCACAAAGGAATTCTGTTTTCTGCCAGCTTTCGTCTCACAGAGCGAATGGTCCTCCTGTGCACTGTCCGAGCAGGATGGAGGGATGGAGTCTGCCATAGCCCTCACAGTCAGGGAAGGGCAGAGGAGGAGCGGAGGCATTTATCTACACCTGTAGGTATCTGGGAACAGAGAAAGCTGGGGGCTGAGGAAACCAATGCCCAGTGTGTTTTCTGTGGCTGAGAGATAACAGGCTTCTTGGGCTATTTCTGTATTGCAAACCCAGCAGACGAACCATAATCATTCTTCCTCCATTCTCCAACTTACCTCTACTTGTTGTGGAAGTACTCAAACAAAACTGATCACAGAATCACAGAATCATGGAATCAGAGACTCATACAGGTTGGAAAAGACCATCAAGTCCAATCTCAGCCCACCCCCACCTTGTCCACTGAGAACGTCCCTCTGTGCCACATCCCCATGGCTCTGCAACACCTCCAGAGATGGTGACCCCAGCACTCCCTGGGCGGCTGTGCCACTGCATTACTGCTCTTTATCAGAAGAAATTGCTCCTAACACCCAACGTGACCCTCCCCTGGCACAACGTGAGGCCATCCCCTCTCATCCTATGGCTGTTCCCTGGGAGCAGAGGCCGGCCCCACCTCACACAGCCTCCTTTCAGGTCGTTGCAGAGAGTGATGAGATCTCCCCTGAGCCTCCTCTTCTCCAGACTGAGCACCCCCACTTCCCTCAGCTGCTCCCATCACACTGTGCTCCAGACCCCTCATAGCTCCACTGCCTTGATTAACAAAACTGGAAGCAGACCACATCAGGATAAAATTATTGAGGATTTTTTGAAGGCTTGTTTTCCCCCTTCTCCTTAAGACTGTGACTTTTTGATAGTATAAATAATGTAGTTGTCCCCTGAGCTGGAGTGATAGCAATCACTGGCTGTGCTCCCTAAAACACCAGAATGAGAAGGTCTCAGGAACTGGCCAAACTTTCCTGATTTTTTATTTCACTGGAGGAAAGAATTGAGCAACATTAAGCAGCTGCTGGTGAGAGAACTTTGTGCCCTCCAATTTTTTTTTCTTTTTGTTTTTGATTTTTTTAGCCCAGTTCAGAGGACAGAGGAAGTGTTTGAGGTCTCATAAAACTTTGTGCCCAGCTTTTGCTCTGAATCACAACTCCGTTTCACTTGCAATTAGTGCTCATACCCAGGAGCAAACCGTCCTACCTAATCATAGCCTGCAAAGTCAGAAGACACTGCCTAATGCTTGCACCAAAGGGATTATAGAAGACAGTAAGAACATCTGGAGGGAATAAAAACTCCAAAAATCTCTGTTCCCAGAGTAGACTGCCCTATAAAACAGATCTGTTGGGAGCCAAATTAAATAGAAGGAAGGTGTAAATGGATTCCTTTCTCTGTGTGAAAAAGTGGTGGAGCCAGGAGACATTTTCCCAACCCTTCTCACAGGGAAGGAACAGCACAGCTCCCATAGCATGCCCAGGGAGGATGCACAGCCCAGAGCAGATGGATTATGAAGTTACAGGTTGTGAGACAAACAAAGGGCTATTGAGCAATGGAGATGCAACCTTTGGGGGACACTGCTGGTGGCAAGAGCAGATTGAGAGAGGCAGCGTCTATGCGAGGTGGAAAGGATTTGTCTGGCTGTGTCCTCAGCCATGCTTAGCTGAAAGGTGTCACCTTGTGGGGACAAGGGTGACCAGCCCTTGATTGTGACGGTACTCACAGGAAACATGGGGGAAAAACCATTACCCCTTCTAACACCAGCTGGGTTCTGCAGACTGCAACTGCATGTTGAACCCATCATTCAGTCCTAGGCAGAACATAAGCATCCTCCTTTGAAAAAAATAACATAAAAAATTAGGCTTTTCTGTTAAAAGGAAAAGAACTCTCAAAATGTGGCTAGGGAATGAAAGCAAAACCACACTCAGATCATGCACCCAACCAGGAATTCCTATTAACCTAGATACTGACATTGCCAACATGACTCAAATCTGGGATTTCCACAGTGTGATATCTCAACAGCCCATTATCCAGATACAGAAACTCTTCTCCCCTTCAACCACTTTTTCTGCTTGGAAACTTCATCCTATTTCTTTGCACATCATGTGGTCACTTGCTAGTGTTTGTCTTGTTGTTTGGGATAAAGCTGAAGAGTGTGAGGAAAGCGATGCTTTGAGTGCCTGTCAGTAATTCGGGATAAAAGGAAAGAAAAGGAGGGGTGAGCAATCCGAGGCAGAAGGAGAGGCATTTCCACTCCCCACAAAACCTCTCCAAATACAAAGGATGCCTTAGGTTGCCACCTAGTGACTCCGAAGATGAAGGATCCCGGTCAGGACGGAGGCGAGGTGCCGCGTGTTGCCATTTCTGAAGCCACACACAAATCCACGGCTTTTGGTGGCACAGCAGAAAAATCACAAGATCAATGGAAAACCCTCCAGAGCATCACTAATGCATCATCCTAATGAGAGCTCAAATTGAATCGGCTGGCAAAACCGTTCCCAGCTGTAATGCTTGTCTTGAATGGCACAGCCCTGGAGGTGAACCCCTCTACAGGGACTCCCAGGGACACCTCACACTTTGTCAGGGCACCCAGAGCAGCCTCAGCCTCAGTGCCCCACTCCCATCCATTGCTCCGGTGTGAAAAGCCAGGCTCAAGAGGCATGGGAAAGGACAGCTGGGGAGAGCATCTCTTGGCAAAAGAATGACAATAAAGATCTGGCAAAGAGTTTTCATTTAGAAACCTCTCTTCGCGTGGCTTTTTAAGAGGCTGGAAATATCCGATGTCAACCTTTGCACCTCTAGGTGTATTGAATGGCTTTTGAGGTATGAAAGTGAAGGCTTCAGTTCTGCAGAACCACTTCCTTTATGAGGTTTTGGGTGAACTTAATGTAGGAAAAAGAGAACAAAAAATTAAAAGGCATCTGAGGTGGGACCTCCCAAAGCAGCATCTTCAGAGTCAGCTATTCACACAGTCCAGGGCAGTGGAGTTTTCTGTCCTCATTTCTTCTTGCAGCTACATCATTTGTAAAAAGCAGCTGGAAAAGAATGGAGAGAAGAGAGAGTACTGCAGCATCACCAAATCAGGTGTTTTAGCAGGGTCTGTAGTGATGGGAAAAGGGGAAATGATTTCAGACTAAAAGAGGGGAGATTTAAACCAGATATAAGGAAGAAGGTTTTGACAGGAAGGGTGGTGAGGCACTGGCACTGACACTCAAGGTCAGGCTGGACAGGCCTGATAGAGCTGTGGGTGTCCCTGCTTTGTACAGGGGAACTGGACCAGATGGCCTTTAAGGATCTCGTCCAACTCAAACAATTCTACAATTGTATGATTTTCCCATCCTTTTTTCATCACACAAGGTGCCCACGTTGGCTCAAACCAACGGTGCAGTGACAACATACCCAGTGCACAGGCTCCATCCCCTCTCCAGCTCAGTCAATCACAGGCTCTGATGGACTTTGCCATTTCATAAAGCCGTCTTTATGCCCCAGAAAAAAAAAAAGCAGGTCCGCCCCTCCTGCTGTTCTCATTTCTCATTTGCTTACCTCAAAGCTCCCGGGAGGGTTGCTGGTGGAGAATTTTTTTTAATTTATTTATTTGGGGTGGGCTCCCCCCAGCTGTGAATGAGGGGCACGTGAGTTGGCACCCCATAATTCCCATGCTGGTGACATTCCTGGTCCCGCTCTGTTGCCCACTGGTTGAGGAAGAGCCGACCTGTGGGTCAGCAAGCGGCCACGGGTAATTGAATCCCCGCTCCCCCTGTTAGAGTACCTGCTGTAATGAGGCTCATTATGAAGTTCGATTTAAAGCTCCATTGAAGCCAAAGGAAAAAAATAGCTCTTTCTGCAGTGGGCGGTACAGAGCATGTCAGCATCCACAATTAGATGTGTGCTACTGACAGCAGGAGTGCCTCAGCCAAAAAAAAGAAACAAAACCCCAAGGCAGGTGAAGTATCCCCAAGCCAGTCACCTAGGGATGCTGTACTGGCAAAATGGGAGAAATCATGGTTGGAAGAAAATAAGGCAAAGCTCCCATTGGCTGCCCCCAGCACAGAGACAAACCTGGCTCTACCAAAAATAGGTTCCAGAGGAGCGCTGAGCACATAGGGAAGGCCTGGATGGGTCTCAATTACCCCTAAAATACCAGAATCTCCCCAAACTCTTGTTTACCAGGCACAGATGCGGGAGGAGAATTACTCAAGTTTTTGCAATAAAAATCAGCTCGGTTTTGCGAACACCTGCTTTCTTCTGTTTAATAATGCTGAGCTCCTGTCTTGTATGCTCCTCTGTTTACTCTCCCACAAATTATTTTTGTTCTCAGTTGACAAAGATAAATGATGGGATTAATATATATTGGAGAAGTCCCGGCGAACAGTTTGCTAGCAAAGAGAAAGGATTGATATTATTTCCCTCAGGTAACATAACACAGACAAACTGGATTAAGAGTAATTTGCTGTGGGGCTTATATGTGATCATGAGCCATTAGTGGAACACCATTTATGAAAATTGCTTTTTCTAGAATAAAAATTAGACTGACTTTCATTACCTCGATGAAGAAGAATTCTTCCTTCCTAGGGAGAGAAGAAGAATTAGATCTCACTCACTGCACCAAGTGTGCTTCTGCAGGACTGTTAGCTAGGGAATGCTCAATGAGAAAACCCAGCGTCCCTTCTGTTAACCTGTCAAAAAGGTTCGATGGGTCAAAGAATCACACAATCGTGGAACCATTAAGATTGACAATGACTACTAAGATCGTCTAGTCCAGCAATTAACCCATCGGTCCAACCACTGACCCATTAGACCAACCACAAATCCATTGGTTCAACCACCAACCCAATAGACCAACCATCAACCCATCAGAAGAGTCAACTGGCTGGTACATGATTGAGACACAGGGGGTTCCTATCCTTTTGACCAGTACATCCTTATCATTTTCTCCTTTCTGTGGTCCCTCAAGCTCCTCCTTTCAGGAAGAGCTTTGCTTTTGCTCTTCATAATACTCTGCTGGCTTCCAGAAAATTAGTAAAGACATGAGCAAACATCTCAAAAAATGGGTAATTGCACAGCATTGAGACAAAGGTCTTCACTGTTTTTAAATGTGGTATCAGCAAAGCCTTTAAAATCATTGAATATCTTGACTTGGAAGGGACCCACGAGGATCATTGAGTCCAATTCCTACTATGCATGCTTGGTTTGGGTGGTCACTGGGAGTTTCATCGCACTGGGAAGTGGGGACAGACTCCAGAAATAAAATTGGCCAAGTCGTAAGAATATAGTTCTGAGAAAGAAGAAAAAATCCCCCCTGGAAGAGTGAATCATTTGCACCACTTGAACATCCTCATGCATTTTGTGGTACTTTGCAATGAGCAGTAGCAGGAGTTGCAGGTAGGATTAAGGAAAAATGTATGTGCAGTGCAGTCTGTGCTCGCTGTGCTCCCTGAGGCCTTCCTTTGCACATCAGAAATTTAATCAGGCTCTTGTGGCATGGCAGGTAAAATCCACAGCTTTTTGTTGCTCATCTCATTGCTGAGTCTCTAAGGGCTTTTCAGGAGGGGTTGCAACCACCTCCAAACCTTTAGGAAATGGGGAAACTGAGGAAGATACAGCTCTCTCTCTCCAGAGCAGCTCAAACACTCTGCTTTCCAGCAGACATCTGAGCAACCCCTGTGCCCTCCAGCGCAGAACCCCCAAAATAAGGCCACAGAAATGTCTTCCATAAGAGCTTCATGCTCCAAGCATGTGGAATTGGACAAAACCTAGAGCTCTGCCAGGGAACCCAAAGGCAAAGGGCACACACAGCCCCAGAACCCCACACTGCTCACCGTACAGATCATAATTCTGGCAGCCCCGAGGGGCTGGAAAACAATACTGGAAGTAATCCCTTTTGATCTGATGCTAATCCAAGATAATTGCTTTCAGGCTTAATAGGAAAACTGCATTTTTCTTAGAGGGAATTGGTCAGTTTGAAAGGGCTTTGATTTAACTAATGCTGTAGGTGCTTGTTTTAGCAGAGGGAGCTCTATTGTTCCTGGGATAGGAGGTGCCAGGAGTAATGACACAGGTTGTATCCATCCATTAAACCTTCCTGGTGCTGATATCCAGACACATGGGCACAGCAGCCCAGGGAAAAGAGCCTTTTTTCCACTGCACCGAGTCTGGGGGAGGCACCAAATACCCTTGCAATATCAAGGAGAAATTATGACACCTGCTGAAATTAGGAAATGGGATATTGTCAAGGGATAACTGACCATGCCTTGACCTCGCAGCCAGCCAAATTCCAAGCTCAGATCATGCTGTTAATGACCAACCTGGACAACCTGCCAGTGCAGGAGCAGCTCTTGGAGCACACGTGTTGTTTTCACAGGAAAGCTGGCTTTGGATGGCAGCTCGTGGGTCACTGTGCTCTGAATTTGTTCCCCCGACACCGAGAGACACGTTGACAGCAGGCATTCTTTCTGACTAGTCTCTAAAACTGCCAAACAATGGTTTTTTCACTGTTCATTAACCAAAGGCTTCAATTTTGTGGGTGTTGAAAAGTTAGTTATGGCCCGGCCAGAAGGAGCACGGCATTAAGGTGATTTCGGATTTGTGTGAAGGTTGACTACTAGGATTACTAATTAAATATATATATATATTGGCTCTCCAAAGAGAAATCAGCTTGTGTTTGTGTTTTTAGACAGGGAAGGCCTTGGACAAAGATTTTGATGGCAATTTGGGGGGGGGGGGGGGGCAGGGGTGGCTTGAAGGCACCCTACAATCTACTGAGTAAAATAGAGGAGAAGAGGGTGGTCACAGACCTGCTCCAGAAAGCCTGCATGTGTATAGCATGACTCCAGGATGTGTGCTCATGGAGCGTATTACTTCCACACCTGATGGGTAGAGCTGGAGCATCCCTACAGGACATGCATCAGAGTCATCTCCTTGGGGCAGGGGGCTGCGCTGGGAGGGTCCCTAATGCTAAGCAAACCCCGGCAGATAAGACACAACCTTCCTTCAGGACTCAAGGCTACCCTAAATTTGCCGAGAGAGGGAGGCGAGGAGTGAGAGGGCGATGCTCTCGGACTTAATCGGGACGCGCGCCGGGATGCGGGGACCGGGACTCAAAGGGGCCGCTGGGGGGAGCGCGAGGCCCGGGAGAGAGCTGGAATCCGCAGCCGTGGGTTTTCACCTGGAATCCCACAGCTCGGGAAGGCATGTGTCACGGAGCCGGAGTCAGTACACCTGGCAAACGTTTCTGGTGGGATGCACCATTAGGACGCGGTTTTATCTGGTGGTAAGGAAAAGATGTGTGGCTGTCTTCAGTCTTTCTGTCATTTCCCTGGAGGGTCTTGAAAATGGTGAGGGATATAGGAAAGAAAAAAGGGAAAGGAAATGCGGAGGGAGGGGGGATGGTAGGATAGGGTAGGGGAAAATGGGGGGGGGGAGGGGGGAGGGCAGGAGAAAAGGAGGAATTAAGAAAGATAAAAGGAAATAAAAATGAAAAAAAAAAGAAAAAGGAAAGAAAAAAAAAGAAAAAGGAAAGAAAAAAACAATGGTTAGAAAAGAAAGAAAAAGGAAAAAAGGGAAAACAGGAAAAAAGGAAAAGGAGAAAGGAAGGGGAAAATGAAATGGAAAGAGAAGGAAAAGAGAAGGAAGGGGAAAATGGAAAGAGAAGGGAAAGAGAAGGAAGGGGAAAATGGAAAGAGAAGGAAAAGAGAGGGAAGGGAAGGGAAGGGAAGGGAAGGGAAGGGAAGGGAAGGGAAGGGAAGGGAAGGGAAGGGAAGGGAAGGGAAGGGAAGGGAAGGGAAGGGAAGGGAAGGGAAGGGAAGGGAAGGGAAGGGAAGGGAAGGGAAGGGAAGGGAAGGGAAGGGAAGGGAAGGGAAGGGAAGGGAAGGGAAGGGAAGGGAAGGGAAGGGAAGGGAAGGGAAGGGAAGGGAAGGGAAGGGAAGGGAAGGGAAGGGAAGGGAAGGGAAGGGAAGGGAAGGGAAGGGAAGGGAAGGGAAGGGAAGGGAAGGGAAGGGAAGGGAAAACAGCCTTTATCATCCCCTGCCCAGAGGAGGGGCTGGCTCTGGATGTGCCCCATGGAGTGCTCCATCCCCCTGCCTCCCACCAGGAGCTAACAAGGTACTTGACCTGCAACGCCAACTGATTGTCCAAATCTCACCCACTTATTTGCCCATCACTCTAGGTACCTAAATGGTTTTCACAACCAGATTTCTGTCTGCTTAGCTGTTTTCTGCCCAAAATGTGCTGTGAGCATGCGAGTGGTTTGCTGGCTGTAAGCCTTGTCCTCGATCACAGCAAAGTATTCCAGCCCTGAAGCATCTGTATCTCTCTGCTGGATTTTCCTTGAATGCCTCTGCACATACTCAGCCCAGATCTAAAGCAGACCCTACAAGGCCTTTCTGATGGAGCTCCATGGGATTTGGAAGCAGTCTCACTTGTCAATGAGCCAGCAGGGGATTCATCACTGGATCTCTCTGAGAAATACTTCATGAGAAGAAGATCCACGCCCGTCCTTGCAGATATGCTCCTGATGATGCATCTCTCCTCTGTTAGCTCTGGATGCCACTTTCCCTTGCTGTGCTTGCAAAGAGCAAAAAAGCCCTAACCTGATCCAGCACCCTCGCACTACCACCGCGTGCTGCACCGCTCGCCATTATTAGTACGGCAAACGGAACGCTATTGATTCAGAGGATTTGTGGTTTACCAGCACAGTTTCCCTGTTAGCCTTCACACCAATGCCTGACTCATGAATACACATGAAGGCCCAAATAGTTCGTTTACAGTTTAAAGAGCTCAGGGTGTGAGTGTGTAAGAGTTATTTATTTCAGGTGGTCGCACTGCTCCCACAGGGCCACATCCAGCCAGCACCCATGGGACCCTTCAGTGCTATCTGGATCATGGCAACCAGGCCCTTGTTTTTGGAGGCTTCCAGCCACCTTTGGAGTCCAGGCCTTGCACGCTCTTGTTTATCTCAGCGTGTGGTTGAAGGGTAACAAGCTGCCTGGCTGTTGACAGGTCATCTATTAAATGTAGATGGTTCTTTCACATGCAATTGTCTGCTGGATATTTTTTTTGGAGGAACAAAAGGCTCCAATTCACAAGCTCCAGCATGTCATGCAGATATGATTAAAAACGTTGAGGCTTCAAGATATTTCCCCTTTGCTTCAGTGAATGAAGGACTATCCTTCTAATAGCACCAATTAAATACTACCTTGATATTATATGGCTGTTAAGAGTTCCTCAGAAAAATTCCCCATCAGTGCAATTCTGGTGCAGGAATGACTGTGGGTCTTCCCTTTGATTTGCCTTTTTTTTTTTTTTTTTTCTGAGTCTGAAATTGCTGGTTGGATTGGGAAGAACAGCACAAGAACAGCAGGGAAGGAGAAGTTTTCCCTGTGAAAACCCCATCCAGTGCTGCTGGGAGCTCGCCCTCGCAGCCTGCTGCTCCTGGTGTTTTAACAGGAGGCCCCACAAATATTTAACTCCAGCAAAGGGAGAAAACCCAGTGTAGAAGGGCGGGATGGATATGTTTGCTGAGAAGAGAGGGTGAAAGACTGTGGAATTTATTGATTGGATTCCCGTTGAAACACAAATGCTTTCTCATAACCCAGGAGTAGATAATGGCTTGGCAAACACGTATGTGCTGAGTGCACTTGGTGGGAGGTATTCATGTTTTGTCCCAGGGAACCACAGGCGGAGGGGATGCAAGGACCCTGGCCCACTCCTCAGGGATGCCCAAGTGGGAAGGGGTGGGCACATTCCTGGGGCCCCAATGCTCTGGGTGGGTGTCCTGAGTCACTCCCACCCTCACCCTCCTCCTGCTGGTTGAGTGTTGTCTTTCCCACTTTTCCCCATTCTCTCCTCACTATGTCAGTCCCTGGGATGGTTCTCACATTGTTTCCCCTTTTCCACTGTCTTGAAAACAGCACAATTTCTATGAATTGAGGACGTTGGGTTAGCGTTTGGCTTATCCAAGCTCCTGCATGCCCTCTGGCCAGACCCAGACTTTCGGAGGCCTAAGGATGAAGGTGGAGTGCATCTCTGCTTCATTCCCCTCTCAAATCCATGAATTTGCATGCACATGCCCCAGTTTGACTGCACACGCTTCTGCATGAAGGAGCAGGAGGGCAGACCTAGGGCTGGCCTGCAGGAATCTAGCACTGACCCCAAATCCAGGTGCCCTCTGCATCCCTGTACGTTGTGGCTCTTGAGGTGGGAGGATGTAGAAAAAGCACAGCCATCATTAAAGTTTTGTCCCAGCCTGCTGGAGGAGGCTTGGGAGCCCTCTGAGGATGAGGTTATGGGGATGGCCCCACATGGCTAGGCTTGCTGCCCCCCATGTCCCCACCTGCCTGTTGGCTGGCACCTTGCCCTGTCCCTCCTCTCGCATTTCTTGTCTCAGTTAAACCCCTCAGTAATTTTCAGGCTCTTTATCCCAGGGAGTGTCTGTCCATAGTCTGATAACATCAGCTTTCCCCCTGCCAGCACACCAAATCTTCCTTCAGACACAGCGTATTCCTCAGAAACTGAGCCCTCTGCTTCCAAGACCTTTGGGTCCTCTGCTGTTGATATAACACCACTTTATGAGCCGCTGTGATGCGTACAGTACCAACCTTACCCCATAAGCACATAAGCCTCCTGTTCTTCTTTTTTGTCATCCTTCTAAAAGGATTATTTCAAAGCCAATCCTGACAATTGCATATCCCCTAGGGGACCAAGCAACACAGGGCAAGTGTTGTACAATAGCTGACAGCAGAGCTGGGAGCTTCACCCTTCCCCAAGGATCTAATTTTGGGGACTTCTAGGGACTTCTCTGGGCCAGACAGTCTTTGGTGCTATCTGATATCCAATGCTTCTCAGCTTGAGCCCCCCAGGTTCCTCACCCCAGGAAAGATGCTGAAGAGCATCAAGGGCACACCTCACTGGTAGGTGTCCCCCAAACCTCTGAGCCACCTTTGCCTCTGCTGACACAGAGAAGGAAAATAGAGATGATTTCATAAAAGTCAGGCCTGTTTAACTTCAGAGCATTTAAGTCAGCGAAAATGCATCAGACAATTATATTGCACTTAATACTCGGATAATGGAACAATGAAAGATGTATGTTTGCATTTTGTAAAATTAAACTGTATGCAGTTATTTATCTTTTACCTTAATTGTTTGAGCTTGTTTCTAATGTAAACTGTTGTAATTTTAAATAAATATAATAGAAAAAACTTTCCAAGGTATCGGAAATCCAGAGTAAATTTACTTTGCAAATAGACTTTGCTAGGTATGCTTTATGCAGAGGATCTTAACCTGTCACTTTCATTCAAAAATATTTGGGATACTTCAGCACTGGGCTGCTCATCTTGGGGCTGCAGGGCAGATTTTGGGAAGGCAGCACTGAGGGGTGATGCACAGCTTGGTGTTTCAGCAGCGCTCTTGGCTCAGTGACCTCTGTATTGCTCTTTTCCTGGAGATGATTCTGCACACCCAAATAGGACGGAGGCATGGCAGAGCCTGTTTTGCAGAGTTTGGGTGGCTGAAAGTGCAGGACTCCCACCCTTTTATCTTCCATAGCACCAAAGCCAAGCATTAATGGTTTCAGAAACGTGCCCCGGCATGCCTTTAACGATGCCACCAGGTATCCGAGCACTCCCTTCGGCTTGGGTAATGGCTTCAGGACTCCCCACACCAAGCAGTAATGCTAGGAAAACTTTTCAATGAGGTCTATCATCATGCCATGTAAAATCCCAATTATCTCTACTGGGAAAATACAGTTACTGCTTTGTTGCTCTTTGAGGAGTTTTAGAGATGATCTCTGTTAAGCCCAAGATGTTGATTAAGGAGGTGAATTCAACTGTTGACTTAGCCCTAAGGGGTTGTTATAAATGTGTCTATTTGTTTTTCCAGTACTGCCAGGGAAGACTCCAACAAAGGAAACGCGCTGGGTTGAAAGGTAACTCCAGTGATTAATGACATATACATTCAGCATGACGTCTTTATCACGGGGTGGTCGTATTGATTTTGAAGTTGAGCAACCTGGCAAGTGGAAAAGAGGCCATAGAAGTGAAAGCCTAGTGAAAATTAATTAATTGACAAAACAAAAGCATCAGCCCACCTCACGTACCTGGAATTGGGCCGGCAGCCCCATCTCGCCGGATCCTCACGGTGACTCCGTAAATCATGACAGATGGATGTGCCTTTCATAGCGTGCAGGGAGACAAAAAAATCAAATAGGAATGCTGGGGTTGGTTTGGGCTTGTTAGCTGCCTACGCCAAGAGAATTTTTTGGATGACTGTAGCCCTTTCGACAAAGGGAATTCATCAGAAGGAGTTGAAGCTGGGTCAGGGTGCCAGCAGATGTGCCCATGGATTGACCCGTGTCAGACAGCAGTAGGGTTTTCAGCAGAGTTCACAGCCCTGGCTCATGGCCCTCTGGAACATGGTTCCTCTGAACCCTGTAGAAGTCCCTGGGATGGACCATGAGGGTTAGGGGTGTGTTGCCTGCTGCACCTTGACAGGGCACCACAGCTGGCCAGGTGTCAATGTGCCCTTGGTTTTGGTGGTATCACTTGCATGAAGCAGAGTGGATGGCAACAAGAAGGGATAATACCCTTAACTGTCAGCTTTGCAGGGAAAATGTAAACTCAGCCCAAGACAGAGACTCACTGTCTCTAAGATGGCATAAAAACCTCCAAAGCCCATCAGAAACTTCCCCTGCTGAGCTGAGGTGCTGCTTCCAGATAGCATCTGGGTGGCAAATAGGGGAAATGGAGAGAGTAAGACGCCGTAGGGACAGGTAGGGGGGAATGGAGAGACAAAGACACTGATGTTTCACCACGGTACAGGGAAATGGGGCGAGCAGCCAAAAGGCAGCGGAGGAGCAGCCCAGACAATCCAGATGCTCCTTTTTCTGTTGCTCTTCTGTGCTTTCGGCTCCTTTAGATGGCACCATCCTCCTGCTCTGGCGTTGCGCCGGAGCCCGTGGCAATTAGTATTCAGGACGCAAAAAGAGGAAAATTCCTTCATTACGCAGCGGCCGGCAGCGCTGCTGTAATTGAGGAGGTGTCAGCAACTCCATTAGCAGCCCAGCTCACGGCTCAGGGATGGTTCATACCCGAAGCCCAGGTAGACAAGTCCCTTTGTTGGGACAGCATTGCATTGCCATGTAGGATAATTGTTCAGGATGGGCCTTTGGACTGCTTCTGGCTTTTGGAGGTGAGTGCAAAGTGTCAAGGCCAGTGGGATGCACAAGGCTACGTCTGGCTCAATAGCCATCAGATTTCATGTTTCAGCACCTTTAGTGAGTCTACTCGAGATGTCCCCAAAATTGAGTCCCTCCTGTCCCACCTGCTGGGTGCAGAGACCAGCACAGCAGCTCCCCAGCATCCCTCCAGCTCCTGGTTTCTCCAGCACCCATAGGTGATTGCAGGGTGAGGTTTGAATGGAGTGACTCCTAGGATGCCTGCTGCATTTGGGCCAAAAATCCTGGACTCAGCCCCAACAAGGTAAGAACAGGCTGTGTAGAGTAGCTGAGTGCAGTGCCCAGGGGGAACAACACGATCTTACCCAGCTCCTGTGTGCTAGCAAGGATCCGTCTCCTCCCTCGCCTGCAATACTGGCTGTCCCCTCAGCTAATTCTGGGCAGCTCTGAAACAAAGCACCAGCGGGGAATTTCATGGGGTCAGCCCAAATCCCTTGTTCTCCCAGCCTGCCCCCGGCCCCCAGGAGCTGCAGCCTTGTTCAGGCTTTTAGAAGTGCAAATAATCTCTATTTATGGGGAAAGAGATCAAGTGGTTGTGGCAGGAGCTCTCCCGATACCGCCCTGGAGATCGTGTAGCTGGTTCCTCGGTGGGAATCCATCCCCGGGGAAGATCCGTGTTTTTTTATGGGTTCTGCTTAATTGTTCTGCTTTTTTTTTCTTTTTTTTTTTTTTTTTTTTTTGTGTGTGTGTGCTGCCTACTGCCAGTGGATGAGGTTGGTAACTTGTGCTCTGGGACACCAGCTCCCTCTCCATTTCTGACCCATGGATATTTGGTTTTGTGAGGCTGTGATTAAGTGAATGTTACTGAATGGAAAAGGGATTCTAAAAGAATTCTGGGTCCAGGTAAACAGGAATTGCAAAATGTTACTCTTCTAACCAAAGCACGGATCAGCCCAAAGCACACAACATGAAGTCCAGAATTGGGTGAAAATGGTGTGTCACCTGCTCGGTGCGTCTTATCCACATCTATCCCCCACGAGACCAAATAATGCATCCTGGGAGTGGAGTTACTGCAGCCCATCCCTGGAAATCCTATTTCTGGGAAGCCCCAGTGAGCTCAATACCACACACATTTTCACTAGCGAATAACCCGCACCACAGATAACCCCACCAACACATCAACACGTCGCTCCCCATATCTCCGCCTTTTGTCTCCCAGCCTTTGTCCCTGCCTGTCCCCAGCTCCTCCAGCTGGGTGCTGTGCAGGGAATGTCACACTCCCCCATGTCCCCAGTGTGGGGACAAGCCAGCCCCACCACCACCGGCATCACCCGCCTTGGGGACCAACACCAGACCTCTGCAGCGGACGCTTTATTTCTTCGCCTGGAAAAATAGATTATCGCTCATGCCTCCCCATGCTGCTGTTTGGGCACTGGTTCCAATTACTTTCTTATTTATTTGTTCAGTAATTTTCACTCTGTCTCCTCGTTAAATAAGCAAAGCCATTCATTAAGAACCGCGCTGCCAATTCTCACCCTGTATTAAGCACCGCTTAGCTTACAGGGGAAGAAAACCTCCGTCCTTTCCTACTTTTAGTTTCAAATAAAGCAGGATAAGCATAGCGTAACAGCCTGGAAATGGAGCAGTGCGTGGAAGAATGACAGCCAGAAGATTCCAAACGTTTTGCTGAAAATCTGACGCCGTTCTCGGACGCTCCCCGTGTGCTGCTGATAGGCAGCGAGTCGCCCGCGGTGATTTAGGAAGCGGTCCCCACCGGGAAGCACATCCCTTTCATTCCCACTCATCGGCCACAAAGCGGGGGAGATTTTCATTTTGGAGTCGATGGGGACAATTTTGTCTCGGCGACCCTGCTGTCTCACCCTGTTTGCTGAGTTACGCCGGGTTTGCTGACAACTTCTACTTGAGTAAATTGTATTTAGGCAACAATATATTTCATTCAGGTCTTTTGCAATGTCTGGACCAAGGTCAGTTTTATATTCTACTGAAATCATAAAGTGACACTTGAGATAAACAGAATGTTTACTCTCTCCATGTGAGCCGAAGCTGATATGTAAATTTATCCTTATTCTTTCATCAAATTTGCATTTACCCTCTTAGTCAAACACTACAGGGTTCCAAATCAAACAGCTTTAATGGTGGTCAACTCTTTATGACCGATTGCCATATCAGAGAGAAAGAAACAGCAATTTAGATTAAAATGAAAAGAGTAACACAACATAACAAGCGTCATCCGGTCGGCAATAATTGGATAAACTTTTCATACAAGTGAATGTGTTTTGATGCTTGGCTGCCTGGAAAGCAATCGCCGTATTCTTCTGCTTTTATTATGCTCCCTTTATCTGCTACAAACAGACCATACTCACCTGTCATTATTTTTTTCTTTCTAATCAAACAAGCCAAGTGCCACTAAACAAATTCTGTGGTTGGTTTGTTTGTTTTTTGTTTTTTGGTTTTTTTTAAATTAACATAAAAGAACAGGACCTGATTCACGGCAACAAATGATCGCCGCTGCTTATATATTTAATGCTCCGGTCACGATGGAATGAAATGGTTGGGCGTGAAAGTAGCAATAGGAAATGCAGAGGTGGAGTTGCAGGTTGAGTTGCTTTTTGAGGAAGGGTTGCTGCAAATTATTCCCAAGTGCTGCGTGGCACAAATCTGGATTGCACAGGCAGGAGCTGAAATGCCCTTGGGGCAGTCTTGCGAAGTCTGACTGCACTTGGACAGCATGAAAGACAGGGACACAGGAATGGAAACCCTCCCCAAAAATTGGAAACGGAACTTATGTAGCACCCAAGCTGCTGCCTGAGTTTTGTGAGTGTGGAGCAGAAAGTGCTGAGCTGAGATCTCACAACTCATTTCACGTGTGCAATGGTCTGCTTGAGAGGAGGGGGATAAGTCTGAGCCTAAAAACAAAGCTAACATTTTGGTGGTGCCAGGGGATGGCTCCTCTGCAGAATTAAGAAAGGGAGGGAGGGATGGAGGGATGGAGGGATGGAGGGAGGGAGGGAGGGAGGAAGGAAGGGAGGAAGAGAGGGAGGAAGGGAGGAAGGGAGGGAGGGAGGGAGGGAGGGAGGGAGGGAGGGAGGAAGGAAGGAAGGAAGGAAGGAAGGAAGGAAGGAAGGAAGGAAGGAAGGAAGGAAGGAAGGAAGGAAGGAAGGAAGGAAGGAAGGAAGGAAGGAAGGAAGGAAGGAAGGAAGGAAGGAAGGAAGGAAGGAAGGAAGGAAGGAAGGAAGGAAGGAAGGAAGGAAGGAAGGAAGGAAGGAAGGAAGGAAGGAAGGAAGGAAGGAAGGAAGAGAAAAAGAAAGAGAGAAAGAAAAACGAAGTGTGCTTGGTCAGGACTGTGGCTAGGTAACGCAGGTTTGGGGCCAGGAATGTGAGACACGGCAAACGGCTCCATCCTTCCCGCAGCACTGCTGCACCAACCCCAGCCCTCATCCTGCTGAAACAGCACTGCAGCCAGAAACTGGGGGGGTGGGGGGGGGTGGGGGAAGAGAGAAAAAGAAAGAGGCTAAAAAAAGAAAAAAGAAAAAGAAAAGGGAGAGAGAAGGAAAAAAGGAGAGAATTTTCCTTTTCAGTGTGGCTGTCAAATGGATATCTTCTAGTGGGAGGGCTGGGAGGGAACAGATATCTGCCTCTCTCCGGAGCCTGCAAGTATTTCTGCCATTCATGAAGCCAAGGGATGCCACACACATTCTGTTTGTTCAACATAAGCAAACAGATTGTAAACTGGCTGATAATTTTTGTACTGACAATGTCATTTACAGCTGTCAGCCTTTTGTCTGTCATGTTTGCTTTATTCAAATATGAACCAAGTGGACCTCCCTTCCACCGCTTTCTTCTGCATTAAAATCACATCAATTCTGTTCCATTCTGTCTTATCTAAAATTCATTGGAGGCCAATCACTTGGATGAATGCTTTGGGGTTTCCATGGAGGCAAGAAGTCTAGTGTGGACTTCAGGGGATTAGGAAGTTTCAGATTTAAAGCCTTGAAGTGCACGTTTCTTTCAGTTCTTTCTTTTGATTATAGAGGAAGGGGAAGGGAAAAAAAAAAAAGAAAAAAGAAAAAAGAAAGAAAAACTCGGGAAACTTCAAGATAATTTTATTTTCTGAAAATAACTCGGTGCTAAGAAATTCCCCCCTCCCAGCACCCGTGTGCTGACACTTGAGGACGGGGGGGGGGGAGGTTCAGCCCTGAGTTTTTGCTTAATCACAATTTGCAGCTGTGATCTTTCCAGCTGAGCTAAAAGGAGAATGCTGTATTGGCATCTATTCCCCCCTCAGCATCCTCAACAGGGCTCGTATAATAAATTCAGGCCCGTCTTCAATTAGATTGATTTGGATCCAGCTGCTTCCCATGGTGCTGCCCGCAGGTCTGGAAGCATCTCCCTTTGTTAATAGAGGTCATGGCACTTTGTGTTAAATAATTCACGTCGGGCTATCTGTCTGTCTGTCTGGTGGCAGCTGCAGATGTTGCCAGTTTGCGCTGGGTCCTAGTCCCACGTCAGATATTTGTAGACAGAAGATGTTTCATATTTACTGAATGAGTGCTCAGCTGATGTAAACTGGGACAAATTTATATGGAGAAGCTCTGACTTGTCCTGCTTTTATCTCCGCCTCCCTGCCCAAACCACCCAAATGACGCAGGGAAGAAGGCAAAGCACACCCCAAATCTCCCCTTCCCATCTGCAGTCCTTGGTCAGTGTGTGGAGGTCCTGCCCAGGGAGGGGAAAACATGTGGGGTTTTTGTAGGGCCCAAGCTGCTTGGGGGACTCAGCTGAAGGATTTCCCTCCACTAGTCATCTGCTTCCATAAAGTACATCTCAGTCAAAACTCATATCGCGGTGACCCTCCTCCCCAATGCAGATTGAGTGGGGAATGTAAATGCCACCTCCATCAATCCAGCCTTCTTCTCTCCCCCGCGCTACCGCTGCGTAACCCCGCTTACGCTTCAGCTCCGCGTTCGGTCAATAAAGCCAACGCGCGCCCACGGATACACAACGCGCATTGACAAACAAACAAGCCCAAGCAAACAAGCAAACAAAAGCTAATCAAGACATTTCTCCCAGCGTCAGGGAAGGCGAGGAAGGACTGCTATTGTTTGATTTATGATTTTTGCTTTAAAGGATTGCTGATCTGCTCAGCTGCCAGGTGCTGGGATGGCGATGGCAGCCCAAAAGGACTTCTGGGTCCCCTCTGGAATTTCTCACCCCCATGCAAAGAGTTGATGCTTTCTGCCCTGGCTGGGGGGTGAGATGAGGTGCTCTGAAAGGGCTTGGTGTAGGGGGATGTTAGGTAAGGGTGCCAGTGATATCCTCATACATCTCCTGGTGACCTTGTGCAGCTCTCAGATTCCATCAAGTTTGCCCAATTGTTGGGCTCTGCACCAGGTCAAGACCACTCGTAACAGCAACCTGGACAGTGCAGGGTTGGGTGCATGGGGTCCCTGTGGACTGCAAAAGAGGCCTGGCATCATCCCAGGTTCAGGGAAGAAGGGGAAAAGGCAAAACAGGGCTTTCTTGGACGAATTTTGTTCAATGTGTGTTTAAATGAATTCAGTTGCTAGATTTTCTTTTTTTTTTTTTCTTTCTTTCTTTTTTTCCTTTTTGCATTTAATGCTTTGTTTTGGACGTTTTCATTATTATCCTTTCTTCTTATTTTGCTTTGGTTCTCTTCCTTTCCTCAGTTCCTCCCACAACTAAGGAAATCTTTGGAAGTGACAGAGATTGTTCTCTTGTAACCCTGGTGCATTTAAACATTTTCAAATCCCAGTGATGGAGTTGCTGATGGGTTTTGTTCTCTTACTGCTCTGGCTCATCTTCCTTTCAAGTTGCAGGCTTTTTCAAAATTACAAAGGAAAAAAAAAGAAAAGGAGAAAGTGGGAAGGAGCTTTCCCCCATCATTTGTCTTACTGCATATAATAGCAGAAAACAATGACGAGTGGACAATGGGAGGAGACGAGAGGAAAGTTTGCCTTTGTTTCAGTAATGTCTCATTTCAATCTGAAACAAAACTGAACGTGTGTGTGAGTATGTGTATGCGCTTCTTTATAAACTCTAACGAAAAATAACAGGATGAAAATATCTCCCCAAATGGAAGCTAGATTCGGAAAGGGCTTTAAATGGCTCAACTGGCTTTAAATGGCTAAACTGAGTATGTAGTTTTGAAAACACTGATGGAGGTATCTCTCCAATTATGGACTGCTCTGTTCTACCCTGAATAAGCATTGGAGCTGAAAGAAAAAAAAAATGAAACCCTGCTGCTATGGCAGCTCCAGTCTTCTCTCTTTGGGAAGCTGCATCTCACAGAAAGAGGGATGCTCCCAGCATGTTTCTAACCTGTGAGCCCCAGTGCTGCCAGGCTATCCAGATGCTTTGCAATTGGGCAGAGGCAGATCAAAACTACTCCTGACATTCTTCCAGCTCCTCCTCGACAGATTGAAAGCCTATCTCCACTTCAGGTCTCCTCCTCAGCAAAAACCTTGGCTCCTCTTCCATGTCAGCTCAGCCTTGTGAGTAATAAATACCTCTGAACCTCTGAGAAAGCCAATGGTGGATGGATGGATGGATGGATGGCAGCCAACCGGCTCCTAACAGCCGTGAACGATCCCACAAAGACTTATCAAGTCAACCAAAAGGAAATGAAGATTTCTTTCTTCCTTTCTTTCTTTCTTTCTTTAAAAACATATGTATTTTCTTGTTGTTGTCGCTTTCCTTTCTTCTTTCTTTCTTTTCCAAACAAACCAGGGCGAAGCCCGCTGGGCTGCCACCTGGGCGGCGGGCTCAGCACATGCGGCACAAAGCTCCCATCCGCTCCTGGGATATTTACGACGTGTCCCCCAGTTGTCATGTCAACCCAACAAGCGACCGAGGCGCTAAATCAAGCCATCAGTGGGACAGAACAGTAACACTATGCAGAATGCCTCCGATGACTGACACGAAACATGGCATTTGTCATTTCACGATGTTTTCTGTCTCTCCCTCTCTACGCTGGGGCTGGTCCTTTGGAAGAGGAATGGGGTAGGGGGAGAATACCAATGAGACGGTGAATATGACCTCCCTTTTCTGAAAAAAAACAATAAGGAAAAATGGCAGTTGGTTGGAGTATCAGGTGGTGGTTCTCGTCTGGGTGGGCTTTTACTGTGTGCATAGGCTCTCAGAAATTCTGCAGCCACATCAATAGTGCCGCAGTCGGAGGTATTTGCCTACAACCACCACTTCTTAACTCAATTTGCCTCAGCAGCAACCTCGTCTTCTCCCTCCTCCTGCCCAGAGAAATCCTCCGCCCTCCCGTTCAAATTTAGCCAAGTGAGCAGGGCAGCAGTTATGAAAGAGCACATTTTTATTGTAGCGAGTCCATTTCCCCGAGGAAATGGAGCAAATATGCTGATTCGCACCGTGCCTGTCCATCAGTCACTGTAATAACTTTGGAGGCAGTAGGGCTCTCACGTCAATTGCACTCCTTCAAGTTTTGTGCAAATACATTAGCGGGCGGCGGGAGGGAGGCACGGCTGCACCCACACTGTAGTGGGTGCGGGAGGTACGCACCAGGGCAAGTGGTGGGGCAGGAGGGACTGGCAGCAATTTCTAGGGAGAGCGCTGATTTTCTCTGTGCTTTTATAATCTGCATATGCAGATCTGAGGCATAACTCTGTTTTCTTCCATTCCTTGCCATGAGTTCTCGCTCAGAGGGCGCTCATCCTCCATCCCTTCTCCAGCCGTGCTAGGAGCACGTCACCTATCTGCACCAAGAGCCTCCAAGGGCAGGCACTGGTCCCGAGCACTTGGGTCACTTTTTGTGCCGTGTGTATTTTGGCTTTCACTGCTGTAATGCTGATAAACAGATGGCTCTGTAGTCCATTACGGCTCTGGGTTACTATTTTGTGAGCATGCAAATGATATTGCTGCGTTGCATGGTGTGGTTATTTACTGCTAATTGCTAAGCTGTCGATCATTATTATATTCTGCAGTGGCAGGGTTTGTATTTGCATAGTTTAAGCTATCCATCCTATCTAAAATTAGCATATGGCTCAAAAAAAAAAAAAAAGTTACCGGTGTTAAAGAAACGATTGTGGAATTGACTGGGGTAAAATATCTCGGCTTTTTTGTATGCATAAACCGACACTTATCTGTGAGGACTATGAAAAACGGCAAGATCTGACTGTGAAGTTTGCAAACAATGTCCCACCCCAGGGTCTGCTTCGCATTTCCCTTTGTGTCCTGGCTGAGGGCACAGAGAGGATCACAGACCCCATCCTAGCGCTGTTTACTTTGGGAACAATCAGTAATGTATGAATAATAATGCCACCCTCTGACCATGACTAATTGAATTGCAGCATGCTTCGGAGGCAGGCAGAAAGCTTTGCTAGCTGCTAGTCTATCAGCCTTGTTTTTCAAGTAGCGGCAGACAATGATTGATGCTGATGTGCTTTCAAACAAGTATCCTTAAACACCTAATGCTCGCACGGATGGACCTGCACTGCAGCTCCTATCAAACCCCAGCCTGGATTTATGCCTGTATTAATCCATATCGTTAATGACAGCTCTGTGGTCACCTTTTCTGCCCAGACATGGCCCCTTTGGGGTGGGATCCATGCCAGTTCTGGGGACAGGAGCAGGGGGCTGTGAGTTCTGGTTTCACTTCTATCTGAGAAAGCAACTAGGCTGCTGGTACAGAGGTGAAGCAAGAGCCAAATCCATCTCCTAGTGTGGGAGAGAGATAGATGTGCTGGAGGGAATCTCAGTCACCTGCCCTGTTGTTGTCTAGTGAGGTAGCTGGGGAAATTGAGGCATGGTTGCAAGCCACCTGTTGGAGATGCACAACCCAACTACCAGGGCTTTGTTAGAGACCACCGGTAAGAGCAAGAAGGACAGCTAGCCATACAAAACAGCAGGGCAGAGCCCAAGGGGACCCAACACAGCTCCAAGACCAAGGACAGAGCTCAGCCGGGTGAGGACATGATCAGAGCCCTGCGGCTGCCAGCTTTTACCCATTTCCATCGCATCCTGCTCCCTCTCCAAGTTGGATCCTTGCCGTGCTCACGAGGCAAATGTCCAGTGCAGGAAGGGTGTTGGATGTGATTAAGAGAAGTTCATTAAATTCCATGTAAATCCTTTCTTTAGTGATACAATTAAGTGAAACATTGGTGATTTATTTTCTCCTTCTCTGTTTGGAATTTCAGGGCCTGGGTGCCAGCCGCTGCAGCCAGCTCCAAATCTTGGGCACTGGCCTTATTTAGGAGTCAACAAAAGCCTTGTTTGGAGACCCAGAGCCAAACAAAACTCTGCAGTTTGCACTGAGCACTGATCACTCTTCAGTGGGAGAAAAACTCTTGTGGCCCAACATTTTGCCTGTCCTCACCTTGAAACTTTTCCCAACTTCTTTTTGCTCTCACTGTGGAAGAAAGTGCAGAAAATTGCAACCCATGGCACAAAAGCATCCCCTAACCCTTGGCTGCATTCCTGGCTGGGAGAGGCCTCTGGGGATGCAACTGCACCTTACATCACTCCTTGGATGCAAGGGTGTGCAGCATCCCAGCACCCACCCCAGCATCTGTCCCTGCAGTATCCAGACCATTCCTGTAATGCCCATCCCATCCCCGTGGCATGCAGTTTATCCCTGTGGTATCCCCATCCCAAGGGCTGTGCCTGCAAGGGGCAACAGATCCTGATGTTCCAGGAAACCACAGGCTGAGGAAGATGATAGGGTTTTCTTGTCGGATGATCCAAAATCAAAGCACTTCACTAGGAAAGCAATGGGGGCACGAAGGCTGTGAATCCTGCATCCCGGCAGCAGAAGGATGCTCCGGGCAGCATCATCTGGCAGAGCATTAGGAATCCCTTCCCATGCCATGCAGGGTCACCTGGCTGTCAGCAGGGTCTTCTGCTGGCTCCGGAGCTCCCGTATGCTGGCGGCGTCGGTGCTGCACTCCCGCACCAGTACAGGCCGGGCAGCTCAGCACAGTGGGGCCACGCGGAGCCCGCACTATATGTACACTTGGTCAGGCTGTGTAAACTTTGACATGTGGATGTCAATCTTTCTCATATTTGCAGATGGCTTTATCAGAGCGTGATTAGTTTCTAGAACAAATTTGAGCAAAAGAAAACATTACCTACAGTATGTAAGCCAACAGACCAGCTAGTTTTCAGATTTGTCTATTTACATGGGCACTGGGTGTTTTGCTAAGGCTCTCTAAAAGTGATGGTAATTGAACAGTGCCAGTGTGTTAGTGGAAGCTGATGAGTTGTAAAGGTTTTATAAACAACCACGGTGGATTTGGCTATAGCCTTTCTAGTAATGTTTGTTAATCTCGCTGAGCGAGTGTGCACCTAACACAATGTAAATACTCCAGAATTTGGAGGTGTCAATAGTGTAACTTTTACTGTTTGTAAAATCATTCTCCGATATCATCAGTAAGTTTACCAAATGTCCCACGGCCAAATATAATAAAAGCTTAAGTAAGCGTTCACGGAGGAATAGGGGAAAACATGTTTGCTATTTTTATTTCTGCCTCCTGTTTGTGAAAGGATTGCAAAGAAAACAGGAAGCCAGCTAATAAATACGGTCATCCCGATGTGTTTGGTGGTTTTCACGGGGCTTCCCACTTCCTCGATGGAGAAGGCAATGGATTTGCACAAGGCTGGGATCAGGCCTGCCCCTGGTTCTGCACGGAAGCAGGGCACCAGCCCAGTGCCAGCATCAAACCCCTGAGCTGCATTGCAGCCCCAAGAGAGGGAATGCACCATGCCAAGGACCGCAGAATTCCAAAATTTCATCCAAAATCCTTATTAGCCACTAGAGGGCCCAAAAATGGTACACGATGTGCAGCTGAGGACGAGCAACCCGCTGCCTGGCTGTTTTTCCCTCTGGTTAATAAAAAGGGTGTAAAGCCCAGCGCGCGGCGAGACAGCATCGATGGCAGAGGGAGATGAAGCAGCTGTGACATTTAGAGGAGGAATTTGTGAACCACAAATATGAGCATGACTGACACAGCATGGCAGCACACAAAATCAATACAAATAACCTAAACCTTAATACCTTGATCCCGGGGAAGAGCATCGCATTACCAGGGACTATGAGGAGCAGCGGCCGTCTTGGCTCTGCCTGCTTGGTGCTATCGAGCGGCTCCTGATGAGGCGTGGGGCCAATAACAATTAGGATGCTCTTTATGAGGAGGCTTTCCCTTCACTTCCCTGGATCTTTGAGGGTGACTTGTGGCGTGTTTTGGTGTGTTTGTGTGAAGAGGAAATGGAGTTTTTATGGTTGACGAGGCTTGCTGCACCCTAGAAGTCACACACCTGTTAGGAGTGATTGCAGCTGTTTTTCCAAAAGGCAGTGATGATGGATGTGGGTAAAACCAGAGTACTAAGGCAGCTGTCCATCCATCCATCCATCCATCCATCTGTGAGTCTGTCCAAGGGTCTGTCCATGGGTCTGTCCATGATCCTGCCACAGTCCCTCCAGCACAACCCTGCATCAGCATCCCCACAGGGGTCAGCAGCTTTGCAGTATCCCAGCCCAAATTGCTCAGGATGCCTGCAGGGCTGTGCCCTACAAGGTGGACAAGGAGCTGCTGATGAAGGTACGCAAATCCCACGAGCTTTTTGCCCATGAGGCTCCCTGGTGCCTAGAGACAAACAAGGAGCACTACAAAGCCGATGCAGAAAAGTGAGGCGGTGAAAAGGTGAAAGCAGCCATCATCATCCAAGTTGTGTTTGTTAATGTGTGTACAGAGGAACTCTGTTTGTTTGTAGGTCCTTAGTAGAAGTGTGTCTAATGTTGACTTTTTGAGTCTAATATTGTTTGAATTTTCTATCATGAGCCTAAGCCACGTTACTGGCACGCTCCTTCCCTCCTGCAGTTGTATGGCCATTACCTTTTAAAATGCCCCAGAATCGTGAGAAGCAAAACTCCTACAGCAGCACAGGCAGTGCTGAACTGCCTTGCTTTTGTCTGGGCAACGCAAGGCATCCGTGCACACACCCATGCCACATGCAGCATAAAATCTCAGCTTGGTGCCAGACCTGCAGAGGGGACCTGAGAGAGCAGCACCCCCATATCACAAAGCAAAGCCAGCATCCCCATGCACGGAGCTGGGAGATGCAGGATCACACCGGGCCATGCAGCACCAGCACCGCCCTCACTCCCCCAGCCGACAGCAAACGCTCTGTTCCAGCCAATTCCTTCCTAATCTCAAAGTAAACACGCAGCTTGGACACATCTCTTCTCCATTTCCACAGCTCTTTTAAGGTGAGCTTACTGTTTCACGCTGGATCTTTCCACCTGTGGGAATAGTTCAGTTCTCCAAACCCTGCTCCTAGCTGGAAAACACAGCCCTGTAGGCAGACAAAGCTTTCAATTGGCACGGAGAAGGTGCCAAGCATGCAGGGGTACCTCTGTCCTGGGCACCACCACCCTGTCCTAACCCTAATGCTGGCCCCAACACTAACCATAACCCTATCCCTAATGCTAGCCCTAACCAACAGTTGTGAGAATTAAATTGCCTTTGGAAATGCTTGTGTTCGTGCACTAACACTTCCCAGGCCAGGGGAAGGAATGGAAAAACATCAGGACAATAACTATACGGGGATATGATGGGGTTTTTTTGCACTGCAACAAAAGCTGCTGCCTGTAAATGACTGCTGTGAACAAGAGCCTAAAGCAGGTGCTTAGAGAGCAGCTGTCACATAAAAGCCAGTATTTAAAGCCGTGATGTTTACATTACAATTATATTTACCTTTAACATCTTCTGAGCATTATTAATTTCCTCCATTATGGCCCGGTTTAATGTTTTATTTCACATAAAGTGGCTTTTACCCCGCATCAGGGTCCCATGGGAAGGCACGTCCCTAGTGACACCATCCTGGGCGTCACCACCCCATAGACTTTCCCACAGCCGCCACCAGCCACGTGCCCACAAAAGCACAAGTGCCCTGCTCCCAGTGATGGGGCAGAAATAGATGAAAGCACGACTCACAAAAGCCAGCTGAAGCTTTTGGGGCGAGCAAAGGCAAGTTTGGCAGAGACAAGAAACAGCTTTGTTAGCACCCATGTCACTGACACCTGCGCTGCAGCACAGAAGGGGGTGTTCAGGGTTGCTTTCTTCTCCTTTAACTGTAGGCTTTCATCTTTCCAGCAGAGAATTTATTGGCTTGTGCTGCCTCCCTGGATTATTGAAAACCTTGGTGTTTTTTTGTTGTTGTTGTTGTTTTTTTTTTTCCATGGGAAGAACAGTCCTCTGTATAGGGGCAGTATCTTAGGAACAAGCACCTCTCCCAGGGTGGGGTATGCTGACAGCTGTGTCCCTAGGGTGGGCTCCAAGAGCAGGGCTGGGTGGTGGCACATGCACAGGGATATTTTCCTGGTGGCATCTGACCTCTGGGACTTCAGCACCTTGGTTAATGGGTAATCCCATTGACCTCCACCTGAGAAAGGGCTGGAGGGATGCGAGATGCCCTCATGGCACAAGGAAGCCCAGCATCATAAGATGGGCAGTGCCTGGCTCCCACCATCACTGCTTTGCAAGGATAGGGGAAAAAAAAATGCTCTAAAAAACACAATTCATGAGATGCTGGGAGAAAAACTGTCCAGAACCTCTCCTGCACGTCCTTGGTGGGCATCAAAGAGCCTGGCCCCAGTGAAGCTGGCGAGCTGCAGGGCTCAGCACCTGCCGGGATGGGGCCCCGGCCCACTATAAATGCACAGTGTAAGTACAGTATATCTCCGTTAAATTATGGGCACTCAGATTAGCATGTCCTTGTCCTTGCTCTGATAAAGGCTTCCAGGGACTGGGTTAAATTATAGGAGCAAATCAAGCCTTCTTTTGATTCTGACCCTATAGACACAAGAGTCTCAGAGGGTCCCCGTTCTCTTCTGCCCACTTGCCTTTATTTATT
The DNA here is from genome assembly GCA_023055505.1 of Callipepla californica brunnescens. Taxonomy (NCBI): domain Eukaryota; kingdom Metazoa; phylum Chordata; class Aves; order Galliformes; family Odontophoridae; genus Callipepla; species Callipepla californica. The sequence continues at coordinate 64,471,029 of JALIRH010000003.1, forward strand.
GCTAATTTCCCCTACTACAATAAACACGTCCAGGGTCATCTGATCCCCATACTGTTCGCGTTTTGTAGACAGCATAAACCATGCTCTGCCGGCGGCATTCCTGCTCCCTGGTTGCGGCGAACCAACAGAAAGTCCTTTATGAACTGGATGGGGAGACAGAGGGTGTCAGAAGGAGCAGGAGCTGCTGAATGGATGGCATTTCTTTCTCCCTTTTCAGAGGCCTCCCTGAATAGATTTGTTGCGGGACAGCTCGGACTGGGAACGGCGAGCGGTGAGATATGGAAATGCCCTGCCAGGGGCCGGCGTGCGTGTGGATGCAAAGTGGGGGATTTGGGGTGACGGTCACTCCGTGGCCATGACGCCAGTGTGCGTGGCACCGGGTGGCACACGCTGCCCTGGGAAGGGTTTTATCAGCACAGCTGGGTGTGGGATGTGTTACCTGGCGAGAGCAAGGGCAGCTGGGCTTCCACCCAAAACCCGAGCTCTGGGGAATGGGGACTTTGTACCCTGTTGTCCCATTTGTTTTCAGACCCACTTTATTCTGATTTCAGAAGGAAAATTGATATTTACATCCTATTCCCATTTTACAGGCTACGGGAAGGCCAGACAAGAGCAGCAGGGGCAACTCTTCCCCTGAAATGTTCTTCACAGCAGCACTAAAATAAGTTTTCCCTTCACCTAGCAACAAATAAAGAAGTTTTCTACCAAAAAAAAAAAAAAAAAGTATAAATAAATACATCAAAACAGCAGAGCTCTGCTTTGAGTTCAGGGCTGACTTCTCCATGTTGCCTAAACAACGTAGGAGCACAAACCCTCCTAGGAACCCATTTTCAAAGACCATTTACGTGCTGAGATATCCAGGACCGATGGAGTCTTTACATGTTGTTGTGGCCCTTCCTGCCAACCTCACTACAACAGCAGATGCCTGCAGGTGCTCCAGCTGCAAGGTTTCTGCCACGCTGCAGCCGCGACCTTGGGTCTTTATTGGTTCTCCGAATGGACCCTTTATAGACTCCAGATGGAAAGTGTAAAATTAATAACCCCTGGATGGCAAACACCCATATGTTTCCCACCTTCTCCTGAGATACAATTTGTTTATGGTGACATTTATTTAATGCAGATTAACATATAAATGAAGATGCATGGCTCTACCCAGAGACCTGCACAAACTGGTTTGCATGGTGCTAGAGGCACATGGCCACAACAACTGTCCACCACAGAGCCTAGCTTGGGATTATCTTGAGCCTTTTTGGCTCCCTCCAGCCAGGATGAATTCCACCAGCCTCCCTCCAGGCCCATTTTCTTTAACAATATATACCGGGCTGACTCAGGAGGTGCTAATTACTCTTTATCTAAACCAACTGTTTCTCCCTCCCCATCAGTGCTTTTGGTGGTGGAAGGAATACAATGCATTATCAGGAAACGAGATACATGTGTACAAAGGGTATTGACTGGCGAGAGGTTAAAGATACGGCACAAAGAGAGGCAGCCTCACAGGGGTACCCTGTTAACTAGTGATGGATGAGCCAGCCGCTGGAAGAAGAAAGGTCTTCAAGGTTGGGCTGATAAGACCCCCAGCCACTTGGTGCCTCCCTAAGGTGCGGTGATCAGGACCAACTTCAACAGTTATCGCTGGCTCTGGCCTCCTTCTCCTCCTTCTTCTGTTCTTCCTTCTCCCAGCAGACAACCCCAGACAGGCCAAACTTGGCACAGAAAGCCCTTCCTCAAAGCCACCCCTGCGTCCCATTTGTCCGCCAACGACCTTAGTTAAACCGGTGCAAGTTTCTTAATTCCACGCCAGCCTAAGCCTTTAAAAACTGTTGACTTTCCAGAAAAGCAGGAAGCGGGTAAACACAGCGATTGGCTGCTCTTCCTGCTGACCACATGTCACCAGAATGCAAGGGGGAAAAAAAAAAAAGAAAAAATTCTATTAGGCTTTTATTTAACATGAATTTGAATGTATTCCAGGTCACTGATCACATAAGCGATCACGATACGGGTAATAAAGAAGTTCCTACCATACCTTTATTTGCTTTCTCCCCGTAATAAATCTTTATCACACACTGGGCTGATTGCAACAGTATCACTTCCTTTTTTTTTCTTTTTTTCCCCCCCCCTCCTGTTTTATAGGGCAGCAAATAGTGAACTGGGCCCATCTGTGAGCACACCCAATGGCAATGGGATGGGATGGCAAACAAAAGGCGGCTGGGGCAGGCGCACTGCTGCCTTGCAGCACCAAGGGTGGACTTCCCTGGGTACAGACCCCAACCTTCACGAGCTGCAAAACCCCATGCGTGTTCCTTTGCAGCTGCAGGAGAAGGGGGAAGTCACAGTGTGGTGCTGAGGGGCACGGTTAGTTGGTTAGTGGGCATGGTGGGGACGGGTTGATGGTTGGCCTTGGGGATCGTTGTGGTCTTTTCTAACCTGGATGATTCCATGGTTCTTTAATAGTAAGAAATATCAATCTGTGTGCTTTGTTAATAAGTGATCACTGCAACGATGTAATAAATGGTCCAAGTGATAGCCCTATGCTAGAACAGCCTTGAGTTGAACTCGACTGCACAGGGAGAATTTTTGCTCCCTCTAAGCCAAAAGTAATGGGTCAAAGAGAAACAAATCCTGAGCAGTTCCTTACACTTCTGAGCATCTTGTTTTCTGGACCCCATTCTCCCTCACACCCTCATGCTTAATCCTCCTCATTTGAATGATTTGCATCCAAATCTCTCCAATTTTGTCCTTTCATTCTCAAGCACACCATGTTAGTTCCCGCTAATGCAAGGGCATCAATCGCCTTCATCTTCTCCTATTTAATGATATTTATTCATCATCGCATGGGAGAGAAATTGGCTGCAGCTCAATTTGGCAAAATAAATTGGGACCAGTTCAAGCGTAATCTTGCTAAATACACAGATTTTAATCCCCCCCCCCCAAGTGAAGCACGCTGCATCTGCAACGGGTGTCCTTGGTTCAAGATCCAGATGCTGATTTCAAACTCCAGCATCTCCCACCGCTAGCAGGACTCACTTCATAGAGATCAGGGAGCATGCTAATTCTGAACAGCTCCAGCGCAGCTCCGCTCCTGTTGTCCTTAATTGCTTGAATACTGAGCAGCTTGATATTGTATTATTTGTGGACATTTATACCAACCCAGGCCTTCTTTTTTTATAACTTTATTTCATTTTCTGCTGTTTACTCACAACTACCTTTATCGCCACACGCTGATAGTCTGTTCTTTATTGCCCCTGTGTGATTGCAAGGAGTTTAAGCGCAACGCAATAACACACATACATAAATATTTGAACAGGGAAAGAAAGTCTGTCTGATTCACGCTACGGAAGGGGAAAAAAAAAAAAATGAAAACAAATAATACCGCTAGAGGGACCTTCATGCTGAGCCACAGCAGAGGGGAGGTCACACACAGCCTCCACGAGTGGCACCGACGGCACCCGCGGTGTCGGCAGGGAGCTGGCGAGCAGCAGCACCGCATGCGTGCAAGGGCTCGCTGTTTGCCAAGGATCACCCGAATAATTCCACTTGAGCACAATAAACGTGTTTTGTTTTTGCAGTTAAAGAGCTGAGTCCTTTTAATTAGTTGACTCGGGGTCTTTCTGCATGCGGTCCCCACGCACAGTGGCTGGTTCAAAGAGGAGCCCCTCTGTGTGTTTTCGCTTTTCTTCTCTTTTCTTTCTCTCCTTTAACACTGCGTGTGAATAGTTGAAGACGGGAGCGAAAGACATTGGACTTAGAAAGTAAAATCTCCAGGAAGCAAAAATGGAGGCAAACACAGGAGCTAATTTAGGCAGGCATAGCTGGTGTTGTTTGTGGTTGTCCCTGACAGCGCTGCTGACTCTAAAGCACCTGTGTTTGCTCACTAGCTTTCCCCAATCTGCTAGAAAATGGCCCAAGCATGTCACATGGCAGCGAGATAGTCCGAGCGCCATGGGAATAAAAAAGCCTGAGCTTTTAACGGAGTTAATCATTAATGCGCCTTTTCTTTGTCCCATTCAGGAGTGCTGACAAGCGCTTTGATATTTCATATTTGCCATCAGGTCAGCGGCAGTCATACCCAGGTACTAATGAGTGCCCTGGCTCACGCCTCCCTGTTTCATGGCCCGCCTGAAGGTTTCGTCCCACTTGCCCTCAGCCCCGGCTACACGCATATATATCCCTGCCCATATACGTGTGCACATCCCCGCTTCTGTGTGTGAATACATCCCTGCATCTATGCACATACGCATCCCTACGTGCACACCCGAGCAACACCCATGGGTGCAGCGCATGCTCGGGAGCTCCCAGTTCAGGCACTTCCATCCCCTCCCATAAACAAAACGTGGGGCTCCCAGCTCCAGATCCCAGTGCTGTGCTCCATACTGGGCATCTCAATGCAACGCTTTGTATCCACGAGCAGCTGTCAATGCGTGCGCGCACTTTGGGGTTGAGCAAATAATCCCCAGCGAATAATGTATGTGCAGGGAGGAATGCAGGCTGCACTCCTCGCTCCCAGCCCTGGCTGCCAGCAGTGTGTTTTCTGCACCATGCTTCTTCTCCCAATTTGTTTGTCCTGATGCACCCAGGTTTCCCTGTTCATTTCAGAGGAGCTAGACTAGGTGACCTTTGAAGGTTCCTTCTTACTCCAATGATTCTTATGACTCCTTGGTTCTCTGATTCTCTGACTCTACAGTTCTGTAATTCCACAGTTCTGTGATTCCATGATTCTATGGGTCTATGTTTCTATGATGGATTCTATGGGGCTATGGCTCTAGGTGCAGTGCTCGGGAGCCAGCTGTATGAAAGCATGGTTGGAAAGGGAACGCTCATCCTCCCCAAGAGCAGCAAGGCACTGCTGCTCTGCTATCTGGATTGGCTAATAAATGAGGTTGTTTGTGCCAGCATTGAGTAGGAAAACCTATCCCTCAGCGTAAAGGCCAGGCAGGTCAGCAGGCCCCCATAAAGCTGCTGCGCAGAGATGATTTGTGCTGGCTTCAACGAGAATCACAGTCAAACTTCAAGGTGCTTGAACCTTTCCCTTGACTCGGGCAGAGACTGACAGCACATTTCACTCTTCCTCCCTGGGGTTGGATGCTGCTAGAATTGCATCTGTGAGCTCACCGAGGGGACCTCATGTCTGTATTCATGCAGCATTGGGGAGAAAAACGTGGCTGGAGCTGCCCATGCTGCCAGCACAGCAGAAAGGTGCAGCCAGGTGCTCAGGCGTCACAGAGGGCTGCACACACCTGGGCTTCCTTCAGCATCCCTACATTCTGGAAGTGGATGCAGCATGAGATTAATGAGTTATTCATAGAATCAGCACAGAATCACTGAATCACAGAATCATTAAGGATGGAAAAAAACACTGTGATCATCCTGTCCAACCCCAGCCCACCCCCATCGTGCCCACTGACCACGACCTCCAGTGCCACATCCCTACAGCTCTTCAACACCTCCAGGGATGGTGACCCCAGCACTCCCTGGGCAGCTGTGCCACTGTGTCACTGCTCCTTCAGGGAATAAATTGTTCCTAACACCCAAACTGAATGCAGCCCTAAGCTTTTCAGTCTCCTGTTGCTGAGACATGGTGGCTGGGCCACTTGGCTCCATGCTCCTCTTAGATTAAAGAGGGAACTGCCGTAAATGTCACAGATTTCAGAGGCCAGCTACTGGTGACTCACCCAGATAACATTCTCAAGGACGCTGATGGAGCCTGGGACTGTACTCCCATGTGACAGAGCCACATCTGGAGAAACGGCCAGGGTCACCCCACCACTGGCTCAGGTCCCAATGGTGCCAGGTGAGGAAACTCCTGCTCCATAAAGCTTACCCTGAGAAGGGAGGCAGAAGGGGGAGCAGGAGGTTTGACTCCAGTTTGCACACAAAGATAGGCCAGGATTAGTCCCTTTAGTCACTTCAGCTCACGCTGGCCCCAAAGCTCTAATCTAAGAGGTGTTCTTAATGAACTCCTGAGGCTGCAATTGGACCTGGAAGGTAAATCGCTTACATTTCTACATAAACGTAGGAAACTGCTTTCTGAGTTAGCAAGCAAAGCTCATTCATAATTGCTTGTTTAAATATTTTTCCTTCTTCATCACTGCAGTCAATTCGCTGCGAGCATCCTATGCAGAGGTGAAGCCAGCCAAAAAGGAAGCTTTCCTGGAAAAATAACAAAGGTACTTTCAGCCACAGAAATCCCCATCTCGAATCCAAACAGGGAAGCCTCTGTCTGCTGCCAGTGTAGGCAGGGTTTCCGACTGCCTGTTATTGGACATAGCAGAAGAGTTAGCTTAGGCAGAGGAAGGGGAAGGGGCCGCTTCTCCCGCGCTGGGGTGGAAATCCTCTTCTTTCTGGGTGCCCTCTGCAAGCTCAAGTCCTGCACGTCCCAGTGCCTGTGGCCTGAGCAGAGGCAGATGGCTGCCAAGCAGAGCCAGGACACGCCATGCAGACACCCCCCGGAATGTGTGGCATGGAAAAGCCATGTCAGAGCCTTGGCTCTGGGGACCAGCAGGCTGCCTGCCTGCACTGCCCAGCCGCAGCCTCACGGTGCCTGGATGCACACACTGTGCTTCGCAGTGGCTTTTCCAGAGCATGGAGCAGGGAGAATGGGCAGGACAAGGTGTGAGGAGAAGCAGCCCCACGTCCCACACCACCCCTGTGTCCCTCCTTACCCCTAGAATGTTCATGGTACATAAAGACAAGAGACTTTTGATTTCCCAGGACTGCCCTATGTTCTTCTGTGGGTGCTCGGCCGTGTCCCTCACCCCACAGTGCAGGCTGGCTCCTGCTGCACAAACACAGCCGAGCAAGATAAGCGCTGTGTGCACAGCACTCAGCCAGGAATTCAGGGCCTGTGCTGGCCCCAGCTGCCATCCTGATGGCAAACCACATCAGGTTCCCTCCCCGCTCCCCCCTGTGCCATGAGGGCAGCTTCTCAGCCTGCTTTGCTTGGGCACCGTGGGGATGCTGCAGCGGAGATGCTGCCAGGGCACACCATGCAGACGCTGCATACAGATGTGCAGGGATGCTGCAGGAGGGATGCTGCATATCTGGGATGCTGTGGCAGGGATTTGCAGAGGTGCTGCAGCCGGGAAGTGCAGAGTTGCACAGGGATTTGCAGGGATTCTGAAGTAGAGATGTGGAGGGATGCACAGGGATGCACTGCAGCAGGGGTGTGCATGAATTGGCAGGGATGCTGCTGCAGGGATGCACAGAGATTCTCAGGGATATTATTACAGGGATGCACGGGGATGTGCAGAGGTGCACCGCAGCAGGGATGCTGCAGCAGAAGGGCACGAGGATGCTGCACCAAGCTGCTGTCCTTGGTGATGTGAGGCATGTTGGATATGGAAACTATGCCCTCCCAAAAAGAGCGTGAGGTTTGTGGCAAGGGATCTGCCACGATGTGTTTGCACTGTGACATGGGTGCATGTGGCAGGGATGAGTCATGGTGGCAGTGGAGCTTGGCAAACACGGATCCTGGCTCGCCCAACAGGGGCAGAAATGCCTCCTCTTCACCCCAGCAGAGGGCTCGTGGTAATAAAAGCCAGTTTTAAAATTAATATAGTGATACCTCAGAGATTAATCTTGCTGATAAGCAGACAGCAGCAGGACTGAATAGGCCCGTGGTTCAAACAAAGGTTTCTGTTGAGTAGAAGCAGGTAAAAGACGGATGGTTTGTTAAACATTGCCAGCATACTTTGCTAGTGCCATTCACCGGTCACAGCTAATGGTAACAGGGGCATTGTGTGGCAGATGCATTTGCTAATTTCGGCCAACTTAAACGCTATTCCTTATCTTTGTTGGTCTTGCTGAGATTAAGGCGGTTTCAGTATGCTGAATGCACTACACTCCTGCATGAAAAACATTCCTGACAGTCTCAAGGAGTAAAAAAACACTGTCTGTCAGCGAGCAGAGCGGGGCCGGGAGGTCTGCTGACACAGGGCTGGGTCCAAGGCCCACTCCAGCACTCCGTTGGGCAATGCAGACTTCGTCCCAGGTTTGTGCTAAAGGCAGATAAGCTGCAGCACAGCCCCAGCAGTGTGTTGGGATGCGACCGGTGTTGCACATGGTGTGTGCCACGCTGCTGCACCGATGTGGGAGTAGCACCCATGTGCTGGCTGGGCAGCCCGGTGTCACCCGTCTGCTCCCCCACAGCCCTCCCTTCCTAACCCTTGAACTCCTTGCCCGTTTCAATCAGCTTTGCCAAGACAATAGGCGTCTCGGAGCTCATTAAGTGCTTACGGGGGGGGGGTTTGTGGACATAGGCATCTGTGTAAAGGGCAGGGGCTGGTGGGGGGGGGGGGGGGCTGAGAGTAGGATCAACCCACCTGGGATCCTCCACAGCACAAAACCTGGGCAAGAAGGCACTTCCTTCCCCCAAAGCCTAGCTCCATCCCAATGGCCAGCAGCAGGACCCTCCTTCGCCTATGCCCATTCCCTATCCCACTCCACCCTCCTTGGGTAGCCGGGATAGCTAAGGGGAATACCTAATAGCATTATAACCCATTTTATTATTCTCCTTGCTATTTTAACAGCGCTGAGTCACACGGGGCTGGGGAGGGGTTGGGGGGGAGGGTTAGGACAGCTCCGGGAAGATGCAGTACCCTGCAAGGACAGGCAGGGCTCTGCAGCTCGGAGTGGGGCCAGGAGACAGCGAAACTCTGGGTTAATGTGGGGCTCTGTCCCTATCCCTAACCTTAAAGTTCACATGAGCTCAGCACAGGCATCTTTAGCTCACGGAGGCAGCCAGCTGTCCGAAAACTCCAAGCGATGCATTCTTTCTTCTCTAAAGTGGCTGTTGTTGAGATAATAATAACAATAATAACAATAATAATGAAGCTTTGGGACCCCCACCCAGAAGAGCCAGGCACTGGCACAGCCCTTATCAGGCAGCAGCGGACCCGGCTCAGCGCTGTGCTGGCATCGTGTCCCTGCCAGTGGCATAATGTTCCCTTTGAAAAAAAAGAAAATAAAAAGCCAGGAGAATTCCCTTGCCAAATATTGTTCTGGTAACCGTAACTCTGGGTCTTGCCAGGTTACAGAGCTCCTGTTATGGAGTTCCTCCAGGCTGCAGCCAGTGCTATTGTTATAGTGAAGCACCTCTGCGCTGTTTGGGCTTTGAAGTAAGTGAGGCAGTCTCCTCTCTTTCCTCTTTTCTTTTTCTTTCCTTCCTTTTTGGCTTTATTTTTTTCTACCTTTTTTACCCCCAAGCCCTGGCTCTGTGATTTAGGCTGGAAGCAGATTGTTCAAGAGCACCGGGGGAAATCTGGCAGGCGCTGACTGACCCCGTGAGAATTTATGACCAACCCTTTTAGCTGCCGACTCTGTCTTTGTTACCCAGCCCTTGGCAGGGGGGTCCATCCATCTGCAGTGTCCAGCTCTGGGCTCTCTGCTCACCAGGTGAGCTCCCAGGACAGCATCCCTCACCATCCCACTCCAGGACATCCTTCGGGACTGTTATCCAATTGAACCGGCGAGGATTTAAAATGCCACCTGAGTTAAAAGGACCTGATTAAAACTGTACCCTCATCACATTTCTTAAACAGCCGGTTGCATTGCCGTATTTACATTAGTGTCAACTTTAATTTAAATCCCGCATAACGATATTTGCTCCCCTAAATTCATTCGCCGGGAGCACGGCACAAATTAGTCGGCTCTGCCTGCACTTTCCCTTTGTCTGCGTTGCAGTGCTTTGGAAATGAAGGCCGAGAGCCTCGTTAGGGTCCCATTACACAGCCCGGTGCCTGGCATTGGGATGGAGATTGGGGCTGGAATCGGGCGTTCTGGTGTCGGCCAGGTGCTGGCATCACAGGGACACGTGGGGTCAGCTCTGCACACAATGGGAGCCCTCCTGCTCTCCTGACCACCCAGTAGGGGAGAAGAGGGAAAAGAGACCAAGAAAAGAAAAAAAAACAACAAAAAACCACAATGAAATACCCAGAGGTTTCTCAGGTTTTTGTGACAGCAGTGTTTAAACTCGGTGCTTCCTGCAGGTGCGCTCTTTGACGACGAGTGCTCCGTGTGATCTCAGCCAGGCAGGCGTTTTCTTTAGTCCTCGGCGCTTTGCCTTTTCACCTCGTCAAACCCTTTCAAGCTGAGCAAACCTTGTTCCTGCCTTGCTCACCGAATCCCAGCCTGGGGCAGCACAAAGCGGCGTAGCATCGCGGATGGAGCTGGCATTTGGGTCGGAGCGGAGTAGCAATGGGCAAAGGGGGCAGAAAGAGGGCAAGGGGAGGGCAGGGGACAGAGCAGCTTGGTTGTGGGGAGGTGGCACTGAATGTAGGGGATGTGTTGCTGCCTGGTGTCACCTTGTCCTCGAGCTCCGCGGGGACGCGGCTCCGCGCGGCACCAGATTTGCGTGGCTAAGTCGACGGCAGTGCAGCTGTGCTCTTATCTGGTCAGAGGAAGAGGATGAACAACAAAAGGGCCTAAGAAGCCCGGTTGATGCATGGGAAAGCCATTGGTTGAGCATTGTGGCTGCCCTTCTGCTGAGCAAATAGTTCAAACTGTTCATTCCCATCTTCTATTCTCTCTCCGGTACATTGTTTGTGTCCTTGCATTTCATTCTGCAAGGAAGATTGCTCTCTGGGCCTATAAGCAAACAGTCCAGAAAAGAGCCAACTATCCTCTCCTTTTCCCTGGAGAACTAGCATTTTTATTTCAGCTCCAAGCTGTCAAAGAGCTGGAGAGTTTATGTCAGTATCCTGAATTAATTGCTTTAAGCTGGAGCAGCCTAGATGAGCCACCAAATGTCCAGAAGATGTTTATTAATAACGTTTCCTCCTGGTTTTGTTCCCAGCTACGCTCTCCTGTCCAGTGCCCTCCATTCACCGCCTTGGGGTGGCAAAGCCAAAGCAGCTTATGGGGCTTTGTCACCATCCCTGTGCCCAGCACTGGGAGCTCTGGTTGGAGCGGTTCGGTGCTGGGAGCAGGAGGAGGGAGGATTGCTGCTGGTGGGGCCCTTGTTTAAACACAAATATCTTCGGTAATTAGCAAAAGTGGCGAGGAAATTACCGACGGAAAAAAAAAAAAAAGAAAAACCACACGGAAGGTAAACGGTTCTGTGTTTAAACACGATATATTTTAAAGTGTTCCCCAGCGTGAAAGTCGCTGTTTAAGGGAATGAAGTAATAAACCAATTTATATACCAATAGAAAGTGGAGATCCTGAGTGCCTTTGTGTAAATTTTCCACTTGACTTTTCATTATCTACCTGAACAAAATCAATCTATATGTATGGGATCAACGCGCAATATGAGAGATAAAAGACGAAATAAATGCGCTTTGCATATCCCGCGGATAGAAGCCGCGGGGCTCCAGCCTCCCTGCCAGGCAGATGCATTTTATGAAATAAATCATTTTGCCGAGGAAAAAGAGAGCGGAGAGGAGCATTACTTCTTAAGTGTTTACTCCCTAGCTTGAAATATCGATCCTGTCAAACGAGCGGTGGTTAATAAGTAACTCGGAGGAAATGTGCTGCTCTGTGCGGCAGAGGATGCGCTGGGTCCGGTACCTGTGGCAGCACAAAAAGCAGAGCTAGAGGCAGAAAGAAGCGAGCACTCTGCCCCTCCCTCTGCCCCCTGCCTGCTGCTTGGCTTTGGGGTAGAGCAGCCCTCCCGCTCTCGGGGATCCCTCTTTTTTTCTCCCTTCAGGGCTAGGTGAAGAGGCAGGAACCCTTCGTGCGTTTTCTCCCTCGCTAGCAGGATATAGGAAAGGTTAAGAGGCACTCAGCCCCGCCTGGGCACGGCGGATTTCTATTCCCGATGAAACTCCAGCCCTGATGTATTCCTGCCCCCAGCATCCTGCTGTGTGAGGGCAGCACCTGCCTCCCACGGCATCGCTGCAGGGGTACCGGCACCATGTGGGATCTAGAAGCTGGGGGTGGGATGTCTGTGGGGCATGGGCATGGCGTTTGCCAATTGCCAGAGCCATCCCTGTGCTGGCAGAGCTGGGATTGGCACAAATTCTTCTGTTTTCCAAGAGAAACAGTAAGGTCACAGAGCTCCTTCCATTGCAAGATAAAGAAAATAAATAAATAAACCCGAAAATAATAATAATAATAATAATGATTTGAGGAAGCCCTCGGTTTATTTTCTTTTCCTATTTTTTTCTCCTCAAATTCCAGGCAGGAGAGAAGCGGTGGTGCAGAGGATGGCAAAGGGCACGAAGCAAAGAGAAACACCGGGATGATCTGACTATTTCCCAAACCCACGAGTTCGCGGGGATGCTCCCGAGGAACATGCCCTGCTGTTGGCTCAACATCTGCAGCCAGTTTATTAGTTTGCTAACGATGCCTCAGATTGGACCCGGGGGGAACAGAAAGTCCTGGCAACCTCTTGCAATATCAGCCTCACCTTCTGCCCCATCCCGCTGCCTCCCTGAAGCAGAGCTGCTGCTTTCAGCCCCCCATCTCCACTCTGTAATTTTCCAGCAACAGCAGAAAGAGGGATGCGTTGGGGGGGGGACCAGAGCACCATAGCGTGGCTCAGAGCTGGATGGGAATTGCCAGGGTCCTGCAGGGTGGGATGAGTGCTCACCCTCAGAAAGCTCCACAAATCCATTCCTTCTTCAGCTTTCTCGAGGAGCTGTCGCGATTTATTTCTTTATTTATTTACCAAAAGGATCCACCCTGGAGAAAAAAAAAAAAAAAAAAAGAAAAGAAAAAAGAAAAAAGCATCTCCTCGAATGTCCTCGAGGCAGCGATAGCGCTTCTGCCCGTTGCCGAGCCCGCTGAAGCGTAACGCAGGTATTGCACACAAGTACAGACACAAAGAGGCAATCGGAAATGGGGATCTGGGGTTTCATAGGGGACGCGCACGCCGCAGCAGCGTGCTCAGCGCAGCCCACAAGTTGTCCCCGTCCGTCCTTGACACTGATCCCCTGTGCTGTTATTAGAATAAAGAAAGGGAGGTGAAGGTGAGTGCAAGTGCACACACCACCGTCCGCTTCCACTCCGTGCAGAGGGATGCAAAGCATCTCAGGGGTCCCCAACCTCCTCCAGCGCTGGCGCTGCCGGAGTTGGGGAGGGAAGGAAAATCACTGCTGGGCGTTGGAGGAGCTAGCTGCTTTCCAGGGAAAGAGCCTCGGTTTTGTGTTGCCCGTGCGACGGTGTGAGTCTAAAACCTGTCGGAACTCAGTGCTGTTCTTGCACTTGGCAGCAGCAAGGCTCCGGCTGCAGAAATCCGTACCGTGGCTCGCACGTCGGGGTTTTTTTCTCGCCGCCTGCTTTGCAAAGAGCAGGGCCCGTTTGGGTGAGAGCAGAAAGGCGTTGTGAACGCCCTGCCCTGGCAGGAGGGAGCTGAGCAGGGTCCCCCCCCTCCCCGTCTGCGCCCATCTCCGTGGAGCCGGGGCTACCTGCAAGTTGCCGGCCTCGCCCGGCTGCTCCGCCCGGGCCCCGGAGGGGGGGAGGGTGAGAGTCGGGGGGTGGAAGGGTAAGAAATAGGGAGGGAGAATAGGGAAAAGAGGCAAAAGTTGGGGGGAAAGGGGAAAATTGGGGGAAAAAAAAATAGAAGTGTAGGAAATGGAAGGAATGGAGTGGGGGGGAAATAAGGGAAAAAAATGGAAAGAGGAAAAGAAAAGTAATAGGGGAAAAAAGAGAGAGAGAGAAAGAAAGGAAAAGAAAATGAAAGGAAATAAACAAAAAAAAAAAAGGGAGGGGGAGAAAGAAAGTAGTAAAAGAACATTAGATGAAAAGAGAGGCGGAAAAGGAAAGCGGGAAAAAGAAAAAAGGACTCCCAGTGGCAGAAGCTCTGCCCGCTCCCCACGCTGGCCCCGGGCTGTCCCAGGCGGGCTGCAGCCCCCCGCCCCTCGTTCGTGCCTAGGACACGCGTGGGAGAGCGGCCAGAGGGGCTGGGGCGGTGCGGGACCGCCCGGACCCTCCACCCCCGTCTCACATGATATTTAAAAACTTTTACTATTATTATTATTCAATTTAAAACTAACTTGCACCTGCAAAAGTAGCACCCGCCCCTCCATCCATCCCTCCCTCCATCCATCCTTCCCTCCATCCCTCCGTCCTTCCATCCTCCTCTCCATCCATCCATCCACCACCCCGGAGCCGCACCCCACGCTCACTGCGGCTTCTCCCATCCTCCAGGTTCGCACCCCTGTGCCTTCTGCCCATTCACTTAGGGCCGGGTTTTGTGCATCTCTGACCGTCGCGTCCCCCCTTGGTTCCCCATGTCCCATACCCTGGGGGGAAGCCACCCCATTCCCGTGGACCTCCCCATCTCAGAATCGCCTCATTTTCCACGCGTGGCGATTTAACGGGAAAAAAAAAACCACCAAGCCCGCCGGCCCGCTCGGTGCTGCGGGAAGACTCGGGGCGACCTGTTTTATTTTTCTTTCTTTTTTCTTTTTTTTCCTTCCTTCAATAAAAAAAGAAATAGGGAACAGATTCCTCTCTCCCAGGGCCGCCCCCCCTCCGCCGGGTTCCGTCGGAGAGGAGAAATATTTCGCTGAAAGACGACCGCAGAGAGAGAGCGAAAAAATAAACCCCAATCCTCTCCCGCCGACACCCAAAGCCCCGTTTTTAGCTGTCCCGTAAATAAGGAGCCGGCAGACTCTGCATCATCCTTCGCTATTTACTCTTTTGAAGGTTAGGCAGGGCAGAGGTAACAAACTTTGAACGGTTTTCCTCCTCCCCTTTTCCATCCTCTTCCCTACCTGGTTTTATGTGGTTTCTGGATTAATCTAGTGTGGAGCAGAAGCGGACTTTCCCCGGCCGAAATATAGGATTAGGACTATTTCTAGAAGAAAGAGGATAGTGTCAACTGCCTTTAGCCTGCAATAGTCTAAAGCAGAATTACAGCTTGTAAAATAGGTCTCCATCAGTTTCCCAGGAGACGAGTTAAGCCCTACTTGGGTGTTCCAGCTCTTTTTAGAACCAGCAATAATTAGACTCATCTCACCCTGAGCTGTCCGGTTTTTTTTGTTGTTGTTGTTGTTGGTTTTTGGGGTTTTTTTTTTTAGGGTCCCCACCGACCGCTTTTGCATCCAATCCTGCCGGGGCCGCCTGCCCGCACCGCTCGGGAGCAGGAACCTTTGGGGCGGTTGGGACAAGGAGCTGTCCCTTCGGCAAGAGGGGCAGCGCGGCTCTCCTGCCCGACGTGCCATCCCCTTGCACTTTG
Organism: Callipepla californica brunnescens; assembly: GCA_023055505.1. Taxonomy (NCBI): domain Eukaryota; kingdom Metazoa; phylum Chordata; class Aves; order Galliformes; family Odontophoridae; genus Callipepla; species Callipepla californica. The sequence continues at coordinate 64,486,147 of JALIRH010000003.1, forward strand.
ATGTCTGCTGCCTTTGAGCCATCTCTGCATGTCATTAGGGGCCCGGACAATTAAAGAAGTGCCTTCGCACCCCCAATCCCCCCCCCCCCCCCCCCCAGCCCCACACACCCCAACCCACCACCCCACCCCTCCCGAGGGGAAGTCGGAAATAATTAAATAAATACATCGGCCAACGCGACGAGCCGATGCGGGGCTGAGTTTGACATCGGATCGGGGTCGTGAGATGGGAAAGTCGCCCTGCGGGGAGCGAGAGGAGCCGCGACAGTGACAGCGACCGGACCGGCCGCCTGTCGCCGGCTTTGGGGTGCTACCTCCAGGGTACGCGGCCGAAAGTAAAAGGAAAAAGAAAGAAATAAAGAGAAATCTAAAGGACGGAACAAAATCCATCCGTGGGAACGAAGGGCGGAACGAGCCGCTCTTTTTGAGGGGGCTGGAAGAGGGGGAAATGAGGTTGGGGGGGCTCGGAGAGGGCTGGGGATGCTCGGGGGTAGAGATAGGCTATCTATCAATCTACCTGTATATATATCTTAATAGTGATATCACACAAATAACGAGTAGAGGGAGGTCGCGGCGTGCAGCCCCTCTCCCGCCGGGCTGGGGTTGCCCGTGGCCGGGAACGCGGAGGTGAGCCGCTCCCACGCGTGTCCCCTCCCCGCGCGGAGACACGAGCTCGGTGACAGGTCATTGGAGAGCGCTGCTGGGAGTCTCCAAAGAGCCGTAATTGCCGGGCACCCGCTCTGTCGGAGCCGGAACGTGGCACGGGGAAGGGGACACGCGTGCACAGCCCTCTCCTGGTCCCCGTGGGCCTCGAGCGACGTCTCCTTCCGGAGTCCCCGCGTGGGCGATGCCACTCGTGTTCGTGCCCAGGGGCCGAGACACGGCCCCGCTAAACGCCCGTTTTCCCCTTTTTTTCTCCGTGTCGCCAACGAGGAAATGAGGATGGGGTCTTTTTCCTTTCGGCTCTTATCCACGCGGGGCCGCGGGACTGCCTCTGGCACCGGCAGCGACGCTTCCCCGTGACACGGACACGGGAGAAATGCCGCTCGGAGAGCGGAACGAAAGAGCTCCGCGGAGCCGGGAAGGGCGACGGAACCACGCACAAAAGGGGGAAAAAAAAAAAAAAGGGGGGGGGGGGAGGGGGGGAGGAGAGAGAGAAAAAAGGGAAAGGAAAACAAACAAACAAACAAACAAAAAGAAAAGAAAAGCAGAAAGAAACTCGCGGCTCAGGGGGCAGCGGCGGGGCACGGGGAGTCGGGTCTCGCGTGTCTTCTCCGACGGCCCCGCAACGACTCGAGCCCTCGGCTACGAGCTGGGGGGGGATGCGGACAGCCCACCCGCTCCCCGACCCGTCCCCACCCCGCTCCCTCAAGAGGGGTCCCCCTCGGACCCCAAATCCCCCATCCTCACTCCGACGCGGAGCTGCGGGGAGCGACGGGACCGTTCCCCCGCGCACCCCAAAACCGGGACGGAATCTCCGTCTCCCCGCTGCCTCCCCGTGAGCCAGGGGGAGGCGGGGGACAGCGGAGAGAGGCCGGAGGTGACAAACGCAAAGAAGGAGGAGAAGGTCGAAGAGCTGCGGGTGTCACCTACCTGAGCCCCGAGCCGCCGCGCCCGCTCTGCGGGAGCCGGGAGCATCCCCGCATTTATGGGATCCGCAAGCGGGCGGCTGTTGACTTTAGCACAAAGCAAAGATTTCGCTGGCCGCTAGTTTAAAAATGAATATTTTACCAAGATATCGATCAGCTTTATAAAATTCAGTTAAGCACAATGGCTCAAAAGGAGAAGCGGGGGGGGGAGGGAAAGGGGGGGGATGGAAGGGGGGTGGGGGGGGGGAAGGAAAGGGACGCAATATAATATCTGTGTAAATTTGCTGAAGTATGACGTGGTGTTGAAAGTTTACCCTCCTGGAATTTGGATCTAGATTTCTCCCCCCCCTTCCCCGCTTCCTTTTTTTTTCCCTTTTTTTTTTTTTTTTTGTTTACTGACTTTGTTTATTCACAGCTCACGGTTGCTTAAACCGGCAGAGGCAGAATGCACTTGCAGGAGTGGGCTGCGAGGGGCTGGGGGGGGGGGGGGGGGGAGAGAAAAAAGAGCAAAAGGGTGCGAAGATAGAAGGGAGAGCTCGGCCCTTTGTATTTTTTCCCCTTTTTCCTTTTTTTTTTCCCCCCTCTCCCACGTTTCGGAGGGCGGCAGGAGGGAAACTGACCAAAAAAAAAGAGAGAAAAAGCTGATCATAATTGAGCAAGAGCTGATGGCTGAGCGGGCCCCGGGTGCCACCTTTGGTTCCCTCTCCGGACCGAGCTGTGCCGCGTCCCCAAAGCGGTGTCACCCCGCGCCCGTGCTCCGTCCCCGCGGGAGCCTTTTATGTGCTAATGAAACACATTGCATGCCTCGCTTCACAACGTGTGTGTCCTTGCCGTATAGAGACAGACAGATTGCTGCCTGGATCCGCGGTTTGTTTTTTGGGAGGGTTTTTTTTTTTTTTCCATTGTTTTTTCCTTTCTTTTTTTTTTTTTTTTTTCTTCCCCCACCCCCGGCTCCCCCTGTCCCCTTTTCTCTACCCGCGGACAAAGCGGAATTTTAAGAAGGATTTGAATGTTATTTCGGAAAGCGGACATCTTACGACGGCCGTAAACGCGTGGGAAAAACAACAAGTGGTTGTGAAAACGGGCACGGAGCGTTTCACGGGGGAAGAAATGACAACACCTCCCCGGGACGGGATCCTCTGCCCGGGCCGTGGGGCTGAGAGCGGCCCGAAGGGCTTTGGGGCAGAAAGAAGCAGCGCTCCTCCGGCCGCACCGCTCCAGGCGGGGCCGTCCTCCCGACCCCCCCCCACCAACACACACACATGGTTAATACCGCTCGGGCTCTTCTCTTTTAGCAGCCTCAGCCGTGCGCTTTGCTCCCCCCCCCCACCCCCCTCGCCTCGACGGCGGAGCGAGCTGAGCCGCGCATCCCCGCTGCCCACCGTCCCGTCTCCTCCGCGGGCCACGGGGACCCCTCTCCGAGCCGATTTTTCGCCGTTGAACCCCCCCAGCCTTCCCCCGGGGTGGGTGCGCTTCGCTCAGTCCCTCCGAGGGCACCGGGAGGGAGAAAGGGGCCGGGAGCGGCACGGCCGCCCCGTCGGGGCCGCACGGCCAGGGGAGGAGGGCGAATCCCGGCAGAACAGAGATGCAGGGGGAAAAAAACCGCCAATAACACTTTAATAGAGTTCTGTGGCAACCTGGCTAGTCGCTACCAGAATACACATTTATAAGCCATAAATAAAGCATACAGAAACGATAAATTAATCAGATCCAAGTAGTTTACTCTCCCGGTAACATCAAGCGTTTGTTGCAATTACAACGATCTATCCTGACTTCTTTTTTTTTTTCTTTTTTTTTTTTCTTTTTCCGCTTTTTTTTTTTTTCCACTTTCTTTTTTTTTGTTTTGTTTTCCCCTCCCCTTTTGTACAATTTTACAAGACTTTCGGTCCTCCGATCCCAAACTCGCACGGATTTCCCACCGAACGAGGGCTTCGTTTTGTTTGCGTCCGTTTTTTTTTCTCTCTCTCTCTCTTTTTTGTTTTTTTTTTTTTCCTCTTTTCCTCATCGCTTCCACACAAAAAAATAGATATATTTAAGACCTCCTTGCAACGACGACAACGAAAAAAAAAAAATAATAAACCAGCCCCAACAGAAAACGCCCTCTCCCCTACACCCCACCCCCCCACACCAAACCGAACCACCCCGCAAGGCAAACCGAGGGGACTGCGGGGTCAGGGTTAGGGTTAGGGTTAGGGTTAGGGGGCGGCACGCGAGGTGCCCCCGCTGCTCCCCGAGTGGATGCAACCACCTGGAGCCAGCGGAGAACAAAACAAAAAATAGATAGATAGCTATATGGGTAGGTACCGTGCTCGGCAGCGTTCACAGTCCATCACGCTGCTAGGGGATCGCGCGGGGCGCGGGGGCTTTCCCCCTTTGCCTTTAGGAGGAGTTCATGATGGGCCGGGAATACACACCTTGGTAGTAAGAAGTCTCTCCGGCCAAAGGGGAGGACTCCAATGGGTTTTTGTTCGTTACGGGCCCCATGGCCAGGCTGGCGGGCACAGGCGAGGCGTAGCCCGAGTAGTGCATCACCTGCTCGTAGGCCTTGAGGTCCATTTTGTGCGAGGGGTGGTGGTGGTGGTGCGGGTGGTGGTGGTGCTGCTGCTCGGAGGACGACATCAGGTTGTTGATGGAGAAGGGGTGGTTGAAGGCGTAGTGGTGCTCGGGCTTGAGGTGGGCATCGTGGGGCAGCCCAGCGTGCGGCGGGGCCAGCAGGTGCTGCGCCGGAGAGGCCGCCGACGGCTCCCCGGGGCTCGGCCCCGCCGCCGCACCCTTCAGCTCGGCCAGGGCACGCTTGTGGTCCCGGCATGGTGAAGCGCTAGCCGGCGACTCAGCCCCCGCTGAGCCCTCGGAGCCGCCCGAGGAGCTGCCCTCCCCCAGGGGTTGGCTGGGGGGCTGCCCCGGCCCCTTCTTGCCCCCGCCGCCGTCCTTGGTCGCCAACTGCTTCTCACACTTGAAGCGCTTCTGGCGCCGCAGGTAGCAGCCGTTCTCAAACATGTTGCCCGAGTCGGGGTGCAGCGTCCAGAAGGAGCCTTTGCCCGGCTTGTCCGGGGAGCGGGGCACCTTGAGGAAGCAGTCATTGAAGGAGAGCGAGTGGCGGATGCTGTTCTGCCAGCGCTGCTGGTTCTGGCGGTAGAAGGGGAAGAGGTCCATGATCCACTGGTAGATCTCGCTCAGCGTCAGCATCTTGTTGGGCGACTGCTGGATGGCCATGGTGATGAGCGAGATGTAGGAGTAGGGTGGCTTGGCATGCGTGTAGCTCCGCCGGTACGTCTTGGGGTCCCGCGAGCGGTTGAGGTTGGACTGCCCGTAGATGGGGCTCATGGAATTCATGTTGGTGTAGGGGGCCAGGGCGTTCATAGAGCCCGCTTGGCCTCCCATGGGGCTCATGCTGGGGCTCAGGTGGGCACCCATCCCTGCCACGCCAGCCGAGCCCATGCCAGCCATGGCCCCCGCTCCTGGGGACATGCCGGCGAGTGAGGGGCTCATGCCCGTGTTGGCGTAGGACATGTTCATGGAGGTGGCCGCCGTCATGTTGGCTGTGGTGCTCATGGCCGACATGGTCATGTACGTGTTCATGCTGTTCATGCCCAGCCCTGCGTTCATGTTGCTCACCGAGGAGTAGCTCTGCAGGGACAAGCGAGAAACAGAAGGGAGATTTTTGAGGGGTTGGAAACGAGAGCGGTTCCCAAGTAGGACACCCCCAGCTGAGCCCGACGGAGTCCCCACAGCCCCAGAGCTGCGGGGTGGGAAGGGTTAAACCCCCGGGGGGGCATCGGGGTGAGGTGGGGGTTATTGAATCTCTCATTAACGGGAAAAAAAAAATTTAGAGATTGAAAAAGTCGGGGTCGCAGCGAGCTCGGCAGATCCGAGCTGGAGGAAAATGGACAGCCCCACGAGAAGAGAGAAAAATACCTTGGAGGGGGAGGAGGTAATGGGGGGGGGGGAGGGTAGGGGGAGTAGGGGAAAGGAAAAAACGCGAATCGCTGCCCGGCAGCCCTGCTCGCTCCCGGGGGGGGGCTCGGTCCCACTGCCCCCCCATCCCCCCCACTGTCCCCCGGGCCGCGGTTCAGCGCCTCGAGAATATTTGGTGACAAAGTTGAGGTTTGCCCCAGATCCCCGGCGCGGGGAGCGGGCCGCCCGGCTCCCCTCTTACCTCGGGCTCCCCGTAGTAGTTGCTCCAGTCCGTGTGCTCATGGCCTTCCATTTTCACCGCTCCCAGCATACTGGAAGTGGAGTGCATGGCAGTTTAAAATTTAACAGACACAACAAACGACGACGCAGAGAGAGAGAGAGAGAGAGAGAGAGCGATCCAAAAAAAAAAAAGTCGCCAACCCTCCCTCCCCTCTGCCGCGCTCCCTCCGTCGGAGCCGCTGGAGGAGGAGGAAGAGGAGGGAGGGAGGAAGGGAGGGGGCACCGCCGGGGCCGGGGTTTTTTTTCGCCGCCGCTCCTTGGGTGGGTTTCCGCAGCGCTTCGCGGCGAAGAGTCGCCCGGAGGCGATGGAGGAGCCGGAGGAGGAGGAGGAGGAGGAGGAGGAGGAGGAGGGAGGAGGGAGGAAGAAGAGGAGGAGGGAGGAAGAGGAGTACAAGTGCTGCAGTGACGTGGGTGCCCGAGTGATATAGCACGGAGCGGCCGGGCGAGCCTCCAATCCCCAGGTCCTCGGCTGCCCATTTGAATAATCAGCTCACACCTAGGCGGGAGCGGCTGCTCCGCGGCCCCCGACCCGCACCCCGGCGCGGCTCCCGGAACCCCCCCGCGTCTCCCCCCGCCCCCAGCAACGGGAGGGGTCCTACGGGACCCCCTTTCCAGCTTCACTCCGACGGGAGGTGTCCCCGCGCCAAGCCCAAAGACGGCGGCCCCCGCTTCCCCCCGACGGCCGCAGCCCCCCGAGCCTCACGCACCTTTCTCCCCGCGGCTGCTCGGCCTCAGGCCGCCTTCCTCCCGGCCGTGGCTCGGCTCTGCCTCATGCCTTCCCGCGGCTCTGCCTCAGGTACCTACAACAATTTCGTAACTAAAACAAACAGGAAGGGCAGGGGAAGGCGGGAGCTGGGAGAGGGGAGCGCGGCGGGGCCGGGCTCAGCGCCGTCGGGGGACACGCAGTCCGAGCGGGGCCCGGTGGGCGCCGTCGGGGCAGCGCCGCTCCGCACCCGCGGACGGAGCCACGGACGCCGCTCGAAGGTGGCCGTCGGGGAGCGGCTGCCTCCGTCCCTCCCTCCTTCTTTCCCTCCTTCCAGAAAGGAAGCGCAGCCCTCTCCCGGTGCCCGACACCTCCCGGCCCCGCAGTATTCCCCCCCCCCCCCAACCCCCGCCCCGTGGGGGAGGACGACACCGGAGCTGCCGCCCTCCCTGTGCCGTGCGCCCTGTACCTACCTGCCTGGGCACCGACCTTTTCCCTCGGTTATTTATTTGGGTTCTCTGCCGGCATTAACCCCAGCACCGCTCGGCGAGGTTAGCGGGAGCTTTTAAACATGAACGCAAACCCAACAGCCGAGGGGCTTCGCCGGAGGGCTTTTCCCCTCGCCCCAACGCCCTCGGGAGCTGTCTCCAAACGAAACCGGCTCCTATCGCGATAGCCGCGGCGACAGAAGCAGCCCGCCTCCTCCCGCCCATATTTAGGGGAGCTGGGGGCTGGCTGGAGGCGAAGGGGGAGACCCCAGGGGGGCTGCCCTCAGGGCGGGGACGCGCCTGGAAAAGGGGGATTTGCCCCAAAATAGGGGGGAAGAAAGGGGGGGGGGGAGGCTGGGAAGGGACGTCCTGAGGTCCAAGAGCGGTTGCGCGGCGCCCCCTGTCGCCTGCTGTCCCCAGACCCGAAGGGCCGGGGGGTGGAGGGGCACCCCGCCTGCCCCCGGGGGTCCCCCCCGACGTGCATCACCAGGGAGCATCACCGGCGAGGAGACGTGCTGGGCAAGGCCGAGCCCTCCCGCTGTACCAGCACCGTGTGGTCCTAAATGTGAACCCCGTTAGCATCCCGCAGGGCCCTCCATCTCCTTGTCCCTTATTTCACAAGTCAGCCTTCCGTGCCGCTTCCCTTGGGCGGCCCAATAAGATTAACATCTTAGGAGAGCACGAAAAGAAGCCGTAAAGTATATAGTCTTGCCTCGTAGAGAAACATTCTTTTAAATACCCAAGATGATAGAAATTGAAAATGTTCGTCGGCGTCTTGTTTAAACATACCCACTTTGGGCTCTGGAGAAACACACCGGCCATTTAAAAATGACTTCTTCTCTTTAATATTTAAGTGATATTTATTTTAAATTTAATTTTTAAATTACATTTCTATTTGCATTGGGAGCCACAATTGGAGGAGCCGGCGTTCCCTTCCCGGAGGCAGGAGCCAGCAGCTGGGCCACCCTGGGCAGCATCTGCCACCATTCTCGGCCACCTCCACCTGGTGATGGTGACAAGTGCATCCCCTGCTCTTCTCCTGGTTCGTGGGAGCTGGATGAAGGCATTTCTCCGCAAATTAAAATTAAAAAAAAAAAAATAATAACCCCCCCCAGTCTGTCCCCCCTCCTTACAGCTGTACCTTATTCTTGACAACAAACAGGGTAATTATCTCCCTTCTACTGATAATTATCATAATTAATCCAATATAATGAACACTCCCAATTGCCCTGCTGTTTCAGACTAAACGCGGTGGCCTTTTTTTTGTTGTTGCTGTTGTTTTTTTCCCCTGTAGCTGAGGAACTGCGAGACGGGAGCTACCCACAAAACAGAAGCATTTTAGTAACAGGAAGGAGAAAGAGCACGCATCACGGCAGTGGATGGTGGCACTTTCTCCCATGATATCCCTGGAAGCAACCAGAGGGCTCTGCGGGGCTCAGAGCATCCCAAGCAGCTCTCACTCAGTCAGGAAAACAGACCCTGGGGTCATTGTTGGTGCCATATTTGTGCTCCCAACGTCAGCATTGTGGGGTGGGATGTGTGCAAGGGGTGCTCGCGGGGTCCCTGTGGCATGCTGTCATTTCATAGAATCACAGAATCATCTGAGCTGGATACATGAAGGTCACTCAGTCCAACTGCCCTGCACTGAACGGGGACAACCACAGCTCCATTGGAGCTCAGAGCCCCATCCAGCCTGACCTTGGCTGTCTGCAGGGATGGGGCACCCATCGCTTTTCTGGGCAACCTGTGCCAGAGCCTTGCCACCCTTATGGTAAAGCCTTCCTTATATTCAATCTAAATCTCACCTCTTCTAGTTTGCAACCATTTCCCTCTGTCCCATCATTTCTGTGGGGCACAGCGGGAGCAGATCTTTGCTCACTCAAGGACTCAGACAGAAGCATTGACATCGGTGACGTCCCAAATTGTAGGGATCCTCCCGTCTCCTTGAGCTGCCCACCCAGCCAAGCTGGCCATCAGCCACGGCCCCGCAGGCAACGATGACAATCACACTCTGCTGCACTGACTCAACTATTTGACGAATTCAACATTCAATGGGGCTTCTTAATTCGTAAGAAAATGTTTTCCAAGTCTTTAACCAGTCTAACGAAAGGCGGGAGTAGAAGTTGTGATCTTAATCTAACTCGCAGCCCAAGGAGATGCTGTGTTTTGAATGCTGGGACCCCTCTGGCAGCAGACACTGGTGGAAAGCATTTTGTTGTCACCTAACTGGGAAATGTCAGGATATGCCTCCTGTCCATATAGAGGTCATAGATCACAGAATCGTTTGAGTTGGAAGGCCATCTGGTCCAGCCCCCTGCACTGAACGGGGACGCCCACAGCTCCATCAGTGCTCAGAGCCCCGTCCAGCCTGACCTTGAGTGTCTGATCCTTAAGGAAAATATCTAGATGTCCATCAACGTGGTCCCAACACCGGCCTAAAAGCAGAGGGAGGAACTCCATTGTCATCCATGGAAAACATCTGGAAGTGAAACCTTTGAGGGATCCTCCACATGCACTGCCTCCTGCACTTATTTTTCCTAGGGTTCCAGCACAAATCCAGGTGGCATGGAGCAGACCTGGTGTCATGCCTCATCTGCACACGTCCCCGTGGCTGCCGGCCTGACCTGGCTGCCATAGCTATTTTTGCCATCTTCAGGTGTTATTTTTGCATCCCTCCCCGCTCTCTAATTATTCAAGGCACTGAGCTGCTGTACCGCAAGGTGCCATAAAGCACTGGAAGTGCTCGAAGGATGCACCTGGGGAAAGGACGTCACCCAGGATCGGGAGTGGGGGACAGCTCGGTGGCACCTCAGGGACAAGGAACCCACGCACAACCCATGGACAGGGATGATTCCTTCTGGAAGGACTCCACAGCAAAATCACCTGGCCGCCCAAAGTGTTCAGGCTTGTGGCCACTGTTAGGGGAAATAGGGTTTTTTTTTTAATGTTTAATGATCAGTTGCTGAAAACTGAAATGCCTTTGGTTTTACAATAAGAAAACAAACAGAAAGATTGAATGTGGATACTCCTCCCAAACAGCCCTGCTTTAAAACCTCCCTGTTATTTTCCGACAAAACCCCTTTCTGCTGGAGAGCACCCAGCAGCAGAAGGCATGGCGGGAGGAAGCAGCAGCTTTCAGTGCTAAATGGGGGCAAAACGGCCCTCACCATGCTGCTGCAGGTCACCTCCATCACGCTGGACCCCTCGGGATGTGAGATGCTTGGGCAATATGGGATGGCACAGGCTGCCCAGGGAGTGGTGGGGTCACCATCCCTGGAGGTGTTCAAGAACACTGAGAGATGGTCAGTGAGCAGTGGGGTGGGCTGGGGTTGGACTTGGTCATCTTAGAGGCCTTTTCCAACCTTAATGTTTCTATGGTTCTATGCTTAGGTGGTGAGGGATGCCGGGGTGATGAAGGATGCTCGGGAGATATGGGATGCTAGGGTGATACGTGATGCTGCTCCTGTGTGCTGAGCAGATCGAACCCCTCACAGGCCGAGCGCCTGCCTGACGGACATTTATAGCCCTCTGAGTCATTACCAGCCTTGTTTAAACCAGTTCTACCTGGCCAAGACCTTTAAAATAGCCTCATTTATCCCGAAAGGCTGCTGGGGTATAAATAGCAGGGCGAACCGTCCGCGGAGCGCCGAGCGTGGGGAGCAGGGCAGCATGCGTGGCTCACAGCCCGGCTGGCACCCCCAGCATGTCCCCATCCCCACGGTGCTGGGACAGCCCCCAGGGACCCCGTCCCCACTGGGATGTGGCACAGCAGCTCTTGGGAACGCTGTGTCCCTGGCAGTGCTACCAGCAACACAGCCAGAGCGGAGATTTCTGCTCCCAAAAACACGGAGCTGCCTGGGGCTGGGAGCCCGTCTGTGAGCCTGCGGTTTTGTGACCACTAATAGCAGCCCTGTGCCCTGCAGGATCACCCCATAAATCTGGCGTGGGTCAGACGCGGGCACACAAGCTCGGTTCTGTTTAATTAGCACAAAACTGCTGCGGTGGTGGGGTGGGGGGAGATTCGGGTCTCAGATGGGCACCCCGTGCTCTAGCAGATCCCGCTGCCAGGTGAAAATCTCCAGCTCCAGCTGTAGGATTGCCATAACTTTGGCCAAACAAGCTTTTATCTGACTCAGTAATCCCTTTTTTTTCTCCTCAGGACACCTGCTCGGGGCGGTGCTCTGCCTGGAAGCGCCCGCCCTCCCCGGGGGACTTCTCCCCCTAAAAATAACCCATCCCTCTCCGCAGCATCCCCGGCCCTTTTGGGGGAGCACAGCCTCAGCAGTGTCCCCGTAGCGTGTCCCAGTCAGCGGGCTGCTAAATAAAGCACATCCCGGGAGCCAGTGGAAAGCTCCCCTCCGAACATTTCTCTCCCCTCGCTCTGATCTTTCCCTTTTTCTTTTCGCAGAGGAAACATTGCCCAGATCAACACATGCCCGAGGAGTGATTTTACACGGGTAGGACGGCGCTTGCTGCCTGCTGGAAAAACTTCCAATCAGCAGCATTCACAAGCTGGGTTTATTTTTCGCAGTTTTCTGAGTTGGGTTTTGTTTCGGTGCCAGAGTAAAGAGCTGGAGGTACATATTTCAGCCCAACCTGCAACACCCTCGTCATCGCCGGATTTGAGCGAGGAGCGGGCTGTGACCTACATTTGCAGCCCAGCCTGCATAGGGGTCCCCGACCCCCCCAGCATCGCCCCGCTTCGCTTTATGGGGTTTATCACAGGGTCGACGCTCACCCCTTGCAAAAGCTCTGCCCCAAACATCGATCCTGAGCATCCTCCAAAGCCTTGAAGCGGGGGTGCGGGGCTGGAACAAAATTACCCAGAGCTTTTAAAAGCTCTCCCACCTTCGTCTCCGCTCTTCCTCCGGGTAGGTGTCCCGGCGGCGGCAGAACAAGACGCCTACAGAGGGCTGCTGGAAGCTGTCGGGCCGGAATACACTGGGAGGCCTTTTTGCCTGGAAACTATTTCCTACCCGCAGGCTGCGGTGGCAGCAAGCATTCCTGCGAGGGTTGGCAGGCGGGCGGCGAGCCCCGGCCCGCGGCACGGCACTGATGTCCCCACCACAAAGCCCTTTTATGCTCGTGGGATTGGGGTTATGTTTTCTCCGAGGGGAGACGCGCGGCCTGCCGACGGTGAGCGGGGCGAAGCGTCGCCTCCCCTTGTTTCACGGGGTGAGCGCAGGGAAAAAAGAGAGGTTTGTTGCAAAGAGAGCCGAGCCGGAGCTGTTGGGGAGCAAAAACAGTCCATTAAAGTCAAGGCTGTGGCTGTAAATCAATAGAGCTGCTGCTATTTCCATCTGCCGGGCGAGGAGTGGGGCAGTGCCCACGTGTCCCATGCCAAGGGATGCACACCCTGCCAGGGGACGTTGGCAGCACGAGGTGGGACCCCCGGCAGCTGTGGGTCCCGACGGGCCGTGGGGCAGTACCCTGAGCCAAACTGCCCCATAGGGTCTGGATGTTTTTCCCAAAGCCCCAAAAATGTGAATGAAGATCCGTGATTGATCGAGGAGAACTGTGATTGAAGGGATGTGATGTTTTTTTGTTTGTTTCCCTTTCCTATAAACATTCAGGCAAGCCTATAGGTTGGAGGAGGGGGGGGGGGGAAGAGATCAGGAAGAAAGTTTGGCGGCCCCAATGGTCTCATGATTCAATCTGTGAGCAGGAGACAGAGCTCCCCATTGAATGGTGATGGGGACGCGGGGACGCCTGGCAGCTCGTCAGCGTGCAGCCAGCGCCGGGCCTTATCTCCCTGATACACATCTGCCTTGTCCATCGCACGGCTGATACTCTCGGCTTTACTCTTCCTGCTCGCCTACAGGGATGCCCGTGCGGCACCCAAAAATCGCTCTCTACGCAGAGGGGAAATGAGAAAATAAATAAGATGAAGGGACAACACCCGCAGCCCACCGCTGCCCCCTTTCCCCCCCCCACCCAGGGCATTTCCTCTGCTCGGAGCGCTTCCCGCATCACTCCTCTTCTCCCATGCTGATTTGTGCCGTCTGCGGGAGAGCAGCGGGATCCTGCCGCATCGCTGCTGTGCAGTTGCCCCCTCGCTGCTTGACCCCCCCAACCCTCCCCTGGTTTCCAGGCCTCGCAGGTGCCGGCAGCCCTCGCATTAACACCTCATCAGCTTCCCGGGGTCCAGAGCAAACACAGCCTGCCCGGCGAGGAAATGCCCGCGGCCTTGAGATGCTTGATGCCCGATGCTTCCTGCCTCCTCGTCCTCGGGTGGGCAAACAGCACCTGGGCGGCCGGGGGAGGGCACGGATGTGGATTCAGGAAGCGGCCCCCCCGTACCCCCGCCATGCACATGTTAATGGCACCCCGTGGCACCGGGCTATTAATTATTCCCACCGGCGGTACCCGCTGCAACGGGGGAGCTTCCCCTCTGCTTCCCACGCCGAAAGGGTTTCTCCCCCCCGGGAGGAAGCTCCCCGCTGTCGCTGCTGGGGGGTCGGCATTGATTGGCATCGTTGCTCGCTGTAAAGGTGAAAAGGAACACCGTCTTTAGAAATAAATAGAGGCCAGCTCGCCATCTGAACTTATCAAGACGGAGAGATGGCAGTCTCGGAAAGGAGAAAACAAATAAATTTGGCGGACGACTCAGTGAGCGACGCTCCGGTTATCTCCGAGTCACAGCCCCCGCTGCTCCGGAGCCAGGAGATAGCATCCGCGGTGATGCGATCAGGAACGATCCCGAACCCGGCTCCGGGCAGATAAAACCCTTTTCTTGTCTCTGAGACGCTGAGATCAGCTCCTGCTCTGCCGAGCAGGTATCCCCGGCCCTGGGCTCCTTGTTTGACTGAAATAATTTTATTTGAATACAATACGCTATTTCAACAGTTTTAAGTTGCATGTGATTATTTAAGATGGATTCAGTTTTAATTTAATCAGTTTAATGGGATTTTATGTTTTTAGATATAGCACTTCCAAATTGTCTGATTAACTTTTCAGAATCAATACGCTTAACGGCAAAGCATACAATTACACAGGCAAATGATCTCCGCCGTGGCCAGCACGCCAGTGATGGCATGGCTTCAGCTTGGGTGCTGATCTGATCCACTGGGACTGCCCATCCCCTGTGCCAGCCCTGGTCGCAGGGCAGGGGAGCAACGTGGAAGGGATGCTGAAATGCCAGAATGATGGGATGTTGAGATTTGAGGATGCTGGGATGCAGGATGGTGGGATGTCAGGGCGTTGGGATGCAGAAATAGTGGGAGGTTGGGATGTCAGAACGCAGGGATGCAGAGATGCTGGGATGCTGGAACGTTAGGATGCAGGATGTTGGGATGTCAGGACTCTGGGATGCAGTTGGGATGTTTGGATGCAGGAATACAGGGATGCTGAGGTGAATGCTGGCATGCTGGAATGCAGAGGTAGTGGGATGCTGGGACACTGGGATGTTGGGAATCCAGCTATGAAGCTGGATACTGGGATGTTGAAGCAAGGCTCCCAACTGCTCCTTTTTGCCTCGCACATCCTTTTTTGTTTGTTTGTTTTTCCACCTGCAACAGCAGATAATGCCTGAGATATCCAGGTTGGGCTTGCATCAGTGGCAGCATCGCTCCAGGAGGTGACAGGCATCCTCTCACCCCTCCCTGCCCCGTCCAGCCTCCAGCTCTCAATTTATTCCCCCATCCTCCTGCCTTATGTCAAGTTGCATAATTTTTGAACTTGCATACTTGAAAAATTCTTTTAGAAATGTCAAGGTGACTGGCGTATTAAAAATGAGCCAGAGCAAACAGGAATGACATTATTTTAATTCTTTCGGTGCCAGGTCATTTTTTTTCTGTAATAACATAGCTCAGATAGCAGCCTCTCGCCCCTTGCATCATCCTCCCATTGCTTGCTTGTTGTTTCCATCTGCCAGATAAAAAGGCAGGGGGAGGAAGAAAAGCCACTGCTGCCACGGAAAAGCCTTTCACAGAGTTTTTTGAGGGATTTAGAAGCCCTCCAAAGGCACCAAAACGTGGCAGGGTTCTGGAGAGCCCACTGCAAGCAACCCAGGCAGAGCAGCCAGGGTTAGGGGCAGGATTCTCAGTCCTTGGATCAAATCAAGTGTGCCGGGGCTGTGGCCACGTTGAAAGCGAAGCAGCAGAGATGGAGTTCAGCTGTGCTTGGGGGCTAAATCCACGCTAACTCGCGGTGGGCAATAAACACACAGCTGGGAGGAAAGAAAATATTTTTTTCCAGTGTTTGTCTGCGCAAACAGCAGCTATTTGCAAATGGTTTTGAGGTGGTAGCGGCCTTCCTCTGCCGGTGCCAGAAACTGCAGAAAGCAGAGGGGTGTTTCCTCGGCCGGCACAGTGAGATGTGAAGCAGGTGGCTGGGGCTGCACCGGCTGCTGGCGGGGCTGGGAGCGGGTTTGGGGTGAGGAGGGGGGGGGAAAGATGCAGCTGTTCTGCCCGTGCACGAGCAGCAGAGAAGCATCCTGCAGCACGGGGAAGGTTGGCACGTGCAGCAATGTGTGGTGATGCAGCAGGGTGTTGTGACACGAGCGTGATGTAATGCTGGCAGTGTGCAGTGATGCAGCAGTGCTCAGTGATGCTGGCTGCACGACGTGTGCCTGCAGCACCAGCAGCCCAGCACAGCCCATGGCTGAAGCCAGGGGAGATATGGGATGGCTGGGGGCACTTTTGGGGGGATGGAGCCTGTCCCCATGGCCAGCAGCCCCTGTACTCACAGGGCCCTGTGCTTTCTGCAGCTTGGGCAGAGCAGCTCTGCGAAGGGAGCTGCTCCAGCTTTGCTATTTATGGGATCTATTCATCCACCATCGGGTTTCGGTGGTGCCCAGTCATAAATGTTGCCTGTGTTGGCAGCCAGGAAAGCTAAGCTGGCTTTAGGAGACCATAGGAAATGGCAAAACCTCAGGCCCCAGCCCTCCAAAATAAGGTGCAGCTAAATTAATATGGTGTGAGTGAGTGGCTACATGATGTCACCTTAGGGCAAGCAGTGCCACGGGATAAATGCATCTCTGTGCCGCCTGCGTGCCGCTCTGCCCAGCTTCTGTTTGCTTTTACCAAAGAGAAAAAGCCTCCCAATGCAGCCACGGGCTTGACAAGAGGCCCCAATCTCTTCCTTGAGCAGCGCAGCAGTGAGGTGCAGGCATTGCGAGCCCCATTTGGGTTCCACCTGCTTTCAGTGCTCTCCTCCTTTCTATTGGCTCTGCCCGTAGCTGAAAGGAGAAATTACAAACACGATCTCCATAGTGAAAAGCTCTGTGCTGTTGTACCACAGCACACTGATCAGCCACGAGAGCTCTCGAGTGCTAATTTGGCTGTTCCATTTGTGTATAGCATGACTCGCTGCAATCTCCATCAGCAATTCAAGCTCATCCATTACCATGCCCACGTTTAATCTAGCAGGATTTAGACAAATTCCACCACGCTGTTTAAATATTAATTAAGCTCTCTCAACCGGTGCATTCTGCGTATCCTCTCAAGCAGCTTTCATCCCTCCAAAGCTGGGAGGCATTTTCTGAGGAGCTCCATGGCAAACAGGAGGCACAGCCTGGCACACCCCAGTGCTGGAGTGATCTGAGATGTCTGGCAAAGCTGTCTGCTCACTGCTTTCCCTCCTCTTGCTACCTGCACCTGTGGGAATGAGCCCTGCTGATCCACAGGGTTCCAGGGACTTAACCACCACTTCTTAATGCCAGGCTGTGCCCTTTACCCACATGGTTAGGGTTGCTTTTATGGGACCCTTATTCAGCACTGGATGGCCATCTCCAAATGTTCATGGTGAACCCCAAACATCGAAGGCAAACCTCTTAGACTGATGACAAAATCCAGACGTTGATGGCAATCCCCTAATTTGGTGGCAAAGCCCAAATGTGGACAGCAAGATCCAAACATTGATAGCAAATCTCTAAGATGGGTAGCAAACCCCAAATATTTATAGCAAGTCCCTAATACCGATGGCGGACCCAAAATATTCATGGCAAGACCCACGTACCAATAGCAAATCCCTAATATTGGTAGCAAGCTCTGAATGTTGATGACAAACCAGAAATATTGAAGGCAGACCTGAAAAATTTATGTCAAGCCCCAGATACTGACAGCAAACCCCAAACACTGATGGCAAACCCCAAATGCTAATGATGGGGCCCAAATATCGATAGCAACCCCTAATATTGATGGCACATCCCCAACACTGATGGCACACCCCCAGTACTCATGGCAAGCCCCAGGTATTGATGGGAAAACCTAAGTATTGATGATATACCCCAGATATTGATAGGAAACCCTAAGTATTGATGACATACCCTAAATATTGATGTCAAGCCCCAAATTTTGATGACAAATCCTTAAAACTGATGGCAAAATCCAGATATGGATGGCAATTCCTAAATACTAATGGCCAACCCCAAACAATGATGGCAAGCCCCTAATACTGATGGCCCAGCAGCCTGCAGTGCCACGTCTGCCCGTCCGCTGCTGGGATGTGCCCTGGGACGGGTCCTGTGTACCTTGGCCACCACCCCAGTGCAATCCAGTGGCCAGACATCTGCCACAACCCCGAAACCACAGCGCTGACCCCTCCAAACTGTGGGTGAGGAAGGTCGGGGATGACCTCAGGAGGTATGGGGACCCCCGGCTGCCCCCCACCCCACGCACCCTATGCTGGCAGCCGCCCATCCCCAGGCACGGGGCTCCGGAGAGCACAAACAGCGGCATTGAGCGGGACTGTGAAATGTGGCAGTGTCTGTGCGGCACCGAGGGGCTGCCAGCGCCCAGGAGCTCCTGGGACAGCAGCCAGGGCAGGAATAAGTAACACCACTGTGATGCCCAACCTGAGTAAATAAATACCTGCTCGCTCCTGCACGCCGCCCAAAACGCATCCAGCGCCGGCACGAGGTCGCCTGGATAAAGCCTAAGGGATGCGGGCATCGCTGCTGCTTGCTTCCTCTTGCAAATGAAGAAGGTGACATGCAGAAGAGAAGCTGGGTTTGGAGGACTCTTAAAATACATGTATACATTTATTTTCATATCTTTCCTTTGCCCAGGGTGGTTGCTTTCCTCAAAACTGTTCTTTACCCACAAAGCACCTGAAAGCAAAGTCTTAAAAAGAGAAATGAGAGTTCAAAGATGCCTTTCTCTGGAAGACAGAACAACAATAATATACTGAAGAAGATGCTCCCAAAAATTCAGATTGCTGCAGGGGAGTTGGACCAGATGACCTTGAGGGGAACATTCCAACTTGAACAATACTACGATCTCTGGTTCAATGAAAGGACCTGCCCTGAGCTGGCCCAAAGCCTCCATCCAGCAGGGAGTTTGGCCAGAGGAGGTCCTCAAGCCACAACCATCGAGCTACCCTTCGTGAAGGCTCCAGCCTTGCAGGGCAGGGGGAGATGGGACATTGGGAGCCTCATTCACAACAACTGCCGGCCACGATACAGGGAAAACACTTGGAAAATATCGACGGGATGCCAAGTAGCTGTCTTTCCCTGCTTCATTTGCAAGCCACGCGGGGCTAGAAGCACGTTTACAAGCTCTCTGGGCCCTGGAGATGAAGGTAGCGCCGACGGCAGGGCGAGCGCTGGGTTTAGGGCAGAGCTAACAGGAGAGGGCAGCAGAGATTTATTTATCCCTGGGACCTGAGTGCGTAGTTCGGGGCCCTGGGAGCCGGCCGGCAGCGGCTTGCCGGGCGCAACGCCGTGCCAAAGCCTCGTCAGAGGGTGACAATGAGCAGAAAATGAGCAGAAAATGGGTCACTGCTGGTGCCAGACGAGGGGCTTAGCGACGCAGACCTCCCTGGGGTTCGCCAAAACCGGGGCAGCCCCTGCTGGTGTTTGCCTGCAACCAAGCGCGTGCCTCTCAGCGACTCAAACATGCTTGGGGTTTGCCAAAGCTTGAGGCATGCCTGCCTTGAGGCAACCCAAATGATCTTGGTGTTCGCCAGTTCCCTTTAAACAACTTGCATGAGCTTGGGGTTCGCAAAGCTGGGCTGCCTGGGATGAAGCCAGCCTGCACCCACACCTGGGAGCCTTCATCGGGATGTTGGATGAGGAGGAGGGGGGTCTGGGGAGAGCCCATGGGATGTGTCTGCACCAGGATGCTTCCCTTATGAGCCACGTCTCACAGAGTGCCAGGAGCTGTTCTGATTCAGCTGAAACCGTTCAGGCTTTTTAATAACTCCAGATATTTGGGAAGGGAGGGAGGGCTGCAGAATCCCAGACAGTTGCTCTCCCTTCCCGTTGAGTGAGAGGAAGGTACTTTGCCCTCTTTAGCAAAGCAAGCACTTTTCAAGGCATTGAACCCTGGCTTTGTTTTGTTCCAGCTTGGCTGGGGCCGAGTACGTGCTGTCAGAAACCCGCAGCACAAGCGAGGTTTTTCTCAATTTCCTTCTCCTTTTTTTTGACACACTGCTCTCCTGAGGTTCAGATCCTCCCTCTGTGGGGCTGTGCTGGGGGACAGGACGGGGTACATGGGGGGGTGCCACTCTGCTAAGCCCCATTTGGGGTCATAAGCAGAATACTGCTGATAGAGGCAGACAGGCATCACAAAGCCACATTAACTCCATTCTTGCGAGCTGCAGGGATGTTAGAATGCAGTCAAACTGTCCATCTGAATTAGCGGTTCAGAATCGGGTCATAGAAATTACTGCAGCTTATTTACTTCCTTTTAATCCCGAGCAAACCGAGTCTGAAAAGAAAGAAACCCGACCCCACTGCTAAGGAAGATGTGGGAAGGATGAAGCGGATGTGTCTGACACCGCAGAATGGGGGGAGCCCTAGGAAATACTTCTGCCAACAGTTTACTCTCTTAGAAATGTGTGTGTTGGCCAACAGCAAGTGATGAGTGAAGCGTGGCTGTGCCTGATGGATCCGTGCTGCTGTGCAAGCCAGGCTTCAGTCCCTGCACTGTGCTGTGAGCCTGCAGCTGGGGGAGTACTCAGCCACCAGCTCCTGCCCCACACACATGCCCTGTGTTGAGGAGTGCAGTTGGGATGCTGGGGTGGTGGGATGGTGAGATTGAGATGGTGGGATGCTGAGATATTGGGATTCTGAGATGTTGGGATGTTGGTATACTGGGAAATTGGGATGTTGGGATGCTGGGATGTCAAGATGTTGGGATGCTGGTGTGTTGGGATGCTGGGATGTTAGTACACTGGGATGCAAGGCTGTTGGGATGCTGGCTAATTGGGATGCTGGGATGCTGTTGGGGTGCTCAACAATGTAGCCAGGGCTATTGGGATACTGGTAAGATACTGGAATGTTGAGAGGTTGTTGTCACACCCTGTTCCCTGGTTTATTTTGCTCAGAAAGAAGACATTGACAATGGTGTACTACACTGACACAGATCAGGCACACCAAAACAATTTATTAAACAAATTCTGAGCAAGCTGTTGCCCATATGATCTATAATCACATAGATTCTAAGCAAACAATGACTGATCTGTATTCTGGAGCAGAGGGGAGGTAAATTAGAGTAGGTAAGGGTAAATTAGATTGAGCATGGTTACACAAATACTGGGGAAGGTAAATTAGGGTAGGAAAGGTCTCTAGTCAATGCTTTGGGGTCCGGGGGGGAGAACTTGAAAGCTGGAGTGTCTCAGGGTGGCTGAAGGGAGCTTTGAAAGCCATCCTCCAGTGTCCTTACTTTAAACCCCTTTTACTTGTGGCTTGCCAGGAGAAGGAAGGGGGGGGTTGGTGAACTGTTATAAGGTATGCAGATTGAGATACAAACAAGGGTACAAAAAACAAGTGACTTTGCAGAAAAGCAGAAAACCTTCCATTCGTTCAGTGCATTTTCAGTTCCCAAAAAACTGTGGGATTGTTTATATGTTAATCCTCTCACGGTTTTATGGTCTCCGTGCTTCTGCCAAAGGTGACCCTTTCTCTTTTTCCTGACAGCTTCTGGTCATAGCCAGGCCCTGGACATGAGTACTAGGCCTCATATTGTCAGGCATAAATAAGGGGAAGGGAGTGACAGAGGCATAGCTATGGCCTTATCAGACTGCACAGCTTAGGGGCAAGTCTCATTGTCAACCAGAGGACAGCTGCCAGACCTACACCCATCCTTGCTCTCCACTATTGCAAGACCTCTCCCCTTCTTCAGCAGCTCTGCTTGGGCCAAACTCCATGGTTGCAACACTGGAATGCTGGGACACTGAAAGGCTGAGATGCTGATGCTGGGACACTGGAATGCTGAGGTTTTGAGATGTTGAGTTGTTGGGATGGTGGGACGCTGGGGTTTTGTTGGGATGTTAGTTTACCAGGATACTGATATGCTGGGATGGGGAGATGCTGAGGTGCTCCCTGGTGAAGCAGTCTTCAATCGAGTCCCTGGAACAGCAGGGCATGTGGAGGCAGATGACTGCAGAGCATCTATTTAATGAGGTCTCACAGGCACCCATATACCTCCTCACAAGCTCCTGCAAGTCTGGGATGAAGGATTTATTGCTTGAAGTAAGAATTACAGCACGTAACACTGACCTTGGCTGCCTGGGAGCAGGAGAGCATTCTCCATGTACGTCTGCACTCAGTTTTATGTCCATCTGCCTGGCACTGGGTCTGAAGAGCGGGCTCAGCCGCATTGCTTGTGCACAACCGCATCACTCACGCACAAATTCATCACATGTGCACGTCACCCTGGCAAAACCTGCACATCTCGGGGCATGTCCTTGGCTGCATTTAGCGCTGCAGACAAGACCCAGTTAGGCATTTCTGACGACCTGCTGTCATTCTGTGTCACCAGATGGCACTGCTGCTGTCAGCTGGAAGGAATGACCGGTGCCACGCATGTGATGATGGTGCAGATAAAAGCTGGGGAGCAAACCTACAGCTCATGTAAAGCAGAACTGAAGAATCTGGAGGCATATTTAACCCATGTTACATTCTTTTCCCATATTTTCCACCCGCCAGCCCATTCACAACCCCATGCCACACCACCAAGATGGCAGCACCTCACCATGGCACAGCACCAACGCTGGGCAACCCCAGGGAGCCCCGCATCCCATCTTCCCCCTGGAGCACACCTCCATCTCAGTGCCATTTCCTAAGTGCTTTGCGGGCCGTCTCCTTTGCGCAGTGCTGGCATCAGCACAGGAAAATGCCAAAGGGGAAGCAGCGAGCCGGCGTGCTGGGGTTTGGCCGGCTCCAGCCCTTCGCACAGATTAATAGCAGACCGACCGCGGGGAGACGCAATTTGGTCGTAATTTATTTTGTTTTAAGGGCCTAATAACTTCCAGCTGGTGATTTGTAAATGAACTGCCTCCTTGCAAAAAAAAAAAAAAAAAAAAGCCCTGAAATGAATCATTTGACACCAAAGCCTGAGTTGCTAAACCAGGAGGTTAACACTTGCCTCTCAGCACGTCTTTCCAGTGTGGGGTGCAGAAGTACTGTGCCCGCATCCCACCCCTGGGTATGGCACCAATCCTACGGACCTGGCTCCTTTCTGACACAGCACAGAGGTGGGGGCACAGCGAACCTCCCACCACCCCTCCCCGCTCCCCAGCTCACTCCATTGTTCCACTGACGGCCCCAGTCCTGGAATTTCCTTTAAAGGTGCAGAACAATATCAGGAAAATCAGGTTTTCTTTTTCTTGTTTTTTTTTCTTCTTCTTTTTTTTTTTTTTTTTTCTTTTCCTAAAAAGCCGGTGGGGCTCTGCCTCGGGGAACCACAACCTCTGCCAGAGATCCATGTTACAGCACTCCCCTCCCTGCTCCCCACGCTGACCCCGTGGCTTCACCTTGACTGTTCCAGGCAGGATTTTCAACCTCCCTCTCCCATTTCCCAATATTTGACATAAGGATGGACCCCATCCAAAGCAACAAATGGAAAGATGATGTGAGCAGAGCCAACCATCCCCACTGCTAATGCTGATGCTCAGAGCATTGCTGCTGATGTTGGAGGTGCTGTCAAAGCTCCTTGCAACCCCAAGGCTGAGCTGGGCTGCCCCAAATCCTCACCATGCCTCTTCATGTTACCCGCTGTCTCCAACATAACCAAGCATTATGGCTGGGTGAATACCAATGCGAATTGAGTGACACAACTCAGTGTGCATGGTGATGATGGGTTAGTAGATGAATTTGGTGATCATATTAGTCTTTTCCAACCTTAACAATTCTATGAACGTTTTGCTTCTAAAATCACCTCCCAGTTCCCAGCTGATTTGCAGCTGTTCCACTGTGGGTCATGTTCATGACTAAGCAGAGCCCCTTGAGCCATGCTGCACCTGCTGTTGGCTCAGGTTGAATTTCTGTGCTTTAAATGCCCCACAAAAAGAAAAGAAATCCAATGTGGAGTTCCCACAGGACCAGGATCTTACTTTGCTCCAGCTAAAGTAAATATATATATAAAAGGAAGTTGATAATACTGACAGGGCCACAAAGGAACAAGGACTTGTAGATATGGGAGGAAAGCTCTAATATAATGGTGTTTTGGAATAATACAAAAAATTCAGCGTGATTTTCAGGCTGACTGCCTAATGTATCCATTCCTTTGCTTACACTGGGGGGTCTGTGGCAAAGAGAAGCTTTCCTCACTTTAAGCTATGGCTTCTGAAGTGAGGAGGGAAGATCCGTGAATAAGACACAGGGTGTGACCTGCCCCACACAAATCAACGTGCTGCAGGGAGTTGCACTGCTTTCTGGGCCCAGGGCTCCTTGGCAGACGATGCAGGCTGGGCTCTGTATGGACATCAAGCACGACAAAGCTTTCCCTTTTGGACACCTCCAACACGTGTCCCTAGGCTGATTTCCGGAGATAACCCAGAGAAATAAAAAAAAAGACAGAAAGAAAAAAGAATTATTTTCTTGCTGCAGGCCTTCACAGCATAGCAGCGAGCTCAGCACGATGCTATCAGCCTTCCCCAGCCCTCCACCCTCCGAAAACAAAGGCAGGATGTGCCATCTGTCATCCCCCTGTGCTGGGGTCGGGGATCCTCCTGGGCGCTCCCTGCATGTTTCCGTGCCTCCGAGAGCATCTCGATGCGCCCAAACATCACAGCCAGGAGTAGGCTGTGTCCCTGGGGCTGGCGGGACCTAAGAGCTGCTCCCACTCTCCTCTTTCCCCTCCTTGTTATTTTGAGATTGAGATGCAGTCTGCTCTAACTTCTGTTCCATGATCTTTAAGGTCCCTTCCATTCTACACGCTGTAATCTATGTAAGACACAAAGTGTTTTATGTTCTGTTCAACAGATGTCAAAGTTGGGCACAGGGTTGGTGCATTCTGTCCAGAAATGGGGCAAAACACAATCTTTTGGCTCTTGTTTGAACCCAAAGGAGGAGGCACGGGAGCTGGGGCCCCGGCACCATAACGAGCTCGAAGGTGTGGTGCTCTCTGCTGATCCTTTTTTACAGCAACAAAGGATATGTGAGCTCTGCCAGGAAATCCGAAACCCTGGAGGAGCGGTTCGCATCTCCGTGAACTCTATTGTCGCTTTTATGTTCCATGTGTTTTTGCACAAAGGCAATTTGTAGGAATGGCTGCGTGCTGCAGGAGAGTGAAAGGATGAATGATAATGTCCCGTCCCCTGGCAGCCGAGCTTGGCAGAGCTTTGCACATATTTGGAGGGTGACAACCAAACGGCGTTCAGTTCCAAGCCTGAAGCAAACTGATTTGGTTTTTTTTTTTTTTTTTTGCGTTGTTTTTACGTCCACAAAACACTTCTACAAGAGTCAGTGGGCACTGGTGGGGGTTTTTAGGGGATAGCCACACCCTCGTGCAGCCAGGAGCCCAGAGCTTATGTCTGAATGTCATTGATATCCATAGGCTTCCCGCCAGCTCCTTGCACAACTGATAACTGAAGAAAACACTTATTTGCCTGGGGGAAAGGGTGGGATGCGCACTGTGATGGTTGCTCCTCCCTGTCCTGCAATCGAATGCATTTTAAATCTCTTTTCCTTCTGCACTTGACTATTCTGCACCTCTGGTAATGATGTTATCTGATTTCGTGATGATTACATACATTATTTCTTCTTAAATTGTTTAAATTGTGGCTCTCTGCGTGGATTGGCTTGTGAGGACATAGTCAGAGGTGGCTTATCACCTTATCTCACATCCTTGTCTCTAAATCAGAGAGATACAGGTTTGAAGCATGGACTGTTCAGTGGGTAAGGAATTAGTTGGACAGTCACTGCCAGCGGGTTGAGGTCAGTGTCTCCATGTCCAAGTGGAGGTCGGTGAGGAGCAATGTCCCCCAGGGTTCCATCTTGGGATCAGTGCTCTTCAACATCTTTATCAATGACACAGACAGTGGGATCGAGTGCACCCTCAGTGAATTTGCTGATGACACCAAGCTGAGGGTGTGCAGTGAACACAGTGTAAGGAAGGGATACCATTCAGGGGGACCTGGGCAGGCCTCAGAAGTGGGCCCATGTGATCCTAATGTGGATCAACAAGGCCAAGTGCAAGATGATCTTCACCATCCTTTCCAACCTAAGCTATTCTATGATTCTATGGCTTGTGCCTCCCAGAGAAGCGGGGACAAATCCCTCGCTGGCTCACGCTGTAGCAGAATCACATGCAAAGTCAACCACGAGCCTTCTTGGGCACACTGGGTACCTTCAAGCCATTCGTCTTCTCAGGGCTCCAGCACTAAGTTGCCACTTCTTATGAACTATTAATTTGACATAAGTTGTGTGTGGCATTCTGAGGATCACTGTTAATATCATAGCTTACCATGTCGCTGCTCCAGGCAAGGACAAATCTCCTCAGCCACTTGCCACAGTCAGTATCCTAAAGGATCTCCCCAAATTAATGACAACCAAATGAATGTACTGTTTGCAAACAAGCTGCAGGTCCTGCCAGGCACCATAAATGCCATCTGGATGCCTTTGCTTCTGCAGAAGGAAAGGGCTCTGCTTGCTCCAGTTTCATATCTAGACTAAGAAGAGATGGAAATGTTGATTTAGGCTGGCGTCACGAGGAGCTCCCTTGAGGAGCAATGCCTTTGGGGGCTGATTGCTCTGCTGCACTTTACTGCAGAAATTGCACCTTGCTCTCAGTTTCTAGCAGCCTCTGAGCAACCTGCATGCAAATAAGCAAACAAATAAATAAATAAATATGCCTGCAACACAACCGGAAAGAAAATCAGATTAGAAACCAGATATAAGTCAGCAACAACGATGTAATCAGCCACGGGGACCGTTAGCTGAAAGAAATGATACATACCTTATCATGAGGAGCATGTGCATCAATGCTGAGGCATGGAAATTGGCCTAATTCAAGGCAATCATGTGCTATTGCAGCCCGCATGCGCACTGCTGCTGGGTGCATCCATGCCTCATCTCCAGGCCCACCCCAGGCTTTGAGTGGTGGGAACCCTTGTTCATTCTGACTGCAGAAGAACGAGATGAGTTCACTTCAGGCTGGCCTGGAAGGATTGTTTTGTTTTGTTTTCTTTGTTTGCCTTGGCTGCTCCCTCAAGGGCTCCGTCCGCCCGGTGCTTGCAGGGGCAGCCAAACCCTGCAAGAATTGGTTGCCATTCTTGTGGTGGCTTTGGAAAAGTGCTGTGAGCACCATGGGGACCTGAGCCCAATTTTTCTGCAGCCTGTGGGTGGGCAAGCCTGCACTGTGCCAGTGGCAGTGGGACAGCGTCCGCCTGCTCCCTTCTTGCCTGAGCTGTTTGAACAGGAGCACAGGCCAGCATTGGCCATTTCCCTTCTTCTGGCTGCATTTCAAGGTGGATGTTCTGTTGCAGCCAAAAAAAAATACACTGCCTTTTGTTGGGAGGCCTGGCAGGGCAGAGGGCAGGCTTGGCTTTACAAATATTTAGCTAGCAGCAATTGGAGGGAATACGCCAAGTGTGAGCCTAGGAAAATGCGTGGTTCTGCATTCACAGGGCTCCAAGTCCATAGGTTGCAGACTGGTAGGTGGGTGCTCAGCATCCAAAAGCGCACTCATGTGCAAGCTGGGGCTGCCTGCTCTCCCCAGTCAGATATACATTAGATGTATGCATCCACTGGGGGCTTGACCCGTGTGTTATAGAATCATTAAAGTTGGAAAAGACTTGTAAGATAAAATAGGCCAACCTCAATCCATCCCCACTATGCCCACTGTCCATGTTCCACAGTGTCATTGCGTAGCTCCCCAGCACCATGTCCTCACCCCAACCCCCTCTCAGTGCCAGCCCCTTCTGTGCTTCTTCACAGCCAGGACATTTGAGCTGGGACATCCTAGCCAAAAATGCTGCCAGCTGCAGGATTAATGATGGCCATATATTTAAGCACCAAAAAGACATAGGCACCTGCGTTCCCATGCACATTGAGCCTGTTCTCAGTAACATAATATGTGCGTTTATCTATATTGATGGTGTCCAAACTCTTTCCATACACAAATTCAGCCAGCTGGCTGCCGGCTGCATCCCAGCAAAACTCCCACAGGCACTGCCCAGTGAGCTGGGAGCTGACTTGCAGACAAGGGAGAGAATCACAGAATCATAGAATCATGAAGATGGAGAAGAACACCAAGATCATCCAGTCCAACCCTAGCCATCCCACCATGCCCACTGACCACGTCCCTCAGTGCCACAGCCCCACAGCTCTGCAGCACCTCCAGGGATGGTGACCCCACCACTCCCTGTGCAGCTGTGCCACTGCATCACCACTCTCTGGGAGAAGGAATTGCTCCTAACACCCAACGTGACCCTCCCATGGCACAATGTGAGGCCATCCCCTCTCATGCTATGACTGTTTCCTGAGAGCAGAGGCTGATCCCACCTCACACAGCCTCCTTTCAGGTCCTCCTTTCACCCGGCACTTGGTCTGAATGGACTCCATCCCTTTGGCCTCAGCCCATCAATGCAGCCTTTCCACATTGCTCTGTAGGACCTTCCTGCCCTCGGGCAGATCAACACTTTCCCCCAACTTGGTGTTGTCTGCAAACTTACTGAGAGTACACTCAGTGCCCTTGTCCAGGTCATCGATAAAGATATTAAACATGGCCAGCCCCAGTACCAACCCCTGGGGAACACCACTCAGGACCAGTGGGATGTAACCCCATTCACCACCACCGTCCAGCTGGATTTTTACCCAGAGATGTGTACAACTGCCTGAGCCACGAGCTGCAGCTCCTGCAGGAGAACGATGTGGGAGACAGAGGCTAAAGTCCAGGCAGAAGACATCCAGAGCCTTTCACTCATCCACTAGGTATGCCACCCGGTCATAGAAGATCAGGTTGGCCAAGCAGGACCTGCCTTTCATGAACCCATGCTGACTGGGCCTGATCCCCCACCTGTCCTGCACGTGCTGCATGATCGCAGTCAGGATGATCTGCCCCATGACTTTCCCCACACTAGGTCAGTCTGACAGGCCTGTAGCTCCCCGGATCCTCCTTACAGCCCTTCTTGTAGATGAGCCTCACATTACCAAGTCCTTTGCTCCCAGAGTGTGTGGGTTGGGTTCGTTAAAATAAATCAAAAACTCAGGGGGATGCAGACGTGTGCTGTGGGGTCTGTGCTGCTTTGAGGAGCTCACCCTACCCTGGGCAAACAGATCCCATTGATTTCAGGGCCAGCAGCACCCAGCCTCACCGAGGCAGCTTTTGCAGCCCTCACCCCCCCTCCTCCCTACACATCTCCTTGTTACTCCTTGCATTGGGAAATTTGCGCAGGGATAGGGATGCGTGAAGGATGTGGGAGCGAACAACAGGGAGGGGGGGTTGGGGGGGGCGGGCCACCGCCGCCGTCACCAGGGCAACAGGCCTCCATCGCCTCCCAGCAGTGGGGTCCCCGCTCGGCTCAACGCGTGGGGCTCGGGCCCCCCCAGTGCAGCGCCGGGCTGCGGCATCCCCTCCTCCGCAGTGGCCATGGCCGGAGCTGGAGGAATCCCACACACCTAGAGGAGAAAGAAGAAGGGGGGAAGGGTATGTCGGATGCTTTGTTTTCCATCGGAGAGCGGCGAGCAGAAACTGGGCTTTAGTATTTTTATTATATATATATATATATTTATTTGTTTTTAAGATGGGAAAGCTTATTTACGTGGCACAGGTGATGAGGGCCAGCGAGGTTCGACTGCATGCAAATCCGGAGAGCGTGGTCTGCCTTTCGCTTTAAAAGGTTCGGATCCCGCCGGTCATCTGATCCAGGTCAGCGGGACTTTCTTCGGCATCAGCCCCGCAGCCCCTCGGCCGGGAGCCCCCGGCTGTGCATCCCCACAGGACTGGGAGGTAAAATCTCTCCGGATCGCTCTCGCGTTCTGCTCGCTTTCCCCCCTGCGGGGGTGAAGGAAACCATTGGGATTTGCAGCGGTTCCATCAGGCAGCACCGATTCCTGATGCCCCCACCCCCGCTCACTCCCCACGGCCCCTGAGACCCCCGGGGCCTGGTGAGGAGGCGGACAAGGGGGACGGCGGTGTGGGGCTCTCCCCTTCTCGCAGAGGCCAGCACTCGTCCCCTAATGGGCTGCCCCACAGCATGAGCACCAACGCTGAGCATCTCCCACAGTGGGCCGCCTCTGTGGTGCCCCCCAACGCCAGCGCAGCCTGGATGGAAGGGCCGTCGGCACGGGGCGGGCGGGTGGGCGAGCTGGCAGGCATGGTGGTGATCCAGTGCATCTATGCCCTGGTGTGCCTGCTGGGGCTGCTGGGCAACTCGCTGGTCATCTTCGTCATCCTGCGCTACACCAAGATGAAGACGGCCACCAACATTTACCTGCTCAACTTGGCCATCGCCGACGAGCTCTTCATGCTCAGCATCCCCTTCGTGGCCACCTCGGCCGCCCTGCACCACTGGCCCTTCGGCCGGGCGCTGTGCCGCACCGTGCTGGGCGTCGATGGGCTCAACATGTTCACCAGCGTCTTCTGCCTGACGGTGCTCAGCCTGGACCGCTACATCGCCGTGGTGCACCCGCTGCGGGCGGCCACCTACCGTCGCCCGCGGGTGGCCAAGATGGTCAACGGGGCCGTGTGGCTCCTCTCCTTGCTGGTGGCCTCGCCCATCCCCATCTTCGCCGGCACCGCAGTCACCCGTGACGGCCAGGCGGTGGCTTGCAACCTGCTGTGGCCTAGCCCAGCCTGGTCGGCAGCCTTTGTGGTGTACACCACGCTGCTGGGCTTCCTGCTGCCGGTGCTGGCCATGGGGCTGTGCTACCTGCTGATCGTGGGCAAGATGCGGGCCGTGGCACAGCGAGTGGGCTGGCAGCAGCGCCGGCGCTCTGAGGGCAAGCTGACGCGCCTGGTGCTGATGGTGGTGGCCATGTTTGTCGTCTGTTGGATGCCCTTCTACGTGGTGCAGTTGGTCAACCTCCTGCTGCCCGGACGCCTGGACGCCACGGTCAACAACGCCTGCCTCATCCTCAGCTACTCCAACAGTTGCGCCAACCCTATCCTCTACGGGTTCCTCTCGGAAAACTTCCGGCACTCTTTCCATGGCGTGCTGCGGCGCTGCCTCGACGCCAGCCTCTGCTGCTGCCCGCCTGAGGCACGGGCTGTCGGTGACGAGGAGGAGGAGGAGGAGGAAGAGCCTCTCGATTACCGCGCCGTGCCCCGAAGTGACCCCAAGGGCAAGGGCTGCATGTGCCCGCCGCTGCCCTGCCAGCAGGAGCCCGTGCGCCCAGAACCCTGCTGCAAGCCCGGCACCCTCCTGGCAAAGACCACCACCTTCTAGGGTGCCCTGGGCAGCCCTGAGAATGGGATCCCGGGCAGGGAGGGCCATACCACCCTCCCTTTGGGAACAGAACGCTTTTCCAATGACTTTGCCCCCATCTCTGCTGGGGTTTCCCCCAGGCATTCTCCACCCCCCGATCGCGCTGTGCAGCCTGATGAAATAAAAAGCCATAACGCTGGCCCGTGACACAGCTCCTGGCCTTGGCTGAGTGATTATTGCCACTGGGGAGCCCCCAGGCTAACGGCTGCGTCCCACCCCAGGGAGGATGCAGGATGGGAGGGTGGATGGGAGAGGCCATGGGCACAGAGGGGACCCGCATGTCCCAGGGGACATGAAGTCACCGCACGGCATGACCCAGTCACTGCTTCTGCATGGGACCTTGCCAGGGCTCCACCAGCAGTTCCCACCGGCTGATCCCTATCCAGGCACAAAAAAAGGGTTCTTAGCAGGTGCCCAGGAGCCTTGAGCCTTAGGAAAAACTTCCCACGAGGGTCCACATGCTTAGAAACCCTACACCCCCTCCCCAAATTCGCAGGCAGAGGGACTGAACCAATACTTCCCAGCAGTAAGGCGTGCTGCAGGGAAGTGTCGCCCTCAAGGGCACTTGGAGCACAGCCGTGGGAACTGACAAGCAGCTCTGGAGCTGCACCGAGCAGCGTGAAGTCAGCCACTTCCAGCTCGTTTGGGTTCAGCATCGTCCTCTTCACGTTAGTCCCCTTCTCCGCTATTTCTGGCTCATTCGTTCTATTTTAATGCTGCCGGAGAAGGGCACGCTTTCAGCCCGGCTCTCTGCTAACCCACAGCTCTGCTTTGCTTCTGGGGAGCCTGCGAGCCACGGCAAAGGACCGAGAGAAGCAGGAGGGAGTGGGGGGGGGTCAGGCTGCAGAGAGGGCAGGAAGAACAGCTCGTTCACAGGTTTCTACAAATCAGACGGTAAAAGCTTTATTGGTCTGCACACAACATCACGAGGTGACCGCGCGTGGCGTAAGGTATTATTTCCAATAAATAAATAAGTATTTACACATGTGCTGGGTGTATAAAACAGTGGGTTCAACCATTTACAATGAGGAAAGCGACCGCCGGGAGCTGGCGCTCATCTCGGGGGCTGCTGCATAACTGTGTCTGGGGGGGCATAGACATCCATCAGCTCTGAGCCCAAAATCCCATCCAGAAAGCTGGGCACTGTGGCAGCTGCCCCTGCTCGGGCACAGACCCTCAGCACTGACACCCCGGGGTGCTGTTTCAGGGAGCCCCCTCACCTCCAACTCCTTCTTTTTCCCCCCCAGCCCGCTACTGCAAAGCAAGCAGCGAGGTTTGGAGCACAAACGCCACCAGGAAGGTTTTTTTTTGTTTGTTTTCGTTTTTTTTTATCAACTTCTACACAAATTAAACTCAGCCCTGGATGACAAATTGAAAGGGGAGAACAAACCAACAGCCAAACACAAAAAAGAAAAAAAAGGCACAGTGTCACCAGCACTGAAAATACCCTTCCTACAAAAGATCCCAGTGCTCCTGGAATCTCCGTCTTGCCCCCAAACTGTCCCCAAGTGGGGGGGATAGAAATCAGCCCTTCAGCCCCACCACGGTGCTGCCCTGCAGGGCTCCCTGCGCTGTTGGCAATCTGAGTGCTCAGCTGCCAGAGGTCCGTGCAAGCAGGGAGGGCAACAGCGATGAGACAAAGCGCTTCCCCCGCTTTCCCTTTACAAAACCAAGGGGGTTACAACCTAAACGTTACCCACTTCCATCCTCCTCCCGCTCGTTGCTGAGCTCCCTACAGTTTCTGGCTGGTGGACACCTGCTGGAGCCCCATCACCTTCTCGCGGGGGCTGCCATACTTGTACTCCATGGAGCTGGGGGGATGGCAGCGCTTCCTCGCCAGGTGGTAGCCGACGGCCAGCAGCACCAGCGCCGCGCACAGCACGCCCACCGTGATGCCCACCAGCACCCCAGGGTGCAGGTGCTCTGCTTTGGGTGGGACGAGGCTGGGGACGGGCAGGGTCGGGCCAGAATCCCCCGAGTACTCATCCACGCTGTCCTCTGTCGAGCTGAGTCGGCAGTGGTTGGTGTCAAAGAGCTCGTAGCCAGGTAGGCAGTGGCAGACGTAGCTGCCAGGCGTGTTGGTGCAGTTGTGCTCACAGTAGTTGTTATCGCACTCATCGATGTCGACGCAGAGCGTGACGCCGTTGGGCAGGTGGTCCATCACAAAGCCGTCGGGGCACACGCAGGAGAGGCTGCCAAAGTTGCACTCGGCCGGGCACTCGCCATTCTCACACTGCAGCACGCACTGGGTGGGATTCGTCAGGTCGACAACGTAGCCGTCGTGGCAGCTGCATCGGTAACCACCGGGCACGTCCTCGCAGATGTGGCTGCAGGTCCCTGTGTTGCAGCTGGAGACGGGCGTGCAGTGCCCTTCCACCATCTCGTAGCCGTGGTGGCACAGGCACTCGAAGCCTCCCTCGGTGTTGCGGCAGACCTGATCGCACACCTCCGGCATCCTGACGCAGTCGTCTATGTCGTGGCAGCTGCTGCCGTCGGGGCCCAGCCAGTAGCCCTCGGAGCACATGCAGTGGAAGCGCTCGCCGTCGGGCACGCAGTGGTGCTGGCAGGGAGCGCCGGCGCACGGCGACACGCAGCCGCGCCCGTCGGGGCCCAGATTCTTGCCGGTGGGGCAGACGCAGCGCGGAGCCCCGTCCAGCTCCTCGCAGCTCCCCTCGCAGCCGCCGTTGGCCAGGCTGCAGGGCCAGGCGCCCGGCTCGGAGCGGCCCCAGCGCATTTTCTCGCCCGCGGTCGCGGCCTCGCAGCGCAGCCGCAGCCCCAGAGGGGAGACGAAGGCGGAGGAGCCGGGCGGCAGGACCACTAAGTCTTTGCCGTCGGCGCCGAAGGGGGTGCGGTAGGTGACGGACGTGCCGTCGGCGGGCGGCAGGCGCTGGCAGCTGTCGGGGTAGTTGTACTCGCAGAGGAAGCCGTCCGCCTGCTCCTCGCACCGCCGCTCCTCCCAGCTCAGCTGCCGCGACACCGCCACGCAGAGCTGCCCGCATCGGCGCCCCGACGGCGCCCAGTTGTCGTAGTCGGTGCGGACATCTCCGGTCACCCACTGGAAGCCGCGAAGCCGCTGCGCCGGCTCCGTGCAGCGGGTGGGCAGCCGCAAGCCAAGCCACAACCGCCCGCCGCGGTCTCGCAGCAGCAGCCCGATCGCATCCTCCGCCACCGTGGAGCGCACGGTCATCAGGTGGCCGCCGTGCCGCTCGCAGGCCGCGCTGGCCGACGAGAAGGGCCCCGGCTCCCAGTAGACGGCGAAGCAGTCGTGCTCCACGCACTGCGTCCCCGACGGGGCGGGCGGCTCCGGCTCGCTGAGCCCGATCCCCAGCCCCACCGCGGCCAGCAGCAGCGGCAGCGGGAGCCGCCGCATGGCGGGCGGCCGGCGCGGCGAATCTCTGTCATGCCGCAGACCGGGGCTGCCGCTTTATAGAGCTCCGGCCGCAGGAAGGAAGCGCCTCCGGGGACGGGCCACCGCCGGGCCGGGAGGGATTGCGGCGGGGGCGGCTCCGGCGAGGAGGAAATCCCCGCGAGTCCGGGAGGTGCCGCTCGCTGGGCCGGGCCCGGCCGGGCGTGCCCGACGTGGGGAGGGGGAGAGGCGGCCGCCCCTTCGGGGATGCGGGAGGGAAGGGGAGGGGGGGAGGAGAGGTGAGGAGCGGGGGGGAGTTGTGGGGAGAGTAGAAAGAAAGGAGGCGGGGAGAGGGGAGGGGAGAGAGAAGAAAAATAGTAAAAGAGATTTTTTTATTATTATTGTTTTCTTGGGAAGGAGGGAAACGAGAGCAGAAATAAAAATTAGGGAAAGAAAAGAGAGGAGGGGGGAGAGGAGATGAGGACAGCAGAACGGAATGCAATAGCGGGAAAGATGAGGCTGCCGCAGGACCCCGACGGGTCGGGCAGGGGACGGCGGCGGAGGCACGGAGGGCAGGGGTAGGGGGAAGGGGCTGCTTCCGAGGGGAGACCCCGAGCACCTCGGCAGCCCCAGCTCAGGTAGCGGCTGGCAGCTGGAGCCCTCGGCCCGGCCGTGCCATCCCGGCCGGCAGGTGGCAGCGCCGGGGGAACGGACCGGTGCCCGAGTCGCTTTTTTGAGGAGAAACGGAGGTTTTCGTGCAAAAGGGGAGAGAAATTCCTTAAGCTCCCCGGGGTTTGGCAGCTTTTTGTTAGCGGGGGACTCGGACCGACGCTTTCTTGCACTCGCGGGGCTTGGGGTCAGCGGGGATGAGCGGCGAAGCCTTGCGGGTTTCCTTTGCAGTTTTCGAGGCTGGGGGATTTGGGGTGAGAGGCCAGAAGGATGTCCGCTCTTGCCACGCTGTGCATGGCAGAAGCTAAGCACGTCACGGGGCTTGAAATTAAAGAAAATGGTGTGGGCTTGAAATTAAAAACAATCACGTGTCTCTCCCGGGGAAGGAGTGCGAGGCTGCCGCAGCCTGCTCCTGCTTTTATGACAACTTGGCCCCTTCCGTGCTTTTATCCTTGCGGGATCCACCTCTCCTATCAGAACATGGCCGAGAGCAAAATAAAAATGAAAAGCAAACATCTAAAGCTTCGCCACTCAAGGAAAAGGGCATTTGACCCTTCTTTTCAATTTAGAGAGGGATGTTTTGGACTTGGAAGGCTCAGCCGCAGCAATTAGCCCTCGGGATCCCCTGCAGAGAAACAAATCCGTGCTGCTTCGTTCCGCTCCTTGCAAGGAGGTGACTTTATGAAACCCTCCGGCCTGATGTGCCCTCTGCCAGCCCTGAGCGATTCCCATTGCTCCTGGGAGGCTGTGGGCATTGCCTCTGGCTGGAGAAAAAGGGAAAGATGGTGAATTATGATGAACATCATCATTAATAGTTAGCAGCACTGCTGATAATTGCTCCCCCTGTGTGGTGCCCCAGGGCTACCCTTCATCCCCACCCTACCTCCTGCTGCCACACATCATCCCTCTTCCTATGTGACATGAGTCCCTCGCTCTGACTTCATGGAAAGTTGTTCCTTTGGAAAGGAAGGACGAGTTACTCATACAGCACTGAGTTTCTAAAGTAGCTCTGGCCACTGCCAGAAGGAAAGCTGTCACCAATGCTTGGTAACGCCCATCTTTCTTGGCTTTAAAAGAAGCAAAAAAAAAAAGTGATTTTCCCCAGTTTTCATCTTAGTGGCTTTTTTTTTTCCACTTCTTGTACCTTGATTTCCTTTTCCCCCTCTGTTTTGTTTTGTGTGCAGAAGCAAAAGAGAAAACTTGCAGAGGGAGGTCAGGGGAAAACAACAGGGAAAAAAAAGAAAGGTGGAATGCAATCTGTGAATAAAAATCTGTGTATTTTGCTTTTAGAAAGATACCGTAGGAACATAAATTTTGCTTCAAGCTGAGCGATATTTTGACATTTTCCAGGAAGAACTTCAACGATCCCAAAACAAAGCTTTCCCCAGAGCTGTGAGGTATGGGACCACCATGCAGATGTCCTTGCCCTTGTCTTGCTGGTAGCAGGAGACGTATGAGGCAGAAGACGTGGGATTAATCATGGTTTGACAATGCTTTTCTGTTCTGATGATCTTTTCCCCATGGTGCCCCAAAGCATCCCAGGCGTTTGCTCATGTGGCCCTGACAGGCTGAGTCACAGATCAAGAAATGCCTTTCCTGCTGACATACCATTCTTCTAGATAAAAGTTGATTAATCACATTGCTCTGCAACTTACAGTCATGGCAAGGCTCCTAGCGGCTGTCTGTTGTGATAACAGCACGGAGAGTTGTCGTGTTAGTCTGGTCTGAGTCACCCCAAATGCCACCGTCACCCCTCTGCCAGGGGAATGCTGATAGTGGACGTTTGCAATGGGTTTTCTGACCTGTGGTTACGGGGCTGCGCGTCATGGATTTTCTTTCATTTGTTGGATTTGGGAAATGGGGACTCCTAATACCAGATTGCTGACGGAGCACTCCAAGTTATGTCAGAAATGAGGGAAGAATTAAAAGCGGACCGTTGGGAGCACACCCCCCCCCATCTGTTGCGGCCCACAGCCCCAAAAATGAGGTGAATTCTCCTCTGTGCAAAGTTGCTTTGATGACCAATCTAGTGGTCTTTTATGATGCAGTGATGGCATTGGTGGACAAAGGAAGGGCAACTGATGTGTGTTCCTGGACTTGTGTAAGGCCTTTGACATGGCCCTGCACCACATTCTTAAATCTAAGCTGGAGAGAGATGCATTTGAAGGCTGGACTGCTCAGTGGCTAAAGAGGGAGTTGGGTGGTCACAGGTTGAGGTCAGTGTCTCTGTGCCTGGTATCTCCAGCACAAGAAGGGTGTGGAGATGTTGGAGCAGGTCCAGAGGAGGGCCATGAAGATGCTCAGAGGGCTGCAGCAACTCTCCTGTGAAGAAAGGCTGAGGCAGCTGGGCTCGTTCAGCCTGGAGAAGAGAGGAATCTGGGGAGACCTCCTTGCAGCCTTCCAGGCTCCCTGGTGGGAGCTTATAAGTGAGGCCCTGGCACTGCTGCCCAGAGAGCTATGGGTGCCCCATCCCTGGAGGTGCCCAAGGCCGGGTTGGATGAGGCCCTGGGCAGCCTGAGCTGGTTGGGGGCATCCAGCCCATGGCAGGGGTTGGGGCTGGGGGTCTTTGAAGTCCCTTCCAACCCAAGCCATTCTATGAGATTTTTTTTATATCTCCCTGCCCTAAGGAAATTTGGGGGAATTAACTGGTTCTGTCTGTGAACAATGGTTCACACATGGCTCAATTTATCAAGGACAGAGAGGTTTTGGGGCTCCTCTGTGCTCAGCTGGACAAAGCTCGCTGGCATCTGTTTGAGGAAACACTGAAGAGATTTGCTTACGCAAGCTTATTAAGCTCTGAGCTCCATGAGCTTTCAGTTGAGCCTTGCACCATCCCCAGTGCTTGCACAGCAGCTGGAGTCACTCAAGGAGCACGGTGAGTCCTCAGGAAAGCCCCATCTCTCCTCCGACACGTTGTCACCAGCGGCGCTCAGATCTGCTTGGCGAGGCATCAGCCTCGCTCACCAGCCTTGAAAGGGCTTCAGGGAACCAAATGCCAAAAAATATTTACAGAAAATAAAGATAAAAAGAGGAAATGAGCAGACACTTAAAGCATTTGTTTTTGCAGAGTCTGACTTTACGGGATTTGAAGCGAGGCACATGGTATGTTTGCAGATTACATGGTAACATTACTCAAGATCTTTTCTCTAAATTCTCCTGGCAGAGTCTGTTTCCTCGCAGCACCTTTCTCACAAATGGGAAAAAAAAAAAAAAAAACCCACATGTTTGGGTTTGGGGGCTGAACTACCACACTGCACTCCTTGGTTTTGGCACAGGCACAAAGCCCTTGCAGGGGAAATCCTGCATCTCACATGCAACCCTCACCTTGCACCTGGGTGCTGAGCATCTGCCACCAGTGTCCTTTTCTGGTTGCTTTTATAAATCGTTGTGAAATGCTACTTAAGGAACACGGTGCTGTTAAAGCATGGCATGAATGTCACTGCGGGTTTGGTTTGGCGTCGATTTTACATATAAAAAAACATCACCGACGAAGCGTTCCGTTAATATTTTATTGGTGTCTCATCTGAAAAGCAACATACAGTGTTGTTCAGCACGTGGGAACTTTCTTCTTTCAGTTCGAAGGCAGCCGACCAGCTGTAGTGCTGTGCAGGTGACAAAGCACAACTCAGCACTGACACGCAGGTTTCACATAGGGTGAGGTACATCTGGGTTCTTGGACCATAAAAACCAAACAATGAACAGTTATAAAAACACTTTGAGACATTTGGGATGTGTTGGCTGGCCAGTCCTGCCGTCTTGACAGCGAGCTGGTTATAGGTTATGGGTTATAGGACCTGCTTGATGTGTGCAGGTGGAGCCATGATGAGTACCCCCTCTCTCCTAACTGTAAGCCAGGGGTACTGAGCTGTCTGATCCTGTTCTGTTTGCTTTAGCCCAAGGGACACAGTCTGAAATATTCCTGCTGCTTTCATGGCAGGAAGAGAGGGAGGTGGGATTATCCAAGTGGAACAGCACCAGGCTGGAGGAAGCACCGTCGGGAAATACTCTGCTTGGAAGAGCCATACTAAACCTAGGTGTATATTAATGTCTTCCTGCCACAGGATCTGCTATGCTGGCGATGCAGCACATGCACCAGAACAAACTGAGTGGGCAGCAGAAGTCAAGATCACAGCTTTTACAGAGGCGTTTCTGGAATGAACAACTCCCAGGTTTTTGCCTGCCCCGAGTCTGCTCATACTCTTCTTTTTCCCATTTCCAGAGTGGAACTGAAGTGCTGCACTGAACAATTAAATGATACCATAATAGGAAAAATGTGGCAGGAAAAGCTCCTGAGACTATTACTGTTTTGAAAACGCCTTGGCTTTTGAACCAGCAAAACGAGCAGCCCTGAGCTGGGGGGCACATCACTGTGGCTGCTCCTTCCCCGTACAGACCCCAAGACAGCACAGACCAACTGTGCAGGCTTCGTGCTATGTATGTAGGTTATCCCAGTTATTTGGGTGGGATTATTCATCTGCTTAATTTATTCATGTATTCAGAAAGCTCTGCTGGCTTGTTGTCATAAC
Source organism: Callipepla californica brunnescens (assembly GCA_023055505.1). Lineage (NCBI taxonomy): Eukaryota > Metazoa > Chordata > Aves > Galliformes > Odontophoridae > Callipepla > Callipepla californica. The sequence goes on from JALIRH010000003.1 coordinate 64,525,254, forward strand.
AAAGACGCGCTATGAATTTGCTGCAGGACTTCCAAGAGCGCCACTGCTGCATTCTCTGCCACTCCAAACCACTGCGAGGAGGAAAGGAAGCACAGGCAGGACATTAAAAAAACATTTCTATCAGCTAGGAGCTACGCTTTCCTGTTTTGTTTTGCTTTACAATGGAGGAATGAAGAAGAAAGAACAGCAGGAAAGGGGTTTCTTCCACACACGGAAGAACAGGATGCAGGTCACTGCCCACAGCAAAATCCTTTGTGTTCAGTTCCCATTTCTGATGCTATTAAGCCTCAAGTATACAATAAGAACAGCTGAATCTTCAGGAAACCAGTGTACCCTTCAAATGAATGCGGGCCGTGAGCTGCCTCCTTGCTGCTAGGGTGAAAGGTGCTTGCTTGCATCGGGCATGCAGCGCTGTCGGGGGTGCTCCCATTTCTCTGCATGCCAGCAGCTCCATCTCATGCTGCTCCCCAGCAATATAAACCCAGAGGGAAATGCCTCTTCCCTCCGCTTTGCAGGGCCGAGCCTGAGGTGGGAGAGCAATTTCACTCTGAGAGAGCATTTGCTTTGAAGGGTGTTTCGAGGTTTTATGCAGTAGTTAGCAAGCACACAACATCCAGTGCATTGTTTACAGGGGTGGGTGGGGAAAACGTTCAGCCCAGACCCCACACAAGCTTCACTCCAGCAGTCCTGAACCCTGACCACCCCTACAGCTCCTGCTCCACTGGAGGAGCTTTCTGCTGCTAAAATGCTTATTCTATGGCTTCTGTAATGACATCTAAAAAGCAACAACAACAACAATACCAACAATGAGAGCTAGCTGCTTGTGGTTGCAGCTGATGGCTCTTGCCACAGTGAAACACTTCAAAATGTGAACCCCATTTCACTGAGAGCAAGAGGAACATGGGGGTCGAACGGCAGATTGCAGTGTAGGCAAGGAGAGGGGCACAGTTATATTTTCTTTTTGGAATGACAAGGGGTTGTGGGGGGGGTGAGCAGGGAAACTGCTGCTTTGGCAGCTCCACATTTTAAATCCGAGAAGGGGAGACCAAATGACAGTTGAAATTAATCTTAGGATTAATCTTAGCAAGCCAAATCAATATTCTCTTCTGCTGTTTCCAAGTCCGGAAAGGTTTTGCAGAGCTGAGGAGCAACTCAGGCAGGGAACCCCCACCCCATTCCATCTCGGCCTCTCTGCTCCTTCCCCATTAACCCTTCACTTCAGGAAGCAGAGGTTTATACATTTCAGCTAACACTCTCGGCATGATTTGGGCTGCCTTCATATCTGCACAACCAACACTTGCATCTGCCTTGGGGTTTGGGATCAGATCCCACTTTGCCCGAAGCCCCAAGACAGGTTCTTAGACATGAAGGCATGCAAAAATCACCTCGGATAGAATATCACCCACCCCCCCTTCTCTTTGGATTTGCTCTGTTTGCAGCCCCGCAGCATGGGCACTGTTACCTGCGCTCACTGCCTGCCCTGCTGCGGCTCTCAGGCTGCTCGGGCACCCAGCAGTAGTTGTCCGCCGCGCTTTTGGCTTTCTGTTTCTCCTGCCTGGCTGCCCTCTTCCTGCAGGCCACTAGGGCCAGGGCGAAGGCCAGCAGCAGCAGGATGGCCACCAGGCTGCCTAGGATGTAGTAGAGGAGCAGCCGGGGGCCATCAGCTCCATGCTCGGGGCTGTGCTCTGACCCCGCCACCGTGGGGGCTGGTGGTGTCAGCCCACTGGGAACGGCTGGAGGGCCGGGTGTGCCCACGGTCCGTGTGGTGCTGGTGGTCTGGAGGATGGTGGTGGTCCCCATGGTGCCCGCCAGCTGCTCTCTGGTGGTGGGTGCGGCGAGGCAGCTGTATCCATCCTCCTGCAGGAAGAAACCGGGTGGACAGATGCACTTGAAGCTGCCGGGGATGTTGTGGCATGAGCCGGGGCAGGGGTCCCGCAGGCACTCGTCCACATCCACGCAGGCATCGCTGCCAGGCTGCTGCTGGTAGCCAGCCCTGCAGGTGCAGCGGAAGGAGCCGGGGATGTTGAGGCAGAGCTGGGGGCAGGCGTCAGGCCGAGTGCACTCATCCTCATCGCGGCAGTCGTGGCTGCCTGGCCCTGCGGGCTGGTAGCCGGGCTGGCAGGAGCAGAAGAAGCTGCCGGCCGTGTTGTGGCACTCGTGCCTGCAGGGCCCCTCCAGGCACTCATCCACATCCACGCAGTGCTGGCCGTCAGGTGCCAGGACGTAGCCAGCCTCACAGACGCATTCAAAGCCTCCAGGCAGTGGCCGGCAAGCCCCCTGGCAGGGGTTGGAATGGCAGGCATCCTCAGGCAGGCAGGAGGTCATGTCAGGGCCCAGCACGTAGCCAGGCTGGCAGGCGCAGCGTGACGGCTGCCCAGGTGCCTCCAGGCACTGCTGCTGGCAGCCTCCATTCCTGTGGGCGCAGGTGTTGGGGCAGAGGGGTCCGGGAGGGTGCCAGGCGAAACCGTCCCCCTCCAGCTGCCCCTTGCAGACGGAGAAGGCCGGGCTCTCAGCCCCCTCGCAGACCACCTCTGCCAGCGTGCCAAATGGAGCGGCCATCAGCGTGGGGCTGCGCACCCTGAAGGGCGTCTCATAGCTGACCCGGCCGGGCCCCCCGAGCCGCAGGGGCCCACACATCCCACGGAAGCTGAATTTGCAGAGGAAGGCGGGCATCACGGCACGGCACGGCCGGTCGACCCAGCCCGAAGGTCCGTGGGGGCCAGCAGGCCGCAGGGCGACGCAGCGGGTGCTGAGGCAGGTGACGTGGGGCTCGGCCAGCCATGCTGAGTAGTTGCCGGGCTCCCCGCTGGACGCCCAGGCGAAACCCCGCAGCGGCTCCTGCGGCTGCACGCAGCGGCCACGCTCCAACCTTAGCCCGATCCAGGCCGAGGTGGCCGTGCTGGCCTCCAGCAGCCTCTCCAGCCTCTCGGCTTCGTCCCTGCTGCCTGCCGGAGCCAGGTTGCCGCCGTCGTGCTGGCAGCGCTCTTGGGCAGCGTTCCAGCCCAGCTCGGCGCGGTGCAGCGTGTAGCAGGCGGTGTCGGCGCAGAGCACCTCGGCGTCCTCGCCTCGTGCCACCACCATCAGCAGCGTCAGCAGCTGCAGCAGCAGCAGGGCCGCGGCCATCCCGCCGGCTGGATGGATGGACGGACACTGCCTCACATCCCCTTGGCCCGCCGAGCTCACCCCACGCGCATCCTGTGCTGCCGGGGCTCCTATTTATCGGCGGAGGCTACTGCTTCCTGTAGCGTGTTAGTGGCGGGCGGGATGTTTGCCTCTTGTTTCTTCCCTTCTCTCCCGGTGAGGCAGGCTGCTGGTTCCCATTTCAGGCGTTTTGCTGCAGAAGTGCTTCCTTTATTTTGGCCGGCGCTGTTTTTCTGTATGAGAAATCAGCCTGCGTCCTGTTTTTTTTTCTTTTTTTTCCTGGTTTGGAGGGCTAGCTCTCCTCTGTCTTTCCGAATCCCTAATAGGGCCTTATAGCTCTCAAGCACGTGTTGCTGAAAATCGGGACAAAAACAAACACGACAAGCCGTGGGATCCCTCGCCGTCCGCCTATGAAAGAGACGGAATATTTGGCATGGCGTCTAGTGCGCAGAAACTGCATTTTCAGCGCACTTTTCCCCTCTTGGTGTGCTTTAAATAGCTGGACGAGCCCTGGAATAGGAGCTGGGTCGTGAGAACCTCCAGGCTGCCAGGAGGGAGCTGAGCCCATTGAAGCACCGCCGCAGCCTTGGCCCCATCCAAATAGCTCCTCACCTGACCCCAATCCCAGTGCAGGGCAGTCCGCTGGGTTACGTTGGTGTCAGGGGAGAAGGCCATCAGTTCCAGGGTGAAGATGTGAACACAGTGGGCTGTGATGTTTAAACAAACACATCACAGCTATTTATTTGTTTATTTTTACTGCAAACTGTCCTTTTAAAGCCGATTCCTGCCAGCGAGAGCAGTGTTTGCAGTGAGGTCAAGTTGGTGACAGCATTACAGGCGGTGTGGATGAGTAATAGTCCGTCCTGAAGAGCTGCACAAAAGCCTCTCCAGATATAATGCTCCTCTCGCTTTCCATTCACTGTTTGGTTTGAGATGAGCAGGCTGGAGAGGCTCCACGACACCAAGCAACATGGGACAGCTCATATGCCCAATCATCAAAGGTCTGGTATGTAAGAGGGTGGAAGAACAACAGAGCCAAGTGCTAATGAGGAGCACAGCATCCTGACACACCACGGGACTGCCACGGGATGCGAGGAAAGTGGGGTGATAAGAAGAGCTGGGATGAGGAACAGCTGCAGTTGTTCCTGCCACCTCCACCTGGATGAAGGTGCACCTCATGCGCCTCCATTGGTCGCTCTGAGCGACCCATGCTCCATTTCCATTTATACCCTAAATACGCAAGTCTCCAAAACCTGAAAACTGTGGATTTCTGTTTTCATTCCCCAGACTTGCCCACGTACCACATCCCTGCAGGGGACCTGGGAGCTGAGTACTCATGCTGGCTTCCAAACCTTGGCACACCTAAAGTTGCCACAACCTTCAGCCCCAAAGAGAAGGCAGGAGGTGCAACCCTTTTGCCAGCATCCCATGAAATGCACTTTGGCCAGCTGTGGGATGGTGTTATCTGCCTGCTCTGATCAAAGGAGAAGCGTTGCTTGGGGAAAGCATAGGTATCACTTCACAGCTAGCACTTGCAAGCCACGGAGAGTTCTGGTTTGGTGACGAAACTACAGCACTGGCATGGAAGGAGAAAATGCTTTGATGCCATCTAGAATTCTTTTTATTCAAAATTTCCTACTGGAAGAAATGGGAAGAATTCTCTTTTTTATGTTAAAAAATAACAGTGCTCAATGCAAAAGCATTTCCTTTCTGTTACCCCAGAAAACGTCTTTATTTCTGTGAAAACACTGCCAGCTGACACAGCCTAATGAACTGAGTACTCACTCTACCATGTATTTCAGTCGACCCATACAAGCATTTTTGTCAAAGTTCCACAGCCAAAAATGGCTGGTTCTCAGCCCCAGCTCCTTTGAACCCTTTCCAGTGGGGGTTATGGACAAAACCAACGGTAGTTGGATGTGTAACGAGAAGTGATGTGTAAGAGGTTGCCCCAGCTGCTCGATCAGTTGCTGGTGATATTTTTCCTTATGTCACGCACGAGGTCTAATGGGGTCTAAGGTGTGGCAGTGAGGGTCTGTGTGCAGTGGAGACAGGTAACAAATTTTTCCACTGGCTTTTTATTTTGAAGTAAACTTTCGGTTTTTGCTGCTAGAGCTGGTTATGGGCTGGTTGCAGTTTCACGGACAGGAAGTTTCCCCTCCCTGCACTTTTCAGTGAGATCTTCGTCTGCAAAGCTCATGTTAATGTTTTTGTCTACAGATTTGACAAGAGAGTAGGTTTTGATGACTTAAAAACACATTGTGCTCCTATTGCTTTTATTAAATACATCAAGCTTATTAATTTTTTTTCTTGGCTGGGCTGGTGTTCCTATTTGAAAAGCAAGAAGGTTCTGAATTAAAGGGGGTTGAATTCTCAGCCCCTGTGAACAAGTCTATAAACCCCTGTCTGGGCTGCTAATCAAAACCAAATTATCTTCTTCGAGACCAGAAATGCTGCCCAAAGGCACACTGCAAATAAAAATAACAAGGAACTTGGTTAAAAAACATTTCTCAGGGGCCAAAGAAGGAAATGTATACGGTCTGCCTGACATCACCACCAAGTGTTTGTGCAGAAGGCTCAAGGCTAGGACAAAGGAAAAGTGAGACTGGGGGTGGGGTACACCTGCACAAATAGCTGCTGAGAAGAATAGGAGGAACTGGGTTTCCTCTGGGACCCCGAGGACGAGCAAGAGCGGGGCCTCACCTCCCTGATGCCGCAGGGATGGACGTTGTTTGTCAGTGCAAGAGGCTGGGCTGAGATGTTGTGTGCTGCAGCTGGGCCAGCTCCCAGAGATGGTTTAGAACACCGTTTATACAGCCTCCTCCATGGCTCACAATAACATCTGATTGGATTAGCGTGCTGGAAGGACAGGAACCTCCACATCAGATCTTTATCATCTGCTTTTAAAGTTGGAAAATCTTACTGCCTGGGATGTTTTCCAGTTGAACGTTTCCGAGGATGATGCCTAGTGGCTGGAATTAGTGAAGCTGCAATAAAAATGACTACCAGGAAAAGGACACTGATTCATTTAGTTTCTAACTACCATCTGAATTACATGTATGGCTAGAATGGGTTGCGTGCCTGGCAGCAAGTTGACAAAGAACAGTGGTTTTTCACAAGGTTCCCATAGAATGGACAGCTCCCAAAACTAGCATCTCCTGATTGTTTCTGTGGCAGTCTGGCCCACTCCATCTGTCCAGTGGTATGTTGTCTTTCTGCTGAAATGCTAGCACCTCTCAGGGAAAAAAAAAAATAGCAGCAGCTCCCTCCTGTCCTGCCTTGCAAAAGGCTGAGCTGTTTGTCATGAAGGGATGGTTTCCCTGTTTTCTTCCCTTCCTATTTTGGGATCTGACATTGAGGGTCAACTTTGCACTTGTTCTGGAAGGCTGTTCCTCAGTTACACGGGGACTCTCAAAATGTGAATTCTTCATGTCATGGTGTGCTGCTGCTTTTCTTGCCCAGCACACCCAAAAATTTCTGACCCCAATCCACGGAGCTGTGGGTCTCCTTGCCCTCCCTCCTCCAGCTCCTCCCAGACAGCAGCACCAGGAGCTGGCGCACGTGGTGCAATGCATCAGCCAAGCTGCCAGAAGCCCTGGGGTTATTTAAAAAACCTGGAAGGAAGTAGAGAAGCAAGTGACTTTGAGTACAAGGGGAAAAAAACAACAACAAATCAAAGACACTTCCAAAACTCAGAGGGTAAGAGGACAGCTCAGTGACCATGCCCAGAAAGGCTTTGCAAACAGTTGTGAGCGCACACACATTATGATATCACACACACGAGCATGCCTATCTATATGTGAATATTATTTTCAAATTTCTTCATTTGGAGGATTGGCAATTCATGACCAATGGCATTTCATTTCGTTCCTTTTACTATTTTTATCAGCAAGTGTTTATAAGAAAGTTTATAAGAAAAGCAAAGGAAAACACATAATCTTTGGTGGTAATTGAGAGCTGTTTTCCTACGCCCTTCTTCCAGTGCTGTGTGACTGCAGAGCCCCAGGGATGTGACCACCCTCAGAGGTGATGCATGCAGGCAGATGCACATCTGGCTGTGCAAACACAACAGCTGCAGGATCAGGATGCTCCCAGGTAGTGAGGGCTGTGCACACACTTCTAACAGCAGCCCATGTGAAAGCCAGCCCCATAGGGGAGTGCTTCCTGCTGCCACCAGCCTCCATCTGTCCAGCCGAGAAGAAACAGCACATGGCATCATGTCTTGCTCTGAGCTCCTCTTTGTTTGTCCTCTGTTTTTGCCTTTGTGCTGTAGGCAATGCTTACCATCCAGCTGACACAGGGAGTGTTTGTGCTGGGGTGGGGATGCTCCAAACCTAAACACGTGTGTTGGCAGGAAAATGGCTTGGCGTCAGTTCAATGGATGGAGAGCGTGGGGCTGGCTCCCATGTCCTGTAAAGCTCGTGGGATTTTCCACAGCCTTCTGGCTTGGGAATGGAGCTGCTCGTGGGCCAAGCAGACCATGGGCGTGGGGAAAATGCAGCTGCCTTGCAGCATGTTCCCTGGCTAAGGACCGCTGTGCCAAAGAAAAGAAGGGCCCTCTTCCTGCTTCAGTAGACAAAGGAAGAGCAACTGAAGTCATCTACCTGGACTTGTGTAAAGCCTTTACGTGGTCCCACACCACATCCTTATCCCTAAGTTGGCAAGAGATGGATTTGAAGGCTGGAGTATAGGTGGATAAAGAGTTCATTGGATGGTCACAGCCAGAGGGTTGTGGTCGATGTCTCCACATCCAGGTGGAAACCAGGCATAAGTGGTGCCCCCCAGGGATCTGTCTTGGGACCGGTGCTCTTCAACATTTTTACCTCCACAAAACAGCCCAGCAAATCCCATATCCAGATAACACTCATGCCATGTGAACACCTACAGAAATGGTCCTCCTTCATCCCAAGGCAGTGCTGACAAACCTTTGGTGTTTCAACCAAACCAAACCAAACCAAACCAAACCAAACCAAACCAAACCAAACCAAACCAAAAGTAATCAGTCTGTGTGATGCAGAGGGTGTTTGAGGTACTGCTGCAAGCACGTCTTTTAATTTTTGCTTCCAAAAGTGGTGAGTTTTGTGGGTTTTCCTTTCTGGGCTTATTTCCTACAGGCAATAGCTGTACAATTCAGATTTCCCAGCAAGGAGCCCTCCACTGGCCAGCCATGCCTGCCTCACTAATGAAACCAGAGGAAATGATGCTTTTCCTAACAGCTCGAGACACCTCCAGTCCTCCAAGTAGAAAGCTCTCCTCCCACCAGCAGTCCGAGCGAGGAGCTGTGTGTTGTCTCCCTGGGAATAACAAGGAGGGGAGTGGGAAGAAAATTAAAACACATGCGGTGAGGACGCGGTGTGAGGAAGAGCTCAACTCACATACCATCTCCTTTCCGCTTATTACACTCATTTGATTTCCTGGGGATGTTTCCTATGTAAATTGTGTATCTGCTCTTACTGCAGAACAGAAAGTTGCTCTGAAATGATCTGTTTAAGGGGTTTATTCCCCAATTCAGGTCACTCAGTGGGGGGAAATAGTTCCTGGAGTTGGGCTCCTTACTGCTCTGTCCCTTCTGGCATGCTCCTGTGTGATCCTGTATCAACATGAGAATAAACAACAACATTGTGCACTTCTCTGTATTAATAGGCAGCAGTTTTTCACTTGCCTCCCCACCCTTTCCCTCCTCCTGCTTCTGAACGCTTAAAGAAAGAACCCAGAAGTCAGGGGGACGCTTTGACATCAGCTCACAGCAGAGGTTAGCTCTCTGCATCTGTTTGCAATGTGCACTCTAAGCTTGCACACTCCCCACCATGTGTTTGAGATTAATAGAAGAGAAAGAAAATGCCTCCCTGCTCCAAGGCAGTGCCAGGACCTGGCAGAGCTCGACACCTCACTGACCCCAGGGCATTTCCCCACCCTACATCAGTGGTGCATTCCCTCTGCTCCAGCATAAATTCAGGTAACACTAGAAAATGGCTGTGGGCAACGGGCCAGACCCTGCCCAGCAGGGCAGGGCAGAGATCTGACAGCACTTAGTGCTGATCTTGAGCTCTTTGCCCAGAAAAAAACAAAAAACTTAACTCTTTACCAGCTGGGACTCCACTTGGGGGAAAAACAAAACAAAACAAAAACCCACAATAAATGCAGAAATGCTTTTATCCTGTTTTCATGCAGCTGGTTTTTGGAAGGCTGGATCTGCTGGACCACCCTCGTGGCTGCTGTGCCATTGGGAAGCATGGACATCATTAGAGGGGGTGGATGTAATGACTCTCAGTGGACAGACATTCACCATCGAAAGGCTTCTGCTTGTTTTCCAATTACTTTAGCAGGAACAGGGCTGTCCAAAGGAGGACTTAAAGGTCCAGTTGCTATGCTCAACCCATAGCACAGCAGCTCTTGTGGTGCAGAGCCAACAGTTTCCCCATTCCCTTCCCCATTTCCTTGGCTCTCCTTCAGTGCAGGGAGAAGAAAAAGGAGGGGGGGAAGAAAAAAGGGGGAGAAATGAACTTCATTTGGAAAGCTGGGAGCAGTGGTAAGAACTGGGGTCACTCTCCACTTGTTGCACCATTCAAAGCTGCTCACACTGAGAATTTCATCCTTTGTGATCTTCCTCCTTTTCTAGGAAAACCACTGCAAAATCCTAGTGCAACTGTAGGGCAGAGGAGAGGCGATTGATGATGTTTTCTGATGGAGTAAGCAAATACTTATCTGGATGAAAGGAAATGAGTGGTGAGTTCCCACCCGAGTACTGCATCACTTCTGAGCACTGGCGCTGCATGCCTCCCTTCCTCCCTTTCATTGCCTGAAGAGGAGGAGGGGAGATCTGCCCCTTGCCTGGCTCCCAGGGCTGTTCCTCCCCTGGTCTGAACACAGGCTGATGTACCCTTGGCCATCCTTACCCATTGGGAAGCCGCCGGTAAGCTTGGGATGACAAATAAATCACATCATGCAACAACAATGACAATAGCTGGAAAAATAGGAATCATTAAAAAAAAAATCTAATAATAATAAAAAATGTTGTTAAGAGTTCCCAGCCTCCAAAAGCCATGTCTGCAGCACGCTCAGGAAGGGCCTGAGCAAACAGCCACGCTGGCTGTGAAGTTGAGAAATAGAAGGAAAAATCAGATGAGAAAACATCCTTAACACGCTTTTATGCCTTTATTTTCCTTCTGTTGGCATAGCTTATGAGCTGCCCCTATCTGCAGCAAGCATCACCATGTGGTCTCTGGTGCCTGGGGAGAGACCATAGGGGACTTCTGTTCAAGAGGAGCAATGTTTCCAAAATTTTATGTCACATTTCAAAATAGCAGCAGGTGAACCTTGTCCTGTGTGTTGGCTTACGTTTCAAACTGCCCAGGAACTGGGGAGAAGTGCTTCCACTGATGGTGTTTTATTTCTGAAGCTTTTGCACCTTTTTCGTTCCTCTTGAAATGTGGAAACTCCTAATAACACAACTCTCAATAGCAGCACAACACCCCCAGTAGCACAACTCCCAGTAACACCCTCAAGGCTGAGGCTTTCCTTGCTGAACTGAACCTTCTTTTGAATCTCTCAAGTAGCTCTTCTCCAGTGCAGACTTACTTCACACCGAGGATAGACACCTCCAATCACCTAGACCAGTGTGCCTCACAGCCTCTTGCCCACTCCTCCAGCTGCTCGTTCCTCTTCACTTTCAAGGTGCGCATCCAAGCCCTGAAGCTTTGGAGATCCTTTCAACTTGCTGAATTTGCAATGGACTGTGAGGAAAACTACCATCTATCAGCACTTCCTTTTTCCTTCCATCTCAGAGATGAGGCAACACTGCCTATGTTTTTAATTGCTCAAGTGGCTGCCTGCGGGAAAGGTGCATTGGCATGATGAGAGGCAGTTGCAGCATTTGGGGTGATAGGCAAGGACTTGTTGCTCTTGGTGTTTACTGATCAGAAGGTTTCTTTCCCACGGGTAACTCATCCCTGTTAGGTGAGGAAGTCAGGACATAGTGGCACCCAAGGGGAAGACTTCAGGGCCCCTCACTGACTCTGAGACACTCGCTTACATCTAGGACAACCATACAAGTGCACGAGTGAAGGTGCTTCCAAATTTCTGTGGCTTCCTTTCTGGAGAAAAGCCATGGGAGTGGTAGGGTTTGCATTAAACATGAATTTCCTCCTCTTATGGAATGTTTATTCCCAATGCACAGTTTTCTGCCTGCTTTCATTCAGCCTCCTGCAAGAGTTTGTATATCTGCGGTCCTCCCGTGAATTTCCTGCCTAAGGTTTGAAGCCTGGGACCTCCAAGGAGGAAACACAGAAACGAGGAAAAAAAAAAATCAAAGGTGGTCCGAAATGGCTTAAATTGAACTTAGTACGGCTGTGAGGCAGCATCCCACACCCCACAGCTGCTGGCCTCACACACGTGCAAGATGGTCCTGAGGAACAGGCGGGGTCTGGGTGGCAGGCCCTGAAAGGGAAAGGAGGTGGAAATCCTCTGAGGGTCTGTATCTGCTGAATCTCACTCAATTAATGTGCTACAATGCTAAATACATGCCTTCTAATGCTCAGTTTATGCATTATATAGTATATATAACAAAGAAGCCCAAAGCTGCAGAGGCTTTTCGGAGAGCTGAAAACACATGTGAACCTGAAATATTCGTGACTCAGGTTGACCTGATGCTTGCAAGGGGAAAGGGGTATTGCATTTATTGCAAAGCCAGAATGAGCTCCTTTGCACAGCTCTCAAGTGAAGGATGTGTCAGGAGCCAGCTGCTGCATGCTGCTGGAGCTTCATTTCTGGTGTCATCAAAGCCAACATAAACAAGCGGGTTATCTCCATCTAGCACTATTCAATATAACCCTCATATCATAACCACGTCTAAACAGAAAGTCAAGGCAAAGGCAAAGATAAGCACCATCCGTGCTATGTGGTTGCCTCTTCGGATGGTCTGTTTGCACTGAGTTGAGTTTGGGGTCAGGCTGGAGGAAGCAGAGCAAAATAACGCAAAAAAGAGACAGCTTTAAAAAAGAAAAAGCCATGAGCTTGCTGTGACTCAGGAGCCCCTTGAACAAGGAGGTGATGCTGAGGAAGCTTCTCCTCATGTACACAGATGATGGGTCTCGCCCCCAAACCAGCAGGGAAGGCTTTGCTCCACACCTTGTCTTCTTTAAGAATGACACAAAATTTGAGCACTATTGTTTTGAGCAATGATTTTGGCAGAAATCATCAGTGTCTAAGCCCACTGATATGCAGAGGTCTGTGGAACATGAGTGAGTGGTGGGCAGTGGCTCAGCGTCCCATAGGTGCACACATGAGGTCAGATGGGGATCTTACCCAGCACCTCCCTGTCAGAACAATAGCATGTCCTTATCCGAAATGTGTCTCCACCTCGATCTGAAGAACTCCAGAGAACTGGAGGAAGCAGCTTAATGTCCTAGAAAAAGGAAACCAAGATTTCAAACAAAGGGAAAAGTTTATTAAGGCGTTACTGAAGGCAGTCTGTTCTGGAAATGATGGTCAGCATTGTTTAGCTTGATGGAAAGGCGTGCCGCACATTAAGAACCACGTGTGCAGGCAGTGCTCGGGTTTACAGGGCACTTTCATTGCTCTGGCACCATTTCTTCAGGCTTTGTCCCTGAGAAACATGCTTGGAAGGGGAGCATCGTGGTTCCTGGAGGGAGGTGGCACAGGAAAAGCTGAACACACCCTCCTTGCACATGGTGACTCATGTGAAGATGGGGTCCCAACCAAAGGTCACGGAGGCAGAAGTGTTCCCTTCCTGGGGCTGTCATGCTCTGGTGCCCAACACCCCATCATCCTCCCAACTCCTCAGCCTCACCTCTGTGGCACCAGTGATGGCAAAGCCATCAGCAGTTGGCTGCACCTCTGCTGCCATAGCACACTACCGTTAAATCACAGCTAAATCACTGCCCATCATGCTGTGACTGAATCCTTTAACTCACCTTTACTTAATGGGGCATCACAGTGGACCTTGGAGGGCTTTTTAGGAAGCGGGGCTCCTTCAGCCCCTCAGCATTATTATGCTGCCTTTCCCCAGCAACGGGGTACACCCCAACTTTCCCAGTGCTCAGCAGCAGGGCCACGCAGGAAGGCAAAGCACTCTGCACCACAAAGCCTTATTTCCTGCAGGGAGGCACCCCGCAATACAGGAAAGCATCAGCAGTTTTCTGCTGCTATTGCACACTCAGGGCAGCCCTGCTGCTGCATCCACTGTGTGCCCCCTTATGGCCCCACGCAGCAAAATATCACATCAAATAAAAATAAGAAGCAAACATCAATCCCCTCTCTGGAAAACCAGCGGGGCTCAGAGGGAAGGGTGCTGATGGGGAGAACCCGGTACGCTCCTCCCCAGCACCGGAGGAAAAGTGCCTGGTGCTGCTGCTCCAAAATCTCCCCACTGAACACTGACACACGCCAAAGAAAAATCAAAATCCAGAGGTCCTTCCAGCAGTATCTCCCATGAATCAATCTGCACAGCTGTGCACATACCCATACAGCCCAACTCTGCCACACTGGTGCTTTGTCCCTGTTGTGTGAGTTGGTTTTGTCCCAGTCCAGCACACTGGAGCTGCGCTGTTCTGAAAATCAGGTTCCAAAAACTCACTCGGTTCATTTGGTAAGGATCCTCAGGGCTGCTGTGGCTCTCGCTTCAGTATGAGGTGGACAATGACGTTTTCTGGTTATCTAGACAGAAAAACAGACTGCAATGCATCGTCACAGAATGTGGATGCTGGAAATGCCAGTCCTCAGGGCACGGGAATGAGGCAAGGAAATCTCAAGCAGGAGCTGCAGCTCAGCGGCCAGGCTTTTCTTCTTTAATTTCTATGTCCTTTGCGCAGCTTAGTTATGGCCTGTATTTTAGTGATTTACCAAGGGGTGACAAATCCATGTGTGCTGGAGCTGTGGCTGCTGTGGGATTGCATCGATGCCACTCATTTGCAAAATCTTTGCCATTTCACTGCAGTGCCTCCTGTTCAATAATGCCTAATCCCAATGAATTCTCACTTTATAGCCTGATCCTGACAGGAATGGGCTCGCTGCCCCTGCAACAGCCACTGTGCTTCAGCTGAGGGCGGCAGTGGGAGCTTCAGATAAGCATCTGGATCCTGCCATTGTTATCCCAAAAGGAGCAGCAGGAGGAGAGAGGTGGGGAGCTGAGCGGTGGACCTCAGCAGCCAGGGCGCTGAGCTGCCCACTTTGTTTCTCTCTCTGGGAGGAGCAAAATTCCACAGCCTTAAATCACTCAGTTCGCACAGGATCAAATAAAAACACCAGAAGTCATTCAGGTGCGAAGGAGATGCTCGCGGCTGCGTCCCCCCACCCGTCCTGGCCACCTGCATGCTCCAGCCCCAGCCAAGCCCAGATGGAGGCAAGTACAGCCTTCCCACTGACCTCACTCCCCAAACATTCCTTCCACCCCGTTTTCACAGGAAGGAAAGGAGTGGAGAATTAAGGACGGGAGGCACAGAAGGATTTAGGGAAAAACACATGCCCTCAGCTGCCTCACAACGTGCTGAGCCCGTGCCCAAAGGCTTGGCCACGGCTGTGGGACGCCTGCAGATCAGCTCCCCCCAGTGACAGCCTCACAGGCTTTCTTGCATGTAAGATTTGCCTTTGGGCTGAGGCTCCGAGTTCCCCTTCGCTCATCCTGATAAAGCTGATTCATCCCTGTTAAACATCTCCCGGGTGGCTTGGTGTCATTTTCAGAAAATTGCCATGAAAATTCGCACGGTATTTCTTGGCATCTCCTGGCACATCCACGCTGCACCTCTAATCAGCAGCTCCACTCCTGCACAGCATCCTTGGGGGGAAAGAGCAGCAGAGATCAGATGGTTTTGCTTCACCAGGAGGTACCTGTAAGGTGAGGAGCCCAACGAGACCGCAGCACACAAAGCCTGCAGTCCCGTGAGAACATTCCCCGGGATGCAGTAGGAGCGGCTGACGTGCCAGAAAATCTGTGTTGTGGTCCTCGCTCCATTGCCATGGCAACGAAGAGCAGAGCTCTGCTCTGACATCAGCAGCGAGGTCATCGGCATCTTGCCTCCTCCCTTTGGTGCTGCTTTCGGCAGGGTTAAAAGCTGTCCCGTGAGAAGGGGCTTGGGGACAATGACATGTGGTGGACTAGGGGTCAGCGCGGGGCTGACCCTGGGATGTCTGAGCTGTGACAGCAATCCAGAGCTGGCATTCGTCCCCTCTTTGCCTGAGGGTTGTCCCTGTGTGTCCCCTGCCCCACGATCTGCAGGCAACAGGAGGCACCTGCTGCGTCCCAGCTGCTCCCATGGATGTCTGGTGTCCTTTCACCAACACAAGCCCCTGCTTCCAGAGCTCATGTGAGAAAAATGAAGTTATTTTTGTCCATGTGTGAAAACGACTTTAAACTGGCAAACCAGATGGAAAAAATCATGAAATTAGACCACGTTCCGGGACTCCTTAAAGGCCGTGGTGATGGCAAACATCACTCTGGGGAGTTCATCAGCCCCGGAACGGGGTGGAGAAGCTGGCTCAGGTCCTGCCGGCTACGCGCGGCGCTGCCCTGGTGAGCACCGGGAACAGCTCACAAGCAACTTCAAGGAAATGTCATGAGCTGGGTGATATTTTCTTTCTGAGGCAGAGGAAGCGAAATGAGAAATCATGAGAAGGCAGAGCCAGATATCACCCCTCTGTGGTGATGTACATCAGGCGGGGTTGAGATCTGCTGGTGCCAGCTGCTGTGTGGGGCAGCATGTCCCTGCCTGTGCCACCAGCCCAGAAATGAAAGGAGCCAGAAGGATTTCCCCAGGGTTACAAAGCCTTGAGCAGGGCATGGACAACACCTGCTGTGCCCCAGCACATAGATCCCCTTCTCCCAAAAGTCTCTGCTCCCTGTGGGTCCTGGCAGCTCGTGCTACTGCAGTGACATTTTGGTGCAAGCAAGCAAGTGCTGCGGCCAAAGCGCGATTATTGCCCACGTTCCCAGGAATGAAAGGCATTCTTTACTGCCATCTGCAGACACAAATCAAAATCTGTGACAGCGACGATGTCTGAGGTTTCCCAGTGCCACTGATTTGCCCCATAGGTACATCTTTTGGGAACGTTTCAGCAAAATTCCTCGACCTCTTTCCCAAAATGTGCTAAGGAAAATGATACACCGGAAAGCACAGAGCCTGTCTGGGAAAACCCAGCAGGGCACACACAGCCAGCGTGAGTGGTCAGTGCACCCTTCCTGTCCTGGCCCTTTGGAAGCAATAATATTGCATACCAAGACTGCCACTCTGCTCTCAAAGATTTTTCTCTAAAACCACAGCACGTAGGAAGCAAATAGAGCCCAAGGATAGTGCCAAGGGCTGAGGTGCTTGCACACAGTCCCTGAGCCAAAGCAGTCAGGGTGGGGTTCTGCATCACGTTATCAACGTCAGCTGCATTATCTTTTTCTAACGAGAGCAGCAACGGAGCAAAGAAGCGATTTTGGTGCTTAGTTGCAACGCACATTCTGAGAAAAGACGTAAAAAAAAACCAAAAAAAAAAACCCACAAAAGAAAACCAAAGCAGAAGCCTCAGCTGGATATCAGCCAGCACTGCTGTGTTCAGCCCCAGCGGTGCTGGGATTTGGCTGTGCTTCCCTTGCAGCAGCAGAACAGGCAGGCGTTCCCCAGCAGTGGGGTCAGGGTGCATTTAAGGCAGCTCGGGGACCCACAGATGACACTGGAGGTGCATTGGAAGGTCCTCATTGCAGGGGAATTCAAGTCAAACTTGCCTCCCTATGCATTCTGCCCCTCGTGCACAGGAGCATCGTTCACACCCTCGTGTGACGTGGGCTCTTGTTAACTAGCCAGTGTGATCTGTGTGGAGTTCACCTTGTGGTGCACGGCTCTGTGGGGTCAAGAAAGGACTATGCACACTTCTTACTGTAGAACAATACAATACAAATGAAAAAGCCCTCCAGCAGATGATGCTCTGGGATTCTAATTAAAGTGAAGTAAAACACCGTAAACTCGAATGCCCTCGAGGGAACATTTAACTTTCTCCACTCTGGCACTTCTATAGCTCTTGAATTTGCATGTTCCTGGAGTTCTGCAATCCTTCAAGATCCTAAAGTGAAAGCAGATGCTTTTAACAAAGCGCTCGTGGCCTGAGCAGAAGTCAGCACTATGTTATATGAGAGGGAGGGAAACTTTCCCCCCCCTTATAATGGTAGCCCCATGGCATTGCCAGACTGATGAGCAGAACGAGTTCCTGTTTTTTTCCTTCGCTGCCCTTCACTGTGACTCTCTAAGCTAAATAATTCAGTATTTCCCACCCGCATACAGAGCCTTCAGGACTGGGAGAGGGCAAGGGCGGCTTGGTGGAAAGAAAAGCTCCTTGGTGGGATTCCAAAAATAACCAGTTTGCTAGCAGGACAAAACTGTCCTTCATTTAATGACCGAGCTGGGAACAAGCACTGAGAGATAAAAAGGGATTAATTGTGTTTTTAATGAGCTCAACATTCCACTTGCAGAGAGCAATGCTCGCTGCGGACCATGCGGAGATGACAGCGTCCCAGGTTCTGCCAGCACCATAGTGTGGGATGCAGTTCAGGAAACCAGGGGAGGTGGAATAAAAGGGAAAGGCAAGGAGGAAAACTGCCTTCGTCTGGTTCTGTGCCCAGCACAGCCAAGTTAGAGAGGTATTGTGGCTAAGCTAGATTAATCATACGCCTCCAATTAATCTGCTATCTAATAACCTAATGAGAAGCATAAGTCGGTATTCTTTAAATAGTCCCTAGAACCTTCTGTGTCTCTTGCTCTTTTTGATAGCTGGTAGATAGTTGCAAGAGTTTCCAGTAGGATCAGAGGTGATGCTTACAGACCTTCTGAAGTTAGTGTCAACAGGTAACGTGATAGCAAACAAAAATAGAGTCTGGGAGGCACTGCAGCTTGGTATCCATGAGAACCATGTATTTGGGAGGCAGGCTCCATCCCTGCCCTTTGCTGGCAAACACGAGGTGCTTCACCAGCCGCTGCTGCAGGAAGCAGCAATTTGCTGCCAAGAGCTCCCGTGCCCTTCTCCACATTGCTGCTGTAATTTGCTTCCGAATCATCTCTGTGCGGTGAGAATCCAGAGCTTTACAACTGGGAAGAGCCTTCTCTGAGTCCGACAGAAAATGCTGCTGTTCTCCAGTTGCCACTGCAAGATGATGGCTGATTAATCTGATCCGGCTATGTCTCACGTCACCAAAAACTGGGACTTTGGGACTGCACTGTAACGGTGTGTAGGCAGATGAAGCCCTGCCTGGTGCAGCTTTCCCAAAGCAGCAAATATAGAGGTGATATTGGGGCACAAACTGAGCCCTGAGCATGGGCTGCAGTTGGCTGCACTCACCGACTGCCACAGTATATGGGCAGAGTACAGCCTGCCCTCAGCTATCCTTCCCTGCCCAGCTTTCTCCCATCGCCGTGCCTTCCCAATGTTCTCTCTCCGTTCCCTTTCCGCAGTGTTTTTGCTTGTTTATCTGTATTTCAAATCACGTGGATCAGGTTTCTTGGACAAAAACCCAGAGCTCTGCATGTGGCTCCTTGTGCTGACGCTAACCCAGATTTCTGTCCAAAGCAACAAGCCCGCTGCAAGAAGTCGGTGCTGCGGGATCCCAGTGGATATGAGCAGGGATTGTCCTCCTCCTTCCACGTGTAAATTCATGCCAACGTGCTTTGCCCCATTGGCCCTAACCAAGGTGTTTCTTGGGGCATTTTGTTGCCCCAAAACCACACCCAGCGATACAAGAATGGCAGCATCCAAAATGAGGAAAGCTCCCCGTGACACGTGCTGTGCAGCTGGGGATGCGAGCCTTCCCAAACACACAGGCAATGACTAATCCTCCGAAAATATTTGGCCAGGTGTTTATTCCTCCAGGCAGCTGCATTTGGTGTTTGCTCATCGTGAAAAGCCACCACGCCCAACTGCAATGCCAGGGGCAACCTGCAGGCACCGGGTGAACTTGAGCAAGGCAGCATAAGGGGATCAAGTGAAAATTCAGCTGTCACTGCAGAAGAGCCCTTGGCCATCCTACTTGGAGCCCAAGCAGGTTTCTCTCCATCCCACCATCTCTGACTCTGCAGGAGCCTCTCATGGGACGTGACACTAGCCCTGCTGTTTGGCTTTTTGTGCTTTTTTTTACTTGAAAAATCCCCTCAGTTGACGGTTGGGATCAGGTGAAGTTTGTCTGGCATCACCTTTGTCAAGTCAGCAGCTATTTTCATGATGTCTTGGTCAAAGTAAAGGATAACATGAGCAGCGTGAGGCTGGGACTGTAAATCTGGCAAGAAACTGCAATTTTCTTGGCGTTAAGAATAACTTTGATTTTCTGCTTTATTTCCTTTGGCTGGGAGCAAGGTGCCAATATTCATTTACTCTAAAAATCCATTTGGCCCTATAAAGGAGAGGAAAGGGAAAAAATAAACTGTTTTTTCCCCTTTAGCTGATTACATTTTTGTTAATATTTAAGCGCCTGTAACTAAATAAACAGGAGGAGGTTTGTTTCCAGCAGGGGAAAGCACCAGCATCCTGCAGCTATCAGCAGCGTCTGCTGGCCAGAGACTAAACATCATCCACCTGCTTTCTAGCCCCTTGACAGACCTCTTTCACCGAGCCCCAGACTCAGCAAACTATTTAAATATAGGCTTGACTGGAAACAGGAAGAGTTATGGAGTTAAAAAAAGGTTTGCATACAAGAAGGAAAACTTGGCTGAGGTCTCCAGAGCTGCATCAGACCTTCAGGGCTTCCTAGAGCAGGATAGGAAATCACAGGCTCGCAAAGGCAATTGCTGGGGGAGATGGCTGTAGTTTATTACGGGTTAAAATATTTTGCTTCTCTCAAAGTTACGGGGCGAAGCAGAAGGTTACAATGTGCCAACAGCTTAAATATGTGTAATAAACAAGAGCACATAAGGGATGAGCTGCGCGGGGGATTTATTTGGTAACACAGCAAACCATTTGCTGAGGCACCTCTTCCATCTTGTTTCCCATCCGCCTAGCACACCACTTGTCAAGAGCGTGGTGTCAGGATTGCAGTGAATTAACCCAAAAGCAGCCCCTCCGGAGCCGTGGGAATATATCGTGTCACAGGGGCCTGAACACAGGGGTGAGCTGCAAAGTAAAAGTAGATGGAAAAAGCACTGCTTCCCATAATTCACAGATTCACCGATTTCCAAAGCCAGGAGGAGCTGTTAGTCCATCTCGCCTGCTGTCCTGTTTATCACTGACCGTGCTGTGTCACCCTGAGAGTGGCTCCTTGTGGCTATCTGAAGTCTGCCTGCTGGAAGGGCATTAACAACCAGCAGGAGGTAAAGAAGCCAATATTCCCTCTTGGTTTGCTCTAGCACACCGCCTCTCCCCAGCAAGACAGACCTCGCTGAGAAGTGCATTTGGTTTCTCTTTACTATTGTAATACCTCAATTTTAAAGGAAAAAAAAAAAAAAATCAGACGAAGATTTTTTATCAATCCTTATGGTTATCAAGCAACACCATGACCCTCAGAATCTTTTTCCATACATACCTACCTCCAGCTTCTTGTGGCTTGCTGCAAAAGCAGTGTAAGAGGAAGTATATATGGCATCTTTGATGTGCAGCAAAATCAGATGTCAGCATGTATTATGGAGAACTGCATTCGAGGTTAACCAGTACGTACCACTGACACAGAGACCAAAAGTCTGCTGTTTGCTTCTCGTTAGGACTTTGTCTGGAATTTGCATTTGTAGACTATGCTGAAAGCTCTGTCTCCATTTTGGGGACAACACTCGGGTTTGCTGAGTGGTGGCTTGGCTCCTGTTCAGGAGGGCTCTAGCTTCATCAGCTCCAAACTTGGGAAAAATGCATTTTGAAGCCCTCTCCTCCTCAAAGGCTTTGGCAGACACGTGCTTGGATTCCTCTCAATGTCATAGTCATCTAAACAGCATGGGATGAACTCGTCCCCCCAAGGAAACTGTTCAAATTGGACTTCGTTTGCCCTTTCCAGTATAATCTGACTCCTGGCTCCTTAAGCACTTAACTCCTCTTTTTCCCCTCCCTCTGGCAAAGGGGCAGCCCAGCACTGATCCACTTAAGCTCGTCCCTTAAGAACACCCTTCATGGACCGGCTCCATCCCCACACTCTGCTTGCAGCAAGTTGCAGGGTTAACTACGGACGGCCTGGGCATTGCAGTCCTTTTGTCTTGCATCTCAGGAGGCTGGGATTCTGTCATTGAGAGACCGGCTGTGCATTTCAGAACGCTGCGAATGACAAGCTGAGCTGCAGGGCTCTTCCCGAAGTCTGCAGCATCCTCTGGCGGAGCCGCAAGGAAAGGATTGCTGCCCAGAGGAGAGGAGCAGTGAGGTTCTGTCTTGTGTTACCAGGGCAGGGTTTGGGACTTCTCAAAATGCGCCCCAGTGTAAGACATCTGCAAGCACAGCTTTTAGAACAGGTCTTCTTTGGGACAGCTTTAAGAGCAGATGTTTTCTGCCAGGCTTAATGCAAGCCCTGGATTTCAGGAATCACTTTGCATGACCACCCCAGCAGCTCTCCCCGTGTCAGGAGCCTGTTTCCCTTTGTGAGTTCATTCTTGGGTACAGGAGCTTTCTTGTGGGCTTCAGAGAGGAAGGAATGGGTCAGCAATTAGCCTGGGACTTGGGGCAGTGCATTTCCATACCTCATTTTTCTTATTGATGTCCTTGGTGCCCAGAAGCAAGACTGGCATTTACAGAGGAGTGACCTAGCTGGCAGAAAAACTTGGGTCAGATCTGGTTCCCAGTGTTTCCCTTTTTCCTGCTCTTATTCACCATGATCAAAGCCCAAGGCATTCACTCCCAGGCAAAGGAAATAGATAAAATCTGGCTTCCCTGGCTGCAGTTCTCTTCTGGACTTTGCAGTGTTCTGTCAGAGAGGACAAAATGAGTTGTTGTGTCCTGCTGTATTGCAGCAGCAGTTGAGATCAGTCACAGGGCACCTCAGGTTCAGCATATTCCTCAGCCTGAGAGAATTCAGATACTTCTCTCCCAATTCTCAGCTGGTTTGATCTGTCCCGCTGAAACACTCAGAAAGGAGTTCCTGATTTAGAGAGAGCAAATAAGCCACTTGCCCTCTCTCTTCCCCTCCAGGGAAGCCCTTCCCAGGGCTTGAGATTCTGCCCTAAGAAGCCATGGAATAACTCACGAGCAACACACAACGTGCATCCAAGCATCCAGGACACATGGAGAGCCAAGTTCCTCTTCTCTGACCTCAGAAATACACCACCGACAGCAGGAATTCCAGCCTGCCCTGCTCCCTGAAGGCCCTCAGCATGCAAAAGCAATGTTCAGAGAATTCCTCCGAAGGGGACCCACAAGGATTGACATGCAGCACGACCCCGTGCAACAGCACTGCCAACTTTTTGCAGCAATTCACTCAAGTCTTGTGAAAGCAAGACTAAATTGGACAGGAGTCTGGCACTTCATCTTCCCTCACAACTCCTCTGGGTGAGAACTGTTGAGCAGACCAGGTTTCAGATAAAGTAAAAGCAAACACCATTCCCCTGTGCTAAGATACAGGAATATTATCCTGACATTTTAGCATGGATCACTCATATTGCTGCTCATTCGTTCTGCTCCTAGAGCTGTATCTTGACAATAGAAACATTCTCCGAATACAAACAAAATAATCAGTGATGAAAACCAAATTCACGGTGGAAGCGCACACTCCTCAGCGGGAAATCCATCAGACAAGGTTTGCCTCTTGGCCTATACGAGCCCAAGCCAGTTGAATTTCCACCAGTTATTTTTATTCTAAATATTTTTATTCTTTCCTACAGTAGTCTTGTTGCCACATAGCTGTGTGAATGTTTTCTAATATTTGGCCAGTAGCCTGATCATTACAGGATCCAGGTTCAAATTTGTGTAATGGAAGCACAGAAAAGAAAGGCAAACAGCATGATAAGTTCCAGTGATGTTGGCCTCATAGTGAGACTGTAAATTGAGGAATTTGTTTTACTTCAAGGAATTACAATCCTCATCCAACATTCTTGCAAGCTAGAGATTAAAACTTCCACTTCAGCTAAAATAATAGTTTCCACGAGGAATTTGTGATGTGTATTGGAAACAAGACTTGTGTGTTTTAAGTAGTTGGCAGCCCACTGAGTGACCTGTCACATCCATCAACTATTTAAAATCACTTCTCTTGATAAAGGACAGCTTGTGGTGTGAGTGCCTTTCCAGTTGATCACACTGGGTTATGGACGAGAAGCAGTCTTGTCCTGCAGGAATAATGGCTGCAGGAAATGTAAGCCCCTGACC
Source organism: Callipepla californica brunnescens (assembly GCA_023055505.1). Lineage (NCBI taxonomy): Eukaryota > Metazoa > Chordata > Aves > Galliformes > Odontophoridae > Callipepla > Callipepla californica. The sequence continues at coordinate 64,548,639 of JALIRH010000003.1, forward strand.
ATATTCCTCCTAAGTCCAGGTTTACCCCAAAAAAGTTTATGCCCTTAAGTTAGATGTGTGGTCGCTAGAAATCTAATCACTAGAAGTAATCAGCCAGTATCCATACTGGGAGATGTGGAGGAGCTGGATCTTGCTGCTGGAGCAAGCGAGGCTGCAAGATAAGACATCCACTGCTGCTGAAGAACGTGAGGAGCCATTGGCAATGTCAGCAATTTAACTACACCCTATCTGAGATTTCCAAGTGAAAACAGAAATCCTTAGGGAACAGAGCTACTTGACAAAGACACATGAATTTGGTCTCCTCCCATCTAGGGCTGTGTCCTCAAATAACGCAGTGGGATGCATTGATGGGGACCCTGCTCTTGTTGGTGCCCAGACAGCATCACAAAACTCAGTGCCCTTTGCGAGCTCATAGACCATTTCAAAAACACTCACAACGATTCTCTTAGACACCATTTTTTAGTTTCAGGTGGTTTCTCTGTTTAATGGTTTTTGCACTAATTGATTTCAATGGCAGATGCAAGTCTTGGGGACATGGTTTTGAGCAAGAGATGTGAAACACTTCATTTTGCAGAGGGGAAAACAAATTTTAACTTAATTGGATGTTTGTTTGTTTGTTCGCTCAGTGTTTTGAAAGTAGCTGAGCAAAAGCTATTTACATTTATGCATTTTTTTTTCAACTCTTCATCAAAAAGTTATATAAAACCGAAGTCCTGGAAAACCAAAGTCCTCACAGAAGCTGTTAATTTTACTGTCATCCAGCCTGGCAACGCAGAGAGATAGTAAAGCCCCAACCGTGGGCGAACAAAGTCCTGGCTTCCAGCTTGGATCTGTTTGCAGAACTGGGGCCCTGCAGCCTGATCTTGTGGAAGATTTCAGCAAATCTGGCTCACTTTCTCATGGGAAATAAATAAATAAATAAATAAATTTCACACAGCTTGCATGAACGCATTGCCCTGAGATCTGAGATTTTCTTTCTGAGGGTCGGAGAACGTCTTAAAGCTGTGTGTTTCCTAACCTCCCTGTTGTCTCTCTGTGGCAAGAGAATTTGTTATGCATGTCTGTCATCAAGCAGCTTGGCTTCAGACCCACAAAACCCCACTCTGGCTAACATCGTGATTGCCCTTCTGCAGGCAAAGCATCTCTGGGGTGCAGGACAGGGCTCGCATGGGGGTGTGGGCATATGGGAGGACCACTGTGCCCCTCCTCAGCAGGCAGGTGAGTCTGCAGCATGGGTTTATCGCTCAGGAAGCCTGGCTTTGTTTCTGTTATTCAGCTGCTGGCTGAAGGCTTCTTCAGGGAAAAGCCTTCCCCTCCCTGCCCAGCAGCCCCTTGCCCTCACACGTCCCTGCTAAACAAGCGGGAGCAGGTAAATGCCCGCGCCCAAGATGGCCGCCCGCTCCTGACACTCCGCTTCCCTCACTCAAGATGGCGGAAAGGCCGAGGCGGCTACGGGGATGAAGCCGAGGGCGGCCATGTCGCTTTCGGGCAGTCGGGCAGGACCATTGCGCCCAAGAGCGGGGGAAAGGCGGTTTCTCCCACAGGCGGCACGGTAGGCGAGCTACGCCGGGACCGTGGGGTCGGTGAGAGCACCTGGACGCCCATCCCGCCGGGGACTGCCGTGAGGGAGGGCCGAGAACTGCCGGGCTCGACGCCTCGAGAGGGAGCGTGGAGGCAGCGAGGCCTGGGCGCTGGCCGAGGCCTGCGGTGCTCCTGCTTGCCTCAGCCCCTCGACCTGGGCAGGTGGCCTCGATTTTCTCACAGAACGAGCGTTTGGACTTCGTTTCAGGCGTTTCCACTTGTTTCTCTCTTCTGCTTGCTGCTCAGTGAGGCTGAAGTAAAAGTTTCCCAAGCAGCAGTGTGGCTTTTGCACCCTGGAGGGTGACAGCTTGCTAGAGCCAGTGTGGGAACTGGTGTGAATAAACCTGATTTTCTAGGTGATTCATGCAGGTGAGTAACTCCAGCACTTATTTATGCCCTCCTGATGTTCTTTTTCGCTTGTGGTAACTAATTGTCTTCCCGTCATTCACATTTTAACATCACAGTTGCTCTGGAAATGCTATGTGACATGACGGGGAAAAAAGAAATCTACTCACCTTCATCTTGGGAAAGCTTTAGCCCAGGCATCCATCTCATGTTCTACTGAAGCTCTCGTGCTCTACCAACACTTCAGAGTCTAGGGAGCCTGCTTCCACAGGGGGTTTGGACTAGATGATCTTTAGAGGTCCCTTCCAACCTCTACAATTCCATGATTCATAGAAGCATTTGGGCAGCTTCTGCAGAGAATTAACTGTGGTCCAAAAGAGGTCTCGTTTTCTTCTCGCTCTGTCAGTAGGTAAGGGGTTCCTATATGCAAGGAGCTGTCGAGAGCGTAAAGGATCCCTCCCTGGGAGGATAAGTTAGGGAATAAGTTCCTCTTCACTTCTCTGGTGAGAAATTTAGAATTTAATTTAAAAGACATGGGGAGACTCAAGCAACCAAAGATTATGTGTACTTTCCAAAAAAACCCGACAGAACATGAAGTAAATTGAATGGCATGCTTATCAAAAATTCTGGCTTTAGTCCTTTTTTGTTTTTTCTCCCCAGGCAAATGAGGATACCGTCACTGTTTTCAATTAAGAGGGGTGTACCATGTCACATCAGTAAAGGCTCTGTCCCATAAAAATCACCAAGTAGAGGTGAATGGTGAAAGTCAAGAAACAATTTTTGTTTTAGAGATGTTTACTGTCACTCTTACAGATGCAGTTTTCCTGTTTTCATTTAACTAGAGAGATGCTGTTGAATGCATCATTGTAGCATTAAGAAAAAAAAAAAGAAAAAAAGAGAGGCACAGAGCTAAACATAAATTTTGTGGATTGGAAGCCACTGCTAGGCTTTGGTTTTGAAAACAGATGGACTTATTCCAGTGGCGTTATTAGGTACCGTAATTGAATAGAAATATGCTTTGGCTTTTGCAGTGGTTCTTTTAGGCTAAATTTTTGGACGTCTTGCATCCGTTCCAATTCTTTAATTTGAGTCCCCAGAAGTCAGTGTCTGAGTCTAGCAACTTGCTGCCTAATTTCAGCAAGGTAAAGCAGAATGATACTCATTAGGGCTGTTACCCTCTTGCCTGCTCATTTTTGCTACCGCTTTTGTGAGCAATGAGTGGTTCAGTGTTCTGCTGTGCTATATTAGGTGTATATAAGTCCTGCAGGAAAGAGAAGTGCCAATTGTTCTGAGATTTGGACTGGCTAAAGCAAAAGAGACTGGGGAAGGTTCCTTTAATGTGTTTGGGAGCCACAGTTAGGATTATGAGCACAGAGGTGTCTTGTGTTCATATGTGGAGGGACCAGTTTAAGCCTTGTAATTAATGTTACCATTTTTTCTATTTGCTGGCTGTTTTTTCATGCCAACATTAACCCATAACGCTTCTTAAATACATTCTTCTCTTTGATAAAAAAGGGAATGATTTACCACAGTTCTATCACCCTTGTTCTTATTGCTTTGGGTGGGAATTCCTCACGCATTTTCTCTTGCCAGTAAGCTTTAATGGCATATAAAGAGTAGGGAGAAAACAGCTTTCTTAATCCACTGGGGATAAGAAGATGCTCCTTCACCTCCCAAAGGAAAGCATCATACTTAGAAACTTTCTTCTGTTTTCAGGAAAAAAATAAAAAAAGGAATTTAGGTACTGTTACAATATCAGTGCAGCATTGCATTCTGAGCTCCCATCTCTGAAAGTAAAATGAGAGAAAACAAACTATTTAACACTACTTGAGAAAACTCAAGTTCAGTTTCCTGTCTAAGCAGTAACTAAAAGTAGTCTCGTTTTCTTCTGAAGAAGCAAAAAGGTGAGAATTGATTTATTTGCGGTATTTTTTTCATTAGGAAGTCATTTCAGTAAACAGTTCCCAGGCTGATTTAATCTAGAACCAGATGAACTGACGAGATCATGTTGGAACAAACCTCTCTGTTTGGCTCTGTATCAGATAGAAGTGTTAGCCGAGTTCACATGTGAGCATGTACTGAGAATTTATCTCAGATGGGGATCTTAAAAAGGAGGAGGAGATAATTAGCACATGCTCTGCTCATTGATTTCCTTAAGCACTACTGATCACTGAGCTGGCATGTCAGCTCTGCTCAGATGTGAGGAATGATGTGCTGGAGAAGGGCAAGCCAGGTGCCAGATGAGGTGGTAGGTTTTGTGAATTTGTGGCCTAAGTATAGGCATTAGCCTCTGGATCTGCATTTCTTCCTGCAGCTTGCAATCCAGGTGCTCCCTGTTCTTTCTGCACGGTATATATTTAGTAGTAGCTAGGCTTTCAGCAGGTTGCAAAAATCTTGGCCAACTCAGGGTGCAGAACGGTGCTGAATGCACTCACTGAGGCTGTCCTTGCTGTTCAGAATTCGTAAGACAGAGAAAGTGGTAATTGGATGTCTGCAGGAATCTGAATATAAGCAGTCCTTTTCCAATAGGATTTAGTCGATGTTATTTTGCACATCCCTCCACAATTTCCAGCTTCTGTGATCTCTTTCAGAACCTGCTTTGTCTTCTACTCAATATTTTGGCTACTTCTCCAAGCAGTCCCACTGATTTGGGTGGGATTTCTCAACAACAGCTTATAGGAGAGAGGACTGGGGATCAAATTCCTAACTGAGCACAGATATTGAGGTTTTGCATAAGTTGCCTTTATGGACATTCAGTAGAAATCTCCCCTCGTTTCCTAAGAACGTTACAGCTCTTAGTGGCAGCTTTAGAAGATCAACTGAAACCTGTAAATGCAGTTTTTAAAACGTTATTTGGGGTGTCACAAGTTAGGAATCACGCCTTAAAGATTAGGAGATGATTATCCTCAGTGGTGCTTGCTGCAGTAGCTTGTAATAGGAAGAATATTCTCAAAGCTGTCTCTTAAGCTTGCTGTTCAAAGCTGTTCTCTCTGGGCTGTGTATTGTATTCAACTTTCTAGGGCTGTATGTTGAAGACACATTTGTCTTCTTAATCAGACAGCTTATATCTGCCAGGAATGTATTTAATATAATGTCAAACATAATTCAGATGAGGAGTGAAAGCAAGCACAGCAAGCCAACCCTAAGCAGAGACTTTAAGCAATAGCAAGCTACTTTTTCTGTTTATTTTGGCCTAATGTTCCTCCCTTAGTGACAGATCTGTTGCAAATGTGCTAAATAACAGGCATTTAGAAACTATGTTGTACCAGGAATATAAGCTTAGTATCAGATCATGTATTAGAGGAGAATCTAAAGGCTTTAGTAAGAGTGTCAGCAATGTTGCTGTGCTTTATGGGCGAGGGTAAATGAGACTTCTTGTTCCAGAGTTATAGGTGTCATGTATGGGTTGAGATAGGAAAGCCACAGCGCTCTCCAGCATGTGGTTTACTGTAATGATGCGTAGCATCTGTCCCTGGAGCTGATGGGAAAGTGCACATTGTTCTTTGTGAAATTGTCAAGATGTCAGAAAACTTCTGACCCCGATGTTTGATGACTGAGAAGGAGCAAGCTGTTTGGAAATATTTTCCAAATAAAATACTACTACCTCCTCAGAGGAGAAAAAAAGTATTTCCAGATACATAGTTTGTCCCTGTATATTTTCTACATTTCTTTATGTACCTGAATATAATGAAAGCTTATTAATTCTCATTTGTAACCCCCAGGTCTGATTGTTTATGTGGAGGGGGCAAAACAGAAACAAAAGTGATCGAGGTTCAGAGATTCCTGCCCTGCTCTGGATGAGGGGCTGACTATCACAGTGAGCAGAGCCTGGTGTGGGATTGCTGAAACACAGGCTTTGTTTTAACACCAGCCTGGAAACAACTGGAAGTGACCTGCTGTACTTCGGTTCCCTCTCTGATACAACAGACACGGGGAGGGTTGCTTAGTTTTACAGTGAATTGCTGTGACCCCTGATGTTGAAAAGTGCTTATATGAAGTGTCATGTTATTATGTTACTCACATTTTGTTACTGTTACCATCTGTGCTCCAGAATGTTGGCTCTGAAGGATTATCCTGGAGTGTAAATCTGAATCTGTGACCGCAATAAACTGTAATCTGTGCTTGCTGGTGACAGTTGCATTGACAGAAGTAACCCTGAGGCCTTTAGTACATCTTGTAAACTGGGGATAGGGGCACAGCTCGCCACTGAGCTTTTAATGTAAGTGACTGAAGAGGTAATTCATGGAAGAGCAAGCATTCAAACATATCTGGTTTTTTTTTTCTGGCAGGATGGAGAAGAAGAAAATCCTAATGAAATCCAAGGTTGCAGCTCCTAATCTCCTGAGGGCGCTGCATTCTCTGTACCAGTTTGGTCACCTCTGTGACGTGACGGTTCACACACAACATCTGGGAATTCAGGAGGAGTTTCTGGTTCACAAAGCTGTCTTGGCAGCTTCCAGCAACTATTTTAAGGGGCTTTTCCTGCATGATGAGATGCTGGACACCAAGAACTGCACGGTGACTCTGCAGGACATTTATACAGAAGAGTTCACCTCCTTTCTGGAATTCATCTATACTGCAGAAGTAGAGATTGAAGCAGAAAAACTGCAACGAATGCAAGAAATAGCGGAAAGGCTTGAGTGCAAGGATTTGCTTGATATTTGTGAAGAAGTGAGAGCAGAGGGAAAGAAGGGTTTAGATTTGAGCCTCCATCTGAAAGGCCAGCTGTGTGAAAATGGTGTGCCACAGTGGACTCGCATCCAACAAGAGGACCGCAGACTGAGTAGCTCTTCCCAAGTGGTGGCAGTACCCATGCAGAGGAAACTCTGGGAGGGGCAGAAGCGTACGAAGTTGCTGGCTGATTATGAACTCATTGAAGGCCAGCAAGCAATTCTGGCCCAAGAGAGCACTGCTTTTCCGCAACAAAAATCTCAGGCAGCGAAGCTACCCAAATGTGACGGAATGGATAACGGGGACAGACTTGGCATGGATGTCATTAGTGTGGAGCAGGGGAATACTCATTCTCCTGTAAGTCAGGTTGGGTCAAAGGAAGCCTGTGTAGTAATTAGGGATGTGCTGTCTGAGCAGTGGGAAGATGGGAACGGTTTAATTTCTGAACTTAGCAGTAAAACCAAACGTAGGAGGTCACTGCAGCACGTGGCAAACATTTTGCCTGAGACTGCATGCGAGAAGTGCAATGAATCATTCCACGTTCTCGAGCAGTACCAGTCACATATGGAGCTCAAGCATGACATCAATCTGTCTGTGAAGTACAGCTGCAACATGTGCGAGCAGCTCTTCTCCAGCCACCAGAACTTGAGGCAGCATTGCCTTGCTGTTCATAGTGCTGAGCGGGGCTTCTCTTGCATGTTTTGTGACAAGAGGTTTAAGCATCAGAAGGACAGGAATGACCATATCCGAAGGGTGCACGAGAAGCAGCGGGATCTGCAGGCGTGCCCGTACTGCGACAGGGTCATCAGCTCCAAGTGTGGCCTGACGCTTCACATCCGGACACACACAGGAGAGAAACCTTACAAATGTGAGCGCTGCCCTGCCAGCTTTGCTCAGAGGTCTGCTTACAATACTCATGTAAGGTACAGCATTCTGCGTTTGTGTGTTTGTGTTCTCACAGGAAAATGTGTTTTGTTTCTGAGCAGCAGGATAGCATTTCTGAAGTCCTGAAAGCTTCACGTCAAGAATTCCTTGGACTTGACCTAAGGGGTGTTGAAATTTGTATGGATTTTTTTCAGGTTACTTCATCAAGACCTCGGTCTGGAGCATTGGATTGAGGTTTCCCAAACTGGGAATTCAGGCAAGCATTTCCTGTTGAATCAAAGAGTTCTTGCGCACAAGCCTCAGATTTTGATATTAAAATTGGAACCCCAAAAGAAGCAGCATCTGTTTAAAACGCATGTGAAAATCTTTCCTCTTTCTTGAAATATTTGTCGCTGCTTTCTTGATTCTTACCTAATAAATGCTAATACTAATAACTCCCTCCAAAATGAAGATTTGGAGAGCTAAATTGTATAAAAATACCATCAAATCAATTAAAAATCTGATGAAACGGAGAATGTGGAGAGAGGGAAGTTGTTAAACCAGGCAACTATAGACTTATAAAACATTGGAAGTTGTTCCATTTTGTTCTTCTGCACTTCTGCTCAGTGCTTTTCTAAGGACATCCAGGTTGGCTCCGTGCTTTATATTTTGGATTATGTTTAATACTGAGGATAATACAGATTGTGTGCATTAATCCCTGAGAAAAATTATTATGTTTAAGCATGTACCTATTAGTGTTTCAGATATAGGTTAGGAATGGTAGGCTCTTTCATTGTGGGCATGCTTTCTTCTAGCTTGTGTTGAATCCTGATTTCAGGGAAACCATCCGTAGGGCCTGCTCTTCTCCAGGGCAGGTGAGCTGTTAGAATCTGGGCTTGTTATTTATTGATTTTTAATAATCAGAGGTCCTCCAGGAGGACCTTGAGCTGTATTTCAGTAAGAAAATGCATCTGTTAATTCTCACGTTTCTGTGTTTGATAGGCAAATCCATAAGGGGCCTGTAAAAGCTATTCAGTGCATTCATGTGCTCTAAGGTTCTGTCCTCTGTACTGATGTTATTTCTGGCAGACCTGTGTCTAATTTGCTTTTAAAACCTTTGCAGTTCATTTTCCACGCCCTGGCTAGCGATAAGTGGAGTTAACTCTTGCAACTGAAGGCTTGTGAGGGGTTCTGTTTTATTTTTCATATATTTAATCTGTATTTCCCTTGGTTTAAGTCCTTCATTTCTTACACTGTCCACTGTGGTCTTGGGGGAAAATATACAGTCCATGTTTTGGTAGTAACCAGGTGACAAATACGCATACCTGAGAGAACCTGTCCTTGATGGACTCAGATGTTTTAGTTTTCTTTGACTGCCTGGGCCAGCTCCATGCAAAACTTCCCTGTTTGGTTCTCTAATCGTGCTGTACAGTCTTTAAATGGCGTGAAGAACAGCTAAAAGGAAATAGCTCCTCTAAGATAAACATGCCTGAATCGAAACAATTGAACCTATTAAAGTTGTTCCCTGTGTTTGTTTGTTTGAACAGAAAAATCCATGAATCTGGGCAAGAGAGGAAGCTTATGCCGGTCTGCTGGATGGTAGTTCCACCTACACAAAGCTGTGGCAGAGATAGTGATAGGGAGATATGGGATGGGACATCAGAAGCTGAACTGGGAAAGGGTGAAATGCACAGAGAGTCTGCAAGTCATGAGGAAGAATCTGCAAGACCACCTGTTACCCAGGCAGACTGCAGAGAGCCACAGGAAGAGCAGAAGCAGAAATGTAAGGAAGCTCTAACAAGAAGGGAAGCACTGGGTGAAGAAGGGAATGGAGCTGAAGGTGAGAAGAGTGTGAAGGGAGAGGAGGAGGTAGATTATGAAGCAGAGTATTTGGATGATGAAGGTACTAAGGATGATGATGAAGCCTGTGCTATGGAGGACAGTGAGGATGATGGATGCTCTAATGAAAAATGTGCTGAGGAATGTGAATCAGATGAAGACTTTAAGAAAAAGAAGGTAAATAGAAGTGGGGTGAATAAGAGATCTGCCTATGTAATAAGATGCAGTAAGTGTAGTGAGCAGTTTGTTTCCCGGAAAAAGTATGTGGATCACTGCAGAGATATCCATCAGTGCTTGCCTGGTAAAGTCTATCAGTGTGACATCTGCAGCAAGTCGTTTGCTAGTTACAACAGCTGGAAGGAGCATCGAGCGTGCGTCCACACTGATGAAAGGCAGTTTGCCTGCACCCTTTGCCATGCTACTTTTAAAAGAAAGAGAGATGTGAGGACACATTCCGTGCGGAAGCATGAAGGCAGAGTCAAACGCCCTCTGTGCTCTGTCTGTGGGAAGATCCTCAGCTCCCAAACAGCACTAGTGTTTCACATGCGGACACATACAGGAGAAAAACCTTATGAATGTGGCATATGTCATTCAAAATTTGCTCAGCCATCACAGCTTAAGATCCATACCAGGTCAGCCTATGGTACTGCTTCCCCCATTATCACTTCCCGCATGCCCCATGTACTTCAGCACTTCTTTTTCCCCTCATCTCCCAGTTCTTAGTCATTCTCCCTTGGTGTCGTTATGGCAGGAATGCTGGGATATGATGTGATGCGTGATATCTGTGATTAATTCTTCTGTGTAAAGGCTTTGTCTGCAGCTGGTCATTGCATAAATTTTGGTCAGGATTTTGAAACAGGTGCTCTGTGTGAACTTAGAAGCAAAAGCTAGTCATTTGAGACAGAGACTTCAAAATAAGATGATGGCCCTCACTGATGAGAAATAGGCTGAGCCAAGGACTTCAGAGATCAAGATGAAAAGACCTCTCTGTATGAGTCTGAGCAAGTCATTTGGCGTGGGATTTCATTTCTTCTACGCAATACAAAAGCTGGACTTCTCATTTGGGCTCCCTCTGAAGTCAGCGAGGCTAGATGGATGAATTGCTCTCTGGTGGAAGAGGTCCTTCCCAAGAGATGATGAGTCATCACATGGAATGTCCCATCTTCAGACAGTGAGCCTAGCAGACAGCAGTGCTAGAGGGCTAAAGCAGGGGAGAGAAATCCCATCCTTCGAGATGGTGGACCCAGATGATGGGGTCAGTAGGTCTTTTCTGTCTCCTGAGTGTTCTCACAGTGATTTTAAAAACTATGAGGTATGAAGCTGGGGCAGGAAAATGTCTGAGTGTCTGTGTCAGCTGAAACAGCAGAGCCTACGCTGTTTTGTCACAGTGACTTGTGGGATTTGTGTTGGGTAACTGGCTGTCTCGTATTTGCAGCGTTTTCCTGACAACTCAGAATTAGGCATGATTTTTCAAATCATACTGTTTGGGTTGGAATAAGGAAGGATCAAATGTCAAGGTCAAGCGTCAGGATCCCCGCCTCAGACTTCTTTGCTTTGAGCTAGTTTCAAGTCAGGTGTTTGGCATGTTTGGAAACTGCTTTCCTGACTATTTTGAGTGCCTTTTGACTTTTGCAGACCAGGGGACATAGGGCTGAGGGGTTATGGAAGCCAAGAATGTGGCCTACAGTGTCTCAGGAGGTCTGCTGCTGGCGTTGTGCTGAAGGCAGTCTGGATGTGTTCACAGTCAGCAGCACTGCAGCAGCTTGTCATCTTTCCTGCTTTCTCCCTTCCAGTGCTACACTATGATCTATAACCTACAAAAACAAAAAGAGGGGGTTTCTAGGGCCTTAAAGTGAGAAAAAGGTAAACTCTTAAATGGAAACATGATAGTGTAGCACAAATAGTAAATGCTGTATTTCCCAACTGCACAGAACATACTTTTTTTTTCTTTCTGGTTATTGTAAACACACTTCATTTTTTCAGATGACAATGATGTATAGAAAATAATTTAAAATACAGATTTATTTATTTATTGTTTGTTTGTTTTTAAGTACAAGAGCTGTTTTATTAATAGCCATTTGTGTTTTGCTTCATTTAGATCCCATACAGGGGAAAAGCCGTATGTTTGTGAGGACTGTGGTGCTTGCTTTGCTGATAAAGGGAAACTCACTGGCCACAAAAGGACACACACAGGTAAGCATTAAATACTTCTGTCCTCCCATCACCTCCCAGTGCAGCCTGGTAAGAATTAGTGGGGATTTGGAGGTGCACGCTTCTTTTTCTAACTCAAGGAAGATATTTGGAGTACCAGGAGGGAACTACCAGAATTAGAGATGTTTGAAAAGTACCATTACAAAATTGGATGGGTGGGGGTGGGACTGAAGTCTTATGGACTGAAATTATGATAAAGGGTTAAGTAAGCGAGTAAGGTCCTATGTACAGAGAGTATACAGAGAACCAAGGGACAAAGACATTGAAGTCTTTTGGTTATCTACCAAAAGAGAAAGAATACTAAATATGGTAGTTCTAGGAAGAAAAATATTCGAGCAAGTGAAAAGCATCAGGAATATGGTGCCCTGGGCAGTCTAATCTACTACTTGATCTAGTAGTTGGCAGCTCTGCCCATGGCAGGGAGGTTGGAGCTTGGTGTTCCAACTCCAGCCTTTCTGTGATTCTATGGAGATAAACACGTAGAAGGGAATCTTTCCCAACTCAGAGCCAGAAAGGGGTTATGGGTAGGTGAAAGCTTCTGCAGGAATTCAGAGTGTCTTTTCCTTCTTACTCAGGTGAGCGTCTCTTTAAGTGTGATGTGTGTGGAAAACATTTTGCCACCAATGAATATTTAAAGTGCCATAAACGATGCCACATGGGTGCCAAGCCGTACAAGTGCGAGGTTTGCGGGAAGACGTTTGGATTAAGAGCCTCACTAGCTCAGCACAGTAATGTCCACGCAGGTAATGAAACAAAGAAATTGGGGCTGAGAAAATAAACTGCACTGGAAGTTGAGATCTGAAATACTTTACAGTTTGGATGGTGACATATTATTCCAAAACCACTTTTATAAGCTCTTTGAGTTAGGTGTTGAGGAGAAGCAGGGCTGCTGCTGATCCTGACATGTTAAACGGGGCAAGGTACCATCTTATATCAAGTGACACTTGTCCAGAAGAGTGAGGTGCATTGTGTGCTGCTGGAGGACATCAGAGTGACTGTTATTAGTGCTGCTATTCCCCTGGCAAGATCAGGGAGCTTGGGCTTTCCATCACAGCCAGGGAAGATTTGAGAACATTTATCACCTAACCTTAGAAGCCAGGGCCCCAAGCACGTTCCTCCTTAGATACACAGCCCTATCCCAGCGTTCATCTTTTCAAGCTTCCGTGCGCTTTTTATCTGCTGAAATTGGAGCCAAAAGAAACTTGCCTTCAAAGTCACTGATTGCTGCTCTTTGTCGTTCAGAGACCCGTCCATATTTCTGCGAACAGTGTGGAAAAACGTTCACCCAGCAGGGCGCTCTGCGGCGCCATCAGCGTATCCACACTGGGGAGAAGCCCTACAAGTGCAGAGCGTGTGAGAGGACTTTCACAGACATGTCCACCCTGCGGAGACACGTGTCGGTATGCCAACCCCTTGCAGACCAGTTATTACGTGGACAGATAGCGTGAGACACGAGGGAATTGTTTTAAGCCAAAGGAGGGGAGATTTAGATATTAGGAGGAATTTTTTTTAACCCGGGGTGGTGAGCCCTGGCACGGGCTGCCCAGAGAAACTGGATGCCCCATGCCAGCCAGGTTTCATGAGGCCTTGGGCAGCCTGATGTAGTGGGTGGCAGCCAGCCCATGGCAGGGGTGTTGGAGCTAAATGGGCTTTGAGGTTCCTTCCAACCCAAGTAATTCCAGGATTGTGTGAGCCCTCAGACCCTTTGTGTGGTGACTCTCAGCAACTGCGAGAAGCATCACGGCTTACCAGAGGTTCACACTGTTGCTTGAGTTCTGATCTTTCTTTAAGAAAAGGAAGAATGAAGATGAGGATTGGGAGGTGGACACAGCACGTACGTGTATCTGCAGCCTGCAGGGTTTTCTCCTGTCTAGCAGCACAGCAGCTCCCACTGCTGGCTGCAGCCTGCAGGGTTTTCTCCTGTCTAGCAGCACAGCAGCTCCCACTGCTGGCTGCCAAATCCAAGCAGCTGCATTGTCTTCAGAAGGAAAATCTGATCTTGTGAAAGAGAGATGAGGGAGGACAGTGGTTATTTAAAACGCTTCTTTTAAATATCCTAATTGTGTGCTGTTATCCTACTGCAGTTTGCAGTGTGTCAAGCCATAGCATGATGGTTCATAACATCTCTGTGTATAGGATTTCCAGATTTGTAATACACTAAACTGCCACATAAGGCACCTTTTTTTTTTTTTTTTTCCCCAATTGCAAGATTATAAGTTCAGTGTTTGCCTACGTGCTGCAAATCTGGTTTCTTTTGGAAGCGTTCTCTGGCAGAACGTCAGTGCAGAGTTGGCAAAAACAGCTCTGTTCCTGTGCTGCAGACCCAGTTATAGCACATTTGAGGGTGGGGAACGAACCTCACTGCTGCTCCAACTCAGCGTGTGGAGCTGCTTTGCTGGCACGCCTCAGGTGGAATCGCTCTCCCCCTTTTCTCTAGATTCATGACCGGAGCGCTCATTGGAGGAGCTTCCTCATAGACCTCACGACGAAAAAAAACCACAACTGGTCCAAAATAGAGACATTCTCCGGAGCCTGTATGGGCGAGGAAACGTGGTCAGCAGACCGAGGTAAACTTTCTAAACCAGAAAGCGTCCTTCTTAAGAAAGTACCGCGTGTGCCACCTAGCGTCAGTGATACAGAAGACGCCGAGCGCTCCGTGCTGGAGCCGTGACGCCGTGCGGAGCTATGGGGGCCGGGCTGGTTTTAAGCTCGGCGTACGACTCCATTTTGTCACCGAGCCGTGGCGCGGTATCTCTGGAGGAGATGCGGCTGTACGTATGCGCAGGTGCGCTGCTGTCGCTGTGCGTCACCGCGGCTTCTGTAATAAAGACGCGCCGTCCCCACGCCGTGCTCTCCAGGCAGTGATGCGGGCGGATGCACTGCGCATGCGCGGGGGTTGCGGCACGGTTGCTTAGCAACGCATGTCGCGATTGGTAACGTCGCTTCCGCCGCGACGGCGGGCGGGGCGGAGCTAGCTCGGCAGCGCTTCCGGCCGCCGCCCGCAGCCCGGGGCCGTGAGGAGCCGGGCCGGGCCCGAGCCCCGAGCTCCCAGCCCTGAGCCCCGAGCCTCGAGCGCAGCCCCGCGCCGCCGCTGAGGTGGGTTCCGGGCCCTCGGTTGGGGCTGTGGGTGTGGGTGGCTGGGAAGTAGCACGAGAAGCAGTTTAAAAAGGAAAAAAAAAAAACCAACAAATCGGGGTGCGGAAAGCTGAGGTACTGTTATTTCTGATGAGGTGCTCGGTGAGGTGTTCGGCCTACCTCTGAGGTGCCCAGTGCCGGGGGGAACGCGGAGAAGAGGTGTTTGTCACCGTCCGTGGTTACTGAGCCAGCCCTGCCGGGTGCCTGTGAAGGCACATGAGCTGAGTCTTGGCTTTCCTTCTGAGTATCGTGGGCTTTGGGTGTAATTAATGCAAAGATTTTCACGTAGTGTGACTATTTAAATCTTACGTTTGTCAAACTTAGGGTTCAAAGGCAAGGAAATGTGAGGGGTTTGGTTCTGAGGAGACTGCTGGAGCAAGGATGGAGGCTTGGGTGCCAGAGGTGCTTGTGTTCCCTCATCTGCCACTTACCCGTTGTATAATACCAGGGAGACCATTTCACTTGCTGCTATTATTACAACTTTATTTAATTCCTGCCATTTTACTGGGCTACTAATAACCTCTTCCTTTTATCATAGCTCTCAGTTTTACAGCACCAACATTAGGCCTTCTTGAAAATATTCCCTCCAGACTGTGGTAGCAGAATAACGTATTGAGCCGTGAGTCTGTTTTTTGTTTGAGTGTGCAGAGAAAAGAGCATCCCTGTCTGGTGCAGCGAGTATTGTTCTTGTATCTCTTTATTCATAAATATGGCTGTATTGCCATTTTACATTAATACAAATTTTGCTGCATTTAAACGCTTTTTTTTCCTGATTTTCTATTTTTAAGTAAGATTTCTAGTGTCCCTTGTATAAAATACTAACTCTGCTGTCCCTGAAGTTGGTCAGAGAAACTTTAAAGTCCTGTTTGCAAGAGGAGAGGCAATGTTTACACACAGTGAGTGCATTCACAGGTATTAGGGACACAGTGCGTTGCAGGGGGAGACATTACAATGCCTCAAAGCCTCAAGGTTGTTTTTTTTCTTTGTTTGTTTTGAGAACTTAAAACATTAGTTGGAAATAAGACCTTACCTGAACGATACTGTCCAAATCTTGTTTGAAAGTGTATAAGGAAAGGCCTGATTTAGGTAGTCATTACTGAGGGTGGTGGTTAACTTAAACCTTCCTTTCTCTTACTGCCTGACTGGGGGGAGAACGACTGCTTCATTCCACATGCCTTCATAGTAACTTTTCTTTTGATCTCTCTCTGTTTGTTTTGTCCCTGTTACTCTTTGTCACAGTCTCCAGTGTTTCGGGTGAGATTACGGTTGAGATTTAAAAGCAAATTAACTTCAGAGAAACAGTGTGCTTTTAGATATTACCACTTAGGCTGGCGCTTCTGGAATGCTGTCTGCACTCCAAGCCAGACTTTTCACAATGCTCCTTTCAGAGCGTGGTCACTTCAGCACCTGAAGTGCTGAAATCTGCCCTGAAGCACTCTCAGAAATCTGGACGTGACTTTTGGCTGCTGCCCTCTGTGGGTTTTATCAGCCTCCGTGCCAACAGCTAACGTGCAGTGTTGTTGACAGCTTTTTGCAGAGAGAAGAAAGATGGAAAGTAATGCGGTTCTGCTGGAATCCAAGTCCTCTCCCATCAACCTGCTGAATGAAATGCACCAGCTGCGTCTGCTGGGCCACCTCTGCGACGTGACGGTCAGCGTGGAGTACCAGGGTGTCAGAGCAGAGTTTGTGGCACACAAGGCTGTATTGGCAGCGACGAGCAAGTTTTTCAAGGAGGTCTTCCTCAACGAGAAGAGCATGGATGGCCCGAGAACCAACGTGTTCCTCAACGAGGTCCAGGTTGCTGATTTTGCTTCGTTTCTTGAGTTTGTCTATACTGCGAAGGTAGAAGTGGAAGAAGACAGAGTGCAGCGTATGCTAGAAATAGCCGAGAAGCTGAAGTGCTTGGACCTCTCAGAAACCTGCTTTCAGTTGAAGAAGCAGATGCTTGAATCGGTGCTGCTGGAGCTGCAAAATTTCTCGGAGTCACAGAACCCCGAGGAAGAGAGCGCAACCCAACCAAGTAGTTTGCTCGAGTCTAAAGCAGCTGCTGTGGCAGAACCCGAGCAGACAGACTGTCCTCCAGATCCCGCGTGTTCCCCAGGTGGCAGGCCCAGGAATGGACTGTCTCTTGAGGTGCCAGCTACCAAACCAAAAGAGAAGGCGGACAAAAAGAAGGAAATGATGAAGCCTCCTTATGGCAAAATCAGAAGGGCAAGCGGGAGACTGGCTGGGAGGAAAGTGTTTGTGGAAATCCCAAAGAAGAAATACACGAGACGGCTGAGAGAGCAGCAGAAGAATGCAGAGGTTGCTGTCGAAGAGGACACTGATCCGCAGGACCAGGACATGTGTGATGCAGAGAGGGAGGAGGAGCAAACGGAAGGCAACATCAAACCTGAAAGCGAGGAATGCGACGGCAACTTCGAATCGGAAGGAAAGGAGAAAAAATCCGAAGAGGACAAAAAGAAACGAGGCAGTAACTTCAAGTGCACCACGTGCGAGAAGGAATTCCTGTACGAGAAAAGTTTTCTCAAGCACATCAAGCACAGCCACGGCATCGCAGCCGAAATCGTGTATCGGTGTGAAACCTGCAGTCAGACCTTTGCCAACCGGTGCAACCTAAAAAGCCACCAGCGCCATGTGCACAGCAGCGAGCGCCACTTCCCTTGTGAGCTCTGCGGTAAGAAGTTCAAGAGGAAGAAGGACGTCAAGAGGCACATTCTCCAGGTTCATGAGGGTGGTGGGGAGCGTCATCAGTGCCAGCAGTGTGGAAAGGGGTTGAGCTCCAAAACTGCCTTGAGGCTCCATGAAAGGACGCATACAGGCGACAAGCCTTATGGGTGCACAGAGTGTGAGGCTAAATTTTCTCAGCCTTCTGCACTTAAAACACACATGAGGTATGAACTGACTTAACTGGCCTTGTTAGATTCTGGGGGGAGAAGCGGAGTCCCCTGGATCACCTCTTGAGCCTTCCAGTGAAGTGGGGGTGGAAAACGTGACTGACTGGAAAACTTCAGTATCTCTTTGTTGCGTGGCTTTTCTCCTCCTTTTCAGGTTAAGGGAGTTCTGTCATTTGCTTTCAGCCAAGGGGAGAGGTGCGTGGGCTAAGGCTGCGTACTGCTGAAGCACACCTCTCTGTGGGATGCTTCACGTGAGAAAAGCAACCCCCTGATGAATTATTGTGCCACTAGGGCTATCAGTGCTGCAGCTCATTCGATGCCCCTTTCTATTCGGTAGCAAAATGTTATGCAGGAAGTGTGAAAATGAAAAGGCACAGCTGTGTATCGAGTTGAAGAACAGCAGATATGGGTGCTAAGCGTAGCAAGCAGCTGAAATTTGCCCGGGAGCAGGCAGGTGTGTCAGTGTGTGCAGGTGAGTGAGGCAGAGCAGTGAAGAGAGGTGTAGGCTCAAAGGTGGAGGTACGAATGCACGGTCCCAGAAGTTCAAAGGGGAGACTCTTTAGCGAGGCTCTTGGTTTTTAAGGGCTTTATCACCGCCTCTTGAAAGCAGTGGGTTTCCTCCCAGTGGCAGGAAGCACATCCAGAAGCAGACTTCTTCAGCCAGACTGCCCCTGTGCTGTAATTACTGATGCAGCTGTATGGGAACTCTTCTTCCATCGTGTGTCCTGTCCTAACCACAAGTAATTGCTGCTCACAAATAGTGTTTTGACATAACCAGAGTTTCTCCACCGTGAACATTCAGCAAGCCTGCTGAATGCTAGAAACCAAGGTGCTGTCCTCATTGTGTACTGCGGCAGTCCACAGTGAGAGTATTATTTTTGTGCATTCGTTACATCTAAGGCAGTGTTCCTGCAAGACTGCTCAGACTGTTCAGGTCTCTGAAGTAAGCTGTAGGAAGCTGGTACAGGCAAGACTTGTGTAAGCTGCCCCTCCTGTACACAGCCTTCCCCAGCTGGTCACGCTGCTGGCTTGGCGTGACAGGAATTAAATTGCCCACACAAGTGGAGTGTTGCTGTTCTGCTCCTCGATGCCATGCGTGTCCCATTGTAGCTCTTCCTACCCCATGGCCCTGCAGGAGCAGCGTGCCAGAAAAAGCATCAGTCGTGTTTCTGCGTGCAATATTGTGTTGGTAGGTCCAGCAGTGGGGCTTCACTTGAGGTCTCGGGCTGGTGATGTTTTTCTTTCAGTCTCTTAACCTGCATGTAAGGTTTCTCTGCCTGATTTGGTTTCTAACTTTAAAATCGTGGGTTTTTTACCCTAAAAAAAAATAATAACAAATCCCAGATCCGAGCCTTGATCACGCAGCACAATAAGATGAGGGCAGCTACCTCAGTGAAGACAACTCGCAGCGTGCTCCGAAGGAAAGTAGCAGACCTTGGTATTTTAATGTTCCTTTCTCATTTCAGAATCCATACTGGTGAAAAGCCTTTTGTCTGTGATGAGTGTGGTGCCAGGTTCACTCAGAATCACATGCTTATATATCACAAAAGATGTCACACAGGTAAGGCTCGCTTGTGCGGTGTGCTGCACGTGGGAGGCGGCCTGCTGTGAAGCCAGGAGGTCTTCCCATCCCTCAGAAGCCAAATGCTGTTGCCCAGTTTTTCATACCACGTTTAGATTTTGGCATCCTAAGGTGGAATTTTTCTGAGAAAGGTTCTTACAGGCAATCAATGGGGGGAGCAGAAGGAGCTTATGAAGGAGGAAGGAAGCTCCCACCCGGTGAGGATCGGACACCTAAAGTATGGGTCGAGGCTCTGGGTGTTCAGCAATGTCCAGAGGTCTCTCAGTCATCCATAAGGGGTCTGGCTAACTCCTGAAAAAAAAAAAGGGGCTTTCTCAGAACTGTTAGCCCAAGGAATATCATGAAGTTGTCTTGGTGCTTTAGATGGCCTTGTGCTTAGCGTGGTTCGTGCAGGTTTCTCTTGGGAAGCTCAATGCTTTATACACAGATCCCTGCTGTCACCTTAGTCTGCTCAGGTCCAGCTGAGGTAGTGGTTAATTTGCATGCAGTAGCTTTCTCTTCTTGAGCGTGATACGCAGTAGCATTCTCAGATATTACTTTGGCATAATTCTCTTCACCTTTGCTGCAGGGGAAAGACCTTTTATGTGTGAAACGTGTGGGAAGAGCTTTGCCTCTAAGGAGTACCTGAAGCACCACAACAGAATCCATACGGGGTCCAAGCCCTTTAAATGTGAAGTTTGCTTCAGAACGTTTGCACAGAGGAATTCACTTTACCAGCACATAAAAGTTCACACAGGTAGGAGGTGCTCTTTTTTTTTCCTTGCTGTTTGAAACAAACTGTCACAATTTGCTCTCCAAGTTGCTTAGTTCATTTCTTGGCTTTCCCATTGATTGGATTTCTATTTTTGATCCGTGATGCAGTGTGTTTCCTTTCATTTCCTTTCTCCTAGTACTTCCCTGTATTTCTTCATGGCTCTTACAGCACATGTATGAAATATTTCCAGGAACTTTGCAGATGTTGTTAGTAATGCAGCCGTGTTACGATGAAGTTTATCAGAGGCCAGAGTACCATGTCTGTTTTAGTTCTTAAAACAGACATGGCCCTGCAGAGAGCCAGTTCCTTCTTGTCTGTTTGCCCACCTTTCGTGCTTGCGGTCTTTTCTGCTTGGATTTTCTCTTCAATCTGTTTTATTCCCACCTACTTCTCTACAGACACTGCTTCAAGTGGTGCCAGTGGTGTCACGTGGGCTCTATTTTAGAATTGGAAGGAAGAGAGTGCAGTCATTTTTGCTCTCGGCAGTGTTAGCATTTCTACCCCTTTTATATTCCCTCTTACCCTGCCTCTCAGAACAGAATTCTGTTTTCTGCTCCGCACTGGCTCTAAACTTCATCCCTCCTATGGAATCACACTTGCTTTCTCTTTTCTTCCCTCCTCCCTTGAGCTCCACATTATTCAGCAATACCTCAGGTTGCAGTTTGCTCGTTGTTACCTTGGCCCTGCAGTGCATACCGTGCTTTCCTACCCAGTGCCACCCTCCAGGGAGCAGCCTTGCCAACATTCTCCATGCTAACAAACTGTTGTTTGGCTGCTGTGCCTTGCTTTTTCCTTACTCCCTGCACCGTGTGCCACGTGTGGTGTCACCATAGAGGGAGCAGTGGCTGTGAGCCTGGCAGGACACGAACACACTCCTGTTCTTCATGATCATCTCTTTTTCTGTGGTGAAGGACAGGAGCTAACAGAGCTCACTGAGTGAGTTAACACGCCTGGTGCACGTGTGCTCTGCTTCCAGGTGAACGGCCCTACTGCTGTGACCAGTGTGGGAAGCAGTTCACGCAGCTCAACGCGCTGCAGCGTCACCATCGCATCCACACCGGGGAGAAGCCGTTCATGTGCAACGCGTGCGGACGGACCTTCACCGACAAGTCCACCCTGCGGCGGCACACCTCGGTGAGACATGCTGCCTCGTGGCCCTGCAGCCACGTGCTGACATGTGCCAGCTTTGCCAGGCCTGGAGGGGGCTTCCGTGTGGCTTTGGTGTTGCTCTGTTGATTTATAACGTCACCTCTTTCTCATACCAAACCTCAGCAGGGTGTGTACTGACCAAGCCTAGGGATAGTTCTGGAGGATGAAAGGGAAGATTTGTTTTTTAACCTGAGTCGGGTGTCCAGCCTTCTGACTTGGCTGGTTGGTTTGCTTGTTCTTTCAGATCCACGATAAAAACACCCCGTGGAAGTCCTTCCTTGTCATTGTTGAAGGAGCGTCTAAGAACGATGAAGGTCACAAAACAGAGCTCCCGGATGAAGAATACGACGTGTCTCCTAAAATGTCAGAGAAGCTGCTGTCTTTCTCTGAGAACGGCCACTACCAGAGCTTCACTGCTGTCCCAGGGGCTGTGACTGCACTGCATGGCAGCAGTTCTGCAGCAGGGACAGACTGTAAGTCAGATGGGACTCCGGGGCCCCAGGGAGCCCTCATAGCTACCACTCTAAGTGAGCTGACAGTACTGCATCCACAGACAGACTGCATTCAGCCACAGCTTCACGCCTTGGTGAATATGGAGTAACTTGGTGTCACAAATTCAAGCTGCACGCTTTGTATAGTCATTTGACTTTGCCAATAACCTGCTGAGGGAACTAGGGGAAGCTATGAAAAGGAAGCAGAGCTAGCCATGAATGACATGCACTGGATTGCCAGAATCTCCTCCAAAATGTAATTCTCTGCAGCGGTGAATAATACCAAATTCACTTTGACTTCATCAGCTGAGGAAAGGTTATTCCCTGCAGATAAAAGGTTGGAGGTGGGAGCGGTTCAGCTAGGCCAGGTTTGATGACACCTGTACAATCGAGAGAAACCGTGCTGTGTTTCTCAGCCCACTAGTGTAGTTAACTAAGTCTGTATTTTCTCAAGTGGAAATCCTTGCTAGCAGGTTTGCTAATTTGCCTTTCAGGAAACGTTGGTTAGTCTCTGCTTTTGCCAAATAGCCAAGCAGTGAGCCAGCTCACTCCCTGACAGTGAGAGAGGGGGAGCAAGCTTTGGAAAGAGCTGAAGTTTCATTCCAGGAACTGTGATGCTGTGGTTGCTCCGTAGGCGAGTGGAAGCCAAGTGCTGTGTCTGTGCAGGTGGCAGTGCTGCTGTCACTGTGCAGTAAGACTTTGTGCAGCCTGCATGCTTGTATTCAGCCAGCTTTGTGTAAGCTGGAGCAGCTGGAGGGTACAGCTTGGCAGGTAGTAGAACAGACAGCTTCCTGATACTTCCCTGCTGAATTGTAGCTAAGCACTTTTTTGCTGGTCCAGATAGGTCAGCAGTGTACTCCACTGTCCCATAAGCATTGCTGTTCCGCTGGCCTCCTTTTAAATTAAGTAAAACTCTGGTGAGAGTAGTTAATTACTGTTTTGCTGACAAGCTGCTACAGCTAATTCCACTAGTAGAAGTCTCCTGAGGTCATCTCAGTTGCACATGGGAGGCAGTCAGCCTTCCTCTGACTAATAGCATAGGAAGATGCAGACAAGCAGCCCAGGGTGTTTTTCACTTCAGGCCTTTGTGGAAACAAAGATGCTGAATACCTTGACTGTGGTGGAAACTGGCAGTTTTTAGGCTAAGACTTGTTTAATTTTTCCTGTGATACGTGTTAAGGGGCAGAAATTAAAAACATTAGTGATAAATCGAGCTGCCCTTCAAAGGCTTTTCCTGATGACTAAAGATTAGCAGCAGAAATGTCATTTTCAATAAGGAAAGTGACAGGGTGAGCACAGGGACTAAGGGCCCTAAGATTTGTGTTCAGCCCACCTTCTAAAACTTCACAGAGCCTGCTCTAGCACCCACAGCATTTGTGTCCCACTGCCACCAGTCATCATAAGAATCGTGCATGGGCATTTCTCACAGGGATGGTGAGCTCTTTCCTGAGGTATCTCCTCCCCAGGGAGCATATCCCCTTGTTCTCTTCCATCATGTCCATGTCCCAGGAATACTGGGAAGGAGTAATAACTGTCCTTGTGCCTTTGAAATGGGTGCCAACTGACAACTCTGGGGTGACCGTTTTGTGGAAGCAGCAATGAATCAAGAGCAGTTTTCCCGTATCATTAACCAACTCTTCCACATTAGGACCAGATTCCCAGTGCCAGCACGTTAAAAACGTGGAGCTCATCTAATTTACTTCTCTGTTTCTCTTTGCTTTAACATTAATAGAGTATTTCCACAGAAGCTTTCTCATCTGAAGCTGTGAGAAAAACTGAAAGATTGCATTAGTGTAAAGGTAAGCACAGTCGAGCCTGGTTTGGGCTTACTCTGAGGCTTAGGGGTTGGCAAAGCAATAAGGATATCCAGGCTGTGGCACAGAGCTATTTTTGGACCTTAAAGGGATGTCTGACGTGTTTCCATAGAACCATAATTTAATCTAGAGAAAGGGATTGTAGTTTTGTTTTAAGAGAACATTCCAAGAGGCTATATTTGAAATATTTATTCAAGCACCACGTCCTGTTGAAACTCAGTACTCCCAGTGACCAATTAAAGAGGCTGTAGATATATTTAAGTCAATCTGAGCATTAGTACGTGTAGCTGGGGAAGCTTTTGTACTCCACAGACAGATGTGAGTTACCCAGATCAACCATTCCTATTAAAAGATAAATACTGTGACAGACCTTCCCCTGCCTCGTTCATCGTATCCATTGTTTCTGTGGCCCCAGCTGCTCCCCACAGCCCTGTGCATTTTCCCACAAAGAACATGGATCTCTGTACGGTCAGGATTTTCACTTTTATTAATGTACAGATTCACACAAGACATCATATTCTTGCTAAGGCCGTTTCATTAATGAGTTTTCATAGTATGTGTACTGGGGGGGGAGGAGGGGAAGACAGCAGAGTGGCAGACTGTCGTGTTAAAACTGCCAACAATTTGCAACTGCTACACTGGAGGTCATGCTGTAGCCTACTGATACGGAACTAAGAGTTGTATTGGAATGATATTTACTCCAGAGCACAGTAACAGACTGCATAACCCCACGGGTACTTCTGGTCCACCAGCAACAAAAGCATCTTATCACAGCTGTGCACAATACTGACCATTGGAAAAAAAGGCATCAAACACTCACGTGTGTGTGACGTTAACAGAAGGAAAAGCTCCCCTCAGCAGGGGAAAAAAAGGTGCTGGAGCCAAGTCAAGACAAACCCCTCCAGAGGACGTGCCTATGCTTAGCAGAGAAGCAGATTAAAGCAGGCAGTTCACCTTCAGGCCCTCTCATACCTGCAACCAATCCACCTGCTCTAGGATCCTCGACCTGCTGCCACACTCTGTGTCCTACATGCAGTACTATGATGGCCTTAGAAACACAGCTGAGAAGTGGGGAGAAGGAAGCTGTGCGGGAGACACCCAGCATGTCAATCCAGTGCTGTTCTACTCCAATAAACATCTAGATTAAAAACAAAGAGCAGTGAAAGCCAGCGTGTGGGCTGCCAGGAGGGAGCAGATGCAATCCCTACAGAGAGAGAAACGAAGGGCAGAGTCCAAACTGCAGCAGTGCCCACACCAGAGCTGCCACGAGCAGCACTGCTGCCAAACAAAGCAGCTCCGTTTCCATTCTTAGCCTATCACTCCACTGCAGAGAAACGCCAAGTGACAACTACTGCCAGATTGCACGGGCTCCCAGTTCCCTCAGTACACACACTGGGCTGCAGGTAGCTTAATCATCACCAGTCAAACAGAGGAGCCTGGTGCAGACATTCTAAAACACGTCTCTGAAATGACAACGAGGATTTCTGAAGTGCCTACGTCTTTTCAAAGCAAAGCACGCTCGATCCATCTGTCACCCAGACACCTAAGACAAGCTTCCTGCTCAACCTCTGCAAGTCACAGCAACGAGGCAGCTCAGCCAACAGCAAAAGGGCCAGGAGCTAACGGGCACGAACAAAAGGAGACAGCAACAGGAGCTGAGGTCAACGAAAAGTTAGAAAAATAGCTTATAACGTGGGTCAAGGGTAGCAGGGGGCTGGGGGCGTGCCACAAAATGAAGGGGAAAAATAGATCCAAGAAAATAGAGAAGAGCCTCACGTTTTATATTTAGGACTTCAATACAAAATACACCACCAGGGAGGTCTGCTCCTGCTCGCAGGGCTGGCACCCATCTAAGCAATCCTTGTCCTCTGAGGTGCCATGCTTCGAGCACTAGGCCACTGCACTTACACATGCACACACGTACCTGTAGAGGTGTACACACACACGTGGCTAGGGGTCACAAAGCCTTCCACTAGCACCAGTTAGAAAGCTCGATCATTAAAAAAAAAAAAAAACAAGGTCCAAGTGTATGTGGCAGAGGTCCATTTGGAAACGGGAAACAATAACAATACGGCAGCAGATCAGAATCTACTATTTGCACTGCACTGGCACGGACAAATATTTACATGCTCAACTCAACGGTACTGAACCTTAAGACAGATCAGGAAGGGAAAAAAGGAGTTCCAAGTGCAAACTTCGGGCTCATCGGTAACAAAAAACACAAAAGATTTCTGCCAGGAGCGTTCCTTTCACCTCAGAAGAATCAGCCAGCGATAGCCAGAGCATCGTTTCTCACCTACCCACGCTGTCACAACACAGAGCAGGGTACTAAAGAAACACACAGTCATTTGGACTTAGAAGCAACAAAATTAAGCTAGATATTTTATCACGTATCCTGTGGTGGTCCTTGGCTGTAACACGAGAACAGATGACTGAGGCCGCATGCCACAAACACCGCCAGCAATTCACTTCAGGTCCCCGTCCCCTTCTCCTTGGATGGACTTCTTGATGCGGAGCAGCATGGTCGTGAGCCACTGATCCAACCGCGATATCGAGTCAAATTCTTTCACCTATAAAGGGTAAAGAAAGAAGCAGTTAGCAGCAGGAGAAGCACTGTGCATCTCTCAGAGCGTAACCTTCCACCCAGCCTTGTGGGTACTTACTGCCTCGGTGTACGCCTCCGAGTTCTGCTCCTCGTGGGCTTCCAGCAGTTTCTAGGAGAGCAGCATTACAAGTCAGACAACGCTGCGGGACCTTCACCACCTCCCACCCCCCCCCCACCACTAACGCAGAGCCACATTTGTTCAATCCAACCACAAGAACCATCTTTCTGCTGTTGCTCCTCCCACCCGCTTGGTCTGAATCCAATGCAGAGCGAGCCTGGCATCCCTCAAGGCATTTTGAGAAGAAGTGGCAAGGCGAAAAAGCACAAGGCAAAGGGCACGATGCACTTCTAAATGCGAGCATGTTACTTTCGTGCTGGTTTCACTTACTTTCAATAGCTTGCACTCCCGTGAATCTGTGAACGCTGGGAACATTTCTTCGTACTTCTCGAGCGCAAGCTGAAAGAGAAGCGAGCCCTTAAGCAATTTTCACACGAAAATTCCTCACTTTTTATTTCAGTTCTTCTCTTCTAGTCCCTAAAAACACACAGAAAACGTTCACAGCAAACCCGTAAGCACAGGGAGGTGAAGAGGCAGGGTCAGATCTGGCCTCAAAGTGCTCACAGCCATTCGTGTTTTTGCCCCTGCAAAAACACCTCCCTGCAGGCAAACGTGTGGCAGCCACTCTGAGCCCACCGACCTTAGCGTTCAGCTCATCCACGATGAAGTGACACAGAGCAGCTTTGAAGAAATACTCCTTGGCACTGTACTTCAGCAAAGGGTTATCCATGGTGTTCGTTCCGACCTAGGTGGAAGAAAGGGATCGCTGGAGTCGGGGAAGAAACCCGCATCATTAGGAACTGAATTAAAAGCACGACGCCCGATTCAGGCTACACACAGCTCCACCCAAGGGTCTGCAAATAGGGGCTGTGACAAACACCAGTGTCTGTGCAAACAGTTGTGGGGCAGCCAGACAGGTTTTAGAGAGAAACCAAAGAGGGAAACCCCTCCTGTCCTCATACTGCTGTAACCGAGGCCCAGCAGAGCAAACGCGGGCACAGAGGGACAGGCTGCCCCTGCCTCACCTGCTCGTAGATCTCTATGGCCTTCTGGTACTGCTCCAGCTGCGCAGCATAGGCTGCCACCTTCAGCAGACACTTGTTGGCTGAGCTGCAATCGATACCAAGAAGTTGAGTGGGGGGAGAACATCCACGCCACCTGCAGGCATGCCCTCCCCTGCCTGCTGCATAGAGCTACAAGCTGCAAAGTATGTGAGGGCTGCAATGAACACCCAGGGAAAAGCACAAAGACCTCCAGCCTGAGCACGAGTCAGACATCACTCATCCCTCTGTGCTTTCTGCATGCCCAGAACGGGCATCCCAACACAGACAAGTCTGCAACCTTTAGAGACTCAACCAGCAGGACGCACAGGCACCTGCTAGGCTTCAAATAATCACAAAGGCCATTTCAGGAGAGCCTGATGGGCGAGGAGCGTGAGGTCCCCCCTTTCCAAGCCTTCCCTGCGGGAAGGGACCACCTCCCAGAGCCCACTTGCCTGTTTGACTCTTCTCCTTTGTAATAGTCCGCAGCCTGCTCGTAGTGCGCGATCGCCTGCGGACAGAAACGTTACACATCAGCACTGCTTCTGAAGCAGGGCTGGGGGGAGCCTGGGTTAGCGACCACGGTCACAAAAGCTTTTCTGCTCTGCAGACTGAAAGGAGCACGACGACAGCAAGCTGCAAACGCGAGGCTGCCCTTGAATATTTGCTCGTTAACAGTCCCAGTGCTTTTAATTAAGGTGAAGCTGCAGCTGCAGGATCTCAGTGCCCTACAGCGCAGGGCCCGGCACGCTCACCTTCTCAATGTCCACCAGCTCGGCCTCGTAGATCTCTGCGATGGTGATGTGGTGCTTGGCTGCGATGGTGAACCGCCCCTGGGGAAGACAGAGGTGCTGTGAGGGGAGGTCCCCCCGCCTGGCATGCACTCAGAGCACGGGCACGGCGGCCGTGCCTCGGTCACACACAGCTCAGCCCCATCCCCAGCAGCCGGCGCAGCCTCTTACCATGTCAGTGTAGATATCGATAGCTGCATTTAAGCAGTTGATGGCCTCTGCAGCATGTGTGTTCAGAAAAACAACACCAAGTCAGCCGGCGGCCCAGAGCGCCCGTCTCGAGACATTCCCCCCCACCCATCAGGAACATTAACAGATGTGGAACAGCTGAGGGCACATCTGGATGTCCCAGGGGCTCACGTTCCTGCACCCCAAACTTCTGGGTCAACCTCCGCCCCACAAGAGCCCCGACACCGCGTGGTGACGCAGCCAGCAGGACGGGCCACATCCAACCAACAGAAAGCATCTCTCTCTCCAGGGCAGGAGACAGCACAAGGAGGAAACACCAGTAATCCCCAGCAGCCTGCACAGAGGCCGTCCGGGCACACGGAGCAGCTGACTCCGAAAGCCCCAGCGCTGCGCTCCTACGCCGCTAAGAAGATTTGCACGACGCAATCTGGGATTTGGTCCCCCCGTACCTTGTGGGTCTGCTTTTTTGTAGGCGTTCCCAGCGTCCACGAAGCTGGTGGCCGAGTCGTGCTTGCTCTGCAGCTGCATGTGCAGCTTGGCTGCCTGGCAGAAGGCGTTCCCCGCAGCTGCAATGGAAGCACACGGCAACTGAGTGCACCCAAAGGGCAGAGCAGCAAGCCACCGCTGCAACGACCCCAAAGGTCACCCCGGGAAGGTGACCATAACGCTGCTGGCTCCAGCTGAGCGCGGCGAGCTGTCCCCAGATGGGTTCGTTTAACAGCACGGACACCCGGCCGCACTCACCGCTCCAGTTCTTGGCGATCTTGAACATGTTCGCAGCCCTGGTGTACATCTCGCAGGCCTCCTCCACTCGGGTGTTACCCCTGGGCGAGAGCAGGAGAGCGCGTGTAGCCGCAAAACGGCTCCGCTCCGTGCCAGCCATTATTCAGCAAAACACGGGGCGGGCTCTGCCACGCGGACACACCGCCAGCCGGCCAGCACAGCATCCCAAAGGCCGAAAATCCCAAATCCCACCGAGCGGCAATCCCCCGCTCTGCCTATGGGGCCGGGGGGTGGGGGAGGGGTCGCCCGGGCCGCGCGCTCCCCCTTACGCAACCCCATAGCGCGCTGCGCACCCCACTTCTGCCATTCGCGACCCCGTTATTTCGCAGCCCCATTTTAGCACTCCCCCCATATTCGCTCACCCGAAGAGCCCCCGCAGGAAGGAGTGCGAGCCCTTCACCCGCTTCTCGGCCTCGGCCATCAGCTGCACGGCCTCCCGCTCCTTCCCCGAGCTGTCCATCGCGGCAGAGCTCGGCCAGGCCCGGAGCCGCCTCCTCTTCCTCCCCCTCCTCCTCCTCTTCCTCTCTCGGGAGCGCGCACGGAGGCGGGGCACGGCGCGGGCACGCAGGTGATGCGGAGGATGCTCGCTGCGCCTTGGGCCACGATGCCCACCCTAAAGACATGGAGGGGGGGGGAGGACAGAGGACCCTCGCTGCTTCCAAAACCTGCCCTTCCCACCCGTGTTTCTCAAAGCGTCCGCAGCGGGAATTCGTTAATGAATAATTAATTGGGGTTGGGGGGGCGGGGCCAGGCCGGGCGATGCTGCTCATGTAACGCCAGCTGCAACGGGAGCTGCTCCGAGCTGAGCTGTCAGCAACCCCCCCCCTCCCCAATTCCAGAGGGGCTGAGACGCTGCGGGTCGCTCACACGCAGCCTGAGCCACTCAGAACCCCCTCCTGCAGGTTGGTGCTGAGCTCAGCACCCCGACAGCCCCGGGCTTTCCTCCAGCACGAGGCTGCTGCTGCTGAAACTCACTGCCAACAGACGTGGCGAAACATCCCGAGCCATCCCAGGTTTCATTTCCTTTCTCCCAGGCACGATGCAATGGAGCCTTTTGATCTCTACGATCTCGGAATACTGAAAGAAAACAAAACTATCCAGAGGATCCTTTGCCCCATGGCTGCGGAGCTCTGTCATCTCATCCTGGCCCTGGAACGGGAAGGCAGAACGTGCCAGACCTTACCCAACGTGGAGGAGAAGGCAGAGAAATTGGCCAAAGCCACGGAGGAGCTCGCTTCTGCTGCAAGAAGGTAATTCTGCTGGGCACTGGCTGCCACCGATGGGATGGGGGTGAGCTGAGCCCCGTGGCTTTCCTTCCAGGTTGGCCGAGCAGTCCAGTGATGAGGTGTACCAGAAGGAGACACGTCTCACAGCCCAGTCCCTCGTGCTGGCAGGGAGGCACGTGCTGCAGGCTGCCCACCAGCTGCAGGGACAGCAGGGCTGCCCCAGCCACAGGGAGGTGCTGGCTGCGGCAGCAAAGGGCGTCCTGACCCAGACTGCGAAGGTAAAGCCAAAGGGGATGGTGCTAAAGGGAGCAGTGGGGAGGGTGCAGCTGGAGGAGGGATGAGACAGCCCCTCTGTTGGGACAGAGGGATGCGGCAGTGATGGGTTACCTTAGCCACGGTGACTGTACTCTGTGCTGTGCTAGATCCTTCGGATCCAAGGTGCTGCCGAGGCAAGGAGGATCACGCAGGCTGCCAGCTGGCTGCTGGAGTGCCTGGGCACGCTGCGGGATACGGAGGACACGCCAGCACTGCTGGCTGCTTTCCGGGACTTTTCCGAGGCCTTGCTTCTGCTGAGCAATTTGACAGCAAAGCACCTCGAGGAACTCCGAGATTCTCCTCGCCGCACCGGCTTGGCTCAGACTTTGCAGCTCCTTCAGAAGTGCGTTCCTTTGCTCCATGCAGCCAAGCGCTGCCACCTTACACGCTCCCGGCCTCAACAAGTCGACTCCTCCCAGAACTCTGCCTTCCAGCTGATGGAGAAGACCATCCAAGAGTTTGTTTCTTTGCTTGCTGACAGCACGGGCAGCAAGGAGACCCAGGACAGACACGGGGCCTTCTCCCAGCACGTGCACAGGCTGCTGGCTCTCCTCTACCACTCAGACCCAGCACACCTCTCCGACGGCGAGTTCAGTGCTCACGTGGAAGCGGTGGTTTTCTTCTGCATGCTTCTAGCAGAGACGTGCAGGGCAGATCTGAAGCAGGAGATGGTAAAACGTTGCTGGGTCCTCCTGCAGCACAGAAAGAGCATTTGCTGCCATGTAAATCAGAAAGAGGGACGGACAGGGCCAAGCTGGGGAGAAAGCAGCCTGGAGGAGAAATGTCACGCCATGGGAAAGGAGGTGGAGGACCTGGACCAGGCTGTGCTCAAGGCTACTCTGCACCAAATCCTCCACGCCTTCTCCAAGGCCAAGGAGCCCTTGAGGCAGTTAGTAGAGGAAGCCCTTAGCCTTGCAGGTACAGGGTGTTTTCCAGCAGGGCAGGGAGGATTACTGAAGAAGCTGCAGCCCCTCACTGCCGCCTTTTTCGCACACGCCCAGCAGATGCTCAGAGTGACAGACTTGGTCCTGGCCAGGTGCACCAAAACCCAAACTGCGAGAGAAATCCAAGACCGAGCAGAGCACTTAAAGAGCCTCCTTGCCAGTCTCCCTCCTGTGCTCACAGAAATGAGCAAAAATCCAACCCCTACGAGTGCTGCTCAGCGTCTGCAGTCCCTGTACCACACGTGGGCTGGAGCAACAGAAAACCTCTCGCAGTGCTTTGAGGAGACAGTCAGCATGCACCAATTCCTGCAGCAGTCCATGCAGGAAATGGCCGTGCTCAAGGAACGGTGCGATAAGGCCCTACAAAGTCCGGACCCCGAGAGGCTCTCCTGGCATGCCACCAGCCTCACCAGCTGGGCTCGCTGGGTTGCTGAAGCTGTTTCCAGGTACGTGGATAGAGACACAGACCCCATTTTCAGGAACGGCTTGCTGGTTTGGATTGAGCAGCTGGCCAAGTCCATCCTTGAGCTGGAAGCAGCCACGGCCCTTTGTCTGGAGAGACGCTCCTGCCTCCAAACTAGGGATGTCTGTTCCAAGGCACTGAGCTGCCTGATGGATGCTGCTCACCGCGTCCGGGATGGGCTGGATGGGTCCAACCACCCAGATATCCTCAGCCCTCTCCGGGAACAAGTACGGAGCACTGATGTTGCAAAGGAGCTCGAACTCAGCTCATCCTATGCTGGATTCAAACACATTACCAGTCAAGCTAAACCGCAAGAAGATGTATTAAGTCGTCCGTTTCCACAAGCTGGTAGCTCACACCCAGACGTTGTTCCAAGGAAAGGAGAAACGCACCCTGTCATTACAGCACTCCTAGCAGCAGCAGGAGCCCATGATGTGGCAGCTGTGAATGCTGCTTGCTCTGCCTTGCTCGAGATCTCTAACTGCTGTATTGATGCAGCAAAGGAAGCACTGCCTGTTGCTGCTGCTCCCCTGATGGACACGCTGGGGCAGTACCAGAAGATTGTCCTACTGACACCGTGCGTTATTAGCTTGGCCAGGGAAACGGCCCTGAGGCAGCTCCAGCATCAAGGCAGACTTCTCCAGATGGCACGCTCTCTCTCAGAAACCATCTGTGAGACCAAAGAGAGCCTGGCAGCTGTGGCAGGCTCTTGGTACAGCCTGTCTCAACAAGTGCTTGGCTTTATCTTGGCCGCTGACTTTGTGAGCAGCAAACAGGCTTTGGATGAGGCCGTGATGGCTTTAGCAGGAGCAGTTGGGATAGCAGGGGACATTGCAAGCATGGCCTGTAGGAAGCAAAATCCCATTTGTCCTGGCGACTGGGAAAACTTTCTACAGGTCCAAGCCAAATTTTCACGTGCTCAGATGAATACCAAAGTGTTACTTGAGAAAGCAACGTCCTCCAAGGGCTCCTGTGAGCTGGGAGAGGCCATCCTGGAGCTGCGCTGTGTCCAGTGGGCTGTCAGCATGCACGTGCTCCTGGGCGCTGTGGATCAGTTCATAGGCAGGGACATCCTGTTCCTCAGGGAGCTAAGGAGTGCCGTGAAGAACAAGCTTTGTTCGCAGAGCCTCTTGGCTGCTGTGTCTGAGAGCTCCCTGAGGCTGCAGGAAGCTGCCCACCTCTCTTACTTCACTTGCCCCGAAGATTGCAGTCGCAGTGAAATCCTCACCCTCAGGGAAGAGATAAAGGTGCTGGTGGAAGCGCTGCTGGATGCCTGCAGTACCCTCTTGGTCTCCCCGCTGCCTACTGCCAGCTTGTATACTCGCTTTGAGCTCCTGCAGAGAGACGTGGCCCTCAGGGCCAAGGCGTTACTGCTCCACCTGGAGAAGGCCAACAGCAAACACCTGCAAGTGATCCGAGAGGTGGTTGGACCCGCCCTGTCTCCCCTCCCCGAGGAGGGCAGGGGGATCAGCCAGAAAGCTTTTGAAGAGAAAGCAAGTCGGCTAATGGCCAACATTCAGTGGGTCAAAACCACCCTCCGAGATGCCCTGGAGACCACCGCTCAACTGCAGTCACGGGCAGACCTGCTCTCTGTTGCAGACCACCTCCTGGTCCTCACATCTGAGGCAGTGGGCAGTGCCAGCCAGCTCCTCCAAAGCCAGCAGGACAGAAAGCATCTCCACCTCCACAGCATTGTCTGGTACTGGTCAGCTAAAGCACACTACCTCGCCACGCAGCTTCAAGCTGTCCAGGGCATCCACGGACACATCCTGGAGCTCATGAGACAACACCTGCAAAATGTGGGGGACCAACCAAACCAGTGCAGCAGCACAGCCAAGCTCTCCCCAGCCCGAGAGCTCGATGCTCTGAGGCCCACCACGTCAGCAGGAACTTACCTGAGCAGGAGCAGACAAGCAAGCAGAGCTGTCAGCGAGGCACGTGAAATGGTACGGTAATTTTCCCCCTCCTGTAGTGCAGTGTGATGGACGCTGGATAACTGAGGTTAGCAGGGATCTCCTGGAGATCTACTGCCCAACCGCTGCCCAAAGGCAGAGCCAATTTCCACATGAGATCAAGCTGCTGGGTGCCCCATGCAACCGAGGCTCTGGGTATCTGATCTGATAGAGACCACTGCACACATAAATCCATCTCCAGAACGCTGCAGGGGGCTGTGCTGCCCTTCCTTTCTCTAAAATAGTGCCTCTCTCTGCTCAGCTCCTCACCTCTCAGCAAGCTTTCCTCGGGAGCAGCAGCCACCCTGCTTCCAGTTGCCAGGAGCTGACGAAGGCTTCAGCAACGTGATCCAAATCAGTGCAGAGCAGTTTAGAGGACTTGATTGCACTGTGGGCACGGGCAGCTTACACAACAGTTAGCACCCGTTCAGAGCTAGCTCCGTGATGGCATGGGGCATTTAGACTTAATAATCCCACTGCGGGTGAAGACAGGGGAGAGAGTGACTGCTCAGGAAGGCAGAGCAGACTCAGCAAGGTTGCAGGCAGCTGTCCCAGCTCTTCACTCACCAAAACCTGCTTCAGAAACACGCAGGCAGGAGCTTCTCAATAGTGATGCCATCTTCATGCTCCAGACTTCTAAATCTGTTCAGTTGTTGTCTCAACAGCACAAGAACAGTCCTCTCAGTGCCTTCTTTGCAAGCAGCCCTGGGAAGCAAGAGGGAGAAGACAGTGTCAGAACTCAGGGTGGTCCCAGCAGGATGTCCCAGATCACCAAGGACATGGCAGAAAGGATGCTCCACATGACTCAGTTCCTGAGGAAGAAGGGTCCCATCACGGTATGGAGTTTCTCACCCCTTCCACCCCACTGCTTCTATAGGTATAAAGATGCCTTAACTGGCATCTTTACTGCCTATGAACTGATCCTTAAAGGCAAACGTGCAGTGCCTGCTGATAAACCCGTGTTGTCCCATCCTTCTCACAGTGGCTCTGGGTGTTTATCTCCTTTCAGGAAAGGAGATATAAAGTCGTGCCAAGTCCTTTGCTCATTTCCGAATACACCCGGCCTTTCTGGACGCTCCCATCTTACAGGAGAGTTGTTTTGTTTTCTTCCTTCTCCCCCATCACGTTTCTGTTCCGTTTTAGAGCAAGGAGCAGCTTGTTGCCTGCGCCAGGCAAATTGCTTCTGCTGGGCAGGCATTTGTTACCTTCGGCCACGTCGTCGCAAACATCTGCCTGGACAAGAGATGCTCTGCAGAGCTGCTGCGTGCCACGGAGCAGACCCACACCATCAGCAGCCAGCTCGCCATCGTGGCCAGGTGAGTTGCTTTGGAGCACCCGCAGAGGGGTGGCACACTCCCATGCTTGTCAGCAAAATACACCACCGTGTCTTTAAGGGTGAAAGCAGTCACTGCAGAGAGCAAGTCCTCATCCGAGCTGCTCGTGAGCAACGCGCAGAACCTCATCCAAGCAGTTTCACGTGTTCTAAAGGCAACCGAGGCAGCGTGCATCAAGGTAAGCTAGTGCTGCTGACACTGAGTAGGTCATGCGAGGTGAGCTATGGGGAGCTGCTCCAGCCACAGCTGGAGGTGGGGATGCAGAAGTCGGCTGCTGTAGGGCCCCGTCAGCAACAGCTAGGCAGCAAGATTCCTCCTGCGATGCTTCACGCCTTTCTGCTTTGTTTCTGAAGCCTCCTCTGCGTCTTTCCAGGCACTGAATCTGCTCTGTCGCTGCTACCAGCTTTTTAGTCACCTTCAGCTGGTCCATTTCTCCATTTCCTATTTGGAGAGGAGAGCGGCAGCACCTCAACAGAAGCCTTTATTTGGAAGTAGTCCATGTCAGTCTCAGCCTTCACCTTGTCTCAAGATGGGCTTTGATCTTGCCTTGCAGCCTGCCTTACAGCTGCCAGCAATGGCTGACTGATCCAATTGGAAATAGTTTGTGAGAGCAGAATTCACCTGAAAGCACTCCCAAAACGAGCACAAATTCAACCACGCTGCACCAGTGCAGTTTCTCTCACTCTGTGCCAGAAAGAGATCCTTCCCCAGTGGTGGTCAGCCCTTAAATGGGCTCTGGGAGAGCTGGAGCCAGACTCCACCCTTTCTGGTCACACAGGTGCATTGCCTTCACCTGTGCTCCTGCAGCTGATGCAGTGCTCACCTCAGGTGATCCATCAGTAGTTCAGGCCCTGATTCAGCAGTTCCCATACACCTCTGTTGGTGGACAATCAGCACAAAGCACAGGAAGGCTCCTCCCATACATCACTTCTATGCTGTTTCAGGTATACTGAGGTATACTTCTGCTGACAGCCTGAAGTAACCAGCCGTCCTTTTATCTCAGTTGTGTAGATTACAAAGTCCTGTACGACCCAGCTTCTCCCCTCTCAAAGCGTGTGGGTCCCGCTTACCAATGAGCTGATGAGACAGCCTTATTTTCTCTCTGTATAAGCAGGTTTTTAAGCACTTTTTTAAGCATTAACTATTAGAAACATCACATTGCTCACACAGACATCGTTACGTTCCGACATATCCAATTTATCTTGACGTATTAAAGCACGTAAACACGCGTCTCCTCCCACCAGGGCTTGCGGCAGCCTGCTCCTGGCTCTGAAGAAGCAGCAGCTGCTGCTTTTTGCACCCAGTGGAGGAAAAACCTGCTGTGGCACAGAGCCAAGCAGTGCTTACACTCGGACAGGGATGAACTAGGCCTCCGCAAGACAAGGGCGAGGGCTGAGCCCACACTCACAGCCATGGTGCAAGGACAATCTCCTCTGACCAGCAGCACACCCAGGTGTCCCAAATCCCTTCAAGGACGTGCAATCATGGGCAGCCACCTCTAGAAACTGGAGGGGCTCCTGCTGCAGAGGAGCTGACCGCCTCGCTGAGATGGCTGGGGCTCTGCGGCTGGCAGCGAGGCTCCCGGAATGCTGACATAGGGAAGACACCATTTCACGAGGTACCTCTCTCCAGCACCTGGGACATGAACAAAAGGATGCAGGTAAACGCTCTGCACGTTGCCACGATGAAACAGTTTGGTAGATGGTAGAAAAATAATTCAGCAGGCTGCACCCAGAAGCTAGAAAGCTCCTGCTTACTGCAGGGCAGCAACACCAGGTGCTGATGTGGGAACGCTCAGTCTTTCTGAATTGCAGATTTTGTTTTCCTCTTGAAACCCTTTGTTTTTCTCTTGAAACCCCCGGGGCTGGCAGGAGCACTCTGTCACACCTGCTGTCCCTGACTCAGCAGTTCCTACAGCCTGAAATGAGACCTTTCTCCAGAATTCCAGAGCACACAGTCAAATATTCAGTGCTGACGCTCACCCACCTTGCAACTACGGGGATCTGGAACATCCAGGACCCCCAGAACTGGCAGCTCCTGTTACTGCTCCCCACAGCCTCTGAGTTGCAAGCATCCGATGGAAACGCTGCCCTGTGCTGGAGGGAGGGAGAGAAGCGATCATTTCTCACAGCAGATCAGACCTCATTTGCTTTGTGGTTGCCATCCACCCCACGCACCGCCCTGCCCCTCTGCTGGGCTCACACAGCTCCAGTGCCTTCCCCTTGGCTTACAGGGTAGGTCAGTCCTTGCACCGCAGCGATGAATCCTCTCCACGGATCGAGAGCAGCAGGCACACCAGAGCAACCTCGAAGTCGGGGAAGAAATCTGCAATGAACAAACAAGCAAACACAGGCAGAAGAGAGGAAGCAGCCCACGGAGCCTTGCGCTGCAGCTGGGGATGGCCTCGCCTCCTTGCCCCAGACGAAGCCCCACATTATACTGAAGGTACCATCAGGGCAGTCAATCTGCTGGGTTTAAAACTAGCATCCTGGGTCCCCCTACCAAAACACAACCCATTTTCATCCGCAACTGCAAAATGGATCCACACCTGGACCAACAGCGAACCACGTGAGATCCTCCAACCAGTATTAACTTCAGGTTACTGCTGTCCATCGTGCGGTCTCCTCACCTTCAACATGCCAACACAAAGCCCTGCCTTAACTCACACTGAGCACTTCCTCTCTTTGTACCCCTCTCAATCCGCGTGCTGCTATCCCCCAGCTCTACAAGAAATCAGGGAAGGAAAGTGAAACCACGCTGGCCTTCAGCAACGTCTTCCCCGATGCGTTTTGTGCGTGCAGAACTCAGCTCACCCAAGCTCTGCTCAGCAACACAAAGGAGCTCGCGGGGTTGCTGCCCATCTGCCAGGCACAAGAAACCAACAGCACTGAATCTGCACCAGTCACCAGCACGACCGAGGGAAAGGTCCACCAAGGAAGAGGCTTAATGCAAAGAAACATTCCGAGTGGCCGGGCACCACAGAGCAGTTGAGCAGACTGCAAGATTTTATTTTCAGTGTAGCTAGCTAGGAATGACTACATTTCCTCTATATAAAAAAAAAGCAACCCAAAAAGGCAAAACGAGAGCGGCTTGGAGGCTGTGCTCGTGGCATGCAACATCTCGGAGAATTAAAGAACATGCACATTTCTCGCAGCAGTGACGCTGCCTGGATGCAGGCCTGATCTCAGAACCACTCAGCCAGCTCCGCTCACAAGCAATAAATGCAGATCCAATCCCAGCACCTCCTGCCTGCTGAGCAGTCCTCCGGACGCCCTCAGTGCTGCTGCTCCCAGCCCGGGGCAGCTGGCAGCACGGCAACACCACAGCCATTACCAGACTCCAACGGTACCCTTTTTTAATTGTTTTGTTAAAAATGTTGTAAAGACACAATGAATACAAGTACTGCAGTTACATCCATACAAAAAAAGCAATACAAATTAAGCAGCTGGATACAAAAATACATTGAAATACATGAACACCACAATGTAACTTATAGCACTAATCAGAATTGTGTATGTGTGAAAAAAAAAAAACAAAATTAAATAAAAACCTTTTCCGTATTAGACAACTTAAGTATTCTCCACTTTTAACAGGAACTTTCTTCTAGTTATGTACTTCACAATTTCTTCTATATACAGCATAGAATAAAATACTTTTAAAAGATATGACATTTTTACTCCTCGATAGGTGATATAGGTCTCTTTTACACGAAGAATATTGACGGCGTGAATAAAAACCAATGTCGGCTGATCTGGAAAGGAGGATCAACATTTTCCTTTTAAATCACGTATGCATACTTAAGTTAGTCGGTTTGGCTTGATGCGTCGGACAATCCTTGTCAAACAGTGTCTCTCACAGTAATGTACATAATATTGCTTGTATCTATACAATCATACAAATGTGGCAATCATATCTAAATGTTGCTTATGAAAGAGACAGCTCACACATATACAGGTCTTCGGACTTCCTTAATGACTTATTTACAATGAAAGTGCTTTTATCAGCTCTAACACGATACATGTGGTTGGGTTTGTGGGTTGGTTCTCTTTGTGTTTTTGTTTTCCTACACGTCGATTATTAGTCTCCCTGAAATTGGAAAAGTATTCTATAGAAAATACCACAGCTTTGCAAACACTATAGCGTACTGTATAACTGCGTGTGGTTCTGAGATTAGCAGCTGAAAAGTGTTGATAATTATAATTTAAAAATAAATAAAGCAAAGAGGTAAACCAGTTACAAAACAGCAGAAAACTGCAATATTCACAACAGTAAAAAGACTTAAAATCAACTGCTAACAAAACGGCGAAGCGGTCGGATCGAAAGTCTTGAAAACATCTTTTAAGGACTTGTCATCTGATTCCCCGTTGGGATCGCTCTCCTGCGTCTGCGTCACCTGTCCGGGCTGCCTCACCTGCCTCGGATCGCTGTACTGCGGTCTGATTAATCCCGATAAAGCCTGGATGGGAAGATTATGCACCGCGGGCGCAGCGCTGGAGTGTTTAGCCTGAGATTTACTGTTGCTGTTTGCTTTATCCGAAGCGGCTTCCGCCGATCCTTCTGGGTTTTTGTCCGCGCCGGAGGCAGGCTTGGGCAGCGCCACGTCTTCCGAGAGGCTGGGTTCGTTTTTACCCGAATTTTTCAGGATGCTTTTCTTCTGGTTCTCTCCGTTCTCCCCGGAGCCGGCCGGAGCCGCGTCCGACGACGACGATGATGACGAGGAGCTGTGGTCTCGCGGATCATACAAGCTAATCCCGCTCAGCAACGAGCCCGACGTCCCCAGCCTGACGCCGCTCGCCGACAGCTTGGGAGCGTACGGAGGCAGAGCATCCGGGTCAGCTTTAGCAGCGGCAGCTTCCGAGGGCTGCGAGGAGCTGGCAGCGGACCTGGCAAGGCGGGGGTCGAACTTGGAAGGGTGCGACTCCTTGGCGGCCCCGTGGTACGCGTCTGCGTTGGACAGTCTGTGGAGCCTGGGGTCGACGTTCTTTTGTAATCGAGGATCTCCTAACTTGCTGGAGCTACTGGCATGAGAATCTGCAGACTGCTCCAAGTAGCCACTCCTGCCCGCTAGGTTATTTTTCGCCTTGGCAGCCAGTCTCGGGTCAGCGGGCATCGCGTTGGGATGGGGATCGTTTTTCAGGTTCCGCAGTTTATTAAGCCTCTGGTCAGCTATGAGCGGAGGGAGGGGTAAATTAATTGAGGAGACGGGGTCAGGCTTAGGCAGGGGTATCGGGAGCAAGTCCTCGGGAGCCCACACAATGTGCTTGGCAAAGTTTGGTTTCATCAGGGTGACGTCCATTTTAATGTGGCTGAACTGCCTGAGCTGAGACCGGGGATCCCTTAATGTCACACCAGGCAAAGGTTCCAAGGGAATCAGAAAAGCCCTTTCTCTCAGTTCTCTTTCCGAATCCTCCTCATCGTCATCCATCCCTTTCTGCTTGACTTTCACACCCGTGTGAGGGTGGTGTAGATCTAGCTTTGCTCCCACGAGAGACGAGCTGGCGTGGCCACCATCGCTGACCTTATGCATCCTGGGATCTCTCAGCCTGGGGTCCAAGGCCGCGGATTCCGATGGCTTTCTGGGGTTTGATCTCGGCGAGGCCCTGAGCCTTGGGTCAGCAGCCTGAGGCCCCACACCTTTATCTTTTGCCAGCCTTGGATCAGTAGGAATACCAAGCATGTGCTGCTCTGCGGAATGCTGCTGCTGATTCCTAAAGTTTTCACTCTGCTTCTTCAGTGTTTTCAGTATTGATTTAACACTGTTCCCCTCCTCCTCTTCGCTACTGGAGTACCAGTTGACATTGTCATCTGAGGAAAAAGATTACAGAAGCAAATGGTCACCGGGGGAATAAAAACTCCTAGAAAGGGACAACTTCTCAGTAAAAAGGAATTGAGTAATAATATCTGACATCAAGTCCTCATTCACTGTATTAAACCAACTGCAATATGACAAAAATTAATTATTCCTTCCCAAAACTCCTTCTGCACGATGTCATACAGTATGGAATATCCCTTTGGAAACTAAGGCAATAACCTATTTCCAAACAATTATCTCTAACAGTAATAGTAAGAAAAGAACTCCTGAAATCATAGTTTAGATGACGAGGACGTTCACTGCAGGATGGGTGAAATGAAGTAGAGTAGTGCCTTACAGTCATCTTAATAACAGACACATTACAAATGTGGAATCTGCTGCTTCACCACAATCCAGATGAGAAGGCTCTGGGGAAGAAGTCAAGACTCAGAACTGGGAGAAATAAGAATATTTAAAGGCTGAATTCTCAACCATCATCTTCTTCAGTTTACTGGAGAGCAAACCACACAGCTGCATGCTCTGATCCGTAATCTAAACTTGCATACTCACAGAAGGAGACGAGTGGTCTATTCTGACTCAGAAAAATGAGAAATGGAGATGAAAGCCACTAACATCACCACTTCCTAACGCACAGCCTGGCACACAGCTACCAGGGAGTGACATGGCACAACCACAGGGAGGCAGCGAGAAGAACCATTTCCCTGTCCCTCTAACTGGGAGGACCAGATACTCAAAAGTACTGTTGAGAAGCACTCAGTTGAGAGCAATCGCTCTAGGTCACTCCATTTGTTTGTTTGTTTGAATGCAGCTGCAGCTCCAGATCTCTCTCATCATTTCATCAGAAATATACTGGCAGCGTCCTTGAAACCACCTGATATGGCAACTGCCTTTTAGGGACACGGGAGATGCATTTCTGGTCACACAGCTAAGTACCTCAGGAAGGAGTGTGAAGGCCACGGGACAAACAAACTCTGTGCTGCCCCATCTCACCCACATCTTCACTGTTCTCTATCGGCTACTGCTGATAGAATGGCAACACACTGAAAATTCAGATCAACAGATTTGTTCCAGAATAACGCACGGTCAGCAAATACATTTTGAACGTGAACAGAATTAACTCTACCTTCATCTTTGCTCATTGCCCTTTGACCCTGGCTGCTGACAGAGTCTCCATCTCTCTGGTGCTTTTGACTGAGTCTTACATACAGGGCTTTCTGCATTGCTGGAAGGAAATCCGGCACGTTAATGGCTGGTTTATGGCCCATATGACCACTCATGCAGTCCGACTCGCTGCCACCTTGATGAGGCTCTTGAGCCATGAGGTGAGCCTGGTGATCTGTAAATTCCCCATGCCACGCTCCATCTGCGGTACAAATAAGACAAAGCAGTCAGCAGCTACTCCAGAAGAGCAGTTAGAACACAACAAAGCAAAATTAACGTGACGTATGACACGACTGGCAAGCATCAGCTGAAAATGTATATACGGTGAAGACTTCATAGGTGTGGCTCTCTACAACTCCTGCTGCTCAGCACCAAAGCCATTATGATTTAAGGCTTATACTACACATCAAGAAACAACAATTCTTAAACATCCTTACCACCAGAGTTATTAGCTGGCTGGAAGTTATGTACAGCTTGATGAGAATAGTAATTGTCGTAGAAATCAGCTGGGTTCTGAATGGGCTCATAATTCATGTTCGGCTGTCGTTCACCAGGCATCTGCTGGTACTGCGGCCCCGGAGGACAGTGATTATCTCTCGGCATATTCACCATGTGTCCTTGAACTCCTGGGGCACTGTAATTCCCACCAAGACCCGGGGGTGTCAGAGGCGAACCGCCCTGCTGGCCTTGCATAGGCATGCCGCTCTGGTTCTGTGGTCCTAGGAAGCCTGGTGGAACACCTTGCATGGGAGGGCTCTGCGGCATTCCTTGAGGCCCTCCACACGGATGATGTCCAGGAGAACCCGGGTGCATTGGTGGTCCGTTATGTCCTTGTGGCATGCCAGGTCCCGGCCCCGGGCTTGAACCTGGATTATACATATGCTGAGAATGCGGGTCGCTTCCCTGAAACGGTGGTCTAGGTGGTGATGAGCTGTTGTAGAAGGTTGGTGGCCTGCAAGCAAAAAAAAAAAAACCCCATGAATCCAATTCCTATCAAGGTCAACAGGCTGCTAGCTGTCTCCTCCTTCTCTTCACTCTTACAGATGTCTGTGCATACTTACTGGATCTCAGTACGGCTTTGCTCAAGAGCTAACCATAAAAAGCTTTTAGGAGACTGAACTCTGCTCAGCTTGCAAACTGAGACAGACAAGGCAGGCACGGAGTGAAAACAAGAGCCAAACGAGGAGCTTTCTGACAAGTTAAGGCCCAGTAAGCAATCCTTTCAAGGAAAGCATTAGTTAAACAAATAACTAATAGCCTGTGTGTGATAGATAATTAACGTAGCAATGTACTCAAAGCTCCTGATGGGAATAAAGAGAGCATTTTATGCATTTATGTAGCCAAATCCTACGGAGAATTGCACAGAAAATGCAAGAACCTACTTTTTCCCAATTTTGTGTGCTAAATCCACAGTGGGCTTCACAACAATTTCAAAGAGAGATGGTATTTTCTTATAATCTCCTGAAGGATCTTGGTAATTTTCTATATCGGACTCAGAAAATGGATACTGCTCCGCTGGGGTCGGCAGAAGTCCAACACCTGGTGGTGGCTTAGGCAGAGGAACTATGCCACGCTTTCTGAGTTCCTCCAGTTCCTTCTCATCTTCATTT
Source organism: Callipepla californica brunnescens (assembly GCA_023055505.1). Classification (NCBI taxonomy): domain Eukaryota; kingdom Metazoa; phylum Chordata; class Aves; order Galliformes; family Odontophoridae; genus Callipepla; species Callipepla californica. The sequence continues at coordinate 64,592,255 of JALIRH010000003.1, forward strand.
TGTGGTTCCTCCTCATTATTCAAAACCTAAAACAACGCAACACAGCAAACACGGTTTGTTAGTTTATGGACAGGAGCCCATTTCTCTCCCAGAGTCATTTTAAGTGACTTAATTCTACAATTCATAATGTTTTTAGTGTTCAATGTGCATCATTTTTCTGATGAGACCCATCATATAGTCACTGTTTATGTCATTGCTTAACACAAAGGTCAGCATTTCATGAATCACTCAGAAGAGGCACCTCGTTCCACTCTCCACCCAGATGATATCTAACTCCTAGGTAGGTTAAGGTAGACAACATAAAAGCCACACATCTTGTTACAGAGTGCTCAGAGATTTCTAAAGAACACAGCAGAAAGATAACTGGTGGCACAAGGAATCTGTTGTACAGAAGCTAGTCACAGACTCACAGTGCTGAACAGCAATGGGGAAGATTTAACATCTCTTTTGTATAGCATCACATTTCCCCAGAACCCCATGGAAATGTCCAGGAGCATCCCCCATTCCTTTTGGGAACAGGGCTCACGTTCACAGACCACAAACTGCTCACCTTATCCAGCAGCTCCTTCGTTTCTGCAGTCAGGGGAGCGTGAGAAAATTTGCACTTATCTCCTTGATAGCACTTTGCTCCTGTATGGTAAAACTTGCAAGGGAATTCATGTAAGCAATATGTTAAGGATTCCTAACGAAGGCGAATGATTAGTTTGCACTGAAGAATCAAGAATAAACACAGCAGGGATTAGAAAATACATGGCGATAAAGGTATATAAAATATATGGATAAGCACATCATATTTTCTCCTCCCACTTAAGCAGAAAAATTATTTTCCTCTAGTACGTCTACATCTAAGTTGGTACAGACTCTTAAAAAGAGAAATAGCCCCCCCTTTAAAATCGTTTATGTGAATTAGGAGTAAAGAAATATGAACAGTCGGTTGAATTAGAGTATTTTTTTAAAGGATATTGTGCAAATAAATGCAGTTCTCTCCTTTGGTGCAGTAACCCTGTATGTAAAACTTGCAGATCTCCTTTTTCTTTTCTATCTCCGCATCATGATCAAATTTACACTGTTCTCCCTACAAATAAGAAAAAACATTATCAGTCCAAAATGCTGAGTAGTTCCATTTCACATTTAAAGGAAAGCATTCTCCCCTGTTGAATTTAAACTTATTACGATTGCTAACACAGGACTACAAGAAAGTATGGCCCTAAAAAAATAGGAATGGGGAAGCTGGGCATAGAGAAACAATTAATGAATCTGGGTTCTGAAGAATACAACATTTGCTGGTCATGGAAAAAAGCAAACAGCTGGTCTTACACATTAGGGTTAATTTGAGTGAGAGGTTTTTTGTACTTTCTTTGCAATTATTTTCAATACACTAAGTGTTCTTTCAACTACTCGTCCTAAACCTGAAGGTGGCAGCAAATGCTCATCTCACTGAGCACAATGCTAAAACACAAAGCCAGCAAAGCACTCATTTCAGTTCAATTTACCCCCTCGTTTGGGAAAAAAAGCATCCCAACTTTCATGCTTACATTCCATCCTGAAATACACAGAGAAACAAGATAGAAATGGTGCACTCACTTATTGGAGAAGCACGGAGTGTGATTTGTAACTGACTGAACTATTCTGACAGCAGAGGATTCAACTTCCCAGCAGCATGAGCAAAGTTTTAATGCAATAACAGACTGTCTTGCTAGGGGTTTTGCTTGACAGCTGACTGCTCTGAATAGGATTCTCTCTTCTTTCTGCTGCCTTCCACTTGCTGGCTGAAGGAAGATGACTTCAATTATTTGGTAAAGGAACTATTACTACACCCTCACTTTCCTTGCATCAGCTGAAGTAAAAAAAGAATAGTGCATCTTCTCCCCTCCCTCACACCAAAGAAGGAGGCTGACAAGACACAGTGCATATTTACCTTAATACATCTCCCTTCTAGGAAATATTTACAGATTTGTTTGCCTTTGTGTTCCACCGTGTGCTGATTTATGAACTCCTGACTCATATTAACCCATTTCTTCACTGGTTTGCCATCCTGTAAGACAAAATGAACATTCTGCTGATTTTTACTTACTTAGTGCAGCTGCAAAAATGTTAAGAGCATATTTGGTGCAGTAGTTACCCCAGAATGTGACTAACTACACCAGGATTAAATTCTGAATACTACACCCACAGCTCAAAGTGAAGGTAAACACACACCTTTCCTTAGCTGCCCCCTGATTCGGGGCAGCACTGCACAGAGATCTCTGAGAACCACTTCTGTGATCTGTCACCATCTTCAAATGCTTACATCAAATACGTAACTCTCAGTTGCACAAGAGCCCAGAGGCAGCATTTCCCATTTTTATCTCAAACCATGCAGTGCTAGCTGCCCGCTGACACACCAAGAGTCAGACTTCAATCTTCATCAGTCCATTTGGTAAGCACATTGATTAACAGCTGGCATTTCCAGACTACAGACAGATACCAGAAAGATGACACCCTGTTCCAGACACCTTGTTCCAGCACTTCTGGGAAGAGAGTGAGCACAGGGGACTGAACAGCAGCTCAGGTGGTGCACGATCTGCTAGCATTCCTCTTGCTGCTCAGGAAATCAACTGCCAACCTGCTTACCTTCACAGCTACTTCCCAAGTCCAGTGTTATCAAATCCTTATTGCACCACCTCATCACAATGCATAGTGTTAAGCTCAAAGAGATTTACTGTTTTTTAGTATTTTAATCTAATTATACATGAAGTATTGCCCGTATCAGACAGAAGCTGAACAATCACCTCCAGTCTACCACCTCAGCCATAAGGCTTTATTTAGCCAGTCCTTCCCCTATCCTCCCTTCTCATATGATTTTCATGTCTTTTTTGCAACGCAAGGTGGTCAGCTACTGATCTGATAATGGAGGGAAATCAGGCTTTTCCCATTGCAGACTTCCATAAAAATGGGCAGAGATCTGACTGCCAAGTAGGAACTTCTGAAACAAAATAGATACGGTTCTCCACTGTAACTGGGCTGAAAATGTGAGCATCAGATCATCTGGCAAATTAAGCAATGTTAACACTAAGAATGATGATCGGATTTTGTGACATGCAGAAGCAGACATCCTCAAGTTGTATAAGCTAAGATCTGTTCTCTATTCTGAATAAGTTCAACTTGGAGAAATCCCAGCTGTTATCTTTCAGTACTCAATCTTTCAACAACCTCTCAAGTCTTTCTGAGGGCACTGAAAACCAGTGACCATCTCACACCTCAAAACACATTAAACCATGGCTCAAGGAAGGTTGAAATACTCCAACTGACAGTTCTAGGGATGCAGCTCACCATCAGAGGAGGCTCATCTAAGTGAAAACCAAGGTGTGTATCTTTCTGTTTCCACCATTAGTTACGGAAAGAGGAATAAGTCCTTCATGAATCAGATGAAAACTGCCAAAAGCTGTGAAGGCGGCCATTTTGTTGCTGAAAAAGCTGAGGTGAATCGCTAGTAGCAAAATGTCACCTCTCAGAAAGTCAACGTGCCATTCATAACCAAAGCTCATAAACCACATTCTGTTATTTTTTATTTTAATTTCCAAGAAAATGATCTATTAGCTGAAGTCAGCAGCTGTACTTTGTGCAGGAAAACTCAAGGAAAGGGATTTAACTTGTCTAGAGGAGAACAAGCGAAAAAAACACGCACCTATAAATACTCTTCTGTTAAAGCAAGACACCCAGTCATCTGAAACAACTGCATTAGGAATCCATCTTTAATTCCACGTACCTCATGAAAGCCATCAGACCCTTTATTGCCCCCTCTTCCTCTTCCACGATCCTTACGCTTCAACTTCTTTTGCATTCCACGTCCTCGACCAACACCATAATTATTACCTCTCTGAGAAATACCTGAAACACAGCAGTAACCTTTTAAAATGTACTATTATCTAGAGACATCAAATACAGGCAAACATAAAACTAAATATCTTTTTGCAATCTCAATTCCCAATTGCTATTTGAAGCATGAGTTGGCAAGCAGAACTACACCAGCCAATTACAGTTCTGTGCAAGTGCCTGCTTTTGAAAAGCTCTTCAAATCAGTAGCAGATTGACACAGTGTGTATACAATTAATTCCATTCAAAGCAGCTTCTCACAATTAGAAGTGCAGAGATTATTTCAAACAAGGCCGAATTCTTGAAAGGTTTTGTGCCATTTGGGGACTTTCTGAACACAGAATTAATCAGTACAACTGCCATATATCTGAACACATGCAAGAAACCAAAGATCATAACCTAATAGGACAGAACATCTTTGAATACAATAATACTCAATTGTCTGGAAGCCTCAAGGTGGTAATTTTCCAGCTATCAGCACATCATGAGTCACGGTCTTAACTAAAAACACCGAGACAGAGTATCTATCTACTTTCTTATCAATTTAAAACCAAAGAAAACAAGTTCTGTAGGTGTCAGATCTGCTTCAGGTGGAAGCCACCCCACCACAGCATGGCCGATTCCATGTGATCTGCAGAGACAGAGATCCTGAAGCAGTACTACCAAGCATCATGTCACACAAACATGTCATCAGCATTTCTGGGTACCTTAAGTATACACATATTTTTGGGCTAAGCCGTATTTTGGAATTCACAGGTCACCCACTCCTTCTTCACCCTTTCACAAACTACACCAGAAAGCCACTTTACAGCCCTATCATTTCTTACTCAGGCAGTCACACAATCCAGATCTTGTTAGTTTGTTTTTGAACAGGTTATTCATTTACTATTTACACACTGGGGGGTTGGACTCGATGATCTCTAGAGGTCCGTTCCAACCCCTACAATTCTGTGATTCTGGGATTACCCAACACTTGATCTTTTTCCTCAGTAAATGCAGAAGTGCACCCATATGCTATTATTTCTTCCCACAGGAGAGCGACCTCTGGTATGAGAGATTTCATTCACCTCTCAACACAAACATCCTGAAACGACGCATGACACAACTCCACCACCATCAGTACTGCAGCTAGCGATTCAAGTCCTCTTACCTTTCTGGATCCCTTTCATCCCCTGTTTTTTCACTGGTTCTTTCAGAAACGGAGGTCCTAAATCACTACTGGAGGTCTCCTTAGCTTGCCTGTACTGCTTAAGCTGATCAGCAAAATCTTCATCTTTTTCCTCATCATTATAATTACCGAAGTTCTCGTCGCTGTAATGACTGTAGTCATCATAATCCTTACTTTTAACATTTTTTTTATGTTGCATTTTCTGCGAACTCATGTAATTTCCAGATACGTGCCCATGCTGTACAAAAAAAGGATTGCATTGCTTAGAACCAGCTCAGTACTTCAAACACCAGCCCTCCAAACTGCTCTACCAAACCAACTGTTTTTATGCTGTTATATTGCCAAGCTGTCTACACATCTGCACAAACAAGCATTAATAACAATGAAAATCAGTACTTCTGACTCTGAATGCATCAAAATAGGGGAAAGTTGTGGTACTTTTGCTGTATCTTTTTTTAAAAGAAATCAAACAGCAGAAGAACAGCATCAGCATTTCTGCTCCAGAGTGTTTCTCAGAGGGACTCACAAAGAATTTTTATGTAAATAATCCTTTGCATTCTAAGTAGTTCTTCTACAAAGAGGTTCTTCTAAAGCCAAACAGTAGTACAGCATGAAGAAAAAAATACATTCTTGCTTAGAACATGTTCAGAAAAGCACTGTGTGTTCAGATCCTTCACAGGTGAGCTTACTTATGTAAGAATACACAGTAGCACTGTGCTTCAAGAATTACTTCAACTACATAACTATAGGCAATATAATATGCAAACAATGTTAAGGCTTTCACACTTCGTTTGGAGGCTTTGCAGCTGGCAGTGTATGACAACAAGAGTCCTTAATGCTTGTTTTGCTGGAACTTGAGAAGTTACTGGACATTTGTCAAGAAGCAAAGCTGATTAACTGGTGGAGACTGCAAGTGAGCTGCTTCTTAGAACTCGGGCTACTTTGGTGTACAGTGTTAAAACAATCTGAAGAGTATCCACTCAGGGAAAGTCAGCAGGACTGAAACAAAAACCCTCTGTTTACATTAATAACAAACATCTCTCTTAGTAACAGCAGGCAGAATTAACATTTGACTTGTTAAAACCAATATACAAATGGTTCATTAGAACCATGATTAAAATAAAATCCTTCCCTTCACGATCTGCATACCCTGATGATCTCGGACACAGACGATACAATCTGTCCTGTCTCCGTCAGTCAGGATGAAATATTTCTTACGGCCACTCCCAAGCCAGTACTGTCCCTTCTCCAGTTTCTGCAGACAGGATTTCCAGCTCACTAATAAATCAAGTTCATTTAGAGTTTTCTGGAATGGTTTCAGGCGAAAAGGAAAGCATCCCTTCCTCCGAAGTAATGCAGTTCCATCAAGCCTCCAGCTACTCTATCTCACTTGTTGAGAATGGCATTCTATTTCACCCAGTGGTCTCAGGAGAGCTATTGAGCTGCACAGACCAAGAAAAGCCAGGACAAATTGAGCTATCAGAAAGCAGCATTCACTCTAGACATCTAAAGGTGACTTTTCAAGAGCCTGTTTCCTCTTAGTATCATCTAAGCCCAATGCAGGCAACAGTAACAATACCTTAATTATTTCCCCATAGAGGAAAAACTGTACCAAGATTATGTTAGAGAAGATGCTTTACATTTTGAAATCCACTCAAAGGACATGAGAACTATATGCACTTTCTGAAAGTGTGTGAGAACGGGCACTGTGATCAAGTCAGCCTTCGAAAATTGCATCACTGATATCTGCATTTTTTTAATTTATACCCAAATAAACACATGAGGAATCAGCTTAAAAAATACTACCTGACTGAACGAAGAATCATAATCTCTGTAGGAAGAACTGCTGCTCTTTTTATGTGATCTTTCTGTACGTTCAATATCAGAGTCATGGCTGTAGTCTGAACTGTCATCACTGGAAGGGGAGTTATGCTGGAAAAAAACAAACAAAAGAAAACAGCTGTCTAACATGCTGTTACATAATTTATTATGCAACTGGTCTGCTGCATATTAACTTAAAGGGAGCACTAACCTACTATAAAAACATTTTCTTAACTGTCCTGAACCTCTGTCTCTGGGGGAGACCAAGAAAGCACACTCTTTGATGACCCACTCTCCTTATCAGAGAAAGAGATCTGATCCTATGAGGCTTCTGCATGAAAACACTGAGGGCTGTGCAGTTACTCTGGGTTACATCAGTTTCCCATGGGTCTGCCTCTGAGCCCTAAATCTTTGCAACACAGTTGAGATGCTGCTGGAAGGCTATAAAAATCTTGGAGAGGGCTAGAAACTTGCATATGACCAAAGAACAGATTAGCATCCTCTCATTTTCCGCTGAGAGAAAAGAAAGAGCATTAGTTCATACCGGGTGCATTTAGACGTGCAGATTTGTAGAAAATGTAGAGGGACAACTACCTGTGTACACATCACTTGTAATTCTTCTGCCACTCTCCTCAAAACCATCTCAGAGTACTAGAGTTGTGTGATTTTTAGTCAGTGACAATCAAATTTCTTTGGTTTTTAGGTGAAAAATCTCTGGCATTTACTTAAGAATCAGTCAGAATGCATGTTATGCACATTATCTTAATGAAGCTTATGAAGGCTTCACTCACCTAGCACAGAATCCTCCATTTCTCTAAGTACAGCAATTAGCTGAACAAGATTGAGCAAGGAAACTAACTCCCTGCTGCTGAGCTACCCTTGCTGGTAGTAAACAAGCATCTAATGAAGATGTGTATCACAAAACAGCAGCTAGACCCAACCTGATTTCATCTTAGTTTTAAAAGATGTCAACGAAACACAAGCTTATAAAAATGCATCTGACTTAGAAACTTACTTTGTTACCCCTGCCTATCATCTGGAATGTGCTACAGCTCGGCTATTTCATGATTTACGATCTCCTACCCCACACAAACTACCACTGAAACGTGTGAATATGCACTGCCACGTGTCAGAAGTCTATCTAAACACATTCTTCAAGACTGAAATGCACCATTAAGATAGGAAACTCAAACAACGCAGCGTCCAAGGACTGTATAAATAGCAATATTGTTTTCAGATGACTTCTCTGGAACTGGATTCTTGTCCAAACCTGGAAAGCTGCTATCAAAATAAGCAAGTCCACTATCTTGCCTTGCAGCTTCTAACCTTATGCTTATCCCGTCTTCTCCTTTTTGACTTCTTCTTTTCTTTCTCTTTTTTGCGTTTCTTCCGTGATTTTCTGTGTCCTTTTTCGTTTTTCTGTTTATCCTCTTTTGAACCATGTTCTTTCACATCTTCATACGCCGCATCATCTATTTCACCATCTTCAAGCTCTCCGTCTTCTCTGTAGGAGGAAAAACACCAATACAATAAAGCAGTCTTATTATTGCCCATCCCAACCAGACAACAGCACAGTAAGAAGAGAAGCATGCAGTATTTCTTTCCACCAGTTGCACTATCACATGCACATAAATGCACACTGCATGTAACACCCCCAAAAATATTTGGGTTTTCTTGTGAAGAAAAATGGAATAGAAGTTATTAAATATTCCTCAACTATATTGCAAAATATATATATATATATATATTTTTTTTTCTTTTAAACTTCATAAATGCTTCAACTACAGTGCTTTAACATGGTTTATACCAGAAAAAATATATCTATGGTTGCTAAGCCTTTACGCTTTACACTCTGACCCAAATAACAACCCTGAAAATACTTCACTTGGGAAGAAATCCATCCAACACAACACCGACTAACTTCCTTCCAACCCCCACTCCTTGCATACTGCTTTAGCAATCTCAATTCCTCTCCTATTATTTGGCATTCACTGCTTTTAGATGTGAAAGAATGCACTACTTTTAACTTCCATAACTGGGTTCTGTGCAACTATCTCCGTGTTACTTTCTACTGCTTCTGGAATTCAGAACCATGCAGAAACTCAATCCTGAGTTTTTACAGAGATTGACAGAAAATGCCATTGGTGCCCCAGTGCTGGAAACCATCACCCTCTCAATGCAGCAGAAACTCAAGAAATGCTGTCAGGTGGGGGAGGCAAGGGGAGAAACCCCCAGATACCAGAAAACCAAATACAAGATCACAACAGGAGATGCCACCATAAGCACACTGAAAATACATTACAGGGTTTTAAAAAAAGGATCAAGCAGGATTGCTCTGGGATGCCCCTCAGAACATACTAGAATTATTAAATTAACAGTTTCATAAACTGTTATCTCTAATGAAGATTAAAGATTTCACTGTAACTTAATCAAGTCCTGTGGCATTCACATAATTAAAGATGATTTGTCTTCCTGAAATACAGGGATCTTAAGCCAATATAGGAGTTCTGCCATTGCCCAGAGATGACATTTTCACGTGCCTGTGTCTTGCTGCTGAGAAAGGAAAAGACAGGTAGCAGGTCTTGATCTCACTTGCAAACAGAGCTAGATGAAAAAATCAAAATGATTTGGCATAAAAACCAAAAGATGCCTGAACTAAACCCACTTTGCTTGCAGTCTGCATGGGGTAACCAGTTAACAGAATTTATGACGCACCATGACCGATGCTCCTTTGCTCTGGAATGATCCTGAGGGACCCTGATTTAAATGTGCCACCACACAACTACAAGATGGAGACACTAGGAGAAATGCACTGAGAGGGAAGACCACACTCCCTGTTGAGTTAATGTCTCGAGTTCAGACTCCTCTCTTCCAGCAACGAAACTCACAACCAGTCTTTCTGTCTGGCTATTTCCATCAACTGCCCTCCAATTCTTCATGCACTGCCACCAGATCTGGGACAGATGTCAGAGACTGAGAGAAAGATAGGAAAAAACTCTCCCTTGCCTCTTGGACCATAATAAAGCCATATAAATTGACAGTATTAAAATTAGCAGACCATTGTTAAATGATAGAGGAGGGAATCAGAACACAATATAGTTTATTCCAGTTAGAACAATTTACACTCTCGGACTGCTGAAGCCCTTAAGCACACAATGACTCTCAAATGAGTGCCGAGGGCAGTAAGAGGTATTAGGGCAGAAGTAGTAATTAGGCCAGATTAAATCACCTTGCCATTTGTCCACCTCAGTCCTGTATTCACAAAGAACAAAACCACAGTTCTGACTCCCTGTAAGAAGAATAAACACGTGTGCCAGGGAGAAGAAAAGGGGAAAAGACAGACACGACTGCTGTGCTTGAGTCCTGCTGCAGCTCCTGGAACCTGTTAGAACCCAATCCCACTAACCAGCACAATGCACAAAGCCCAGACAGGACTGTGGGTCACCAACTACCAAGAAATGGAAAGAACTGAAAACAAACACTCCTGGATCACCAGAGAAAATCCTTTTCTAGATGTGTACTGAAGGCAGCTCTGCTTGCTAAGTCATGACTGGAGAAGATCCAGAAGGGACCGGAGAGGTGCACAGAAAGCAAAGCTCACTCCACCAAGCACATCTACCCAATTAAAATGCTCTCTTCACTAAAATATGCACTGTAAATGCTCTTTGGGATACAGGCATTTGCCAGCTACCAGCTCCTCTGGGAACTGCTGCTGAGTGTTTACTGTTCTGGGACATATGCAGGGCTCACATAACTTCCCAGGTAGAAGCACTACTCTGTAACACTACCCTTTGGATTGCATTTCAAAGGTATGGTTACAGTACTCTAGTCTCCAAACACCTCTATTATTTCCACAAAAAACCCAAGATTTTCCAAGCGCTGAACTTTAAGGATGCTTAAATAAATAAGTAAAGAAATAAAACTGCTATATAAATATAATTTGAAAACATAACAGCCTAAAATGTACCACTGCCAGGAAATCGTTCAATCCTGCTACAAAGAAAGTTCGAAGGAAGAGGCAGGGCAGAAAGCACCCTCAGTTTGGGCCTTTTTTTTTTCCACTTGGAAGTGCAAACAGGAGCAGTACACAAGTGAGGGAGCACAGAGCCTGCCCCTTTCAGGCACTTATCCCACGGAGTTGGCTGCGAGCTGCTTGCTTCGGGCAGGGCTTTCGGCGCTGCAAACCAGCACCACCTCCTTTCCCACTATGAGTAATGGAAGTCAACAAACAGCTGTGGTCTGGAAAAAACAGAGCTAGCGGCTGATTTTCTAGGAAACAGGTCCTAGTCTGATGCTGCTTCCCCTCTGGCACCTCTCTACAGTCACGCTGCGAATGTAACAGGAGACGACAGGAACTTCTGTTTTGCACAGCACAGCACTGGGAGGACTCTGAAGTTACACAGTATCTCCGTACGCTTGTATTCTGGAAGCCTCTGACAAAAGCACAATTTTCTTGATGGACAAAAACAAGAAGCCATCCATTTCTTTTCTTCCAGGCTTCAGCTATCTTTCAACTATCACAAAAGCATCCTTCATTGGGATCATGCCACCACGCTGTGGGGGGCAATTTGGGATGTGTTTCCTACACGACCCACACCTCCAGAGTGAAAGGACGGCCTCTGCTTCCAAGGAACAAACACTGGCCACTTGTTCTCACCTTCTGCCACGTGTTATTTTCCTGAATTCTAAACTTGCCTTTGTGAAGGCTGAACTAAACCCGATGCAACTTCTGTCTCTGTATTCGACAAATGTTCTTCTATATTTTCCAAGGAGAAAAAAAGAATCAGAGCAAAGAGGGAGTCAGAAATCATAGGGAAAAGGGCAACAACAACCACAGCTAGAAGGAAGGCTCACTTTGGTGGACTCCACACACCCTGAAGTGAATGGGCAGTGCTGTATGCATTTATGAGAACACACTGCCACGTTCAGAAGCTGAAAAGACAAGCTTTGAGGTAACACCTTCTCATCCACTTCCACAAAGTGGCAGCTGGAAGACAATACTCAAGCTGTAAGGGGACACCAGTCTTCTTTTTACTCCTTACACTGTCAAGCATACTGAGCAGCAGACTCTTAGGGAAAAGCACATCCCACTCTGCAGCATCCACAGGTGACCTATCCCAAAGACCATGCAGCAACTCCACAGTGTGTGTACTGGCTTCACGTGGCAGCCACTTTAAGTCCTTCTGAAACAGAAACCACGGCACCTTCATTAAATATCCAGCTGAAGTTACTTGGAGGTTGTTCAGCTACCGCTGCCTGACCTGGCGGACCTTCTTCACGAGAAGTTCTGGAGAAGTTTAATCATTAAAACAAGTTGGCAGCTGGTGCTGCTGTTTCCTCATGACTCGTGGGAGAGCAAAGGCAATCCTGATAGCCAAAACACAGGCGACCCAAAATTAAATAACATCACCCAAACACCACAAGCTAAAGCCCAAGCCAAGGCAGTGCACTGGCACTGATCCTTTCCTATGATCTCTGTACGAGGACAATGTACAGAAGAATTAAAAAAGCTTTGGTTCCTCTCCAGGAAGAGGTTCCTCCAGGACCCAGGCAGGAGAAAGAACCAAAAGTGCTGATGGATCGCTGCTTAATCCACAGTTTCCAGGCAGCTGGAACTTGATGGATGCGTGGAATAAAACCATAAAGCATTTCCACTGCCCCAAATGTATTTCAGTGCATCTCCAAAATGGACGAGAGAGGCGCAGAAGCCAAATTATTCTGGCGGGAGAGTCAGTCTGGTAAAATCATTGCAAGAACAATTACACAAGCCACCATTACTCTAGCGTTTAGTTTAACTTCTACCACTCAGACTCAGCTTTAAACCACCTTTCTTGCCCTTAGCCCAAGTCATTTTTAAGAACTGCACCCTTTACATTCAAAGCTCCCAAAGACACAAGAAGACAACGCAGTTACTTAGTACACCAATGTCTGAGGAAGCCAGAAGGGTCTCCCCTGCCTTTTTAATCCTCCTAACACAGTTACATGGTAAACATGCAAACACAGCAGGTGCTACACAAGACTCATACTGCTGCATATTCCAACAACTTACACGAATGATACTGCATGAATGAGACGTAAATCTCAGTTTCATTCATAGCTGAGGAAAGGTCTCACTTAAAATCAGTCCCATTCTGGTTTACAGCATGATGTCTTTGACTGAATCAGATGAGCCCTAAGGAGAACAACAATGACCAACAGATTCCAGACTAGAAGTGCACAGCACATCAAACTACACCCTGTAAACCTCTCCCTTTTCCTTCTGGTGCACAGAGAGCTGCTGCAGAGAAAGGCTGCAGTAACAAGACTGCAAACATTCTAAATGAGCAGATTAATGCATTAATTAATGAATTAATTTCAAGCAACTATTAATTTCTGCTGATAACTGAACTGTATCGTCCAAAAATGAAATACAGTAACATTTACCTCCTCCTAAAATGAGCACATGGTTAAACCTGCTCCTCTTTTTCTGCAATTAGCTCTAAAGATGTGGTACCATGAAACATCCCAGATGTCCAAGAACTCATAATCTCATCTGGAGGCAGCGTACTAAGAGCCCTCAATTTACAGGGGCTGATAACAGCCTCATATACCCATCCTGCTACCCTCTGTAATAAGGCCATATAAGGCAGGAAAGAGAAAATCCAGTGTTTCCAGCACTGGCCAGGACTTATTTAGCAATAAGGCCTCCCTGGGTATTTCTTCCCCTTATTTCCTTTCAGAGGACGCTTTGTTTAGTACCCCAAACCAGGTTTCTCCTTCAACCCCTCCTCGTGCTGCTGCTCCACACCACCCTACACACACTGGGGACCATGTATCCCTTACCTTCATCACTTTCCACAAGTGCATCGCAAAACGTATACACCTCAAACAGCACACTAGAGGGCTAAACTGACTGAATCCTCACGATCCACTACACTACAGCTTTTATGAATGAGTAGGAAGTACAAAAAGTAGATGTTCAGTTTGCAACAAGCCAGTGTTTACGACGAGCACTGGCTTTTCCCACATCACAAGTTATTCAGGGCAGAGCTTTCAGCTGTCCTTTAGTTTTGACCACTCTGCAAACACAGAGCAATATTAACCTACTACAGTCTGGCTCTGGGAAGTCACAGGGCAGACTGCTCGGCTTCTGGACCCACCCAGGAGGATGAGGGGTAACAGCCACACGAGTCAGACGCGCTTCTGCCACTCCTGCAGAGTCTGCTGGATGGAACTAAGCCTCGTTTACCCATAGGGCACATCAGGGAGCGACTCTCTCCTCATTTCCTGTTTTCCTAATGTCGAAACGAGTTTTGAAATCATGTTCATGAACAATAAATCAGGACAAGGCTGCCTGCTGGGATCACAAAACCTACGAACGCATTCTTTGGTGATTAACTATTAACAAAAAAAAAAAAAATCTCTCTCTTAATACAGCTGTTAAGTAAGTATGTTCAAATCAAACACTGCACACACAGACAGAGGGCATCAAAGCATGGGTAGAATAAAAAGACACACTGAAATCAGCTGCCTTAACATTAAAGGTGGTTATGGCAAGGGAGCCTGGGAGAGTGGTGGGGCTGCAGGACAGCACGAGCACAGACTACAGCAGATCTTGGGCCCTCCAGCTCAACAAAAGCTTCCCTGATGTGTGCTGCTGCAGTGTAGCACAGAGCTGAGGAGCCACAGGGATCAGGGCAAGACACAGGCAGAGCAGCATGCAAAACACTGCTGGCTAAGCAGTAATTCAGAAAATGTCTGAGTGAGGTGTACAATACAGATTTCAATTTACTGTTACCCACATTGTTTACAACCTGACTTGTGCTTTCCCCTTTCCTTCCCACTGTGATTTCCCAGAGCAGCTCTCCATTACAGGGAACCAGACAAACCTGTTCTATCAGCAGTTTAAAATGGTGTTTGCCAAGGACACGAGGGGAAAACTGATACAACTTTCCTCCTGTGAGAGTCGGAAGAAGAAAGTGGGAAATGAAACGTACAAAGAGAAGAGTGGGCAGAGCCCATTTGGCTGGTTTATCTGGGCACAGGCAGGGCACACCGAGCTGGGAGAGCAGGCTCTGGAAGCAGGCAAACTTGAGTAACAGAGCCCTTCAGCCACACCATACAACTCTAACTGGTTTATCGCGGACAAGAGAGCGGTTATCAATTTAATTTTAAACATTAAAACTGTCTCCAGTATAATGAAAGAGCATCCAAGGATGATTTTCGTGGCTCTTGGCAAAGGAAGCTGAAATGCGACAGAAAAGCCTGACTAGCAAGCAAACCAAAACAGGGGCACAAAAAAATGAGGATAACTTTCTCTAGAAACTTTACACAGGACACCTGGGTGTGCATTCTAACACAGAATTTGCTTCGTTGCACTGTGGATTGGTTAAAAGGGGCCTGAAACGCAGGTCCTGGTGGCCAGCCTGGTCTTAGAGCATCATCTGTGCTGCTGTGGGTTGTGAGCTCATATCACAACACCCAGACCCATCGTTAGGGTCACTGCTATTTTTACAGCAGTCAACAGTACGGGAAATCTCTGGTCTGGAGATTAAATGACAGGAAAGCAGAGATGGCCAACAGAAAGAACCAGGTACCAACCCATGTTTTAGATATTAAAAAAACAAACAACAAAACCACGGTCAAATTCACAGAGAAGTTCTTTTCTGCTGTTTCTTGCACTCGTAAATCTGGCACTGCTCTCAAAAGCTACACTAGGCAAAAGAAATGAGCCCTTCTCACGTCTGTCACAGCTCAGTGTTAGTCAGAAAATCAAAGCCCGCAGAGCCTGAGGACTGAATTTTTGTGTAGTTGTGGCAAGCACTCAGTCCCATCTTAAATACGAAGGGAAGCCAGCCAGTATATTCATCCACAGCATTACGTATAGGTCATGCCTATAAAATAAGGAGATATCTGCCCGCTCCCTTCCTCTAACTTTTTACTTATCCTCTAGATATGACCTACAGAAGAAGCATAAAACACAACCATATAGGACACACTTCAGAAGAGACGCCCGTTTCCTGGGTGTACGGAAAGTCTCAAACACATCAGAGAGCACGAGTTAACTAAAAACACATTGAGAATGAAAAGCTCCCCTTACGTAATGAGATGCCCCGACTATAAACAAGGAAACAAAGGCTCCGGATTAGAACAGCACTTCCATCTCAGAACAGACGAGGGCTTTTAGGATTTCCTACTGCTCGAAATGCACACCAACTCTCTCCTAACTCCACACATCAGCTCAGTCCCAAACTCATAAATGTTTACAGAATGCCATTAATGTATGCTGCACAAAAGCGACCTGTGAATGACCTCACTAGCTTCCTCATACAGGCTGTGCCTGTAGTAAACCGCTCAGTCCGAGCTACAAACGCAGCACAACACTGAACGCAAGGCAGAACACACTGAAACCATACACATCAGCTTTGAAACACTAAAGTAGACCTGGAGTAAAACTCCACGTCAGCTTACCATACGAGCAATACTCACAGCACTCCTATAGAACCGACCTCAAATACTACACCTTGCTTTTCGACTTCCAACCCAGGAGACTGGACAAAATCAACTTCAGCAGCACTTCAAAAGCATTCCTGCCGCAAGCTGCCTGCCTCCCTCCAGCCAGCCACTCTCTGAGGCAGGGAAAGCCTTGGCTTTTGTTTGGGCCTTGCAAGTTTACCAGCTCGTGGGGAAACTATGTAATCTCAGCTAGGCAAGGCATTACACTTTCACAGGGTTACATTTACTCATCTAACGCAACATCAAGACTTCTATTTGGGGAGTTTTAGAACACACTAGGTGTATCAAGCATCCACTTAACTACAAATGTCTCAGGTCAGAGGGGAGCAGAAGTTTTTTTTTACAAAAGTATTATTCAGAAGGTATACGATATCCTTAAAGTCTTCCGCTCTCCTGAAATGAAAGCATTACAGAGCAGTGTTTAGAAATGATCATGTCCTGGAAGTACATCAGGCTGTTAAGTACTTATTTATTCTATTTCACAATCTCCCAGCCTAACAACAAGCACACTGGTGAGAACAGCTGCTAAAGAGGAACTCTGCTTATCGCATCACATGAGGAACTAGAAAAACAATGCTTACAGCGGAACAGTGGATAAACTTCTTTTTTTTTGGGCTCGTCCTCTATGAGAACTTCAAAACACCACGCCTGAAAAAGCATCTGCAGTCAAAGTCAGAGCCTTACAAATGCAGGAACTCTCAACAAAACACTTCTGCTGCAAAGATGTACCAAGTACAGGCTGCGCCTTCGGCGAGCCCGGTGTGCTGCTATTTGGCTTTTTACACATCACTCTTTTTGGAACACACAGTGAGGCACAATGTACACTTATTTCACAATTAAACACAGGGAAAACGGGAATCAGAATCTTCGGGATCTGCGCTGAACCCCTCACTATGTCACAGCATGATTTTTGGACAAGCTACTCAGCTCGTACAGCCCTCTGATTCCCAATTTGTAACACTGAATTTGACTCTTTTCTCCAGTGAGGGGACATTACGTTTGCTCCCAAGCATTTAGGTGTTGCTTAGCCCTCTGAAACAAGAACTGAGCAGGGCTGTGTGGGGCGGACAGAACCAAGAGGCAGCTGTCACAAAACAGCACGTTAACTCCTGCCCTTGTGTTAGCAGATGGACACTGAAGGACTGGTAGCTGTCGCCCTGCAACGGTATTTTTGGAACTAGTTTGGAAGGCCAGAGCTGCCCGGAGAAAGGGCTTGAATTTCCAGCAGCTGCAGGAGAGAAAGGGAGGGAGGAACAGAGGTCCTTTCACCAGGAACAGGACTCTGGTGTTCTGCGCATGGGGATTGAGAGGTGGCAAAGATAACGTCAGTCAGACCATAATCTGCATAAAAAAAGATCCAGTTAAACGTGGAAGGTGTAATCTGGCAAGAAAATGACGTTAAATATGGATCTGGTGAGAATTCGGCACAAACAAAAGCAATGAACGAAAAACAACTCCAACACCCTTTCCTACCTGACTAGCAGCACCAGAGCGAGGGAGAAAAAGAACAATGGTGACATTCAACAGACACCCGCTGGAAAGTGCAATTTATGGAAAGAAATGGAAAACAGCCCCCCCCTCCCTTCTCCCTTCCCCCCCCCCCCAACTTCCCAGCCAGAACAAATAAATGAAGATGTAAAAACGCATGCATTCCAAAAAACAAAACCCTACCGCCAATGCATCAAAGGCACCAAGGATGCGGTGAGCCCCCCCCCCCCATCCCCGGACCCCCCCACCCCAAGGTGACCGCTCCCGCCAGCGTTAACCCCCTCGGCACATTAACACAGCATCATCATCATCATCATCATCATCATCATCACCACCATCACCCCACTCGTATCACCACATGAGAAGCGGAGAGAGAGAGAAGAATGTTACTCGACCTTTCGTCCCCCGCATGTTGCCTGTCAGAGTCGGGCATGTTTGGGTCAAGAACTGGGTTTGGGGGTTTGGAGAACAGGCTTTCAAAGGCCATGCTGCTGGCCGTGGTGTGGTGAGGAGGAGGAGGGAGGTGGAGGAAGGCAGGACACGGCCGCTGCGGGAGGAGGAGGCGGCGGCGGCGCGCACGGCCGCTCCGGGGGCGGCTCGGTGAGGAGGAGGAGGAGGAGGGCCGGTCCCTCCGTGCGGAGCGATGATGAAGGTTGCACTCACGGTTACTTAGTGGGACACTAACGGGCACTCAGTGCAGGGCGGGCTGCACAGCTGCGCCCGGCCGCCCCGCGCGGGCGGGAAGAGAGGAGGCGGCGGCGGCGGCGGCTCGAGGAGCAGGCCCCGGGGCACAGGAGAACGAGAGGACACACACACACACACGGGGGAAGGGAAGTGCTGGTGGCCGGAGATGGCTGCCCTATTTCTTCCTTACAAACATGGCGCCCGCTCGAGGCACTCTCACAAAATGGCGGCGGCGGCGGCGGCGGCGATAGCGGCGAGGGGGGCGGCGGCGGCGGCAGCGGCGGCAGCGAGCCCGGTGCCGCCCCCAGCTCGCTCAGCGGCCGCGGCCCGCGGGCGCCGCCGCCACCACTGCGTCTTCCGCGCCCGTCGGGGCCGCGATGGCGTCGCCTGGCGCTGACCGCCGCCGCCGCCCGCGACGCGCTCCTCCTCCGCCGCCGCCGCCGGCCCGCCCCCCGCGCCACGCCATTGGCCGCCGGGGCCGCGCGTCACCGCGCCGAGCTCAAAGCCCATTGGCCGAGCCGCGCCGCTCGTCACGCGCCCGTGACGTGGCGCGAGAGGGCGGGCTCCCGCCCCCCCGAGGGGCGGGGCCCCGCCGCGCCGCGTGCGGGCTGGCGTCACGTGCGCGCCCCGCCGCCCGCCATGGCGGCCGCCTCCCGTCACGGCGCTTCCGGGCTGCGCGTCTTCTCGCGAGAACCGAGAGGCGCCGCTCCGCGTCGCCGCGCTCCCCCTCCCCCCCCCTCAAAAAAGGGAGGGCGGGAAGGCGCGGTTGTGCCGTGCCACAGTGCTCCGCGCTTCTCTGGCCGTCAGAAAAGCGCTCCTCACACAACGCACTACTGGGAAACCGAAATCTGTATTCAGCAGCTGCCTCGGATGCTCTCGTTATCTTCGCTCCAATGACCGTTCTGTCAATAAAATGGAGGGCGTTCCGCGCTCGTGAAGGAATCCTTAATTCTATGTGGAGAAAGTGCTGAAAAGTGCTACTGAAGTCAGTAACGCAGCAAAGGCAAAACAGACCCTTGTGGTGGTAGCGAGGAGCACCTTGTGTTGTGCCCTATCTCAGGCATTGCTTGGGACAGTTCCCACTGCTCCCATCAGCTCTTGCTGGTAGAGGTGACCCATCTTGCACCTGCACTCCTGTTCCCCCACAGTTCAGCTGTTAGCATCTCTTCCTGCGTGTGTCTTCCTTCATTTCCAGTGAATTTCATCCTCTCCGGCACTACTGCGCCTCTAAAGTCACCTTAAACTTAGCATGGTCCCGTCCAACTCAAACAAATAGCATCAGCTGCAAGTGCTGTCATTTCACGGCTCATCGTTTCTTCCATTCGCTTTACGTGTCTGTTTACAACAGCTCTGGCACCAGGGTGGACACAATCCCACCTGCAGTGAGAGCTGGCCATCCCTGGCTGCCCTGGCTCTGCTGATTCCCAGCAGTTGGCAGCCCCAGAGAGAACAACATTTGCTGTTCTCCAACAACTTTAACATTGTCTTTTGAGGGACTTTGTCGTAACTTTTTTGGAAAAACCCCAAGTAAGTTACATCAACTTATTTTCCTTTACAGGCTAGTCTCCCTGGCTTACAGGGCTTTTTAGGACGTATGACTCTCTTTTTCCAGTGCCAACAATCCTAACACAAAAATAAAAGAACGAGAACACCCACGTCGGTGCCTGTTTGGGAGGGGTGCTCCTGCAGTTGCTCTGCTCCAACATGGGACATTTTCCCCCTTACACACGGACAAAAGAAGTGCCTTTGAGGGTCGCCTGACTGCCTGAAATGCTGTACCACTGTGGCTTGTTATAAGCGAGACAAGAAGCAGTTGAGTGCAGAGTGAAGCTAACAAAGCCTGCCTGCCTCCCTCTGCACTGCTGGCTGAGCTTGCTGAAGCGTGGTCTGCGGAACAAAGCATTTCCCATGGAAGAAGCATTCCCATTATCCCGCTAGAGCTCCACTTGTGCAACAGCCTGACTCACGCTGCAGCTTTTTGCTCCTTGGCACCGCGAAGAGTATTTCTCTGTCCTACCTATTTGGCATCCAGAACCCTGGGGTGGTTTCTTAACTCTGGGACATATTCCTACTCCTGCGTGCCAGGCAGAGAGGAAAGGTACTACAGCATAGGGCTAAAAGTGATGCTTTTCCACGTGGAGTCAGCTCTGAAGAGTACAGGGAAAGCAGCTCTTCTCAATCCCTTGGGTAGCACAGGTGGGAGAACTCCCATCCCTGCAGTTCCACACATCCATTCTCTGGCATTCACAACCAAGGAGCCTGGCTGCTGAGGGAGCATCTCCCTGGGGTTATACATCCTTCCCCCCAACGCCAGGAGCTTAAGATCCCTGCTGCTCTGATGTCACACACCGGGCTAGATCTTGGCTAAGCAAGCAGGGCAGAAAGAGCACGGCCTGCTTCAACCAAACATCCAGATCAACACACACACACTCACAGAAATGAAGCAGCAATAAGGTGAAGCGAGCACTGCCAGGGAACGTCTCCAGCAGGGACTGAAATGGAGCTCCAGGGATCATGGGCAGGTGCAGGGCTGCTGGCCCCAGGTGGTGCTGGTCAGGACTATTACAGCTAATTAATGCCTTCAGTATGCGAGCGTCTCCACGTGCTGGATGCCAGCACCATCTCCCTGGGCAATAGGAAAAAAAAAGAGGCATTTCAAATTCAGAATAAAAGTCCTGTTATTTCATATAGTATGCGTGTGTGGGGTTTGTGTAGTGAGGGGGAGCCCTGATGTATGGTGGTATCTTGGCTCCTTCTGGGGTATTTCTCCATGGGGACACAGCACTGGGTCTGCTCTCTGCTTTTGGGGGCAACTCTCTCACTGCAGGGTTTTGTATGAGAGCTGCGTGCGCTCCTTGGCCGTAGTCATACCCACAAAATTAATTTTAAGCAAACAGAAAAATGTGTCGGCACCAGCAGGGTAAAGCTGTTTATTTAAATATCCTTACGTGTGTTTGCGTTGTCAAGGAAAAAGGTATGCCTGTGAGAAGCTTGTGAATGGCTCTTTTTTTTTTTTTTTCCCCCAACATTTTCAAAGTATAACTAAATTTGGCAATATCGAATAAACAAATTCCCCAGTACGGTCTCTCAGATATCACAGATAT
Organism: Callipepla californica brunnescens; assembly: GCA_023055505.1. Taxonomy (NCBI): domain Eukaryota; kingdom Metazoa; phylum Chordata; class Aves; order Galliformes; family Odontophoridae; genus Callipepla; species Callipepla californica. The sequence continues at coordinate 64,613,870 of JALIRH010000003.1, forward strand.
ACTGGGATCTGGGGTATGGTGTGCATGGCTTAGCAACATACCTAGCAACCATAACAAATAAAAATGTCACGGTTCAGCTCTTCATTAAGGCCTGTAACAGGATTAATAAGTGTTGTGGAATGTGTGCTTGTGCTTTTGCTTCAGCGAGGACTCAAACCGTGATATAAATCTGTGGGAGGGGACAGGACAGAGTTAATGTATGCACTGAGCACCAGGCTGGCCTTCTTGGAGGTGCTAGCTTGGCACAGCTGAAATAAAGTCCAGATTTTAGCCTGCTATTTAAGATAACGGTGTTAATATTCTCTGCTGCGTTTAGCAAGAGAACAGTCACCTCTGGCTTGTTGGGGTCTCCCCCATTAGGCTGAGGGTCTGTTTGCTGCACGTGTGAAGGTTTGGCTGTTCGTTGGGTTGCCCAGATTTGTCTCAAGATCCCTTTCTTGGGCTGTTTGACATTGGCATGTCCTGGGGTGGCTTTCCAGCACCCAATTCTCATGTGCCCCGAGAGGAAAGTGCTCCATCCCTCCTTGCAGGGATACACCTAGCATGCCTGCTGATGGATTGTCAGGATGGTCTGCAGTTGGACACATGTCCCGTGTGCTCTGGTCTTCCACAGGCTGCCAAGTGGGAAGCAGTTGGAACAAGATGCTGTTTTCTTCTCTGTCGTACAGCTTTTGGGATGGGCTTGGGCAAGCAGTGCGGGCTCCAGGTTGTTCTTCTGGCTCTCCTATGAATCCTCTCTGAGACAGCACCGTGAAAAGGATCCTCCTCCATTTAATGCTGCTACCATTCCCTCCCTAAAAGGGGAAAGAGAACAGTACAGGTCACTTGGTCACATTCAAGAGTAGCAGGGCTACAGCCAGGGTTAAGCCACCCGATCATTTGGGTTCCTCTTTCCTTCTATGTACATTTTTGGTCTGGTAGATATTCCAGGAATCTCTCTAGATATTTAGATTTGGGGATTACTGCCCTTCCTGAGCAGGGGAAGGCTCTCATTGGCCCTTTGAGGGGAGGGACAGTGGCTTTGGGGCTCTCCCAGGGCATGCTGAGCAAGTGTGGAGCCAGCTACATGGCGACTGCCTGCCTTCAGTGCCTGTAGGGGAGCTAAACCTAGCTATTTCTTGGGCTCTAAAATGTTATTATCCCAGTGAGAAGTTGTATTTACCAGGGCCAGAAGAGCTTCACACTGCACATTCCAGGCTGCAAGATGTTGCATTTTGCTGCTCTGGGAGAGGGAAGAATCTCCTTTAGTCAGCTCAAATGCTGGCCAGAGGTTTCCAGCCCAGTTCAGGCACAGCAGAGCCAACCTGAAACATTTCTGGGGCTGAAAGAGAGATCTGCTGTGAGACATATAAGCTTCCCAGCTCCTATCCTGGCACTTGGGGCAGCCCAGAAACGCTTGGGAGGGTGGGCACCACTTTGCAAGCAGATCAGAGGTGCTCCCACATGTCCCAGTACCAATCCCCTGTGTCTCAGTGCATCTTGGAGAGAGGAAACCCATTCACCCTGGCCTTGGGAACTGGGAAAACGCTGTCAGCGAAGGATTACTCTGCAACGAAAGCCTCCAACGCAAAGGTCCAAACACCCATCCCCGGCCTCATCAGCCAGCTAAAGCATCAGATGGAAAGTATTCAGAAAGTCATCCTCTCCTGCTTCCCAGCCGAGGTGTGTTTCATCCATCCCTCCTGGCTGCGGGCAGGATTTGGGCTCTGCCATGCTCAGAAATCCAGCGGGTGGCTCGTGTTCCCTTCAGCCCCCAGGCTGTGCCATTCTGAATCCTCCAGTCCCTTTTGAAGGTGCAGTTTGGTTCCCCCTGGTTCAGCTGGGGCACGAGGCAGTACAGGCGCCTTGTGCTGAGACAGTGGGGAGAGGGGAAGGAGGAGATCAGGTCTCCACACAGAGAATGCTCCTTGCAAAACCCCGGGACTATAGCTGGCCTCAAAACTTGTACTTTTCGATCTCTTTCCACCTTGGTGTATGGACTTCTTTACCCCAGGAGCAGGATTCCTTTAAATCTGGGCTAAGTTCCCAAGAAGGGAAAGCTGTTTTTGAAGGGCTGCCAGGTGCCATGGCAGAGCCCTTCTCTGTCATGTATTCCTTCCTCCTGCATGGCCCTAAAGCTTTTCTACCCAAAGCTTGGGGTACTTTGACCAGGCAGCTCCCCAGCAGCACCCTGTGCCTGTCTTCATCGGCACGTCCCCACACTTCCTCTCCTCCCCAGCCCTCCCCAGCAGCATAAAGCAGAACAAAAACACAAGGGCAAGTGGTAGTCCCATAAACCCGGAACCCACCCCATGTTGGCAGGGGGTGAGCACACCCTCCACACGCTGCGGGTGCTTTATTCTGCTCTGCACCTGCTATGTCATCCTTTATTTGCACTAAATGAGAAAGAAACATGCATAATGTTGGGTTTTTTTGTGGTATACATGCACAAGCGCTGCGCTGGGGAGCAGAGTGAGCGCCGCAGTGGTGCCAGCCTCGGGAGTGTGGAGCCAACCCCGCAGCTATCCCTGCAGGAGGACAAGGGGTGTTAAACGACGAGATGTTCACACCTTGCAAGACAAGCTCAGCTGACACCATCCCCGTGGCACATCCGTGCCAGGACTTCCCACGGATGCAGGTGCGTGACCCCATCCAAGAGAATTAAGGCGTGGGACAGCTTGAGGTCCTTCCAGCCATCCCCCATCTGCAGCTTGTCATGTGGGATGGCAGCGAGTCCTCCCTGCATGTCTGGGGACCTCGGGGTGGCTGAGCCCAACCCAAGCACCAGCCTCACTTCGAGACAGTCCTGCCCCAGACTCGCTGCTTCGGCTGACAGCACCAGCTGAGCTCCTTTCGTACAAAAAAGGAACCGAAAAGGAAGTAAGCACCTTGGTTTCTACCTGCCGTTTTGCACCGTGTAGGTGCAGAGGTTATAGGATGTCCTCCTGGAGCCAGGGGCAACAACAATGCACAGCTCCCGCATTCAGCAGGCAGATAACTCTCATGCAGTTCGTTGCACCTCACGTGCCAGAATCACCGCAGTGCAGAGGGGGGACGGCTGGCTTCAGGGCTCCGGTGCTTGCTGGCACCCCAAGTGCATTCTGGTGCTGAAAAGGGACCAGAGCCGCCACGCACACAAGAGCATCCAAACCCTGCGGCCGCCCACTGGTCTGCCCTAGAACTCATAGGCAGAGACGAAGAGTGTGATTTTGGAGAGGTGCTTGGCCTGGAAGGTGCGGTCCAGGTACTCAGACATGTCCACATCCACCTGGATGGTCTGGGGGCCCTTCAGGCTCTGCACCAGGATGAGCTCCCCGGTCTGCCGGTCCGAGCGCTGCATCACGAAGTGGCCCCGGTTGTTTCCCCCCACGATGCCAAAGCGGAGACTGTCGGGTCCCGGCCGGCCGGGTGCCGCCGCCGTGGCCATGCGGAAGAGCGGGGTTGGGGTCAGCAGGTTGGAGGGGAGGGGCAGATAGTGGAAGGAGATGGTTTTGGGCGCCTGGTGGCACGACCTGCTGTCCATGGGGCAAGGGTTGCGCTCGCACTGGCTGCAAAGGGAATGGAGGAGGTTTGAGCGTGGGGGTCCCCCCCCAGTGGTTCTCCCTCCCTGCAAGGGGTGCCCTGTGCACAGAGCAGGGCCAGGCTTCACGTGCTGCACTCACAAGGGTGATGTTTTCACGTAGGTGATGTTGCCGCCGGGCTGGGGACACTCGGGGCTGACGCACTGGAAGCCCCCGCCTGTGTTGATGCACGTGGTCCCCCGCGTGCAGTTGTCCCGCGACAGAGCGCACTCATCGATGTCTGCAAAACAGGCAGGCAATAGAGGCCTGGAAACCCTCATTTCCAGCTGCGGTTGGGCAGAATGCAGGTGAAACGGAGCCAGCCTTCCGTAGCACTGAGGAAAGCGTGGGGGCTTCCCACCCAGCCGCTCGCATCCCTCCCTGGCCGTGCGGTGGCTTCGTTCAGGGTAAGGACGCAAACCCAAATCTGACAGAAATCCGCTAAGCTCACCCCCAAATCTCACCTCCTGTCTGCTTCTTTTCCTGCTGTTTCTGCCCGGGGCCGGCAGGGCTTTGTTTTCCTAACTTTCTGCTAAGCTCGCTGAGTGCGTCAGCACACCAAGTAAGGTAAGGGTGGCTTACCTAGCAGTAAGACCGCGAGCACGTTGGGAGCGTTACCAAGACCTGAAAACACGCTGCAGCAGCAGCAGCGATCACACTGAACGTGGGAGAGCGTGGCATTTTTCACTGTGAACTACCTCTGGGCCAACCGCGCAAGGTTGGACAAGGCTGTCCACGCCGCCTCACCTTCGCAGCTCTTGCCGTCGCCCAGCAGGCCGTACCCAGTGGGACAGGCACAGCGGTAGGAGCCGGGCAGGTTGACGCAGGCGTGGGCGCACAGCCGCGGGGCTCCTTCTGCCTGGTACAGCTCACACTCATCCACATCTGCGGGGAAACAAGCGGAGCTGCACACCCGCAGCCTTTCACTCCTCGCCCCGCAGCCCCTCGAGCGTTACCCTGGCACAGGCTGGCGGCGGCTGTGCCGCTCATGTGGAAGCCGGGCTCGCAGCGGCACTGCTGGGTGTGCTCCACCTGGGCGCAGCGCGGCTTGCGGCTGAAGGCAGGGTCGGCCGTCGTGCTCCACGCCGGGGGCTCTGCGGGGCAGCGGGGGCAAGGTGAGGCCAGGACCAGACCCCCTCTGCAGCCCCGGGCTTCGGTGCAGGTGTCACCCACCTGTCTGCGTGCGGTGCTGGCAGGCGGCCCCGCTCCACGGCGGTGGGCAGAGGCAGCGGTGCTGGCCTGGGCCCTCCACGCAGGTGCCGCCGTTCTGGCAGGGGCTGCTGGAGCATGCACTGAGCTCTGCAATAAGCCGGGTTTTGTCTGATACAAACGTTACACAAAGCTGTTCACCAAACCCAGACCGTAACAATCCCTCTTTGTTCCAAGCAGACCTCGACCCGAGTGCACGAGGGGAACGAGAGGGGCTGGAGGTGCTGTTGCAGCATCACTCCGTTTTGGAAAATGTAAGAAAACCCAAGCTGCTCTTGCTTGCACAAACCCACTAGCCCAGCCCACAGCTGCAGACACTCCCAGCCCAGTGAGGAAGGGCAGCAGTACCTGTGCAGCGCGGCTCCTGTCCGCTCCAGCTGCCGTCAGCCTGGCACAGCCGTGTGCTGGAGCCCTGCAGCTCGAAGCCGGGCTCGCAGGCGAAGTGCACCTCGTGCTCCACCAGGTATTTGGTGCCGAACATCCGTCCGCCAGCGGGGGCCTGCGGGGCCGGGCAGGACACTGCAATGGACCGAGTTAGTGGGGAAGTATTGACCTGCTTGAAAGTAGGAAGGCCCTAGGGGGGGATGTGGGCAGCCTGGGTCTCTGGGCTGAGGCCGATGGGATGAACCTCACTGAATGCTGAGTGCTGCGCTTTGGCCACGACAGCCCCACGCAGAGGGGGCAACAAAGACACCATCCTGATGAGAGCAGTGATGCAGTGGCACAGCTGCCCGGGGAGCGGTGGGGTCACCGTCCCTGGAGGTGTTGCAGAGCTGTGGGGACGCGGCACTGAGGGACGTGGCGGGGTTGGGATCGGGCTGGATGACCCCAGTGGTCTTTTCCAACCAATTCTATCAAATCCCACGAGCAGCGGGATGAGTCAGCGAGCCAAGCTGCAGTGGTTTGTCAGTACCATCCATCCCCAAAAGAATAGTCTCAAGTCCACTGCTCGCCCCATCCCGAATGCTTCCCTGGCACTCACCGGGCGCCGGCTCCGGGGCCGCCTTGGCCAGGGCAGCGTGCAGCGTGCTGAGGCGGCTCTTCATCAGGCGCAGGCCCTCGGCGAAGCGCGTCTCCTGCCCCTTCAGCAGCTGCTGCATCTGCCGCACAGCTGCCAGGAGCTGCTGCCTGCCTGGGCAGCCCTGCGGGCACGGCATGCATCAGCACTCACAACCCCAGCGCCCACCTGGCTCCTCCAGGTCCCATCGGGGGGGGGATCTGAACCCGAACCTCGTGTGGGTAGCCCCTGGCTCTTGGTGTGGCAACATGGCAACACTTTGTTAGCCCTGGCAGGGATGGCACAGCTCATCCTGCCGGAGCTCGAGCCACGTCCCACTTCCATATTACAAAATAATAGGAAAACAGATGTCTTGTGAGCTCTTCTGGGGCCAGGAACACTTGTGGGACTTCTGCCTGCAAGCTAATGGTAACCGAGGGACTGACTCATGCAGGCGACGGGCATCTTTATTATAGGTTTCCTGCGGAATTAACTGAAAACCGAAGAGAGAGAGCAAGAGCCGAGCGAAGCAGAGTCAAGTTTGGAGCCTGGAGATCTGCAGAGCACGTGGATGAGCAGTCCCCACCGGGAATGCACGGAGACGGGTCCGAGGCTGGGACCGAGCAAACGGAGCTGCGGGGCAGGGCTTGATCTGCTTTGCCAATTGTTACCGAGGGTTTGTAAAGGAAAAAGGAAAGCCAGTGGGCATCATCCCCACTGCTCGTGGCTGATTCAGGGTCGCCAGGGATGAGCCGAGCCCTGCCGGCGGCTCGGGGCTGCACAGCGCAGGAAGGGGGAGGAAAAAGCAAATAGATGCCTGGCATCCCGCGCGCTTCGATAAACAGCTCTTTGTTAGCTCCGGTTTTAACTCCAAGGAGCCGGCATTGCGGGATGCTGAGCCCTGACAAACCCCCGCTCTGCCAGCAGAACAGCTTTTTGCTCCGGGTGTGCTCGCTCGCGATTTCAGGCGCAGGGAAATGTAAAAAGAAACGAGCAGGCAAACGCGGGACGGGCAGCGAAGCCCTCGCGTTGCTCTAACAGCGCTGGGTGCTGCGAGCGGAGCTGGGGCTTGGCTCACCTGCTGGGCTGGGCAGCCAGAACTGCACCGAACCGCGAGGGGAGAGGGGGGACAGTTGGGATGGGGGGTGTGGGGGTGCGTTTAGCGTGCTCCGAGCGCCCTGCTTTGGGGAGAAGGGAAAGAAGACGAGATCTCGTACGAGGCATCCCCGAGACCCTCCCCCGGGGAGGCAGAGGGACAGAAGCCCCGCGAGGATGAGGACGGGCTCACCTGGGCTCCCGGCGCGGCCGGCCGTGCCGCCGGGCACAGCAGCAGCAGCGGCAGCAGCAGGGGGAGGCTGCGGCGGAGCCCCGGAGCCATGGTCCCGCTGTCGAGCAGGGCGATCGCAGCGAGGAAGGCGGTGAGCTCCCTCCGCCCGGCACCTCCGCGTCCTGGCTGGGATGAGTTATCCCTCCCACGCCGCCCCGCGCACCGCGGCCGGGGCAGCCGAGCCCTGGCGAACGGCACAGCGGGTGCCGGGCTGCGCTCGCGGGACGAGGGGAGCGGATGGCGGGGCTCGCCCTGGGGAGCGGGGCTCGTGTGGGGCTCGCGTGGGGCAGTCCTCCTCGCGTGGTCACCGTCATCCCAAGTGCCGTCTGCGGGGCTGGCCGCGCGGAGCCCTTCTGCCGGCAGCCACCTCAAGGCCTGCCCCTTATCTAAGGGGGGGCTGCCGTCGGTTCGTCACGCTGTCGGCTGTCTCCAAGTATCTCTTTGGCTACCTGGATTTCAACCGACCTCCACCAGCGCACCCGGCCTTGGATGAAGCCCGCAGCCCGTAGGGTTCCCCTGCCGAGCAAACAGTTGTGGTTTGCAAAAAGGCAGCTCCTGAGGCACGTGCAGCGTCTTCCCTGAGCCCAAGTCCCCTTGCCGTGGGTGCAACCAACACCGTGCACTGTGCGGGGTCCCTGCACCATCTGCTGGGCATGGTGCAGCAATGAGAGCCGGGGCTGGGCACTGGCAGGCCTCGGGAGGGCTACTATGGGGGTGGACATCTCCCCACCCCGCAGTGGGATGCTCTACGTGAATGGAAAGAGCAGAAATCCCCCCAGAGCAGAGGAAATGCAAGCCCCAGAGCAGCTCTCCTGGGCCAACAGCCATCAGCAGGAGCATCTCTCCGCACACAGCTAGGCCAGGATGCTCAGTGACCGGCGTGGACAAAGCAGAACCCGCTGCGTGGGGAAGGGAGTTCAAAGGTGCTCTCTCATTCGGGCTCCACAGGGATGTAGCACAGTAAGAACTGCCCCCAGAGGGCTGCGTGTCAGTGCTGCCCAGCTGAAAAGCCACAGAAAACGCTTCCACCCGGAAGGGCCACACTCCCGCAGGAGAATAATGCAAGAAGAAATAAGACTGTTTATTAAAATAAAATCTCTCTGTCCCCATTCACACCCTGCTCCGTTCACAGCAGCACTTCTGAGTCCTCCAGGCAGCCATCGGCGTAGGGCAGCTGAGGTGCAAGCGAGCTGCCCGAGGGCAGCGTGCTGGCCTCGCTCCACGCCGAGCCCTGGTGGGGCAGCAGAGGGACGTAAGCCTCCTCCGTGGGGCTGCCCTCGCTCTCAAGGACGTACCTCGAGCCCCCGTCGTGGATATCCACTGCCACCAGCGCTGCCCTCGCGTGGGAGCAGCAGGGCTCAGCAATGTCCCCGGGGTCCAGGTCAGAGTCCGCTTGGGGGAAGCCCGAGTCCTGGGTGGAGTCGGGGCTCTCCCGTGGCAGGCTGGTGTTGACGTAGATGATGTCCCCGGACCCCCTGAGGGCAGGCAGGCTTTCCAAAAGCTTCTCCAGGTGAACTTTGAGCTGCGAGAACGTCGGCCTGTCAGCAGGTTCAGCCCTCCAGCAGGAGGACATGATGTCGTACCTGGGAACCAGGAGAGGAATGCAGCTGTCGCAGAGCACGGCGCTGAGTGTTTGGCTCTGGGGTATACGTGGTCTGGTTCCCTGCTTGGAAACTGGGCGAGTCCTGAGTCACTCTGCATTAACCCAAAGCAAAACCCGCTCCCCCACTTAAGCTGTTCTGCTGAGAAAAGCAATGCGGCATCGCCAGGCCTGACCTCCAGGGCAAAACAAACGGTCTTGAAAATGAAATTACAACAAAAAGCGTGACTCCTTCACCACAAACTGCAGGGGGCACTGCTGCCACCTCCGCAGGAGCCGGCAAGGTGACCTCCGGCTGGGAGTGATGGAGCACTGCAGCTGCACACAGAGGTGGTGGAGTCTCCTTCTGTGGGGATGCTCAGGACCCACCTGGACTCCTACCTGTGCAACCTGGGCTGCGAGCTGCTTTGGCAGGGGGTTGGACTCGGTGATCTCTAGAGGTCCCTTCCAGTTCTGTGATCCCCCCCACACCGTGTGCCCCAGCTCATCATCAGCCCTCGGTGCCAGCCCCGCCAGCACACTGCTTTCCTTTGGGGTACTTCTGGAGATTTCTATGGGGATGGTTTTCCACCCCTGGCTCATACTGGGATCTGGCTCGTATCAAAGCTCAGGACATTAACAAAACAGCTTGTATCCTTGAGGCTGTGATTTCAATTCAGTGCCTGCTAACTTCTGTTCCCATGGGAGGGGGCACACGGAGGCTTTCTGCAGCCCGGACGCGGCGGTGTAATACTCACAGTTCATCTAAGCAGTTCTCAGGCTTTTTGAGCCGCTGCCCGTGGAACAGATACTCATAAATCTCGTGGTTCTGCACCCCTGGGTATGGAGTCATCCCTCTGGTCGCTATCTCCCACATGGTAACGCCAAATGCCCACTGTGATAACAAAGGGAAAGCGTGCTGCAAGGGCATTTCCAGGAGGAATCAATGAGCCTTTTCATGGGGAAAGGTCACTTCCTAGCGCCCGCTGGGCACAATGCTAACAGCTGTATCTTCAGCCCTGCTGTCCCCAGGACTGGAAATGATAAGAAATGCCATGTGACAGGCAAGCAGCCCACTCAACAAACTTATTCCAGGATGCTGGGCAGGCAAAGAAAGGTCAGCATGGCCCTGATACTCACAGTCCGTCCAGCAAGGTATAAGAACAACCACTACAAAGTGCCGCAGCCGCGGAGCACTCAACTCAGGGATGAGTTTCCAGCTCTGTGCTCCTGCTTTCTGGCTGCCCAGCCGTGTGTACCTACCACGTCGCTCTTGGTGGTGTAGACACGGTCGGCCAGGGACTCTATGGCAATCCACTTGACTGGCATCTTTGCTATTCGGCCCTGCCGATAGTAATCGCCACTGTAGATCTTCTTGGACAACCCAAAGTCTGCCACGCACACCGTCATGTCGTCCCGTAACCTGCCGCGTACAAACAGGGTCAGAGAGCCCCGGGGAGGCAAAGTCTGCTTTCCTGACAGATGCACTGCAACTGGCGAGCACGCCTCCATCAGGCTGGCCCTTGAAACACGTCGTATACGACTGCCTCTCCTTTCCAGGGCTCAAAAAACGATAAGAAAGAAAAGTTTGACGTGCTGAATTCCGGGCTCTAGTTCTGAGATTGATCTCCTTTCTCCAAGAGAGGTTTCACTCTGTGTGCTCATTCCTAGCACTATAAAGCCACGGGACTTCCACTCGCTTTCACCTAGCCCAGCCAAAAGAGAAGGAAAGCAAACTCACATGCAGTTCCGAGCTGCCAAATCCCTGTGGAGAAACTGCCGACTGCTCAGGTACTCCATCCCCAGGGCAATATCCACCATGAACTTCAGCAGTGTCTGCAGGGGCACAAACTGAGAAGGGAAACACAGGTCAGAGGGTCTGGGCGCTCTGGGAGCCTGGTGGGCAGCTGCCCAGGGAACACAAGGAGCCCATCGCAGCGGCCACCATGGATTTTCTCCTCACCATCGGGTGACAGCCCGAGACCGTGAGATGTATTGAATCAGAAGCCTGCAGGAGCAGCAGAGCTGGGACAGCTGTTTCAGAAACAAAACCAAGCTCTGCCTGCCAGGCTGTAACTCAGGCAGAACTGCCCACCCTGGCAAACTGGACATCTCCACAGTTTGTCATAGCACCTTTGCACCTCTGCTTACTTCTTTCACAACTTTTGAGTGCAGCCTTCGACTATATCTAGTTTCCTTGTGGCCGTTCCCACTGGCTGCCTTAACACCACGTGTTCTGGGCTAGAAAGCAGCTCTGCAGAAAAGGACCCTGAGCTGTGGTGTGGAGCAAGCTGACCGTGACTCAGCAGGGTACGAATCCCACAGGTTTCTGTGGAGCCAGATCCCACTGCCACCACCCAACGAGGCAGGCAGCACGACTACAAACAAGTCCTCCTGAAGTTCCCCTAAACCAAAGGCAGGTTTTGCCCAGCGTCCCCAGAAGAGGCACAGTCACCCCTTGCTCTGTTCAGGCACAGGTCCCTCTGCTACCTGCCTTCATTACCTGGGGGGCCATCTCCAGCCGGGAGCGAAGCAGGAAGCTATGCAGGTCACCGTATTTCATGAACGGGAGAATCACCATGGGTTTGGGAATCTGCTGAGAGCTCAGCTCGATGCACACGCCTGGAACACAGAGACACGTGTCACACGTGGGATCTGAGCACGGTCCCATTCCCAGCCCGTCACGGGGAGCCCGTACCGAGGAGCTTGATGACATTGGGGTGGTCAAAGTCCTTCATGCACGCTGCTTCGCTGAGGAACTCTTCTATTTCTCTGTGGGAAAAGTTATCCACTGGGAAGCAAAGAAAAAACAACAAGGTTAAAATCTTGAGAATTTTAACACTTCCCCTTCTGCTGCCCAGCAGATACCCTGCCACAGTTGTCTCTCCCTGGCTAGCACCAGTAGCAGTGGCAGAGGCCAGCATCCCTACAAAACAGTTCCAGGATGCAGAGAGAGCTCAGAGAGGGCAGCAGGAGCACCAGTACCTGCCGTGCCAAACAGCATCAGGTTCTGCAAGGCCAGGGTTACTTACACTTCATGGTCTTGACAGCCACCTTCTGTGGGGTGCCTTCTGGCTGGCTGAGACGCCCCTCCATCACTGACCCGAACTCCCCTGCACCGTGGGAAAGAAGCAAGCACTTTACCCACACCCCAACACACTGCCTGTTCAGACAACACGGTCTTCTCAAAGATCTGAAATGCCCTAAGACAGAGAACTTGCCCCCAAAAGGCAGAGGGGGATGCTTGCATCCTCGTGGCAAGACAAAGAGATCGATTTAGGGGTCCAAGTCCCCAGCCTGACACTCTGCCATCCTGAAGCCAGGCGATGATGTGATCAGCAGCAGCAGCCCCTGCCCCATCAGTCCCGCCACACACCCAGCCCCACCATCACTCACCCTCTCCCAGGACCTTCCCCAAGCTGAGGGCATTTCTGTCAATGACAACGTCCTGCAGCTTCTGCTGGAGCTCGCTGCTGATGCCCAGGCTACCCACTGCAAGACAGCGGAAGAGGAGTTCAGACTCAGAAGACTGCAGTTGCAGGGCTGCCATTTGCAGCATCAGGGTGTTGCACGGTACAGAGGTGATGGAGGGGCAAGGTCTCATAGCTCTGCAGCAGCTGAGCTTCCCTTAATGCCCACGGGCCATCCAGCTGGAGACAGAGCCTTACACAAACACATGAAGAGCTGGATGAATCAGGCCCATGGCTGGGCACAGCTGCTCACTGCTGGCTTGGCCTGTTGCTATCCTGTCACCTCCTTGCACAGGGATGAAAAGAACACTCACGTGTCAGTTCGACAGCTCTCCGGCAGTAGGACTTCTTGGCTGTGTAATTTACCACCAGCTCTGAATCATTTCTGCTGAAGGCATTCCTGGTGGGATAGAAAGCGTGCGAGGCCACTTCAGCTGTTTTTTCCTCTGTGCAGAGAACCACAGCTGCAGGCACGGGTGACCACAGAGCTACCCATGAGATCAGCAGCAAAGGAGGAAAACGCACATTTGCTCTGATCCTTTTCATTTCCCTCTCACTGGATCACTGCCATAGCCTACAATGTCCCATCAAAACGTCTCCTTGATAAACAAGGCTGATCTACAAAGGAGCGAGTCATGAGGTATTCTGGGGAGGAAATGGGATATTCATTTCCTTACAGCAGCCTGGGCTGCTAGCAACACTACCCAGATCTACCTACCCCTTCCTACAGCAACCCCTTCTGTGTGATGTGCAGCTTGAGCGTGTAGCTCCTCCACCATCCTTTAGCCAAAAAAGCAGCCATGGGAGGTGCACACCAGGCCAGGGCAGCCAAATGCCACTTAGAAAGTCACAAGGGAGAGCGAGCAGTGCTGGCTTATTGTAGCAGATAACAGCCCTTTGTCCGTGCTACTAAAAACGTCACGAAGTGTGGTGCAGTGGTCTCTGCCCTGCGACAGTGATGCTGCGTGACGAGGCAGGAGGGGTTTCTCTAGGACACAGGATATCATACATCTTTGCTCTCTCTCCACTGTGTCAAAACGCCAAGGCCGCCTCCCATGCTAAGCTGCCCAAGTTTACTTCCCTTTAAAAATAGGAATCATTAAGCAAAAGGTGCACTGCTGGGCTAAGGAAGGAAGGGGAAGTACTGTCGCTGTGGTAAAATTACACTGAGTTTCCCTGTGCCTCTCACTGGCATAAAAATGGGAAATGACAATGCTGCAGGAGGCAGAAACCATCTCCCTGGTTCCAGAGTGGGCAAAGCTCCCCTGCCTGGCCTTGCCCCCGTGTCTGCCACCCGCCCAGCTCGGAGCACCACCACCAGCTGCTCTCCCCTTGGCTTACCCATATTTTGTTTCCATGCATCTTTTCTGGATGACCACAGACATGCAGAGGATCAGCCCGACAGCCACCGTACCACAGATGAAGCCCAGTGCTACTATAAAGGAGTCTGCGTTCCCAGATGCTGGTGTCAAAGAGGGGGCTGAGGTTATTAACCCTAAGGAAACATTCTATTAGCAAAGTTGGTGAAAGACAGTCAGCCCACGGGGAGCAGGGGTGGATCTCCCAGTGGCTGAAACCAAACCCTGTGCAGTCTAAAGAAGAGGAGGCTCAGGGGAGACCTCATCACTCTCTGCAGCGACCTGAAAGGAGGCTGTGTGAGGTGGGGCCGGGCTCTGCTCCCAGGGAACAGCCATAGGATGAGAGGGGATGGCCTCACGTTGTGCCAGGGGAGGGTCACGCTGGGTGTTAGGAAGTGTTTCTGCTCTGAAAGAGCGGTGATGCAGTGGCACAGCTGCACAGGGGGTGCTGGGGTCACTGTGCCTGGAGGTGCTCAAGAACTGTAGAGGTGTAGCACTGAGGGTCATGGGCAGTGGGCACGGTGGCTGCTGGTTGGCCTAGGTGATCTTTGAGGCCTTTTCCAACCTTAATGATCCTATGATTCTATGAATGTCTTGGTTGCTACATCCAGATAGCCTGGCCAGCACGCACTGCTAGCTTCCACAGCATCTCCCACCCACAGAGACAGGGATCTCCTTACCACTGGCAGGAACAAAGACCTCCACCGGGCTGCTGAAGGGCCCCACGCCGCCCTTGGTGACAGCAGCCACACGCACCAAGCACGTGGCGTTGGTGGCTACCACAGGCAGGATGGCCACGGTGGCATTAGGCTGCGTTTCCGAGGAGATGTTCTGCTGGAGACAAGAGGAGAAGACAGGCATGGGATGGGGCTGATAGCAACAGTGAAAGCCAGAGGTTCGCTGAATTCCTTCTACTATCGCGTGGCTTTGCCTCTGGAAGGCCAGAGGAAACTCAGCAGCAGCAGCAAGCTATTTGTGGAGAATAATAGCCCTGAGAGGACCGGATGGGATCTCGAAAGGAGTTGAGCAGGATTTCCCGTTTCAGCCTCGTGCCTCTATTGCTCTTTGCTTATCAACTGAAGAAGCAGAACAGAGCCAAGAGGCAAGAAAGCCATCCTGCAAGGAAGGAGGAAAGGCATTGCACACACCAGCCTGGAACACCTTTCTTCTCCCAGTTCTCTCACTTCTACAGGCATCAGCCCCGTTCCATGGCCACAACGGTGTTCTGAATGTCAGCCTGCACTTCTCCAGTGTGAGTAACACTATCCCTGCCTGCAGCAGTGCTCCTGATTACTGGGAGCTGGCACAAGGGCCACCGTGATGCTGCAGCTCTGTTCCACGCAGCGTGGGGATCTGATGCACACGGGGACAGCACGGGCTCTGTTCTGTGCCTGGCACATGGCCACGGCCCCGTGGTGCCAGCCCAGCTCTGTGAGCCTTGTGCCAGGCACAAGCCCCCGAGCCACCACCACTCCCTTGCATGGCACTGCCCCAGTGGCTTTCCATCGCAGTGCTCTCGGCTTCATCCTTCCTTCACTCAGCGTTCAGCCAGAGAAAGTAAATCTCAGGGCAGATATCTTCTGGTTTTATGTCAAGCTAATAATATTTCCAGCTTTACAAGTGTGTTCCCTTGCCCGGTGACATTAAAGAAGTCAACGCGTTTCGTGGCACAGGATTTTTTTTCCCCTTGATAAAAACACAAGTGATCCTCTTTTCCTGCAAATTCCCTGTTGTTTCCTGCTCTTCATGTGACTCAGCCAAGCAGCTGAGAAAGTGCCTTCTTCTGCTCCTCGCTGACTGCCAGCTGCAAAGCAACTGCCCTGTGATGTGCAAAACATCTGGCAGGCTGCTGGAAGTGCTGCTGCCCAACATGGCCAAGCGAAAATGGCAGCAGGGGTGGGCAAGGAGGAAATCAGAACTGATTTCTGTTCATAAAAAGTCCACCAAAGCTGATATGAAGCACACACAAGCACCAGGCAGAGCTCCACAGGCACTACCAGAAGGCAGTGCCCTGAGGAACGTCTCTTTTCCAACCACTCTGCTCTCGTGGCATCCGTCAGTGGAAATGCACACGAGGTCATTTTCCCACCGCCAGCCTAAAACTGCACTGGGATCCTTTAACGTCTCCCACAGCCCTGCTGTGTCACTTGAGGACAGAGCTGAACAGATATCAAACAGCTCGTGGAGAGTCTGAGCACATTTTCAAAGCAGACAGCCATTCTGTCAGGACAGAATTGCCAAATTGAATGATTTTTATGAGTCTTGTGGTAGCTGAGGAATTTCTTCATGTCTCAGCTCCTGCAGCCTTGGGTCAAACAAGAACTGCTGGTTTAAAAATAAAACCAGTACTTCTTGAAGTTTTAAACATTGTTTTTCAACTGATTGTGGAGAAAAAGAGGCCTGCAGGTGGCCCTGCTGACACAGAAATCCACAATCGCACCGCAGCAGTTCTGGTGCCAAGACTTCCAAACTGATTGTTATTTTGGGGAGGGGATACTGACGTGAGAAGAGCACTTGTGCTCTGTGGGGCCATTTTAGCACAGGAAGGAGAAAAGAAGCGGGGGATTCCTAGCATGTAACATCCAACCTCTCCACGGCCAAAATTCAGAGGCTTTGTGTGGAAAACAAAAGCTTTTCCACTTCCTTTTGGCAAATGGCAACAAGTGGACTGCTGCTGTGCCTCAGTCTGTCTGCCTACCAGCTCCAGCAGACAGACTGCAAGCAGCTCACAAGGGTGCCTAGATCCGCAGCCAGCCAGAGGACGCTCTGCTGAGGGACATGGCACAGCCTGCCACCATCCCCCTGAATACCTCTGAATTCTGCAACATCACTTAAGAAGACAAGTGCTGGCCCCTGCCCTTGGCTGGATGCCTCTTCACAGGCATTTCTGCCTCTCAGAAAGCCCATAAGCAGATAAAACAAACCAGCAGTGAGCACAACTGCAACTTTCGATCTGCAAAGCCAAGGTCGTCTGGAAGATAACTGCCTTGCAGAGCTACCTACTTCCCATCTGAACTCACTCCACATTAGAGGGGCTTTTTAGCCTCCTGAAAGCCAGCATGAATGAGAATTGTATGTGACCAGGGACCTGAGCAGAAGTTTCACTGCCAAAGTGGGAATTTTATCTAAAAAATAATAAGTTTCCCAGAGCTTAAGGGCACGTCTTGTTTTTTACTCACTGCTTAAGAGACGACAAATGTGTCAGCATTTTTTTTTTTTCCATGCTAGTCACAAGACCATAATATTGTTTCCTTGACTTCATTCAGTCTGGATCTATACATGCTCTTTTTCAGAAGCACAAAAGGAGAACAGAAAATGCAGCATCTTACAAAAAAAAGAGCATGAGTCACTTCTTCCATACAGAGTTTAGGTCGTCAGTGCCTCTCTGTTCTTTTGGCCTGGGACAGAGGAAGACCAAACCACAGCGCAGAGGCGATGGCTGGATACATCCATGCAATTATCCAAAGGCTCCCTGGCCACAGGCAGAGCTTGGATGGGATCCTGTCCTCCATCTCTCTTGCCCAGTACTCAAGATGTCCCGAAGCCTGGAGAAGGCAAGCAAGGCTGTGCCAAATGACTTCATACGCTGCCCTAACGTGCTCCTTGAGCTTAAAAATTAAGTGTCGTGGGTTTTCTGTGCCTGAACTCTTCCCTATTGCCCCGGTGACTTACCAGCCCCTTGGAGTCCTGCCACGTGTGCCAGATGTGATATCCCTGCAGCTCCCCATGTGTCCTCTCAAGGGGTGGCTTCACCCAGTGGATTTCCAGGAAGGATCCAGATTCGTTGAGCGACACGGTGACATTCAGTGGCTGGGTAGTTGGAGCTGCAGAAGTCAAAGAGAAATAAGGTGAGGGGAGGAAGGTGGATGCGGCAGGCAGGCTGAAAACGAGCTGTAGCTCAACCAGACAGCACCCACTATTTCCAACAGCCTTTAATATTTCCGACAGGTGATCACACGTGGGAAAATTTCCCTTCTCCAATCGAGAGCCAAGATATCCCAACCCCAAGCAACCATCGCTCTGGACCAGCACCTCATCCAGGCAGTCCTGCACAAAGCACAGCAGCGTGCCTCACGTGGGGAAATCCTTTTCTCAGTGCTAGCAACTCATTTCCTACCTCCTTCCGTGGTACTGGCAGTTATCCAGGGGCTGAATGCCGACCAACCGACTTCGTTCTTGCAGGAAACTCGAATGTTATAGTCTGCCATGGGCCACAGCTGCTGGATGTGATACACGTGGGGAGGCACCGACGTGTTAAAGAGCAGAAGTGAGACATTGCTTTGTGGAACAGCTTCCTTGACCTTAATGGAAAAATCAGTCCAGAAACGGGGATTAGTCAGCAGCAACCTGCAGGGTGAGAGGCACAGCAGGATTTTACATCTGTAAACACGATCCAGAGCCCTGCCTCCCTCTGTCCTCCATCAAAACAACACCATGGCCTGGTCCTTGGATACTGCCTCATCCGCATCGAGAGGTCATTCTCAGAACCCAGGGCTGGGTCTCAACTGCACGTGGAGAACAAAGAGCTGCAGCTTGGCATGGCAGCGATGTGTGAAACTGTGGAAAGGAGAGGGAGGGATGGATGATTTGCTCTACCTTGCAACTGGAAGCAAAAGGAGCACCCAATGAAAATACCAGGCAGTGAGTCTCCAGCAAACAAAAATGAAATCTGTTTTCATTCAGCACATCGTTATTCACAGAATTTATTGTTATCGGGCACTGTGGGAGCCAAGAGTGTCCACAGCCCCAGAGGAGCACCAATCAAATCGATGGGGAACCAGGCAGCCAAGAGTATTGAGGATAAATGCCTAGATGCAATCTGTGCCTTGGGAAAGCTCTACAGGCAATCTCCCCCACAGGGACCTCACTGTATTAGCACAGTCTTCCCTCTCATGAAAGCCTCTAGAAGGGCCAATCACAGACCTCATTACACTCCATCATCACCCAGGGAAGGCTGCCCAGGGAGCTGTGGGTGCCCCATCCCTGGAGGTGCTCAAGGCCAGGGCCCTGGGCAGTCTGAGCTGCTGGGGGGCAGCCAGCCCACGGCAGGGGTCAGTACTGGGTGGCCTTTCAGGTCCCTTCCAAGCCAAGTCATTCTATGATCATTTAACAGAATGGATGAATTCAATGTGTTAGATTTTTTTTTCCAATGTATCAAGGGTAAAAAAATTCCCTAAAGACCCAGAATGACTGCTCACATTGGGGAAAAGCATCTTATCGTATTCCAGGACCTGTTCTCACTGCAGCTGCTGGTGCTGCAGAGTCACCAGGCCGATCTGAGCCCAGATATAGGGCTGGGACGCTGAGCTTCTGCTCTGATCAGGCGTGAGAACCACGTGCACCTCTTCTGTTTTGCTTTCCACACATGTCAGCAAAGTTCTCAGAACACAACAAGCCCCACAACAGCAGCCTCACTGGCATGGTGGGCAGAAGAGGGAAAGAGAGAGAATTAGAGACACTGGCGTGAGCAACATGGATAACTCAGAAGACAACCCATACTTGTCTTCCAGTAAGAGTCTATCAGACTGAGATGTCTTTTTTTTTTTAAACTCACTTGTTGCAACCCTTAACAGTTTGAACTTGCTCCCACTTTAAGCACCAGAATGCTCAAAAATGAGTGATGTGGTCGATGGGCCACGCTACCCAAGCAAGGGGATTATCAAAGGGGACAGGAGAGAAAAGGCTTAGTCACGGCTGTGTTTTTGCCAGAAATCATGTCTTGTTTTCCAATTTGAAAGGCTATTTCCTACTGACAAACTATGAACATGAAGTCATAGGAAATTCCTTGGCTCTCCACCCCACTTCCTGAGCTCCAGTAGGAATGTGGTGGTGGACACGGCGCTAATATTAGCTCAGGTACCTTTCCCCTCAGCAACTCCTTTCACTTTTACCTACCTTCCAACATCCTCCATCTCCTGAGAGGTCAGAGGAGGTGTCACATTGAAACAAGGGAGATGGCTGAGAGCAAAGGGGAGGAAACAGCCTGTCCTCCACCTCCTTTTGCTCAGCCAAAGGCACTAACAGAGCGCTGACTGGTGGGAGGCTGAGGGTTACAGGAGGGCATTGGAGCAGGCAGGGAGCTGGAGCTCTGCTGTCACTGCAGCCACCCAGGCTACTGAGCATTTTCACTTCCTACCCGTGAGAGTTCGCATGATTTACTTAAAGCCACTTAATTTTTTTATGCCCTAAGACAGATAGGGCCTTCAGTGTAAGAGCCTAGGAAGTATTGCTCCAACATGAAGGTTAACGAGTACAGAGGGTTTGTAAATGCAAAAGTTTTGGCTGCTGAAATATGCTGAATTCAGTCTGTGTGGGATTTCTCCTGGCAATTGCTGCTCCTCATCCCAGAACAGAGTATGCGCTGCCTGAGCCAGAGTACAGATTAACTACTACAAAAAATGCACCCAGAAGAGAGGAAGCAATGGGCTTGGACTGTGAGACTCAGCAATGTCAAAGATGGGCAGCAGGCAAAAGCTATTCACAAGGCTTCGTGAATCCATGAAGATGGCTTCACTAGCTTGTCCAGGAGACTGACAATCCTCAGCTCCTCTAGTTGCAAGGTGTCAGGAGTGGAGAGCTGAGAGAAGCCTCCATCTCCAAACTCCAGTGGGAAGGCCACATTTGGGAAGTGTTAGAGCGTTTAGAGGTTCCTGTTTCCCTCCTCAGTTGCCTATTCTACATATTTCAAGTGAGATGAGATGACCTTCTCCCCTAATGACTCACAACTTGAGGACCAGCATTTACATCCTGTTCCCTCTGCCCACCCAAACATCTGTCTGGGCGGTGGCACTCAGCTCAATCCTTTTCCCATTCAGCTTCTCTATAGGAAGCCTTTCAGTGAACTTTCTCCTGGAAGTGGGGAGAGCAAAGCCACACTCTGTGAGCGGACCACAGCAGGCCCACCTCCAGCTCCTTTTGAAGCCTCCTGTTCACCATAGTGCCTAGATTCTAGCACCTAGGGATTCTGCTCCTCAGTTTTGACTTCTCAACTTCATC
The DNA here is from genome assembly GCA_023055505.1 of Callipepla californica brunnescens. NCBI lineage: Eukaryota > Metazoa > Chordata > Aves > Galliformes > Odontophoridae > Callipepla > Callipepla californica. The sequence continues at coordinate 64,634,345 of JALIRH010000003.1, forward strand.
CTCCCCCTTTCAAAACTACTGGGAAAGTCCAGCTCAAATTGCCCAAACCAATAGCCTAGTCAAATCCATGCGATTCATGCCAAAGAACACTGATTTTCCTCTGCCTTTGAGCATCCAGGTTGCAGAGGCAGGGGTCACACGCTTACCTGCACGCTGCAGCTGTTCAAGGCAGAGAACGCATCGAAGCCTGGCACCCAGGAGATCACCATACTGTGGGACATTCTCTTTAGGACACGCACAGTTTCTGGTGCAGATGGTATTCCTGTAAGGAAAAGCCAAGCACGGTCAGCTCTTAAGCTGGAGAGCTACGTGAAGCTCTGCCTAGCTCAGGGGAGGCAGTGGGGCTGTACTGGTAGGGGCACAGCAGCCCTCACATCTAGTACAAGCTCAGTAGGTTTATTCCTTAGCACAGACATGGCATGGCTGGCTTCCCCCAGGAAGCACCTGGGGCTCAGTTTAACTGTGCAAAAAGCCCAGGAACTGTCCTGGTTAGAGCTGCAGCAGTATCCTGTATCAGTGCATTGCAGGTATTTTTAGACCACTGGGCAGGGAAGTAGAAAAACTCTTGTTTTGACAGTACTCTATATCTGTGAGCTGAAAGAACGCTCTGCGTTGCTCAGAGGCAATGGTGTATTTGGGGGAACACCTTTCTTGCGTTACCAAACTGGTTCCCATTAGGAATGTTGGGAATTCACACCATTTCCTATGGGAAACTGTGAGCACTGCCCTGGTTGTGAAGGAAGGAAAAGAGTGATACAACCCTTCCGAAACCTACTCTGGGTCTGACAGTTCTGCTTTCAAATGTGCTTTTTGGTGTTTCCTCCCACGGCTGTGACACTGGGGCTAGGCTTGATCCAAATGACAAAACAGCACTGGGTGACTGTGCTACTACCTGCAACCTGCTTGATGTTAAAGGTCGTTTTCAAACAGGGAAAAATAACGGTGCAAATCCTAAAAATACCACCTTCAGCTAGTGTAGAATGAGCACTGGGAAGTGTGGAGGTCAGGGCAGCTCCGGATGGACAGATCTGTACTCAACAGGTAAAGGTAACAACATGGTCCAGCTTACCTTTCACATTGACCTGCCCAGGGCTGGAAGCAGTCAGCCCTTTGCTGTTGTGAGCCTCGCAGCTGAACAGTGCTGTTTCATTGAGACCTGCAGGGGAAAAAACAGGCACCTGTTTGCTGCAAAATGCCCAAATCACACCAACTCTCCTCCTGCTGCTCTCAAAAAAAAAAAAAAAAAAAAAAAAATTGTGGCTTCCTTTGTTTTAATGTCTCTTTATTTTTTTTTTTCCAGCAACACAGAGAAGCTCTTGTTTTCCACTATTTTTGTCCCTCTGGCTGGCAGCTGTCTGGCCGAGGATGACCCACACAGACCTACTCACCACCTTCCACACCGCGAGCACGTGCGTGCAGTCAGTGCTAGCACACAGGGCAGAACTGTGTGTTTCTACAGCATCGTTGCACAACCTCTTGAGTAAGCACTTGCTTTGCGTTCAAAAAGGGAAAGACAGAAAGCAGAAGAGCCCACCATCGTGGCTTGAATCAGATGACTACTTTTCAAAGACTGCTCAAATCTCCCAGCTTCTGGGGTCTGCTGGAAATACCCGAGCACGGAGTGCTGCTGGTCTGTGCAAGCTGACCCAGCAAGCCAGAGCACTCAGGACTTTTGTCTCATGCAAAGGATGTTTTCCTGAGACAGGTGCCTGGGAGCGCATCGCTTGCTGCCGTCACAGAGTGGCTCAAGCTGTGTGCAGCATTCCCAGCATTTTTAATTCAGCTCAGAGGACTGCAGAGATCTGCATGAAAGTGCATTGAGAAAGTCATCTGCCTTGGCAGCTCATCCACCTGGATGTGCAGCAGTTGGTTGGGAGGTCGGCAGCAAAGAGGGGAGGGTGTGGCCATCCCTGGATGGAAATGAGGACAGGGAACGATGTACCAGCCTGTTCCACTGTATCAACACGTCCCATTGCTTCTTGGGCACTGTCCAACCCTTGCTTCTACAGCCTTTTCCTCTCCAGAGAAAGGAAAACAGCCTCCTGTAGTTGCACAAGTAGAATGAACCTAACTAACCCAGGCCCACAGATGAATAGAGGACATTTGGACACCAAATCTGCCTGCATCTGCACACAGCGTTGTACCTAAAACCTGTTACTTGGGAGCTTAAAACCATTCTTACCGCAGGGATGATTTTAGTGCCTGTCTGCCACTGCAACATGAAGGACTTGCTGCAGTGTCCTGGCCTTACTAAGCAGCACCTGTGGCAGTGTGACAGGGCTTCTGAACTCGGAGGGAATTGTCCAAAAAAATCTCAATCTAACATGGGCCAACCAGACTCCTTCCAAGAGGAATGAGTCACTTCTTCCGGCTTTCACTGCCTTTTAAAGCCTGCCTTTGGATGCCAAGACAAGACGGTTAGAGCTTGGCTGTTAATTAGCTAGTGGCCTCTTTTGTGCAAGCAAATCAAGAAACCCTTCCTCTCTTTTGCCTCTACAGCATAACCACGCTGGGTTTTGTATTATGGAGGACTTTTCTCCCTACGCTTCACCAGGCTGGCAGGGAGATGCTGTGCAGGGGCAATCCCCAGGTCCTCCAGAGACATTAAGAGGGGATCAGCCCACAGTAGCAGCAGCATATCGAAGGCCAGCAGCAACAAGTTTACCTGCAGCAGTAGGGTTACTCTCAAGAGCATACCCCACGTGCACTGCAGGGCTCAAATCTAAATTCGGGGATGTAAGTCCTTAAAGAGGTGCCTGAGAGCTAAGCCTCATGGGCAGCCAAGATACCCAAAGCTCATAGGAATGCTCACATCTGCTTCCCCTGGAACAGGTTTCCTTTAGGCTCACCTGGCACAGTCAGAACTGACGGGGAGATGTAGGGCTTCGCGTTGAGTTGGACATTGTTACGAAACCAGTAGATTTCCACGGGCTCTGGCGGGCCCACGGCTTGGCACGTGAGATTGAAGGGACTGTTCTTGGTGACATTCAGCTTCTCAGGCTGTTGAATGAAGTGTGGGAGCCCTGCACAGATGTGAGAGAGAGAAACAAAAGATTCAGAGAGCTCAGCAGCACGGTTCCAACAACAACCCCACACTGTCTCACTCAGGCTTAGCTCTGTCAACCAGTCCATTCCCAACCAGGCTTCCTTGTCTCTGGCAGACATAACAGCTTGTCAGGCACTTCTGGCCTTGCACATCTCCAGCTCACCTTCCAGCTGCACCAAGATGGGATCGGATGCAATCTCCATGCCAGAGACGTTGAGTTTGCAGACATAGGAGCCGTTATCCGAGCGCTGAGCAGCACGGATGCTGTAAGAGAGAAAGGCGAGGTTGTGAGGGCTGTGATGGAGACAACTGCCCTGGACACACACATAGGTGGGAGCTGGGTTGAAATCAACATCAGTAAGCCGAGTGCCCACAGCAAACACATGCTGGTTGTGCAAAGCCTGACTTCGAGGGTTAGGGAGCCCAGCTCCAGGGCAGCTGTCCATCCCCAGGAGCCCTCCTGCAGAAGGACAGGACCAGTTACCTGAAGGTGGAGGTCATGGCTACCTCCTCCTCGTCGAGGATCTCAAAGTGGCTGGTGGCAATGCGGTCCAGCGTGTGCAGCTCCCTGCCATCCTTCCACAGGGAAATGCCAGGGGAGTCCGGCCGGAGCAGCAGCTGAGGTACTTTGATGGAGCAGTTAAACGTGACATCCTTGAGCTCATTTATCACAACGTGTCCCACCGTGGGGTTAAATTTCAGCTGTCCCAGGGAGCTGGCAGAAGGCTTCGTCCCCTGGGGAGGCCAGTGGCCACTGACAAGGCCTCGCTTGGGGCGGTGTTGCCTAGCCCACAGGGGCCTGGCCAGCAGGGCTCCCGTAGACAGGGACCACGGGCCTCCATGTCTGCCAGCATCACCTGCAAGAGGAGACCCCAGGTTTGTCACTGTCACCCAGAAAGATTCAGAACCTCCAAGAGATCCACCTCTCCTAGAGCTTCAGGGAAAAAACAGGGAGCCGGGGGCTGTTCCAGGACTGAACATGTACGAGCAGCACCTCCAAAAGCACCCTTAAGCAACCCAGAAAGTCCCAGGCTGTGCTTTTCTCATGGCAGGGGAGAGGCGGGAGCTGTTTGTGCTGGATCATGCCCTGGGGACTGGAGTCGCAGGAGGAGGAATTTGGGACTCAGAAAACCCCTTTCAGGGGCCTCATCTCAGGCATTTCCAGCTGGGAGGGAGTCCCCACGGAGTATTTGCATAGGCTGGTTTTAGGCTTTCTGCTCCTGAAGCCACTCCATCCCCAGCACGGGCCGAGTTGGGCAGCACAGGGCAAGCACAGCACTCTGGGGTACAAAACTGCCCAACTTTGTGGCTGCCTCTCTGGAAAAGGCTGAGCCAGGCAGACTGCTGCTAGGGGGCAAATAACTGTGCTGATGGAGACATGCCTTCAGACTGTGTAGGAGCTGCCCACTCCCCAGCCTTGTTCTCCCACCAGACTACCCTTTCGCAGACGTTTTCCCAATAGAAGACAGTTTGCCAGCTCTCCCTGTGGGCTTCTTTCCCCACCTACATGCCACTTAACACACAGAGTCATTGAGCTGTGCCCTCCGCCTCGCTCCTCATGCATTTCACACAGCCACAAACAAGCCGAGGAGCAGCTCCACGAGCAGCCCTTCCCCCAAAACAAAAGCACGCATTCTGAAGAGAGAAGATCTAGAGAACACCCTGCACATAGGTGCTTTCACGAGACTGGTTCTGAGCTGGAAGCATACTGAAATCCCAAGCAGGTCAGTAAATCTCCCTTGCTGCAAGTGAGGGAACCGTGCCAGGCAGGAGTTTCATCTCCATCCATTTCCCTCTTCCAGAAAAGCTATTTGCAACGTTAAAAAGAAAAAAAAAGAAAGAGCAACAGCAACGCAGCAGGCAGAAAACGCGATCTTTTCACTCAACTCGAGTTCAGCTGCATCTGTTTTGGGGCAGGCCTACGTCCCGAAACATCAAACAGCTCCAGGTTTTTCAAGATACGTCACTACCATCGTAAGAAATGGAGCAGAGTGCCAAGAAACACAACCTAATTTTGAGGCTGGATGTATTCCTCTGCTAAGTTGCTCGCTATTTTTAACCCCCAAGAAATGGTGCTTCGAGACTGCAACTTGAGAGGAGTTTCAGAGTTGGACAGGAGGAAAAGAAAGGCTCTCCCTGGCGGACATACAAAACAATGGGTTTCCCTTTCAGGAAAATAGAAATAAAAAAGACCCGAAGCTTTTCAAACGTGCTTCCTAATCGCCACCATCGCAACACAAACAAAGTCCATGTGACTACAGCTAAACGCAGCCTCCCAGATTTACTCCCAGCAGCCAGGTGACCGGCTTTGCAGTGGCCAGATAACCCCAAAAAGAAAAGGGAAAAGCAAACAAACAAGCGAGCAACCCAGAGAACTCCTCCCCTTCTCCTGGCGGAGGTTAGCGGGGCTGGAGGCATTCCCTCCTCGACAGGACTGATCCCAGCAGGAAGGCAGAATGAAGGAGAGGCAGAAGGAAGGAGAGGCAGAAGGAAGGAGAGGCAGAAGGAAGGAGAGGCAGAAGGAAGGAGAGGCAGGCACCGGATGGGAACAGCAGCGATCCTGCCCCACTGCGGGGCTCAGCACAGCACTGGGACTGCTCGCAGGGTCCCTGCAGGGCCGGCTCAGTTTCTGGCCATCACCAGCTCTCCCTCTGCTCTCCCTTGAAGGCAAAATTCAGAAAGCAAAGGGGATTTTAGCCTCAGTTTCTGCACTGATGAAGTGGAAAGAGGTATTTGCTGGCCCAGGAATGAAATATTTTCCTCTTTGACTCATGCTGACAACAGGAATTTGTCGAATGAAGAGCTCCCTTTCGAGCACCCCTCCATCCCCAGCTGTTTGGGGTGTGGTTATCTCCATGGGCTCACCCACCCATGGTCAGGGCTGCTTACTCAGGCTGGCCCCAAAATCCAGAGCCACAGAGCTGGGAACAAGCAGGTGGCAGAGCAGTGAGGATGCTCAGTGTCCTCTGTTACTAGCCCAAAGAAAGGAACCTAAGCAGAAAGTCTGCCTGCTGAAAGAGGCACGATGCCTTACTGCAGTAGGTGAGGAGTTGCACACACCATGAGGGAGTCAGTAAGCTGTCCTACTGCAATCCCAGTTAAAAAAAAGTATTAGGAAAGGCGCAGATCTGCCCCAAAAGGCCCTACCTCTGTACTCCTGTATTACCAGAAGTAATGCAGTTGCTGACAACTGCTTTCTGCTCAGGCACCTGTTGAAGAGTGTGAACTCATGCAGCTCAGAGCCTGACCCGAGGAGGGATGGGGAGCACCTGCCGCTCCGCTGCCTCCATCCTGCCCACCAGAGCGGTCCGAGATGGATTTTTCCTGGGGCCACACCTGGCTTTTAAAGAGACCCTGGGCTTCACACACCTCTTATGTGACACATTCCAGGACTGCTGTTTGAATCCAAAAACAGCGGTGGGTTTGCGGTACTGCAGGCTCCCCCAGCTACAGCCCCCCACCTAAATCAAACCGATCTCACTACCATCCCAGCAGAGTGGCACATCTTCCCACCGACCCCACCACCACCCAGCCCCCTCCTGGGGGCCGGACCACAGACCCCTAACAGCTCGCGTGGGGCAGCCACGCTTTCCTTTAAGCTCCTATCCCGCGTCTGGCTCTTCGCATTGCTTTTTCCAGGTAACCAAGCTCCGCAAACAGCGTGCCGGCGCCACGAACCGCGTCGCTTCCAGCAATTTTGGGCAGCATGACCGCGCAGCCAGCTCGGCCAGCCCAGGACGGCAAACCACTTCCCTCCCCCCCCCCAAATAAAAGCGGGGTCCCGCCGCCCACCGGTGCCCGGACTCACCGAACTCAGCGGCCCCGCAGCGCGGAGCGGGCAGCGCCCAGAGCAGAGCGCACAGCAGCGCGCAGCTCCCGCAGCCCATTCCCAGCCCCGCACGGCTCGGCTCGGCTCGGCACGGCACGGCTCGGCTCGGCTCGGCACGGCACGCCTCCCGCCTCAGCACGGGGCGGGGACTGCACCGGGCTGCCGTACCCCGAGGGACGAGGTGATGTGAAGCGACATCTGGGGGGGGGGGGAAGGGGTGAGGAGGGGACACGCGTGTGCCCCAACACAAACAGGGCTTTCAGAGCAGCCCAGCCGAGGGGCTGGGCTCTGGGAGCTGGCGGCCCGTGTGTTTGTGTGCCTGAGGCTCCCGCAGCAAGTGCAGCTTTGGGGTGGGCTCTGCTGACGGCGGTGGTTACGCTCGGCACCCCACGGGAGCGGGATGCAGAGAGAGCCAGCGAAACGGCTTCTTTCTCCTTGTGCCTGACCCCTCATGGGAGCTGGGAAGGGCCGTGCCTTCCTCGGGCTGTTAGAGGGAACCATATGAAATCCCGTCTGAAACCTCTTTTTTTTTTTTTTTAGCTGGGAAGAAAAAAATGTCTGAAATTTCAGTGGGAACGTAAATCACTTCCAGACTGCTTTGAGCTGCAAAGCTGCTTATTCACTGTGTGTTCCCAGGCCCTGGTGGCAGGGATTGAATTCCCCCCTCGCTGCCTCTCGCGCTCCAGAGCGGCTCCTGACATCTTGAAGTGATCAGCAGCTACGGAAGGGCGCGTGTGGCTGGAGGCCTGGGTTAAAGGGGAGAAGCAAAACGTATGGAAGCTGCTGCAGGAAGGTTTGGCATCCTCAGCCATGCCTGAGGGTGCCTGCCTTCTGTGCAGGCTTTGGTGCGCGTGCAGCAGGCACCCACTGTCACCCAAGGGCCTGGGAGCGTGGATTCATCAGCCCTCTGGTTCCTGTCCGGAATCACAGCACGAGCCGGTCACTCTGGGTCAGCCTTTGTTGCAGAGACACACTTTCATCTGGCTCCGTTCCCCATTGCTGCTGGCTCTGCTTGTTTTTGGGAACAAAGTAGTCCAAGAGGCTCTGGCCTTGATGGGCTGCGGAGTGGGAAAAGCCTTTTGTCAGCTCTCAGGTAGGTGACACGCAGCTTTACATCTCACCCACCATCTCCTCCTCAGCACCGGTCTTTAGCATTCAGCACAGCAAAGGTAGCAAGTTCTCTCCTTCCCGAGGGAAGCCTGGCTATCTCCTCACACCCCTGCCCAACTCCACACGTGGATAAATCCGTGCATCTCCTTGTTCCTGAGAGCTTGATGTCGGCACTGGTTTCATTTCCTCCCTCATCTTTTCAATGGGAAACTCAACACTGAGTTGCAAATGGGATGTGTATTACAGTCCCAAAGATATGGCCTGCTCCTGCTGCCCGATGGCTGGGCATCAGCCAGGATTTGGCAGGAAATATCTTCCAGCCTCCCCCGAAAAACTGATGCCAGGAGGACTGACATGAGGCGATAATCTTTAATCGGTGGGGGACAGACCTAAAGAGAGGGAAACAAAGGCTGTCTGTCTCGTCTGCCCAAGCACCAGCATCCCAAACCAGCCCAACCAGTCGTGCTTTCAGCTTTTCATGGCTCAGCACAGACCACGCTGGAGGGAGCACTCACCTCTCCCAGACTGAAGGATGCAGAGTGAGCCTCCGTAGCACCGCACAGGGTATCAGAAGTTCCTGACTCACACTTTAATGGCTCTCCAGCACAAAGGTTGTCCTACCTACCCACCCTTCAGACCTCGACGCCGAGGAAGGGCCAGTGCCCTCAGAGTCCTACGTAAGCACACACACGCATGCTGAGTCCTGTTTGGGAGCACAAAGATCTCTATCATGGCACATTTCTCCTGCCTTCACAAGAAGTTATAATCCCCTTCTGATAGCATCAGCTCTGTGGTATTCTCAGCTTTGTCTCAGCAACATGTCAGCAAGCGGTCTTGGTGCTGCCAGAGCTGTGGTGCCAGCCTGGAGCCCACATGGGACCCTTGGCTTTATTTTCAGTTTTGCTTCAGAGCAGTGACATCGTTTCTTCATAAGACTTTCTGGAGACCTGAAAGTCAGTGCAATACACGCCGAATATTTCATTTAGCAGAAATGGCACTGCAATCAAGGATGCGGGATGTGATCCGCTGACGTTTTCCCCTTCACTATTTCTGTATTCCCATTTTCATTTCCATTTTGTTAAACCTCTGTATTTCTGCTTTCTGTTTCTGTGTGATTTTCTTCCTATTCCTGTTCTTTTAAATGGCAGACTCCTTCAGGAACAGGTTGTTAGCTCAAGGCAGGTAGATGTCTTTCCTGTGTTAAATGTTGCATCCTGGCCACAGGATACAGCTCTCAAATGAGTTGCAGAGAAAAGCAAGCCTTTTGTGGGGTACCAAAACACCTTTTATCTTGCTCTGCACCCTTTGGACACATTGTACATGCCACATCTCTCACTTGTCCCATTCTGTCTCTTGGCTCAGCTGTTTCTTCCTAGGCCAATTTCTCCTGTTCTGCAGATTATTTCACAAAATCAGAAAGCCATCTCCCAAGGTTGGACACTGGCTAAAACTTCCTCCCTTTTGAGCTCTGGGCTTCTTCTCTCGCCCACAGAATTGCTCCTTGCATTGCACCATCTTGTACTTCCATTTGTCTTCATACAGAAACATACCCTGGCTCTGCAGATCCAGGCCACTATTTCTTCCAGCTGTCTTTCTACCAGAAACTGCGATACATTTTGAAAGTGCAGCTTGGTGAACTCTAACTTCTCCCAATTCTGGCTTTCCCCAGCAGGCTGCTGCTTATTTCTGAGAAAATAATGCCCTGAAGTCTTGACTTGAAGTGAGGATTCCCCAGAACACATGCTACAGACACCATTTCAAACATGTTTTCAAGGCACCGCTTCTCTCTTTTTTGAAGAAAAGAAAGAAAAAGTGTTTTCTGATATGCTACCTCAGTGGGAATGGAAAAAGTATGCCTTTGCAGCAGTGGTGATATGGTGAGGATTAGTAATTGTGATCTACAGCCAGCAACACCCTGTTGTTTAAGTGTGCAATTATAAAGGTGAGAGGTGAAGAGAGGAGCTCGCAGTGCAATGTCCAAACGGCTGAAAATACCACAGGAGGAGCTGGCTCCCCTGCGGGCACATCCAGACACAGACAGCTGTGTGTGTGCAGGATGGGCAGATGAACAGCATGGTGCTGACCTCCTAAGTGAAGCTCGTTTTTAAGGGAATGAAGATAATCTCACTGTCCTGCCAGATTTTGACGGCTAAGCACATCCCAAAGCAGTGTGTCTGCACGTTTTGCTGCGAGACCACAAGCAAGGGAGAGCAGCAGACACTTGGGAGCTAAGCGGGTGGTTACACATGGATGGATGACACTTGATTCTAGAGAAAAGCACATCAGTGCGTCACTCCTTTGTCGAAATCCGTCCGGTCTTCTAGGAAAAGCCACTCTAATAGCCCGACACCTAGTGCTGGTAGTGAGAAATGCAGCTGGGAGGGCTGCAGCGCTCTCAGCCATTGTATCACAAGCCTGTGGTGCTCCTCAGGCAGATTAGAAACTTTACATGTGAATGAGTTCCATGCTCAGCAAGGTTTAAGAAGCTGAAGCAAAAAAGATGCTCTAGAGTCAGTGCAAAAGTTAACACAGTTAACCAAAACCAGAGAGGCCTGGCTATAGGGGTGGATTTCATTGCAGCCTTCAACAAATTGGAGAGCAGTCCCTTGGCTGTTCTCCCAGGACAAGGGAAATGTCAGAGCTGCAAAGCACACGCTTCCTAGGGAGAAGACTAAAAGTCCTATTGAGGGCAGAGAGGAAAACAGAAAAGCACTTGAAATAGCGAATGCTGTGAGAAGCAAAAGCTAGCTCAGGCAGCCACAGCATGTAGGCTACAGGGATATTCATCCTTGGGGCTAGGACAGAAATACCTCAGCCTTCAGCCTGCGTGTGAATGCTGAGTGCTCGCAGAGTTCCTTTGCTTAAAGACTTTTGACACTTCCAAGGATGGTCACCCAGTCCTAGACATAACAATGTCTTTGCTAGATTTGATGGTACCCATACAAAGACTAATTCCTACTTGACTCACAACAGTTCCCCTCTTTGAGACATATCTAACAGTACAGTTTAGATTCATCTCATCTTCCCTGAGGTTTTGTTTGCTAATTCCAAGCAACACTTGGAGATATGCAGCAATACAACATGTGAACAGGCAGAGGCTAACTTTACCAGCAGTACATTTGTGTATTTCTCTTGATTTTTAGCTTTAGGGAATCGACTCCTTCACCTCTCCACTCTTACACGGACCTGTTTTTGTCCATGATGAACCCAGGACTCAATCTCCTTTACCTTTTACTGCAGGAGGTTATTAGGAGTATCAGATAAGGTTCTTTTCACTTCTCGACCAGAGATTCATCTGTCCAAGTTAGGAGATACACTTGGACCCACAGTTTGAAGGAATGTATGGGTATATCCAGGAGTTTCTAACTGCACATACCTGAGAAGGAAAGAAAAAAAGACTCTCGTCAAAGAAAAGATATTCAGTAGGTATTCGACCACCAGCTACGTGCATCTGGTTGCTTTTTGCTGTCAAAATCTATAGCATTATTGTTTTCCGTGTAAGATTTCACAAGGACTAGCTCCTTCCACAACACTGGGGGCTACCTGAACTCTCAACAATGCCAATTCATTTCAAATGTGTTTCCTGACATAAAATTGCCTTCGTAGTATTTGACTTTTTCTTTCTACCTGACCACTTGATTGCTGTCTCCATGGAGTCTGTAAGTCTCATATCATTTGCAGGAACCTAGATACTCCTTGCATCGTTTTTGCAATAAAATGAGCTCCTCTGATGAGAGTCCTTCTGAATATCAAATCTTGGAATTATTTATTGCAGTAAAAAAAAAAGTTGACCACTTCTCTTGCTCTGTCAGTTTGGCACGGGAATGCCTTAGGCCACCCAGAAAAGGTGTCAACCAACGTCAATAAACATTTAAATCCATTACACTGCCATAATTCAGAAAAATCAATCTGCCAATATGCCCCAGGTACAAACCCTTTTCATTTTTACCTCTCCTGGAGGGGCTCTCCTCTGGACTTTAGGATGACTTTTAAGGCAGGTCACTTTTATTTGAACAATATTTTGGCAACTAATAGCAATGTTGCTTGTTCAACTTCTTGCAAACCATCATGAGATAGCTCGTCTTCTTCATTTCCAGGCAGGAATGATGCAGGATTTAAAACACTTGACATTTTTACTGTCATGTCATCCTGCTCACGCAGTACCATTTTACTCAGGGGCAGCCAGTGATGTCCCTTTTGTTCCAAAAGAGCTGTGACAACCTGTGATATATAAACGGCAACTCTCTGCCCTCATGTCAGCTTTTGGGCTTCTTGTAGTAGACAGTTTCCTACCTTGCCTTTGTTCTGATTTGTTAGCCAATACATTACTAAACAGGGTAGGGATGTTCTTGAATCCATGGGGAAACACCATCCAGCACTGCTGGGTTTCTGTCCCTGTTACTGGGATTTCTCATGCAAAAGCAAACATTTTCTGGTTCTGCTCTTCAAAGGAAATGCAAAAGAAAGCATCTTTAAGACCTAGAACTGCCAAGTAAACATTAGAGTCAACTATATTTGTCAACACAGTGTAGGAGCTCTGTACTGGAGGATGCGCAGCAGCAACTACTTAATTAACAGCTCTCAAATCTTGCACTAACTGATATTATTGAGAATTTGGCTTTCGTCACATTCAGATTGGCATTCTTTTAATACTCCACACTGTAGGAAATTGTCAATTACAGGTCTTAGCCCAATCCAGGCCTCCAGCTTCCAAGGATATTATTTTGTCTTACTAGTTCAACTCCTGGTGTAAATTCTACTTTTACAGGTTCGGCAGGGTTAGCTTTTCTGCCACCCGTATAACAGGAACTTCTGCATGGATTTCGGATGGAATTTCAGTTGCTTGTTTTTCTTTGCTTTCTTCTCTCAACTAAACTTGTGTCTGCCAGGAGTTACCTTGCAGGATGTGTATCTAAACCCAATTTCAACAAATCTCGCTCCACGAGAAGTTAAGGGTGTTCTGGCGTCTCCCTTCACCGAGAGGGCTGCGAAGCATCGGAACCAGGGAAGCAGCCACACCGTCCCCGAGCCGTTTAGAAGGTAAATAGGGGCACGGTTTAGCGTAGAGCTGGCAGTGCTAGATTAACAACGAGAGCTCCTTTCCAAACTAAGCGATTATCCGCCCACAGCCCTGCATCCTTGGGAGCAGAGGGAGCTCCCCCTCACGCAGCGCTTCCCGCCTCCCGTCAGCCGCCGCGCGGCGCGGAGCAAGGCGGGAACGCCGCTATGGCCGCGCCCTTATAAAGCGCCGCCGCCGGCGCCCGCGCGTTTGCACCCCGTGTGCGGCGGACCCCGGATCGGAGCGGGGCCCGAGCTGCGCGCCGGCTGTGTGCCCCAGAAATAATGAGGATATCGGGCCCCCATGTCGGACCACTCTGAAGAGAGGGCGACGATGATTGCGGCCGGCGACCTGCAGGAGTTCGTCCCCCGGGGCCGCGAGCACTGCCGCCGCCATCCCGGCGCGCACAACCTGCAGCCGCGGGAGCTGCAGCCCGCCTCCGAGCTCTGCTCGTCCGACGGGGCGGCCGGCCTGGTGGGCTCCCTCCGAGAGGTCACCATCCACGAGCGGCAGCGGGTAGGGCTGCGAGGGGACGCGGTCGGGGAGAGCCTGCCTGCTTCTCTTTACGAAGCCGTCCGTTTCTGCGTTGTTGTTGTTGTTGTTTTCTTTTACGAAGGAAAGCTGGCAGCTGAGGAAAGGCGTCAGCGATTTTGGCGAGGAGGTGGACTACGATGAGGAGCTGTACGTGGCCAGCAACGTGGTCATCTGGAGCAAAGGGAGCAAGAGCGAGGCGTCGGCTGCCTATAAGGCGTTCAGCGTTGACAGCCCTGTGCTGCAGGTGCGTGTTGGCTCCGGTGTGTGTCTACAAGCTGTGCCCTCAGGTCGGGGTGTTGTGGGAAGGGCGGGAAGATCGCCTTCGGTAGTGATACAGAAGTTGGAAGAGACCTTAAAGACCATCGAGTCCAGCCTCGACCTAACCACGCTGCCCTAACTAGCAACCCCCTGTTAAATCACATCCCTGAGCAGCACATCCAAACAGTATTTAAGCACATCCAGGGATGGTGACTCAACCACCTCCCTGTGGAGCCTGTTCCAGTGCTTAACATCCCTTTCTGTTAAGTGTTTCTTGATATCCAACCTAAACTTACCCTGGTGCAACTTGAGGCTATTTCCCCTCGTCCTGTCACTTGTTCTCTGTATCAGCTTGTTCTTCAGATGTCATTGTGCTGTGCTTGGTTTTAGGCCTTGTGGTGTGACTTCACTATTCAGCAGGAAAAATCTGACAAAGCTGATGGTAAGTTGTGTGCTTATCCCCTAAATTGTAGGGACCTCTAGAAATCATCAACTCCAGCCCTGTGCTGAAGCAGCTGCCCTGCAGCAGGTCGCATGGGAATGCGTCCAGACAGGTCTTCAATATCTCCAGAGAAGGCAGCTCCACCACCTGTCTGGCACCAAGTGCTTTGAGTTCAGCCTTGTTGGCATGAAAACTTTAGTCAATGAGAACTGTTCTTCTAAGGCTACCCCCTCCCCCTTAAGCATGTGTTCGTCTGCATAGGGAATATCTGAGGAAAGAGATAATCTTACTATTCTATCTTTCTTCTGCAGTTTCAGGCAGTAAAGAAATAGTACAGAAATGTGTCTGCATATTGCAGAGCTCTTGTGTAAATGTGCATAGCGTAGATGGAAAGGATTACATTGCTGCTTTACCCTTCCAGGTAAGTACTTCACCTTGTTGTTCATTAGTGGGCTTGTTGTCTGGTTGCCTGCTGTATTGTGGTGTGCGTAAAGTGCTGCTGTTGGAGACTGCCAGAGTTCTTCATTCTGGTGGGTGAACGTGCACCAGTGATGAAAGTGTGGCATTGGTTATGACAGTGTAGCACTTCTGGAAGTAGTAATGGCCAGATTGTATGATGTGGGAAAGCATGGGTATGCCAGCTTGGTAGTTTGAGAACTTGCTCCCATCAACACAACCCTTCTCTCAAGAAAAGGCTTAGGCAGTATGTTTTGCAGTAGTATGATATTCAGTCGTGAGAAGTTATCAATGCAGTAGCATGATATTCAGTCATAAGAAGTTACCAACACAGTTAGTGCTTGGTATCTTAGTCACAACTGTATCTCTGATTTTTTTTAATAGGTTGCAAACATCTGGCCAACAAAATTTGGTCTGTTGTTGGAGCGTAGTAGTTCTTCACATGAAGTACCTACAAGTCCACCCAGGTATGTAGCAAGTGATTTGATTGCTCTGTTACAGACTGTTTACTAATTTCATACCGGTGGGTGAAAATTGAAGAGGAATAGTGAAAGATAACAGGGACAGCTGAAACTGGAACTCGTAGGGAAGGGGCTATCTACCAAGTCATAGTTTCCTCCAACATGGTCTTAACTGTGTGAGAGCGTTTAGTCCTGGGAAAAGGACATGGCATACAGAGTGTCACTGACCTAATTTCATTGAGGTTTGTCCTGGGAATTGGTTCCAGGCTGTGGTGGTGGTCATGGAGATTCGCTGGGAAATTCATTGAGATATTTTCTCTCAACTGCAGCATGCTTTGAGTCAATGGAGTATTCTGCCCTGCGTTTGTAGACCCTGTGCTCTGTGGCAGGATATACAGGTGGAAAGCAGAGTATGGGGTCGGTTGGCATGCTGATCAGCAGTCTGAATATGCACTCCTGCTCTTCCTTGGTGTTTGTGTTCATTCCAGGCACTTGTGATTGTCTAGTCCTCATTAGAGTCGAGATTAGAAATAGAGACCTTGAAAGTATTCGTAGAAAATCTGAAAAAAAACTCACATATTTCCATGAGCTAGCTGCAGTGGGTGTTTCATTTTAATTTTGGTACCAGCTTAAGCATTAGCTCAGGCAGATAGCCTCTTTAGTGTGTTGGTATGCTGTGCTCTTACCAGCCTGTCCATAGGGACAGTGAAATGTCTTCTTCCACTGAAGAAGGGAGTATAGGCACTAATTTGCTTCATTGGGTTTGAACCCTTGATTATCTGTCAGGTCTTCCAGCCTGCTGTCCTGTTTTGCTTCTTGTGTTTGGCCCTGGTCTTGTGCACTGGACCCTTTGGGATTACTGCAGAATAAAATTGCACTGATCCCAGGTTTTCCTGTTCCGTTACTTCACAAAACTCATCGCTGACCCTACTCAACCTGGATTTTCATGAAAATTTCCCCTTCTGCCCCTGCCACCAGCAGATGGTTGGCACTATTGCTACTCTGTGATGGGTACAGATTACCTGATGCCTGGCTGCTGTTGTAGAACCCAAACTCTTCAACTGAGTCTAGATTAAGAGCCTTCTCCCTTTCTTGCTCCTTGTAGCTACCCCAGTTCTAGCTCTGTTTGTCCCAGCCAGAGTTTGCCATGTGGCCACCAGGTGGGGTCATTCTCAAGTGAAAAGTATACAAAGCCTGATCATCCTGTTTGATAGACCAGCCTTTGACTTCAGTTAATCAGAAGAGCTTCTGTTAATGGAATATGTCTGTACTGTTTGGTTTCAGGATCAAATCTGTTAAGGTCTGAGGAGTGTTTTGGGATTGCAGCATGTGCACCAACTGCAAGAGAGGGCAGTTAGGCTTATTAGCATTTGGTTTTTGAACATGCTTTGTTTGGTTTCTTTTTAGAGAACCTTTGCCTACTATGTTCAGCATGCTGCATCCCTTAGATGAGATAACACCTCTTGTCTGTAAGTCTGGAGGTAGGTTTAGGCCTTGACATCAACTGCTTAATGTATCACTCAAGCATTTTCTGTATTAAAAATTTGCAATAATGGCTCTTTTAAGAAGTCAGAAGTGGCTTGTTTTAGCTGCTTTATGAACAGAGAAACTGGTCAGGATAAAAGTCCAGATTGCAGGGGGAAAAAAAAAAAGAGTATGAAAAGTACTAATCCTTCATCTGATGACAGTACTGTAGAAATGATATTTTCACCTTCACTTAGGTCAACTACTTCTTTAGCAGGTGTGTTTGGCTCTGCTAGAGTGCAGTATGTTGCTGATTACACCTTGAGGATTGTGTTTGTCAATGCTGAACCTTCCATTGTGATGACCTACGATACTGTACAGAGTTTACATACTGTCTGGGCTCTTCGTAGAGTAAAGCCAGAGGTACACATTTATTATTGACTATGTGTCATTATATATTTTCTTTTGGTATGTGTTTAGGTGCCGTTCTTGGGCATGTCTGTTAGAAAGGCCTGATTGTTTGTGTCTTATTCCATTAGTAGGGTGACTGTTGGAGGATGTACAACAGTTGTGGTGAGCACTCAGTAGCAGTGCTTATGATGTTCCTTTCATTGTACCAGAAAGTTTGTACTCTGTTTCAACTGTTGTCTTCCATGAGAAAAGTGAGAAACAGCTTTCTGCCCTGAGAGTCACAGCAGAAGTGTTGGTGACTGGGAGGAATAATAGCTTAGACCGATGTGCTTTTATACCTTGCTGATGTAGGCACACACTTCTAACAGCTAACTGATGAAACAAATTGTTTGAGCTTCTTTGCTGGTACTGCCCACGTGTGATTTGTACGTAGAGAACTCTTTTTCTTTCTCAGGAGCAGAACACGGTGCTCAAGTTCTCAGAGCAGTTGGGCACGCCACAGAACATGGCTGCTAGCAGCTCTTTGACTGCTCAACTCAGGAGCCTTTCAAAAGGAGACTCACCCATGGCCTCACCCTTCCAAAACTACTCATCTATCCACAGCCAGAGCAGATCAGTGTCATCACCCAGCATGCAGTCCCGCTCGCCATCCATCTCCAACATGGCTGCTTTGAGGTGGGTGCTGAGCATAATGTGTAGACCTGGCACCAAACAAATATGAGCTATAGAATAGATAGTACATGTGATATTGCTGTTTTTCTCTGCCCTTACAAATCTAAGCTGTATCATGCCTTCTCTCTCACAGCATCTGAAAGCCCTCCTGGAATGTCCTTGTGACATTAGTGGGCTTGTTGTTGTTGGCTATTATCTTTGTGGCATAGAGGGAATAATGAGTGTGCAAAAGACAAAAAGGCTGTTCTGCTCTCATACAGCCAGTCTGTAGTACAGCTGGACTATCATTAAGGGAGGCTAATACTGAACTAGCTGCTGTTTAAGGGTGGTTTTCTTTTAGTATGTGACCATGCTGGTTTAATAAGGATTCCTATCTGTTTTTGTAAGCTGACTTTTCAGTTATGTTTTGTTTCTCCTTGCAGCCGTTCTCATTCACCTGCCCTGGGGGTACATTCATTCTCAGGAGTGCAGAGGTTCAACTCATCCAGCAATGTTCAGTCACCAAGGAGGCACAGTATTACCCATTCTCCAGAGAGCACTTGCAGTGATTCCTTTCTTGTAACAGAAACGGAGCCAATTGTTCCTGAGCTGTGTATAGATCATCTGTGGACAGAAGCTGTCACAAAAATGAGGTTAAGCGCATGTTGGAATATGAGAGAAGTGTGGGATTGCAAGTGGGGTGAGGGAAAGAAAGTAAAATGATAGCTTATTTTAGTGTGAGCTTTCTGCAAATAGTGATACCTTAAGATAGGTTTTGTGAGATCTCTCAAGCAAAGGAGATTCAAATACCATCACTGATTTTATTTATTTATTTATTTTTCCTGTGTGCTTTTTTTAAACTCTTAGCTGGAGTATTTCTTGCCCTGTTACCATAAAAAGGGGCAAAACATTGCATAAAGCCTAAGACTGAATGGGGGAACGAAGCCAGATGGCATGTGCTCTGCACACCAAACCGTATGAATGTGAAGACTGGAGTGGTTGCAAATTAATTTCTCTTGTAAGGACTGAAACTGAGACTGGCACATTGTTAGCAACTTCAGGCACTAATATTTGAAGTCTGGTGTCCCTATGGTTTGTGGACATTGTTTTCTTTAATTAAAAATTTTTATAAATAAACCCAACCCTATGCTGCTCTTTGTGTCTCGTTTAGAGAGAAGAATTCCCAAGCATCAAAAGTGTTTATTACCACTGACCTTTGTGGGCAGAAGTTCCTGTGCTTTTTAGTGGAATCTCAGCTCCAGCTGCGGTGAGCATTCCTAGTTTGGGGACAGGTTTAAGCAAATAAAAAGGGAGGGGAGGGGGTAATGCATGCTAAAAATTTGTATAGCTCAAGGTTTTAACATACTTACTCATTCAGCTAGTGGAATCTGTTGTGATGTGAGCTGTCAGGGCCTCTCATATGACCAGTTTTTAATTGGAGTGGTATAGATGATCTGGATCGTGTAAATGAAACGGAAATTGCAAGAGTACGTTCATTGTGCTTGGCGTGGTTTATCCTTACCCTTCAGAATCACACTGGGGATTTCATGTAGACTAGAGGAGTAACATTAAAATGATTAGCAGGACAAAGCTAGCAAAGGAAGGAGGAAGGAACCACGTATACCACAATAAGACTAACTGTACTGTGTAACACAACTTTTTTCTGTTATTTTCTGTTTTTGTCTTTCCATAGCAGAGCACAGGAGAGTCCTTTTACATTTCCTGTTGTTTTCTCAAATCTCTAGGTGTGTAAAATTTCAAGAGAGCAATGATAAGTCACAGCTAATCTTTGGTTCTGTTACCAATATTCAGGCAAAGGATGCAGCTCCAGTGCAGGTATGTAACTTGTAGCTGCAAAGCACCTTTCTTTGTCGTTTCTGTCATCTACTTGTCATCTTTTTACTTAAATGCAAGTAGCTGAATGTGCTATTTGATTCTTGCAGGGTGTTGATACTCTGCTGGTTCTGGAAGGCAGTGGAAATCTAGTGCTTTATTCTGGAGTTGTTCGTGTAAGTAGCAGGCTTTTGTGTCCCAAAACTAGTGTTTGACTCTGGTTACAAGCTAGACTGTGCAGAGGGTGCATCATGCCTTACAAGGTATCATTTTAAGCTACTGTAGACTGCTTCTCACTTGACTGACTTGAGAAGGTGCCTCTGCTCTCCTAATGGGTGTAATTTATGTACAGTGCTGGAAGGGTGGTTCTGAGGAATGACTGGCACTTTGTGGCATGACTAAATAATCTCTGGAGCTTACTTTCTACAACAGTAAAGTGCTTAACTGATACAGTGCTTTCAAACAAAGTGTCAAAGTAAGAATTTCTTGTAGAATTTTTCAGCCTTCTCTGTAGTAGGCTGGATAGTTGTAGATGTCAAAATTATTCTGCTTTGCAGAGGGTTGTTATTAGGATGGATGTAGTTCATTCAAAATAAATATTTTTTTTAACTGTATATGTGTGTTATTTCCATACATGCAGGAACCTTGGGCATTAGAATTTGTATGTGTATTAACCTGTGTGTATGTGTATAGTATGTTTTTTTTTTTTTTTTTTTTTTTGAAAGAGGTGACTCTGGAAGTACAGTTTATCCCATGAAACACTGCTAAATTTTCAGTAGGAGTAGACCTGTAGCAATAGCGTACAAGACTGACCATGTGTGGTAGCTTTTTTCAGTTTATGTTCATTTCAAGAAAGGCATTACATTAAGCAGTTTTCAGGCCTTAGTTCCATCCACTTCTTTTGAAATTGTTCCTTTAATATGTTGGTATATAAAACCATCAGTGTATGTAAGCCAGCATGTGGAAGCACATGAAGACCAACTATTTGCTTTCCTGTATGTTTTTTGAAAAAGGTGGGAAAGGTTTTTATTCCTGGACTGCCTGCTCCATCCCTCACAATGTCCAACCAGATGCCTCGGCCAAGCACTCCTTTGGACAGTGTCAGCACTCCATCCAAGCCTTTGAATAAACATCTGGGGCCCCTAGAAGAGGTAAGCAGAAACAAAATCCTGCCTTGAGAAGGCTTTAGATTTTATAGCTTTGTCATAATTGACCAAATGACAGGATATTCTTTTTCTCTAATGTAATCTCCTATAAATCTAAATTGCATAATCTTACACAGATTTATAGGAATTTTTTATGTAAATGCTATTTTATGCTGATTTCTTTAGCTAAGAAAGAAGTCCTGCATAAAAGCTTCTCTGTGAAGGTCTTCAGCACGTAGAAATGAAGCTTACAAACACTGATACATCTGTTTCTTGATTACAGAGTAGCTGAAGGCAGATGCATATATTGTCTCTGAGAGGGGCTTCTAGTCCCTTCTTGCCTAATACTGCAGGACTGAGACTTGAGTATGGCTAGGGGTTGAACACAAATATTTTGCCAGAGAAAACCTGTTACTTCATGTAGCTGTTGTGAATGACTTGTTATGGCTCTGCTTCTCTTATTTCTGTGGTTCGTCAAGACCACTCTCCTTTTTTTTCCACCCTAGTATTCATGCATAGCTTTCTTACCCCACAACCTCCATCCGTATTTTGTTTGGATGCATTGATACATCAGGGTAAGTGAATATACAGTGAGGGCTGAGGTGCGTGTGTGATGCAGATCTCATGAACAAGTGCTGTAAATTGAAAAGGGAACTTAAAAAACAAACCAGCTTATTTGGTGTTTGACAGTTGAAGATGGGCATCTTTCATTCAAATGATGAACTGATTTTTTTGAAGTGTCACTGGGAGCTAAATCTTTTACTTTTCTCCTGTAAAGTCACTGAATACAGTGTTCGAAGTATGTCTATTACGCCCTGCCTTATTTATGATTTTCACAGAACTTCTGAGACATAGTTTTGAAATGATATCAACTGCTTTCAAAATACTTAGTAGTATGCTTAAAAATGGTCATTTTAACTGTCCTTTGCTCAGATACTTGCTTTAACAAATTCTAAGCAATCATTTTTACCACTTTGCAGAGTATGCTTTTGTCACCGGTTCCAGAGCTAAGGGATTCTTCTAAACTCCATGATTTGACTTACGTTGAGGACTGCACCTTTCAGCAGCATGGGACTTTCATTCATGCTCTAAGAGATCCTGTCCACAACAGAGTAACTTTAGTAGGTATTATTCTGTAATTTGAGTCATGACTTCGTTAGCAAAGCAAAATGAGGGTCAAGCTTATTTTTCATAGAATGGCCTGGGTTGAAAAGGACCTCAAAGATCATCTAGTTTCAACCCCCTGTGTTGTAAGATATTGCTGGCAGCTCCTGATCAACAGTAAAATGTTAAACTGTGAAACTCCACATTTTTCTGTGTTGAATGTCCTAGAAGGTGTAGAAGTTTGATGATTAATTCAAGTGATCCAGGTCAAGATCCATTTAAAGTGTTTCATGGAGCTAGAATCTGAGGTTACAGGCCTTGAGTGCAGCAAATAACTGAGAGTTTGGAATATGCTTGATACATACATGAGTTCTGAGTTGATGGAAAAAGATCCCATCTTTAAGAAAAGAGGCATTTTTAATTCAACTCTTCCTTTTTTTTTTTTTTTTTTTTTTTTCCCTCCAGGAGCTCAGCAGCAACACAATGGTTCGGATTACAATTCCTGAAATTGCCACTTCGGAGCTAGGTATGAGTCAGAATCTATCATGTGGAATACATTCCATTATTTTTAAGTTCTTTTATTTTCTTAAGTAGTTTATACATAGCTTAGACTGTGTAAGCATTTGATATGATGTATTTTGAGGTTTATTGGCTTACTTTGTACAGCTGCTACCATTTATTTAGGCGTGCTCTGCTACTTTGATTGCTTCAACTGATGCACTCTTAAAACTTCCTTTGTTCTTTAGGTCTCTTTATACTTTTCATGCTTGCTCAAGGCTGAGATGTCAGTTCAGACACAACTTGTTTTCATTAATGAGCAAAGACTCCCTGCTTTGTGTGGTGAATTAGAGAGGTTGTGTTTAACCAAAACTGAAGGAACAGAAGGTTGTGTGGTGTGGCTTTTATTGAAAGAGTTTCTGGAGAGTTAAAAGTAGGTCCAAGTACTGTAACAATTTGTAGCACTAATTGGGTGAGCAGGATCTGAAGTAATGGAAAACATGCCTAACTTTGTTTTATGTTTTTTTTTCCTTTTGCAACAGTGAAAACGTGTCTGCAAGGGGTCAAGGCTATCCTGCCCAAGGAGATAGCTGTACAGATGCTTGTCAAGTGGTACAATGCTTACAATGCTCCTGGAGGACCAAGTTATCGCTTGGAATGGAATTTATTTGTAACTTGTCTCATGAATATGATGGGCTATAACACAGAGAAACTGACTTGGACACGTAATGTAAGCAAGTGTGCATGTTTGTTCCTTTGGCTTATGCTACTGATCCTTCTTCAAGGTTTGAAATGGTTGGAGAGGTGCTGAAGTCAAACATAGATAATCTCTTGTCCTGAATAACAAGATGTCGCTGGGTTATTTCTGCATTCCTAAATATCAGGTATACATTTTAGTTTGTGATGCTTATGCCTACAAGGTACTTAACACCAGCAGTTCAGATGAGAATAAATTAAGAATATCTTACTCCAGTACTAACGCTGATGGGCTGAAGATTTTACTCAAGTAGTCCAAATTAAGCCTGTTTTGATTAGAAGCATAAAACACTGTTCAGATTCCTGTTTTTTAAGGAAGTTTTTCCTTGCAGTTTTCATATTACAGCACTTAAAGTAATGTCTTTAATACAAAACTTGGAATTTTCTTTAAGTGAATTCCCTGCTAGCAAGTACACTTGTGATACTCACAGGATGGAAGCAGTGGGATATGTATACTGATGAAATAAAAGCAATTAGTGTATACCCACACTACTTGCATTAGCTCATCCCCAGTATTTCCTGGGCAGTCAGACCACAAGGTTCCTGCAGCATACGCCAGACTAATTAGCTGTGTGTAGAAAAATCTAATTGCAGTGTTTTATATGAAAGCAAAATATAAATATGTAAAGCAATACCACGTCGTGTGTGGTTTGCATGTGCGTGTTAGGACTGATGAATTACTTATGTGACCTTGGTCTTATTTCTTGCAGCTTAACGTTGGAGGATCACCTTCACCAGTGAGTGCACCAAAGAAGGCAAGGCCATCAGAAACAGGATCAGATGAAGTAAGAAATGGTTCTTTTTGACAAATAAAAGCTGGGGAAGGATGTTAATTTATTGCTGTGGGGATTTTTTGCTTTTTGTTTTTAAGAAACACCCTGACAATTGCAAGCCTTTGGGGGAAGGAAGGTTGTTTTATATTGTGCTGTGACTGTATCATGTGACCTTTCTTGTCAGGGTCCCAGTTTCAGAAAAGTAAAGTTAGATTCAGGAATTCAGTATGAATTACAAAGCAACCCCAGGCACTTTTCTGACAATGTCAGATGTCTGCTAGATGCTTTATCCCCCTAAAATAAATTTGGCTTACTCTGTTCCACCCAGCACCTTCAGCAAGTTAGGAGCATCAAATTGCATGCTTCACTGAATGCACTGGTTCTGAATTTAGTTCAAGATTGAATCACGAGGTTTTGCCTAGGCAAGAATAGAAAAGTTTTTCTTTTTTAATGTAATCAGGAAGGGAATAAGGCTCACTAGCATTCCACTGTTAAGAGGCTTACAAACTACAGTAGTGCAGTCATTAGGTTTTGCAGGCTGACAGCTCAGTGAAACCAAGAGATTTACAGGCTACAATCTATATGTAACAGAGGTTAAGATCTAAATGCCCAAAGTGCTATGATAGAAGGAGGGAAAGAAGGCTGGGGCACTGGGTAAGTTGCAGTAAGGTGAATTATCGGTGCAAAGAAGGCACTTTAAATAAGTGGAAATATCCTCTTAAATAAGAAGAAATTTCTTCTCTCTTGTTTTCTTGAACGTAATGCTTTGATTCATTTATGCATAACTGGAGGGAGGATGGGAAGATGCAGCTTCACAATTGATTCTGTGCATTGTCGCTTGTGGGGTTTGCGTGGCACATTTACCATAGAACAACTGCATTTGTATTGGTTTAGGGCAAGAACAGTGCCTTGGTGCTTTGGAGTTTTCTTGCTGGAAGTTTGTTCATTGTCTCTTTTTCCTGTTTGCGTGGTCTAGGACTGGGAATATCTTTTGAGCTCTGATTACCACAGGAATTTCGAGACTCATCCTCTATCCAGTGTCTTGGGGTTGGACCCTCTGGAAGTTTTAGCTCCAAAGGATGACTTCTTACAGAGCCTTAGCCTGGATTATTCAACTCTCCTTTTCACCCATATTCCTGCTATTTTCTTTGTTCTTCACCTGGTCTATGAGGAGTTTAAACTGAACCTTCTGATGGGAGAAGAAAATCGTTCACTTGTTGTTCTTCTGATTCAGCTGGCCAGGTATGCCAAACTGGTGCATCACAGATACTGTATATTGTGTGGTGTCTCTTGTTGGTGTTGCTTTGTTTTTTGTGGAGAGATTTGGGAATTACCCAAAGTGGAACAGACTTTCATATTTTTGAAGAAAATGAATGAATAACAGTTAAGAGATATAAGACTTTTCCTACAACGAGTAGTTCTGACCACTTGCCAACATAAGGATGAGTCACAAATCGTAGTTCTTGGTAGATGGCTTTTGTTCCTGCAATACAAGAAAAGGGAGAGGGAAGGAGTCTACTTTTCTACATCAGGGAGTGTGGGCAACCCTGCTGTAGGCAGAAGTAAAATCACTTTATTGACTTTCTGTCTTCAGTTTAGACCAAATTTAGTGATTTCTTGCTGGTGGTGGTAGGTTTTCTGGTTTGTTTTTTTTTTTTTTGTTGTTGTTGTTTTATTTTGCTTTCTGACTCAATTCCCCATACAAAGAGAATCTCATCTCAGTTCTGGTTTTACATGACCTTACCATTTAGATCATGGCAAGAAACTGGAGCAGTATCTGCTTTGCTTGCTGTGTTGCCTTCCTGGCAGCTAAAATTCAGTGTACCATGGACAGCTCACACTTTGTCTACTGCATTGACTGAGCTCACAAGATCTATCAAATATTCATCTTTGTGGCATTTTCACTGCAGCCAGAGACTTTGTCTTCCACACCCACATTCAGATTGCATTGCATATGTGTAGACACATAAATAGAGTTATCTGTATAAGCAAAAGACTCAGTAATGTCTCTCCAAATTTTATCTGATATTTCTACCAAAGTCTATGGCTATAGATTCTTCCTCTAGCACTGCTGTTGGTTGACTGTAGTAGTTTCCAGAAGCATCTCTTTCTGAGAAGGTTGACCTGTCCATTTTTCTGTCATGTCAATGAAAAGCAACTGTGATGAAACACTATATTGGGTCTGGAAGCTGTTGTTTGCATTCACATCTTGCAGACAACAAACTGTGTTATCTGACTTCAAAAGTTTGGGGAAGTTGTAGTGACAGTTGTTATGCTGTGAGTGATGGTGGTGGTGTTGTGGCACAAAGTAGAACTACAGCTGAAAAGAATTGAATTGGTGGGAAATAAAACATGCAGATTTGTTGCTTGGCAAAGGGACACTGCCCTAGGTAAAGAAGTCAGAACTTCACTCCTGCATATTAGAAATATTAAAAGTCAACAGAAAATGTCAGAAATGAAGGAAGGTGTGCAGTTCTGTTTCTTTTTGTTTTTTTTTTTTACTGTAAAGTGATTCCCATCTTTCACTCTAGGGACTTGAAACTTGAAGCTTACATAGATTACTACTACAGAGACTATCCAGCCCTTGTGAAAATCTCTGGACAGACTTGCATAATTGATCAAGGTGAGTTTAAGGCTATGTGAAGCTGGGTGTTCAGTGGTAGTGGTGTGCAAGTTCTCTCTTAATACTGAGCTTGTTGATAGCTGGTCAGGCCTTAACCCACACGTGTGAAACTGTGCATGGGTTGCCTTGTTCCTTTGTCTTTAGAAGTCTGTTAGAACCCTACAGTCCCAAGCTGGTGTCTTCAGCGTGGTGTTTCATGGCATGTTTCACAGAACAAGGACTTGGGAGGAAATGGTTTTATCCCAGCAAACTCCTAGCTCAGGCTGGCTGAGAAATATTTGTGGAGAGCTGTGGAACAACCTGGTAATGAGGTGTGCTTCTGCTGTGAAAAGTATCCATAGGCTGGTGGGAGCTCTCAGCTTATAGTTACTTAAAAATAAATCTGAGCTCAGTGCACAATTATGAAAGCTAAAATAAGGTCATATATTATTTGTGCATTTGTTTAGTGTACTGCCAGCTGAAATTTGGTGGTCATGCAAGACAAAATACCGTTTTTCCTGACATAAAAAATAATCTCATCATATTGGCCAGGCTTTGCTGCTCATGTTTGTGGATAGAAAAGACAAAAAGGGTTATAGTTAGGCTGTTCCCTCACTTAGTGATGTAATGTTTAATTACAAGACTTGTTCTCCTGAGGTCTTTGAAAGTTAATAATTACATACATTGCTTTTTGCTGTGGGCCGAGACTTTCTTCCTTGAAAGACTCAAAGATGTCTCAAGCTTTCATTACTATCTGACTATAAATGTGCATCTGACAGAAGGCAGATGTGATCCATAGTGCTTCGAGGTACCATGTTTCTTTATTTATGCAAAATAAGTAGTGTAGGGCTTCTCTTGAGAACAGAGAACAATATCTGCGTGTTTGCCGCGAGCTCAGTGTCGTGACTATTCATGTCATTTAAATCCAAACAGGTTTCATGCATCATCCCTCATTTTTTTCTGCTGAGCCTCCAAGTATCTTTCAGTGGCTGAGTTCTTGTCTAAAGGGAGGAAGAGTGCAGCCTTATCCTTACTTACCAGGAATTTGTGAAAGGAGCAAACTGGTCATACTGGTATGTACATTGGCAAAGAGGATGTGCTTTCCTCTATCAGCATGGCAGCACTGTGGCTGCTTCATTTCCTCTGAGTGAAGTGCCCTCAATGGGAAGTCAAATAATGAGAAGTTTAATTGTCGTGTATAAAGCATTGAGAGCATGCTGGAGTAATATTGAGCCTGTGATGAATGATTTCTGAGAAGCACAGCTATATCTGTACTGTTTGGGCATCTAAGCATCTCGAGGTGTTTCTGCACTGTGCTAAGCAGGTCTCATTTGTCTGTGGAATTCTCTTGGTGTCCTTGTAGTATAGTGGTGCCAGTTTCTTTCTGGGGGGAATAACAGAAATCTTTGCAGGTCCTATCATCTCTTCTATCACTACTTGAGTATTACTGAAGGATGTAGATGGGTTTTCGCAGGTGGGAGGAGGTATTTGAGGCTGGGAAGAGGAGTGTATGCGTGCAGGGTAAATGGCCTATGCTTCACTGCTCATGTTTTTGGTTTTTTGTGGTTTGCAGTAGTGGCATGTGCAAAGTAATAATGTAACTCAGTTAACTGTATTTCGTGAGTGAGAATTTCCTGGCTTTTCTCTTGGGCACGTATCAACATAAATATTTAACTGCATGAGTAGTTATTAGTGCTGATGTTATCTTCTGGTCAGCCTTGTTGGCTTCTTCACGAAGTGTTTGTGATGATAAGCTGTCAGTATGGGATTTGGAGCAGAGATGTTGAGCTGAAGAGAAAAACAGGGCAGCGAGGCTCTGTTGTGACCCAGCTGTCCAAGAGTAGTTGCAGAGTCTTCCATTAGGAGTCAGCCTGTCCTCTGCTTCAAAGCATGGAAGGGTGAAGCACCAGCACTGAAAGCTGTTACAGTGCTGGTTTGCTTAAAATGTACCCTACATTCAAGCTCTGAAGTATAACAGAGCCTTCCATTCAGGCTGTCACTTGTCTGTCCCCAACTCTGCCTGCCTGTACCTGACTTCTCTGTGCAGGTCAGAGCTGGCACATTGCTGGCGCAGCTTGTCAGAAGATCTTTGGGAAAATCACAGCAGGTTTTTGCTTAGATGTGATTTTGCCAATGGCATGCCAACTTTTGCACTAGTATTCAGAAGGAAACAGTGATGGATCACTGATTTTTCTGGCTGTAGTAAATTTTCTTCACTCAGGTACTTCACAAAGTAGCCTAGAAGGGGAGGCAACCAAATGAAATAGGTTGTTTGTAGAAAAATCTTGTTTTCCAAGAGAAATTCAATGAAGCATGAGCAACGTGGGAAAGATGATTAGAAACATGTTTTTCTGTTTTGAAAGTTTGTTTCTTTTTACCTTTGAAACAATTATTATTATCATTAGAGAAAATTCAGTTGTTGTAAGGTTAATATTTCCAAATGTGAGTCTAGAACCTAAAATGTGAACATTTGCTGGCTTCAGTAGTTTGAATCTATGTTTGCTTAATGATGTTTTCATAATAAACGCATCCCACTGTTTGAGTTACTGAAGTTCCCTTTTGCTTGTTTTGATAGGCAGAGCAGGGTTGGATGTGGCTCTGGGCAGCTTGGTCTAGTGGTTGGTGACTCTGCTTGTGGTGGAGGGGTTGAAACTAGATGATTGAGGTCCTTTTCAACCCAGGCTATTCTATGATTGTAGCAGTAGTAGCTGCATACCAAGTGACTCTGTATTATGGTGTCTCTTTCCTGTCCAGAGTGTGGCTCTGTACATACTTGGTGATGAGAGCGCTGTATCTAATGAAGCTTCCCCTTATCTGTACAAAATTACATCAGGTAACACTTTAATGCTATCATACTGTCTCCTAGTGTCTTGTTTGTTATATGCTGTCCTTTCCTTTGGGAAACAAGGGGATAATACAGCCTTGTCTTTTCTAGGGCAACAGAAACAACAAATAGAACAGGATGACAATCGGTATGTTTTTCAGTATTACTTTAAATTCTGATTATTTGCCTTTCTGAGGAGCTTCTGATGAGGTGTATTGGCTTCTCCTTTATTTTCCATTATTTTACAGATGCAGTTTTGGACGCAGCGCGTCTGTTTCCAGCCTTGCCGAGAAGCTGGTTATTTGGTTGACTGAGATTGGTATAAACCACTTTTATCTTTGTGTGAGATGATAGCAATTGTAAATAAGCCTCAGAGTTACTTAGTATGAAAGGCATTATATGGAGCTTTGGTTAACAGTTTCTTTTTTTTTTTTTTTTTTTTCCCCTCTTGCTCACTAACTGTAAGATTTCACCTTAAGAGATCTGGAGACTCTCCCCTTTGGTGTGGCTCTTCCTATCAGAGATGCAATATATTACTGTCGAGAGCAGCCTGCCTCAGACTGGCCAGAAGCAGTCTGTGTCTTGATTGGGCGCCAGGATCTGTCCAAACAGGCGTGTGAAGGCAACCTCCTAAAGAGTAAATCTGTGAGTATGGGCACAAACGGATTTTGTGATACTGAATATTGGACACAGCACTCTGTGCAGAAACTCTTGCACTGCCTGATGCTCAGGGGGTGTATGGGTTAATGGAGCGTGGAAGGTGCAGATTTGAAAACTGAAGGCAATACAGGATTTGCTTGTATATGAGGATTTCAGTATAAAAGCTAGCATCTGGCCCAGGGAAAGTACATACATACGTAGCTGGGGGAACTCAATAAAGCAGATTTTGAGCTTCATTTAAGCATAGTACTCAAAAGTTTTGCCTACAGAGCAATTTGATTGTAAGTCTTCCTTTCTAAAATCTTTTGGTACTACCTTTTTTGGTACTCTATCCATCGAAACAACAGTGGCCCAGGGAGAAGGAAGTGGGAATTTTTCAGTGTAGCTGCTTCTTGAGTTGGCATATCTAGGGTCTCCCTTTTCACTCGAAGATCTGGATTGCTTGCTGAAGTATGCTTATCATAATTTTCTCCTTTTTCTCAGAAATGGCTTAGTTATTTTTATCCTGAAAAAAACTGATTTTAAGTGTCTTTGGTTTTCTTTTAAACATCTTCGTGTGGTGGGAAATAGTAGCATCTCTTGGAGTGTCGCTTCTTGAAGACACTGGAATCCAAAACTCTGTGTGAAAGCTGACTAATAGCATGCATAAATAATAGAAGAGTTTGTGTGACTTTTTTTTTTTTTTTCAGAAGTCAGGAGGAGGGTCTTGTATTCTCAAGTACATCTTGATCAATTTTAACTGCCTTAGCTTTGGAAGTGATGTTAAAAATCAATTGGATTTTTTTTTTTTAATGGGCATCTAATTATATTTCAGAAAGGATAAATGTTTTTGAATCATGTAGAGCAAAAGTAAAACTACATATTCAAGTCTGATGTGGCACCATTAATTAAAAATGCATTTTATTTTTGGCTGGTGAACTTTTCTCCACTCTAAAAGTGCTGAATCTTGAAACGATGATAAATCTGATTTTATCACTTTACAACAATGCCTCAAATATATCTTACCTTAAAAGGATAGTGATCTTCAAACACCAAATTGTTTGTCATTTCTCAGGAGGGCAGGGTGGAGTTTCCTGTTTCAAAACGGACGCTGGCTATATGGGTGGTGCAGTTATGTATTGAGATTCAGCGCATATTTATCAGAAGAAATTAGTTTTCATTCATCAGCTGTTAATCTGCTTGCACTCCTGGTGCTGCGTGCCTTAGGAGAGCCTATGTTAGGTCTAGTTTTGATCTAGTTTTTTCTAGTTTTAGATTTGATGCCTTCTGATAGTTAGCAACATTGAAAGTGACTCCTCTTTCCCATGCAGTCCATGGGCCCGGTGCTGTCCTCTGATAGTCCTTCTGCAGCTGAATCAGAAGAGGATGAGGACGGCATGAACAACATGAATGATGAAGTCATGTCACTAATATGGAGCAAGGATTTGAGAGTGCAGGAAGTACGCAGGCTCCTCCAGAGTGCCCGTCCTGTACGTGTCAATGTTGTGCAGATGCCAGAAGCTAGTGACCATGATTTCATAGAAGAAAAAGAAAACCGGTAAAGAATTCTGTTTCTAGCAGGCTTTCCCTTCAGAGAAAAATGGATCCTCTTGGCTTAAGTACGTTTAATTGAATGATGTGGTGCAGTTCTGTCTGAACAGAACACTGAAGTTGGCAGACCTGAGCAAGGGGCACACAGGAGAGAGTTGTATTTTGTAATTCAAGTGCTGAAGTTCGGTGTGCATCAAAACTGTATTGTGTTGTGTTGGACAGCTCTTGGGATTGGAGCAGCACATGGGGAAAGTCTGTTAGTTAAAACCATGTTGGAAAAGTGTTAAGTGTAAGCAGGACCTACTTTGTGGAGAACAAAGCATTGTCCATCTCCTGTATAAAATTGGAGGGCCCTTTATCCTGGTCTAAGCAAGTCTTAACGTCAGGGGACCTAGTTAGTTCTACTGAAAACAAGTTCACTGTCTTATTCCTCTCTTGAAAGGAGGAATTGGAGCTATTGTTTGCCCAGTCAGTCACCTCCCTGTTCTGCTTCTTTGTTCAGTTGTTTTGGGAGTCTTAACGGTGTTGTCTTCAGAGAAAAAGTAAAATAAAATAAGAAGGGGGGGGGGGGGGGTTGAAACTCAAACTTCAAAACATTAACATGCAGAATACTGTACAGAAGTAGGAAACTAAAGGAATGCATCGAATTATTGTCTGACCTAAGAAGCTGAGTAATCTAACAAGTCTAGAAAGTGTTTCCAGAGTAAATCATAGAGAATTGTGGTCAGTATTCCTGGAAGTACGTTATTAATTCTGTATGCTGTTATTACTAGATGTGATCACTAGTCATAGCAAGATCACACAGCAATTAACTTTGTTTTGCTTTCTCCTTTCACCTTGCTTTTGACATGCTGCTAAATTGTAGCATGAGTTTGTTTAACTAGCACTTAGTTTAAAGTGAAAAACAGGGGCAAATTTCAACATCATCAGCTGAAGTGTATCTTTGAGATTAATCTTGAAGGATCATAGTCTTTGGTTTGCAAGTTTAACCTACTGGGAAGAAAAAAAAAGGGAGGGGGGGGGACAGGGACAGGGACATATTACTGTTTGAATCAGAAAAACGGAGCTGACCACCCAGTGCCTGTTGTGTCATCTCACTTTATTTCACGTGCTTGGAATTAAGCAATGGGTTTTATTTTGGTTTCCTCAACAGGTTGTTACAACTGTGCCAGCGAACCATGGCACTGCCTGTTGGGCGAGGAATGTTTACTTTGTTCTCCTATCATCCTATTCCAGCAGAGCAGTTGCCCATTCCTAAGCTAAATCTAACTGGTATGTTACTTGGTGCTTTCTTTTGAAGAAATTCAGTATTTAACAGAACATGGCGTAGTTTCTTAGTTGTTACCTCATTGTTTCTTGAACCTCTTGCAATCTTATTGCAGCTTCTGTGTCTTTCTTCCACAGTGTAAGTGGGCTGTGGGAAGAGATGGAACTTTTTGTTTTGAATCTGCTGCTTCCTGGTGTTTTCTCCTGGAATGGTCAAGACCAACTTCATTTTCTAATGCAGACCTTGTATCAGGTGCATTCTGATAGGCAGAGAAGAGTGAAGTTGCCCAGGGATGCGTAGCTGTTCAGTGTTGCAGTCATACAGAAAGCAGATTCTGCACATTCTCGTTGCTTTGTACCTAGTGCACTGTGCTCATCATCTGATGTGCCTGAAGATACCCAAGGTTGCTTTTAGATCTGAAGTATGACTTTCTTGCTGCCGGTGTTCACCCTGCTGAGGTTCAGAGCAGTTTCTGAAGGGGTCTGGATTCATCTAATTGTTTTCAATGATTCTCTCATGGGCAGGCCGTGCTCCCCCTAGGAACTCTACTGTTGATCTGAACAGTGGGAACATTGATGTGCCTCCTAACATGGCTTGCTGGGCCAGCTTTCACAATGGGGTAGCTGCTGGGCTGAAGATAGCACCTGCTTCACGGATAGACTCTTCTTGGATTATCTACAACAAGCCAAAGAATGCTGAACAGGCAAATGAATATGCTGGTTTCCTCATGGCTCTGGGTCTCAGTGGACATCTCACAAAGCTTGCCACACTCAATATTCATGACTACTTAACAAAGGTGAGGCCTGTTTTGGTAAACAGCAGAGAGGTACACTTCTGAGACTTGATTTCTGTAAACAAAACAAGTATATTTCTTTAAGAACTGAAATTGGAAGTTTCCTGTTGTGGCCAAAAGTCAGAACTGCTTTGTTAATCTTAGTAGCACAAGACTTCTGCTATTTTTAAAGTTTTTCATTGGTTTTGTCACTAGACCTTTCTACACTGCAGTGATGGACAGCTCATCAGGAGGTGAATTACCTCTGTTCAGTCTGTATGAAAATGTTTTTGTTAATATTTCTGCATTACAGAGCTAGAGCCAGGGACATGAGATTGTATGACTTTTGTATTGAAAGGATTGAATAGCATATATTCTTGTGAAGTCTCACCTTAAATTGTCTGAAGTTGTGTGTATCTGTTTCCTTTAAAGCTTAAGAATAAATGTTACGTGTGGATCAGGTGGGGGAGAGATAGGTAATGAACTACTAGGGGTGCAAAGCAAAAACTTAAGCTTTTGTTTTTAAAGCATCCTGTATGTTGGGAGTTCAAGGAAGCAATTATCTACATTGTAGCCATGTTTAGCAATTTGAATCAGAATGTACCTGCTTTCCTTGGTTGCTGATGTGTGTCCTTTCTCAGGGCCATGAGATGACAAGTATTGGGCTGTTGCTTGGGGTTTCTGCTGCCAAGCTGGGCACGATGGATATGGCGATTACACGGCTTCTGAGCATCCACATACCTGCCCTGCTACCACCAACTTCTACAGAGCTGGATGTCCCCCACAACGTGCAGGTGGCTGCTGTGATAGGAATAGGCCTTGTCTATCAGGGCACTGCCCACAGACATACAGCTGAGGTTCTGCTGGCTGAAATAGGTGGGTGCTAACACTGTAAAAACAAGGTTGATGTCTGGGAGAGAATCACAGCGTGTGCATGATTTCCACTATGTGTCAGGGGCCTGAACGTGTTGAGAGATCTTCTCATTATACCTCTGCCACTGCAGTAGGCTCCTGGTGCTGCATCTACATACTTATTGCATCTGGAAACTTTGAATAGAAGTGGTTTGGTGCTTCTTGGTTGCCAGCTGTTTGGTAGGACTGCCTTAACTTCGTGTAACTGCTGACCCAGCTGCTGTAGGTTCCTATAGATTCTGACTCTACAGCACTGAAGCAGACCTGGTACTTGCCAAAATGCAGCAGGTTGAGGCACTGGATAGAAAAAACACTTGCCTCTTGCAAGAGCAGTCTTTTTGACTCGCTAGATTGGTGGAAGCACAGTTGTCGTTTCACAAATTCTCCTGTTCCCAGTTTTGTTGCTTAAGGTTTTCCTTTGAGAGCTGATTCTGACCAGACAAATTCTAATCTGAATTGTCCTTGTTCTCTGTGTGGTTCTGATTTTATTTCTAACAGTAAAGTTCTTGTTTATTCTTATTTGTAACTTCAGTTAAAAGAGAATACAGTTTACTAAATAGAGAAAGGGATGCATTTTAGTATGAAATTATATCAGCTATCTTTCTGGTAATCTGGTATGTGCAATCTTTTCCAAAAAGTGACATCTTTTGAACTCTGCTGACAGTGTTTGTATAGGGTCAGCATGTGTAATTGAAGCATGGCATTTTCACTGCGTCTTTGAATTCGGCCTGTATCCTTTAGCAGCATGCATGCACTGGTTCTGCAGAGGTTTGCTATTGGGTGATGGATGAGTTAAGTTTAAGATGAAGTAGGTATATGTATTTTGGTGGGTTTTTTTTCTTTTTCAGGACGTCCACCTGGACCAGAAATGGAGTACTGTACAGACAGGGAGTCCTACTCACTGGCATCTGGACTAGCCTTAGGCATGGTGTGCTTGGGAGTAAGTGCCTCTTTTCACTTCAGCTGCAATTAGTAGAAGAATCATTCTATATTGGGCCCGGGCTAATGAGAACTATTTCACCTTTGAACCCTCCCTTGGCCAAATTATTATTTTTTTTCATACAAGGAGGCAGCTGCCTATTATTTCTTCTCTTTATTCTTTAGCATGGCAGTAATCTGATAGGTATGTCAGACCTCAATGTTCCTGAGCAGCTTTACCAGTACATGGTTGGGGGTCACAGGCGGTTCCAAGCAGGAATGCACAGAGAGAAGCACAAGTCTCCCAGTTACCAAATTAAGGTATGTGTTGATGTCTTCTCCTTGCTTAAGGAGAAAGTATTATTAGCTTAGGAGTCCACAAAAGTCTGCGTCTTGGTGAACAGAGTGACCTTGAAACCTTACTCACAACACTATGGGCTGTCACTTTCCAAGTTAACTAGTCTGAAATATGCATTTGTGTTTTCACAGGAAGGAGACACAATAAATGTGGATGTTACATGTCCGGGTGCCACACTTGCCTTTGCTATGATCTACCTGAAGACTAATAACAGGTATTAACCTTGGAGGCACTCAAGCACTTTGCTGTAACTCGTGATACAAAAGGTTGGCTTTGCCTCATGTAGCTCACTCAGGTTTGTATGTTGCTGTAGTACAATCTGGAAACCTCGTTCCTTTACTGTGCTCTGCAGGTCCATTGCTGATTGGCTTCAAGCACCAGATACCATGTACTTGCTGGATTTTGTAAAACCAGAGTTCCTTTTATTAAGAGTAAGATTCCTCTTTTGTTTCATTTCTTGATCTATTTACTGATACTAAAAAAAAAAATCTTATTTTTATTTTGATGAACTCCATGTGCCTGTGATGCAGAATCCTCTTATAGATAACTGCTCTGTTGTTAGCTAGAATTATACCTTCAAACAGTGTATGCTTACTTCTCACACTGTGCTAGAGAGATGCAGAGTTTGGTGAGAAACACTTGAAAGATGCATCTCAAGCAGAATAAATCAAATGTTTAAGTGATTGTTTTGTAGCTTTTCCCAAATTATTTGCACATGTTGAAAAAAGTTTAGAAACCACAATGGAGCTGCTAATGGGCAGCTGCATTTCTGAATGCATGTAATATATTAAAAAATATTAATGCCTTTCTTTTTTTCTTCTTTACCTTTTGGCTTTGTCACTTCCTTAGACCTTAGCTCGATGCCTGATCTTGTGGGATGACATCATGCCCAGTTCTGAGTGGGTTGATAGCAACGTGCCTCAAGTAGGTATCTATGCTTCCCAGTGTCTTGCTGACTTGTGCATGTGAACGTTCCTCAGTTACATGAGCTGCACAATGAAGTGTATGTTAATTTGCTGCATTTTCTTTCATATGGGAGATGTAATCTGACTAAAGAGAGTCTGTGGACAGGGCTAACAGTTAACTCTGTTCTCTTATCTCACTAACGCCAGAGAAGGGAGGCAGAAAAGGTGAATGTAACAGACACAAATTGCAACATGGGAATTCCTGCTATATTGTGAAGAAATGATGTTTGCAAAGGGAGTAGTCAGACATTAGGAGTAAACCCCAAGACCTCTATCTTTGAGATTATTCAGAGTGAAATTTGATGAGATAACCTGAGCAAATGATGGCTTTTCTTTGAGTGTGGGCTTGGACCAAAGACAGACGTCCCATCCTCTGAGGTGTTCACCTCTGAGGTGAATACATGATGGCTAGAGGGCTTAGAGAGGTTTCCCTCTATTCATTTTTATGCTTTTTTTTTTATATAGATCATAAGAGAGAACAGTATACCTCTTCATGCCACAGAGCTACCTTCATCCGAAGACCTGAGTTTAGAAACACTGATGTAAGTAACTCGCAAAAATGAGATGCAGATAAAAGAATATTTTACAAAGCCAAATTCTACTTCTGAAAAAATGCAGCTGAACTTTTGAAGTTATATCAGTATCAAATAAATATTTCCCTTGGTATTTAGGAAATCTATTCCATTTTCTGTAACAGAGAGGATCTGCCTTTTTTCTTCCTTTTATCTTTTATTCTGAGAGCTTGTGATGCATACTCAGATTAATAAAAAAGAGGAACACTTAGTCAATTCCTGTTTGTGTTGTTGATTAGGCAGGCACACGTCTACATCATTGCTGGGGCATGTTTGTCACTGGGATTTCGATTCGCTGGCTCAGAAAATAAAGCAGCATTTAACTGCTTGGTAAGAAGTTGGATTTTTTTTCACCTTGAATCTATGGAGCTATGGCTTATCCTTTGCATGTCTATTTAGTATGCATTTATTTTCTTTCCAGGACAAATATGCAACAGATTTCCTGAAAAGTTTGTCAGCACCAACAGCTTCTATAGTAAGTTCTTCCAAGTCTTCTCTCTACTTTGATTACCCTCACTGAAACTTTTACTTATGTGTATTGCAGACTTATTATAGAATGTAGCAGGGTTGTGAGTCATTATTAAGGACTTCACTGGTTCTCCACTCTCCCTCATTCTGTGGAATGTGGTTTTTAAACTCTGCAGTAGAGAGCAGCATATTAGACAGATCAGAAGTGTGCATTTGACCACAGAACTGTAATGACACCTTCCCTGCTCTATGTGAAGATAGGTCACTATAATCTGGAAACGTGCCTGAGCGTCTTGCTGCTGTCTCTTGCAATGGTGGTGGCTGGCTCCGGAAACTTGAAAGTTCTTCAGCTTTGCCGTTTCATGCACAAGAAGACTGGTGGAGAGATGAACTACGGATTCCATCTGGCTCACCACATGGCTTTGGGACTCCTCTTTCTGGGAGGAGGAAGGTAACTTGCCATTTCTGAAGGCCATTTTTCTTCTCTCCCCCTTTTCTGCAGAAGCTGGAGCAATGCACAGCTTAGTTGTTTTTTTTGTTTGTTTGTTTGTTTTTTTAATGGGAACTCGCTCATAAGTTCCTTGTCTGTACTTTGCTACTGTCCTTCCCTCTTGCAGAAAACCAGAATGTTTTGAACTTCTGTGGTAGTGGCAAGTGTTTGTTAGCACTAAAACTAATAGAAAATGTTTTTCAACAGGTATTCATTGAGCACTTCAAATTCTTCGATTGCTGCTCTCCTTTGTGCTCTGTATCCTCACTTCCCTGTTCACAGCACAGACAATAGGTAAGGGTTTGCATAGTTTGTTTCCTTAAAGTTTTGTATTTCCTTAACTTTCAGGCTAAATAATCTCCTTCAGTAGAGAATACATAGAAAAATCCTGTGTTACTGGAGATGATAAGGTTGAATCCCTATGGGTAAGGACCAGAGGAAGGGCTGACAAGGTGTGGGTCTGTACTAGACCTCCTAACCAGGATGAAGAGGCAGATGAGGTGTTCTACAAACATTTAGCAGAGGCTGTGTGATCACCAGCCCTTGTCCTTGTGGGGAGCTTCAACTTCCCTGGCATATGCTGGTCACTTTTCAATAATGAAGTCTTAAAGGTTCAGGAGCATGGATGAACAGGGAGTTTCTCTTGAGACTCCTGAAGAAAAAGAGAATCTCCTGTGGAAGAAGGGATGGGTAACTCAGAAACTGAGTACAAAGAAGTTGTTAAGATGTGCAGAGAGAAAATTGGAAAGGCAAAATCCCAGCTTGAACTGAACTTAGCTACTGGGGTAAAAGAGGACAAGAAACTCTTACAAATATATCAACATTAAGGGGGGACCAAGGAGGATCTCCATTCTTTACTGGATGAAGATGGGAATGTGACCACTGAGGATAAGGAAAAGACTGAGGCCGGGGGTAGAGAGGCCCTACAGAGGGATCTGGACAGCCTGGATAGCTGTGCTGAAGACAGTGAGGTGAGGTTCAACAAGACCAAGAGCTGGGTCCTGCTCTTGAGCCACAACAATCCCAGGGAATGTTACAGGCCTGGGGCAGGGTACCTGGAAGGCTGGGCAGAGGAAATGGGCGTTGGGGTATTGGTTGATGCTCAGCTGAATATGGGCTAGCAGTGTGGCCAGGTGGCCAAGAAGGCCAATGGCACCCTGGCTTGTATCAGAAACAGTGTAGCCAGCAGGAACAGGGAAGGAATTGTGACCCTGTACTCAGAACTGGTGAGGCTACCTCTCAAATACTGCGTTCAGTTTCGGGGCCCTCACTGCAAGAAAGACACTGAGGCCCTGGAGCGTGTCCAGAGAAGGGCAACAAAGCTGGTGAGGGATCTGGAGCACAAGTCTTACGAGGAGCAGCTGAAGGAGCTGGGATTGTTCAGACTGGAGGAGGCTCAGGGGGGACCTTATTGTTTTCTATATCAGTCTGAAGGGAGGTTATAGTGAGCCTCTTCTCTCATGTAACTATGGATAGGATGAGAGGGAATGGCTTTCAAGTTGTGCCAGGGGAGATTCAGACTGGATATTAGGAAATACTTCTCCGAAAGAGTGGTCAGGCACTGGAATGGGCTGCATGGGGGAGGTGGTGGAGTCACTGACCCTGGAGGTATTCAGGGAACATTTAAGCATTGTGTTGAGGAACATGGTTTAGTGAGAACTATTGGTGATAGGTGGGCAGTTGGACTGGATGACCTTGTAGGTCTTTTCCAGCCTTGGTGGGTCTATGACTCTCTAGAATGTTTATATAAGGACCATGTAGGTAATTTTTTGGAGGTTCTCCTCCTGCAGAAATGTAAAAAACACGAGAAATAAGTGATGGCTCTGCTCTTTGATCAGTGAGGAAATGCGAGCAGGTTTCCTGAGGCCTCTGCCTTGTGCTACTATGACTTGTCTGTTCCAGCTTGCTCAGCAAAAAAACAGTCATGCAAGATCTGTCCATTTATGATTCTTAATCTGTTCTAGTTAAAATTCATGAAGTCCTGTCTTGTTAGCTGAAGCGTACCATGTTAAGGAAGTCTTTAAAACCTACTAAATTACTTCAGATTTCACTTTCCTTTGACAGCTGTATGTAGTTACAGAGCTGTGTGCAGTTAAATATTTGGGATTATTCTGTATCTGTATTGCATGTTTTGAGTTTCCTATTCCCCCACAGGTATCATCTCCAGGCTCTGCGGCACTTGTATGTGCTGGCAGCAGATCCAAGGCTCTTAATACCTGTTGATGTGGACTCCAACACTCCTTGTTATGCACTGATAGAGGTTACATTCAAGGTAAGGAGTGAAGGCGTTTGAGGAGGTGTGGGAGGCAACTGAAAACTGATACACCAAAGCTCTGCTATTTTCATTGTTGTGGCCTGCAGTTTTGGGTTTGTTTTCAAGCTGTGGTGGAGATAAGCCCAATTCTTTAGGCAAATAATTGAAGGGTTATGTTCAACCCACTCACACGATACATGTGCTTTGATGACACCTTGAGAGAAGAATACAAGACAAATAAAAAGCACCACAAAGTCTTCAAGTGTGTCATAACTGACCCAGAGTCATAGTTCTCATCTTTCCAAAGACACAGAGGTGGTTGGAACCGTTTGTGGGTTTAACAGCTGCCTTCTAATTCTGCTGAAGCTGGCAACTTGGTGTCTCTCTTCACATCGTGTGCCTTCTGGGGGAGAATGCCTTCTGCACTGCTT
The DNA here is from genome assembly GCA_023055505.1 of Callipepla californica brunnescens. Classification (NCBI taxonomy): domain Eukaryota; kingdom Metazoa; phylum Chordata; class Aves; order Galliformes; family Odontophoridae; genus Callipepla; species Callipepla californica. The sequence goes on from JALIRH010000003.1 coordinate 64,675,198, forward strand.
ATTCTCATATAGATTAATGTGAGATGGGTGGTGCTTGAGAAAGACCTGTAGAAAGGGTTGCTGAGATTTCAAAGTGTTGCAGTGCAGATCCTCTGTGTGTCTGGCAGAGATGATGAAGTTCTGTTCCTTGCTGTAGAAGTATAGCCCTATTCATAAATGGTTTCCTTCTCAAGCTTTTGGATTTCAGTTGAGCGTGCCTTGTGTGTGGGGATGCTTCAGTGAGAAGTATCTCTCTAGTTCAGGCTTATGTTTGTAATGTTAAAGGCAACGCTAAGCTGTGTATTTACTCAGAGTTCAGCAACAAAAACTGCAGCTGTGTTGTGAGAAGCACATTTTCTTTCTTCTCACATGAAAGTGAGCTTTACTAATTTGTGAATCCTGATGGGATTTTGAAGGGCACACAGTGGTATGCAGAAACCACCGAGGAAATGATGGCACCCACGCTTCTTCCAGAGCTTCACTTACTGAAGCAGGTAAAAGAAGTCTCTGTTTAATGGGGAATGTAATCATCTGGGTTTTGTGTTGCCTGTGGTGCAGGACACTTGGTGAAGTTTCTTTGATCCCACGTCCACCACTAGCCAGGCTCTGGACAATGCTGTCCTATAGCAGTGGCTCTGAAGACAGCTGTCACTGTGAATTGCACGTGCTGTCTCATGGCACATGCTTCTCTTTGGTCGTGGCTGTCACGCTTTCAAGATGTGATGTAGCAGGGATTTCCCCATGCCAAAAGCTTCACTGCACAGGAGACAAAGCTAGGGCCCTCTTTCATGTTTTCAGAGTGGGTAGCATGATAACAGGTAATTTCCCCTCGTAAGGGCAGAGAAAGAACTTCAGACTTATGTAGAAAACCCTTTTATGGTTCTGGTTCTGCCTAATAATAAAAATGCTCACATCAACAGATCAGAGTGAAGGGACCACGGTACTGGGAGCTGCTAATAGATCTAAGCAACGAAACAAATCACCTCGAGTAAGTATCACTTGTAATGCTTAAGTGAATAATAACCTTGTAGTATTTTTTTCAAAATGAAAACCTCCACAAACTCCCATACTTGTAACACCTACGGTTTGCAAAGTAGTCTGGTTTTGATCAGTTTGCTGTTGTGCATTTGATGGTGCTTTAAAGTGAAGAAAGAAACTGCGTAGTTGGTTTCACCTGTTGATGAGAATAATTCATGCAAAAACAGGTCAGGGGAAAACCTGATAGTAAAAACCACAGATATTGGTAGCGGGATTTAGCAGCACCAGAAACCATCTGAATCTCATGGTTTTAGTTTAGTTTTGAGTTGTTGTGATGTCATGTTTCCCAGGCTGTTGATACAGTAATTAGCCAGCAGTTACCGCTTTGTGAGATGCAATTTCTCTGATGTTATGTGAAGTATACAGAGTACTGCTTACTGCATTTTTAACTCCATTGGGCAACTGTGAAAAACAGAAATCTTACCGGAATACAGTATCTGTGAGTAAAATCATTCTCGCTCAGTGCTTTTCAGCAGCCTACAGTGTAGCTTGACACTGTGAGTAGCCCAGAAGGAGCCAGCTGCATCTTTCATCAGCAGCATAGTTGTTGTAGTTACATTAAATGCCACCATTGAGATTAAATTGGACATTACAATGCTGTGGCTGTTGGACTGAGCCTTTAGTGATAACAGACAGAACTGATGCAGAGTGCAGAGTCCTCCAGGTCAGCAGACATCCTGACTCATCTGCTGCACCAGAGCTGGCAGAACACAGCTTTGTCTTTCTGCAGGGACTGCTCACACTTCAGAGCTCGTTTGCCAAAAAAGAGCCTGCCAGTACTGCCACAGCAGAAAGCAGCACGGGTGGCTGAGGAGCTTGCTGCTTTTGGCTCTGTCTGCTCTCTGGGACTCCAGATGCTTTGACTCTGCCATCTCTCTTGTCATTGCATGTGTTTTCCTTGGTGCTGAACCCATTCTGTAAAAGACTAACAGAAACCCGCTTCAGGAAGTTACACTCCTTGTATCAGCAGAGCTTACCCTGTTTTCATCACCATTTAGTAGCAGCCTGCCCTGGAAGATACCAAAGTTTCTATGTTTATGCAAGTTAAATAATCAAGGAAAGCATAAGTGAGAATGTTATATATGAGCTGTCGAGTTCATGTTTATTTTGCAGGTCAGCGTCACTGCGTGCATTTGCCAATGTAAAGTAAGCACCACTGTTGTTCTTTCAGATCAATTCTTTCAAAGGGTGGTGTCTTGTACGTGAAGCTGAGAGCTGGGCAGCTCTCCTACAAGGAGGACCCCATGGGCTGGCGCAGTTTTTCAGCACAGACTATCACTCATGGAAATGAAGCTCGGTCATTCAAGGTATCATAGAATCGTAGAATGGCCTGGGTTGAAAAGGACCTCAAGGATCACTGAGTTTCAAGCCCCCTGCCATAGGCAGGGTTACCAACCACTAGAGCAGGCTGCCCAGAGCCACATCCAGCCTCGCCTTGAATGCCTCCAGGGATGGGGCATCCGCAAACTCTCTGGGCAACCTGCTCCAGTGCATCACCACCGTCTGAATGGAAAAACTTCCTAACATCTAACCTAAATCTCCTCTGTCTTAGATTAGAACTATTCCCTCTTGTTCTATCACTATCAACCTGTATAAACAGTCATTTACCCTCCTGTTTATTTGCTCCCTTCAAGTGTTGGAAGGGCACAATGAGGTCTCTCCAGAGCCTTCTCTTCTCTGAGCTGAACAAGCCTAGTTCCCTCAACCTTTCCTCATAGGAGAGGTGCTCCAGCCCTCTGATCATCTTAGTGGCCTTCCTCTGAACCCGTTCCAAGATCTGTGTCTTTCCTGTGCTGGAGGCCCAGATGGGGCCTCACAAGATCTGAGTAGAAGGGGACAATCACCTCCCTCTCCCTGCTGGCCACCCCTTTTGTAATGCAGCCCAGGATATAGTTGGTCCTCCAGGCTGCAACTGCACACACTGCTGACTCATGTCCAGCTTCTTGTCCACCAGGGCCCCCAGGTCCTTCTCCACAGGGCTGCTCTCCAGGAGTTCTTCACCCAGTCTGTATAAGTACCTGGGACTGCCCTGGTCCAAATGCAGCACCTTGCATTTGGCCTTGTTGAACCTCAGTAGGTTCACACGGGCCCACTTCTCCAGCCTGTCGAGGTTCCTCTGGACAGCTTCCTTTCCCTCCCCTCCAATGTATCAACTGTGCTGCTCAGCTTGGTGTCATCTGCAGATTTGCTGAGTGTGTACTCAATTCCATCATCTGTGTTATTGGTGAAGATGTTGAGCATCAGACCCAAGACCCAGTGGACCCCTGGGGGACCACTGCCATCCCAGTGCTCTGGCTCATGCAGAGCAACGTGGAGACTTCTTTAAGCAGGCAGCATGGCACGTAGAAATAAAAGCTGATAAAACTTTGTTAAAAAGAGATCTGGCAGTAAGGAGATGTCACCTCAGAGGAGCATCTGAGGACAGGCCATGAGGAGCTGAGAATGCCACCTCTGAAAAGACTGAGGGAAGCACAGCAGATTTGGGCTGTGTTATTTCCAGCAGGTAGCACTGCCACCAGGCTATGAGTGCTGAAGTCATTTGTTTTGCTCAAGGGAGAAGGAGTCTGGTGGCTTTCACAGGATATACAATGAGCTTAGACCAACAGCAGCCATGCAAATGTATATTTGTCACGGAAATACTGGATGGATATATGCTTTTCTTAGGTTGTAGTGTTCTTACTTGTATACTTGGGAAGGAAAAGATGCTTATAAATCACTGTTTAATCTGTGTGATGAAACCAAACAGTTCATTTTAAGAGTTTATTTTAATTTGTTTTGTAGCCAGAAGATATTTCAGCTTTCACATCCGATCCTGCTCTGTTACTGTTTGCTGAGTATTTTTGCAAACCAACTGTGAACATGGGCCAGGTATGATGTGTACATGTGAATTAGTGTGCTTCCTTTTTCATGAACCAAAGGTGGGAAGAAGTCTGTTAAGCTGTGAGGAACAAAATTCAGTCCTTCAGGAGTTCTCAGAGGGGTGCTTTGTAGTGCAAAGGTGCAAAATAGTGCTGACTCTTCAGTGTGCAACCTCAGAGTTGGCTAAGCTACAAAAATACACCAACAGTTGTGCTGTGTTCATTGCAGAATGTATTAAACAAATTCTGAGAGCCCAGTGTCCTGCAGCATTTAGGTGGAGTCACTGCAGAAATGAGCTCTGTATTTCTCTGCACAAAGCCACCTAAGGGAGGAAGTAAAATACAGCTGTGTTGTGCCTGGTTCTAGTAATCAGGAGAAGGAAAGCAAGCTGCATAGCTTAGTCCAGCTCTCATTGGTTTGTGGGACATCAGTATGTGGGTTGACTTCAATTGAAAGAAACTGGAGCAGTGTAAGAGCCTGAAATAAATTGTACCTAGCGTGTGCACTTTGTAAAACATGTGTTTTATCAGAAACAGGAAATGCTGGATTTTTTCTCTTCAATTCTCTATGAGTGTGTTACCCAAGAAAAACCAGAGATGCTGCCCACGTACATAGCAATAGATCAGGTGAAGTAAATACTTTTAATTGTTACTGTTTTCTTTAAACTGTTATTTGGCATAAGAATGTTTATTGCATACACTTCCAAGGAGATAGAGAATGGGGAGGGGGTGTTGGTGAGTTTATAGGAAGAGTGATGATTTTAAACACAAATCAGAAAATAGTTTAAGGCGATAAAAACTAATTACACAATGAGGTGAGCTGAGTACGTGCTGAGAAGGGGAGCTCTGGGAGACAGGGGTTTTTAGGGTTCCTTTTCTTTCTTCATTAAGTTCCCATTCTCACAGTTGCTTTGTATTTCCCTCTTCCAGGCTGTGAGGAGACTGGAAAGAGGAGAAATGTCTGAGACGTTTGAGCTGGGGCAGATAAAGCTGGTGTTAGAGTTCTTCAATTCACGATGTCACCAGGGGAGGACGAGCAGGAATCCAAACCGAGGACTCTTCATGAACTCCGAATTTCTGCCTGTGATGAAGTGCACTATTGATAAAGCTTTGGATCAGTGGCTTCAAGGTACAGAGAACTGACTTTAATGCAACACTTGTGGTCACAATTCAGTGTTCTCACCTTGCCTAAAAATACTGAAAAGTGGGAACTGGAGAGAAGGCAATGGATGTTTAGCATACAACAACTTGTTTGCCATGTATTATAACCTGAGGATCATGTGTTACATATCTGAGGCAAAAAGGATAGGTTTTAGAATTGAAGGGAAGCCTTCAGTAATGCGTTTCACACAGAGTACTGAAGTCTTGCTCACGTATGACTGCTTTGGAACCACTTCTTTCATCTCTTGCCTACCAGCTTATTGCTTAGGCTTTCTTCAGCATGACACTGGAAGTCTGTCAGGGAAAAACTCAGTTATTGTAATCTGTTTGACTGATAAAGTACAGTCAATAAGCTCCAGCTACTGCCCTCAAAATAGTTTTTTGGTTTTTTTTTTTTTTCCATTTGTCCTTAATCTCTCATATTAACACCAAAAAATACAAATGCTGAAGTGTTCTCTGACCTCCTAGTGATACTGCAATTGGAAAGTCTCCAGAGCTGAGTGATATGTACACCTCTTTAGCAGGAAGCTAGTAGTACAGTATTTGTACTGTTCATTTTTGTTCTGTTTAAGTACTTCTGTGTTTGTATGTGCATGAATGTTATCTCCTCGTGTGTGGTTGTGGTGCCAAAACGAAGGTGGAGTGACCAACCTAGTGCTTAGTGTTTTTTTGGAGTGAAGCATCCAAACCGTACTGTGTGTGAAGTTTTACTAACTCAGAAGATTTTACACTACCCTCATGTTGCGTTAAGATAATTTTCTGGAGCAAGAGTGAGGGATGAGCACAGGAGAAAAGAAGGTGTAGGTAAAAGCTGGCTGTAACAGAAGGAGGTTTTTTAAGAAAACACTCAGCCCACCTCCTATGGGGAGATGGAGACTTCTCAGCAGGCTCTTCCTGGTGAAATACTGTTGTCTCTTCCACCATCACATGGTCCCCAGATTTCATCAGTGTGTCTTATACATTGCAGCTGGAGGGGATGTCTCCCTGCGTTCCTACTTAAGCAGGCAGCCTACAGAGGAATCCCAACAGAACATGCTGGCATGCTTCCTTGTTTACCACTCTGTCCCAATGCCTGGGCAGCTGGCAGCTGGAGGCCTGGAAGGTAAGGCTGGAGGACGTGCTGAACTTGGGGTGGATGCATGTGTTTGGATATCTGTTATGTGACTGTGCTTCTCCAAAAGCCATGAACATCAATTTTTATTCTTTAATTGCCTTGAATCTGGGCACAGATGTTAAAGGCTTGAAGCAGGACTAGAGAAGCCAGCATATGAAAGTCTTGGCTTTCTCCAGACCTGCAGAAAATGATATTCTCACAGGCAGCAGAACCAGATGAGGTGGCCTGTGGCAGGAGTAAGCATTCCTTTCATTAGGCTAGCTGTATCTTAAGTGTTCTTTCCTGTAAGAACCTCGTCACAGGGATCACATTCTCTTTTTGAATTCCAGTGGTAATCTGTTTTGAGATCCAGAGAATTTCTGGACCCTTTCTTTAGGCAGCATTTCTTCTTGCTCTCCCTGAGTCCAACCTGGGGATGTGCCAGTCCTCTTCTGCTTGCCTGAGGACTGGCTTAGTTTCTCAGGCTGCAAAAGAAATGCAGCAGAGCTTTGATTTGATCTGAGGAGCTCTGTGGCTTGCTCAGGGGTGTGTAACAAATGTCACCACCTCAGTGGTGAAAGGAATGTTGCTGAAGGTCACAGCCCTCAGCACTGGAGTCCTGCACAGATGGTGGCACCTCGTGAGTACAAGCTTCTGGGTCTCATCTCAGGTGTTTTCTGGTCAAGAGCCTAGTTAGCTACTTATGCCTTGATGGAAATCCTGTTTCTGTGTCTTCTTTGCCTGTTACAAGCCTCCGTTCTATGAGTTTGTGCCATGTTAATCAAATTTGAGATGCCTTAAAATCCTGTTACAAGAACTTGCTTATTAACAGGCGTTGCAGCAAAATTAGTGGTGTGTTTCCAGAAGCTCTCCCTGAATGGTGACCCTTTCCTCTCTTGGTGGTTCCATTCTTCAGCAAGTGTTACACCAGTACGTGATTGTTTTCTTGCTTTGTGATCTCTCTAGGAATCACGAACTTCTCTGAGATGCTTTTGAAGTTCAAGCAGTGGAACGTGCTGGTTCGTGCATTATTAAGGCTTGCTCCTGTGCTGCTTAAAAATCCCCAGTCCATGGTGCTGTAGAGTTCTGGCATGGAAGTCCGTGGTGTGCTCATTTTACATGAGGTTACTGAGCAACAGAGCTGGGGTTGTTCCATGCTGTTCAGAAACATCCAGGTAAAGATGTACTTTGTTTCAGGACACAACAGACTTCAGTCTTGCACCTTGTGATAACTGTGACCAGGAGTTGCATATAAATTGTTACAAGAGTAAAAAAAAAAAAAAAAAAAAAAAAAATTGTGTAAAAGTGAACAAATAATAAATTTACTTTTCATAACTAAAGACTTTGCTCTGAGTTCTGGAAAGACCTTGGCTGGGAACCATATAACTTCCTTGTTTTTATAGCTTCCTTGCTTGCCATGCATCTTAATCTGCTTCTGTGAGGTCCTGTAGATGTCAGGCCAGAAGATGCCAAACTTGCTTTTCCTCTTGGGGCTCGGGCTGGAAAGGGAGGCAAGCTACCTGCCAAGTATGCTTTTCAAGAACTGACGTGATCCTTCAGTCTCATTCATGCCATTTTTTTTCCCGTTGCACAGCAGATCTCTTCTGTAAGTGTAAGGTTTCTTTGGGTCTGAACTGTTGTTCTCCAGCTTGTCTGCAGTACGCTCAACACGGCGCTGTTTACATCTCTTTTCTTTGGTAACCTTTGTTCTGCAATTAGTCAGATGCTGCTGAGAAAACACCTGCCTCCACTGTGTTACGTTATGTCTGGGCAAGAACTGAAACTACTTACAGACAATTTAAATAATTGGGCATTCGTTTGTGTTTCCTTCATCTGTGCTGTGATGCCTGATGTATTTCCCCAGTGCACTGAACTTGGAGCACGGCTGGCTCTGTGTTTGTTCTGGGCAGGCAAGGCACTTAATTTTTCATAAAACAGGTGGAGTTACTCCAATAAAAGCAGCTAGAGGTTGAATGATTCCTTCTAGAAGAGCAGCCAGAGCCAAGTTGTTGGGCTTGTGTATTCTGAGATCTCTGGTTTGATCTCATTCTGCAGTGACCTTGTTCCCCTTTTCTCCAAACCCTCACCTAGGGGAGCCAGAGTATCTTAGGGAGGGAGAAATGACAATTAAAGAGTGATTATGAAGAAAGCAAAAGGTGTAAAATCACTGAGAAAGCTTGTAATTTTTTTCTGAAGAGCCTTTGTGTAGTAAGTGAGCTGTTAGTGGCTTCAAGGTGTCCTGAAGCAGAGTTGCATTCCAGCCATGCTGAGCCCATGACAGATCCCATCTCCCCCTTTTCATTTAAAGCTGTTCAGAAGTTGATGTAACTTTGGGCACCTATCGTAGTGTTCTGTTCCAAGGGAGGTTAACCAACGTGATGGACGAAGCACAAAACTCAGAGCAGTTGGCCTTGAGCTGCCCCTGGTGCTCTGGAGTGTGTGGGTAGATGGAGGATCTGTGTTTGGGAGAGAGGGGAGCAGCAGCTGGAAACAGGCACGCTGAGCCATGAGGGCAGGGTGCAACTTCCACCAGTGGCTTAATGTGCCAAGCCCAAGCCGTGCAGAAAACTTGAGGTGCTTTTGAAACCCTTAGTGCACAGGCTGACTTAGCTGGGTTTGGGAAGGCTGGGAGCTGCTGCTTGGTTTTGGTTCTGCCTTGTATGCTCCTGCATCATGTCTGCAGGAGGCTGACGTCCTCTTCTGGGTTTACAGAAGTCTGATAGGAGCCTGGGGGAGGGTTCTGTCACTGTCCTCTGGGATAGATGAGGATTCGGCTGGGATATGGGCACCAGCCCCAAGCCCAAAAAGCAAAAGTGTTTGGGAGCTCAGCTGAGAAAAGGAGCTGCAGTGTGCAGATGCTGGCATGTCCAGCAGCGCTGGGAGCTGCGTGCAGGAAGGCGGGCGCGTGGGTGTGTGTGTGTGTGTGTGTGAGCTGTGCAAAGCAGAGAGGCTTCCTGTTTCCTTTTTAAGCTTTGAACAGAATTTGAAAGCAGCCACCGCCGAGACCTGGACCAATGATCTGGGCAGAGCAGTGGGGGAGTTTCAGCTCGGCAGCTCTGGCGCCCGTTACGAACAGCGGCCTCGCTCCCTGCCACGCTCATCTCGGTGCCTGCTCCACCAGCTGCCCAGGGTAAGGTGCTGCTTGCTGGCTTTGCAAGAGGCTGAAAATGCTGAGCACGGTTACTTGGCCTGCTGGTCGTTTCTGTTGGAATGCCATACGTGTGCTGCGAGTTAAATTGCCGAGGTGTGTTTGTATGGTCTCTGCAGCGCATGTGGTTCTCGTGGCTGCTGCTGGCTGCTTGGGGATGGGCTCTGCCCTCGGCACGGGGTGAAGGTGGTTTTGAATGCTGTGTGTTGAGATTGCAAGCACTCTGCTCAGTGGGTGCTGTTGGGGCAGCTGGGGTTCGTCCCCTGACTGCTTCCCACTTCTGGCAGGACCAGGATTGCAGCCGGGCTGTTGTGAGCTGTGGGCTGACAGCCGTGGTAGCTGGGGGGGGTTATGGTGTGCCCACCAGCTCTTGAGCACGGGCAATGGGTGATGACAGGGACATTCCCTGCTCTGACATCTGCACGTTTGGTGCCTGTGCTTTATCACACCCAAATGCCTACACAGCAGCAGAGCAGGGCACACAGTGTCCCCATCCCCTCGGTGCCACCAAGTGCCATCACGTGCGTGCCCAGGAGCACAGCTTCCCCTCGGCTCTCCCCCTCCTGCCTCCCTGCACCCATCCCCACTGCAGCACGTTCCTTTTCAAAGCCTGCCCAGCCCAATCCATGCCTCCTTCCCCCCCCAAAGTTCCCCTTTTTGGTTGGCGTGCCGTTGCCCCAATGCTTCTTTGGCAACAGTGACCTCTGTCGGCACCGCTGCCACCCCCTGGCACCAGAAGAGGTGCAAATCACTCAGTGGGGCAGAAACTGGGGGGCATTGCCCCATGAGAAGGGAAAGCAGCAGGAGGAGGGAGCGCAAACACTGCCACCTGCTCCAGCACGCTGCCCCAAGTGCCACCACGCTCCAGGGCCACCCATGGGTGCTGCTGAGATCAGGAGGAATGTCCCGGCGTGGCAGCCAGGGAGTGACTCAGAGGCTCTTCAGGTGGCTGTGGTTTTTCTTTCATGGTTTAGCTGTGACTGAGCACTTGCTTTGCGTGCCACGAGCAGGCAGGTGCACACCGGGCACGTGTGGCACTGCAGCCACCACGCGGGGCAGGCGTGCACCCTCACTTTTCGTTTTATTTCATTCTTTTATTGTATTTCCCCCCCTCTTCTCAGATTTTCTTCTCTTGATTTTCCTCTTTCCACACATTCTCTTCTCCGGGTCCTGTTTTATTTCTTCCCACCTCCTGGGCACACCGCCAGTGCTTCCCCGGCTGTGTGCTTTCCAGCGGCTGCTTCTTTTAGGAAAGAAGAAAAAAAACCAACAAAAACCCAAAAAGAGAACCCCCAAAACCCAACACTCTCCTCTCTCCTCAACCCACACACTCTCTTCATTAAGCTCAGGGCAAAGCACAGCCCTGCAAGGCAGAGGGGCTCAAGGCTTTTTGCCTAAATGGCTCCTGAAGCTCTGCCAGAAGAAAAGCACTTTCTGTGCAGATTTTTCTCCAGTTTTCATGGTGATGTTTGAGGTGGGCGGCTCTTGGGGGCAGGATGAGCATTGCCCAGCCTCCTCGTGCCCACAGCAGCGCCGTTTCATTCCAGAAAGTGAAATTTCACTTCTCTGTGTTGATCTCCTTGCGCTCTGGAAGGGATAGGAGGCTCAGCCCTGTGGGACTCAGCTGCTGCCAACCCAGGGCTCCATCCTGCTGCTGCCCAAGGGCTGCAGGAGGGATGCTAGCGGGGTGACCTCTTCCACCTGCCAGCTTTCCGGGGTGATGCTGGGGTGCCAGGCTACGATGCTGCCAGCAGCAGTTCCCAGGTTCACCTTGAGGCTCTCCATCCCTAGAGCAGCAGCCAAGCTGGCCACGAAGCAGCACAGCACTTCCAGCCCCATCTTGAAGCCATTAGGAAGGAGGGAGCGATCTCATCTCGCTCCCTTTTCCCCTCTCGGGTGCTGCAGCAGGCGTGGAGCTGCTCGGGCACCGAGAGCCAAACGAGAGCTGCGTGCAGCTCGCCGGGCTGCCGGCCAGCAGCACACGCACCCAAAGCGCTGGCTTCAAAGCCCCGTGGTTCCTGGAGGTAGCAGGAGGTTGGGATTTCTCTTCTTTCTTTCCGTCTTCAGAAATCCCTGCGAAGTCTGATCTCAGCAACTTTCCCTCCCTTCGGCGCCTGGCGTGGAATAGGTCTTGTTTGGAATGGCAGAAAATAGGGCTCGCTCCTTAAATGAGGCAGGAGAGGAAGAGGGGGAGCGGTGCATCTCTGCCACCAGGGGCCTCTGTCCCTGTCTCCCACTCAGGGTTTTGCTGCAAATCCCCGGAAACGAGACCTTTCCCACGGCTTCGTGGGGCCTCTGCCTTACACCCCACGTGGGAGTTTTCCCTCTGGATTCGGAAAGCCAAAAGCCTTTGCCCGGTTCCCATCCCCGTTTCTGCCTCTCGCTCCCAGCTGGGCAGTCCCAGCCCGCAGTTTCCCATGGAGGAGGCACTTTTCTGATGAGAATCAGAAAATCGGAGAATCCCGATGGGTGTAGCCGGCCAGCGGCCGTGGGAAAGCCGCCCCATCCCTCTCCTCCCTATAAACCCCTCGTGCTCCCAGCCCCGGGCAGAGGAGCTCGGGAAGGACGAGACAGATCCATGCAGCGTGGGGCAGGGATGCTGCGGATCCGCCCCGTGGAGCATCCCGCTGCTCTCACGGGTGGGCTGCGTGGCGTGGATGGCTGAGAGCCGCTGTGTGGGGGCAGCCCTCCTAGCACAGCATCCTGCTATGGCTGGAGCAGGGCACGGAGGGCTTGGCTTCTCCCCCGTGGGCGAGAAGATAACCTCAGGTGAGTGGGATGCGGGGACCCAAAGCGTGGTGCGGAGCCCTTACCTCCTGCGTCTCCCGGCAGCGTGCTGCTCTTCTGTCCTGCGGGAAACCGGAGTATTTTCGAGCCCGTGCACTTACAGTAAATGAAACTGGGTCTGCCACGTGACGGCCGCTTTTGGTAATTCAGCTCCTGCTCGAACGAGCGGGGAGAGGGAAAACCCCAGGGAACGGAGCGGCGGAGGCGAGAGGTGCTGCACCCTCCCCAGGCGGCCAAAAATGAGTCAGCGAGCTGAGCTCTGCGGGACTCCTTCGTGGCCATCCCTCCGAGAGACCCTCCCCGCTCCCCACGCAGGCATCGGGGCTGGGAGCACCGCTCCTCGTGCCCCGTCCCCTCCACGCGTGGCCTCGTGGGGCCGGACCTCGCAGGATGAGCATGGCATCGCCCTTTTGGAGGGGAACGAGCTCTCCCTCCCTTGCCTCCGTGCTGTTGTCACGGATATGTGCCGGCGCGTCCGTTTTCTCGACGGCACGCGTTTTCTGACGGACGTTTGGACGGGAAAAGGGCGCTGCGGGAGATGAGATGCGCTTTCCTGGCAGCGGGGGGAGCCCGAGGGCCAAGGCCGGGCTGCTGGGGGGGGGTGGGGGGGTTGGGGGGGGTGGGCTTCACCCGTATGCTCCGCACGAGGCGGTGCAATCCCTGCTGCTGTATAAGGGGAAGGAGCCGTTCTCCTCCTTCCCACCCGGAGCACGGCAAAGCCTCGGAGCTGCGAGCACGCAGTAGTTGCCCCCCTCCACCCTCTCCGATCCCCAAATCTGTGCCGGCGGTTGAGGACCCCAGTGCTCTTTTCCGGCTTGAAGGATCCTACCGCCCCATGCCCTCGGGAAGGGCTATCCCGAAGGGGATGGGGTGGCCCCCTCCCGCTCCCAGCAGCTGCAAAATGGAGAAGCCGGGGAGCCCTCGGCGCGGCCCCGCTCGGCGCGGAGCCGCTCTATAATGGGATGTGGTTTGACCCCAGGTGGGAGGGTTTAGCCTTATATACCGGCTATTTGCATACGCTCGTCTGAAATGAGTGTTTCTGGGCACTTCTCCGGGGCTCGGCACCCCGCTCACCCCAGCCCGTTCCCCACGGGGCTCCGGCCGCGCTCATCTCCCCCTATTGCGGCCGTACCCCCCTCCCCCCTAAGCAGATCCCGCTGTGGGGGTTCGAGGGTGGGCACCTTTTGCTCTACTTTTCGTCTGATTTTTCTGCTTTCCAAAAGCGCTTTCTACGCTGCATACCGGCCTGGAGATCGCGCGTACGAATAGAAGCAGTCTGACGTGTGTTAACGCGAACAGAAGGGCTGGGCAGCACGTGCAGCAGGGCTGATCCCTGCCGTAAACTTGTGCGCTGAAAGCAGGGGGTGTTTTCCGAGCTTGCATCTCCGGATGACTCAGAAATGAGGGAACGGGCTCGGCTGAAAGGAACAGCCGGGCTGAGAGCATCTCAGCGTCCCCAAATCGCCGGGGAAGGGATAACACGTTGAGTTTGCACCAGCCGGGACGGCTCCGGCACCTTGCCGTCTGCTTTCTGTTGTCTGAGCCTTGACTGTGCTGGGACACCGTCCCTTGGAGGTGCTGCAGAGCCGTGGGGATGTGGCACTGCGGGACCGTGGGCAACGGACCTCTCTCGTGGGCAGGGACCTCTCCACCCCCCCCCCCCCCAACCCCATCTCACGTCGAGCCGAAGGCGTTTAAAATCTCGATATTTTTATGCCAGCGCTCGTCGTAAAACCACAAGCTGCTTCTCGGTTTTGTTTTCAGCTGGCTTTGATGACACGATTGGCATCTCGCGGCTGAGCCTCGCAGCGATGCTCGAGGCGCCCGGCACGGCCGTGCCGTACCTGGGGACATTTCCCCAAACGCGGGGCCGGGCATGTTATTTCCTATGTACTTCACGGCCGGGATTTCCCACTCCCCCTCGCCCTGAAAGCTCTGCTTTTCTTCTCCCCGGGTTCCACTTTCATCCGATGCGCGGCGGCAGCGAATAGCCCTCTCGACATTTTGTAGCAGTGCTCGCTTGGTAGCTCTTTTTTTGTCAGTTTAATTACGGCAGAGACCATTGCTACGGCAGCACAGAACGTCCCTGGGATGCTTTTCAGGCTGCTCCTGCTGGGAGCCCCGTTCCTCCCCACCGCCGTGGGTGGGTGCGAATGACACGAGGGCAAAAGGAGCCGGATCCCGAGCGAGGGCTGCAGAGCCCGGAGCAGCCTGAAAATGGCTGATCCGAATCTGCCCGAAATTTCTGCTTCCCTCCGACGTGGTCAGCCGCGCAAGTAAAAGTGCGGCCCCGCTTTCAGGACAACCCTTTTGGCGTTTCACTTTTTCCACATGAGTCAAACCAGAAGGATTTTGCAAACCTCCGTCTCCGAGCGCCAAAGAGCAGCAGCGGGGCTGGAGGGCATGAGTCAAAGCACGCGTGTAGCTCCCTGCTCCCAGCCGGGAGCGATGCTCGCGGGGATGCTCTCGGTGGGATGCGGAGCAGCCTCCAGCCCTCGGCCTGTGCCCCGCCCGGGCTCTGCGGCACCGGGAGCACGCTGCCATCCCCCGCGGCCGGTAAAATAGAGGAAGGATCAGTCCGAAAGGCTCCGAGCAGCGCGGACTCACAGGAAGTGCAGTCGGCTTCAGGAGACCCGCGGCACGCTTCTTTTTCGCTCCGTTTCGGCGTGCGAAATCCTCTCGGAGGGGGCTAGAGGGGGCTCCGGCGCTGCCCACGCGTGTCGCGGCCGCGGGGCCGCCGCTGGGGGCTCGTGGGGCCGGGAGCGCGGCGTGCGAGGGGCGGCCGAGGTGGGGTACCCCCGCGGGGACCCCCGGGGTAGAATCGCCACGCGGTGCCCCTGAGCCGAGGGGCTGAAATTGTGGCCGTCGCCCCTCGTCCAGCGGCCACCGCTGCCGCCGGCCCTTTCGCGGAAACCGTTGTGGGCTCCGGGGGAGCGGAGGCAAGCGGGGCCAGGAAGGGGAACGGGCTTTCGGCGCGTGTCGTGCCCACGGCACGCCGTGGGTGGAGGGGTGGGAAAAACCCCGGTGATCGGCGGCCGTCGGGGGCCACGGGGACGGCTGGGAATGCGGCCCCTCGCTCCCGGTACATCTGCGCCGCGTGGGGCCCAACCACGCGCCCTTCCTGCCACGCACGACAGCGTTCGTTCGGCCACGGCCGGCAGCGCGATGCAACGGGGCCGAGCCCACTCCTGAGGCAGCCCGGGTGGGCGTGGGGCTGAGGCCCGCGGGGCTGCCGGCCCTCCCCGACGTGACTTTCCTTTTATTTTTAAATACCTTGATTTCTGCGGTATTCATTTGCTTTTTGGTTTCGATATTAATACGGGACAGGCGCCGGGTCGGCGGCGTTTGTTTTCGGTGGTGAACGAGCCGCTCAAGTGGTTGAATGGTTTGTGGCATCGGGATGGAGGCAGCGTGGGGAGGGCTCGGTGCGGCCCCGTGGGGTGCCCCACCACCTCGTGCCTCCCCCAGGACCACGCTGGAGGAGTGGGGATGAGATGCCTCGTGTCGTGGGTCAGCAGCACCGGGCACAGGCATCGTGCTGGCCCTGCACGTGTCACGGCAGCCAGAGGGGCCGTTGTGCCAGGATGGAGATGCCCCCATGTTGCCCACCCTATGCACAGAGCTGCTCCAACACAGGGGCAGTTTTGGGGTTCATTGTGCCCCTATTCTCGTTGCCCCGCAGCTGGCCTCGCCGCCGGCTTCGCCAAGGTACTGTAGCTGAAAGCTTGCAAACAGTTTTGGGAACAAGATGTCTGCCTAAAGCATGACAGAATCGGCCACAAATTGCAGATGAGACTGATAACAAAAGCCAACAGCATAAAATACGTAGAAAAAACAACGCGTTAAAGGCGGCGAGACCACTGAAGGGCTTTTTTGTGTGTTCTCTAACCAGGTCCCTGGCGATGGGGCTGAAAACACACAGAGACAGCAAACATCAGCTGCTTCATCATCAATGTCTCACAACCCAAGGGCCGTGGGCAGCAGTGCTGGGGGATGCAGCCCCTTCCCCATGCTCTCGAGCTCTGGCAGTGGTTTGGGGGGAGATGGCCCTTCCCATGTCAGATTTGCAGGCAGCCCCTGCCTCGGGGCACAGCAGTGCTTTTGGTGGGGCTGCTTTCTCTCTGCGAGCACCCAAATCTCGTGGCAACGTTTTCGAGGCCAATGTAATCGTTTCAGGCCCACAGAGCATAGGTGGGGTGCGTGGGGGGGAAGCAAAACCTCGGTGCTGAGGTGCAGGAGGGCTTTCCATCCCGAAGCACGAAGCAGCAGCTACCTGCTGGAGGGGAGTTTCCTTCGTCTTCATAAACCAGGTTGAGCTCAGAAATTAGGATGACTTTTTTTTTTGTTGTCATCGTTGTTGGTTTTTTTTTCCTACTTTTTTCATCTTCGTTTTGTTTTTTTTTTTCTTTTTATAAATAAATACAAATAACTCAAACTGAAACTTGATGGCTTTGGTGATAATAAAAGAGCAGCCCTGGGGAAATTTTCTTCATTAACATGTTCTTTCACAGCCCACACTCGGGTTTCGGTAGGAAAACTGCTTAACCTTTTCAGCAGCGGCAGCAGCCGCCTTTGAAAGCCCAAAGGCATTGAAACACCGGGTTGCTTCATCACTCGAAGCTGGCTGTGCATCACCGAGGCTTGGCTGTGCCTTGGGGTGCACGTGGAGGGCAGAAACCCCACTGCCTGTCCCCACCACCCCACGCAAGGCAGCTCCTGTGTTTTGCCTCCTTGCTGTTTCCCATCAGAAATAAAAGGGCTGTGAGAAACCAAAGCTGCCCTCGGCACGCAGCCCCGCACTGCACTGCTTGGTTTCTGTGGTTTTTCTCCTTCTTCCCTCCCTGTCAGTGCCCTGCATATGGATGGGATGCATGCGAGCCAAGGATCACCCTGGGGCCAGGTTTGGGGCCAGGTTTGGGTTTTTGTGCCTCCAGACAGCGCTCGGGGCATGCAGGAGCACAGTGCCAGCAATGGGTTGGTGTCCCAACCCCACGTTTGTATCTTTTGGGGGGATGAGAGTGAGCCTGGCACCCCTCCTCTGTCAGCTCTGTCAGCAGCCCTTGTTCCCAGCCACCTTATCCTATGCCAACTCGCTTCCTCTGGTCAGACAAAAAAAAAAAAAAAAACAAAAAAAACCAAGAAAAAAAACAAGAAAAGAAAATGAAAAGAAACCCACAAGAAAGTTTGCAAAATGCCTTCTTTTTCTTTTTTTTTTCTTTTCTTTTTTTTTTTTTTGCAGGGCAGACCTATGCTCTACCAGCTCCCTCGCACACACCGTACGAGTTTTTTAGTATTTGCAGCTCACTTCCTGTATGAGGTTAGTTTGTTTATCATAAAAACCTATTTTTAAACCCATTTCTGCCAATAAGTCATTTGAATGCTGATGCTCACTCGCAGCGTTCCCTGGCTGGCAGCAGGGCCCCGCACCCCGCCTCTGTTGTGCTGGCTTTTCTTCAGGGATGTGCCTGAGGAGATGCTCTGAACGCATCCATTGGAGCCAGCACCGTGTTCACAAGGTCAGGAGAGGCCTTACCCCAGAGCTGCTCTTTAGGGCTGGTTTTAGAGAGATCGGGGCAGCAGCATTTCCCTTAGGCTCCCCAGCATTCAACAACACAGATTTAAACCATCACTTCTGAGCAGCTGAGGATGTTGGACCACTCTCCATCACTGGTGGTGCCTCCACCCGGATCCCAAGGACGGGGCTGGAGCCAGCACTAACAACTGAGCTTAGAAACCCATCTTTCACGCGTGAGGGATAAGGTCGCGTCCCTCTGCTCACATTTTTGCAGCCGTGATGCCGCAACCCAGCTGGGTGTCCCAGAGGAGCAGGGAGGCCGAGTGCTGCCAGCTGCTCTTGTACAGAAAAAAAAAAGAGCAAAAAGAAAGAAATCCAACCATTTATTTTCACCTTTCTCCGGGCTGAGCCCAGCACCAACGCAGATGTGCAAACTGGAGCCAATTAGAGCGGCATCGTTGGTGCTGGAGCACGGCTGGGGAGGTGGCATTTTGCTGCCCGCCATCTCCTGCCCCTCCTTCGGGAGCTGACACCGCGTCGCCTTCAAACATTTTCTCCCTAATTAAACCGATGCCTTTGTCAAAAAAGTTTCCATTCGGCGCGTGATGTCGGGAATCACACCGAGAGAAAGTGCGCTTTAATTAGCGGCAGCCCACGCGGCCGGGCAGCGAAGGCTCCCCCGTGCACTCCCGACAGCATTAAAAGATGAGCCCATCAAAACAGGAGAAACTCCCACACTATTCCTTCGGTGCTGGTGGGATTTGTGTGTCCTTGGGCTGGAGCTGCTGGGAAATTTCAGGTCGGGATGGGGCTGCTGGGGCAGGCAAGCGCTAGCTTGGTGGCTTTTGTGTTGGTGCTGGGACCTGGCAATAGAAGGAAATCGGTTTTGTCACACCACACAGGTGCAGCCAGTCCCACCACATCCATACAGATCCAGGACCTGCTGGGGAAGTGCTGGGGAAGACTGGGAAATCCCACCTAATGTCCAGGGCTCCAGGATGCACATCTGGCGAAAAATCAGAGCGCCCAGGGCTCGAGCATCCCAGAGCCCATCAGAAACGTAAGTCAACCCACTGGAAACAGTGACCTTTGTTGCAATATGAAAATCAGATGCAAAGTTTGGTGGGTATTTTTAGCTGTTTTAGGCTGAACAGGTGTTTGAAAGGTCAGATGCGAGTCATTGGAAAAAAATAGAGTGAGGGTACGGCAGGATGGCTCCCCCGGTGCTGGATGGCCCTAAACCCTTTCATCCCTATTTGTGGGGGATGGAGCTTGGGCCAGGCTTTGTCCATCGTTCTATGGCACCCCAGAGATGCTCAGGGCAGTACCACCTACCTGCACAGTCTGCCTTGGAAAGAGACGCTTGGCTTCGTAGGTTAATATATAAAAAAAAAAGAACAAAATTCATCCCAAGCAGAAGTCCTGCACCAACCCAGCCATAATGAGACTGACACACAGGGTTCTCTATTAACACGGAGCACCTTGATGCCGCAGTGTGAGGGTGCAGGCAAGGAGGAGCTGCTCATCTGCCCATCATTATGGTGGTGGGCTCATGGTGAAGGGCTTCCTTCCATGATCTGCTATCCTCAGATCAGTCATTATTAGATTTAATTTGTCCCACATCAACAAGACAAGGTACATTTTCAGTAGGTTCATCTGGAAGAGGTTAAGAGCAGATCCACACGTGGCCACGAGCCATGCGCGTGGCTTTTCTCATGAGCAAACTGGTGTGTTGTTTTTTTTTTCCCTTTCCAAGGAATAAAGGAAGTTTGTCACCATTCGAACAAACACAAAATGGATGGTGGTTTTATTTTGTCACTGAAGCAAAATGTTGAGACCGCAGAAAGAAAGAGCCGGTCTTTTAGAGAGGGAACAGACAACACGTCCTTTGGTGGACCTGGGAAATGGCCAACCTGGGCTGTGGCCAACTGGGACCTGCTTGTGGCCAGCCCAGGCCATGGCCAGCATGGCCAGCCAGGACGGGGTCGTGGCCAATATGGGCTGTGGCTGCCACGGGCCTGCCCAGAGCCCACCTAGACGTGGCCAGAGCCTCCCTGGGCCAGGCTGGTGGCCACAGGCAGAAACCAGTTGGCACTGTCAGCACCGTGGGATGCTGCCAGGGAGCACTTCCCTTCCCTGCTGCGTCACCGAGGTCGTGGGGTTCAAGCTGAGCTCCTTCCTAAATGAGTCACAGCAAAGACAGAGGGAGAGCCATCAGCAGACAACCTGCCTGCACAGGTCACTCCGGCTTGGCTCTGTCTCCAGATCATGGTCAAGGCTGTGTTGTGAAATGTCAATCCCAGAGGGGTGAGGGCTCTCCCCATAATCCTCCCTTAACATCCCAGATCCTCCACGCTCCTGAGCGGGGCCAAAACTCCCTAGGCAGATGGTGTGGCCTTGCCTGGGCAATACAGGCATTGTTGAGTTAAAGAAGCCCCTAAAATAGCACCTGAAACCTATAAACTTCCCTTTCAAGAACTTCTGTAATTTGAAACAAGCACAAGAAAAAAAAAAATCCAGAAATTTTGTTGTTTGGCAAGTTGGGGGGGGTGAGGGGGGAAGGTCAGTTTTCTTTAATATTTTTCAGCGGGAGCCTCTCATAGGGCAAGGGTTCCCGGGCACATCTCTGATTTATTCCTTCCCCACTTTCTTTCTTCCTTCCAGCCGTCAGCGTCACAGCATTGAGCCAAAGTGCACACGGAGCAGCGGGGAGCGGTGGCTAAAGGCAGCCTCCCCAGAGCCCAGCAGGACCGCGACGAGAGGCTGGGGATGCCTTGTCAGTACCGTGTTATGATTATTTCTTGGTATCATTCTATCACTGTTTATCTTTTTTATAAAGTGAAATGGAGAGTTGAAAAGAGGAGGTAGGTGAACAGCAGTTAATCTTGGTGATGCTGAGCTGATGGTCGATTGGCGTAGTGGTCTCTTCCAACCTTATTATTCTATGATTTTCTAAAGCAACTCCTCCTGGGCTCTGAACAGCTAAAAAACAAAACAAGACAAGACACAAACAAACAGGGAAGTGCAGCTGCCTCTGCAGAAACAAGGAAATAAGCTCTGCTCTCGCCTCACCACTGTGACTCACGGCTGAATTCCCAGCAAAGGAAGGTGTGCTGATCCGGAACGAGCAGCTTTTGCTCAGGGAGCAGACAGATAGGCATATGTAGACACACATTTGCACACTTGGCTTCTTGGTTCTGCCATCCTCTGCTGCCCAGTGGTCTCTCCTGCTGCACTTCACAACTCTGGTGCTCGCCTCGTGGCTGCTCCTTTCGTGTGGAGAGCCCCACGCAAGCGAGCGCAGCAAAATAATTGCTCCAAACCACAGCTGATGCTATCAGTTATCTGCCAGCTATTATCTGTGGTGAAATAAAGGCAAAGTGAGCAATGGCTCGGGTACATGGCTCAGGGCAGGGAGCCGTCCCGCTGCCCTCATTCACCACCACCGTGTCTGAAGCAGCTCCAGACATAAAGCGTTGGTGAGGGCTCAGAACTGGGGACAGAAAAGGGAGGGAGGGCCAAGGCAAAGGTAAGAAGGACAGTGGTAGCAACGAGTAGACTGGCAATGGGTTGATACAGAAGCCCCCAAAGAAAGCAGCACTCGTGACAAGTAGTCAAATAGTTGGAGGTTTTATTCATATAAAACTCATATTAAGAACATAAAGAATTGCATCTTAAAAAAAAAAAAAAAAAAAAGATCTGCAATTATTTACAGCAGTATTGCACAAGTAAAGTGGCAATTACCCTGTCCAAAATTCATCAGTGCAAAACACAAGTAAGCCAGGGAAATTGCAATAAAAATGCTACATATGCTGGGTCCTATGAAACGAGTTAGTGATTAACTGGGACATCAGTGTGCACTCCGGTTGTACCTGATGCTAAAGCTGGTCCGGGCTCCTGGCTGAGACAGAGGAGAACGTGGTTTTAAAGAGGGGAGGACCAAAATCATGGTGGTGGTGGCCGGGAAGCCAAACTTCCCCTGAACTTCTCTAATGCTGCAATCTCGGAGGCGCCTAAATCTCTATGGGAGTGCAGGACTCAGGCACTTCAGACCAATATCTCTTTCCCTGCACCACGTTGGCTGTGCTGAACCCAGCGGGCAGTGCTGGGAGGTCCATCACTCACGAGGTCCGTCCACATCAGAGACCTGGGGCAGGAGGAGAGAGGGGGAGACAAAGCCTCGACAGCCATTTAAATAAGCAGGAAATAAATAGACATCATTTCTACAAGTTACAGCATGATGGAAAACAGTAGAGTGCATTGATTACACAGGGGGAAAAAAAAACACAGGTGGGGGGGAATCTACAGTATTTACCAAGTTTAACTCTAAAAAAGTTTAGAAAAAACAGGTTTTTTTTTTTTTTTTTTTTTTTTTGATTACTTATAAGCTGTACAAAACTTACACGAGAGAATGGAAAGAGAATACATTGCACGCAGATATTTGGCTCAGATGATGAAAATAACATGGTGCCCTATTCTAATAAATAGTCAGGTATTTACAGTTACCAAGTGAGGCCGCCCAGCACAGCCAGGCTCTCTGCGAGCACAGACAACTTCACTGACTCCTTTTGGCAGCACGGAGAGCACGGGTGACACGGGCTGAAAATGACTCAAATCCATCGGCCAACATCGCTCCATCAACTGCTGACTTCAAACCGCTGTTTTTCAGGTCATTAAAAAAAGGAAACAAAAATAAACAAGCCTTGCAACCCCACAGGGATGAAGCCTGGTTCTTCTCGGAGCTATGTTTTCCTCTGTCTGCCTTCTGGTTGGGAAGGCTGGGTGTGGAGCAGCCAGGTGGTGCCGATCCTGCGAGTTCTTCCCCTTCTTTCTTCCCCACAGCACAGTGCTGGGAGGACAGGGTAAAGTGCTGGGTGCTGGCCACCATTCTTTGGTGTGCTCCATGGGACACAGTGGGGCAGCACAGCCTCCAGCCTGGCTGGGGTGGATGGACACGGCAGCCACTTGCTTCCCACCAGCGCAGAGATCCTCCTGCAAAACTCTCTGCCCGACTCACCCCTGCAACGGAGGCCGTCTCCCTGCAGGACCAGAAGAGCTAAGCTCAACTTGCTCCATTCTCCTTCCATTGAGTGCAATGAGGGGCACGGAGCCCCACGCCAACGGGTCACCGCCTCCCATGTGGTGCAAAGAGGTCAGACTATACAGCTCTTCTAACGTAGGAACACTGAACTTCACGACGATGGCACGCAGAACAGTTTACTCTGACGTGCATATTGCAACTGTCATAGGGCCGGCTTTGCTGCTGCTTCTATGGTGCTGGTGAAACTGCAGCATCTGGAAGGTGGTGATTTTAGGACCATGTGCACCAGCTGGAGGAAAGGGGACAGTTCTGAAGGTGAGAGGAGTACGTTTGTGCATAGAAACACAGGCAGTCGAAGCAATGACATGCCCCAAAAAGCACCTGCTGTGCAGAAGCCTCCAATGTGAGATGAACCAGAGATGACAGCAGGGCCTCCATCAGCTGGGACCTCCATCAGCCCCGGTGACCTTCCTGATCCACGTGGCAGGGTCTCCAGGTGGGAGGAGAGACAGGGCATCATCCTGGGACATCAAACACCTCCTGAGGTCTTCCCAGGCGTAAGGAGATGTGCCACAAGGAGAAGATGTGCCCAAGGTTCACAGGGTGCAGACCCCACGCTCCGTGGTGAGTTGATACCATCCTGAACAGCACGCACAAGCAAGCCTGCATCATTCAGCACTGCACGGCCCCTCATTTGGCAGGATCCCACCACAGGAACCTTCATCAGGGTCTTCATCCCCTCGCTCCTCGCCTGCACACGGCGGGCTTCTCCCATCACCCTGGTCCAGTCCAAACAGAGGATCCCAGAAAACATCCAGCGTGCCAAAAAACCCTCCTGGGTTTAACAGCAACACGCTAACCATGCCTTAGGACAGCTCCTGGAGTCGCACAGCAGGACCTGTCACTGGGTGCAAAACTGCAGTGGTTTGGGAACTGTTTTTAACCTGCCTCCACGGACATTTTATTGCTGAATTACTCAGTCACCGATATTATATATTATATTATACAATACATAAGCATTTTCACACGTCTTATAGAAAGAATTTCTAAAAAAAAAAAAAAAAAAAAGGCAACCTGGTGGATTGTTTTTTTGTTTGGTTGGTTGGTTGTGATATTTTGGACCCTGGGAATCTGACAGCTAAGTCTTGAAATTCAGCATTTAAGAATAAAAATCGGAAAACCGAAACAGAACCAAACCAGTCAGCAGGAAATAGGCAATTTGCATGACGCAAACGAAGTCGGATTTGGGGTAGCGTTAGATATTTACACGTGAAAGAAGTGCTGATTAAAATCCCTCCGCCCTTCTTCCATCCTCATCCTCTTTGGCGGGCAGGAGGAGGCGGCAGTGCGCTCCCTGCAACACCTGCAGCACAAATAAGGCAGCTCTGCAGATCAGCTGGATCTGGAGGGTCTTGGGGCCGACAGACATCCAGAGACGATGAGCCAACATCGCCACAGAGGACTTCTTTTCCTCTGAGACGCTTTAAAAAATATATATATAAAAAAAAAATTTAAAAAATTGAGAGAAACACAGTAAACACCACTCTCAGATAAAATGGAGCTTCTGAGCGTCCCGGCAGGTCCACATGGGGAATCCAACCTTCTGCCAGCCACCGCGTGCCCCGGCCACGGGGGCAGCCTGGAAGCGCCAAGCTCTGGCCATCGGCTCTTCTCCATTGGGTTCTGGAAGAAGCCATCGAGTCCCAGCAGCCGGCGTCACTGCATCCTCCAGATGAGGCGGATGATGTAATGCAGGAGGCGCAGAATGACGACCTGGGGATTTCCCGCGTGGTTATCCAAGAAACCCTGCAAGGGAAACGGGGGAGGGGTGGAAAATAAGAAAGTGACTTGAATTCCCAGCTGCACGGTGGACCTGGCACCTTCCTTAGTGCAGCTCTGAGCTTTCTCCCTGCTTGCTGCCACTACAAGGTGTGCACTGAGCTTCTGAGCTCGCCTCAAGGGACTCAATACAGATGAGACAACAGAGTTTGCCCCAAGGGGTGGGCGAAACACACTGAAGTTTGTTACTTGTCACTGCCAAGGAAATGCAGAGGGAAAACACAAAAATAAGATCAAGACAACTCAACTCAATGACATCGAGTGCTTCAGCGCTAGAGAAGCCACCACTGGCACCAAACCAACACAGAACAGTGCTGCAAGACGACCAGCTCCCTGTCCCCAGCCCTGGGACTGGTATTTCCCCCCAGCACGCTCATCAAGCAGGCTCAGTTCAAGTTCACTCAAGATTTCTCCTGAGCAGAAGATGACACACCACAAAGTGCAAACGGCCCAACGCTTTCAAGCGAGGCTGAGCACACACTTCTCAGCTCTTGCTAACACTGGGAACAGAGAAACCCCGCGATCTTTCATGCTGGCTTTTGATAAGAAGCTTTATAGCCCTCAGTGGGCCAAAGCCGCCTGCTCCCAGCCACATTTGCCATGAAAGCTTGGAGAGGATATCACGCTGACTCCCTCACCTGGGTGTGGGGTGCACGTAATGCTGCTTGGGGCTGCAGGGTGGAAGCAAGCAGTAAGCCCTGCTATGAGAAGCAGGGAGGTAATAATAATAATAAATATATATAAAAAAACCAACCCTAAAAATAAAAACCCTGCAGCAGGAAGAGCAGCAGGAGCACAGGCAGGTTCCTGCTGATGGCAGTGGCCATGGCTACAGCTCTGGTGGCTCCAGGCAGAGCAGAGCACTGCGCAGGACCAGTATTTCACAGTAACATTCAAAGAGCATTTACTCTTGGGGTCCTTTTTCCTTCCCCAGCCCCAAAACAGGAGTCCCAGCACCACTACCTCTAGTTCCCCACGCTGTCAGAACACGGTGAAGTTTGAGCTATATTTAGTGTGGCAGAACCACGTCTGCACACACCCTGCAGGGAGAAATCACGCTGCTTACAGCCATGTGCAAACTCCTCTCGTGGGCACAGGGGCACACGGAGCACGCTGTCCCCCACAGAGGATGCTCAAGCATCCCACAGCCAGGTGGAGAAGGGTGAGCAATGCAGTTCTGGCTCACTGAGCATCCGCTGTGCGTGGAGCCAGGCTTCGAGGCAGGACAGCATAGCGGCCACTCCTGCTTGCTCAACCTCTTTGTCACAGCAAGCAGGATCCATGCCGAATTACTCAATTCCCTCTGCTGTTTTTGCCCTGGGGAGCTTTTAAGGGCAGACAGATTGACACAGCCAGGCTGCTTCTGGTGACCCCTCGTGGTGTCCCAGCCAGGTCCTTGTCCCGGGGCCCCCAGCTGGGCACGCTGGGGCAGAGGAGCAGCACCGACCCGTCCGACAGCCCCAACCTGTCTGGCGAGCGCCGTTTTGGCACTGCTTAGTTCCCCATTTCCACCCGTGCTCAAAGGGCAAACCCAAATGAACCCACCATGTCGGGAGGGTGATGGTAACAGGGGCTGCCAGCAAAACCTCGTGTTTATCCCTTCCCCGGTGCTGCGCTGCAGCTCTGCAAGTGTGAGCTTCTTCAACAGCAAGCTGCTCGCAGAAGGAAAAGGAAACTTCTCAGGGAGCGATAGCCAAGCACGCTAGGGACAATAAATCCACAGCAATTACTTAAATGCTCTGAAAGCCGTTTGGTTCTGGATGCAACAGACAAGAGGAATTCATCAGACTAATTGAGCCTGCGGGAAGCGATGCTACTTTGTCCTTGTGCTCCCCAGTGAGCCCCGCTGCAGCCCTCACCCACGTGTGCAGCAGCATGGGAAAACAAGAGCAAATCCACGGGGGAAGCTGCTGACTCCAGAGCAGGGAAAAAAAAAGGTATGAAGTCATAAAGAACGAGCTGGTAAGAGCAGAGGTGGGAGTGGATGTGGGGCAGCACCACAGCAGGCACCCATTTGGGGAGAGCTTCTGCCATGCAGACTCTGGACACAGTGAGGAAGTGACTCATGAGGAGGAGGGATGAATAAAGATGCAGGCAGTCAGCACATCATCACCGACGTCTCCTGTGCCTCCTCTTCCCACAGGTGAGCCAAAGGAAGGGGAGATGGACTAGAAGCCACATGTACAAACATGCAGCTGTGAACAGTGGATGAGAGGCAAGTTATCACCTAACACTGCTCTTCTGATAACGGCTGTTACTTCATCTCTTCGTGCTGACTTATTTGTGTGTGTGTTAATACCACCACTCGAGGATGACATTTTACAGCCTCACAAACTTAACAGCCTCACAGATGCAGTGGGCACAGGTTGGACCGGACGGTCCACGTGGTCTCCTCCAACCTTAATGATTCTACGAAACACACGCTTTTTGAAGGAGCTGAATTCTTCTAGGAGAAATAAGCTGCCAGAGCAGGCTCATCCCTGCTGCTGTACTTTGACACCAGTGACCCTTCACAGCAGTGATTCCCTTCAATCAGTGGTGCTGGTACCTGAGAGTTGCCCATCATGCTGCTATGCCTGAGCTCCCCTTGCCCTGACTTTTAGAAGCCTGCTCCCCTCCTTACCACCATTTCAGTGCTAACCCAGAGACAGGTCGTGCTTTACTGGCTCTCAGTACCGTGAATGAAGCCGCGATACCCGAAAATCTCCGGTCCCAAGGTGATGCTGAGTACATTGAATGACGCGGCGGCAGCAGACGACAGCCACCCGCGCATCCTTTTCTACATTTGAGTGAACAAAAACACTTGCCACAGAGCTAGTTTCCAGATATGATTAAGCTTTTCCCTTTTAGAGACCGTGCGTAAAGAAATGGAAAGTAAAAACAAGAAAATTACCCTTCTTGGACAATAGGAGGCATTGAATTCGTCCCCGATGCGCCGCAGCTCCTGTGCAATCCATATTTCTGGTTGTATTTCTTCTGCGAGTGAGTGAGACCGCCACCTGGAAGCTGCACACAGCGAAAACAGAGCATTGGAAACAGGAACAGCTCTGTGTGAATCCTCCGCTCAACCTGGGAAGGACGCAACTGAGAGCAGCCGCGTGATGCATGCACGTGTTGTGTTGTTACTGCTTCTGTGTCACCGTTTGGTTTTTATTCATTATTACACCAGCAGCTTCTTCCCTCGTGAATTATTTTCCCCTTTTCTAAACCTAACGATTTCTCGCAGGCAAAGCAGCGATTCCTTCTCTGACCTTAAAAAAAAAACAAAACCCTCTGCCCCGATAACTGGACCTAATTCTCCTCTTTCCTCCTCAAACAGCTGAGGTGTCCGACAAGACGAGGAGAACGGCTGCGCTAAGAAAGCCACAGTTGGACCAAGAGCAAACCTGAGGGCTTTCCATCCCCGCCATAGGACTGGAAGGCTCTGCTCTTTGGCAGAAAATAAACCAGGGGCAAGAAAATGGCACTGGCTTATAAAAGGAGGAAAAGAAGAAGAGCTAATACATCAGTTACACTCAGCACACAGCACCAAGCCCTTCACTCTCCATCTTAAGCTCCTGTGCGCACGGTACAAGCCCCCAAATATTGGAGGGGAAACGAGCAGCCCACAGTGCAGCACCTGTGCCCCCTCCTGCCGGGGAAAGCTCAGATTTGAGCAAGGAACACAGCCTAAACATTAAAAAAAAAAAGTAATAAAAGCAACAACAACAAAAGAAAACACTACACACACACACACACACTCTCAAAAAGAAAAAAAAACCAACCCAGCACGCAAAACAAAACAGAGCATTTCACAAACTTGGCACCAAAGGGCTCGCGAGGGAATACGAATCGCTTCCAATCTCAAAATATTCAAAGGATTAGTAGGGCAGTTATAAAAAAAAAAATAATAAAATTATTAAATAAGGAGTCTGGCTCCGACCCGACTGGAAAATGCGTTTCTGAGCCAAGCTGACACGGCTTGGCTCGCGGAGCTGTTTTGTTTTCACACTGTAGTAGCGCAGGAGCGGTGCCCGCCGCCTTCCCGGGACAGCCCCGCTCTGTTTCTTCCCCTGTCCGCTGAATGAACGGTGCTGGCACCGGAGCTGTGCCCACGCGGGAGCGTGGCAGCACCGAGCGGGCACGGCACGGCCCCGCACCGCAGCACGGCCGCCGGGGACGCGTGGCTGAGAGTGAAATCGGGCTGAGGTTTTCAGAAAGGACTTTCTGCGGCGCCGCCGGATCGCAATATCAAAAGCGTCCAGTCATAATCGCAGAGAGGAACTCGCCGAGCGTGGCCGCGACGTGCAGAAGGCGGCCCCGCACCGCGCTGCGGGATGGGGCACCGGGCAGCGCGGAATCCAGGCTGTGTGCTGCGGGGCAGGTGGACCGCACGGCCTCGACGGCCCCTTCCAATTCCAATTCCAATGCCTCCTCTAACTGCGCCAAAGCGAAGCCCGGAGCCTGGAGGTGCGTGCCAAGTCTCCCTGCCCAACGTCACCCACGGAGGGTGGAGCAGGAGCCGCCACCTCCGAGCCGGGCGCAGCCCCAGCGTGGCACGGGGACGATGCAAAGCGACGGCGCCGTGCCCACGCTCACGAGTGGAAACCGAGCCGCCTTCCGCGCTTCGCAGAGCGAACCGCCTCCAACACGCGACCGAACCGACCGCCAGACCCCGGCCGCACGCAGCCAGCCCGAAGCCGGGCACGGTCGCTCGGCGCCTTGTGAAACTGGCGGCGAAGGTCAGAAAACCTTTCCTAAGGGCGCGTTTACAGTCAGCGCTGCAGCTGTAACCGCAGACCTTAACCATAGCGGGGAGGGGGGGGGGGGGAACAACAAGAAAGCGGCAAACAGCACCGAGCGGCACCGAGCCACCGCGTGGCCACGCGTGCCGCCCCGCACGGCACGGCACGGCACGGCACGGCACTCACCCATGGCGCTCAGGTAGTGGCTGACGGCCTGGCACGGCGGGCTGGGGGTCTGCGTGGCCTTGTCGCAGCTCATGGGCCCGGGGCTGCGCTCGGCCTCGAAGGAGAAGTAACCGCTGGAAGAGCGCGGCAGCAGCGGGGACCTCCGCACGAAGAAGAAGAGCGGCGAGCGGATGGCGAACGGGCCGGGGCTGCCGGGCGAGGCGGGCCGGGCGGGGCCGGGCAGCGCGGCGGGGGCTCCGGGCCGCAGCGGGACGGCCGGGCCCGGCCCCTCTCCCGGCGGCAGCCGCCCGGCCCGGCGGTCGCGGGGCGCCTTCGCCTCGGGGGGCTGCTTGGCCATGGGCTGCGCCTGCGGGCGGAGCGGAGCGCTGAGCGGCGGGAGCCGGCCCTGCCCGCCCCTTCCTCCTCCTCCTCCTCCTCCTCCTCCTCCCGCCGCTCCCCGCCCGGCCCCATTGTTCTGCCCGCGGCCCCGCGCCGCCCGCCCCGCGCCCCTCTCCCCCCCCGCCGCCCCCCGCCCGCCCCTCCCGGCCCCCGCTCACGGTGCCGCCGGCGGAGTCGCGGGGCCGAGAGGAGGAGGAGGAGCAGGCGTGCGGCGGCGGGCTGCAGCCGGCGGCCCTGTGCGCGGTGCCCGCAGCCTCCGCCTCCTCCCGCGGCCCCGCCCCGCCCCGTGTTTACCACCGCTCTGCCCGCCCCGCCGCGCCCCGCCCCGCTCACCTCCGCTGCCCTCCGCCGGGAGCGCGCACGTGCGGGCACGCGGCTCCGGGTGCGCGCGCACCGCTGCGCGCACACTGAGTTACGTTTGCGATCATCCAGTGCGGCCCGGAGCACACAGCCCTCAGTGCCACAGCACCTCTAGGGACGGGGACCCCAGCACTCCCTGTGCAGCTGTGCCACTGCATCACCGCTCTCTGGGAGAAGGAATTGCTCCTAACACCCAACGTGACCCTCCCCTGGCACAACGTGAGGCCATAAACTCTCGTCCTATGGCTGTTCCCTGGGAGCAGAGCCCGGCCCCACCTCACACAGCCTCCTTTCACCCGGCACTTGGTCTGAATGGACCCCATGCCTCTGGCCAGACCCATCAGTGCAGCCTTTCCACACTGCTCTGTAGGACCTTCCTGCCCTCGGGCAGATCAACACTTTCCCCCAACTTGGTGTTGTCTGCAGACTCACTGAGAGTACACTCAGTGCCCTTGTCCAGGTCATCAATAAAGATATTAAACAGGGCCAGCCCCAGTACCAACCCCTGGGGAACACCACTCCGGACCAGTGGGATGTAACCCCATCCACCACCACCGTCCAGCTGGATTTTTACCCAGAGAGGTGTACAACTGCCTGAGCCACGAGCTGCAGCTCCTGCAGGAGAACGATGTGGGAGACAGAGGCAAAGGCTTCACTAAAGTCCAGGTAGATGATGCCAACAGCAGTTTCCCTCATCCACCACACACCATCACACCCGCTGGGATGGAACCGGGCTGCCCAATGTGGCTCACGCTGCAGCTGGAGGGTGAGGGCAGAAGCAGTGCTGGAACACACAGCACTGAGCCCTCTGCCCCTCGGGAGGCTGAAGTTTCCCCTTCTGAAAGACAGAGGGAAAATCCTCGGGGAAATTAACTGGGAAAGGGTGACAAGGGAAGCTCAGCTAGCACTGCCGCGTGGGGACCGAGCCGGGAAGGGAACGACTGCGGCAGGCACGGCGGCAGTCAGACGCTTCTGCTATTTTCTCCCCACAGATCACTTTGGTTTCTGTGTGGGTGGCTCACGCACACGGAGGTTCGAGGGTAAGCGTCTCACAAGAACAGGATGTCCTTTGCACCCAGACCACGTTTTGGGGGTCAGCAAGTGTCCGCCTCCTGGCTACCTGCGTTCTCCCAAGAACTGCCCTCTCTCTCGCACACCACGGCCCCGTGAAGCACAGCAGCCACGCAGAGGGATCCCACCTCGACTCAGAAGGCTGTGGGACAAACACAGCCCCGCGAGCACCTCGACATCGGTGGCAGCACTGCTGGCCAGCGGGATGGGCCCCAGTGGGCTTAATTCTGCTCCACCCTGGAATGGAAAAAGATGACTTCTGCTTCCCCAGCCCGTGGTGATAAATGGTGTTTCACACAAAGCCAGCAGATGTAATCAGTTTCAGCCAGATGCCTGAAGTGCAAGCCTTTATCTGAATGGGTTTTGGAGCCTGACCTTTACGGGGCACGCTTTGTGCAGAAGGCTGCCATTTTTCAGCCCTCCGGGCGCACACAAACAAAGCTGCTTGTGAATCATGTGAGGAGCCCCAGAGGTGGCAGGGGGCGAGAGAAAAAGAGGGAGATTCTTATCTGGGAGTAGGAGGAAGAGCAACGCTGCTGGGGCTGCAGCACCCCCGAGCCCAGTGGCAGCAAGACACAGGCTGATAGCAATGGATGTGGGGCACACACGCTGGCACCTGCTCCCAAAATGTCCCCCAAGGGCTGGGGATGTGCACAGCGTGGGATGGCAATGCCACCCCCAAGCAGATGTGCATGTTCCCTGCAGGGCAGGCTGGCAGCACCACAGGTGACATTAGTGCCACGTCCCTATAGGATTGCTGCTTCATTACCACGTATCCCTCGCCTCGGGGAAGTGCCTACAGCTTCTAGGCAAACCATGGTAGGGAACACTGCTGGCACCAAGCAGGTGTGTGCTGACAGGTGGCCACCAAGCCATCAGAGGACATGGGGTGAGCACATGCCAGCCCCCGCTTGGGGGCCCTGCCTCTCCACAGGCACCATGGCACCAAGCAAAAAGTGAGCAAAGTTGGGTTTTCTGTAGAAGAAAGAGCGAGCCACCCACGCGCCAGGAAATCTCTCCTCTGGGCGTGGGTGGTGGGGGCCCCAAGATGAGTTATCTCTAAAGGGCAACTCTGGGGATACCTCGAGATTGGCATCAGCGTGGATTCGGCGCGCACAGGAGGAAATATCAGCCTCAGCAGCTGAGGGCTGGGCTTTTTTTTTTTTTTTTTTCCCTTCAAAGCTCTTTTTCAGTAGCGTGTTTTCAAAGCTGATAGAAAACAGGAGCCCCCCCCCCCCCCCCCCCACTCACCATGCTCACAGTGCCTGGGATGCTTTTACCCTTTTCAATGGGAAATACCACAGCTAGCAGCAGCCCTGGCCCAGCCCTATGCAGCGTGGGCAGCACCCCCAGCTGTCCCCACCAGCTGTGCACCCCTCAGCCCTTGGAATCCAAGAGCATGGGGTGGGAAAATCACAGCCAGCACCCCCCCGTGCTGAGAGCCAGGGCAGATTGCAGCTTGCCTCTACCCGCTGTAGAGAACAATGTGAAACTCCTACACCCACGCGAGCAGGCAGAGGCTCTGGCACCGCAGGCACAGCCCTGACATTTGGGTGCTGGAGGCTTGGGTGCAGCTGCTGGGGCCACACCTGTGCTCTCCTGGGAGGGAGCACACATGGGTCACGCACCTGAAGAAGGCAGCAGTGCCATCGGCACACGGAGGCGAGAAGGGGGTAGGCAAATAGGGTTGGGTAGAATTTGGGTATCCCCAGGTCCCGCGTGCAGAAGCACTGTGAGCTGACGTATGAAATGAGCTCCTGCAGCTGGCAGAGTTCTGTGCCTGGCCGGGGAACAGCTGGCTCCAGCTCTGCACGTAAGAAAATTCAAGGGAGGAGGAGAAAAAAAATCCCCAGTGCCTGGTGTTTATGTTTCAACCCCGCTCCAGCTGATGCGCTCCAGCTGACGGAGCCAGCCGGCTGCTTGGGATCAAACCTGGAGGCTCTCCCCACATCACACCAGGGAGAGCAGGAGCGGCAGGGACCAGGGGCTGGGTGCTCCTGGAGGAGAGCAGCACACCGCACGTGGCACAGAGCCGCGGGGCTCTCCGGAGCTGGGAGAGGAAGATAAACAAGGAGGGAATTACCAAAAATGACACATGTGCTGCGGCCAGTGCCCCTCCCGCCAACACAGGCTTTCCTACAGTGCAATTTGATTTATCAAAACAACAGGACGAGTGTTTCTCAGTACCTCGACAAGCCAAAGCAGCCTGCAATTTCAGCTCGCTGTGCCGCTGCCTTGCCCACTGCAGTCCTGGCCAAAATGATGTCTCAGAATAGCAAGCCCTACGAAAAACAAACTCTACCTCCCCCCTCGTGGCAAGTCTCAGCTCGTGAGCTGACTTCTCAGCTCCCAGGTGATGCATTGGGCAGCCTGTGCTCAGGGTACCTTTCCAGCCATGGGATGCCTTCCAGCTGTAACAACTTGAGGAGACTGTCTACCAAAAAACAAAGTGCCCCTTAAATACAGTGAGAACAGGGAAATCTATGAAAATCTGTTGTTTGTCTCCCTCCTGTGGATAGATGTACAATAAATAACACCCTCACCGTACCCGGGGCTAATCCTGCACCTTTGCCAAAGGGCTGGGGGAATTGGTGTCTGAACGCAGCTCTGCTGGGGCTGGCAGGAGGAAAGCTGGGTCTGACCCACACCTCACTCGCTGCTGGATGCTCCCCCAGAGAGCAGGATCAGGCTTTCAGAAAACAGCCCTGAAAAACAGCTTGGGGCAGCTGTACCCTTGGCGCTTCTGCTGGAGGAAGGTCCCTTTAAAAAGTAAACTTAGGGAAGAGGAAGGAACAGGCAAATTACTGGTGAGACTTCGCTTGAATCTCTGTTGTTTTTCAGAGTCAGCCTTTGGCAAGTCAGGCCTGGTGACCAAGGCAGCCCCTTCTTTGAAGGTTTAAGGTTCCAAAACAATAGCAATGCACTCTGTGCTGTCATTTTTGTACGCAGAACTCCAAGCTGCTCCCACCTATCTAAAAGCTTTAAAGCAGCCTCCACTCTGCTCCTAAAACATCTTTTTCCTATCCTGGAGGCAGCCCAGGCAGGCTGAGTCTGAACACTGGGATGTTGCATGCTGGACCCACGTCGAGCACTGCTGCCTGTCATCTTTATGAACCACTCCAGCTCCTGCAGCTCCTGGTCACAGCTTCTCATGTTATCCTCGAGCCTCAGTGCTGGGAACCTCCAGGTGAGCCCTGTATCTTAACAGCAAAACGCACTCCACGAGCTGTTCACAGCTGGCACAGCGTCAGAGGAACAAAGTCAGTATTTGCTCCAAGATCAATCAGCAGCCACAGAGGCTCAAAGGCAGGCAGCAATAAGCCACAGTGTGCTTTTCGGGCGAGCAGCCAAAGGCACACACCTGCTGCACGTGGCCGTCGCATGCCAGCACAGGGGACCGCCTTGAGAGCCCTGAAATGGGGATCCTGGACAGAGAGGGAAGGCAGATTGGAGAGCTTCAGCACAGAGGTGGCTAAGAGGTTTGGATCTAGGAAAGGGGCAGAGGTTTTAGCAGCAAGTCTCAGCTAAGCTGTGCTGAAGGATGTAGAGCAGCAAAAAGAAACATCATTCTTCAGTTAAGAGAAGCTCAAGAGGCATCATCCCTGCATACAGGTGCGAAACAGCCCATTCCTGCCTGCAGCCCTGGCTATCCCCAGCATTCTTCATACGTTCACTTGCAAGAATGAAAACACTGAACAGTTTTCACTTAGAAGAAATGCAAAAGCGGAGAAAATCTGAAGATCTGCAAAGTTTTCCTGCTAAGTGCATGGATACGTAGCTCCAAACAAGCAGTGTGCATGCTCCCCAAGCAAGATTACGTGGCTCCATGCACCAGAGCTTGGGTGCTCCTGTGGAGCTGCTGTGCTCAAACTGGCTGCTAGGTTTTTCCATTAAGAATATGTACTTAGCACCAAAGCCCAACAGGCTTGGCATCTAGCATTTGACAAGATAGCTGCAGGACAAGCTGAACTCCCAAGCAAGTTGCACAGGTTATAGCAAATCAATGCACTGGTTTATTGGTCACTGTAGTTAAGACGTGTAGAATTAGATAATTTTAACAGACAAAAGAAAAAAAAGAGGAAAAAAGGAGTACTTGTAAAATAAATGTTTTCTGGAGTTTTCCAGAGCAAGGTGCCAGATGCCACAACACAACTTCTTGCCACAGTAAGGGAAAACGGAAGCTTGTAAAGACCAGGAAACACCTATTTCAGTTCCAGCAGAGACACACCTTTGGCTCTCGCTTTTGCCCACACTTATAATAATTTTTGACTGTTCAGAAGCAAATTTAACAAAGAAGTGGCAGGTATGAGTTCAGTTCAATCTAAGCCAGATCTTACCTATGCCAAAAGAAACTGAGATCAGCAGTTCCTGAGAAAAAGGGTGGAACAGAAGAGCTGTGAATAGGCAAGCCTCAAAACTCAAGGAACTGCAGTGTCAGCACTCTTGAATGTATGGACCAGCAGCCGTGCTCATCTTGTCACCAACTCCAAACTGTGCTCGCTCCTTAGTTATCTGCAGGTGGCTCCAGCAGCTCCTCTTAGGAGGGCAGGAACGTATGGAAAACCTGTCCTTATGCATAGCAGGCGGTTTATTCCATGATGTAGCTGAGTCACAGAAGTTCACCCTCTTGTAGCCAGTAGTACAGACTATTTCACGTTGCTGTCTTCTCTTAGAAGGGATTCTGGAGTCTCTCACAACAGTGGGATCTCAGGTCGGAATGAGATCTCAGCTTCCAGCAGCTTGCTTCTTCCACAGAGTTGTTTACTGCTCTTCATATTGGGGAAAACACATCCTGAATGCCTCACGTACTCTCAAAGATCAGCCTGACTTTACTGGATAGCATTTATTACATGTATCCTTCCTAGCCTATATACATTGGAAGTTGAAAGTAATTACTTCACCTGTACAACTCTCTTCCTCCCCTACGACACACTATGACTCTAGACAGTCTCCAGCATGCCCATGCCTCCCACACTGGAGCTGGGCAAGTCTAATTAATACTTCATCTACTTTTTCAACAGGTGACATTTCCGTGCTATTTCTTTCATGCAAACATGAAAGTTATCATCCCTGAAGCGAGGACAACAATGTTTACATTTAAAAGTTGTTATAAAAAGATTCCACATGTACACCGTTCCAATCCTCAATCATTCTGCAGGCTACACACCTATTTCCGTGACCGTTTGTGCTCTATGAGCAACACAACAAGTCTGCTCCTAAGGAATTTAATTTCCTTTGCATATGACTTGCAAAATAAGTCCTTCAGTCTGCTGCGCAAAGCAGTTAGAGAAGGCAGGCTGTGGCAATTTGGGATGTTTAGCATGATGTCAAAGAACTCCTTCCACAGCTCAGCATTGACAAGCCTGCAGAGAACCAAAAACAAAATAAAGGTATAAAAAAGATTAAGCATAAACTGCTGACACGCTATTTCCTGCATTTACCCATTCCCTCCCAACTGCAGGTTGGAGCAACTGCAGAGAACACTGCTGTAACGTAACAGTTTCCACTGTGGCTACCTAGTGGACAAGAGAGATGATTCCCCATCAGCTGCTGATTCCTCCTTCCAGGCAGCAAGCTGAGAATGCCACACAGTTCACATCACCCGCTGCTGAAAGACTTCCCATACAGAAGTTCAATAAGTTCTGTGAAGCAGTTCCCATGCAGTCAAACCCATGGCTTTTAGAGCACTAACATGTAAGCGCAAGCAGCAGCAAACAGAGAGTAGCTCCGGGTCTAAGGTTAACAGAAGAAGAAAGTTATTGAAAAGACCTTTGACACCAACCTCCGGAAGGCTCCTTCAGGCTTCCAGGTACCACTTTCATTCTTCACTTGCATGTAAGTACCAAACAGCATGCAGTAGACTGTTGCTGCAATGCCAAAGTAGTCTGTCTAAGTAGAGACAAGTTCCATATTAGAAAGGCATATCCAGACCACTAAAAACTACAGAAAACAATCAAAGAATCCAAAACAAAAAACTGTCCCCATCCCTTGATCCCTTGGAGCTAAAAGAGCAGTCTCCATAAGAAGAGAGACATGCAGAAGTGTACTATTTCTATTGTCTGTTTATGCTAGATGCATGCATTCAGCCCTGAATATTATGGCTGTCTCTACAACCTCTTACCTGGTAGTTCCATGGTTTCTGGGTCAGCATTTCAATACACTGGAACCCAGATGTTTCACATTTTGCAGTAAACGCAGTTCCTTCAGGAAAGAGTTTCATATCTATACTCTGCCCCAAATCAATGAGCGTCAGGCCATGAGAGAGATCATCTATGTCACACGTATCGTTGTCCAGAAACCTTTAACCAAGACAAGCAGCAGCAATAAGATGAGTATCAAGGCTAGAATAATACCACAATACGGTGGCACCTCACGTAAGGGAGATACTTGCCTTTCTCCAAGCATGAAATTATCAGGTTTAATGTCACCATGAATGATTTTGGAGCTGTGGAGCTCTTCTACCATATGAAGAATTTTTACAGCAAAATAGATTACAAGTGCTTGAGGCATCACCTTCTCAGGAAGCTTTTTGTAAATGTTTATGGCATTCTGCATAAAAACGTAACAAAGGTAGGAAAGAACCATCAGCTACACAGAAACAACTCCACACAGATTGCATGTTCATACTGATAATAAGCACAGACTAAGGTCACTGTGAAGATCCATAAAGTGAAGAGACTTCTGCGTATCATATCATAGCAGCACTCAAAAAGGAACACAGATGTTCAGAGCACACTTACCAGCAAAGTTCCATAGTTGTAGAGCTCCCCAACCAAAATACTTCCATTTTGAAAGAAATGAGCAGAATAAAGGTGGATATAAAGATGGTGTATACTCGGATCAAGCCTTTCTACCAGTTGGGTTGCTATGTAGAATTCCCAAGGATTGGCAGGTTTCTGGACCTGCAACCAAAAAGGTTGGGTATATCTGTTAACAATCATAGAACGGCCTGGGTTGAAAAGGATCTCCAAGATCATCTAGTTTTGTCATGGTTTTATGTTTCAACCCCCCTGCCATGGGCAGTAGCCAAGCACTAGAGCAGGCTACCCAGAGCCACACCCAGCCTTGCCCTGAATGCCTCCAGGGATGGGGCATCCACAACCTCCCCAGGCAACCTGTTCCAGTTCATCACCACCCTCTGAGTGAAACAATGCAGTTCTCCTCATCTTTCTTTTTCTTGAACATCAGACTAATGTACCTAAGCACTTTTGATGAAACAAAGTACTCATATCTACAGTATTCAATACTCAATTGTACTGAGTCACTGTTTCATTGCTTATATGCTCTTTAATGATATTTAAAACAGTCAGTCTTTAACACTGATGTTTCAGTCTCCTGTTGGCAACATACACTCTAAGGGAAGGTTTACTACAAGTTCAAAGCAGGAAAACCTGATTCTGAACATCAGGTATTTGGTAGAGAGGGAGGAGGGAAATTTCTTAGATGTTACCTTCACATATTGGAAAGCTCTTAGTTCAAGTGCTATACAAAAATATTTCTTCGCAGGAAGACTAAAGTATTGTAAATTCACAACAAGATTTCAAAGCTATGAAAAAAAGGATCTGCTGGGGGTGGAGTGTTAACTCAAACACACAGCCACATTTCAGCCAAGCTGTAGTAAGTGTACTCGCGGGCTTTTAGCCAACAGGAGGGTTGCATGATCTAGTATGACCCTCTTGTGCTAAGCTGACCTCGCAGTTGTGCAGACTTTCTTTTTGGCAGTAGTTCTGATGAAAGTCCATCCTATCACCTGTTGCTCATTCCTGCAATAATGCAGCCTGCAGAAGGGGAGAGCAGGGAGGGAGCTGCTCAATCTATGATTGCCATCTAGACAAGCCTGTTTGTTAATAAAACTGCACCCTAGAGGCATCAGACAGCAGAGTATGCAACAGCCAGCTGCCACCAGAAAGGCTGGCTGCATGCAACATATTTGTGGAAAGCTGGCAGGTATGCATTTGGAAGGGAGCATGGCCCTTTCAGTGTGACCTCATAGCATGAGCTGTTGCATCAGCTTATACATATTTTCATTTGCTGTGGACTAAAGCATTCACACAAGCAGCCAGCTTTGTTCAGCTGAGAAAGATATCCTAAGAATTACAGCCAGGTTACTTGTGACTATTTGATAGAGAGAAGATTAAGAAGTCATCAAGAAATGTGGATTAAAAATAACTTTCCACAGAGAACGCATCAGATGTTGCAGCACTCAAACTGAACAAGGCTTGAGATCAGATCCAAGCAGAATTAATCCAGGGAGGTATTAGATTTCAGGAAGACTACAGAATTTCCCAATACTACTTACCTTGAATATTACTTTCTGATTATTTCTAGGGTCACTTGCATTCAGAACAGAAGCCTGGTAGACTTGAGCAAAAGCTCCTTCTCCAACCAAGCAGTCCACACGGACTGAGAGGGAACCTTTATGAGACAGAAGAGATTAACAGCAAGTCCTGCTTGCAAACTTCAGCAGGAAGACATAATTACTCAACCAAAAGAAAACACACCACTAGTAAGTTAGCGCTTTAATGCTAGTGCTTTTTCTACTTGCTTTTCTTGCTAGCCATGCTTTTCATAGAAGAGAACCCATAATCACCCTTGAGAAGGAGTGCTGTGAAGTACCATGTACTAAAACAACAACAAAAAAAATCAGTTTCTATTTTTGCTCGACTCCAAAGTGCATTTCTTAAAAAGTAAACACTAATGTTTACATACTAGTATGTTGCAATTACTGTCACACAGACTTTGTTGACAGAGGACTTCTGCTGTTCCATACAAAGTGCAAGAGTTGCATCATAGATTACCAGGAGAGGAAAACTAGCTAAAAAAAAATAGCAAAGGATTTTGCTCCTTCCTAAGAGCACCAGTCAAAAACTGTTACATTCTAACTACAAAAGACAAACAAAGAGATCTAATTTCAAATTCGAAGGCTAGATAATCTGGAAGCTGATTGGATATATGCATAAGTAAACTGGATTAGAAAAATAAATACTTCAGAGGTTTCCAGAAAAGTCTGTGACAAGTGCATCAGAACAAAATGTTTGAAGTAGCTCTTACCGAAATGGAGTTCAGCCCTCACTTGGACAGGAGGAAGAGCAGATTTCCATTCAAAATAGTTGGCATAGGCACTGAGTGGCTTAGGAAGCTCTGACAAGAATTTGCAAATCAATTCCTTATCCCAAGGGTTCTCAACAAGGACTTCATAGAAAAAAGAAAAATATTTAAGCCATAAGGAAAGTGTCATTTCAAAGTGGTACCACAAGAATCATAGAATGGCTTGGGTCAAAAAGGACCTCCAAGATCATCTAGTTTCAATCCCCCTGCCACAGAGCAGGCTGCCCAGAGCCACACCCAGCCTCACCCCGAATGCCTCCAGGGATGGGGCATCACAACCTCTCTGGGCAACCTGCTCCAGTGTGTCACCAATCTCTGAGTGGGAAACTTCCTGATAACGTCTAACCTAAATCTCCCATCTTAGTTTAAAACCATTTCCCCTTGTCCTGTCACTATCAACCCACATAAACAAGGGTAAACAAGCTTATACTTGAATAATTAATCTGTGCTTGTCCTTCCTTCTACTGCTTGTGTATAAGCAGGAATTTCTTTCCAGGAGCCACAAGACCTTGTGTAATGATCACCTTCGCAGCAGAACAAAGCATTACTCCAAGGACACAACACTGCTCTAATCTCAGACTTCACAGAAGAAAACCACAGCCAAGGCTCCATACCTGGAGGTTCACCAGTCCTGGCTGTCCTGTCCTGCTCAGTTCCAGACAGTTTTTCTTGGGAAGTCTTGTCCCCCGCAACAGATAAAGAATATTCAGCTCTACAATTGGTAGTCTGCTCGTGTAATTTGTGAGAAGCAGTTGCAGTGATGGCATTTCCTTGACTCTCTTCTTGTCTTGCAATGAGATTAAGAGCAGGGCTACATATTTAAGAAAAAACAAACAGCTTTTAATTGGCAGTACTGCCATGCCATTTTTACCTCTTCAGCAAATCAGAAGTACAAACACCTGTACTTGCTGCTTTTGCCATAACCTTAAGAACTCCGGGCATGGCTAGCCATATAAAGATAACAGCTCCTACAAGCTATCTACGTCTTTCACTTCAAGCAGCAAATGAATCTGTTCAAAGCCAATGGAGCCCAGCAGACTTATCAGCATCCCTTATTTGCTCATGATTCTTTCAAGCATTGCAATCATTGACTCCTTAATAATGCCTGCACATTGTTTCTGACAAAACATTCTGTAGAACAGCTCGCACTCCAAATCGAAGACACTTCACACACCAACAGCTCTGCTCAGCTGCTCCGACCTCCACGTTACTAACACTGAGAAAGGCACCCCACAACAGGAAGCACTCAGGCAGAACTGACAAGGTGAAGTTTGCCTTCAAGCGCACGTACTAAGTTCTCTGCTCAACTGTGACTTCACCTAATATTGAAAACTGCTCTTGCACCTCAGTGTGAAACGTCCACTACAAAATAAAACGCACTGTTGAGCCTCTCATGGAAACTCTTTAAAAAGACACTACGGGGAGGTTCAGACAGCCACCAATGCAATAATTAAGTTGGTGTAATCGATGAGTCAGGCCTTTGTCAAATGTGTCACTTTCAGCCACACATTCTGCAAACACTGTTCCCCCAGATGCTGCAGTAGCACTAGCAAATAGCTCTTATTGTGGCCTCCCAGGGACAGTAACAGATTTACAACATCCATACAATAGAGCACTTGATACCTGCGTTGTGTACCAGCAAACTGAAGTTCCACAAGCATTTTCATGGATATTATCACCATGCCTGGGTTCACACAGCTACACAAAGTGCTAATACATATGCTAAACAGAGTCAAGCTGATACCAATACATTAGCTCCAGATTACTTGGAGGACATGATCCAATTGCGACACAGCAGAGTTGCCTACCCCAGCATAAATTTGCATTGCAAGCTGATGCCCCGAAAATCTCAGCCAGTCAATGTCATACCTTAGCTTCTTAGTTCTTGCCTTCTTGTGCAGTTCCTCAGAAAACTCCAAATCCATTTGCTGCAAGTCATTCTTGGAAACTGAACAAAGGGAGTAGCAACAACAACACATGCTTATTTTGCCCAAAAGGCAAGCACATTTAGAGTATTATTTCCAACACAAGTCATACTGCAGCTGTGCAAGTTACTGAGGTATCACGAGAGCTAGAACTGAACAAGCCTATTTTAAAGTAGACAAAGGAAATACAGTAGCCTGACTTGTTTAGAAAAGGGTATTTCAGGACTGAGAGAGAGGTAGGGAAAAATAATCACCAAAGAAGGTGATACTGGGATTTCAGTCAACCATTTGACTCTTCTCAGACCCTCTTTTCTCAAACCCTCTGCAGAGGTTCAGATCAGAACAGTCAAAGGCTCTCTGGTACCATGCCACCTTATCTTTTTTGCTTCCAATTAAAAAAAAATAAATTGGAAAGCCTAAGTTCTGGGCC
The DNA here is from genome assembly GCA_023055505.1 of Callipepla californica brunnescens. Taxonomy (NCBI): domain Eukaryota; kingdom Metazoa; phylum Chordata; class Aves; order Galliformes; family Odontophoridae; genus Callipepla; species Callipepla californica. The sequence continues at coordinate 64,717,839 of JALIRH010000003.1, forward strand.
TGCCCATGCCCCTAGTTGCTGTTTTGCAGAGGATTTGCATTCAGAAGATGCAGCACCGGGAGCAACACCTGTGCTTCACTTGGCAAGGCCCACAGGGTAATGAGGGCACAGAAATGAAGGTGAGAAGCATTGAATTGGATGCTCTGAACCTGAAGCATTCACTGTTTTACCTCTGTCCTCCAAAGCTTGCCGTGAATGTACTGACAGGTAACTAAACGGTGTTGATACAAGCCGGGCAGCTTCTGTAAAGTCTCTTGTGTTGTTTGGACAGGAAGCTAATGTTTTATTAGTACATGATGCATTCCACACTATACAATCATCCTGCAAGAACTCCGGTGTCCTCGTCTCTTCCTAGACAGGAAAACAAACACACAGACTTAAGCCATCAAAACTCACCTGACAGATCAGCCCCGTAACATGCTAGCAGTCACTCTCAATAACAGAGTTGGCATGTGTCAGCATGCAAAAAATAAAGGAGTGGCAAGATAACCTAAATCACAGGCTTATATAGTTCTGTATCAGATCTGCATGTTTGCAATAATCAGCCACACAGTAAAATGCTGGACATTAAGAAATTGCCATAGTAGTGTGAAGAAGCCCAAAGTTTAAGCAGCATGAAGTTCAGCACTTCTCCACAGCTATGGAAAGTGCTGGTATTAGCACAACTTCAAGCAACTCTGGCTCCCTGTCGTTCCTTCCCTAACATAGATGCCAAATCTACACATCAGCCACAGTCTCATTTGTACTGGAAATAGAGGCCTCCCCTGTTAAGCTCCTAGCTTTCTGTTTTTGTTTTAAAGTGAAAACTGATGACTGAAAAAGCTCATCTCACTGGCAGGAAACAGACAGGAATATCTAGACGTTAATGAGGTAAGGGTGTGGCAGGACAGGGACAGAACAAATATATATTCCCTCTGACTACCTAAGTCCATTGCTGTCAAGGCTAATTCTTGCAATAAGATGGAAAAGTCACCTCTGTGCACTCAGTCATGGGACACTCTCCAATAGTTCTGAGCTCTTCTGTCTTTGTCTTTGGTGGCGGGATCCTGACAAAACAGGTACTTTAGAATTACTTTTCCCTAGAAACTTGTCAAAGGAGACAGATAGTAAGACAGACAAGTAAAAAGAAACCCATTTGTGCATAACCTAGAGAAGCTGCAGTAGCTCAAAGAAACAAGCTATCCACGCTTGTCCAGAAAATTAAGGATCTTAAGTGCACTGCCCAAAACAGGAAAGTTGCGTAATTCTACACAGAAGCAACTGCAGCTTTCTCATGCCACTTTCCCACAGCTGACACTGATTTTACTCAAGTCAATCCTCATATTGCAAATACAGAGGCAGAAAAATTGTACATGTAGACTGGATTCTATTCCATACCTTCTTAATAAGCCTAACTCAGTTGTTACTTTTCTCTCCTTACCTGTTGTTCTCCTTCTCATCTTCATCTTCAAAGATAGAAAACATAGGTACCACAGGGGCGACGACATTGGCTTTCAAGGTTCCATCATGATCTTCAAAAGAAAAGATTACTAATCTTCACCCAATGGAGATAACAAAAATTCACATTTCCCCCCCTAATCAAAAAGGTGATGGGACTGAATTTGTAGCTATTCTTCCAGGCTATTGCTCTTATCTTTCACGTCAGGCATGGATATGCTAGAGCAATGCACCTAGTAGTAGCTATGATGCTTGCTTTGAGGAAGGTCAGTAGCTTGATGAAATAAGTTGGAGGCATATGAAGCTCAGGCAGAAACTTGAAGAAAACAAAGCAGATGGACAAAGCAAACACACATGTGATTGACACAAAGTAAGATATGTGGTCATGGCTATGTTCAGCTTCACCAGGAGCACCTCCAGCTCTGCCACTCAGCTGGGCTTTCCTATAAACTCTTAGAAATGCGGAAGATTTCTCCATCTCAGAAGCAAACTACCCAGGAATACATAAGCTTTCTTGGCTGCACATGGCTGGTTGCAAAATATCTCTGGACATACTGCTGCCTGAAAGCCAGGCAGTGACTTACAATCTTAGCTATTACACATAAGCTGAAGACCCAGGCTAGCACCAGTCTGCAAAATGTTTTAGAAAAAAAATAACCTTAACTCTTTAAGTAGCAGCTGTGCCCTCTTCAAAGTTAAGGCTTTCAATACCACTGAAGTATCTACAGGGAATGTTAACCAGCTGCTAGCAGTAAAGTACTCCTGCCTTCCTTAGACTAACATCCAGAATCTTCTCAGTAAATTCATCAGCAAGTTAAGAAGGAGCTTCTTCACTCTGTTCCTACTTAAACTTTTTACCTTAGAATTATGAGGACTGGTGAGTAAAGGAGTGAAACCTCATGCCCCCCACCCCCTCCCAAACAAACAAAAAAAAAAAAGAGCACATGCCGCTTTTGCAGAAAAAGGCTTCAAATTGCTCCTCGCTTTCTTCAAGAGGAGATGGTTCAGGGAAGACGGGTGTTTGAAATACATCCATTAAGAATCCTAAAAAAAAAAAATTAAGAAAAAAAAAAAGACCATCACCCAGCAGAACATAAATTGTCAGAGTTTCTCCACAGTGCAGTAGTCAAATCAAATGCTAATTAATTATTACAATTCTTAGCATTTATCAAATACCAACGATCAACTATTTCTTGTTACTTCATTTGAACACTCTGTACAACTGAACAAAAATAAGATCAGAGTTAGGCAATGACTTTTTCATTCATAAATCTCTCAAAGATGAGATTTCAAGTTCTCCTGAAGGAGCAACTTCTTTATCTTACTAGAGATTGGGATAACTAGTGGACACCACAAGCTCTGCATTCTTAAACGCTCCAGTGAAACTAACACATCATTGCAAATGCTTACCCAGTGCTTCTTTTGTATGGACTGTTGGGGAAGGCTGCACTTTGAATGGTGTTGCCTGCATTGCTCCTCCCAGTGAGGTGTTTGGTGTAGCTTGAGAAGCATTTCCTGAAGCAAAGGAAGCATTTCCAGCTCTAGATACTGGAAAAGAAAACAATGAAACTACTTCTGAAGTAACCTGGGATCATTTACTAACATTTCAGTAACCAGCAAGAGAAATAAACAAGAGCAGAATGAAAACTCATGAGGTTTTGGAGAGCAGATTTTGGCTTTTTGGGCTCCCAAGGGAGATTACCCTGGAGGGCAGAAGGGACCTTGGACAACCAAGACATCATTCTCAACTCACAGGAAAAATCCTTTCTGACACAGTGAGTCAAGCAGGCAGGAAGCCAGTAAGGACTCAGCAGAACTCAAACAAAAAAACACAGAAATTGGGAATAGGGACTGGATACACAGAAAATATAACGAGAAAATGCCCAGATGTGCAGGGGTAGAGGAAAGAAGCTGAGCTAGGATTGGAAGTAGCAAGAGATGTGGCAACAAGTGCTTCTTGTACAAAAAAACTAGGGAAACTGAGGAAAGCAGGCTCACTACTCAGTGGGACAGATGACCTAGCAAAAGATGACATGGAAAAGAGTGTTTTGCCTTCATTCTTGCCCTAAGGCCTGTCTCCAGGCCTTGGAAGGCTCTGGCAGAAAGCTGAGGAAGGAAGCATTACATGCGAAGCCTAGAGCTCCCAGACAGACAAGGTTAGTTTGCACGAGGCTAGTGAAGTATAAACAGCCCACAAGCACGAGCAGTTGTAAGGTCTACTGATCATTTCCAGTTTTCAGTCTGTTTCTGTCTGTGTGAGTCATCATTTCAGCCAGGTTACAGTTGTATTTCAGCATTTTGGGCTCATTTCTCTGCCACATCACCTCTGCAGGTGAGTAGTGGAAGAAAAAACACGCTCCCAGCAATTTGCCTGCTTTAACCTGAGAAAAATCCCCTCCCAAGGACAAATAATCATTTAGCCACTTAAAAGATGGCACCCCAAAACAATTAACAAAAGGCTTATCTTTTCTCACAGTTCACTAAAACCAATAGCTATTGGTGGTGATCATGACCAGTACCAATGCTCGTTGAGAAGGCAAAAATGTCAGCAACAGACAACTATTAAAACTCCCACAGAAACTTGGTCTAGGTCCACCAAAACCAAAATGCTACATGCTATTCATCCCCAGTCAGTACAGACATAGCAGCTACACTGGTCACTGTCAGAACGTATTACCTTCCACATCCATGCAAGTAGTTAGTCCAGTGGATGATGTCTTTTTAGAGTGCCTTCAAATAAAAGATTAAAAATCATTAGCTTGAAATAAATGACTTCCTTTACATTCCAAGACTTAATAGTAAAATGCTTTAAGCAGCAAGAAGGCTTTCCCAAAATCTAAAATGAAGAAAACATCACAGAGACATCAGTGATCCTGCAGCCTTTCCCACAAAGGACATGAAAACGAAGTCAAAAGAAAACTTTAGAGATTGACCTGCCCCCACTCTGTCCAAGATTCTCACACAGTTGCTAATTGTCAAAACCAGAAATGGAGCAGAGTCCTTTGAAAAAACACAGCCATCAAATATTCTTCTTGGATACTTCTTTGCCTCCAAGTAAATCCCTGACATAAACAAGTGACAACCAGTTCCATTTCTTCCTGTTGGTCAAGTCTCCTCAGACACACTTATTTCGCACACCTAGGCTTCTCCCCCTGACACTAAACTGTTTCTTTTATTAGCTGTCATATAAACCAAAACATGAAAAATAAATACAAGCTTTTTTTCCTTCTCCAGAGACCTTAGGAGCCAAGATGTAACATCTGGGATTTGCATGAACTAAGCACATTCCAAAGTTTATTTCGGGCATGTCAGGGACACAAATGCTGAGTAATCACTTTGGTAATGCACTGAATTTACTCTTAGTTAACTAAGACACGGGCTCAAAGGGATTAAAAAATGAAATGAGGACCATAACTTTAAGTTTGACCTATGTCTTCTAAATGCTGGGTTCCACAAGCTAATTTAGATTTTTCCATTTTTAGATTTTTCCATTAGAGGAAGAAAAAGGCTGCCTTTGTTTTTTTCCCCCCCAAGTTAATTCTCAGCTTCAAGTAAAGATACAGAAGTCTAGACAATCTGCAGAGCGAGAATTAGCCTGCTCATACATACTCTTCTCTGGTGCTCCACTGAACAGCTGAGTCAGAATGTGCCCGTTCCTGGGCTGAATTACTGCATGGAGGGTCTACCAAACAATTCTGGACTTCTCTAAGCTCTCGTTGAGTTGTGATTGTGTCCTTCTTGTACGTTGCTTTCATCAAGGAGGCTGGTGTCATCCAGTGGCCAGCTGGTTTTGCTGACTCCAGTGTAAGAGATTTTGACAACAAAGTACTTGACTGAGGCTGGTCTGGTACCGGACCTTGCTGTGGTTGCAGACCTGAGCTTTGGCACAATGCCACCCTGTTCTCCTGGAGAGCTGCACTGAGTGCCACATGTGGATGTACCTTTAGAAACAAGAAACGGTCTTTTAACCCCCAGAGGCCCCGCACATGTACAACCATCGCCATTTTGCATAACTCATAACTGCTGCTCACTTTTGAGAGAGCATTCAGAAGCTAAAATCAGTCTTTGAGGTCTATATTTCAAGTTATACCAGGTATCTATGCTAGTCAGACACAGCAGCCTTGACTTTTAGATATGGTTAACACAATACTCCAGTTACCATCTAAAGCACAGTTAACTTGTTAAGACATAGGTTTATGACGAGTGCTCCTACTGATCATAACACACACTCACCACTGTCTTATTTGGTGCAACAGATGTTGTAGATGCTGATTCCAGCCTAGTTTCCTCCAAGCTTTTGGTGAGCTGAGTGAGCTGTTCCAGCTTCTGCTGCAGGGCTTGCAGTTCGAGGACAGCTGCCTCTTTTCTCCTCACAAACTCCTTCTCTTCCTCTTCTAAAGAAGAAATATTGATGTCATTAAACAGTTAATTTGTTTGTTTTGCTTACAAAGTTCTAGGCTCAAGAAGAGAAAAATCCAGGGATGAGTTTAAATTCTAAATAACAACATCCAGCTAGCTTAGGAACTCAATCCTTGAAGAACTTGAATTCGAACACCATTACACTGCAGTTGATTGGCACGTTAACTGATACGTCAAGCTTACTCCATCCTGGTTCTGAACAGGGATGATATCTTGGGCTTTCATAAAGTTTTTTGGCTTTAACAGAGAGTTAGAAAATTTGTGAGTACAGACAGGTACTAAATCTCCAAAAAGATGAGAAAGCTTTAGAAATGAAAGCTTTAGAAATGGCCAGATGGAAATGGAACAATACCCTGTTCTTTTTGTCTTTTGAAGCGCTCGAATTTCTTGAAGTATCGGTTGGCTCTCAGCTCCTCAAACGAAAGTTCAGAGCCTTCACAAAGGAGCAGGTTTTTATCATACATTGCGACCTGCTTGCATTCAACAGCTGAAGACGACGACGACGTAGGAAGAACTTCAGATTTAGAGATGTATGTAACACACGTTCTGTGAGGAAAAATAAGAAAAGTTTCATTTCAGCTCATTAGTTTTCTTCTAGATGTTAATTTCCCCCACAGAGAACTGTCGTGTTATTTTTTCCTTTTTTAAACTTACACTCGTTGTCTTCCTTCAGAAGAGCAGGACTGAGTACCAGCAGAATCAGGACCCTGAAGTTGCAGAGAGAGGAAGAAAGAAATCCAATATTATAGTTAGCCATACATTCTGTCAAGACTAGCAAGCAGGAAGTGCCTAAGATTTAATTCTAATTGAAGAGGTGGCAACTCAGGCCACGAGCATAGCAGCAACAGATCACAAAGTTATACAAGTTGTAAGAGCTTGAGAAATCTACTCCTGAGGAATTAGCTGTATAACAGTTTGCTGTAATCTCAGACCCTTTGGAAGATGAGCAAGACCCCAGAGAATCCAGACAGATGTAGATCTGGAAATGGCAGTCCTCAGAAGGATTCTGGGACTACCTGAACAGATGTTTTATATTTCAATATAATAGGAGTATATAAGTTAGGGGATCGCTTGAGTTGTTAAGAATGGACTGGACAGCCCCCTCCAACTTCCTACTTTGACAAGCTATCCGATTTCAGGGCTAGGGAACAGGTAGCAAGTCTGGTAGCTTTAACATATTCCATCATCCCACAACACCTGTCAGTACTGGCAGGCAATACCCCCTAGACCACACTTCATCTTATTGTGCCACCAAAGGCTGTGAAGAAGTGTAACCAGCTCAGAACAACACCATTGCATTCTGGTGCTTATCTAAGATGGGTTACAAGTGGCATAGTTTCTTTTCTGGTTTTATTTTGTGGAAGGGAGCGAAGGAAGAAGACTAAAGGGTGACAGAATTTGGACTCCATATATGACTAAAATTTCCACTAGATATGAATACAACTATATTCTGGTTTTCTCATTCAGTGACACTCTCCAATCTAAATGTTAGATGAGTGTTCCAAACTTCCCTTTACTAATTTACATCCCAAGTCTGTTACCTGATTCCTGCACGTGTACGCCACATCGTTAAGCGTAACACCTTTTTGAGGAGACATTTGATTTTCAGCATTTGAAGTTTGAAGTGGTTTCACAGTGGCGGCACCTGGGATAGATCATATTGGTTTGTATTAATGAGCAGTAAGATCTCTCATCTATTAATAACTTCAAGCATTAGAAAACTGACACTTCATGTGAACACTTAAGGAAACAGAAGAACACTAGCCACTAAACTAGCTCTGAAATCTAATGAAAGCCCTCTGTTCAGTCTTTTACAGTGCACATTATCACATTCTCAAAGATAATAATGCTATCATTTTCAGTATCAATGACAGAACACTACCCAAGTCTGGTAAGGAGCAGTTCACCACCAAGTTGAATCTGAAGCTTTGTTATTATATTTTAATAACTTATTACTTCAGAACTCTAATTTTTGAGCTGCTACTGAAATTACTTCTTATTCCAATTACTTATACGACCAACAACATAAGGATTGTATTGAAATTGCAAGATCTGAATCTTCAGTTTGCTTCAGTGAAATAAACCTCTGCTGGACGCTTTGACATCTGAATGTTTAAGAATAGAATCAACACAGCAGGTTTCCTGTGCAGAGCTCTATTAACTGGAGATCCACTTAGAGATCAGATTAGCTGAGAGAAATGAAGCACGCAACAGCTTCCTTCACCATGACAAAACTCACTGATTGAGGTAAAAGATTAATTTTTGGTACACCTCACAGGCAAATACCTGTAGCCTTACCTTGCAGAGGAGGATTCCAAGGGTTATAATTCTGCAGCCAGCTAAATTGCAAGAAACATCAGTTGTTATTAAGTAACCTGCTCCCCATCCATTCGCACCCCCCCCCCCCCCAGGAACCTTTGATTTCTTTAAACAACCATACCTCTGCTATAGCACAGCAATTCTAACTAAGGAAAACAACAACAAAAAAAACCCACACCGCCACCCGCAACTGAACACTTATTCAAATATTTAAATAATTAAGAGGTGCTCCAGAATTACCAGTACAGCTGTTGCAGGTTCTCTTGTGGTTGTGCCTGGTTGCGAAGTCCTTTCTGAACAACAGATACTGCACACTGTATGAGGCCTTCCTTTACAAGCTGCTGAGCCCAAGCAATGTAGAAGGCAGAGGCAGTTGTACCAATTCCCTGACCACACAGGTAGTCGAAATACACACAGGGAGGATTGACAAACTCTGCCTGCACAAGACACACAACCCATTAGCTCTTTCAAAAAGATCCAAGGAAATCATGTGCAAAGCAGAATAACAGATTCTTATTTACCATAGCAGGAAAGCATTGTTTTCTAAAGATGCAAATATTTGGTAGATAAAATACCTTTCATAAACTAAACAGCTTAATAAAAAGGCTTAAAAAGCCCAACCGAATACATATTACCCTTCAACAAGATCGGAAAGATCTCAGCACTCTTAATGAGGACAAGATTAGTATTTCAAGCCACGTTCCTGAAGGGTCCTTTTCCTCAATCCAGACTTACCTGTGCTGTAGGAGTGGAATAGGACAAACACCTGTTCTGTGTACAGTGTAAAACACATTGAAGTGACCAGGTCACAATCAGCCAAGCTACACATAGAGGTAACCACATATATATATATTTAATACGGGTGAAAAACTATCATTAGTTATTATTAATCCAACAATAACACTGTGAAGGGAAAGCTCCTACAATTAGGTGTAGCTGGGGAGATCTTGGGTGAAAAGCATGGTAACCTGAGCATTTCTCTCTGTATAGCTGGAGGACAGATAAGGCTGGACTAGGAACAAAATCATCTTGTTAATTAAACCCTAGCTTCAAGGATGACATTATAAGCAAAATCTGTGAGAAACTGGTGATGCTGTAGGAGGAAGGACCTGTCTGACACGGCAGAACAAGCTCCGTGCTGCCTCCCTAGCCAGGCAAGTAAGGCTGCGAGACACAGACTTTAGGGAACAGCAAGGGAGCAGGGTGGAAAAGTCTTTGGCTGTCCCCTCTCATCCTATGGCTGTTCCCTGGGAGCAGAGGCCGGCCCCACCTCGCACAGTCTCCTTTCAGGTCGCTGCAGAGAGCGATGAGGTCTCCTCCAGACTGAACAGCCCCATTCCCTCAGCAGCTCCCATCACACTGTGCTCCAGACCCCTCCCAGCTCTGCTGCTGGTAGGGTAAGCAACCGTGGGCCAAGAGGGAATGCCCCCCCCCCCCCCCAAGGATCTGTATGCAAACACACACGACTTAGGAAGCCAAGGAACTACAGCTGCCATCGGCCACAGCACTACCAAGCAGGACGGCTCTAACTACGCAGGACAGCCGCGTTTCCACGAAAGCTCACACCTACCAGCTTAATGCAGCGGTCCACGAACCTGCCATCCTGGTGGTACCTGCCGTCGGCCAGAAACGCCTTCAGGAGCTGCTCCAGGAGGCGAGGCAGCCGCTGCTTCCTCTCCTGAGGCGGGAGAGAGCCCTCCACCCACCGCACGTACCTGCGACGAGAAGCGGCAGGTCAGCCACACGCCGAGCACCGCGCGCGGCCGAGCCGCCCGCACACCCACCTGTCCCACGGCTCCAGCGGGTCGCTCCCTCGGTAGTCGCGGATCTGCGCCTCGTAACTGCTGTAAAACAAGCAAGGCTCAGGCCGGGCCCGTCCCGCCCCGCCCGCTCCCTCAGCGCCGCACTCCGCTTCCCGCCGGGCCCCGCTCACCGCGCGGTCTTCTCCTCATCCATCGCTGCGCCGCCCGCCTCAACCGCCGCCGATTTAAACTCGCCGCGCATGCGCGGCGCGGCACTGCGCTGCACGCCCATTGGTCGAGCCGCTCGGCCAATCCCGCTCACCGCCGCCGCCAAGCCCCGCCCCCCTCTGCTTCTCGCTGCTCCGTGGGTGCGTAACGCGTTAAGCGGTCCCACGCGGGATTGGGAGCCTGGACTGGTCCGTGGTTGGAAAGAGATATAGATGGACACAGGCAGAGGGTTGGGGGCCGTGGCTCTATGCCCACGTGGAGGCACACGGCAAGCAGCAGCCCCCTCTCGGGCTCTTTGACATCCTTATCAATGAACATAAACAGAAGCATTGAGTGCACCCTCAGCATTTTGTCGAGGACTGCTGCCCACCCACCCCTGGAGGTGCCCAAGGCAGCCCACAGCAGAGAGTGGAGCTCAGCAATCACCATTCTGTGATTCTATGAGGATCTTATCCCATCTTCAGCTCCCACGTTCGAGAGTAACCCATTACTGATGAGCACAGGCCATGGTCAAGGGCTCTGCGTGGCAGCAGTTTGTCACACAGCATACCCAGCCACCTCCCATCATTAAACAATAACGGCTGTTAATGATTAACTACTAAACTTAATGTAGTAACAAGAACCGTTTAATGCAGCTTACTTTGCTCCATATATATGCATATAAAAGTGCTGTTATACAAGATTCCAGTTATAAGGAATAGGTACTTTGTAACATACTGAATACTGCACTTGACTTGCACACTCAGATACACAAACCCTCCTTCCACGCTCCTGCGAGAGCATTTCCAGTTTCAACATTTATGTGAGACTTTACATGAGATAAAGCTCCTTTACGTGACAATGCCATTTCCAGCATCAGCTGGCCCTTCAGCTGTTTAATCTCATCCATGATGTACCTGACCACAGTGACTGAAGGCAGCCAGCCAGAAAACATGCTGGAGAGCTGCGCAGCTGAGGATTAGCTCCTCCTTGTCGACCCCTGTTTTTGCCCCACGTTACACAGCTCTTTCAGAAGTAAGATCACCAGGTACAGCAGCAGCAGCAGGGGACAAGTTCAAGATCTCTTCAAAAGAAAGGCCTTCATCTTCAAGAGGTATCTCTGCCTCAAACATACGCTGAAGCAGAGCATCAACTGTCCTGTACCCTGGAGGAGGCAAAAGAGAGTCACTGTAGGGATTCATGCCTGTTTTTGCAGAGTAAGTTAGACCTTAATAGAGCTCTTACTCAAAGGCTGCTCCCACTGTTTTAGACTACAGAGGCAAGAAAACAAATGCCTCAATTGATATTTACTGGTATTTTATTCCATTTGCTTTCCAACACTTTGAGTACTTGTAAAGAATAGGCTCTTGTTTTAAAGTTGTCCACATTTCCTTCAGTGGATTTGTGATCCCAGCCAGCTGGGAAACTGAGAAGCACGCGTTAGGGGAGCTGCTAAGGTACAGCAGCAAATCTGGTGTAAGACAAAGTAGGCGTTAAACTAGAGGAAAGGAGCAGACAGTCACTCCATGACCTAAGCCAGGAGGAGTGCAGAGTGCATACAGGAAGGAGATAAGTAGAAGACAGGCTTCTTGGCAACTGCAGGACCTCAGGCACCAAGGCAGTGTCTTCACAGACTGGTTACTGAAGACAAACATGCACTGCAACAGAGAGAAAGAAACACTGCTCCAGAAGTAAAAAAGAAACAGCAATCAGAGTCCACAGTTCCCTACATATCTCTAGCCAAGTTTTGCTGCTTTTATGACTCAAAGAAAGCAGAAGTGACTGGGAACCTCCTCAGAGACAGGGTAAGTAACAGGGACAGTTCAGAGCCTTGGTTTCTTAAGCAAAAAAACAAACAAGACATAATGGCAGCAGTCAGCACACCTTTAAGCCTGTAGGGCAACACTTACGCTTGGAGGCAATTTTAAACACCAGCCCTTTAGGCTGTGACTTCATTCCACCTTCCCCCTCAAGGTCATTGTCAGCACTCTCCATGTTATCAAGGAGTTGTTCATCCTGGAGTGCCTCCCTGCACAGGAAAGATCAGAAATTATCTTAAAGGGGCCCATGTGTACACAACAACAATAGATTTCCTTGGACAAGGCAAGCACCGCAGTCATACTGTCAGCCTTCAGCACATCTCCTGCCCTGGATGGTATTCTAAGGCAGGAAAAGCTCAGTGAGGCAGATACTTCTATAAGCTCCCACCTCCAAGTGGGAAGCAAGTAACTTTCTGCTACCAAGACCTAAGGTAGCAATAGATTAGCAAGATCTTTGTGACAAGGAAGAAGAGTCTCAGTTCATACTGAGAGACAGGAGAAAATATTCTCCTGCAATCCCACTGCTCTCACTGGAGTTGCCAAGCCAGCCGCATCCAGCACTACTGTTTAAAGGGGCTTACTTACTCTTGAACTCCCATTCCCAGCTCCTGGATTTTCTGCTCAATGGCTGTCTCCACTTCACTCTTCTCTAGGGAGTACTCCACAAAGAAAGCTTCCAAGATAAATGACACAAAGATACTGAAAGAAATGAGAAGCAGAATTACACAGCAGCCTTTCCTTACTGGAATCCCTCCAGCTTTGGGCATCTACTACTCTAATTAGACAGGCTCATAGCCCAGCTCTGGGTACCAGAGGCTTATAGTAATGTCTGCTGGAGAAGATGAGCTCTAAGGCAGAGCACCACTCAGTGCAGTTAACAATTCTTAACTCTTAAGAGCTAAGAACCCCAAAGAGAGAGGCAGGGTGTGTGTCAAAGCAGCACACCATGCATGATCCTGGGATCATCAATACTGCTCTAGCAGGGGTCAGAGCCCCTCTTCACTCCACTAAGGATAAGAGAAAAATCAAAAACTTACTTGACAATAATTATAACCATCACAATGTGGAAGGCAATGAAATAAAGCTTCACAGGCTGAGCAGTCACGTTGGCAAATCCATTGGCAAAGAGTATAAAGAGAATTAAGGGCAAGATTGCTGAAGGAGAAGATCTTGCTCTACAGTAGTGCTAAGGGAGGAACCAGATAATGCTCACTATCAGTAGCATTCAGGAGGAAGGGAGGAACAAGGTACTGTGCAGGGAACATGTCTCTGCTTTGGTCTGACACTAAATGCACAGGTAAACTCAATACAAAGGGAAAAAAATACTGCTTGGGGAGAGGGGAAACTGTTCACAAAGTTCCAGTTCATGACATTCCACTGCAAACAAAGGATATCATGCCACTGATTGACTACAGTAAGCTCCATCAGAACAATGAAGGAAGATGCAAAGTTGTTGAAGTTGTTCTTGCAGTACTTTCCACGGGCAAACAAAGAATCCTTGAGAGCTGGGTTTCCACATTCCAAGGCATAAGGTGCATTTGAGTTTGCAGGGAAGAACTGGATTTTCCCATGGAATAACTCCATGCCAATTATAGCAAATATACAGTACACAACCTGAGAAAACAAACACCATTACAGGCTTCTCCAGTGAGCAGGAAGCCCCACGGCATATTTAAAAGCTCCAGCAGAGTTTCCAGTTCTTACAGATACGACAGTCTCCTGAGGAGTAGCATAGTCTAACAGACCCAGACCCAGCCCCCTCAAAAGCAACTACTTGACATACTCTTGCCTAAAACTGTGGACCAAACACACAAAAATGAAACACTTCCAAGTCCTAAGAGGAAAATCTATTTTTAAAGAGTGATTTTTATAAGACAGTGTTTTCATTCAGCTTCTTGCTGAAACCATAATTTGATTCCTTACAGTAACTGTAGCTCAAACCACACAGAACATGGAGGACATCATGTACTGGCAATCTCTGACCTGGCAACTAGCAATAACCCAATCTCTCTGCACATGTAAAGATGTGCCATAACTAAGAATCACATGCACACTTACAGTTTCAGTGGCCCCAATACCCAAACGCTTGCATTTATCCTCTTGAAAACCAGATGCGTGTGAGACTTAAACACATTCCTGATAAACTGAATGCTTGGAGCTAAGATACCAGGTTTTCTTACCAGAGTCAGCCCTCCAAACGTCAACATGGTTGGTACAATGTTTATCAGCGTGTTCATGATGACTCGGAACCTACAGCAAATAACTCATGATAAAAAAGCCTCCTCCCTCAATAGGTATTAAGCTCATGCTTACTTTCTACATCCCATCCAACATGAATTCCCCTCCTGTCCTTATTTATTGCTGCAGAGAGGCTGCAGCAGCTGGGTTCATCCAAGGCAAGTTGAGACAAAGCTTTGGGATGTTTTCTTGTATTGCAATGATCGATCTAAAGCAGCCCCACAGAGCAGTTAGTTTATGCCAGCCTAATCCAGCTTGCCCCACAGACACATCCCTACCCCATTCTGTTCATCACCTTTGAATGCTGTCAACAATCCTTATTAGCCTGAGGACCCTTAGTATGAAGACAATGTCCAGGATCCGCTGACTGTTATACTTTGTAGCTGAGAAAAAGAAAAAAAATTTTCTTCTGAAAAATAAGCAGCTAAGTGTAAATATAAAGCATGTTCTTACATTTGTTTGCATTTTGAGTGTTTAACAAGGACATAACTCTTACAGGTACTCCCCAGTGGGAAGAAAAAAAAAAACAAAGAACTTGGTTCTTAGAAACTCTACAGGAATTCCATTATCCTGCCTAAAAGCCTCCCAAGACCAAGATGATGTCAAAAGACAACTCAAAACCACTGAGTCTCCCAGATGCATGCAGGCTGCTTAAGCTGCACTTACTAGATTTCAGGGTGGTATTGAGTATCGTTGCAGTCAGGGCAGCAAAGATGATGAGGGTATCAAACCTGCATGAGGGAAGGCAGCGCTGTTAGATTTGTGGGTAACACAGAATGGGCGCTAAAGCTCCTGCATAACATACATGAGAGGAAGAAGGCTCACTACTTTTGTGTGGCAGACAGCCCTGCTACATCTCAGACGTATATGCAATGAAGAAAGATGGGAAAGCTTTGTTTAGCTAAATACTTTCGCCTGCCCAGACACTATTTTCATTCACAGCAGTTACATTTGACTGGAGCTGGCAGAGGCAGAGAACAGCAAACTGTAAGACAGGAAAGAGTACTCTGACCTCTCATTCATAACTCATTTTAACTGCATCCCAGAACATGAGTTGTCTCTGGAAACCTATCTCCCCAGACTTTGACAAGCTGAACACAAAAGAACTCACCATAACACACACTCACCAGTTCCAGAACTGATTTTTGCCAAAGAACGCCCTTGGTTCATACGTGTATATTTTCAGGAGTATCTCAATAATATATAAAGCAAGAAAGACCCACTCTGCATAAGAAATATAAGGGCTTTCCTCATCCAGAGCAATGAAGATTGCATTTATTAGAATGATCACATCATAAGTCCAAACAAATCCCCTGCAAGCAGAGAGGAAAACAAACAAACAAACAGCAGTCAGCTCACCACTCCACTCAAGAAGGTAAAAAAAAATTAGTTATTTCAGGAGTTCTTCGCCCCCTCCCTCTGACATTATGATTTAGGTAACTATCCATCAGCTTTCGCAAAACCTGAGAGTTTTGGAAGTTACTGTGGAGTTTAGGTTTACTCTAAGTAAACAGAGCACAGCCTTCAAGGTATACCACTGTCAGTACATTCAGCGTTAAGCTGTCAAATCTATTACAACTGGATTTCCATCAAGTCAAGTAGCACTTATGAAGTAGAAGATCTGGACAAGTGAAACAGAAGTTCATGAATAAAACTGGGAGAAGATGGGTATGCTACAATCAGAGGGAACTGAATAAGGTGGGAAGGTGGACAGAGAGAAGTCTCATGTCCAAATGGAAATGCAAAGTCCTGCTGCTGGGGAAGACTGGGAGGAAGGCACCTGGGCCAACTGAAAAGCAGCTCCGCAGAGCACCTAGCCAGCAGTGCACGGAGGAGTGTAGTGGTTGACATGCTGAACATGAGCCAGCAATGCACCCTGGTGGCAAGGGCGACCAACAGCATCCTGGGCGACCTCAGTACAAGCGTTGTGAACAGGTCAAAGGCCGTGAATTTTTCCCCTCATAAACACTGAAGGCCACATTTGAAGTGCTGTGGCCAGATCTGGGCTCCCCAGCATGAAAGACTGGGACATACTGGAGCTAGCATGGTAAAGGGACACAAAAACCAACTAATGAATAGAATAGCCTGTCACACACTGTTGAGAAACCTGGTAATGTTCAGCCTGAAGAGGAGAAAGTTTTGGTGGGGGCAGGGAGGGGGGTAGGGCTGGGAGTCTTTATATGTATAAATACCTGATGCAAGGGTGTAGAGAAGATGGAGCCAGACTCTTCTCAGTGGTATCCAGTGAAAGCACAAGAGGCAATAGGCACAAATTGAAATACATTTAAACAAGAAAAGCTTATTTCCTTTTCCTTTTGACCATCCTCAGTTTAAAGGACTGGATCAGGTTGCACAGAGGTTGTGGAATCTTTTCTTGCACATACTCAAAACTCAACTGGACACAGCCTTGAGTAACCTACTCTATCTGACCCTGCTTGGAGCAGGGAGGTTACAGACTACCTCTAGAAGTCCCATCCAACTTCAGTTACTTTTGCATTCCTGAGAAAGGAAGCATAGCAGTAGCAGCTCACAGAACCAACTTAGTAAGCTGATAAAACAATGCAATGCAGCTTCACAGCAGAGACTTCTGACTTCAGATAGTCACCTTCCAGCAAAGCCTTCAACTGGTCCTTCTAGGCAGACCATAAAATGCTCCCTGCTCTCAAGGAAAGCTATTTAATTCTTCTTTTGGTGAGTGTAATGAGAAGAGCCACCAACAGCCAAGTCTACTTTCTCCACACCTAGCAAAGGTAGGCTAAGAGCAGTTGATCCACAGAGCACTTCTGAAATCAGAACCCCCCCAGTTTGCCTGAAAGGAGTTTGCACTTTTCAGCATGACACCTAGAAGAGCATTTACTTACAACAGTACTACTCTGCAGTGCTTCACATGTTAGGAGCTGCTTACTCCACTTACCTGTGCCTAACCACGCTGCGCAGGAACTGACTCACCGCTGACCTGTACACACGAGGCATCCACTGCCCCAGTGGGTGGCTGCGTATTTTCAGGGTAATCACCTGGATGTTGAGTAGATCTGCCAGCTGAACAAAGGACTTCTTGTCTGCAGCAGGGAGACAGCACTAAGCATCAGTCCACTGTCATTTAAGAACAGCCCTGTGCACATAAGTTGCAGCAATCTGGACTCAGTATCTCTACAGCCAGCAAGGCACAAGCCAAAGAGGTACCCACCACAAAGCAGGTAGAATTCAGTGCTCACAATTCCTCTGCCCCATTCCTGACAGACTGGCTCAAAGCAAGGCCAAAAAAACAACAAAAACTTTTTATGATCTAGCATGATGAGACTGACCCATCTCTCCCAGACTACACAGAGCAAGTGGCTCTAAAAGAACACGTGGAAGACACGCTGTTTGGAGGAATCCACTAACAAGGGAAGTTGTCTTTGTGTCCTGTGCTGAGAACAGGAAAACCCCTTCTTCATCGGGAACTTGGCCTGATGACAAAAGACTGTGAATAACTGCCCACAGCATAGAGCACAGGCACAAAGAACAGGATTACTTGAGTAATCTGGAGAGGGAAGTAAGCCCCCCTCGATCCATTACATACCACGAGTCCCAGCAGCAGAACCCTGGAACCAGGCTCCTGCCCCCAGGCTCCCTCCCAGCCCCCAAGCACAGTGGGCCCCACCACTCACCTATGAAACCCTTCTGCTCATCATCCGAGATGCGTAGCAACAACTCTCTGTGAGAGTTGCTGATATCAGGAGCCACCAGCTTGACAAGCTGCTTCCACTTGGCTTCTCTAACCACAAACTGTGTTCCCTCCTCCTCCTTCAGGAGGTTGAAGGCCTCTATCATCTTGCGTCGCTTCATGTAAGCAAGCGTACGGATCTCATTCTAGAAAGAACACCAACATTCAGGCAGCTTCAGTCACCCTTCCCCCTTTGTTCATCTCACTTCCCTAGCACAGATTAATAAGAACAAGTCTAGAGTGATATTAGACTCAATGCACAGCACAGTCAATGAGAAATGCCATTTAACAGGTAACCACAGGCCTCTGCAGGGATCATTGGATTGCTTACTGTTGGGAGATGCACAAACGGAAGGGAAGACAAAGGATAGCATCTAACAGGAAGGAAATGAGCCAATATCTTTCAGTGATCACAGAATCCACACACCTGCAGGTCACACAAGCAAAGAGGATATATCCACACAGACTTGCCATCTATAAGGGAATACCGCTGACATCAGGGTAGAGATCCTTCTCTGCATGAGATTATAAGCAGGCTAAAGAACCTCGTAACCCTGGGAGGCTGTAGCCTTGGGAAAAAGCCTAACAGATTGCTTACTAGATAGGAGAGTCAATCCCATTGCGGGGTACCCAGGAGCTTCCAGCTCTCACCCTTTGATCACACCTATCCAAACTGCCTATTCAGCTGGTGCAGAAGAAGCAAGAGATCAGGTTACTTCAAGCTTCCTTTACATTTCCCTTGCTGTAAGAGTTCATTGCAGAAAAAGCATGCTGTGTACTTATAACCAACTGAAAAAAATCAGCATGGAAGCAGTTTCCTTTGCTAGAACTAATCCTTTAAACAGGCATAACAGACATACACCTCCTACCTGTTTCAAACACACCAGCATAGAGTTTTTATATACTTAGAATTAGCAGTAATCTCCATGATATGAAAAGCAGACTTGTGGTTTTTATTTGCAGAGAGCCAGTACAGGTTGGAAGCTTTATGCTTACTCAGGAGAAGCTGTTCACCTTCCCCATATTTTGCAGAAGCCTCCCAAGGGAAAACCAGATGCCAGATCCACGTAAGGTTACATACAGCAGCAGGCAATTGCTGATCACAGTTCACCCCTTCACTTATTACCTTCAGATGTTTTTTGTAGTTGTTGTACACAACAGCCAGGAAGAGTGACATGAAGATATAAGTGTTGATGATGACAAAGGCAATGAAGAACAGGGCATACCATGAGCTGAAGTCAAATGCTGGCATCCTAGAGGAAAGAGAGATTACCTGCTGAGCAGAAAGACATAGAAATAAAACAGAACCATCTTTCAGATGAACTGCAACATGTTTTGGATAGTCAGGCAAGACCCATCCTGGAGGAAGAAAACCAAAGGAAAAACCTAGAACCTCTGTGTATTAGTTGAGCTACAAAAGCTTAATTCCACTAAGTTTGAATCCTGTGTTTAACCAGTCCCTCTTTAATATGATGCAGAGAAGAAAGCATAGAGCTTAAACATCTGCCAACATGGCTAAGTTTAGAAGCAGAGTTTTGAGGTGAGGTCACAGTAATACCAGTGAGTTATTGGCTTCAGGGTCCCTCACTGAACTTCTGCTTAGGTTCCCTAGGAGGACAACCTGCGTTTCACCATTTAAACAAAAGTCTGCATATACATCCCTGCAAACATACGAGAGAAGAGTGATCCAACCACTAGAGCACACTCTTTGGGGAAAGGTTTAAATCAAAGAGCTACGGGTCTTGTCTCTTAGGTTTATGCCTTATTCAGCTTATGGACCTTTTGGAAAGCTTTACTTTCAATGCATCTTTTAGATAAACTCTAGCAGCCTGTGGGGTCAGACCTCAGACTGTGGTTCAGAGGCTGCCTATAAAACAGATGGGTAGCAATTAATGAAACTCCTCACTTCACCAGCTTGTAGAGCCCTGTTTCCACTCCAGAAGACACTGCTTTGGAGAACAGTACTGTATAACCTGAGACTGTGCCAGGATGCACAACAGACAATGCTCAAATAGCTGTTGCAACAAGATACTTCCTGGTTACCTGGTGCCAGAGGGATAGGAAGCTGAGAAAAATACAGCAGCAGAACAAGCAGAGTTTATTTCATGGGTAGTTAGTATTAGAAAATTCTTCCTTGCTCCCCACTTCCCCCAGATTCCCCCAAATGGGAATCATAAGTGATGTCACCTGCCACAGATGCTGATCACAGCTTTATATCACAGAGTTATTTTTCCCACCACTAGGAGCAGGATATCAGCATTCACAACAAGGACTGCAAGCTCAGCATACATACATGACATCCGGGCTGTTCGCAGTCGTCACTAACACATAGAGGTCAAACACAATTTCTAGGTAGTCTCTGAAATATGGCAAGCCTTCTGCTGTCTGGAGGTTCCTAGGAAGAAGGCAACAACCCAGTGTTAAACACAGAGATCACATGTCCCACTCCAGCAACTACAGGTATCAGCACTTGGTATTAAGTAGAAATCATCTGGAGTTGCCAGATCCCTTCTGCTCAGGAGGGATCACAGATATTCATCACCCCATGCTCTGAACAACAATAAAACAAATGTTTTCACACCTCTCACTGAACAGCTTCAGGGCCATGAGGGAGAACATAAGAAGGCTAAACATGAAGAGCAAGAAGACGTAGGTGATCTCCGGCAGTGTATTGCGGATGCTGCGGAAGGCTCTTCGAATCTGCCAGGGACAGAGGAAGTTGTTTAAAGGCAACATGGTATCCACTTTTCCTATCACTAACCTATCAGGACAGAACAGCTACACAGGGACAGGCAAGCACAGTGGGACACAAGGCCTTGTCTGCTGCCCAGAAGGAAGGGCTTGGACTGTGTGAATCCTTCCTACTCTTGCACAGGTTTGCCTGGGAGAATGAAGAGGAAAGCCCTGCTACTCAGGGAAAACCTGTGCAAGAGTACAAAGGCTTTCCTCTTCATCCTCCTAGTTTACACTGCACCCTGAACTCAGTTAGGCAAGGGACAGAGTGCCCTGTGGTGCCACTGAAGTGCTCTTGCACTGGAGAGAGACTGAAGTCAGTCACTCCAGGACACCTAACATGCTCCAAGCTTGAGAGTTCAGCTGCTCCCTCCTGCAAGCCCCCACAGCACAACAGTTTATTTACTTGCAAATCAGGACAGAATAGTCTTGTGTAGCAGGGCAAAGATCTCCTTGTGACAGTAGGGACCAGAGTCCAAGCCATCCATCTGGACTACAAGTTCCGTTTGGAGAACTGACCAGCATTTTGTGCTTGTTTGCCTACGAGACTTCCAGAAATAAGTAACCCAGCCCCAGACTCAAGGAGAAACAATCTTCTTGCATTTACTGCTGCTTGTGTTTGTTTCTCCTGAGAGAAACAATTAACTGCTTGCAAACAGAGACTGGTCTCTCATACAGGCTGAAGGAATCACAGCCTGTAAGCTGAGCTTATGAGAAACACTCTTTTTCCACACAGTGGGAGTCTTTCTTAAAAGATGACACACCAGCAGCAGTTTGTATGGCAAATGCTCTGGTTTCAGCCTCATGCATGCTCATGGTTCTGGACAGCAGCAACACAGTCCACAGACACAGGAAGATGCTTTGCAGTACTTTGCACTACACCCAAGCAGCATCCCTGAGAATGGATGCTTTTCTCCATCTCAAAGTCTTGCCCTAGGTCAGCTCAGAGAAATTCACTTAGCAAAGTCTGAACTCTACTATTTCTGCCCCAAACACTCAACTGTATATTCCCCTTAGTTGTCAGAAAGCAGCATGCTGTCCAGAAGCAGGACTTCCCACTAGACCAATTCTTTACCTGGCGACTCTCTGCAAAGTTGACCAGGAAGATGGGCCTCACAATTCTTGACCATCGAATACTCTTTATGTTGTATATCCTGAGGGCCCCATATATGGCCAAATCAGTCAGAGACAGCTGTAGAAGAAAAAGGATGAAAATCCACAGAAACAAGGCCAGAAACATGTGTGAGCTAATCCAGCTGTCTTCATCTAGACAAGCAGGATGCACACACAACAGGTTTGTGAGAACATGCTGACGTGCAAATTGGTCTGACCTTTGTGTAGCTGACCTTTTCAGACACACTAGGAACAAAAAGCCACCTCCACATTGCCCAGCTCAACCCTCATGGCTCCCGAGACCAAACTCACCAGTATTGCAACCATGATGCAGATGTTTTTGGTGTCCTTCCAAAACACACTGCGACAGGTGATTTTTGCAAAATGCATCAGGCGGCCAAAGAACACCAGGAGGCACAACACCTCCACTAAGGAAGTGGCCTGCAGACAGTAAAGGGACTGGGGTCAGGACCAACAAGAACAATGTGAGCCCTCTTCATACAGACACGGATTCTCAGGCTGAGGTGTAGGTGAAAAAAAAAAATATATATATATATAGGGTCCATAGAAAAGCTCTGCCAGTGAGTTTTGCTGCTGGCTGTACTACAGGCTCGTAAAATCAACAGTTTTAGGCTCTTTTGTGAAATTCCCTGATGAGTGCAGGTTAAAGGCAGTTAACTCTGTATTTGGTTAGGATTTAAGGAGTACATCTGTCACAAACACTGGTGCAGAAAAAAAAATAAAGGTGCAGAAAGGAGCAATGTGACACTGCCTAATCACATCAGCTGATGTCCACAGTGACAGCTGGTCTGTATCTAGTTTTTAATGCCCATTTTTGTTCCCATTCCAGTATATGGGAAGCTGGAATGGGAAGATCAGCAGCAGCCACCTCCTTATGCCTTGATAAGGTGTCTCAAGCATGTAGCACTCCACTCAGCAACACTACAGAAGTCACATTATCACTTCTGCACTGCCTGAGAACTCACCAGGAAAGGGAGAGGATACACAGCAGGTTCTTCAAACACTGCAAGGGAGAGGTTGAGAAAGATGAAGAAGTAGGTGGCCGTTCGCATAAACCAATGGTTATAGAGATAATAAAGCCTGCAGAGAGAAGGCAGTGGCATCATAAGCAAGGGGTTCAGTGTATATATCCACATGCTCAGCAAGTCTGTGTTGGAAAAACAGCACACACTTCCCAAACAGTAACGGAAGAAGGGTACAGCAGCATAAAAAGAACAGGGAAGTGTTCAGAAGTTTCTGTCACAGTAAGCTTTTCTATATACACACACACACAAGAAGTATTCTGGCCCCTCTTGCAAACCCTCTGAGAACTGCTGATATTAACCATGAACACATCCAGCTCGCAGTCTTCCACAGGAGACTCTGCACAACAGCATGTAACAGTGGTTCCTTTTGGAGCACATCCACACAGAGGGCACAAGGTTTCCTCTACTAATACACAGGCTGCCAGTATTGCCAGGTAATCATCTCACCTGCCCAGTACTTACCCCTGACAAAATTATAGCTTTGGTTTGGGGAATTTCACTTACCTGACTGACAATCAACAAGCTTTTAGTGACTTCTTGCCTCTAGCAGTCTCCACCCTGACTAAAAAGCACCTGAGCAGAGACACTACAAGCTGCTATGATTAGCTGAAGCATTGGTACACATGGGTTTGTTGCCACCGTCACCAAACCAGCTGGCACAGGGCTGCTCTCCCACCCAGCTCCCTGAACCCTGCCACTCACACCCCACACCGGAGCACCCCGTTCCACACAGGCAAGCATTGAGCCCTCCATACTCATCTTTGATGACACTACAGTTTTATTTTGGTTTTTACCTCAGGAGAAAAAGAAGAAAGCTTTCATTGGTCTTCCTATGAGATGCATTGAGCTGCATTTAACATATGCATT
Source organism: Callipepla californica brunnescens (assembly GCA_023055505.1). Taxonomy (NCBI): domain Eukaryota; kingdom Metazoa; phylum Chordata; class Aves; order Galliformes; family Odontophoridae; genus Callipepla; species Callipepla californica. The sequence continues at coordinate 64,741,486 of JALIRH010000003.1, forward strand.
CCAGCTTAAATCCCTTACATCCCACACAAAAAAGACCTCTCAGCATCCCACCTCAACCAGCCCCACAGCCGCCAGGGCTCAGCATAGCCCTGCAGACACAGGCTGGCTCTCCCCAGCAAGAACTACTGAGGCTGAAGCACCCTTCTGAGATCACCGAGTCCACCCCCAACCCATCCCCAGGGACCAGCGGGGCATCCCCACGGCTCTGAAACACCCGCAGGGAGGAGCAGCCCGTGCCATCTCCTCACGGCTCTCCCGTTAAGGACCGCAGCCCAGCCCTGCAGACCCCCCCTACCTGACAGCCTCAGGAGAGGTCTTAAAGGGAATATTTCTGTTGTACTGCGCATCAGAGACAAACGCTGCCGCCAGCAGGAGCTCCTGGGGAGAAACGTGGGTCAGAGGGGGGTGCTGACCCCCTCCTCCACCCAAAGCCCCCCCAGCCCAGCCCGAGGCGAGGGCGCTACCTGCGAGGCGGACTCAGCCATGGCCAAGGAGACGACGCTTCACCCCTCCCGCCGGCCCCGCGGCATTTAACGGGCCCGCCCCCGCCGGCGGAAGCGGGAGGCGGAGGAGGAGGAGGGCCGTGAGGAGGAGGAGGAGGAGGAGGCGGAGCCGCGCGCATCCCGCGGCCCCGATGGCGCTGGAGTCGCTGAAGCCTCGGGCCGTGCGCTGGGCGCTGCTGGCCGCCTTCGCCGCCGGCGTGCTGGTGGGCTGGCAGGCAGCCCGCGCCCGCCGCCGCTTCCTCCGCTGGCGCCAGAGCCGCCTGCAGCGCCGGCTGGACGCCGCCCGGGAGCAGCTGGAGGCGGCCTGAGCCCTTCTCCGCCGCCCTCCCTTCCCTTCCCTTCCCCTCCGCTCCGCTCCCCGCGTGGGCCCGCCGCCGATCAGCAGACCGGACCCGGCCGCGTTCTCCGCTCCGATCGGTGAGGACGCGGCGCGCGACGAGCGGCGGATCTCGTCACGACGGAGCGCGAGTGGGAAGGACCGCGCGGGGGGCGACCGAGCGGCGCGCGCCGCGGACCGGACCGGAGCATTAAAGCGCGCCTCGTGTCCTGCACTCGCTGTGTGTCCTTGCGCCCCGCCCCCACGCGGAACACGCCGGAGTCGCGCGTGGAGCTCCCGCGGTGACGCCGCTTCGCGCGCACGCGAAGCTGCCGGAAGTGACGTCGTTTCCGAGCGCCGCCCGTTGCCTAGCGACCATGACGGGGCGGCGGGCGCGGGGCCCGCTGCAGGGAGTGCGGCGACGGAGCCGGGAGCTGCGGGCTCAGGTACCGGCACCGGCAGCCGCTCCGCCGCGGGGGAGCCCCCTCCGGCGGCTGACGGCGCCTCTCGTGTGTTGCAGGTGGAGGCGCTGCGGGCGGAGAGCGCGGGCGCGGCCCTTGGGCGGCGGGAGGCCCTGAGGCGGAGGTGAGGCCCTGAGGCTGCGGCCTCACCCACGGCCCGGAGCGCCGCCGCTGTGAGCGAGCTGATGGAGGTGGTCCGTTGAGCTCCAAACCCCTGCCGTGAGCTGGCGGCCCCCCACCGGGTCCAGCTGCGCAGGACTCCATCCAATCGTGGGCACCACCGAGGGATTGGACGCCCTCAGTTGTCTGGGCAGCCTGTGCCAGTGTTATGGCTTCTGAGTGGAAACTTCCCTCACCTGAATTTCCCTTCTTTTAGTTGAAAACGGTGCCCCCTTGTCCTAACGCTATCAGAGTGTAAAAAGTTGCTCCTCCTCCTGCTTATAAGCTCCCTGAGGCACAGTGAGGTCCTCCTGGAGCCTTCTCATCTCCAGGCTGAACAAACCCAGCTCCCTGAGCCTTTCTTCATAGGAGAGTTGCTCCAGCTCTGAGCATCTTCATGGTCTCTGGACCTGCTCCTACAGCTCTGCATCCTTGTGCTGTGTGCCTCGGCACACAACTACTGATGGGGCCTAACAGGGGCAGAGCAGAAGGAAACAATCCCCTCCCTCTCCTTGCTGCCACCCCTCTGATGATGTAGCACGCACTGCTGGCTCATGTCCAGCTCTTTATCTGCCACGACCCCCAAGTCCTTCTCTGCAGGGCTGCTCTCAGTGAGTTCTTACCCCAGTCTGTGTGCATAGCTGGGATTGCCCTGACCCAGGTATACACCTTGCACTTAGCCCTGTTTGGTTCACACAGGCCCACCTGTGCCACAGGCCAGGTGCTGGGTTTGGGTAGGGATGTTGGGTGCCTGTGAGGTGATGTAGGTAAGCACATCGTTGGAGCACGTAGCATGGGAAAGCATTCCTGTGTGAAGTTCCAGTGTGCAGTCGCTTTGGGTGGTGCAGTGGCCATGCGACTGCATCAAGCCACCGTGTCCTTGTTTAATTGTTGATGTTTATTAATTGGTCTCATGCTTCTGTGAAGTCACATTTTTAGTGGTAAGGAGCTGTGTAGCCTAACTGTGCTTTGTGAAGTTGCTCAGAGCAAAGCAACTGGCAGATTCCCTCCTTTCCCATTCACTTTTGCACCTGCAGATGGAGCCAGCTCCCTGCCCGTTTTTCCATTTTTCTTGTAATTGTACAGATCTTCCTCAAGGCTGTGGTTGTTTTAAGTGGGAACTTGCACGTCACAGGTAATAAGCAGTTAAGCTGCTTCATCCCTTCATTCTTCAGGGATTCTTGTGTGAATGATTGTCATCAAGAACTTGTCAGAGCCAGGAGACGATCTCATTTTGTCCCTCTGCTCCAAAGCTTTTGCTGATGCTTGTTTTCTTTTTTTGAGTTTTGATAAAGTGCAGCTTCTGAGGAAACTCATGGCATAGGAATTAATGTTTGGGATTATAGTGATACTTCTTTGTAAAGCTTTGTGTGCATACAGCTGTGAGAAGGTATGGCCATCTACTTTTACACATTTCAGTGTTTTTGCTTGATTTCGATGTCCTGTCTACCAGATTTAAGAAAATGCTGTTTGTCTGTCTTGCTTTTAATGCAGATGTTTGCAGCTGCAGAAATTGGTGGATGAGAATACAAACACTCTTCGTAGTTTGAAAAAAGTAGGTATAGAGACTGACTTGTTAATGGTTTTCTCCACAATGTACTGTGGCAGATATTCAGAGAATGCTAACCTCCTTCAATTGTAGGTGCCTGAGGGTGAAAGGAGTGCCTAGCACTGCATAACCTAGGAGTGGGATCTCTGAGATGCATTTATAAGGCTTAAAAACATATTTTTAATGTGTTGCTGTGTACATTAAAATTGTTCTTGACCCAGTACCTTTAAAGATGTTTATCAACCCACTGTGTTATATTGGGAGTGGAGAAAGTAGATTGGAAATACACCATGAAATTTCATCTTGTTGAAGTAAAAGGTGAGAGAAAAGGAGGGAGTCATCACTGCCCTGGAATATTGAAACTCACGAGGTGTGTGTGTAATACAAACTGTCTTTATAGGGGAAACTGAAATCTGTTGTATTTTCCTTTCTCAGTCTGATGAGCCTGCCCCTGTGGGGAATTACAATCAGAGGAAAGAAGAAGAAGAAAAGCTCTTGCTAAAGCTATCTCAGCAGCTGCAGAAACTTGGTCACGTCTTGGATCAGGATGATGCAGCTGCAAAGGACACGGTGTAAGCAGCCCCAATGAGGAATCTGTACACGCCGCACTGCAAAGGACCCTCAAAGATTGCTTATCCTCCTTGGTTTATTTTGCCTAGGAATGAGGGACATCAGAAGGGTCTTCAGGGAGAAGAAGAGAACAAAGAGGATGAGAGTGATGGAGAAAGCAGCGAGGAAGATGAAAGTGAAGAAGAAGCAGATGAGGAAGATGAGGATAAATTGTTGGATGATCCTGATGTCAAAGAATGCATTGCAGTGGGAAACTTCAGCGCACAGCAGGAAGGGGATCTCACATTTACAGTACGTAGTCTCTGGAAAAATGTTGGTAGTGCAGGTGGTTCTGCATTAAGCAGTAACAATAATTAAATCCTATGCTTTTGGAATTCGGAAGGATTTGAGGAAGAAAGGCTTTTCCCAGCCTACATTTGCCTTACTGGAGTTCAGTGTTGTCTTGCCTCTTTCTGTAACAGTGGAGTCTGTGGCTGTAGCCTGTGACCTGTGGGGGAAAACTGAGTGGTTATTCGAATTGTGTTTGGCATCATTTTGAAATATTTGGTTGTCTTTTTTCTCTGTCTCTCATGGCAAAGAAAGGTGAAGTCCTGCTTATACATGATAAGAAGGCGGATGGCTGGTGGGTGGCTGAAAACTCCAAAGGGGAGAGAGGCCTCGTGCCTAGAACCTATCTTGCGGTTAGTGTGCTGCAACCTTTTTCTGTTTTCAGTCTCATCTCTGTAATGTTGTGTCCATCAATCGTAGTATAGCTGCATGAAATTGGTCCTAGTGCTTACATGTGCACACAGCAGTATTTTAGTGCCACAATCTTTGCCAGTAACGATCAGCTCTGAAGACTCCGAGCTGTAGTGGACTAATAGTTGCTTTTCATGGTTCGTATGAAGTGTCAGTTCACATGAAAGCTGGAGGATATTGAAAAGGACCTTTTCAGAAATGGATTTTTCAAGTTTTGTTCCCTCCCCCCCCTTTTTTTAATGGCTTAGTTGTGTTAGTGTATTTATTCTTGCATACGTACAGCTGTGACAAACACAAAGCTGGTACACAATTTGTCTCTTCTGAGCCCTGCTTAGGCTGACCTTTACATTATGAAACAGTGCTTTTCAGAACATGGAGTTTGTTGGCTAGCTAACTTTTTGTTATATTGTTATGCTGGTGTGTTTCTCTTTTTAGAGAATCTGCTTTGCAAATGCATTTTCTAGCTTAGAGTGCCTTTGTGGGAATACTCCAATCCCTGTCTGTAGCTGCAGAACTAAGGACAGTGTTCTGCAGTGATAGTGACAGTCACTGTGGACAGAATATCTCCTCTTCTATGCCATTCACATGGGCTGTGGTTGGACAAAACATTTTTAAGAACAGAGCTGTGAGAAGAGCCAGCACTTGCCCTTTCTGAATCTGAATTACAGGTCCACAATGAAGATGAAGAAAGCCAAGAGGAAAGTGATGAACACATAGAAGTGGTGGATGAAACAGCAGATGGAACTGAAATTAAAAGAAGGTAAGTGGAACGATGCAAAGGCAAATCAGTTGATTTTTTTTTCCAGATCAATTTGCAGACCCACTTTTACTTTGGTAGAATCTTTTGAGAGGTCTGTTTTTTTTTTTTTTTGTGTGTGTGTTCTCTCTGTTTTCTTCTTGCCTCAAACTCAAAATATGACTGGGCCATGTGTTAGCTCTTGTTTCAGCTCACTAGACACTGTAGCAAATGTTCAAACTTTTGTCCTTCCCTATTATGAAAGAAAAATACATTTTTTTTTCTTCTAGAACAGATTCTCACTGGAGTGCTGTAAGAAAGGCTATCTCAGAGGTAGGGGTATCTCTTACATAGCAATGTAATCTACCATAATGTTCATTATTTTTGAGACAAGATTTGACTTTCACTAAGCACCGTGGCTCATAGACCAGTGTTTTTAATTAACACCAGCTCTTTTTCATGGGTGAGGATGTATTTTGTTAACAGGCTGCACCGCTGCTGAGTTGAAATGGAGGGGGGAGGTTAACAAAATGAGTCTGTCTGGGGACACACACAAAACAGTGTAAAAGTCATTCTTCACATTGGATCAAACCAACTTCAAATTAGTTAGGTGACTGATGCCTCACGACTTTGATATTGGTTGTGTGAGAGCAGTACATTAGAACTGAATCAGCTGTTAAATGGCAGAACACAAACATCCACTTTTGTTTTTTAATAGAGTGACACAGTAGAGATATTGGCAACCATGGGAGCTGTTCCTGCAGGATTCCGCCTGTCCACGCTTTCCCAGCTCTTAGAGGAAGGTAAGGTTTTCTCTTAACATCTGTACTGCAGGATTTTCAGATGTCTGTAGTGAGTTTCTTAGTCCAGAAGGCTGGGATAAAATCTGCATTGCTTTATATGATTGGTAATCTATTCAAAGTAGATTTGGCCAGTTTAATAATGTATTAAAAGTTTTTTTTCCCTTAATCAAATAAGTTTAATCTGTCTGAGTGAAATCCTGACCACATGTAGGCAGTGGCAAGTTTCCTGATAATCTCAAGCATTTTCCACTTCAGATGACTCCTCCTGTTGACATTACAGAAAATTATGATTTTTTAATAGTGTTCCTTCCTTTTTCTCAGAGGTATTCCTTGGAGAGACTTCAAAAGATACTACACACCTCATTTGTCTTAATGGTTTCATTTAAAACTGTTTCCAATCAGTAGCTTAATCAAGAAAAAAGATTACAGTGATTCTAAAGTGAAATGCTGCAGAACACTTTTCCAGACAGCTTTTCCCATTTTAGAGGGTACTTGTAGTAAAAACCTCTTTAGGATTGTCAAATATTTAAGTGGAGCATAGCCACACCTGAATTTTGGGCATCATTCATTTTGTGGCAATAAAATGCTTCTAAGATCTGTCTGTCTATCTTCATGGTGTTTGTTTTAGGTAATCAGTTCCGAGGAAGTTACTTCTTGCAGCCTAAACTTACTCCATCCCAGCTGGCTTTTAAAGATTTGGTGTGGGACTCTGAAAAAAATACTGTGAGTATTACTGATAAGAAAGCTATGATGCCTTTGGCTCAAGAGAAATGACTACAGCTGTAGAGGTGAACTGCTAGCAACCTAAAAAAAATGTTTCATATTAACAGATCAGTTTTACTGTAAAGTAAATGATAGAATTCTTCACTGTCAGTCTAGATTCTTCAGGCAATAGATGTTATTACATTCCACACTGCTAAAAATAATCAATATAGGTTGTCATGTTGGGTGTTTCTTAAGAGTTACGTTTCATCTTAAGCTTGCACTTCCTTGTCTGGGGTGAAACAAATCTGCATGGGTGGTTACTTGAATGCTTAAACCATGAGCATCTCCTAGTTGCTGTGAAACCACCAGTTTCGTTTGTCTTTGCTCATTTTGACTAATGAGTATCTCTCGATTCACACCACTTTTGGAATAACTGTTGATAAAACACCATTAGGAAAAAAACAGCAGCCCCAAAAGATAATTGTCACCTGGAATACACGGTGAAGAGCCCTGTGACAGTGTTCCTTTCTGATGGGACCTTGTATTTGTCACACTAAATTACTTGTAGCAGTCTCCTTAGGAGAGGTGTAAAGGTTTATGAAGAAATGCTGCTGCTGCTGCTGCCCACGCTATGCTAGTTTTGTGATCATTGCTGTCAGTCATCTCAGTGAATAAACACAAAATGATTACCACGTGCAGAAAGAACCTCTAGAGTTACTCCTTCTGTTGCCTGTATTTCAGATCCATCCTATACCAACTCGAGTATCCCTGATTGTAACCTTGTGTAGCTGTAAAATGATTCCTCTCCCAGCAGCCAGCATTCAGGTTCTCAGCAGACACGTTCGACTCTGTCTATTCGATGGCAGTCGGGTGAGTTTGATTATCAGCAAACGTCTTGATGAGGTGGACGTGCTCTGGTCCCTGTGGCAGCCATCTCCTCCAGTTGTCTCAGAGGCATAGACTCTTAGCTGGCTCCCAGGCTGTTTAGCCTGCTTGCCATTTAGTCTGGCTTGATACATACCCTCTCTCTCTCCAGTTACAGTCACGTACAGTCTTCCTGCAATGTGTGGCCTGCTGCTGGTTATTGGAACCTGGGCCTCCATGCACATGCACACAGAACAGACAGCCCGTTCATGCAGAAAAAAAAGAATGAGAAATGGAGTTTAATGAGAAGACAGGACAAACTGCACTGATCAGGGGCAGGGCATGGCCAGGCATGCACAACAACCAGCTCACAAGCACACCACTTTATCCCCTTACTCCTATAATGTCTCACTCTTTGTGCTCCACAAACCACCTCAGTCTTCTTTCTGCCATGGTTCCACCTCTGAACATCCCATAAGTCGCCTGCAGTCCCAAAATGTTCTCCACTGCATGCTGCAGGGCCTCCCATCCCTAAGCAGCACCCCTTTCTGGCTGTGATACCGGGAGTCCCTCTTGTTGACTCATCTCAATGGATGCCACACCCGGCTCCTGGAAAGCCCTGGGAGGGGCTGGGGTGGGGGCTCTACTTCTGTGCATTCAGTTTTGGTTCTCCCGCCTGCTGTTGTGCCTCTGCTCCTTTGTTTGTGGAGGTGAGCCCTCTTTGGGCTGCTTTGTCCTCTCTGACAGGCCTGGGAATAGCTAGGGCATGCTCCTGCTCAGTTTTTTTACTCAGAGGGTGGTGAGGCCCTGGCACTGAGAGCTGTGGGTGCCCCATCCCTGGAGGTGCCTGAGGCCAGCTTGGATGTGCCCTGGGCAGCCTGAGCTGCTGGGGGGCAGCCAGCCCACGGCAGGGGTTGGGGCTGGGGGGGCTTTGAGGTCCATTCTGAAGGCATTCTGTGGTTGTACTCCCACAGCTGCTGTTCCTCCACACACCTTTGTGCATGTGTAGGGCAGCTTTCCGTAGGATAAGCTACCCGATTGTCAGCATTGGGCTTCCTGCTGCTGCACTGAGTGCTTCTGGGTCAGAGGAAGTATTCCTGGTGCACTGGAAGCAGGAATGGTCGGATGATTCTGCCTTTGTCTGTAGTTTTTGAGACTGTATGATGAAGTTGAAGAGCAAGTGGCATTTTCTTTGTGGCACTGGATTAACCTTGGATAATACTGCATTTTCTTAAAGTGGTGTAGCTTTTCGAAAAAAAACTTGTCTTAGCATTTCTCCCCACTGTCATTTTTTAGGTACTGAGTAACATCCATACAGTGAGAGCTACGTGGCAACCTAAAAACCCACAAACATGGACCTTCTCTCCAAGGGTAGGCATCTCATTCAGGGCGTGATACAGCCAGTAACACTTACTGTTACAGCTTCTTATTTAGCCATGTCTATTACTTCTGATATTCTTCGTGAAACAGCATCTGTTGTGACCAAAATAAACGTGCAGAAAAGACTTGTTGGAGTGCAGCAATTCGAGCTAAACTTCTAAAGCAAAAATGCTTAGGAGGAGAAGTTGAGTGGGAGGACCCAGCCAGTGGCACTGGTTGACTTTTAGTTGTTGCCAGGTGCTCACAGCCGTACTGTTAGCAGGTTTTACCTCAGTTGTAACAGTGTTCTCAGAATTGCTTTTTGGCTTTTAAAGCATTTTGATATCTTGTCTGCTGTACCTTAATAGCTTAGCTGTGGTTGATGGCAACATAAAGAATAAATGGAGCAATGGTTTCAACTGAAACTGCTTCTCTACTTGTTGTTTTGGTTCTGAGATCTTATGTAAATGAGTGATGCGTTTCAATGAGTGGTGCCTTTGGAAATCAGAGGTGACAGTTGATTTTATTTTTTTTAATACGTACTTCTTTTCCCCCTCTGTAAAGGTTACAGGCATTTTACCCAGCTTACTGGATGGTGACTGTTTTGTCAGGTCCAATTCTTTATCTTCAGACATTGGTTTGCTATTCGAACTCGGCATCACTTACATTCGCAACGTAAGTATATGAAGTTGCAGAATAAATCATTCCCCAAGCATGTTTATCAAGTGAATCAGCTGCCATGTATTCCATGGTAAGCCACAACAGCTCAGCTGAGGACTGTGATATCTAAATGGAAATTACAGAATCACAGAACTGTGGGGGTTGGAGGGGACCTCGAGAGATCATGGAGTCCAACCCCCTGCCAAAGCAGCTCCCAGCCCAGGTTGCACAGGTAGGAGTCCAGGTGGGTCCTGAACATCTCCAGAGAAGGAGACTCCATCACCTCTCTGTGCAGCCTGTGCCAGTGCTCCTTCACCTGCAATATGAAGAAGAGTTAGGGCATTTTTTTTTCTTGCTATTGCAAGATTGTCTTCATTTTGGCCTCTGGAGTGAGGAGAGAGTTGTTGGTTTTGAGAAAATCTAGTTCAAGTCAATATTTAGTGAATAAAAGCCTTTCTGACTGCTGGACATAAATGTGGTTTTTGTTACGCTGAAATGATTTCTGCTGAAGGCTTCGTGTAATCTGATCACAGAGGACCAGTTCCTTTTCACTGCTGGGTTTGTTTGTTTTCTGCTGTAATTTGGAAACTAAGATGCTAACTGTTTAAATAGTTAGAAAACTAGTCTCTGTCTGTAAGGGACGCAGGTGTATCCTCCTATCCATCCAGGCAATGCTTCTGAATGTACAGTGGTTAGTGATGTGGTAGGTGGTAAAGCACTCTTCCCATAAGAACCAACAGAGTGGGGGGATAGGAAACACTTCTGTGTGAAGGAAACGGTGCCTTTTTGGAGGAGGTCCTCTTCTGAAAGGTCTCAGCTGCTTTGTCTGCAAGATAGAGTCACGTTTTGCTGCCTCTTTCAAAACATTTACGTTTTCATTATTGCCACCATCTTCCTCAGATGAACAGAGTCGAGCAAGTTGTCGAGTGAAAGAGGGAAAACGGGGTAATAGCAGAGATTAGGGTGTTAAATGGTGGGCAGAATTCTGGAAAAAGAGAATTCTGAAAAGAGAGAGAACTTACAGAAGAGTTACTGCTGTATTTTCTCTTTCACTAATAGTTGTATGAAACTGGGGTGCAAATGTCCCTGTGGCAGTGTGGAGGAAAGATGTGCTGGCAGCAGGCATGGTGGGAATGCAGAATTGTTGCATCAGAAGATAAGCAGAGTATAAATCAGTAAGGAGCTGGACGGTGTAAGTGCTGGTGATGAATGTGTTTGGTGATGGTTCGTGGAGTCCTAACCAGAGATAATAGCCCTTCTTATGTAAATATGAATAATCAAGGTTATATAAAGCTGTCAGCTTCTGTTTGCAGAATAATGTTAAACAAAGGAGTACGTGCAAGTTCCTACCTGTTGGGAGTGCTTTGGGGCTTTCTCTCTGCTTTGTCCATCAGAATACCTTAAAAACTGTCTGTGTCTTCATTTAGTATTTATTCAAGTTGAGATCCTGAAAGGTAAAATGGTACTCTCAGGGTCCTGCAGCTCATCTGGGATAGAGCTGGAAATGGGTGGCTTGGCACACAGGATCTGCTCCATTTCCCAGGGCTTGGCAGTAAAGCTTTCTAGTATTTGATATACATAAGTCTTCCTGAAATGTGTTTTTCTTGGCTTTGAGTGAACGATCAACTTCAGCATAGTTGGGTTTTTTTTGCTGTATGGTAAAACATCTGGTTAAGCTGCTCACGTTTACATTCCTCTTTTGTTTTGCAGTCAACAGGTGAACGAGGAGAGCTAAGCTGTGGCTGGGCATTTCAAAAGCTTTTTGCTTCTGATGGAATGCCTGTCCCATGCAAGTAAGTTTATTATGTCTCCATCTCTCTGTATGTATGTATGTACATATATTTCAGGTTAGGTTACATATATTTCAGGTGTAATCCAAAATGCAAGTTGTACAGCATCTTCTGATGCAAGTGTTGGTCCTGCCTCCACACACAGTGGTGTTCTACTGTTGTACTGAAAAAGCACTCCCTGGACTCAGTGTTCAGGCTTTAATTCTACTCTGTTCCTTACGTGCACTTCACCACACATGATTTTCCCATTTAAACATGAGGGTACTGGTATTTGGAAGCAAGTAAGAGCTGTGAATGAATCTCTTACCATTCATTTGGAGAAAGTGAACGAGCTGATGGTTTAGCAGTGATTCCTCAGAAACACTTGAGTGAAACAGCTGACAGGTTTCATGCAAAGAAAATGTTGGTTTCATGAGGAAGGGGATTATTGTTGCTAATTTCTTTTCAAAGAACTGACTCATTTCCCAATACAATACGAGTTTTAAATTTATCATCTGAGGTTTGGTTGCTTAGTAATGAGGTGTAGTCATTTCACATAAAATCCCACTCGTAACCTCGAGCTGTGTCAGCTTCCTATTTGAGACAGCAGGTTTCTTTCTTTCTCAGAGAGCAGCTGTGCTGAATTCACAGATCTGTACACTGCTTTACTGCGTTGCTCTTCCTTCACAGAATGTATGAGCTGCTGTTAAGTGGTGGCACTCCCTATGAGAGAGGTGTTGAGGTTGACCCATCATTATCAAGAAGAGGTATGGTTTCCCACAAACACTTCCTAAGGAAAATGATACGTGTTATGCCTATTTTCTAACATGCAGAGCTCAGCTGGGGCCATTGTTTACACACAGTCACCACAGCCTGGTGTTGTTTTGTGTGTTCATGTTTTGCACGAGGGAGAATTGGTTGTAAGTGCTAGCTGGAGTTACAACCATCTGCTGGTGCCATGGCGTGATGAGTGACAGGCACTGCAGGCTGTGCTGTGAACTGCAGCAGGGAACTGAGCCACGTGGAAAGAACTCACCAAGACAAGCCAGTTGCAGAAGGGAATTTGAGCAAGCAATTGGAGGGGGGCTCCTTAGCCCCATGTGGCTTAAGTTAGGCTAAATACTGATACGACTGAAAATGCAGAAAAAAATGAGGCTCTCAATCCACCCTTGCTTTCAGCCCATCTTTTAACTATTACAGTTCCAGAAAAAAAATCTCTCTTCACAAACGTCAATGTCAATCCTTGTAGTATAATTCTTCGTGTTATTTCAAAGAGATTAATTAATTGTGTATTTATTTCTTAAGCAGGCAGTGGTGTTCTTCATCAGCTTATAGCACTCAAGAAGCAGCCTGTGCTTGTAGTGAAACTGAGGTCATTAAGCACGCAGTCTAAAGACATCCTGAAGTAAGTGTGTGTGTGTGTGTGTGCTGCTGTAAAATGAGAACGTATCTCAGCCTAGAATGGTCCCAGAGATCTGTCTGAAGTGTTCTTCCCTGCAGCACAGGCTATGGAAAAACGTGAAAGTTGTCTCACCTGCACGTTACATTCATTCTCTGAAGCTTAAGACTGTGCAAAGCAAAAAGCTTTAGATCTAAGAGGCAGCTGGAAACTGCAACAGCAGAAGTTACAGCTGTATCAGTGTGTGCCCCCCCCTACTGTTTGCTTCGTGGGGATGTCAGTCAGAGCTGATAGAAGCACCTCGGTGTCATCATTCTCATGTTTTGGAGAGCAGAACCTTCTGAACAGAAATGTCATTTGTGCATCTTTATTTTCCCAACAGCTTGTTACCGGAAACGCTAATGGGCAGCATGTGCTACATCCATCTCTTGACACTGTACAGACAGATACTTGGTGATGCCCTCCTGAGAGACAGAACAAACATGCAAAGTGCAGGTAAGGACTGCACTGCTGTAGAGAAGAAAGCAGCAGTGGAGAGTGTTGAAAAAAAGATCAGATTCCCGAAGAGAAACGGTCACCCCAGAATCTTCCTTCTGTAGAAGTCAGTGAGTCTGCAGGAGCAGCTCTCATGTCACAGGCTGCTCTCACAGTTTTGTTTCCTGGCAGGGCCTTGCACTGAAAGGAAGCTGTGCTCCCTCTGTCAGGAATTTCAGCATTTATACTTTCTGTCTGCAGGTGCAGTGGCAACAAACTGAAAACTGTTATCCATGTTAACAAAAGGAAGCAGCCTCTGTGCTGTGGATAGCATCGCTTGGTGCGTTTGCATTTCAAACTAGAAGCATTTCAACTTGCATCTCATGCACGGCCTTGTTTGGCCCAGTTCACACAGCACGATGCAGAAACCATGACAGTATGGTTTTCTGTGAAGTGTCTTCAGTGAAACTTACCCAAAGGAAGCCCGTGTGGACAGGCAGAGGGTTATTTCTAAAGAAGCAGTAAATAAAGATGAAGGGATTGTTTGGAAGATAAACGTTTCCTCTAATTCCATACTACTTGGAAATGGGTGACTTCATATGCCTTCTGCGTCCTGAAAAAGCATTTGTCCAGTTATCCCAAACCACGCAACACAAACCAGATCCAGGCAGAATAAGAGCGTGTTTATTCATAACATCCAAACCAGGTGTCATGATTTCAGATGTTTATAAAAAAGACAGGTGCAGCAGGGAGGAAAACACACCCTAACTCTATCCTTGCCTTCAATTAGAAAGGTCTCTTACTTGCTGGCTTCTCCTAATAAAATTTTATGTGCATCTGTTCTGTCCCTTGTTAACTGCATCTCAGCCATTTAAGAGTTTGCTGTAGAAAGCTTTTCTCTTGTCAGAGAACTCTCCTGTCTTTGCAGCTCTGGAGTACTACTGCAGCTGATTTTCCCCTTGCAGAGTCTGGGGAGGCACTAGGCACTGCTGGTCTGCCTTGCAAACCACCCGATTTCTTTGCCTCCAATGCGTTTGTTTTCTGTTTCAGAATTAATCTGTAATCCCGTTCTAGCAACTTTTCCTCAACTCATGGACCAGCCAGACCTGATGGACGCACTGCGGGTACGATTCCTATAGCATTCAGTTACATCTGATGGGTCAGAATTCCCTGCTAGCTTACAAAATTTGGGCTTTTTTATGTACACTCTAAAAAGATAAACAGAAAAGCCAAGAGGCAGAAAAGTTATGATTACCTCAAGTGCATGCAGACCTCTTGTGCCTTAGCCCCTTCAACAGCAAGAGAGCATCTGAGCACATCCGAAAAGGATGGAAAGGCTCAAAGTGATTAATGATTAGAACATGAGGAATGAAGGATTGCAGCAAGGGCTTACTTCACTGTGGGGCTGCAGAGATTTCTGCAGGTAGAAATGCAGCTTTTCCAGATTCCCACAATCTCAGTCTGATTTCCCGTTGTATATTTGGCATTTCATTTCAGAGCGCTTGGGCGGACAGAGAAAGAACTCTGAAGAGATCAGAAAAGGTAGTACGTTGCCAAGTGCTAGTTTTACTTTGTCAAACAATAAATCTGATACAAACTGGAAGCTTTCTTTCAGCGTTGATGCTAGAGTTCATTGTTCCTCTCACCACAGACTTATTTAGGAAATGCAGATTTACTGAATAACGTTCTTAATGTTTATTATCATGTTTACAATGGAAAACGAGGACTATGAAATTAATTTGTAACTTTTTGTCTCGGTGTTTGTATATGTGATTGTTAATGTGGAAGATGATTGTACCCAAAATGCATCTCTCTTTCACCACGTGCTTGCAGCATTTGCCTGGTGAGAGCCTTCCACTGCTACGTCCACATCCTATGTCCACAAAGCAATCTTTCCTTCTTCTGCGCCAGTCTACCTAGAGGAAGGCCCCAAGTTCTGCAGTCTCCATACATCAAATGCTCGTGGTGTCCATTCTGGCATGCAGACAGCTGCAGACAAACTGAATTTGCCACATCATTACCCTTACCCGTGTCTTGTCCCATCTCCTGTCCTTTGAACAGGGAGCAGCTCTAGTAACTGAATGGGAAAGACTGGGTGCTGACGCGAGGCTCATCACATCTTGGAAGCAACATGCATATTGTGTGCTACTGAACAGATAGATGTGCAGAGAAAACTCCCCATTTATGCAAACAAAGCAAAATGCCATTGAAGCAGAACAGCTTTTTCAAGGCCATTCATCCAAAATGTAAGCTGATCTGCTCGGAGAATTAGTGACTCCTCAGAATCCCAGAACCATCCAGTTTTACCTGATTTGTTATGTGCCACTCCTATGGCAGGATTGCTGCCTGGCACGACAGCTAGGTCTTGCTTCTTCTTGCGTGCTTTTGTGACACACAGCTGCTAATCTGCTGAGACACAAACTGTTCAGCTTCCCAGGGGTAGCAAAGAGGTTCCGATGCCAGTTGTACTGCTCGTGTTCCTAGCAGAGGTTCAGCTGAGTTCTTGAGGAGGCAGTGCTCTGTATTTCTAGCCTAGAAGGCTGTGTCGTAGTGTGTTTGGAAGAAGGGGCACCCCAATTTTATTTTATCATCTAACTGATGGCTGAGGCAGCCCGGTCTCCTGGGAAGTGGGCGCTGATTGGATGTTTTTGTTTTATTTTTGCTATGTAGAACACTTCTTTAGAAGCTCTTCACAGCACTGCGTAGATTTTGCGTAGAAATGTTTTCAAATGCTTTTCTTGTTGCAGAGAGATCAGGAGTTCATGAAGTCTGTGTTCATCCTGGTGTACCACGACTCGGCCTTCCCTCTCCTCCGGTCCACTCTGCTCCCCAGCTACAAGTGGGCGGAGGAGGAGTGCGAAGCGTCCCGTTGGAGGGTGATTGCTGACTTCCTGAGGAAGAGCCGAGAGAACAGTGGTGCCCTTCAGTCCCTGCTGTCCTCAGACAACACTCACACAGCCTTCGACATCTCAGAGCTGGCCTATGATTTCTTGGGAGAAACGAGGAAGAACAATCCCTCAGTGTGAACGGATTGTAGGGTAACGTTGTAGGTAATTTTTTTACCGAAGGGAAATTACGTGTGCTGTCTGAACGGCAAGAAATATTTTCACACATTAAATATAATGTTTTGAGAGAGACTGGCGTTGTGTTATAGGCTCAACACAGCCAAGGCTGTGGCTGTCTGCTGCTACACGAACCTCTTGTAGCCACGGCTGTTCTGTGCTGAAGCAGAGCAAATGCTGTGGCAGCACTTCTCTCCTCATGCAGCTTTCAGTTAATTTCCAATTTTGTTTTGACCAGGGAACAAAAGACTGTTTCAGCACCCAAGCGGAGTGGTAGCAGGCAAGGAAAACAGCCACGATCTTTAAGAATGCTGTGGAACGAGGTCAGGAAAGAAGTAATCTCTTGTCCAATCAGCAGACAGCAGGTTGCTCCTTATTTAGACTCTTTTAGTGCTTTCCGTTCTCACTCAGGAAAAGGTTGAGTTATTCACAGGAATGTGTACTTGGCCCCACCCAGTCCAAATAAATGGTGGTGAGAATTCAGGGAACGCTCCCTCTGCATGGCCAAGCCATGGGTTAGCCCGCTCTGAGCCTCTGAGTGCAGGCTGATGGGTTGCAAGGTATTTATCATATGGACCAGGCTGTTAAAGGCTTCTTTTCCCTGAGCACTGTGTAACTTCAGGCCCTGTGTGCCACGCACTCCTGGTAGGAAGTTACTCATCTGATTTCTTTCTTGCTCTGGAATATCCGGATGTCTGCATGCTTTTTCCGTGGGGATGGGCACGTTGCCTCAGAGCCTGATGAAGTGAGCAGTTACCAAGCCAAACTGATCTGAAATGTTTTAAAACAAGGTCTTTCAAAGATCACAGCATGCTGCAGAGCCCAAGGCAGGTCCTCACTGACAACATTTGTAAGCTGGAGCCTCTGGGAGTCCTGCAAAGGGCCTTCTGCTGGCCTAGGATGGGTTCAGATGATGCTTCTCATAATGGATTTGATTCTTCTCTGTATTGTTCAAGAGCCTGGAAGCCAAATCACAAGGGCTATATTTGGCCCTTCAAATAGAGATATATGATATTGCACTAGGATGCCATCCTCCTCTTGCTGCAGAATACTGCCCAAGTTAGCAGCGTCTTTCTGTCTACTCTAGGACATAAGCCAGAGATGCCACCTTTGGGTTTTTGTTCCTCTGGTTATTTCCTACAGTTCTTGAGTGGGTGAGGCAGAACAAACAGTGCCTTCAGTGAATCCAAAGCACAGCTACAAGCAGCTGGAAATCAAAGCTCTCTTAGTGGATGTTCTGAGCAAACAAACTCTCCCATCTTTTACCAGCACGTTGAGCTGCCTGTAGAAAATGTTTGTCGAGGCCGTGGCAGGTTGCAAAGCGTTCAAAGGGTGGACATGTCCTGTGGGCGGGGGGGATTCTTACGTGAACAAGCAGCAGAAACCTGAGCAGAAAGGGGAGGAGGCAAGGAAAGTGGAAACGAAAATACTTCACACTTGAGAGAATGCCAAGGACAAAACTGGATTGTAGGAAACGTTTCCGCGCTAGTATGGTGTGGATTCTTCTTCATTTCTCCTTAAATTGACCATGTGCTGTGCCAGCGGCAGTGCCAGCACGCCTGGGAGCCCATCCCATCCCTGTGTTGGCAGCAGAGCGCATCAGGAGGTAACTGGGGGGTCAGGGAGGACTCCTTTGACTGGAGGAAGCAGCGTGGTGCCAGTCTGGGCTGGTCTCTGCGATTACGTCCCCGCGGGTGTGTCAGTTAAAACCCCGCAGGGAGTGGTGCAGCACAGACACATGCGAGCCCAGCGGAGCCCGAGCGGCCACGGTGTCAGCTGAGGAGCGATGGCATCGGCATCTCCCACTGCGGCCACCTCGCAGTCCACCCTGCCCTCCGGACCCGTGGTCTTCAAAACCATTCCCTACGCCTTCATCCTGCCGGAGATAGTGAGTACGCCAAGCTTTGCCCTAATGCCTGGCTAGCGACTCCTGGGAACGCCGGGCTTAGCAATTCAGGAGTGGCTCTTGAAGGATTCTGAAAGTGACCTTAATGAGAAGTAGCTTCTCTTAGCTTCTCCTGAACGCACGCAGAGGTGCTCCTGACTAAATCGTTCTCGGGGCAGCCTGAGGACCAGCACAGAGCCTGCACAGGGAGCTGCCAGCTGGCTGAGAGAGGCTGAAGAGTGCTGCGTGCCTAGGGAGCAGCAGCAGCTCTACTTAGCGGGCAGATATTGGAAAGAGCTTATAACGAAGGGCATTTTTTCCTTTGTATTAAGTTTCTGCAAGGTCTTGATGGCTATAGGCAAGCGGGCTTCTTGTACAGTGTAAAATGTTACATATCTTCACATTGCAGCTGAGTCCAGAGGGCATCCAGCCTGGCTGGCTGCAGCAGCTGCTCCTGTACTTTGACACAGGGCCCAGCAGCTCGTGGCCACAACGCGCTACCGGCAGCACACACCATCCACGCCTCTGTGAAACGGGGAGGTCGTCACCCTACGCTCCATATTCTGCACAGTAATTTCTTGAGGTGGATATGGAGCTCGCAGACGACTTCCTCGTGGCGTGATTTCAGGCCCAGGAGATTAACGCGCAGCAGGGCTGGGCTGACAGCAGCGGTTCACATTTCTGAGATAAAAGTGCGCTTCGGGCTTCTCGCCAAAGCGCTCAGGGTGAGGCTTTTCCTTCCGTCAAGCAACGCAGCCATCATTTCCTTTCTTTAAGAAACATTTGGAGGTATTTCCCAAGAGCATCCAGGGCAACTTGGCGCCAGCTAGCGATGCTGCTGCCGCTCCAAGGATGCCCTGCACGGAGGCTGGGCTGCACCACCCAAAGGTGAAGGCTGATCTGAGGAGGACTAAGGGAGAAGGAAGGGATTTCCGCACCCCGAGCTCACCAGAGGTGCCTGTGTTTGTCGCCATCAGATCTGCGGGGCCTGGGTCTGGATCCTCGTTGCTGCTACCTCAGTCTCCTTACCGCTGCTGCAGGGATGGGTTATGTATGTGTCCCTGACCTCCTGCCTCATCTCCCTGTTGCTCCTCATCAGTTACCTCTTCGGCTTTCACAGAAACAGCAACAACTGGAAAGTGCTGGTAAGGATGGGCTGAGAAACGGGCAGAGGTGGGTGGCAGCAGCAGCTGGAGGTGGGTTGGCCAGCCCGTCCGCAGACAAGTGTGCCTTTCCTCACTGGAGACACAGCGAGGCATTCCCTGGAAATGCCTGGAGGAGGTTTTGCTACACCTGACCACAGATAGCCCCATTCGGAGCACAGCATAAAGGAGAAGAGCTCAGGGTGTGACACAGAAGCTGTTCCCACCTCCACCCCCATGAGCTTGTAGCAGAGCTCTGTGCTTTTCCAGCTGGAAATGGGTTCCCTTGGGTGGAAGCGCAAGGGCTGGGCATGCTGTGAAGCAGCCAGGTGATGCCTGGTTCCAGCCCCCATCTGGGCGTGTCCTGTCTCATGTGCACAGAGCCTGGACAGTAGCATCTCATCCTCAGGGTAAATAAGAGAAAGAAAGGCAGAGTAATTTCTGATCCACGCCACTCCCTTCCTTTGCAGGATAGTTTGTACCACGGTGCCACAGCCATTCTGTACCTGAGCGCCGCTGTCTTGCAAGCCAATGCAACAATCAACTCTGAGTTCAGCCCCAACTCACCACCCTCCTACCAGCTCAACTGTGCGGCATCGGTGAGTCCGTCCAGAAGCACTCAGGCCAAAGCACAGGCAGCTTCTCCTGGAGAGAAGCAGGAGCAAACAGCACAGCCAAGGTGGGGGCATTCCAACCCAACCCTGTGTCACCCAGCAGGGTCACACAGTGCTCAGAGCCTCAGCTTCTCCCCTCCTTCACGTTGTGCAGGCAGTGCAGGCTACTTGGGGTTCAGCAGCTCAGGGACATCCTGGGCAGTGTGGGGGCTTGCTGCTTCTCTGGGGCTGGAGGGAGCTCTTGGCTGAGCTGTTTCCCCAGACAGAGAACACTAAGAGAATGGAGTTAACACCGTGCAGGGACTCCGCTGACTCCAGCTTTTGCTCCTCCTCTCCTGCAGTTCTTTGCCTTCATCACGACCTTCCTGTACATCCTTCATGCCTTCAGCAACTACTACCAGCGAGCCTAGTGGAGACAGCAGCAGCTTCGTGTCTTCAGGATGAGGGCACTCCTAAAGCAAAGGCAGCAGTGGACTTTGGAGGAGGTGTCCTGGGCGTCCTGGCCCCTCCACCAACCCCAGCGAGACACGGTTGCTTTTACAATTTATTGAAGGAAGGATTTTTGTACAGCGGTGTCCTGTCCTTGTGGTTGTGGGGACGTTTCACGTTGGGGCCCGTGGGGCTACAAGGAAGGCTGTGTACGTGCTCCAACATCCTGCTGAGCCCAGGGGAGAAGCCAAGCAGGGTCTGGAAGAGCAATCTCCCCTGGCAGCATCTCCTCCTGCAGCATTCCTCCCCCTCTCCACCCCATCCTGTCCTGGTGCCAGTACCTGGAGTCCTGCCCCAGCCAGTTATCCCCCTCACCTTGCAGAGCTCCCTCCAAAACCCACCCCAGCCCCACAGACTACAGGTTTGCAAATCAAGTAAAGGGAAAGCAAAGGGCTTGGGCAATCTCCTTAGTTCAGGCCAGTTTTACTTTGCTGCTGCGACCTATCTCTTCCTCAGCTGCCGTCTAGGGCACTGTAACTGCTCCTGTTCACAGTGGGAGAGGCAGTCTGAGGTGAGATGTCATGCAGCCCCACCAGGCTCAAAGGTTGTAGCCAGGTTCCTTGCTACATGGGAAATGAGTTATTTACAAGCTGCTGAGCGTAGAGGGCACTCAGTGCAAGAGGTAAAAGGAACTGTACCTTGATAAGGGACAGGGGAGCACGCAGAGCAGCCAGGACCTGCTGCCCACACCAGTGCATTGCTGCCCCCACCGCGCACTGCTGGGAAACCACTGAGTGGGGATATATGTGGATGGGGCCTACAAGGGCCGGGGGGGGGCAGGGGAGTGCAGTGTCCTCCCCCTCCTCTTTGAATTCCAGGGAGGAACTTTCCCCCAACCCGTGCAGGAAATCTGTCTGCACTCACGCTGGCAATTTTCTCCAAAGCAGAGGGGAAGTTCCTGCTGTTCCACAGGGCGTTCTCCTTCGAGTGTGGGGAAAATAGCCATTAATCAAAGTGAGAATTTCATCCAGTGCCAGGAGCCTTGGCCTTCCGCATGGGAATTTCTGCCAAAGAGGGGGGGGGTGGTAATTACCTGGTAACCCAAGTGGCACTGAGCCCCGCAGGGAGGGAGGAATTCCTGATATTTCTTGGGGAAATTTCCTTCAAAACGAGGTGGGTTTTTCTGGCATTTGTAGTGGAAATTTCCTCAGATGTGAGGAAGGAATTTCCTGACAATCCCCAATGGGAATTCCCTGCAAAAAGGGAGGAAATCCACATGGGAATTCTCTTAAAAGCAAGGGGGGAAACTTCCTCCAAAGGGAAGAGTCCTCTTCCCCACATTCCAACTGGGAATCTCCTCCAAAGAGCAGTGAGGGCTCTCCCGGCCTTCGCATGGACAGCTCCACCCAAGCAAGAAAGGGCCACTGATGTGGCAGAGCTGCCATTCCCAGTCAGGTGGGGACAGAGCATCGAATGAAACCAACATGAAAATGGTAAGAACTCCTCCAACATTATTTTTTTCGCCCATAACAACAGCAAAAATGTGTTGAACAGTAACAATGAACGTGTACAGCCTGAAGTATTTAAAAACATCACAAGTTAATGAGATTTTATGCAAGAAATTCAGAGAAAACGATGACATTAATTCCATAATCAGTTTTGTTATGGAAGAACACAGACTCGGACCTAACGCTGCACAGTAAGTTGGAGCAGAAAGCTCCAAACCTTTCTCAGAACCTCGGATGCAGCTCACACAGATGTCAGTGCTAACTGTTAAAGTGGCTGAGATGTGGGGAGTATTAAGAAATTACTACTCAGAATCAAAGCTGCAAACAGCTTTAGAGACACTGGTATCTTGGTCACGGAGTAAGGCAGAAACCTCGCTCATTGCTGGAGGCAGTGATCTGCTTTACACTGACTGTGCAGATACTGACAAGAGCAGCAGGCTGTAACAGGAGCAGCTCCAAAGGAAGTGGCAGAGGAAGGTGTGCTGAAAGATGACTGAAAGTGATGGCAAAAGAACACAGCACTTCAAGTGTGGAACGCAGACAAAAGGAAAAATAATGGTGTTTTTTTAGGAAAGAACTTTTCTTCTCATTAGTTGTCTATCTGGTTTAATTAGATCACTCCTCAACAACAACAAAAAAACCCTCTCAACAATACTATATTGTGATCCTCGACTTCCAGATATTTGGTATGTGCCAGACTCGGAATACAGTGTCTGACCAAACAGACTTCAGCTATTACGTACAGCCTCTGTTCACTGAACAAGGTGACTGTACTCATAAGAGTTATAAATTCCTTTCAGAATCAGAAAACGTTTGCAGACTTAGAACGCTGCAACAGATTTCTTGATGAGCACAACTCAGAACTTCCAACGAACTTCCCAACACAGTGTAAAACTGTGGTGTGAGAAGACTTGTTACTACAAAGCTACTTACAGCAGTTCTCTGTTGTCTGCTTACTGCCTTTACAACGTCTGCAGCCACCGAGTTCAGTCGTTGTGCCATCACCTAGCAGGGGAATTACAGGCATCCCCCTTCTCTGTACGGTCAGAGCTGGAGGCGGTGGCAGAGGGAGCTCCCTCCTCTCTCTGCCTCAGGTTCTCCTCTGCTCCCAGTGCAGTGCTGACAGGCAGCAGGTGCAGGAACAGCAGGTCATCCTGCAGGCAGACCGGCAAGGGCAGAGCCCGGATAAACTGGTCACTTCGCAGACGTTCGCTCCCTAAGATGGACCGGATCTCAAGGCGACAAAGGTGGGACAGGGAAGGGATGGTGGCTGAAAAATGACAAAAGCCAAACAGGGAACAAAATCATACACCACTCATCTGCAGTTGCCTGCTTTAGACAGACGCTCTCAGCGTGAAACTTCAGTCTTTACCAGATGTATATCCAGACTTAATCTCCCCTCTTTTAGTTAGACACCATTTCCCCTTGTCCCATCACAACAGACCCAGCTGAAGTCTGTCCCCTTCCTTCTTACAGCCCCAAAACACTGCTCTCAGGTCTCCCAGAGCCTTCCCTTCTCCAGGCTGCACACCCATCTTGCAGGGAGGTGTTTCATCCCTGGGATCTTTTTTGTGTCCCTCCTCTGGACACACTCCAGCAGCTCCATGTTGCTCTGCACTGAGCACTCTCCATCTGGATGCAGTGCTCCAGGTGAGGTCTCACAGCACAGAGCAGAGGGGCAGATCCCCTCCCCATCCCTGCTGGCCGCGCTGCTTTTGATGCAGCCCAGTTGGATCTCTGGGCTGTGAGGGCTCATGGCTGCCATCCTCCAGTACCCCCAGGTCCTTTATGGCAGGGCTGTGCTCCATTCTTTCATCTCCATCTCGTATTGACAGTTGGGGTTGCTGTGACCCAGGGGCAGACCTTGCACTCAGCCTTGCTGAACCTGAAGAGGTTCTCCTGGGCCCACTCCCATCCCTCAGGCGTGTCCACTACACCACACAGCTCAGTGTCATCCACAAACTGCTGAGGGTGCACTCGATCCCACCGCTGATGTCACTGATGGAGATATTAAGGGGCACTAATGTAATTTAGACGTTTTCAAAATGATCAGAGCCCCTTCTAAAGAAGAAGATGTTTTAAGATGAGGCACTAACGAGGAGATTGGAGCACAGCCTTTCCATGCATACAGCTCAGTGCAACACCTGTATGCCAGAGCTGCTATTCTGCCAGGTGAAAGCAGGGAGCACTGGTGCTCCTGGACAAGCTGCTAGTGAACCTGGTTGGCTGACCACATTTCAATTACAGGAGTAATTGGAAACTCCCATCTTTACAGGTATTTAAAACGATGATTCAGGTACTACGTATTTTAACGACTCTCAAATGCTTGCAGAACAAGGCAGATATTTCACAGTGCATGGTTAAGAGAATGAATAATGCCAAATAATATTGTAGTCAGTATAGTTAGAAAGATAATCGTGATGGAATAGACAATCAAAATAAAGGAAAATGCTCATGCATGTTCTAGGCTCGCAGTATGAAAACCCAGAGGAGAGATCTCCAACAAGAGACAACCACTCCAGTGGTGGTCAGCCCTTAAATGGGGTCTGGGAGAGCTGGAGCCAGACTCCACCTGTTCTGGTCACACAGGTGCATTGCCTTCACCTGTGCTCCTGCAGCTGACTCAGTGCTCACCTCAGGTGATCCATCAGTGCTTCAGGACCTGATTCAACAGTTCCCATACACATGGGACATACCAAAAACAAAGACAGTGGGATGCTGTCTAGAAAATGTAACCAAGTAATACTGATCATCTTCCCTTTGGTCTTCCAAGAGGCTGAGGGAGACTAACTTGCACTCCCTGCTGGCATTTTATAGCACACACATTCATTTGAGGTGGAAAAGATAACCCACACTGAGAACACCTAGCTGAAATACATGAAATATGAACTGAACAATCTAATGAGAGAAAGCCATTCAAACACAGTTTGCTGGTTTGCTTAAGGTAACTGTTGTTTCTGCTGCCCAGCTTCTGGACAGGCAGCTTTTACTGACTTTCTGACCTCCCCTGCACAAAGAGCTGTTTCCCACGTACATCCTGGAGACCGCTATACACAGAAACCTTTTTTCCTCATTGTTTTGCTTACCAAAATGGCTCTTGGGAGTCCAATTGAATTTCTCTTTGTAGTCTGCGAGGTTTTGCTCTACAGCTGGAGGAAGCCTCTTCCAGTTTGTAAACTCCAGAATGAAATTGAGGACATCCTCACTCACAGAGTGAAGCCTGAATAACAGAAAATACCGTAAGACATCATTTTACACAACATATTAATATTACACAATATACAGCTACACACAGAAAGCTTCCCTATTCTCCAACAAATTCTTAACCTACATTCTCCTGCTTCTGTGCTTAAAACATAAGGAGAAATTCAAAGTCATTTTGAGAGCGTAACCCTTTACCACCATAATTTTATCTTCCTCCGTTACTTTTCTTAAGTCAGCCAGACTACAAGAGAAAAATACCTGCTCTCAAGTATTTGTGCCTTTGTAACAGGCAGCACTCTTCTCTGCACTGACTTCTTATTCAATTTACACCTAAATTTGAGTGAGGTGTTGAGGCACAAGGGCTAGACGTATACAACCCCTAGTCTTCATCTGAATGGAAATGCGAGTGTTCTGAACACACACAAATGCATGTGAAATGTAGCAAAACGAAGCACAGAAGCAGACTTGCCATGCTTTATATATGCTCCTCTACTGCTCAGTGCATCGTGGATGCTAATGAACAACTGAATCTCACTGAGCCATAAATGCATTTAAAGCTACAAAGAGATAACAGAGCTACCATGGTATCTTAACACCAACTGAAATTTACTATTTCAAACCAAGTAAATCTTGAAATTCTACTTTTGTGCAGTTGAGCAGTGCATGTAACGAGGCTATAGATTTTAAACTGCCTTGCAAACAGCTCAGAAATATGAACTGAAATCCAAGTATCACAGGCAGGAGAAAAAAAGAATACAAACACTTCATAATTCTAAATACGTGTCTAATTCTGCAGTGCCAATATAAAACATTACTAAGCAGTTACCTGTTTGCGGATTTTACCACAATGTTTTGTTCAAACCAACCTCTAATTATCCATTTCCTGCTCTCCCACCCCTGGGCCAGCTTCACTTTACATTTGTTTCCCACCCCTCATGGTCTCTTTCTCAGTACTTGGAATTCTTCCTACAATTACTGCATTACAAACTCAACTTGCAAAGAATCTGGGGGGATTTTAAGAAATGCCAACTGTAAAAATTGAGGATGGATGCCATTCTTCAGAGTAGCAGTCCTCATTCCAATTTTCTTCCTAAAAGAAACCTCTTTTTGCTCAATCCAGCCACTAGCCATTAATCCTCTATTTCAGAGTTTCCATAGCCCTCACCATTCCTGATCAAGGCATGTAACTATCTTGTGCTGTCCTCTGAAGGCACATGTTAAATAGCATCAGCAACAGCTTTATAGATGAGCATAAAATATTTAAGAAAACAAGATAATCTCATCTGCTTACCAGAATCTGTACAGTAAATTCACTGGATTAAAGCCAGCCAAGAGCAAATAAGGCAGCCACTCCATGTACCCATCGAGGGCTTTAACTGCGTGGCTTAGAAACTCTGGTAACTCCTCGTGAGAAGGCAGTGGACAGCCCATCTTCAAGAAGCGTCGAAACAAAGCAAACTTCTCATGGTACAGGCAGTATCCCAAATTTATCCCAAGCAGGGTGATCTTGTAGTTCAGAAGAATATCGACTAAACTAAAAAAACTATGAACAGCACAAAAGGACCAGGATATTGCATTAGTTTAGATGGCATCTGGTAGTCCACTTCTTGCTGCTGAGAAAGCAGATTTCCTTTATCATCAATCCCTTTTCCTCCCCCCACCCAAAGAAAAACAAATCTGGTTCAGTGCCTCTACTCTTTACACTTAACACAAATGTTCTCTTTGTCCTGGAAAAAGACCAACGTATGGCTCCTTCCAGTTCCCAACTCTTTACAGCAAGCCTGTGTGAGAAACAGATGCACCCAAACTCATCATTTTTACTGGCACCTGACCGTCTGCCACACGCATGTTAGAAACAGAAAGCACTCTGCTCATTCATCTTGAAAACGTAATGTGTGCTGGATGCACAAGCATGTGAAAACAGAAGACTGGACTGCTGAACTCCAGGACCAGCCTAATATTTGCAGTGTTTAAGGGTTTAGATGCAACTTTATCTGTGGAAAGCTCTGCAACCCCTGAAATATTGTAAACATTTTAAAATGTGTTTCTGTTTTGTTTGCTTTTTAATAAAACAAACAAACAAAAAAAAAAAAAACAAAAAAAAACCCCTTATATTAAAATAAATGTTATCATTATCAGTTATAATAGGCACAAAATGTATTCAGTGAGGATTATCCCAGTCAAGCTCATTCTTTTAACAAGCTTATCCAGGAAAAAAAAAAAGTACATCACCTCAGGACCACCATTTTTAACCAAAGCAGGCCTTCTCCTAAAAAGTAATTTCTCAGATTGGCTCTACACACCTCTGTTCAAGCCTCAGCGATAGGAATCAGGGCTCATCCTCTGACCTTAACATTTTGGCCAAGAAGGTTTGTAGCTTGTGAACTTCTGAGCCACTAAGGTGCTGCTTAAATTGATTATTATTCTTTAAAAATAAAAGATTTGAGTGCCAATCACAGAAAACTGAACTCATGAATCACAGATCTAAGCTGGCCACAAGATGTCTGTTTTCAGATCATCTGGTTAAATGGAATAGGAGTTGAACAGAACCCACAGCTACCTCACAAATTTAAATGGCAGTGTAAGCAGCACATTTTGATCCATACACGACTCATTCTGTTAGAATCTGAGTTTTAAGAAGGTTTAAAAGTCTTTATGAGACACATTTTAATGGAACATTTTAGGCATATATCGTTTCTTCATATTAATCATTCTATGAAGGGAAAACTAATTTGAATTCTGGTAAAACATTAAATGATAGACAGCAGTTAGTTGAATTTAAAAATGAAAAAAAAAAAAAAAAAAAAAGTTTTCAAGTGTATTCCCTACAACATGAAACTTCTCCATTGTTCCAAGGTGTAAATGCTATCAGGTACTGGCTCCCAAGAATTGATTAAAATGTAAAACATTACAGGTTTGTACAAAGCTCAGCACTGCCAAGAAGTAACAGAGATCTGATTCTCTGTCTTGCTTTGAGCTCCATCAGTATTCAGTCCTTCAAACATTTTATACATTGAATCAGCTTGGGAGGAGGACAAAGGGAGCTCACAGGCAGCTACATCCAGACCTCTCAGAGTAACAGCTCACTACTCCAGAGTAATTTCCCATAGAAAAATGAAGAATCTTCATTACTAAAGGAAAAATCAGCTGTAGAGATACGAAGAACACCTCAGATGTCACCATATGTATACTTAGGAGTCAGGCTTTTCTACCATACTCTTTGTTCCTCTACAGTAATGACATTTGCATTATGAAGTAAGCATCATTTTGTTTCCTGCTGAATACTAGAGGTGAAACTAGATCAACTGAGATAAGAATAATTTCAGAACAGGAGATTCGTACTTACTTTCTTTGGAAAACCATGCACATGGGTGACCTGCAGCTGAAGGTAGGGCACTCTTGAGCATCTGGGCTGTAGCCTTCTTTAAGTAACATTTCCAAACATTCTTTATTTCCACCATATACTGCCGAATACACAGGGCTCACTTTGCCTTTTTCTTTGTCACAAATCCGATTGGTAACTGGTATCAGCAACCTTAATATACTGCAAATATTTAAAAGCAGGATTTCTTTGAGTGACAGCACACAATAATGAAGCTTTAAACTTAACAGTCGTCTTTTTATTGTCATTACAACTTGAGAAGAAAACCCCACCTGTTTCTTCATTACTCAGTTTGCTGTGAAGAACCGTTATCATTTCAGACACAGACCTGTAACAGTGTGCTTCAGCGTGGATCTGCACTGATGATGGGCTGAAAGAACTGCCCGGCCACATGCAGACTTAACAGCCTCTAACATCTTGTCAGATAGGCTTTTATTACCAGAACACTTTTACTGAATGAACTTTCAACCACCTACTTTTTATGGCCCATCTCAGCTGCTGCGTGAATAGGCAACTGCCAGTTATCCTCATTGCAGTAGAGATTTGGATCTGCCCCTTTGGATAATAACAGCTCCACACATGCGGCATGGCCCTCCTGCACAGCAATCAGCAGCGGAGTGGCTCTGTCCTTGGCCTGGCAGTTGATGTCTGCACCTGACAAAAAGACTTCAGGTTGCTCGGCGTACAATAAACAACAAATTAACATTAACCAGTAGCTGTTTTTCAGGGAGTGACTTTACAACACAAGTCTTTGCCACAGCAATAAGGAAACGTTCACTAGCTCATTGCTAACTTCTTAAACAGTGGTGCATCTACCTGCAACTAAACTCACATTTAATTATTTACATGTGACTTTGTGAAGTGCAAAAGCAGAATTCAAACTGTATCTGATGACAGTCAGGTGCGAGCTTAAAAACCACAAAGCCCAGCAAGACTGCTATTACCATGGGATATGAGCGTTCTTAAGCTCTCCAGCCTTCCATACTGAGCAGCAACAAACAACGGTGTAATTCCAAAGTCATCCTTACACTCGATGTTTGCTCTTTTCTCCAGGAGTATTTTCATTATCTCAACGAATCCCTGAAATACATATTTTTATTCATCACCAACAAACCGATGGGAAAATGACATTGTTTATGTTCCTCCCCACCCCACACCCTAAACAGAAACAAGAAAAATGCAATATACTCTGTATTCTAAAGATAGGACAGAAAAAGTTCTGGAAAAAAATTATGAGTTTAACTTTTTTTTTTTTCACATTTGCTCGTTTGCAAATGGAAATTAATTCACTGTAACCATTAAAGTTTCCAAGATAGAACTATATTACAACTCTTACATCCCACTGATGAGGAGATACTCCACAGAACTTTCCCAGTCAGTATTATAACACATTCACATCCCACATACGTTAAGGGAGCCAGTAAGGGCATGCAGTATTAATAACATTACAATTACTGCTTCCCCACATCAACGTGTCACAAAGTTTCAGACACACTCCCCAGTCCACTGCAAGCCCTTTAGCATTTATGACTGTTAAGGCAGGTTAGGGAAACATCACCTGATAAAAAGATGAGATCTATAAATTACTGCTCGGAACACACTAGTTACATGGCAATAGTATTAGGTTGCAGGTTACCTGAAATGCGGCTTGGTGCAAAGAATTCCACCCAGACCAGGAATGAGATCCTTCAACGCTTGCTCCGTGTTGGATCAGGAACTTCACAATCTCTGCATGTCCATTTTCGACAGCTTCAAAGCAAACAGTGAAACAAAAAAAAAGCCAACAACTTCTTATTAAAGAACTCGCTGAAAAACTCAGGTGGTCTCATCACTAAGTTCCTTCTCTGGAGACGTTCAAGACACACCTGGACACCTACCTGTGCAGCCTGGGCTGGAAGCTGTTTTGGCAGGGGGTTGGACTCCATGATCTCTAGAGGTCCCTTCCAACCCCTACAATGCTGTGATTCCTGACACAACATTCCTAATAATGTTACACTTGTTTATATCTGCTTACTTTACTTCTACATTTAAGACGCACATTTAACAGAGGTGCAGAATGGAAATTCAGTCACACACCTTCTAGTTGGACATGCTGGAACCCCACCACTGAGTGGTTCTGACAACAAAAGCTAGTTTCTCCCCTGCGAAGCAGAGGCAACTCTGCACGAGGCACATAACCACGTCACAGCTTCAGTGGTCTCCTCAGCTTAAGAAGTTGGCTGTTCTAACAGAGATCCTCAAACTTAAGCTCTCTTTAAAAAAAGTTTACAACTTCTCAAACCGCCTGTGCAAAACTCTTTCACAAGGCATGTTTTTAATTTATACAGATACATTAATTAATGAAGCCTACTACTTATGGGTTGTTTTTTTTTTAATATATTTTTTGAGACATAATCTGAAGCTGAACTTAAGTGATTTCTGGATCTGTTCCGCCCCTGAGCCCCAAGCCTACTGTTTAGGCTATAGAAGCACGAAACAGAAGCAGAGAATTAATGTTGGAATATAAGAGAGCTTCTCCCACATAGCAGTCGCTCTGAGACTTCAAAAAGCATCACCTAGGAACAGGGCGGTGTTTGATTCGGTGGTAACGTGGTCAGGATCAACTCCAGCTTCCAGCAGAAGCCCAACGCACTCCAAGGCCCCACAGCGTGCAGAGAGGTGCAGTGCGCTCATCCCCTCGAACGTCTTTGCGTGCACGTAGTTATCAGATGGAGCTACGGATGAGAATAATGAAAAAGGGGATGGTAAGCTGAAAAACACGGTTCTTAAAATATTTCCTGTGGAGTATCAGTCATTGCTGGCTATACGCAGGTGCTTGCTTTGGACTGAGAAGGTAATTAAAACCGACTGTCATTCACAGGTGTATGGGAACTGTTGAATCACGGCCTGAACCACTGATTGATCACCTGAGGAGATTGCTGAGTCAGCTGCAGGGGCACAAGTGAGTGTGATTGGAAGGGGTGCAGTGGGACTCTACCTCTCCCAGACCCCATTTAGGGGCTGACCACCAGCAGGGAAGGATCTCTTGTTGGAGATCCCTCTCAGGTGGAGTTATCGGTGAGCCTCAACCATCATCAAGGTGAGCCAATCTCTTTTGCCATTTGTTTGTATACCATCTACTCAAAGCCTCCCAAAAATATACCACCTTTCGTGCTATTTCCTCGAGTGCTCTCCTTGGGGTTATTTGCCCTACAACAGGCTATGACGGGGTCATTTTTTCTTCAGCATCTCTTGGCATACAGCTGCGAAAGGACTTTATAAGGAACAGGAGGACTCTCTTTCGCTTATCTGTGATACTGCTGGGCAGCTGGGCAGCGAGCTGAAGGATCTCATGCCGTGTTTCCTCACCTGCGTTCAGGAGCAGCCTCAGGCACCTGCTGGAGCTGTGGGCCGCCGCCTCGTGGATGGGCATCCAGCCCCTGTTGTCAGGCACGTCGAGGCTGTGCCCCTGCGCGATCAGCTTCTGCAGCACCTCAGCGTCGCCTTCTCGCGCCGCGAGTCCCGCGGCCGAGCAGCGGTCGGAATACGCCTCTGTGAAATCCATCCCTTCCTGCGGTGGGAGAGAAGAAGCGAACGAGAGGGGAGAACGGCACAAAGCACACAGGAACACCGGCCGCAGGCCGCCCTGCCTTACTGAGGGGGCACGGCGCAGCGCCGGGCCCCGCCCCGCCCGCAGCGCGCATGCGCGCAGCGCCCCGCCCGCAGTAGGGGCAGCGCGGCGCGGCCATGTGGGTGTTCGGCTACGGCTCGCTCATCTGGAAGGTGGACTTCCCCTACCAGGAGAAGATGGTGGGGCGCATCCGAGGGTACAGCCGGCGCTTCTGGCAGGGCAGCACCGATCACCGCGGCGTGCCGGGCAAGGTGAGGGGGGGGGTGGGCGTGGGGGGCACCGAGGACCAGCGCTGTCGGTTTGTTTGAGCGGGATGCTCTTCCTAACGTTCGGAGCCTTAACGTTCTCCTCCGTCCCGTCGGTGTTTTGTGGGAACGGTGAGAGTAACGGCTCCGGGCTAAAGAGCACAGCGGACGCTGAAGGGACAATAGGTGACCGAAGCGCCCAGCAGGTTGCATGAATGCCTTTCAGCACCGCGTTATTTACAGCTGCGGATGCTGCTCGCGGTTGAGTCATCAGAAACGCGGACCCCTAACCCTGACCCTCCAACCTGCGCCCCGGAGCCACCGAGGGCACCTCTGGTGAAGGCAGGAGCATCCTTCTTACAAGCACAGCGTGCTCCAGAAGGAACTTTCATGTGGTCCTAAACCGGCTCTAATTCCCACCTCAGATAGAAGGTGACTTTCATGGTATTACAGGTGCAGGCACACTGTTTCCCTGCTGCTGCACTCAGGAAGCTGGGCTTTGAGCTTTTAAAAATCGAGAAAGTCCCTTTCTTTGAGCCAGTGTTTCTCTCTTGCTGTGCTGCGTTACCTTCTGTTGGGCTGACAGGAGAAGAGCTGGAGTGAGTTTGTGTGGCTCCTGGAAATCTTGCAACATGGTTGTGCCAACTCACAGCAGCCAGAGCATCCTTTGTGTTCCAGGAAGCTCTGCTGTTTGCGTTTGTGCCTCAGTCCAGGTCGTGCCCAGAACCGTCATCTGCAGCCGTGCACAGCCTTAAAACAAAGGAAAGCAGGGGCTCAAGCGCTGCTCTACTTCTATTTAGCAACAGCATGTTATTATTTATGCTTCTTGATCAGTGCGTTTCATTTTTGTTGATGGGAATGTGAGTTAACAAAACTCACTTTCTCAGCACCAACAAATCAATGCCTTCTGGAAACAGCCCATGAGTTGTTGCTCCCAATTCCGTGGCAAAGGGCTCTCAGCACACCCTCACTGTGTGCCAAGGGAACATGCCACAGAGGTTTCCCATTTGCCCAGGCCTGATGGTCTCTGCTATAAACCATGACAACCTCCGTAACATCAGCTCTTGTGGGTGAGTGACGGGAGATGTTGGTCCTTTGGTGCTAACACACTTTAAAGAAGAGCAGTGAAATGCTAACCAGCAAGTTAGAAATGCTCTCCTGAAAACACAAGTTGCTCCAACATTCCACGGTCAGCACAGCAACACCGTACAGAGCGCTTTGACGTACAATGGCCGCAAGCTGTTAGTGCAAAAGAGATTGGCCCTGTGCTCATGCTTTGAGCTGCCTGGCTGATAACTGGTTAACCATCTTATTATGCTGTGGATATGCTTCCAAAATCTGTTAAAATTGCTAAGAGCTCCTCAACAAACCTGAAATTCAGGGTGGAATCTCACCCAGATGTGCTAATCTGAATGGTTTTAACTTGTGGCAGCTCTCTGAAGTGCCATGGTGTTACCATCAGCATGGTGTGACCAAACTAACAGCTTGCAGCAGTCAGAAGGGGCAGTCTGATGGTTTCTCCTTACAGCCCCCTTCCCTCAGCTCCTGCCCACCTGCTATGGCTGCCCGGTGCCCAGATATTCAGTCTGCGTGTGTCTGGCTCTGCTGGAGACCCTGCACCCTAAGAAAATGTGATGACATGATTAACTGAGCTCCTGCTGTTAACCCTGCAGGGCTCCCACGTTCTCACTCTGATGTAGGGTTACCAAGTTTATAAAAGCAGAGTGATTTAGCTGAAGGTTAATTCATTTTAAGATAATGGAGGGCTTTTAGCTTGTTAAAGTGTAGAGGAAAGAGGTAATCAAACTAAAACCTTCTCTAAGGTCACATTCCCTTTTATCCCATCTTATTTTCATACTCAGATGCCAAAAAGCATCGTCTTGACTATCAGTAAACACTCAGTAACTTCAGTGTCTGAATGCTTTAGCGTACCACTGAAAATAATCTCGTGTAGAAGTGGAAGATCTTACTTCTGTTTGCCCTGTTAATTTCATAGGGCACATTGGCTGGACCTGAGGAACTGCAAGCTGTGCAAAACTGACAGAAGTCCCTCAAAGATACCTGACTTAAGTAATCGTTCAAGTTCGCAGTATTCTTTGGGCACTACAGAAATGGTCTTCATTTGTATAATATAACTAGTCATTTGCACACATGTTGTTTTCTTTCCTTAGCTTGCAGAGCTAATATTTGTGGTTCCATAATGCTGTTTGGTTTAGGTAGTTCCTTGCAAACCAGTCAAACAAATAGCCTGGCCTTCCCCAGACAAAGTTTGTTCTCCTATCCCGTAGCCAATCTGAAGTCCTCTTCAGAGAAAGGCAGCTTCTGCATGAAGAGAAAGGAAATGTGTATTGCAGGTGGGACTGCACCTATTTGTGCCTATGTCTACACATGAATACATACATAAGCAGCTCATTATAGAAGTGCTCTGTGTGTGTGTTTCTTCTATGGCATCGGGTGCTCAGGAAGAATATAGAACACCCACTGTGCTTCAGTGGCTGGCCATTGGTCTCTACCCTAGTATGGCAAATTTCAGTGTTCCTTCCCAGTTTGTTAATCCTGAAAGATCTACAAAGCATTTGATCATCACAGGTTTCCCATCTGTGAGAGACAGCCTAGCGTGACTTCACTATTACTGCCCAGATGCGATTTGTTAAGATACACTCTACAGATAATGCAGTCAGTGGTATATTTAGCCTAGCTCAGGGTGAGCCCTTCAGCACTATTATTAGTGCAGCGTGTTAACTAGCTTCTCTTGAGGTTTAAAGCTGAATGACAGCAAAACAGCCCCGGGAAATGCATTGATTGCGACTATTCTCACAGGGCTTAGGTGAACAAGTACCTGTGCCAACTTTTTCCCCAAAATAAACAGCCTTTAAGGTGATGACATCGGCCTACTCTGAATAAACAGTACCTGCAGTTTGTGTAGGTACTGTTATGGTAGATGGTTCTGCAAAAAAATAAATTTCACCTTTTCCTTGTTAGGAAAGGAATTTCTGTTTTTCCAAGGACTCGGTGTAGGAGAAAACCCTGCGTTGTTATTGTGTGAAAGAGACAAGTGGAGACTCAGCAAACAGAACTAAGCACAGATACATTAATGAAACCCTGATAGAAGCTAATAGCTGTACAAGTTCTGAAGTGATGCATCACCCAAGGGCAAAAGTTAGCTCAGACTAAATGAAAGGCATGCAGTTATTTACACTGAGTTCTGATTATCTACCTAATGCCCAAGGAAATGAACATCTATCCTAGACTGCAACGGAATGAACCACTATCTCTGCTTTCCTTCACATAACCAGGCACTAATCTGATGCTATAAACAGCAATTTTACACTTCCAGTGTCATTCCTCATTGGGTTTTATGCTTTGTTACTTTAAACTCTGTGGAGGAGTTGGTGTCTGTGATCCTTGTGGGTCCCTTCCAGCTTGGGATGTTCTCCAGGTCGCACGAAAAAAAAATCAGCTAGGTGTACCTTTCCAAAAACATCTGTTTGGCAGGGTGCTTTTACACTTAGGTGGTTTACAGTCAAAGCTGCTTACTGAGCTAACAAGGACTTTCATTTCATTTTAGCCTGGAAGAGTTGTGACTCTGGTTGAAGACCCTGAGGTACAGTACTCCTGTTCTGTCTCTATAGCATAAGGGACTGTCCAATTGTGTTCCCAGCCTGTGTTGTAAGTCTCTATTAATTTTTGCTTCGCTACAAGCCAGTAATTGAGCTATCCTTACAGAAACGAAACGTTCTCTCAAAATGACCTGAGAGTTACACCAGTGACTCTTCGTTATTTCAAATAAATCCATCAGTCTAAACCAAGCAACTGGAAGTAGTTTGGGTCTATTATTACTAAAGGTATAAGTATTTTCCTAAATAGTCACTTCAGTTCTCCTGCTGAGCAACAGAGCTTTTATTACTTTCAGCATATGGATGGTGCTGAAGATGCACTGATATCAGACATCAGATGGTGTGTGAGAGCCATAACCTCAGCCTCCCAGAATGAGAACTGAAACAAACCAAGATTACATCGCAGTGATAAAAAAAAATTCTCTTGCTTTAATTTTTGCCACGTGGATAAAATGTTTCAGGAACGAAATGCCACAACTGTGTGTTTAGTTTCTACTTAATACTGTAAAATTAGCTCAGAGATAGAGGTAAGTTTAGCAGTAATTGTAAACTTTGACTGTTTCTGCAGTTAGCAAAACCAGCAAAATGCAGTGTGCTGTCCCTCATTGTGATTTTCTGTACCTTTCTAGTAAGAGTTTTTTTCACATTACAGTCCTGCTGGGTACCATTATGTTACAGACTCCTATATAAACAGAGAATGGGTATGTTTGTTGTCACTCCGTTCCTATTGTTAAGCAAACTTATTCGTTGCCATGGAAACTTTTTTTCCCCTTAGCAAACCAGTTTTGTTTGCGTGCATTTTTTCCCCTTTTCTCCCGAATCTGGTACAGCCAGATAATCACACCTCACACAAACATCGAGTGATACGACAAGAGCTGTACTTCAGTCCCAGCAACTCATTCTGCGGTTGCACGAGGTCACCTCACTTTGACTCTCCCTTAGCAGGCTACAGCCATCACTCTGCACATCTCTCCCCCCATAAACATTGGTGGCAGCAGTGCTTTTATTGGCAGTGCCAGCTGTGTGTCCTCCTGCACCAGCGAGACACCGTGCTGTCTGGAAACATCTAGCTCACAATTATTTTGATTTGCTCCATCCAAATCTCCTTGCCAGTTCAAAGGAAAACACTATGGAAAGGAACACCGTGTCAGATTGCTGGCTTTTTAATTTCCCATCATCTGAAATAGGATTCACCTACGCTGAAAGCAAAATGAATGAAGCAGTGGTGCTTGTATGCGTATGGATAACAGACCATGATCGTTTTCCTGTGCTGCAGACAAAACAGAAACAGCAAACTCAGATCTCACTCATTTCTCCATCTAAAACATTGCAGAGCACAACTCACACCACAGTCCATACGTTCTCAGAGATTTTACCCATGATGAAGAAATACAGAGACTTAACAGAGATGGTGATGAAATTCATCCCAGCAGCGTTTGCTGAGGAGCTCAAAGTTCAAAGTTCAGCTGAGCTTTTCCTTCCTGGGCTCGGTATCAGTGTGGCAGCATTAGCGCTCTCACCCTGCCAGATCTGTGACAGAAGGGACAGCCTAGCCTTAAAAGTGAAACTGGAATCACAGAAAGGACTTGATCAAAATTACTTGGAATTTGGCACTATTTACACTTTCGGTTTTCACTGCACTAATTTTGTGAGGTTGGGAAGATACCTGATGTCCTTTCTGTCAGCTCTCTAGTAGCGTTCAGAAACACGTGAAGGCTGTTATTTCAGATTTAGTTGCAGCAAGAAACTGTTCCATAAGGAAAGCCTCAGCATCAGGAAGAAGGTAGAGGATCGATCTGCATATTTACTATTATGAATGAAGATTTCCTAAATACAACAGCCCTCTTGACTTGGGACTCCAAGATCAGTGTGAGGAATAGCTATAGAAAGACTGAAAATGGAAGAAAAAAAAATTCAAGTGTTTTACCAAAATAAAGCAGAAATGCATTCATTTCTGAGTGTGCTCTTCTAAACCCTGCTTGGATTTTCTTTTCTTATGTCCTCCAACAGGGGTGTGTATGGGGTGTTGCTTACAGACTGCCAGCTGGACGAGAATGCGAAGTCAAGGCATACCTGGACTTCAGAGAGAAGGGAGGCTACAGGACTACAACCGTTGTTTTCTACCCAAAGGATTTGTCAGTAAAGCCCTTTGATGTACTGCTGTACATCGGGACTCGCGATAACCCCAACTACCTCGGTCCCGCGCCTCTGGAGGAGATCGCCGAGCAGATAATTGACGCAGTCGGTCCCAGCGGAAGGAACACGGAATACCTGTTTGAACTCGCTAATTCTATGAGAAATCTGGTTCCAGAAGACGTAGACGAGCACCTCTTCTCCTTGGAGAAACTGGTAAAGGAACTCTTGGAAAAAGAACAAGACCTAAACTGCCTATAAAATAACTTCTTTCAGTGGTATTGCTTCATCTTCAGAGGAATGGTTTTTGTTGCACAAAGGGTATATGCCTCGGAGGCGTATTTCTCTGTACTATGCTATCTTATTTATTTTAATATTGCATTCAAAAGAGTAGTTAGTCATTAAAACATACTGTTTTAAAAAACATTCTTTTGGGAATCTATAGAAAAAGCAGCAGGAGAAGTGTTTTAGGTTTGAATTTGGTATATTGGTATTTTATCCGAGGATTACGTCTTTATAAAAATCACGAGAGAACCACTTAAGCCTCTCTGTTACTTCAGGTTAAAAAAAAAAAAAAAGAAAATCTTCAGAATATTTTTTTATGATCAAAATCTGCATTCACATACAACTCCCGAATCATCTAAGAGATGGTTCTTTCCAATTCAAGACCACCAGCGTGGGGCTCAGTGCAGCAAAAGAGACAGGTGTTAAGTACTTCTTGTAAACTGCATAGTAAACGCGTGGTACAACACTTCCATCGGTGTTCACGGAATTTAAGTTATTCCACTGCATCAGTGACCTCATCCCATATATCCTAGTTTGTCCTTAGGCACAGAGGATAAAACGTTTCAGTG
The DNA here is from genome assembly GCA_023055505.1 of Callipepla californica brunnescens. NCBI lineage: Eukaryota > Metazoa > Chordata > Aves > Galliformes > Odontophoridae > Callipepla > Callipepla californica. The sequence goes on from JALIRH010000003.1 coordinate 64,780,236, forward strand.
TTGGGAGAATAGTCTTTGCCCTTGGCTTGCTATGTCCAGCCCCTGAAAACCACAGCATGGGGTACTCTGACATGAACAAGCCATACTGTATCAGTGCCTTACTTTATTTTCCAAGATGAACGAATCTAACAGATTGAAATCAGCTAAAAGTATGACTTGAAGCCACAGTGCAGCAAGAATGCTCAGAAACTCAGCTCCGATCTCTGCCTTCAGATGCTGGTGCAATTCCACCTCTTAAAAACGCACCAGTCTCTGAGGATACGTTTTAAGTCAGCAATTTCCAAGCAGCGTTTCAGGGATTTGAAACAAAAAATCATTAAGATAGGTACCCCCCTTTTTCAGTCAACTGACATGCGTTGTGTGGACTGCCAGTCAGCAAAGGTTGGAAAGCCACCAGTTCAGGCCAGCAGCCTTACTTTATGCACACAGAGGTAAATGGAGTTTCCGTCCCGACAATGACTCGTCTCGCTTCTCAGAATTTTAAGTTATTTTTGTAACTTTTATCAAAACGTATTTTTGTATGTTAATCTAGGGAAGGTCCCGTTTCCAATACCGTGTAGCATCAGGTTTTCTCGTGCAGGGAATCTAAATGTTTAGCGGTAGTTCTGAAGTTGCTATGTTTTGCATCAGTACGTGCAGAAAGCGTCTGTTTCTCCTGTACCAGTTGTCCATTTCCTTTCTTTGCACTGTCCTGCTTTATATGTGTCATTCCTCAAAAATGCTAAGGTTATCAGAATAACAAGCCGCTGATATTTTTCTTGGCCACCTACGAAAGCCAAAAAGAACGCCAGTGAATGCTAATAGGGAGCATTCGAAAAAGAGAAGTAGGCTGTAGGATATTACATTTCGATCCTAAATTCTAGGTAATTAGGCTGTTTGAAATACGTAGCCCAGGAAGCTGTATTGTTTAAGTACCAGATTACAAGTTCAGCGTGCTTCTGGCATCCCTCACGCATACACTCCTTGAGGGGAAAAAAAAAAACAACAAAAAAGCATATTGCTTTTTAGAATCTGCTGCTGAATGGTTGAATGCCACTATTTTAAAAGTACGTAATAGGGTCTCAGTTGATGGATGACTCTGACCTGCAGAAGCAAATCTGATGCTGTCAGCAGAAGAATCACACGTACGGAGGCCTCGTTCCTCCTTTAGTATGTGAGTTGCTTGCAAACCCCTGTGGGGATCTTGATTCTCCACTGCACTGTGCTGGTTGAGGATTGGTACAACTGAGTGGAAAAGCAGCCCTGACTAGTGCACCTGTACAGCGGGACAGAAGGGCCATCAGGAGTCATTCAGATGCCCGACAACGTAATGAAGCATCTGAGTGACTTTGCACGCCAGAGACTGACAGTGAAAGCCAACACCCACGTCAGCACTGATGAACACATGCCATCTACGCCTGCGTTTATATTCCCTCTGACTTAACGAGTGTTAGGGGATACTCAGATGTTACTAAAAACGTTTGGTCCGATTTATTTCATGTTCCTCCCTCAGCAAAGCAAAACCCACTTCTTTCCTTGTGCTTGCCTCCGATACAAACAAGCTGTAGTACAGTTAAAGCACGTCAAATGGCACGTCCACTTGATGCATTTTTTAATCCTTTCCTCCACAGCTTATCTGTGTTCCTCAAAACAGGGCAAGGGATGCACACTAACGATTCAGAAACATCGGCGATGATTCTCTCTTTAAAACTATATTTAAGTACTGTGTTGGGGCATTGTGGTTATGTATGGCTCTGCACTTTGTATCTTTAATTATATTCAGGACATTGTTGGTTCATTTGCTTTCCAGATTCATAAAATCTGCAATAATATCTGTAATGATACATTCCAGTTTGTGCATACAACTTCAGTACAATAAAATGCATCACACTGATTCATGGTGTTGGAGAAATTTCCAGAAACGTTGCTTTTAAGAAGTATCCAGTAATAGGACGGACTTAATAGGTCTTAATAGCACCTTGTTACCAAATGCTGTTAGATGTACTGATGAAAAATGATGTGCACAAGCTAGCTACCACTATGCTGTAATAGACTGTGCCAATATAAGCAATTAATTAAAGCACTGGAAGCACATCCGAGCCACCTTTCCAGCAGCTTCAGTGACCAACACAAGCTCTGACTATGCCAGCTTCACTCCTTCAGCACTGTTACACTGCGATCATTAAGAACTGCAGTGTGCTGCCAAAATATTCAGTTATCCCCACGTCATATCCCTTCGGCAGCTGCAAAGCAGATGGTAAGCTGCCCCATGTTTCTCCTGCCTCCAGCATCTCCCATTTTGGCCCAGCTAAACTAAAGACAGGATATAAGGAAGAAGTTTTTTACAGTAAGGGCAGTGAGGCACTGGCACAGGCTGCCCAGAGAGGCGGTGGTATCCATCCCTGCAGACAGCCAAGGTCAGGCTGGACGGGGCTCTGAGCACTGATGGAGCTGTGGGTGCCCCTGTGCACTGCAGGGGGTTGGACTGGGTGACCTTTGAGGGTCCGTTCCAACTCAAACGATTCTATGATTCTATGGCAGATGGCTGGACTGGATGATCCTGAAGGTCTTTTCCAACCTTGGTGATTCTGTGACGCTGCCACAAGTAAAGCAAATCGCGGCCATTCCGCACTTAATTATAATCCTGTACAAAACGCCTGTTTTCCAGTTTCCAGGCTCGTTCTATCCGTGCTGAATGGTCTGTCCCGACACACCAGCACGGCTCCTTTGTGGGACCTGGCTTTGAGAAGCTGCGGCAGAAGCGGAGGTGCTGAGGAATCACAGCATCACTATGGTGGACAAGGCCGCGGGGATCATCCAGCCCACCGCACCGAGCGGTGCCACATCCCCACAGCCCTGCAACGCCTCCAGGGACGGTGACCCCATCACTCCCTGCGCAGCTGTGCCACTGCATCACCGCTCCTTTGGGGAAGGAACTGCTCCTAATGCCTGATGCGCCCCTCCCCTGGCACAACGTGGGGCCATCCCCTCTCATCCTACGGCCGTCCCTGGGAGCAGAGGCCGGCCCCACGTCACGCAGCCTCCCTTCAGATCGCGATGAGGCCTCTCCCCGCTGCCCAGCGCGCCGTGCCGCGCCCCGCAGCACTCACCTGTGGGCCGGCGCGGGCTGAGCGGCGCTGCGCCGTCCCCACGCGGCGCCCGCCCCGGATGTGGCTGTGGACGTGGACGCGAGCGCGGCCCCGCCCCGCGCGGAAGCGGACGTGTGTGTGTGTGGGTGTGTGTGTGTGTGAGGCGGCCGCGGGGCGGCATGGTGCGCTGGCGGGGCCGCGCGCTGCTGTGCGGGCTGCTGTTGGCGGCCGCGGTGGCGGCGGGCGGCCGCGCCCTGCCGCAGCTCAGCGACGACGTGCCGTTCCGGGTGAAGTGGGCCGGCACCGAGCTGAGCCTGGTGCGTGCGGGGCGGGGCGGGAGGGCCGCGCGTGGGGAGCGGGGAGACCCGCGGAGTGACGCTCGGCCTTTCGCAGCCCACGACGGGCGTCCTGTACAGGGAGGACAACTACATCATGATGACCACCGCGGATAAGGAGCGCTACAAGTGCGTGCTGCCCATGGCGGCGGGCGGAGCTGAGGTGAGGGGGCCCTGCGCGGGGTCGGGGCCGGGGCGGGCGCGGCGCTGCGGCGTAACGAACCCAACCGAACCGAACCGGCTCTCGTAGGAAGAAGAGAAGGACTACGGAGGCCCGGCGCCGGGAGAGCTGCTGGAGCCGCTGTTCAAGCAGAGCAGCTGTTCGTACAGGGTATGCGGGGCTCGCTGCGCGTTGCTGGTCCGTTTTTCTGCCCAGTGAGGAGGGACCGAACAGGGCGGGCACCGTGCTGAGCCCACAGGGGGAGCGGAGCGGGTCAGGCCCAGCTGGCAAACAGAACAACGCGTCCAGTGCATGCACACGACAGCTGCCGGAGCAGCTCGGTGCTGAGTCACCTCAGCTCTGCCACGGTGCTTGGTTTTGGAGCAGGCTCCGGCAGCTGTTGTGGGTTTATTTCTGTTTTCGCTTTGTGCGATAGCTGAGGGAGCCCTGTGTTCCTCCGGGGCCTCGTGAAGGTGCTGAGGGAGCGCTGAGGCCGCTCGCCCTGCTGCTGCTTGGGTGCTTTCATCCTGTGGGCTTTTTGAAGGGCAGCACGTCCCAGCAGAAAGTGATCATCCTTTGCTTTGCGTTTTAAGATCGAATCTTACTGGACTTACGAGGTCTGCCACGGAAAACACATCCGGCAGTATCACGAGGAGAAAGAAACAGGACAGGTGGGTTTCTTGTGCTTTGGAGCTCCTCTCCCCTCTCTCACAGAGCATGCAGAGGTCTTCCAGAAGAGCTGGAACGCTGTATGTCTGGAAGAAGAATGGAAAGTGATAGCTTGTTTTGACTCCTTTTGCTTGTAGAAAATAAACATCCAAGAATACTATCTCGGGAACATGATGCTGAAGACGACGTTATCAGAACCAGGTTTGTCTGAGGTTATTTTACTAATGCTTGTAATTACCACTGTTTGAGAAATATGCTGTAGAAAACTGATTCCCAATGCGAAAAAAGAGTTCAGTTCTGCAGGTGGCTGTCTCTTAGAAAATGTATTTTTTCAGTTAATTCCCTTTCAGTTATCCATCCTGTCAGATTGCCATGCTGTCTAATTGATCAGGATTCACCTGCAGTGCTAAGGCTCGGGGAAGGAAAAGAAGTCGTGGAAAAGATGGAAGGGATATGTGACAGGTCTGAGTCTGATGGTATAGCCTGTTGCCCTTCTTTCTTTTTGGATGGGGAGATGTGCTCCCAACTGAGAGCAATGGGCAGAGCGTGCAGCACACCTTGGGCTCAGCTGTTCTGTACTAAAACATGGGATGCCAACATTGCTTGCATTTTTTGCCCAGAAATCCTTGTGGATGCCAAAAGTTCACACCTGGCAATACCTGCTTCCCTTATATAGGGAGATTATTTGTTCAGAGATCAGACAGATTAAGTGTTCACTCAGCAGAGTTGATGGAAACAGTGGAGTTTATTATTTTTAGTTCTAGGCTGGTACATAAAAGATGAGCACCACCATTTTTTCTTCCTAAAATTAACTTCAGTGCCTTAATCCTGGAGGGGTTTTAGAGCTTTTATTCCCATTTCTTCTCCGCTTAGGTGGTAGATCTTACATAAAAATAAAGTGGTGTCTCAAGGCATTGGGAGCTGAATCCACAGGTGTGATATAGTGAACTTGCAACAGCAGAACACTGTTGCCTTTTGCTCATCTAGTTAGGAATAGTGTCCAGACTTAACTCCTATTTGTTCTGTTTGCTCTGGACTCTGGATCACTGTTTACTTTATTTCTTTCTTCTCCTGCACCTGCAAGTTGGTAAAATGTTGGCAGCTTATTCGCAAAGTACAGGTAAATAGACAAAAGCATATAGAATTCTCTGTGTGATTTCACTTTGAGTTCACGGACTTCATGCTTACTTCATTCTTTGTTATTCCCTAGATCAAGAAGAGAAGGAAAAGCCAAAAGAAAGTGCAAAAGAGGCAAGTGAAAAACATCTATTTTTACTTTTGTCATCAATAGCAGAGGCTGTGTGCATGTTATATATATATGTGAAGTAGTTACCTACCAAAACGAGTATGAAAAAATGAAACTCCATTCCTGAGCTGCACTCTTTTGTGTTTGTTTTTTTTTCCACTTTAGATTATCAGCTCCACCTCAGAAAGCGTATTTAGCCCAGCTGGTCAGATGTCATACTCTTCTGTTTGTTTTATTTAAAGTTCCACCAGTCTTATGCTTAGAGTAGATGTGAATTACTCTTCCCCCTTTGAAGACAGTGTACATATCCACAAAGTCACGTTGTGGTCTAGCAGCTGTTGTTTTTCTAGGTGCATCAGAAATCTCTACTCCCTTTTGTGATGTTTGAGCTATAAATGCTCAGCTGAACCACGTAGCACCAAATCTCTATGAGGTTTCTTACCTGACTTGATGATGTGCCCCTTAAAATTTCGTGCTTCCATTTTATATTAGAGAACTTTTTGATTTCTTTGAGGTTCCAGAACACAATTTGGAGTTAATGCTTAGGTAGTAAAGCAAGTACCTGAAGCACATTGGTGTTTGGGGTTAGCAACATTAGCAATTAGCAGACCTGCCCTGCTAGCAGATGTGCTCATACCTTTTTTCCTCGTTATCCTTTGTTTTAATTCTGAAGTCAAACATTCATCTGTGTGTTCTTTGCAATGCCAACTTAGCACAGAGTGGTTTCTCTTTTGCAGTGGAGCTCAAAAAACAGATGTGCCTGTTTGGCTTTTTGGGGTAGCTGGGGAAGCAGACCCAAGTCAGCATGCGGCCTCTCCTGATGCCTGTGGCATTTCTGCTGCTTGGAATTGAAGCAAACAGAATTGTTTTGGTTGTGTGCAAACAGTAGCTCTCGCTATTTGACTTTCTTGGGCAGGCAATGAAATGCATAGGTGTAATCTTCCAGTATTTAAGGAAAGGTCAGTTGTTTCCCTCAGATAGATAGAAAGGGAAGACACTGGTATCCTTTTAGTGAGCTCCTTTGTGCACAACTTCTGTTGTGTTTGTCCTGTCCCTTCATGGAATAACACTACAGTGTCAAGGAGAGTCGGAGGCCTCAGGCAGGGTGTGAAAGCAGCATGAAGGGAGGTGTAGGAGAGATCCCAGCTCCCCATGGTTAGGGTCCTGACCACAGAAGGTCTTGTAGCACTGTCCATGAGTTCTTGTGCACTGAAAAGTAGATCAAGCAGTGGCAGATTAAAGTAGCCCAGGTTGTGGGTTCTGATGTGGCTGTACACAGAGCTTTGGTAGCCAGGAGTGATGGCTGCTTCAAACACAGAGCCAGGATGGGGAATTCCTATCAGACTGGAGAATTAATGTCCAGAAGTATAAGTTTACTAAGTACCTTTACTTGAAAACGCATTTTGAAGTGTTCTGCACCAGTGTTTCAAACTTCACAGCGTGGGATTTACTTTCTGTTAGCCAAGATAGCTGTGGGCAGGCTGTGTTGAGGGCTGTGGCACTGACACCTGCATGGCTTTGCAGCAGTCCCTTGCAGGTTCTTCACAGCCTGGCACCCAGCTGAAGGCAGCGCCTGCTCTGCGCTGAGCCCGGCAGAGCTGCTCACAGCTCCTTATCTCCAGGCTGCAGGGGGAGCACAGCTGGCTCAAAACATCGCACCCAGCTGGGAAGCTTTCTTAGAACTGCAGCTTCGGGCAGCCTGTGCACAGGAAGCAGCTGCCTTTGCAGTCAGGTTGTCAGGCCACACGTGGCTTGGTGCATCTGTGTGGTGCTGGGCTGGAGGCATTCAGCCAGAACACGTTTGTTTGGATGTTACAGCAAAACTCAGTCACTGAGCAGGGCTTTCAGTCCAGTTTTGCTGGCTCTGCACAATGTTACAGTGTTTTCTGTTTCAGGAGAGTCAGAGGAGTTTCACTGTGAGTCTTAACTCTTACTTTCTTTCACCTAGATACCCACAAAAAACATAGAGGGGCAGATGACTCCGTACTATCCCGTAGAAATGGGAAACGGCACGCCCTGCAGCTTGAGGCAGAACCTGCCCAGGTCGAGCACAGTGATGTACATCTGTCATCCCGAAGCTAAACATGAGATTCTTTCAGTAGCAGAAGTTACAACGTGTGAATATGAGGTGGTTATATTGACGCCTCTGTTATGCAGCCATCCTAAATATAGGTACAGTATTCAAATTTTGGCTACCATTGTCCCTCCAGATTTTCATCAGCTGCCATGCATGTGCTTATGTGAGCTTTCTGTCCACCTGTGGTTCCTGGTATGCATCTGTGGCACTTGTATGTACTTATTTTGGCAAGTACAGTTTTGCCAAGTCTTAAAAGCTTCCATCCTAGCTGCATAATACTTGCTCTCATACTCCTTATACTTTATTTTCAGCAGGTAAGTTTCTAACCCTGTTGTTCTGGGGAAGTGCAACACTCCAAGGCCTGGAGGCCGCAGGCAGATTGAGAACACCCTCTCTCTTCTCTTAGTTCATGGTTTCAAGCTCTTTGGGGATCATCTTCATGGTATTTGGATACTGCATATTCCACCTGTGCCACATCTGTGTGCATAGACTTCAACATCTCTATTTAATTTCAGAAAACAAGAGTATTGTCTTCAACTATAACCTTAATGATATTTATTTTAGCAGTGATCCCAGCTTAGGGAGCTCCCACCTGTACTTGTCTTGCTTTTAGTGTCTTTGCTTCTGCTGTTTGAGTCATTTTTCACACGAGGAGTCACAGTTTGTGTTATTTTCCAAAAATCAGGTTTGGGATTCTTTTATTTATTAATTTTTTTCCCTCCCTTCCCTGAATGCATCCAAAGGTTATCCTTAGATTCAATTGTTTTGACCTTTTCAGGACTGTACACGATTGCATAGTACACAGCACAAAAATGAAAGGGGAAATAATCAGTGGAGCTTTGAATTTCCCATACACTTGGGTGTCAGAACACGTGAGTGATTAATTGCTGTTCTGAAGCAGGCAGCCGAGCCCGAAGGATGAAATCTTTGACTATGCATTTGATAAACGCTTGCCACTTAGGAAGTAAATAAGTAATACTGCTGTTAAATGTTTAGTACTGGTTGTTAATTTTGATGGATCTGTTACTGCTGTGTTACCTGATGCACTTATCTGTTATGATACGTACTATCTGTACACTGTGCGTGTCAGCAGAAGAAGTGAAAGGGGAAGGCAAATTGTTTTTCGGTGTGATAAGAATACCATCTTCAGCCTCTGCTCCCTCCCAGGCGTGGAAGGCTTATCTGGCCACTGGCAAGAAACACTTGAAAGTAAACACGACAAGATATTTCCTCTCCTGGTTGTATCGTCTTAGTCAATAAAGGTAGATGGAGATAGCAGGCTTGATGCAATGCTGCTCAGTGTCAGCAGAGGTCACAGCAAGCAAACCAACCTGGTTTGAAGGGTGCTTTTCCTGCTGTGTTCCCTGAGGCACCTCTGACTGTACTTCAGACACAGCCCTTTTTCTCTGCAGTCATCATCCAGCTGCACTAACTTAGCACAAGAACTTGTTGGCATCTTCTTCGATTACAATTTGACTCCTGTAAATGTGTTTTTTTAATGGTGCCTTGCTTTGTGTAAAGCAAGGAGACAGCTGTTACTCTGCTTCATCCTTCTGCTTTTCCTTTCTTGTGGTGAGCTGCTGTTTGCACAGCTAACAAAGAGCCCTGTGTTTTATTTCTGTAGGAATTTACATCAGGTGTAACTGTGAGAACACTGAGGCTTTGGCTGCAGTGGTGTAACTGCAGGAAAAAAATAACTGCTCCAAGCCAGTCAGAAATCTACAACAATAAAAAAAGGCACATCTTGGCTTTAAAGCATACTAAGGGATATATCTATGAATTCTTTGGACAGGTTTAGGGCTTCCCCTGTGAATGACATCTTTTGCCAGTCTCTGCCTGGATCCCCACTGAAGCCCCACAATCTGGAACAGCTGGAGAAGCAGCAAGAATTGATGAAGATGCCTTTTAGAAGGGCCAAGGAGGTAGGTGCTTTTTGTTGTTAAGTTTGAAAGTGTTTGTTATTCATGTTCCAATACACATAACATGCGGAGGTGATTTTAACCTAGGTTAGAAGAGCATGTTAGACTTCGGAACAGTCTTAACGTTTGTAGCTTATTTAGGTAACGTACTTATTTAGAAGGAAAACTTATTTTGAGCAAGTGACTGAAAACTTCTGTAGCCTTCTTCTCTGAAAGAGCTGGAGTGGGCTGCACGGGGAGGTGGGGCAGTCACCGTCCTGGAGGTGTTCAAGAAACGTTCAGATGTTGTACTGAGGGATGTGATTCAGTGAGGAATTACTGGTGGTATGGTTGGACTGGTGATCCTGGAGGCCTTTTCCAACCTTGGTGATTCTTTGATTCTTTATTACATCCATTAATTGTATTTGAATGTACTTCAATTTCAGGAAGAACCACCTGCAACAAAAGAAGAGAAGTTTTCATCCATTCATAAGCCTGTTGCTATCGGTAGCCATCAGCTATTAACTGTAGGAACAACCCTCATCTCCAAACTGACTGATGACCAACTTATAATAGAATTTCTCAGTGGTTCCTACTGTTTCCACGGGGTAAGAAATCAAAGCTGAATACGGTCAAATTCCTATTCCTTAAGTGCACTTGTCGTTTTATGAGCATGTGTGTATGTATACATTTATGAATTTTTTCCCTATGAAATTACTCCCTCAGTGAGAGGTGGGGACACACACTGTTTCCTCATCATAGACGAGGGCTGCCCGGGGAGGTGGTTGAGTCACTGTCCTGAACACAGGAAACATTTAGCTGTTGTACTAAGTGGGGAAATATTGGTTGCAGAGGGATGGTTGGACTGGATGATCTTGAGGTCTTTTCCAGTGTTGGTGATTCTGTGACTTTTAGTTCAACCTTAACTGGAAGCATTCTTTTGTGCTAAATTCAAGACCTGTTTTTGCACCGGTTTTGCCTTGGGTCTCTAAAGATGCTGTCTTGGCTGCTTGCAGCTTAGAGGTCAGGAGGGAAATGGGGGTGGCTGTTTGGGGGTTTTGCTTTGGTTTAATGCCGAAATTATACCCCTCTGTAGGGTGTTGGTTGGTGGAAGTATGAATTCTGCTACGGCAAATACGTTCATCAGTATCACGAGGTATGTGTACACAGTGCTGCGTTCTGCCACTAGGTGGCTGTGGGTGGTGATGGGGAGGCTGGAGGATCTGTATCTGACCCAGAAGGAGCAGCAGCCTCTATTGGCTGATCAACATCTTGGGCTTAAGAACGTGGATTTCATGACATAAATCCTCAGTGCTGCATATGAGTTTATGCAGGGCAATGTAGATAACGTGTCAGATAGAGCTCAGTGATACGGAAACTGAATCTTCACTGCTAAAATTACAGTCACTGTCAGCCTTTCTTTTTTTAGGACAAGGAAAGTGGCAAGACTTCTGTGGTCGTGGGCACCTGGAACAAGGAGGAACACATTGAGTGGTCCAGAAAGAATGCTGCTAGAACGTACTATCTTAAAGAAGATGGGACACAGACAGTTAGGTATGGTTACAGCCTCCGAGACTGCTGCTCTGGTTATGAGTTCCTGAGTTAAGTCTCAGATGTGTGGCAGAGAGCAGTAAGTGCCAACATCCACTTCTGCCACACGAGAATATTTACTAATTGATAAGCTGTTACAAGTGTGTTGATCTTTTTCCCCCCTAATCATCAAAAAAGACGATTCAAGACTTTGGATATGAGGCAGATTTTTCCCAGTAGTAAACTGTTTGCTCCTGTAATACTGGGACACAGCATTTTACTTCTTTGTTATGCATATTGGAGTTAAATACTTGAAATTGTGAGATACTGTATTGGACAGATCAGCTCTTTACGTAAGAATTGTGTTTACTGTTTCCAAACTCTTGGGCAGGATGGTGTCTCATTTCTATGGAAATGGAGATGTTTGTGACCTAACTGACAAGCCAAGGCAGGTGACAGTGAAATTGAAGTAAGTGAACATTTTTTTTTCTCTTTAGTAAACATGCTTTGTGTTTCTGCTCCCTTTTCCAGGTGAGAAAATAGTCATTCTCTCTGATGAAGCTCAGAAAGCAATGCCTGTTAGCTGGGCTTAGTGAAAATGATATAGAGAATAAGGAAAAGTATTTTATTTTTGTTTTTCCTGTGTGCTAAAAACAACATTTCTTTTTGCAGATGCAAGGAGTCTGATTCACCTCATGCTGTAACCATATATATGCTAGAGCCTCACTCTTGCCAATACATCCTTGGGGTATGTAACCACATACTTGCATTTCCGAAGCTGTCACGTAGTGGAGGATGTCTCGGGGTATTCATTCCACTTCATGGAACCAGTGAGATCAGTTTTGACCTCGACTGCCTTTATTGGTTTAATTTGGGAGATGTTTCTACTGAAGTGACAAACGTTACAGCTGCCATCTGAAGCCAGGCTAGCAGTGCAGTCTGCCCCAACAGGGGAACGTAGGGACCACGGAGAAAGGCACAGCAGGATTTCCAAATGCACTGAAAAATGCTGATGTCATTTTAGTGTTTTTAGTAATATGTTAGGAAGCTGCTGCTCCATTTAGTCACCAGTGGGCGCCTCAGACATACAACGTGTGCCACACCTGGTGTGACCAGCCTTGTGATCCCTGTTACAGTCTCTTGTAGAAGTTGCTTCACTTATTTCGTATTTTCACAGTTTAATGTTTTCATCTTGTGTGTTCAAGGTGGAATCTCCTGTCATCTGTAAAATTTTGGATACAGCAGATGAGTATGGGCTCCTCTCGGTACCCAGCTAAGGAACAGCGCAGTCCACGAAGAAAGCCATACCCATCAGCACCCCAGCTGGCCGTGAACATCATGTCAGTGAGATGAGCAGTACAGCAGTGTTCAGCCAACCAGCCTCACCAGCAGATTGCTCCAAGATGAGGGACTCATGAACCACTTTGTGTATAATTATATGTATATAAGAGGTTATTGATAAACTTTTAACGATTAAAATCTTGTCTTGCACTCCTTGTTTGGCTTGTGTGTGAGGCGTTCTGCGCTGATCGTCGCCATCGCTGTGTCACAGATCACCAACTTTCAGAGGGCAGAACAGACACGGTCCGACTTCGGATGAGGAATTCAACTGCCAACAGAAGGGAAAAAGGAAAGCAGTGCTCCTTGCTCGGGAGCCTCCAGCACGCACCCCAGCTAAAGTTATTAGTTTGTCCAAGCACAAATGCTGCCTCGGTTTGACTGACGGGACCTGTAGTGACATTACAGTCTTTTCTCACGATGTATGTGTCATGGTGCGTGTGCTGGGATGCACAAAGGCTGTGCAGCACTTCAGTGCGTTGCAGTTGTGTGCTTGCAGTGTCTTGTTGTCCATCAGGCAGCCAGCTGCAGGTTTCCTCCTCCCTGGAGTTGTGCAAAGTGCAGGAGTTTCATAACTGATGGCAAGCGGAAATCCGCTGAGCACATCTGACTGGTCTGGTACTCTCCATAGAGCCAAGAAAAGCTGTGAGGCTGTTGCAACTGACAACTAAATTTACCCTCATGTGGCAGAAGAGAACAAAGCAGCAGCACAGTGGATGGGCCGTTGAGATGCAAAGTCATCCTTCCTGTTCCCATCCTTATTTTGGATTGCTTGGCCCTGTTGTGACTAGGACGGGGGAAGAGGATCTTACCCACATTTTGTATTATTGTTCTCTAATCTTGGGAAGCCACCCTTAAATTTTAATCCTGTATTAAGCCAGCTTTTAGAAAAGTGGAGGCATAAGAAGCAAAGGTCTAACGTTATAAATTGAACTTAGTTTTCTGGAAGTAGTTTTACTTTCTGGAATAGTCCAATTGTCCCATTATCTAGCAACAGCTGGCAAGCTCGGCCCCCTGCTGACCAAAGGCTGCTTTACACACGATTCGACAAATTGCTTCTATCTGCAGCTGAGCAGTGGGTAAGAGCACTGTGATCTCAGAAAGCACAGACAGACAGGGAAAGCCTGCAGGCTCCAGCAGCATCTTCCCACGCTGTCTGCATGGGTGTCAAAGGTGGAACTGCAGCGTGAGTAGCTGCAATCAAAATGTCTTTAAGCTACTTTGGGTACTCCCAAGTCACCACAACAGCGAGAAAACACAGTGTTCAGCTTTAGCCTCCTCTAATCTGTCTTGATAATGGGCTGGCTGATTCTTACTGAGGCGGCAGCAGCAGCAGGTGGAAGACAGAACTGTGCAACCCCTCATGGCAGCGCTGAGTTGTGGCTGCCCCGTCTCTGTTTACCTGCTTTTAGGAAAGCCAGCATCAGTGCAGCTCAGTGCTGTGCTGAACTAGTGAGCTGTGAGTGCCCAAGGCCCAGGTTGTGCGTGTGGGGACACTGTCAGGCTTTGTCAGCATATATTGGCTTAGGTCACATTAAAGGGAAGAGAAACCACAATATACTGAAGCCTCTCTGCACATCCGTTTGTTGGAGTAGATTAGATCAGAGGAGAAGATATGTATGATGCAGAATGTAAAGAATTCCACTTCCCCTCGTGGCACAGCACCGTGGGGAAGTACAGCCTCCGCAACTAAGCAGCCACAGTGCCTCAGCGTGCCCCTGAAACCAACAAAATTCTGCTGCTATTTATGTGCTGTTGCCAAAACCACATACCCAGTTCTCCGTATTCCTCAGCTTCTGCCACCCCTTGCAGGAAAGTGATGTGCTCACACATCGCTGCCCTGCATCCAGCATACCTGCAAGCACAGAACCATGAAACCCAAGCCTCTGGCTCTGCCATTAGCACTCTGTATTACACGACAAAGGCTTCACTGGACATCAAACACCAAAACAGTATGTGAGGCAACACCAGATTTACAGCCATTTCTTACTGTAGGAAGAAAAGATTAGTTTTGTCAGCAATAAGCAAGGCGCACAGCTGGGTAACAAAGGTGAGAAGTAAAGCACTAAGCAGTTGCTAAAGCTCAGCTTGCTGAGGTGTTTTGCCTCAAAGAGACTACGGGCCGAATCCATGCTGCACGTTGCTCTCACATTCCTCTGTCAGGACATCTCCTGTGCCAGGCAGCCCGTTTTCACCAGCCACCAATGAACTACTACTGGTGGCCTCTCCAGACAAATATTTATTGTGTTTTGAGGCCGGGATTCTTTTTGGTCACTGATGAACTTTGTCCCATTAGCTTTGGCCCCGTGCACCAGCCATGCTGCTTTTCGGAAAAGACCCTGTTTCAGGCTGACACACCCAAATTCAGGGCAATCCTGGCCCGTAGGGAGGGAGTGGGTGACAGGCCACCAGCTTTGATTAACTGCTTTCCTTCTGTGTTGTGCACATCACTTACCTTTGCCAGTAAAGGTCAGCAGAGGGTCTCTGCACTACAAGTTTTTCCTGTGCTCACAGAAGATAAGAGTTTCTTTTCAAGTCATGAGAAGTTCTTCCTGTCCTTACTGGAAAGAACTACTGTGTGATGCAACACTTGCCACCTACAACAAGGCAGGGACAGCCCAGCAGACAGCAAAGGTTTCCTTACTCGTCTTTTATGGGAAGGACTTGACTCAAACTCACAGAGATGAGGAATGCTTTTCTTTCTTACCCTCTCCCATATCTCCCCTTCCAACAGCTGAGCTGGGAAAGAACCATTGTGGGAGGAGGAGGAGGAAAGATGCGCACCAAAAAACAAAGGCCACAATGGATCATGAGTTGATACTGCTGGAAGCAATCAATTCCAGCAGAAGCGTATGTTCTCATACGTTTGAATCAGGAAGAAAAGCTCCTCCTTTGACGCCCTCCTAAGCAGGCCTTGGGATATGGGAATCTCTCTACCAGAAAGAGGGAGAAATGAGCTTCCTTGGGTGTGCTAAAAGCATAAAGTGGAACTGCAGCTCTGTGGGCTTCGGGGCCAATCTGCTCCGATTTATGCCTGAGATAGTATGCAGGCTCGCATCTCAGCCTGAGAGGCATTTGTTTCCTTGCTCATAGAAGAATCACCAGTGTGGAAAATAACGCGAACAGCAGACAGCAGTAATAGCGCTGATGCAATCTGCAATTAGTCAAAGGGAATTACATCAAAGGAAAGTAGATTTGTGAAAGTGAATTGTGCTGCTTATTGAGGTATCTATCTCAATAAGAGCTCAAAGAATTGAACTATTTTAAGCCCCAGAGTACCAGATTCATCCACACACACACAAAAAAAAAAGATTACCAGCCATAAGCACCTAATAACATGTTCCCAGCTCCCCAGCTTATCAGTACAGGAATGCTGAAGACTCACTTCTGAGTCACAAACTGGTGGACTCCTACCAAACCCAGCCCCATGGAGAACAGTCACTCACTTCCTGCTAGGACCTGCTGAACAGCCCCCTTGCAAGTGGAACTGGAATTTTATGTAGAAAGTAAGAGTCATATGATGACTGCTCTTCCATCTCTACTCAAAGATACAGTGCTCAAACACAGCGGCCGTGAGACTTCAGACAATAGGGATTCCTTCTAGAGCTAATTCCTAACTGCCATTTAAACTCGTAATGTTATTCTCTGCAAGGCTGAAACAAGAAGCTGAGAGATTGTTCCTGTAAGACATCAGCACGGCCAGATATAGCTGGAAGGATGCAGTGGCTCAATGTGAGAGGCAAAACAGCCCCTGGGAAGTTTCACCTAACTCGAGGGGCAGAGTAAGACAATCAGGCTTGGAAACATGGGATATTATTTTAAAGTTAACACAACATCATCAACATTTGGAACCCCCAAATCTACTTTAATTCTGCCCTCAGCAACAGTGTTTGTATTTTGCCCCTTCACTCACACAGGGCGGGCTTGTGTTCCCCTGCAATCCCCCACAGTACTGAGCTAGAACATAGCAGGTCCAACTTCTCAAAAGAAGGAGCTACAGAGCAAGGTTCAAGAAGGGAGTGGCTATTTCCAGATCAGGGAAAGAAGAGAGACAGTGTTATCTGCACGGGTCACCTCCAGTTCAATCCTGATATGTCCACAGTGCCCTTGCTTTCCTGCCTCCTGCTACAGCAGCCTGGGACCTGTCCGGGCAAGGTGTGGCTTCAGGGCAATTCCCTCAACCAGGCTGGGCAGGGAAGTGCCAGTCTGACTAGAACGGGGACACAAACAACCCTGGGGTTTTCCAGTCCCTCAGGACCAGACAGGAGAACCTCTGAGCTATAACAAGAATTTCTAGTCACTGATGGTTACAAAACTGTGGAAGCTTTTTTTTTTTTCTTTTTTTTTTTTTTTTTAAGCAGAGAAAGCAGAGCAAATGACGGCATCCAGTGCCTTGTGCAATCTGTTGACTCCCCGTCCACTGACACCCTGACCTGAGGGAGCTGTAAGAGAAGAGCACATCTCTCAAGGCAGCACTGCAGACACGAAGAAAATCTCCTGCTCTTTTCCCTGCCCAGACAGAAGTGAGGCTTCCAAGCAGCAGCGTGACCAGCTCTCCTGTTTCCAAATGTAAGTCTAATGACACTTGTTTCTTCTTCCCCCTCCAAGGAGGCTAAAAACAGCGCAGCGTGACATCCATTCCGGAGTATCCTCCACCAACCATCACTTCTCCTTCCTCTACCGTAACTGCAGCACGGCAGCCAAAATCCCAGAGGATTCCTTGGGAGCAGGTCGTTAAGAGCGACCTCTAAGACTTAGAACAAGCAACTCCACACCTCATTCCCCCCTGAGCAGTGGGCACCCATCGGCAGGAAGGATCCCCGGGCAGCTCGGGGGCTGCAGCAGGGCTGCAAGGAGAGCGGTACTGGAAGCACCAGGTACTCATTAACTGTCTCATCTGTAGGTGATATAAGGCTTTGACACCTCTGGTGTGGCTTACCGGTGTGGGGTGCCTGGTGGGGCTGGTCCTGGGGCTGGCTCAGGACTGAGGACGCAACCTGGAAGGGCTGTGCTTTCCCTCTGCTTTCTTCTTCTCAATTAAGTGTGAGGATCCTGGTCTGGTGGTTATGATAAAGGGCTTGTGGTGGCTAAAAGGGGCTGTGATGAAGCTCAGTCGACCTGCTAATCGTGTACACTGCCACGTAGCAAATAGAGCACACAGAAGTGCACAATCCAAAATGACCAAACTGACAAGAAAGATGTGGGGCACGAGAGGAGCCGAGCAGTGACCTTAGCAGGCTTGGGGAAGTCTTCAGAGATGAGCGGGTACAGGGGCAGTGACCTCTCCTGATGCAGGGTGCCACATCCAAATCCCCCAAATTCATCTTTGGAGACAGTTTTCTCTTTTCCTTATTCTTACAGTTAAGATTAAATTAATATTCAGTGGTAAACCCGGTAGTGAGCCGGGATGAGAAGCATGAGACCTGCGTTTGGAAAAGTGCAGCTCAGATTGCACAACGGGAAGCCATTGCTGCGAGGGCTGCTCACAGCCTGCCTGGGGAGGGGAAAGTGGTTTTCCAACAGCAAACACTCAGACTCATTACAGTGATCTGAAATGTACAGTACTCTGCTTCAGCTCCTTCTGACACCTCTTCTGGTATTGCCTCTTGAACACAGTAATGAAGCAGGACATGCTTTTGGGTAGATAACAAGGGATGTGGATATGACTAATGAAACAATTTATGTACTTGCAAGTGAAGTAGGATACTTTAACGTATTTAAAGGATACGCACTTATGCAATATAGAGCGTATTATAATGATGGATTTTACATTTCTTTTCTCTAGGATGAGGATCCTTATTGGAAGTCTTTATTTCTACTTCATTTCTTTCTTACTCAGTAGAGCAAACGGATTCCTATCTCAGAGAACATCTCCGGCACCTTCCTTCCCGTTTTATAACTACTCTTACTTAAACCTCTCTTCTGTATCAGAAGCACAAGCCCCCCATACAGCAAGAGCTCTCAACTTCTCACACAACGCCATCAAAAAAATAACCAGAAGAGACTTTGAAGGTTTTGATGCACTGGAAGTTTTGGACCTTTCCCACAATCACATTAAGGACATTGAACCTGGTGCATTTGAGAACCTTCTCAGCCTCGTTTCTGTGAATTTATCATTTAATGATAAGAATCTTCTGGTATCCGGTCTCGTGCCTCACCTGAAAGTCGTACCGACCAGCAGAGCCTCAGGGCCTGCACACATTTACATGCGCTCTCGGAAGTCAGCAGAGGCTGCTCTGGAGCAGCCTGCAGCAGCTGAACTGCTGCCACATTCGGAAGAAGATCCAGGAAATGTTAAGCCAAGGTTCAGACAAAGAAGAGCAGAGGAAAAGACACCTTCCCCTCGAGCAACCACGCCGAGTCCTGACTCGTGCGGAGCACCCATCAATGGGTTACTTGATCTGTCAAGGAGCAAACTGTCTAGTGAAGAGCTGTCGGCAAAACTGGATCCTGACCTCTGCCAAGATCAGCTGGGCGCAGTTTTGGAGTTTAACGTTAGTCACAGCGACCTGGAAATGGATCTTCTCTCTCTGTTCATCCTGTTCTTGCCAATGAAAGACATACAGTCCGTGGATGCCAGCTACAACAAAATAACAATTAACAACATAGACGTTGAGGCCATCTGTCACTTCCCATTCAGCAACTTTTCGTTCCTGAATATCAGCAACAATCCCATAAACAGCTTGGAAACGATGTGTCTGCCGCCAACCATCACGGTCATTGACCTGTCCTTCACAAACATCAGTACAATACCTGCAAACTTTGCCAAAAAGTTATCTAAATTAGAGCGTATGTACGTTCAAGGAAATCAGCTCATCTATACCGTGCGTACAGAAAGCCCCAGTGCCGCCACAAGGTCTCCCCCTGGAACTGTACACATCAGTGCCATTTCCTTTGTCCGAAACCAGGCTGGTACGCCCATCGAAAGCCTTCCAGAGAGAGTGAAGCACCTGAAAGTGTCCAACTGCTCCATCGTAGAACTTCCAGAATGGTTTGCCGACAGAATGCGAGAGTTACTATTTCTGGATCTCAGCAACAATCGGATCTCCATGCTTCCTAACTTACCTCTCTCTCTGCAGCACCTCGACGTCAGTCACAGCGATATTAAAGTAATACCCCCGACTTTTAAATCTCTCTCCAACTTAACGGCGTTTAGTATTCAAAACAATAAAATTACAGAACTGCATCCCGAATACTTCCCGCTGACTTTGACCAAGTGCGATATTAGTAAAAATAAACTGAAGGTGCTGTCATTAACCAAAGCCCTGGAGAACCTCGAATCGCTCAACGTTTCTGGGAACCTGCTAACCAGGCTGGAACCCGCCAGCCAGCTTTCTGCGCTCACCAACCTGGACGGCAGTCACAATCTAATTTCAGAGCTCCCTGATCACTTCGGGCAATCTCTCCCGATGCTGAAGTACTTTAATTTATCGGGGAATAAGATCTCCTTCCTGCAGCGGGGCTCTCTCCCAGCCTCTCTGGAGGAGCTGGACATCAGCGACAACGCCATCACTACCATAGTGCAGGATACTTTCGGACAGTTGACCAGTTTGAGAGTTCTGACCGTTCAAGGCAAACATTTTTTTTGCAACTGTGACTTGTACTGGTTTGTGAACGTCTACATCCACAACCCACACTTGCAGATAAACGGCAAAGACGATCTCCGGTGCAGCTTTCCACCAGGCAGACGGGGCTCGCTGGTGAAGAGAAGTAATCTCACGCTTCTGCACTGCTCCCTGGGCGTTCAGATGGCCATCACAGCTTGTATGGCCATCCTGGTTGTTTTGGTGCTAACAGGCCTGTGCTGGCGCTTTGATGGGCTGTGGTACGTGAGGATGGGCTGGTACTGGTGTATGGCGAAGAGGAGGCAGTACAAGAAGAGGCCAGAAAATAAGCCCTTCGATGCCTTCATTTCATACAGCGAGCACGATGCAGACTGGACCAAAGAGAATCTGCTGAAAAAACTGGAAACTGACGGATTCAAGATATGCTATCACGAGAGAGATTTCAAACCAGGGCACCCTGTACTTGGCAACATTTTTTACTGCATAGAGAACAGCCATAAAGTCCTTTTTGTTCTCTCTCCCAGTTTTGTAAACAGCTGCTGGTGTCAGTACGAACTGTATTTTGCTGAACACCGGGTCCTGGATGAAAACCAGGATTCCCTCATTATGATTGTGCTGGAAGACCTCCCGCCCAACAGCGTGCCTCAGAAGTTCAGCAAACTCAGAAAGCTGCTGAAAAGAAAAACCTACTTAAAGTGGAGCCCCGAAGAGCGCAAACAGAAGATTTTCTGGCATCAGCTGGCAGCTGTCCTAAAAACAACCAACGAACCACTGGTGAGAGCGGAAAATGGACCCAACGAGGATATAATTGAGATGGAATGAGTGAGAAGGACTCGTAAAGACTGTGCCTGGAAAGTCTGCAGCCAAATAAAAGCATTTCCATGATTACCTTCTGCAAAGCCTACTGTGTTGCAGCTGAGGTTTGTCTCAGATTGGTTCCAGAGAGGTTACTGATGGGTTTGTAGGGTGCATGTTGCTCAAACTGACATAACAATCTGTTATCCAAAGCGCTGAGACCTGAGCACTGGTAAACAGCCTTTCATTTCTTTCTGGGTACTTCCTTTTCTTCAGCTATTACGATCATTTCTTAAAATGCTGTGGTTGTCACCTGAAAGGAAGAACAGCTTGAGTCACACTGCATATCCTAAGCATCTTCTGGAGATTCATGCAGAAATAGTGAACAGTAGTGACATCCAAACACAATGTGCGTCACATTCTTAGTTCTAGTTCAGCTTCAGATAGAGTGCACTAGGATCACACTTGAGTAAAACACGATCTGCAACAGTACACAGGTAACACTTTCCTCCTGCGGTTCAGCACGGAAAGATTCAATCAGTGAAGTCACCTGAGAGATGCAAATGCGAATCCATGGTGCTGCCTCATTTGGGTTTGTGGTGGCAGAGAACACTTACAAATCTTTCAGAAGTGCAGACTAACATTAGAACCGGACAACGAAGAACAAGCTAGCTGGGCATGCCAGCGGCACTGTTAAATAACTGGTGTTTTATCTGAATGCTGTTGCCACAAAACTCTGAAGAACAGGCAAGAACAGCAGGTCCTGGCAGTAAATAAGTATCAGATGAGAACAGAGCAGTTAGTGCAGCACAATCTGGATTCCTCTGTAAGATGAGCAAACCCAAACCAGTGGCTTGTCACTCGTGTGACAGCGGTCAGCGCCTTCAGAGGACGCTGACAGCGCACTGAAAGGCGTGCTGGATCCTCTACTGCACCGTAATGAGTCCATCCTAACCCCAGGAACCAAAACGCTTTGATTTCTGCAGTGTAAGCTCCATATTCATTCTAAAATGTGTTGGCATTAACTGTGACGGAAAGAAAAGTGCAGCACTTGCACTTTTCAGCACGTTGCTTACTCTCTCACCATCTCCCCTCTCCCTGTATGGTTCCCAACTCCTTGCAGCACGCTGTTCCCTCCCCTGAAAGCTAGAAGGCTTTTTTAACCTCACAGCAATGCTTTATGCTGTACCAGTTCCATGCTCAGCAAAAGATGGTTGTGCTACTCTGAGTGGGCTGAAGGAAAGAAAGGACTAGATACAGTACAGGGGAGTCTAACCAAGTCACACAACTGATTACTTCGTTTAAACTGCACTTGAAAGTAATTGTGGCTATGCATTTTTCAAAATGCGATCTCTCTTCTCTTTACTACATCCATAAACCGCCTACAAAGAGACAGTTATTAAATAGAATCAAAAAGTTAAATCAGATAATGTTCAAATAAACTTGATATACTTGCCTATCAGACACTATAAACATACGAACGCACTGGTTGCCTTAAGAGCTCAGCTGGCACCAGGGGTGAAGCAGAAGAACAGTATCACAAAGTGCTTTAAAGGGACGCAATTTCCTTTGCCTTAATTACATTTCACATAAAGGAAGTAAGACCTCCTTCTATCCCAAAGCTGTACCCTCTTCTCTTTACTCCTACATGAACATTCAATGCAAATTGCTTTTGTGAACTCCTTTTGTGGATAAGGAGAGAAGGATTTAACCTCCTATAACGTGACGAAGTTCAGGTGGCCCGAGATGAACGCGCAGTATGGAACTGCGCGTACACACAGCAAACTCAAAAACTTGGGTTTCATGCTTCATGTCCAAACCAGCCTCAGCTTAAACTCCCACGAGGTCCATAGGGGATTGGATCACAACCAGTTCCAGGCCCTGCCCTACGCTCTTATGGTCAAAATCCTGTGTATTTTTTCCTACAAATTAAGTGCTAAAGGGAAACACAAAGACAGAAAATAACAAAGAAGACATCTTTTAAATACCTTTTGTAATTGCTTTAGTAAGAACCGTGTCTGGGCAGAGAGAAAAGATTTACTGAAATAATTTCAATTTTACATTGGTATTATAAAGTTGTTGGCGTTCGTTTTATTGCAATAAAGCTGCACTGAATTATTCAAAGTTAATTAAAACTCAGAGTGCTACACGGTGTTCGTGAAGGAACAGCCTGCCAGGAAAACCTTGAGAACAGTTCAGTCAACAAACAGCCTCAACCAATGACAACTCACACGCGGCACTGGGCAGGATGGCTCTCCTTGCTGAGGAAACAAACCATCTTCCCATCGCTACCGTTCCCTTGCTCTTGTTCTAAAAGTTGTTCACAGCTGTCAGGAACGTCTCGGCTGAACCTCTCCACTCCCCACTGGTAAATAATGCCACTGACAAAACAGCAACCAGCAACACTGCTACAAATTAGAATATTCCAGAGGTGACTGCGTTATTAACCGGTGGCGGGACTGTAATGCTGCAGTATTCATCCCTTCCCTCCAGTACAACAGGCAGTTACTTCTATCAGACGAAAAACACTTGTCTGTCTATATTATTCTGGGATATACAATGGCCCCAATCCTTAAAATAAATGTACAGCAGAAATCAATATGTATACTTCAGAGGCACCACAGCTCTTCTCACAAGTCCCCTCCCAGCAGCAATATGTCACTGTCTGGCAAATCCTCCTGCTCCAGGAAGCCAAAACTGAAACCCACAGAGAATTCGGTGCTACAACAAACCACCGCCAATCCTTGCGACCTCTGGCAAATGGAAATCTAAACGGAAGCATCGCAATGCCAAGCATCCTCCCAACTCTTCCTTCCCATGCAGTCCAACAGATAACACTCCCGGCACAGCCTCGCACTGCTCTCAGGGATGTATGTATGTGGTATTTTCTCTTAAATCGGCAGCAGTGCAGCAATACCACTGAGTTAAGAGCAATCGAGATCTACAACGACGACGGGCATCCCCTACATCGCTTAGACCAGACCTGCTTTCCCGAGGTCACACTGAGGGCACCGGTATGGGCTTGGTCGAAGCGCTGCCATAGTCGCGCACCAAGTCGCTGGTGGTGTGGTAGTGCATGGCAACGTAGGATTTGGGAAATCCGAACGTGGAGTTCACGGGCTGTAAGCTATTTGGGGTGCTCGCTTCCTGGGAAGGGCTACTATTATAGATACTGTAATAGGGCTCGATTCGGGTGTTCATGGGGGTCGAGCTGCTCTGTCCGTAGTGCTGATGTCCATAGGACGCCTTGGGACTCAGCACGCTCTCCTTGGAATGGCTAGGACCGCACGCCTGGTCCACAAACTTTTTCTGAGGTTTGGGAGACAACACGTATGCTGAGTTGGTCTCGTGGTGGGACGATTTGTTCCTGTTGACTTCCAGGCTGCCTTTGCCCATGGCTCGAAGCCTCGTCTTCTGCTTGCAGCAGAAAAAGACAAGGGATAGGTACTGCAGGCACCAGAGGACTCTCCTCCGAAGTCCGGCGCTGTTGCGGGAATATATAAAAGGGTTCAATCCAGATTTGAAAAAAATGAGAGTAAATCCACACAGCTCAAACTGATAGAGCACAAAACCACCGCTGCTGGACAGCACGTCCTGAACCAAAGAGATGCCCAGGGGCAGGCAGCACACCAAGACGGAAAGCACGATGACGACACATGTCAGCACCGCCCTGGAGTCTTTGGCTGCGGATAGGTTGACGGCCGACACGAGCTGGCCTAGGTGCGAGGCGTAGCCGTGCGCCTGGCCGTGCTGAGGCTTGCCGGAGCTCTGGTTCCTGTACAGGGCAGGCAAGGCACCCTGCCCAGCCCCGGCAGCCGGGGGCCCCACGAAGGGCTGCGGTCTGGAGGTGCCCACCACCGCGGGCGGGCACTTCCTCACCTGGGCGTTCCTCCGCAGGGCCTGTGCGATCATGACGTAGGACACCGACACCACGGCCACGCAGCAGATGAAGTCGGTGACGTAGAGGTAGAGGATGACCTTCCCGTCCCCGCGGGCGAAGCTGGACATGGGGAGGCAGAGGCGGGAGCCGTGGGTCCTCAAGGTGGCCATGGTGGCCAGGGTGAAGCTGGTGGCCCAGAGGAGCAGGGTGAGCAGCAGCGTGCAGGGGAAGGGCGCGGCGCGGTGCGGCTGCTTCCCCAGCACCATGCGCAGGCGGTGCAGGGCGATGACCGCCACCGTCTTCAGCGACATGATGATGAAGCCGGAGCTGGTGAGGTGGAAGGCGAAGCAGAAGGCGCCGGGCGCGCCTCGCGCCGAGTCGAAGAAGAGGACGAAGGCGAACATGGGGGCGGCCACCCCGCAGATGAACAGGTCGCAGAAGGACAGGTTGAGGATCATGAAGTCGAAGTTGGTCCTGAATTTCCTGAGCGCCGGGTCGAAGAAGGACAAGAAGACGATGAGGTTGCCGTAGGAGCCCAGGCAGAAGACGAGGGCCAGCAGCGAGGCGCAGGCCGCCAGCGTGGCCGTGTGGGTGCCCTCCCGCAGCCCCGCGGCGGCGCTGCCGTTCCCGCCCAGCGGCAGCAGCGCGGCGGAGGGGGGCTCCTCCTCAGCCCCCGCCGGCAGCCGCCCCGACGCGTTCATCTCGGGCCCGCGGCCGCGGGGCCGCTCTCCCGCCGCCACGCGCGCGGCCGCCGCCGCTCCCTCTCCCTCAGGGCTGCCCGCTCCGCGGCGCCGCCCGCCCCGCCATGGCGCCCGCCCGGCCCGGCCCCTTCCCCGCTCGGCGCGGCCGCGGCGGAGGCTTCTCCCGCCCCGCTCCGCTCCGCAGCGGTACCCGCGGGCGCCGCGCACACGCACGCGGCGCTCCCGGGCCGGGGCGGCTCGGCCCCCTCGCCGTGTCGCAGCGCTGTCTGCTGCGGGACCGCGTGGCCCTGAGGGTCCTCTTGTCACACCCCGTACGTTTCTACGTTGATACGCGAATCCATCGTCTTCGTAGCCTGCCTCTACCCACTGGCAGCCTGCAGCAGCACGGCAGCGCTTCGCGGGAGCCTGGAGACAGCGACAAGAGCGTTACGCTGACATCGGAAAGCTTGGCAGTACTACTTGGTAGTTTATTTTTTCCGACACGTTTCCTTCTAAAAACTAAAAGCAATTTCTTTCGGTAAACCCATGACTCACAACAGCAGCGGGGCCGACGAGCCTTGCATGCTAAGCGCATCAGCTCCAGTGCAGACCTGCTGCTGCAGCCTGCAGCCCTGGGAGCGACTGAACTTCTACCTTCATTTCACATTGTGCCCAATGCCTACACTAGGCCTGACCACTTCTGCGGTGTCACTTGCCCTTAAAAAAGGGCAGCAACACAGTTTGCAAAACATGAGCCCTTTGAAACGATAGGAAGGGCCGAATGACTCCAAATGCTCGAACTTGGATGAACACACACTGCTCCGTTTCCCTTTGCTGCCAGGTTAGCAGGTGGAAATAAGGTTGCATAGGCAACCTTTCTGCAAGTCCGTGTAGTTTAAAGGAGTTTGCGTGACTTTGATCTCTTGAAATCACCCTGTGAGACTCTCAAAAGTCAGAACTCGGAGCTTACAGAAAGTGTTCTGGAACTGCTTGTGTACAAAATGGCACCGAACTGCGAGCTGTGAAATGCTGCGGTCAGCGGCATGTGCTCAGCTGAGGGCCCACAAAGGCTGCAGGAGGCAGCGAGCACAAGAGGCGATGGGAACGCAGGATTACACTCAGAGAGCAAGGGGATGAACTGAGGCAGAAAGATCTCCATGGGAACACGAAACGTTGTGCTGCGGCTCAGCAAAGCGTCTCACCGGCTCTTTCAAAAAGGTTGTTTCCTCCCGAGATTGGAGCGAGGGAAAAAAGGCAGTGGAAGAAATCAGCCTGGGTTTTGCAAAACAGCAAGCACAGGATCAGCAACTTTTGCAACGTCTCACACAAGGTACTGGAATATTAACTCTTTACAGTATTCTCACACCCCTCCTCCTTAGACCAAATTCATACACGTTTCTAGATTTTGAGAGTCACTGTGGCCTCAAGACTGCTTTACTAAGAGTTATTCTCTTTCCTAAGGAAAGGGTAGTGACCTTTTTCCCACATCAACTCATGAGATTTTCCTTCTAAATACCTCTTAATAGCTCAGAGGCATCTGCTGACTGGGAGAGGGAAAAAAAATACCTAGTGCAAAGCCAACTGCAGCTTTCATGTTTATTCGTGCACATTGCCTTAAACATTTTAACAATATTCTGTATCTCCTGTACAGTCTAATTTTCTCCTGCAATCAAATCACCATTTCTTTGCTGTAGACTGAAATTACCACTGCCCTAATGCCGTCTTGGGGTAACCCCCACTAAAGCTCTACCCCAGAGCATGGTGATCTCCACACTGTGCAGAATGTGGAGGTCTGAAGTTAGGTTTAGGGTAACTTTCTCCTCCTTGCTGGGGATCCCGTTCCCCAAAGCTTCCGCAGCGTGGCTGTACAGAAAGTATTTGATGGGTTGATGGTTGGAATAGGTGATCTTAAAAGTCTTTTCCAACCTTAATGGTTCTGTTTTGTGACAGGGAACAGACAGATGTTGCTTTCCAGTTACCAGTGAGAATATAAACCTATCCCTACCGTGAACTATTAATTTGTGCTAAAATCTTGCAAGGACAGTGGTCAGCAAAACAAAATAAAGTTGGTCAATAGGATTTTTCCCCCACCCTTCATATTACCGGGCTATTATATCTTCCTCAGCATGGTAGAAAAAGAAAGCTGAGTCTCTGCTGCAGGACACCAGGAAGGCTGAAGCTGTGAAAGAAAGTGCAAGACTGAACCAAGAGGATGGACTGGATGCTGGGAATGCCTAACAAAGACTAACAGGAGAACCCATCCCTGTGTCCCAAGGATGGGACTCCCGGCAGCCTAGTAAAGAAGTATAATGTGGCATATACCTCGACATAAAAGGATTACAAGTCATAGTGTACCATATCAGATACAACATTCATCTCTTTTCCTCTGTTTTTTTTTTTTTTCCCCCCTCTCAAATCAATACCCAGTTTAGTTTGTTGTTGACACAGCCAATGGTGAGTCTTGGTGCTCCCTGTGCCACCCAAGAGCACAGTTGAAGCCTTACTCCCCAACTCGATCACTTTCTTTTTCTTCTCATCAAAATTAGCATCATTCTGTGATTGATTTTGGCACGTTTCCACATGAACGGCCAAGCTCACGATGTCTGCCATGGTACTGGTTAGTTAACCAGCCAACACGTACTTTAAACATCATCCTTGGCAGCAAATTAGTTCCATTATCCTTATTTCTTCCACTTCAGACTCATTTCTCCAATTTAAGTGCACATCTCAAGCACCAGGTACAGAGTGCTTTGATGTATAAATACTGAGCTATTTCCCCAGTAATTAGAACTAGATCTTTAATCCTTAATGCTGCCAGAACTCACTGCTAAGTTCCACGATAAACATGTCTCATATAAAAAGCTCAAAAGCACAGAAAATAACTTGAAGTTGCATTCTCAGAACAAGAGATCTCCACTTTAGAAATACACACACACACACAAAAGCAGATGTTACAAACAGTCCATTTATTGGGTCATAAACTACGTACACAACTGAAATAATTTTGGCACTACGCTATACAGTGGTTACATCTGTGTGCTGACACTCATTAAATACTGCACCAGGAACACTGCTGTGCTTTGAAGTTTGGGAATGAGTCACACGCTCAGCAGGTAGATCACTCAAATGTATCAGTGCTCCGGTAGGGTTGCATGGAAGTTGAAACACACCAGCTTACGCGTTATTCCAACGTACCTGACATTCTGTGAGCTTATCACATCAGAACGTGTGACGTCAGCATTTAGAGATGGCCACAAATGTTCATTAAAATCCGAACGAGACATAGGAATAATGAGATACAAGAAAACTGAAACAAAACCTCTGCCTCTTAGACACGAAGAGATACTCTGTTAAAGAAAATAATTTAGAAAACTAATAATGGCATTTGATTTGATACAAAAGCCAGAACTACTACATTATTAACATCTAAGTATGAATCTTTACAAATTAATCACACAATGGTATTATGTAAAAGGTTGCAAACTGTACAATGTTCGTCAATGCAATGCCTCTACAATTTATACAGTCTTTTACAACTATGTAACACATATTAAACATGTTGTTAAATAGCCAATAGATAGTCTCTGAACAAAGCTGCAGGCAAAAAAAAAACATCAAAACAGAGCTTCCACAATCTCTGAACAAGGTATGCTTGCTCAAACAGCAACAATCTTTATGAGCACACACTGTTAAAAATAGTCAGCCACTCAGTGCCTTTTCACACTGCGCATACAACTCATTCTTGTAGGTTCAACCATTGCTTCATTGTCCACAACTTCATACCATAATGATGCAGAAACACCCAGAGTCTTTCAATCCTTAAAAATATGCATATAATCATGGATTTTTATTCCACACGTGGTCAAGCTATCTACGAAGACCTGGTCAGGCAGTAAGAGTTTTCACTTCCCCATTTTGTCCTGCCATAATCTGCACTGCACAGACAAGACCAGCTATTTACATGTCAACAAGATAGAAAAAGGCAATCCTGTCCTGAGGTGGATTGAATGATACAGAGCCCTTCACGTGGTGGGCACTCAGATCCGAGTAGTGAAAAATAAACTCTGAGAAAGAGAGGTTCCTGGTCTCTTATGCTGACTAGATTATAAGATGCATCAACAGAACTGAAGAGCTTCACTGAGAATATTCTGATTTGCAGCACTCTCTGGTTCTGCACATCTTTGATGTTAGGAAACGGCTGGGAAGAAGGGTCAGAAAAAGAGGGCAAGAAATGTGCTGTGTAAGTTGCTGTGTGCAATAAAGCAGAAACAAGAGTGATATGTAACGCAGGCCAATGGGTCTTGAAATAAGCTCAGTCTGGATCTGCGAGCGAGGGAGACTCTGGGACTCCCCCAGCTGCTCCTTGGGGAGGTGAAATTCTCTTGAATAGAACCAGGCCCTTACATTTGTATTTAAAAGAGGTTTTGATTAGGCATCAGGATTTCCAACAGAAAGCTTTCAACATTTATTTTTTCCCCAGTTTCTTTTGAGTATCCTTTATTTTGCAGAAAGGCTCCTACATACTCTTTTTTTTTCCAGGAGATATCTGAAATAAAGATAATTCAAAACAATTACTGCTTCATGCTATCACCACAGAATAAAACAAAACACATTTTAATCTGTCTTCAAATACTGTCATAAAACATCACAATACAGCAGAGCTCAGAATCCTACAGCTTAGGTTCAGAAGGAGATTCACTCTTCCTGGACACGTCTGTGTGAAAAGACCCAGTAGCAAAGCCATACTGTGGAAGAGTGAGCAGTTTGGTAGCAGACCCAGATGATAAACTTTGCTGGGTGACAGGCTCAGGTCCTCAGAGGCATCAGAAGAACAAAGCAGCAAGCACCTTGTTCTAGAGGTTAGCTGCCAGGTATTTAAAAGACGAGCAACCAGCAAAAAAATGGTGAGAGGGAACGTCCATATTCAAGACAAGTGTGCATGCCATACCAGAATGTTAGGCTAATACTGCCACACAAGAAGAAGATGGACAATAGTTACCCCCAAAAAGTCTGATGCTGACCACTGGAGGGGCAAGGGACATATATCTGGCAACAGACTTTCCCCTGTGGTTTAAGGTTTACCTCCTAGGATCCGTTAGACTGGCAAGCTAGAGTAGATTGCTTAAGACTGATGTCTTTTGACATAGGTTGACAGAAACAATCTTACCTGTCTATGCATAATAGCATGGTGAAACCAAGAGGTCAGTAAGCACTAGTAGTTGGTCATCTGTGAACTGCTGTTTATGCTCCTGCCAGTTGTCGTGATGGGTCCTCCGGAAATTCGAGAGTGTTTTTTTCACAGTCATCTGCATAACAATCAGTCAGTACTGATCTGTACCAGTTATAGATTTAAGCTCCGTGGCAAAACCAGCTTTAAAAATAGCAAAAACTGACTGCTGAATAGAGAACTGTTGGAGCAGCAACAAAAACTAAGATGGCTCTCCAGAACTCACTATTTTCTTTTTTCCCCACTTCTATTTGTAGCCTTTT
This sequence comes from Callipepla californica brunnescens, assembly GCA_023055505.1. NCBI lineage: Eukaryota > Metazoa > Chordata > Aves > Galliformes > Odontophoridae > Callipepla > Callipepla californica. The sequence goes on from JALIRH010000003.1 coordinate 64,810,967, forward strand.
GACCTGCGTCACAGCTCTGACATTCTAATAACATACATTCTTTCACACTCAGTTTGGAATTAAAAAAAAAATTGACATTTATCTGAAGTTTAAGTGAAATGTTTTTTTCCCTCCTGAGTTTTTCAAAGCAATGGCTCATTTCAAAACATGAGAAAGTAGATGAGTGAGGTGCACAGAAAAAAAAAAATCAAGTCCAATCAATTCAGTTTTCTGATTCAGGAAAACACATCATGGTAAATCGGTTAAATTTAAGGAGTTCTTCAGCAGTAAGCTCATCGTTAACACAGAAAAAGTCAAGAAAATCCAACATGCAGAGTAAAGTTAATAACTATTTCATTAAAAAACTAATTTCGAGCTGCTTATGAAACCTTGTTATAACAAAGTTTTGCTGTCGTTCTGGTTGAAGAGAGGAGGATCCAGGAAATATCAATTCTATCTTTGCACATACACACAAAAGTAACTTTTGAAATTAAAAAGACTCTCCTCGCAGATACAGCACTTGCAGCTGTTTATACTTTGCTGGAAAGCAAATGATAGAACTGCCCAGGATGGAATGAACCCACTTTTTAAGGAAAGGAGAACTAAAATTGAGTCGAGCACGTTTTAGACATGCTACATTACAGAGAAACGAACTTAAGAATTTTTACCTCAATCGGTTGAGGATCATTTAGATGGGCACTGAGGTCCATTAAGAGCTGTGGCATCCAGGTGGGTACGTCGTACGGACTGGACAAAATGCACGCGCTGAGTCCCAGCACACCAGCATGGCGCTTAACCAGGTCTGCAATCACACAACGCCCATTCACATTCATATCATCCAAGACATTGCTCAACAACACAGAAAAAACTGAAAGTTTGGGGCTTTTTTTTTTCCTTTTTATTACCACCAGCACTGCAACAGTACAACGGTCTCTGCAGGAAACCCAATCATTTTATGAATCATATATTCAAATCCACTGCGGATCTCTGCATTGCTTCTGCTTTCCTACATCTTCAATTGTTAATGGAATAACAATTGTGTAATTGTTATAATACAATTAGAACTGTATAAAAATATAACTTGCAATGGATGTATGCTTTATAAAAATTTCAAATGAGCTTCTTTTTCCTTCAAGAATATAAGCTATTTTAGGTTCTTCACATAAAGACTGTAAGTATCTATACGGTAAATTACTCTTGAGCTGTATCTCCACTGTTCCCTATTCCTATGTTAGAAGTATATTTTTCCAGCAACAGAACTACTTGATGACATGGAAACCCTTAAGGGAATGTGACCACACACACTAAACACTTGGTCAGAAAGCGAAGTCCCTAATAACGGGCACAATAACAAAGAGAACCTAAATTGGGTGAGGTATGAAATTATGTTGTAGCAGCTACAGAGTTTTCTTTACAGGGGAAACAGCTGGCTCTCAATATCTTAACTGTGTGAAGTATATACATGGGCAATGGAGTAATCTCAAGTCTTAATTCTGGGAAAAGCAATAAGTTAATTTAACCTAGGAATACATTTTTTTTTTTTTCCTGTAGTAGTAAAGTACTGTTATTCATAATGCTAATCAAACTCCTGAAGCACATCAAAAGGATCAGGACTGAACTGTACTATGCTACACATAGAAATGGCAGAACAAGGTAAGTGACAAGTGATTGCCTCCAATGAGTTACAGGTGCTTAGAAATGAGAAATACATGCTTGGGCAACCACCTTATGTTTCTCTAGGTCAATGTTTGATTTTAAAATACTTAACGACAGGATAAATCCAAATCCATCCAGAGTGCTTGCAGAGTAAGCACTTAAGGGTAGCATGGTATATTTATTTATTCTTAACCTGCTCCCACAACGCAAGGTTTTAGTATCCGAAGCCATTTTCTTACCTCCAGAAGGAATTGTATCCACAACAGAACCCAGGTCTCGCTTGCGTTTTTTTGGTAACCTCATCTTGCACAGCTGTTCAAAGTGGGTCTGCATGGGACCATCCATAGTGAGAAAATTGCACTGTAGAAGACCACTTAGTGTGGTGGCAGCCATTTCTCTCACCTACAGCAAGAGAGTACACACCACAATTACTAAGTAAACATGCACAACAAGAAACAAGAATTTATTATTATCACACTTTCAAGCATATCCAGTCAGGCCAAGTTACCAGCCTTTGACCAAGGAAAATGTTAACATTTTTATCCTGTTATCTCATAGATCATATACTACTGCTACTTAACTATAAGGCTCTTCAGAAAACTAACAAATTAACAAAAACCAAAAAGGTTTATTTTACTCAAAAGCATTCTTCCTTGCACCCCTCAAATGTATGCGGAGACACTGGAATTGACAAAAGCAGACTAATTTTTCCAAGAGAAGGTACAAAGTAAGTTTGCAGATTGTCACTGGTAGATGAGAATCAGCTTGGATAACATAAGAACTCTTTGAGAAACTATAGGCAGTAGAGGTTAATAATCAGCAACAACTAAACTTCAGCGGTTTGCAGTCGATACTTCAGTTCTCAGTCACCCACTTTCAAGCCATTACCTCATTTACTCAAAGTCCACCTCATTTACTCAAACCCAACCAAAGCATGACATTTTTGAACTATGAGACCATTGGATTCCCTCAGACTCGCTTCCACTTTAAATGATTGCAGCTGACAAAATCCTTCTGACACTTAGCAACTTGAAAATCCATTTGACTTCCTGAAATACTGATAGTTGTTGCCTGATTTACTGCTAAGTACATACTGTTACAAGTAACTGTAAACAGAACATTTATCTATCTGAAGTACAAACATCTACTAATGCTCTGAATCCAGTGCAGCAGATTATAATAAATTACATCCTTGAACACAATGTTCTGAACCTCCACAAAGCAGTAAGTATAGCTGCAAGTGCTACAATAATTAAACACAGTAAGTTAACAATAAGCTCTTGAGATTTCATTTGATTTAAATTTCTACGACATATTATTCAACCATGATTTCCTTTGTTAATAGCATAAAGAAATATGAACTGAAAGTCTGCCAGTATTGTTTAACAGCAATTTGTGACTCTCTTAAGAACTAGGCTATTAAATGAAACATGAGTGCTAATGCAAGACCCAAAATAGGCAGAAGGTTGTCTGTAAAGTGAGCAAGCTCCCAAGTGAACTGTATTCATTTACATAATTATTTGCTGTATTAGAAACCATTTTCATTTTTAAATTAATAACCTAAATAATATGAATGCTTTGTTGCAAGGAGAACCCAGAAGCAAAGCTTTAAAAATCATATTAAAAAGTTAATCATGCATCACATCATCTAAATAATTTACAGATCATCACACTCACACGATGATTCACCAAATGTAAAAGCTGCAAAGCAGAATAATTTTTTTGTAGTTGTTCAGAACTGACTGACCGAGATCGACAAAATCACAACATCAGAACAAAAGGTAACATAAACAAGACAAACATCATGAGCAAAACTTAACTGTTATACATGCAAAGACTACTTAGACATGGAAATATTCCAGTCACTTTAATATTGCAGTGTCACAAGAAATCTGCTCATCAAGCCATATGGATACCACATATTCAGTACAATGATTTATAAAAATAGAAACAAATGAGACATCTTTCATACAAACGTGGTTACCCCTTGAAACATAACCTCACGTTGAATACAGTCACTTTCACTTTTCCTTTACTTCTGAGTGAAAAGAACTGCAAATCATTCCTCCTCCTGCTCTGATATGATGATTATATTATGGTGATATGAATCTAGACATGACATTTAGCACTAGTTATACTTTATTCACAGAGAGATGATTTTTCTGGACTGTATATTCTTCCCCCTTGCCTAGCTGAAAGATCACATCAGTTTTTCTTTTTCTTTTTTTAAACAGTCACAGTACTCAAACAGGTTCACAATTCCCCCTTTGCTTTAAGAAGGCAGCTTTCCCACAGTACACCATCCTTTGATCCTGGAGACCTGTGTTTTAAGCTGGATGCATGGAACCTGCATTCAAATAGTCAGTCACACTGCAGTTTGACACTCAGTGTGGTCTATTTGCCAAACTGTTTTGCAATTTTTTTATTTTTCAAACAAACAAAAACCAGAGTAACAATACCTGCCATGAGCTAAAAGCTAGGGGTTCCACTGAAATGACACTCGTGTTCAAAACCCAGCATCAGAGAACTCCCAATAAACGTGGGAATTACCTCACAGAATACTTCACCTTGTCAATTATTCTCAAAAATGAAAAAGGTTTTCTTTTTTTTTTTTTTTTTTGAGAGAGAGAAACATTCAAGCTTCCACAGTAGCAACGTGATTATAAGTGGTTATGAACATAGGTAAAGCTTTTGATTTGCACCTCTGTAGTGCAGAGGAATAATTGTGTATATTTAAAATTGCTGAAGTGCATTAAAGCGAATAAAAGGTATTTTTCAAAAATTATATGAGATTATGAAGTAAGTGCTCTGACTCGTAGGCAACAACTTTGCTAGGATTGCCAGGTTTTGCTTTCACTGGACGAATAGTGACATGAAATACAATGAGAGATCATCTCAAGATCAATATTGGCATGACTTCATGAATAGTGTAAGCGCTGCTCTTTTTATGCCAAACATTTTCAGCCATACATATTAGCTCACGTATTCGAGTTATTTCTAAGTCCCTGTTCACAACAGCAAGCTTCACATCTCATGTCCAACTGCTGCTTTTAATGTAACTTCAGGAAAAACTACAGCAGGACTTTTGTTTTCAGCAGAAGGTTATCATACTTCACTCTTCTTTCTAGAAAGAAAGCACCCAGGCAACCCAAAGAAGGATTTCCTTGATGTCTGTTAACAATGCAAACAAAAGCACAGTGAACACGTTGCTGCAGGGCAAGTCGAACACATGGGAGGTTAACAATAAAGATTCTTCGCTGAGCTTGAACATAAACGTTCTTAAGGTAATTTCATTTAATACAAGCCTACACTTCTGTACATTTGTTGTACAGAATAAAATACTACTTTGATTCTTCTCCAGCTTTTGGAAGTCTGACAAACAAGATGATGAATCACATCAAGGCAGCCTTTCCCTCCCACCCCCTATTTTTATCTTTCATCTTCTGATCCTGACAGCACTTTTCAGAGCGTGCTGTACTCCTGGAACACTCCAGGATCTTCAATAGTACGCACGTACCAAAGCCAAGACTTTGGATTTTTATCTCCTCCTGTTTTTACATAATGAAGTATGACTAGCTCAAGAAACTAAGAAAAGTGACAAGTGAACTGGCAAACGATTACTTTCTTGAATAAGAACATAAGTTCCTACCAACACCGTGCCAGTACTTGAAGCAGGATGAGAATATCACTGTTTCAGTTGCACTCAAAACTGAAAATAATATTCCTTTTAAAAAGAATGACTTAAATTTCAGCTGTTTTTATGAAATAGAAAATTAAAGAAAAATAATATGATAAATTCTATAAAGCTAGATATACTTTCAAGAACAGAACAAATGTTAAGCTAGAAATACCTTTTGTATTAACTTACATCAGGTAGTTTCTGTTGATAAAACTTAACCAAGTGAAGCAACCAGTCATGTGAAGCTAAACAGCTGAGCAGAGATAGGACTTACTTCAAGCTGCTCGTCTTCCAGGAGTTTTATAACCAGCCATCTAATGTCGTTGACTGCTTCTTCATTGTTGAGAAAGATGAAGAGATTGTAGAACACCATGGTCTGGAGGTAGGTTAATATGGTATACCTAGCATGCCAAGAATTGCTTCTTGCTGTCTACACGTAAAAATAAATAATAAATATTACAAAAGAAGAATGAGAAGAAAGGTAAATACCAACATGAAAATCTAAAAGATTTAAAAAAAAAAAAAAAGAAGGATGTTACCTTAATTGCAACTTTTGTTTTTCAGATTTTTTTTTTCCACATTAAATAACAAATGTCTGATTTGGAAATTAAAACAACAATTTATAATCATAAACAAAACACCAATAAAATAGCCACCATGGAATGCATCAGATAACATGAAGCTTTGAGCTGTCTTGACTGGACTCACTTGTTTTAGCACCTGAAGTACCAAAGGCACTTGCTGAGGATACAGCAAACCCTGAGACATTAATGATAAACACATCTTTGCATCTCTTTTGAGTTCATCATAGCTATTGTCATTTTCTACTGGTGCAATCTGTAAAACAAGATCAAAAGGGCTTCATTAAATAACACAAGGCTTAGAGGTGCTACAATCTAGAAAGAGTTATTCAATCATGGAACAAAAGATGAAACAAAAGAAGAAAGATGAGAACAGAATTACATGCACTCCTTTATGAATGCAGCACATTTTTCACCCCAAAGTAATAAACGCATGGGATATTCATCTTTAAGTCATTACTTTGAGGAAACCATTTAGCAGACTAGATTAACAACTGTAAGCGTACATCACCATGAGAAAACATTTGGGCATCATCAGTGTGCACGTTTTCTGTTGCCTTTACTGGTTTCCTTCTTAAATAAGAGTGCCCTCGTAAGCTTGGTTTATATATAGCATCACAGCAGCAATTAAAGCAGATACCTTGAAAAATAAGGGTAAAAGCTGGAGTTGCTCTGTGACAGCTGTAGAGAAGGACCGTCCTGCACTTGCCATCAACCACTTCAGAACTGTTTTTAAAAAGAGAAATCATTACTGAAAAAGGTCAGTAACAACAATCTGACAACAAATGATACATCAAGTTCTTTGCTAGTGTAGCACAGGAGATTGCTGTGTATTACACTGAACCTGTGCTAGCAGTTAGCTTTGATCCCCTAAAGTTGACTTCTAAACTTCAGGCCTGAAATAGTTATCACCTTGTCACAGTACAGATCTGTGAAGTGAAATTCTGTATTGCAGCTATATGATCTGCAGTCCTCAGTCACTGTATCCTAACATACCTCAGTATGTTAACCTCATTAAGTAACTCACTCGTTTTCAAAAGTTTAATGCCCTGAGTTCGCTCATCTTGCTCTCCAACTCCGTTCTCTTCCATAACATGATTTTGGATTTCTTCATCTGCTTCCATGAGGGGTTTAAGATTTTCAAGTATTCGAGTAGTAAATTCATGGACACGAGGAGATTTAGTTGCAGCAGTATTTGGCAAGGAAACATCTATCATGAATATGTAGGTCAAAACACTAAGACAAAGAAATGACATACAGTTAGCATGACTGTAGATCAATGAATATAGATAAAAGTGACTTTATATAAAGTTGCTGAACTAATAATTACTGAACATCAAAAGCACATTTCTTCCCATCTTCTTTCAAAACAAAGTGTTCTCCATATACCTTCTTTGTTGATAACTGAAACAAGCAGGGCTAAATAGCCACTGAACTATAATTCTCTATTCCCCTAAACAGATCTGCAAGTAGTTCTTTAGCCACTAATATGCTCTTTAAAGAATTCCCTGTATAATTATGTCTTACTAGGTCTTGGGCAAAATTAACTTGTTTAACTTGTTTAGAAATCTCATACTTAAAAAAATAACGGCCCACATACATGAAGTAAAAATGGAGAAATCGTAAGTTTCTGAAGCAAGTTTGTTAACAGTAACAGTTTCTATCTATCAGAATTCACACACAAAGATAAGTCACCATTCTAGTGCAGCTATTAAGACACTCAGTTATCAAAATATTATGAAAAGAAAAAAAAATTGAACTGCGGAAGAGAACACTGACCTTCCTATTCTCTCTCGGACATTTTTGTAAACCTGGGTGAGTTTAGGTTCCAAGTACTTTAACAGTCTGTGCAGCAGCTCTGGTACTCTCCATTCCTGCTGTGCAAGGCCACCTTGTAGCACATAAAGTCGGCTAGAAATCAGAACAAGACATTTACAGTCATACCAAACCATTTCTCCCTTCTCTAGCCACCCCAAACTCTTGTCTTCAGTGTCGAGTGTGTCAAAGCACAGAAGTGTCTTTGTGTGGGCCACATGCACAGATGGACAACATCACAGAATGGGAGAACAATACTGCTGTTATGCCAGTTCCAAAACTTCACATTCTATTAACTAGATTTAAGGGCATGAAAATTAATGAATAAACTGCCATTGTGCTGGGAAAACTGACCAAAAAGGAGCAGTTTTGCTTCATGCCTCCACAAGGCAGCTGACACAATACAGTCTCAGCGTATTTTATCAATGCTTTTAATTCCTTTATTCAGCCACAAATGGTTACAATTAATTTTTACCATGCATCGACAAATGATCCTCCTTCTCCGCTCAATGGAGATTCCAACAGCAATTCAAATAACCAGTGCAGTTTCCTAGGATCTCTGCTCTCCTGAAAATGAGCAGGTATCAGAAATATGAAGCACATTAGGGACTTTTATGTAAATATTGCATAAGCAAGTTAAGTTTTGAGAGAGATTTTATTTGCATAGCTTGGGCTTATTCTATCGAGAAATTGCAAGGTTAAATATTTTTTCCACAACAAAACTCAGTATTAATAAAATGCAGTGAAGCTACACACAAAATTAAGTTCTTAATTGCTTGGCAAACCAAGTGATATTGAACAGAAGAAACAAGAGCTGTTTGTTTTTTTGTTTTTTTTTTTTTAACCATACTTGAATAATTTGACACAGGAATTTTGCTAATTAATTGCCAGCATTTTGGGTGACAAGCTATGGTGAACTTTGCTGAATGATTTCAGACAGTTACTGATATTTGTGACCTAGCATTTACTCTCCTCCTCAGACAATCCTTAGCCCACCACAGTGCACAGAAATGTTACTGTTACTGCACACCTTTGAAGCAAGAATGTGTAACCCGAAAAAAAAAACTGCTGAGTGGTAATAAGAGCACACTAAAACTTCACCCATTATACTCATACAGCTCCTCTAAAGAGGCACAAAATGAAGGCTTTATCTCCTTCCTAAAATGCTACATTTAGGCAACTGCAAAGAGCAGAAGAAAACAATTTCCTAAGCAGCTCTAAGATTTTCAATGGATATTGCCTTCATATTGTATTTATAGCTCTTTGTTGTAGCAAATAAAATATATCCATACATCACTAATTATGAGACTCTTAGTTACATATACGTAAAACTTGGTCATGCTGATGTAAATTTACAAAACAAGTGATGGACTACTTACACATGAGGTTGCTATGCACGTGCCCCAATCATTGTATGTTTCCACTGTGATGTTGGATAATGCTGTTCGAAGCAATGGACAGAGAAGCTTCCAAAGTTTTTCCACCTGCTCAGCAAGAAGGCAAAGCACAAGATTTATCTATTTAATGGCTGCTTAACCTGTGTGACCCCAATTCCTTCCAGCTTCTCAAAACATGGAAAAATACTGTTTCAAAAAGTAGCTATTCTACAGCACTTATAATAGGAAATAAACATCAGAGCTAAGACTTCAGAACATTTTTTTTGCAAGGTGTTTTGAAATACCGTGGGTTACGAATGCACCGTGTTCCCAGGGACTTAAATACTATCAGACTATACACACTATTTAAATGCCAGGTTGCACGCACTTTGCTTTTGATAGGAAAGCAGTTTCATAAACCTAAATCACTCCCTCCTCAATCTATTTATTTTCAAATGAAAGCACTACGTCTCTCAGAATTACTTATTTGCAAAGAAATACATCAAAAAGTAACCCAGACATCTAGGTCTAGCTAAAAAATGAACAGGTCTGAAGCACCACTTATTCAAATTGGAAAATTACGGATGTCAGCTTTGCTAAGACCTTAAAGGTTAACTGTTCTTTGTTTTACACTGTAGCATTTTGCAATCACCTACCATTACTTAGGCTCCTAACCAAGCTAGAAAATGCAATGAAGCACTACATACTGTAACTTCTTACAGCCCTTTCTTGGGATTTCAGTGACACATCAGGAGCCCTTGATTTCATGTGTTTAACACATTTAATAATTCAAGCTTATCCTTTAACTTTCAAGAGCCACTCAAAAACACTACTACATCACCTTCTCAAATGTCCAATGTTTAGAACCTCTTATCAAGCCAGCTATAATTTCAGCAACACATCTCTGGGTGCTTTCATGGGAGTCTGACACAAGGCGTTCCAAATGGGGCTGCAGAACTGGCAAAAAGGCATCATCAAAGTTTCTAAAGAGGCCCTGAAAAAGACAATGTGAAAGTGTTTTCACTAATTATCAGTCTAAACTCTTGTCTTTGTAAGAACATACGACAATAAAGAACTTTAGGCTTTAATATACAGAAAGTGAAATTACAATGCTTTTATAATGTAATCAGATACTGCATCCTACAGACTTCCAAGCTACTCTTTTTCTAAGTAGTTAATAAAAAGAAAGGGTTAATGGGATTAAGCACAGCAACATATTTATACGTTTCCCAACAGTAAGACACAAGATGTGTGTGGCTTTTCCACGCTAGGATTATTATCTACAAAAAGGAATTCAATTCTATTATGGAACTCTAATTACCTTGAAGAGGCAAAATCTGCGAGGATTAAATTTATCTTTCCCTTTTCTGTCTTCTAAAGACAGAAACTTTATTAACTGTTCAACAAACTTGGGATCAGAAAAATGATCATAGATAATTTGTTCTGCCTGAAAAAGAAGAAAAAAGAAGATTAGCTTTGCAATGCTTCATCACCACAGTGATATCACAATCTTTTCAAGTACCAATTTTCATTTTATTTCTACTTCTGGTAGAAAACACGCCTGGATTATCCACTTCCCTCTCTAGTTTTAATGAGAATATAATGTAATGTTTTGGGTACCACCTAATTTTTAATTCTATTAATGGCTTCAGATCTTTCATTTCAGTCACACAACCCCTACAAAGTAGTAATTCCCACTGTCATTAATTACCTTGTCCCAAACTCTGAAAAAGATTTGAAAGCAAACGGTGAAGTTCTCGTTAACACCGTTTATTGCTGACAGAAAATGCAATGTATAAAAAGTAATTCTATGCTAACACAGTAGGTATGAAAATAAAGCAGAAAAATGCTATTTAGCATGTTTTTTGAGGACTTAGGCTTCTTCACAGCTATCACTCATAGCTTGTTAAAAAACATGATTATAACCAGCAATGATACGGTATTTGAGTTCAATCTCCATCTCTGCAATCAAGCAAAGTGTTTCCAGATGTTTTATGTAAGCATTTTCCAAACTACAGACAATGCTTAGGTTAAAATAGAGGATTTCATCTCTTCATCTACATAAACCTGTGGACAACATCAATACTACTTTTCCCTTCTTTTTTAAAGAAATACCCATACAAATGAAATCCACTAAAAAAATCTTTACCTCTGTCAATTCATCTCTCCTTCGTCCAAGCTTTGGTTGCTGCTCAACTGGAGCATAAACTGTCATAGTTCTGGACATAAAAAAAAAAAAAGTAAAAATGTTTCCAAGTAAACTAAATGTTATCACCATCTTCTTTGTTCTCCATATAAAAAAATGGGGTTTATTGACTTCAAAAAGCAAGAAAATTTGCAGCAAAAAATTAAGCCTATAATTACAATGGTACTGCTATAGAGCAAGCAATCCAGAACTATCAGTGATGGACTGCTATAGATATTTTGAAATCACGTGCTTTTAAAATATCCATATTCAATCTTAAACCAGTGTATAGTTCTGATGGAAGAAGTTTAATGGTCATAAATAGTAAGCACTTATAGTACCCCAACTGTGGTACTATACTGAAGAACACCAGGTTGGAATTGAAAAATGATAAGGTGGTAAAACACGCAAGAAAAAACTAAGTAAAGGATAAATAATTTGTTGCTGTTGTTCAATAAAAAAAAACCCTAACACACATTACTTAAGTTCTCTCTTGCTTTTTTTTCTGCTGAATTTCATAATTCAAGTTAATACATGTTAGTTAACAGTACTCACTGAGGCCAGGTGTAATACCCCCAGTGCGTCTTCTCCACAAAGCAACATGACTCCCAAGCCTCCTTAGTCTTTGGTAAGCTCTGACTGTCGTAGTGCAGCCACTGGTTATCCAGCCTGTCACCTGCCTGAATACTAGAAGGCTTAGGGTTTCCACCTGGTTAAAGAATAATTTGGGTTCTATCAAAATCGTTCATCAACATTTCCAGCCAACATTGCAACTTCCTTTAATTTAAGTCTGTGTCTTTGGTCAGTTTTTCCCCCTTAAAATCTGCACAGATATTTGATCTATGAGATTAAAAGGAATGTCAATAGTAGAAATTCCTTCATGAATTTAAATAAACATGCCATTTGAAATGATGAGACAGAGTGTAAGAGAAAGTATTCAAGTTACTCTCACCAATTACAAGGCTTTCTGAAAGGAGAATGACCATAACCATATCTCCGAAGTTTTAAGTCACTACAACTAAGTGAACAGCTTAATACACACCAGTATGCAATGACACATGTAATATTTACAATATATGAAGTATATCAATACTACATAATATAATACATACATAATGTTTCTAAAAAAGAAACTAAAAATTTACGATTCAGTATCACCTATTTTGTTTGGATGGGACATTAATCAGAGAGAAATGAAAAGCTTGAGATTCCATGTTTAAACAGAAAAATCTAAAAAAAACCTGTTAAAATCTCATTTTTTATTTAAAATAAACTTACTTATTTCATATGGACAAATGGGCACTTTCTTGTGTGCTCTCTTGAGCTGCTTAAGAACACCAGCCACAGCTGAGATGGCCACCTAAAAGACAAAACAAGGCATTACTGCACCCATTTCATAGATTCATCCCCAGAAGGATCATCTCATCAGACACTGTTTAAGCCAGCTTCTCTGCCCTAAAAAGCTAACGAACACTGCAGCTAACATCACCAAGCCATTGGCTGCAATTTTAGTCATTCAGTGGGCAGGAATTAAGTTGACGCATTTCTAGAGCACTGAAACCTCCCCACTCCACAAGGAGGTGACCTTTACCTTCAAGCCTTGCTGAGAAGATGAAGGAAATGAAACACAAAAGCACAGAACAGATGACACTGCTTCAAGTAATAAGCTATGGATGCAAGAAGTATCAAAAACAAACAAAAAAAAACCCACATATGTAGAAGGATCCTAAACTAAATAAGTACAAACAGGCATGTTTTTCACAGTTCACAGAGTTTCCATCATTCAGTGTGGATACAGCACCACCTAGACCACCACAGTCTTGGATTAGGAGCTTTTAAGTAGATAAAACGTCTGTAAGGTCAATAGGAATGCATGCCCCAGTTTTGTACTGCACCACAGCAGAATAACAAACATCTGTGCTAAAGCCCAATGAGCTGCAAAATAAAGATGTTATGTTGGTCCTACCTTGCGAACAACAATTGCATCATGGTTGAGACACTGCACAAAAAATCTTATGGCACGGACAGGCAGAATCCTATCATCCCTCAGGAGCAGGGACAGAAAACCAATACTGATGTGCTCAAACTTCCAGGGACTGAAAAATCAAAGCAGACAGTAATGTAGTAGAGCTTTGCATAGAAATAATCACTCAGGTTACGTACATATAGAACATGACTTAACATCAGTCTGAATGTACTTCACTGCTGTAGTCAGTGAGCTTCACTGACATCTAGGGAAATCTTCAACAGCTCTGGGAACAAGTGCAACTAAAATTACACAGTTGAAATGCCAGGATTAAAATGGCACCACTAATGTAAAATATTGACCTAGAGGTTCATTCTTCTGAAGTTTTTTTCCCACAACAATAAACAACAACAAAAAAATCTTAATGACAAAGCTAAACTCAAGGATGCAATGATACCTTATATTTTCATTGAGATTTAGGCTTGTTAATAAATTCAAGACTAGTTCACTTCTTTATCTGGAAGACAGTAATGCAACATTCCCCTACACTGGCCTTCATATTTCAGTATGGACAGATTCCATCTCTTGATGGAATTTATATTATTACTTGTGTTCAACTCTAACCCATCATAAAGAAGTAAAACACCTCGTACACGTGAAGGGAGACTTACAGATTTCTTTGTTCCACGCAGTCCAACAGCATGTTGACTAAATTTTCATAGTTTCTAGGCATGAAGGAAGAAAAAACCAAAATAAATAATCTACTCAATCAGATATTGTTAAAAAAAATTACATAAAAGTACACTGAAAGTCCTTCACCAAAAAGTGAGTGAATGCAATGCAGTAAACGCAGCACCAATTGGAGGACACGCAAGAGAAGGAGGAAGGAAGGAAATTCAAGTGTAGAGAAGAAAGGTTGCCACTCCAAGAGAGAAAACACATCACGACAATTCTTGGACACTCTCAGTTTGTCTATTTGAGATTCAGTTGGACTATTACATTTAATGTACGGTTAACATCAGACAGTACAAACAGCAAGAAGGGAGGTTCAACCTACCGCAGAGCTTCAGCATTCTTTTCTTTCTGTCGCTGAACCCCTAACTGTATTTCTTCTGAACTAAGTGGAGCGAAATTTAAACTGGGATTTTCTGATCTTTGCAGCATAACAGCTACTTCAATACATTTCTCCGGAACCTATTGACAAAAAAAAATGCAGAGGTTTTAAACTGAGAAGTTACCAAATTTTTGTTTGTTTCTGCTTTGAAATGAGGAGGCTTGAGAATCTTGTGAAGAGTGCATAATCCCCTGTCTGCACAGATGAGTCCTTGAAGTAGTGAAGGTAACTGTTCACACAGCGGAATTTTTTCTAGAAGTACATATTTTCTTTTAAAATTAAGTACAGACTTTAAAATTTCATCACTGCATTTATAAAAATAGTTTCTAAAGACTTTAAAAACTGTCACTCATTATTGAAAATAAATCATGTCATTTAACGCTGACTAGGAAAAAGGCAGTTTGTGAGGTTGCACAGCATGGCCAAAGCCACATACACTGACAATGATAATTTGACCACTCTGTTTTACCAATACACATCTTTATACCTGATCAGCAAAAAGGCATACCGATTAACACTGGGAAACTACTTAAACTTCCTTTTTATAAGGAACTTTGAACAACAAATTACCCTTTCCATTAATAATGCTTCAACTGATGTAACTCTATATTCCTCTGTAACAAAAATCAGAACAGAATCAACATCAGAACGCTAATTTAGATAATATAAAGGAGACTCAAACTTTGCATAACCAGACACTGAGAATCCAAGACATTAATTCCAAGCAATCTGTCACTTACTGCAAAATCCAATCCGATTGTTTCATACTGTCTGTGGATTTTTTCTGCTAGGTCATCAAAAAGTCTAACTATGGATGGCTTTTCCAAGGACATGGCTTGGCTAAGCCCAGAGGAAACGATTGCTGGCCACGTCTGTGCAATGCAGTCCCAGTCATGAAGATTTGCCAAACATACTCCACTGTGATTTCCAAGAAGACAGTATAAGGCACCCTATAAAATCAAAGATGCAATTTTTAAATAAATGTAAAGGACTGTTCACGTAAGATACCTACAAAAGTGTTCACCCACACAGAACAAAAACTAATCCTCACATTACCAAATCATTAATATGCTGCTGCACAGTCTCACTGCCAAGACACTGAAGATTTTTTAAAATCACTTTTTGTTCTAACAAAACTCTACCTCCTGACAATTTCTCCACAAACTGTAAATCTGACTCTTGAATTACGCTACAGAGCAAATTTCTGAATGGTTAAGTATCACATCTGGCTTCTCCATAAACATATTCATGTCTGGCTGCACTAAAAACATCAGGGCTGCGGGCTAAGGAGGCTCTTGACTAGGCCCAGACATGAAACTGCTCACTGAACATGATGTGGATGACTACTGGAAATGACACAATGAACTGATGAATGCGACAGGTAACTGTGTGAAAAATTGACTAGAGTTGTGAAACCAAGGGTGGCTGGATTTCACAGGTGATTATGTCAGTGTGCTATAGAAACTGCCTAATTTCAAGGGTAATTTGAAGGAAGTCTTGGGGAACATTACTGTTGAGCAAAGTCTTAGGAACAATTGAACAGGCTAAGACTGGGAAAAATTAAAAATACCAAATTGTGGTATTGCAGCAAGTGCTGTAAGGTAGGAAGACTGGGAACAACTGAGACAAAGTAAGTTTGGCTTCCTTATTACAGAGAAGATGTAGAAAGGGGTGCAAGAAGGAAACAAGAACCTGGCAAAAGGATAAGCTACATAAGCAATACAATCACATGCTGTCTGACATCAAATATCAGGCAGGGGGAGTAGGATAAGAAGCTAGATCTGTTGCCTGACCATACAACAAGAATCCAAACTTGTCTCTGTGGTCAGGAAGACTGAAGAGGAGAAGTGTTAAGGGAGGGAGCATGATGCTTCCTTGTCCAAGAAGGGAACATCTGGACAGATAGAGTGCCCTCCAGTATCACTGCATCAGCACCATTTCCAGACAGCATCAGAAGTTGCCTGCTTTCACTAAAATGCTTTTGGGTGATCAGCTTTTTGTCCAGTTCAAGCTATCCATTTCTATTGTTACGGCTGACAGAACTGCTTAATGAGTTTCACTGCTTTGGACTATAGCTTTCTCAACTTCCATTAAAAATAACTGTTAACGTTCACTTTTATAATACCTGAACACACAATGAAGTTTTTGACCACAAATAATTATTTGTATTATTTGTGCATAAGCCACGTGCCACAGAAGTGCAAGAGTCATGCTTGTAAACACCTTTAACAATCCCCCTGTAAATACACTTTCAAAGACAGACACAAAACGAAGTTAATGAGACAGTACTTTGAATTGTTGTTGAGTGACATCCTGCCGATCTGGACGCAAGAACTCCAAAACCAAGGGAATTATATCTCTGCAACAAAAATTGTATGTTCCCAGAGCTGTGAAGAATGCTTGTTGAGCTTTACTTCTGACCTGTGGGAAGACAGAAATTACTAGAAAATCTTCTGAACCAAAAGAATGAACTACATCAATTTGTTTTGTAAGCGTGCTACTGTTTTAACTATGCACCAGCATAACAGATGCTATATGCAGAACTTCAAAGAGCCTGCAGACGTTGTGGATGGATCTGAATTTATATACACATGGAATTCCCACAGGGCTAAGAATTCATAGTGCTGCAACCATTGGCACATTCATTTTATGTATTTTTTGATGTTATTATTTAAGAATTAGCTTGCCTACTTCCTAAGAATAGATTTAGAAACCCCAGTGTTATTATTCATAGTGGAAATATCACCTCTAAAAACCTCAACCTCATATTTTTTAAATGAAATTATTTATCGAATTATTGTTTTTGAAATCTGGAAAATCAGGTCAAAACTTGAGGATTTGTAGCCTAAGATGGCAGCCTCTCCACACATTAAGTTCTTAATTTGATGGACTATATAAAGAAAATAAGAACTATGCCAAAACTGATGACTAACATAAATGAAGTAATTAAAAATCTTCATATTGCCATGGAAATTAACTGAAAAATAAGAACAGTATTAGGAAAAAAACCCACAATATTTCAGAATTATAAAAGATGGTTACTTACCTGACCATATGAACTTGTGGACAAACAGAGAAGATCTCTGATCATCTCCTGGTGGGAGGTTTTATATTCACAGCCTTCCATTGTTAGTGTTCTCAACTAAAATGCATTAAGAACACAAACAAAGGATTGATTACTTTTACACTTACATTATTAAAGTGAAACACTAGTGCAGGATCACTGCAACTTTCACTAAATGGCAATACAATAAATCAGCATTTTCAGTAAATGGGTTAGTAATGGTGTTAAGTGAAAGTATTACCTCATGCTGCAACATAACTCTGTCTATCAGCAAAGCTCTGATATGCTGTTTCTTCCCTTGAAGCTGGAGGGAAATACATAAACTGTGTTTAGATTTCAATATTCACATCAGCAGTCTGTACTCATTGAATTTTCCCACTGTTACTTCTCCTCTCCTACAAACAGGCAAATTTGATGAAGAAGTTATAAGAATACACTGTGTTTTTTCCCCCCTAAGTTTTTCATTTTGGGAATAAGTTCCAAGCAAAAGGAATCTCTGGTCACACACATTATTCTTAACAACGATCAGAGAAGAGTATCATGACAATGCTCTGAGATTCTGGTCTAAGGATGCTAACCAGTGGGTGACAGTTCCAAAACACAAAGTGTAAGATTTCCAAATAAAGGTACAATCATCTTCCAAAATGGTAATATTTTACAGAAATTAGATCTCAAATTCATGAATAGTTAAGACTGTAAAGAAAATGTAGAAGTAGTTTTCCTGAGCATTAGGACCTACTCTCCCCCACACTTAAGCTTTACAAAGAATTACTGACCCTGTTCTCCATGGATTTTTTCACCAGATTAAAGCTTTTCCATCGGGAATCAAATTCATGTTTGTGAGACCCTTGAAACTGTAAAACATCACTAATTATCTGCAGAAAAAAAAAAAAAAGAATTGATAATCATTTTCCAAAGTCAGATTATCTTGTTCACAAAATAAGTAGTATGTCATATCTTATGTACAGCAAATAATAAATATACCTTTATTATTAGAAATAAGGACTTGGTATCATCTTCTGAATTATCAAGTATGTAACCTGCAATTTGAAGAAAAAAATGTATCATCATACAGGAAAAGAGCTTTAAAATAAACTATTTCTATAAAGCTTACTTTTAAGTATTATAGGCAAAGGAAATAAAACAAGTTATATTGAACTTAGCACAGACACTGTACTTTTTACGTAAAGGAGGAATGCTTGTACTTACGCAACAGTTTCCTTGTAACCCTTGCAATAGTTTCTCGATAATTCTCTCTTGATAAATCTGTACAAAATTAAACATTTTTTATTACAAAAACAAAAATCAATTTTGAAGTACATCAGTAGAAAACCAGATCAGACTACTCAGAAAACACAGCACAGATTATTGGATTATCCTCCTCTGCCTTGATAGATGGTTTCATTTATAACCACAGAATAAGTCAGATTGTTTAGCATATGAAAATTAACAAGTAACACACTAAGCAGGTAAAAGAGAAAGCCAGAAGAACATAGATGATACATTTCCAGTGATTAAGTCAATAGAAGACTGGGGAGTTACTCCCCTTCAACGAATGGAGGAAGAGACACCCCCAGTCTGAATAAGAACAAAAAATACAGAATCAAAAAACAGGCTCAATAATATGAGCAAGTTCCTTGGAAAGTTTTAAGCCAAAATAACCTTAAACTTATCTAAAAGATAACTAACTTAAGGCCCATTCTCCTTTACATGTCTTACGTGACTACAGACTCACTGACTGTAAATTAACTGACCAGATTTTCGAAGGGTCAAAGCAATTACACTCAATCATCTGAAATGTAATTGCTGTGTCTCAGCCCCTCATTTAAATCTTCCCAACTTGAAAGATAGTGAAGAACACACCAAATAAAGCCTGAGGACAAAGCTACTGTCAACTCTGATGTTTCAGACTCCAAAACATTAGACTCAGCTCGTCCTTTACCATTAAAATATGACTATTAAGTGACCAGACTGTGTAACTGACCCTTTGGACTTCAAGTGGTCTACTCAGTCTTCAAACGTACTAAAAAGACTGAAAGGAAAACTGTGTGATGCTTCCTTCTAGTATACAAATGAACAGTAATATTTTAATAGCAATATTCCTTTTGTGAATGACCCAAAGAAGCCTCCAATACTCCACTGCTTATTTCATATTTATATCTTTATCATAGCTGAAGATAAAATGTTGCATGCACAAATACCCTGTGTTGGCCCAAGAAAGCTCTTTAATATAGAGAATAATCAGAACTAGGCTTTCAAGAAGAATCTACAGCTTTTACAGGCAGGCCAATATGGGAAGAATCAAAACAACACTTAGCATTTGTCTGAGCAGAATTGGTTTCTACTTACCATATTCAACACCGGTGTACAGTTTTGTCTCTTCCAAAGATACCAGACTTGGTACCCTGTGTGAAAACAAACCAAGTATTACTACACAGTATGGAAATCACCAACTATGTGAACTTCACTGACATTTAATTTTAACAAGCTAAACTTCACGTTGCTAACGCCAAAAAGGTTTGGGTTAACTAAGTGTCCTCCTTAGATTTCTAAGGGTTATTAGGGAACCCTACTAATGCATCAGACTGTGTCGGATACAAGTACAACCTAAGGATACTTTGAACCCACAATTGTGAGTTCTCATTTATCAGCAACTCAGTATCTATCAAACCTATGAACACTCATCATGACAAGCATGGTTGCTAGCCATCATAGGCTAGGAAGGCCAGAAGAATTGCACTGACAAACAGCAAACGACTGAAGCAAGATCCTTCCACGACAGGTTAAGCTGATGAAGCTTTTCTGTCTCTAGCCCCCATAATCTCCAGGAATTATTGTTACTTCAAGCTCATAATCAATAACCATGCCAAAAAAAAAAAAAAAAATCATACTTTTTCCAGAATTTGGGTACTTTTTTTAAGTACATTTTTTAAACCTTATTTGCTTTATATATCATCACACAAAATACAAATTCATACATCATATTATGCTAAAGAATTTAAAAGAAATAAGAACACACTATACTTTTTTTTTAATCTACCTTTTTTTCTCCTCCAAAGAATTACTACAAACAAATACAGGCTTTTAAAGACCAACTCTTCAAAATGTGCTTTGGAAAGAAAGTCTGGGTAAAAAGTATTGTTACATTTACTTGCTGATGCTATTTATCTCTGTAAAAATTATTTTTCACATAAAATTGCATCAGCAGTATCATCACAGTAAGCAAAGTGAAGCAATGTGAACCTACTCCTATTATAAATGCTAAATAACACCTCAGAAAACGCACCTGGATCCTGCATCTGAGCACTCCCTACCAGATGCTAAGATAAGCTTTCAGATTCTCAGGCAATTGAAAAATTCTACCTGTCAGAACTAGACAAAAGGTCCATTCCTTCTGTAAAAAGCAACTCACTGAAAACATGACTGCTGCAATTACCATGCTGATTTGACAGAGGGATGCAAATCTCAAGGAAAAAAAAAACAAGAGATTTGGAAAATCTCTATTTGCATATCATTGTCAGGACATTGACATCACTGTCAATTACAGCAGACCCCTAGGGAAATGGGTAGACTACATGCACAGAAGCATTGCATGTGCCTACACACACTCCACACAGTGGGGCAACCGTCACATTGTTTTTCTACCAGCATGGAAAAAAGTGCATTTCATTTCTCTATACCCATTACAGGTTAATTCACTGCATCTCTGACCAGCTACAACAAAACCTCCTGCTATCATAAAGGACTGTTCCTTGCAACCTTCTCATTTCTTTTCTTCCCTTTGCTTTTCAAAATAGCTTAAGGTATTTTTTTAAATAAAGCTCTGATGGTATTTTTAGAAAGATGCAAGTTATTTACAGAAATTACAGAAAAAACAAGGGAATTTTGCTTACAAACTTGGGCAAAAATGTGGGGGGGGGGCGGGGGGGGAGAAATCACAAATCATCCACAGGAACTGCTTGGTCTCAGAAAACATTGGAGCATTGTGAAATCTAAACCATTTAAGCTCAAGTTCACTAAATAAGGAAATGACTCTAACCACTTCATAGCAGCCTGAGCATATGTACACACAGTCTGAGCATATGCTCAAGCCCACCAAGTGTATCCAACTCAAGTGTGCTTTCAGTACCAAACACGCTGTTTTTCCATTCAGAGACTAACAGTGAAAAGGTTTTAAAGAAGGGCAACTAATGAGTCAGCACAAAAACATTAACCTAAATTGGCCGGAGATGCAAGAAGGCTCAAGCCAATGTTACACACCTGGAGACAAACAACAGGTTTGAAGTTTAGCTAGCATTTATCAAGCAACATGAGTAAAGAAAACAAAGGTTTTTAACATGAAGAAAAAAGAAACAAAAGCTTTGTACGTCAACTATTCAAGAAGTAAATCCACCTTCGACCAACCCAAACTGGCAGGGATACAAGACAAAGGCTCTTCTTAGCAATCAGAAATATTATGGAGCAATACAATTCTGAAACTGAACAACTGAGAGCACTCAATGTTAGGGAAAAACAGAACCTATTGAAAAGTCTCTAGAAATAGACTGAATGACTTTCCACAGAAAACTTTTCAGGATGAAAAGTTACCAGAAGTGAACAGTGTAACAGACTAACATTAATCAACAACCTTCTATGAAAATAACTGCAATATAGCATCTGCAATCAAGCAGAAGAACCCCAGGTTAACAGTACGACTGCAGGAAAATGAGTTAGACTTCTTTCCACACATTACTTGAGAGGCCTTATATTGGCAACAGATGTTTTCCTACTGTAAAACGACTTCAAAAGAACTATATCAACAATGAGCACCCAGCAGGAAATGGTTACACAGTGTCAGTGGAAAGCAGCCTGCTGTATTTGTGGCTGCAATCTTTTTCTCATCAGCAGAAAGGTTTAGGACAGGAAGGCAGACTCACTCCTACCAGCACAGAGATCAAGCTGTGACTCTCAGCACTCCTGGGGACTGCCTCATTTATGTGTGTATTAGCATCACAAATTGAAATTTACTCTAAAGATAAAGTTACCCTCACACCTAAGGCATGAGAGTTTTATGCAATGCCACAAGTTGATTACAACAGCCAGTAATAAAATGAGCATTTAGCTGTGCTGTGGCATCTATGACAAACAGCCAATATATAATTTTTGTAATTAGCTTTCTGTATTACTTAAGCTCCAAAGAAAAACAACCCTTATTCATTCCTCACTCATTTAAGTCATCTTGTTTCATACCACATACACTGTTATGATTAAGTCAGTTGAATTAATTAGCAAATTAAATCAATTAAAATGTATGAAGCTGCTTATAAACTTCAGCAATACCAAGGCTGAGACAGCTGCAATACAGCAGCTATTTATTTGCCTATGACTAACTAGATGTGCTTTAACAAAACATACCTACGTATGAAGCTCAAAAGGCATCAGAGTAGTTTAAGCTTTAAAAAAAACCAACCCTAATATATATATGTATATATCATAAATATGATATATATAAACAATGTCTCTTCTCCTTTCTACCAGCTGCCTTCCCCAGTGTCCCCGTGCAAGGTTCCAAACAGACCACCAGAACAGGGTTTGCAAATACTTGGGCGACAGGCATTTGTCAAAGCACAAGACAAAAGAGACATTAAAGAGAAAGAGCATCTTGGCAGAGGGAACAGCCTGCACATTAAAGGAGTTTACAGTACTACCGAGCCATTGTGTCTAGTTCATCATCCCACTGCACAAAGCAGAAACATTCATCCTAACCCTATACTTCTGCTGAGGTTCAAATCACTCAGCTCCAAGCTCTCGCACCTAAATGGCTTTCCTTCTCTAGGCAGGTGAGAAGGTTGAAAGAAATAGATACTCATCACATGTCCAGCTTGGCAAGAATCTTCAGATATCCTTAACCATCAGATACCAGGGTGAAGGAAAGTCCACCAGTCACACATCTTCAGCTTTACATTAAAGCCAGCCCAAATAAGGCTGCACTGCATGGCACCTTATCAGCTGCAGTTCATTGAAACTCAGTGACAGAGGTGTTCTGACACAATCTCTGACACACTAGATCACTTTAAAACAGGGTTCCTTTGCTGTTGTTCTGTTGCTTTGTTTTTTTAAGCAATACTTGCATTTAAAATATTCCTACACTGCCAGATGAGGACAGCAAATATCACCACTACCAGTGTTACCTACCGACTGTGCCCACACAGTACTTGAAACAAGGGCATTCTGCATAACCAAATTACTCACCAACAGCACCCTTAGATTTCAAATCAGTGCTTCTCGTATGTTCTCAAGTCTGTTCCTATTGCATGCAACTGCAATCTTAAAAAACATCCCAGGAACTCACAAAACAATTACAATTCAAACAAAACACTAATAGCAAGCTCAGCAAAAGCACATCCTATATACAAACATCTTATCTTATTGCAGAATGTGGACACACGGGATAGAAAGCAGCCCATGTAATACTACTTTTTATTAAGAAGAAGTCTCCCTCCCTACAGATATTCCAGGGATTTCCTTGGGGGAGGAGGAGGTTGGACTGAGGCCCCAAAGAGCATGCATTCCTTCCTGGCACCATTCTGTGACACCCGCTTACTGACAGTAATCCATTAAGAAATACACATTTTGTAAGAAAAACCTTCAAAATGAACACCATCTGCCCCAGACAGAACACTCAGCCTCGCATGATGTTTAATTGATTCAGACCTTTGTAACAGTTCTTTCCAAATAAATAGAAAAAACATATAGGAAGCTAACATACATTTGATATGAATTCTGTTCAACAGTGCAATTGGGTCTCCTGAAGTATTCAGTCCACCTTAAGAGGTCAAAAAATAATCATCTGTGCACAAATCCACTTTATTTCCCTCAGATTTCCTATACTGATATACATAGATGTACAATATTATTCAAATCACACAAAGACAAACTGAAGATTACTCAAAATTCACTCAATTTCAGTGGGGAAATTTAGACTCCTACAGAAAAGATGCATTGCTTTAATTATGGTTGTTAAAAGCCTTGAGGCAAATGTAATAAGTGGCTGCAAGACCTATTGTTTCATAAGTAGAAAGCCTGTTCAGAGGACAAACAATGAAGGATTCTCAAGCTCTGTGGCCATTAAGTAGAATGCATTTTTACATGTCAAAATTAAGATTACTTAAGAAAAACAATTTCCATTTCTTTCACAAATAGATTTAAGCACATTGTTGTACAAATAGTGTATATTTAATAAGGAAGCTCAGATAAGTAACTAACAGAATGAAGCAAATGTTCCATAAGTATACAAAACATTCAGAAGTAGATTATAAGCTTGTCCTAACCCGTACATTAAGAGTTACAAGTCTTGCCCAAAAATACAGAAGGATGATCCTATGCAATCCAGACCAAAATCAAAATCAGAGACAGTCCCAAGTTAAGGACTCAGAGTGAAGCAAGCAGCAATGCTAACACAGTCCCATTGTCACATTCCTGGTACAGGAACAACCGATGACTCCAGTGTCTTTCAGGCAGCCTGATTCTGAACATACTCCTAAATCAGGCTGAGTACCACCTCTTTAACTAAAAGACTACATAGATTCCTCCGATTTTTGTATATAGTCAGTGGCAACAACCTCTGCACAGCTCTCCAGCTTAACACAAGCTCTGAGATATACTCAAAAGAGAACTCTCACCTTTGCAAGGAGCTCGCAGTAGCTAAGCACCCCAAATAATACATCTTATCAGTGTTACTTGACACTTTTAGCAGTCAAAAGCAGAGCCAAAAAAAAAAAATCTCAGAGGTGAATTTACAATCACCAAATACAGACTTCTGCCATAAGCCACACCCTCCATATTTCAAAACGTGAGAGATAAATACAGGAATAGTGAGATCGAACTCAGTATCAACATTTCAAAAAATTTTCTCAAAGAAGCCAACACTCCAGCAGCAACCTATGAAGGCCCAAAGTAACATAATGTAACACACTGTTCTTGTTACTTCCAAAATGAAAATCCACTCGAGCATCTTTGCAGGAGTTTTACTACATTACACAAAGGTAGGAGCATTTGAACAGGATTTATTTCCTACTTTAAGATCAGAGCCAGCAAGAAGCTAAGTTCAGGATGTCTATGTATTTGTTCAGGGAGATACAAACACTACTAGAGATGGCAGGCTTCCTTCAGAGGACAGAAAACATAAGTAAGTGTCCAGCTTCCACTTCCTCCATATATGACTGCATCAGCAATGCAATATTGTCACCTATCTTTCTTAAACCATTTGCACAGCTTGCATGGAAAAAGAATTAACATTATTTCATGTTTTAAGCACTCCATTACATCTGTTACTCATATTTTTAAGTTCCTGTATCTTTACACTGGTATGGAAATTCTTTAAGAACAGTCATTAGAGTGCTAATAGCAGTAAGAAAGAAAAAAGTATGAGGTATATCATCACATGCTGAAGATATTTGTGATAGATAAATAAATTCTACTTACAGGTGAGCCACCCTTTCTCCCTTTAGAGGTGGCAGAATATTTCCAGAACCAATCAAGCAGTTATGTACTATGGCAAGACACTGCTGCACATCATCTCTTTAAAAAAAAGAAAAGAAGAAAAACTGATTACTTAAACTATTTTATTAAATACTTCAAAATACTTAGAAAATAAACCATATGTTTTGTGAAGTTTCACAATTTTCTTTAATTTGCACTAGTTTTAAGTACAAGTGTAAAAAACACTGATTGTTTTCTGTAATCTGATTCTATTATTTACCATCAACACTCAGGTGGAGTTCTTCAAGTCTGCAAGAGGAAGCTTAAGTATGAGACACATTAACTTCAAAACAGACCACTTCACTCCAAAATACTGTTCTGAAGAATTTTGCGAGATACAAAGTTTATATAAGAATCAAACAAAAATGCTCCAATTTAAAGCACTACCACTTTCATCTGGCACCCTCTTATTCACACTCATTACACCCTCAGCTACTAAAAACATTCTCTATTCCTGCAGCCTTGCTACCTCCTATTCCAATTTAACTTGCAACTTAAGCACTTGGCTAAATAATCCTGATCACAGCTATCTATTTCTGTTAGGAAGCACAACAGAGCCTTGACCAAGTCAAAGTCCAATTCTGCTATAATTAACTGCTTTATGTACAAGGTGCCAAACAGAACAAAGAAAGAAAAACAATCAAACAACAAAAACAAACAAACAAAACAAAAACCAAGGAAATAAGCTAAAGACCTAAATAGGAATCATTTATTTACTTCCTTTAGCCTAACTAATTATGAGTGCAGTTTGGTGGCATTGATCTCTCACGCCTTTTTAAGAATAAAATAGTGTGGGACCTTGGTAGGACAGCAAAATATTTAGGAGTCTGATAAACCCTGGTATATGCAGGGCAGCACTGTGCTGCATGAGACACGATGTCATGCCATGAACATCTGATAAAGAATAACTACATAGAGTTTTATCAAGGACAGGAAGATTTAATACAAGAAAAAGATTTCTTGAGAGGATTGTAAAAGGTTTTTTCTATTTGATATTTTGAAATGCTTTAACACATAATGAAATCATGATTGCTTAGAGGTTAGGAAACCATCCTTCAACACCACAGTTCCATGCTAAGTTTAACAAGATTGGCTAATGGTAATCTTGGCTCCATTCACCTTCGTTCATGCCACTGACAAACCATTACCTCCTCAGTTAACCACACTGCCACTTCTTGAGGATCAGACTATGTACTGAATCCTTTCACATGTAATAAAGAAGTGCTGAAAAGACCTGCAAGCCAAATCAGTTCTGTGCCCCATTTCATTCCTCAGGAAAGACAAACGGTTATACCAGAGTAACAATATAGAGTGTGGAGGAAAAACTTTCTTGCTGACTAAAATTAAACAAGAGCCATAATTTAGGGTATATATTAGAAACATTCACTCCTCTGTACCACATTACCACTGACCTGGACATTTCTAGTTTTCCAGTTGCATAGTGCTCTAGTTTGGTGAGCTCAGGCTGAAGAAAAGTATCCAACAAATAAAAAGCAAAGTTTATTTCCTCAGATGAAGGAACATGCCACTGAATGTCCAAATTCCACAGGTCACCTGGTTTACCCCAGTCCTGTATTAAATAAAGACACCCCATATTAACCAAACAATATAAATCATTATTATTACTGCAAAACACAAGATCTGTCTACTGTTACAAAGCAGTTATTCAGAGAACTTCAGGAAAACAACAACATAGTAATCCCAAACCTAGTATATTGTCTGCATGTACCTGGAACATAGCACATTTCTGGAAGGACTGAAAGGCAAAGGACTGTAAAGGTCTAACCTTGTTGTTTTTTAGGCTGGATACAGATTCAAAAAAATTATTGTAAACTCCCAAAATATAACATCTCTTGTTTTTTGGCAACTGCTTTGCAGTGACGTACTTACACTCATTTTTGCATGTCCCCAACATTACTTGTTGGACCTGATTCATGTATGTATCTCATTTATGTGAAAGGGAATAAGAAAGGCTATATAGCAGGTGAAATATTAAGTTTGTTCCAGTGCAATAATGCTTTCTGTGAGTACATATTTAAATGAACAGCAAAACTCTCTTGCTTAACTACAATCTTAACGCCGCATTTCATGACAGCTAGGTCTCAACAAAATGCATCACATAAATACAGGATTAAGAAACATGAGCAGACACTCTTGCTTTACCTTACTGTAGTCATGCAATCATTGTAACATCACATCACTGTACACACATCATAAAACATGTCACACTATATAGTTACTCAAAACAAATAGGTATTCATTTTTTGCAACCAATATAAATTGTAAGTAACTTTATATTTGCTCTATACATTTAAAAGCTTAAAGCATCTTTCAATTACACTTTCCACTGCTGCTATCTAAGTTCAGAAATCTCCAAACAAAAACAAATAATATTGTGTATGATTGCTTTTTTAAAAAAGAAACTCAAATCCTCTAATCCTAAATAAATGAAAATCCTTGCCTTGATAGGAAAGTATTCAGAAAGAGGCTTGTCAAAGCCACCTGGCACACTGCAGTACTCTGTGGGGTAGATAAGTGTAGCATAACGAAGAAGATGATGCAGTAGGTTACAAGACAGAATGTAACCCTGCTTACAGGTTAAATGTAGGGTTCGCTGCAGAATCTTCCCAAGCTGCTCCCTGTATGGTAGCAACTTCTTTCCATCCACTCGAGTGATCTAATAGAGAAGACAAACATTTGAAAAATAAGTATAGCAGATGATACTGCTATACTGAAGGACCGAAGAGATAACTGTATCACTCAACTGACCCTGTTCCAGGTTTCATTCTGCATATAACACCACATTTGGATTTAATACAGAACTACCACTTCTACGACTGTTGAAAAAGTAACATGTAAGAACTGTGAAATGCTTTCCCTCTTGATCTCATTCAAAGTTTTCTAGGATTATCTACACATATTGAGATGCACTTTAGGACATTTATCTTTACCACAATATACTTTTCCCTAGTCTGAACCCTTTTCTTTCTCTAATCCTTGCTCACTGTAATAACTGCTTTAATGATAATCCACGTACAGCCCCCATGCTTATTTCCTTTAAACAACATCCACCTTTGTCCCATTTAAAGTTAAAGAAAGTTATGCTATGTCATTCATGAAACACTTAGTTTAACAGCAGAACTTAAAATACAGTTTTCTTTCAGAGGCATTACATAAGATTCAATGGCATTCATGCACAGCGACAGTATTCTTCGCAATACCTCTGACAAAAGCTGAAGATTCCAAAGTAGCTCCTTATCTAGTTCTTCATCATGTAACACATCATCATCTAGAGGAACAGATGAACAGCACTGCTGTAACTATACTGAGGATAGGTTTTGCAAGAGAGTGAAATTATAAAAGAGATGCCAACACTCCAGAAATGTACTCCCAAGCCTGCTGTGGCCAACTTCCAACTCGTATTTCATCCAACTGAAGTTTACTTCATTTAATTTAACATCTTGAATACTTCGATGAAGTCACTTAATGTTTGGAGATGCTTTGAATTATTAAATAAATAAATGTGCTCTTTTCACTTGAGAGCTTTCTGCCAAGAAATTACACGAGTACTTGGGTTTTTAAACATTTTTTTCCTGAGAAGTAATAAGCAGAAATAATTTTCCATAATCGAGATAAAATTGCAAATAGACATGGAAATTTTTAATATTATTTTCATGCTTAAAAAGTCAATCCAAAACAAAGCAAATGTAATACTAGCAATCTCTTAAACTTACTGACTGTGAGGTGTGTTATAACATTGCAGCAATGTGGTACAAACAGTTTCAAAGATTCCTCCGGACGGCACTAGGAACAGCATTATAAATAGCCATTATAATTTGTTTTTAAAAAAGATGCAACACAAACTCAGCATGCACATCGACACAAATCTTCTAATAATATTACTGAGTAAGAAGCACAGATTACTCTCAACTTAGCAACAATTCAATCCAGAGTCCATAGGACTTCATGGGAAGCCTGGTCTAGTACCAGATCTGCAGGTTAGTGACCCTGCCATGGCAAAAGGAGCTGGAACTTGATGATCCTTGATGCCCCTTCCAACCCAAGCCATTTTAAAATGTCCATTAAAACCAATATTAAATTTAAAATAAAAGCAATTTTAAAGAAGTACTGCTATATACAACCTTCTAATTCTAGTATATTAAGAGCCCCCTGTACTTTCAAGATATAAAAGATTTTATGCAAGAAAGTACTATGGACTTCTTGTTTTTCTATTTTTTTTTAAACTGAAAATAGAGTGAAATCAGAGCATTCTCTCTCACTTTTACTGCAGCTCGACACATATCTGCAACCATTCGACCAGCAACTCTTGTCTCAAATATATTTGAAACAGCGAAGTTGAAAACCTTCTCCAGAGCAACCTAAAATTAATAGAAAAGGACAGAGGTTAGCTTTTCATGTGCTCTTTTTATTTAACAAATAAATAGGAAATTGACTGTTTAAGTGGTTAGCATATTTTAAGGAGGTTTATTACCAATACCTTACAAGGCAAGGTGAATTATATACAATGTAGGTTGTTCACTATTAAAAATATCACATGCAATAAGGAAAAAAATAAATCTGTATTCACAAGAAGATTCCAATCACAATCATATCTAAGTGTCCAAAACAATGATTCAGAATGTACAAACAGCATCTCAAAATATAAACAGAATAAAATGTGTTACCCTAAACACCAAGGAAAGAATCCACCTATGTAACAATATGGATTCCCCATACCAGCCCTAAGGGCTTTTAATACAGACTGTTTTTCTGATCTTATCAGCCACGTGACTCCCTGAACTCCTTTTGCTCAGTGGAAGAAGAGGGAGATAGGAGAAAAGAGGAAAATGGGGACCTGGGTAAGTCAGCATTAACATCCAAAAACATGAAAATCCCCATCTAAAATGATATATTGATAAAGCTGTAAGAACAATCTGCCCTAGCAATTATCACTGGCTATAAAATGAGCACCTCCTGATGCCAAGAACTCCATACTGATGTGCATAAAGAAAAAAAAATCACAAAAATTCACATGAAGTAGTAAACTCCCATTGCCCTCCCTTGGGGAAAAAGTGTAAGATCTCAGTGGGACAATGCAGGAAGAATCTGAATTCGTTAGCACTTCACAACAGGAAATTATGCCTCAAAGTCACGCAGAAGTATTATGTTTTACATACCTTGAATATATCTTTTGAACACTGAGTGAGGACTGTACTGAAAGTAGAAGATAGGCCTAATTCAACTAGACTCTCTAGATGAGTCATTTTCTCTGTTTCAGTCTCCTCTCTGGTTTGTTCCAGCGTGCTGCTCTCTATAAGTCCAAAACACCTACAGAAACGAAATAAGTAAAACCGTAGTAATTGGAACGAGGAATCAGTATTCAGTTCTTCGTGTCAAGCTTACATCTATCTTAAGTTTACTTACCTATCTATAAACTGTAGTACAAAATCTTCAAATTCAGCTGTTGCAGAGCACAATTCTCTTTCCACCTACAATTTTCCAATGCAAAAGAACAGACAAGGTCAGCTTTTCTTAGGAAAACATAATATCAAGTGTATTTCCACTATTAACTGCTTCAAAAGTACACTCAAATTTTAAGTGATAGAGACTACAATACATTTCCCACCAAACAGAGTTTGTATAGTTTCTATTACGTTATGTGAAACAACTACTACATATACTTTGCACTGCTTAACCCAACAACCTGGCCTTGATATTTAGCCAGATAGCCTCTCAAGGTGAAATGGGGTTTGTCTCTATGGATACAACCTTTAGCCTTGCTACTGATCTTCCCTTCCAGCAGGATGTCAGCGAGTGCCAACTGTGGCAGCAGACTTGGCTTTGCTGACGTATTTGCACTACACCAACTCTACTGTACCACCTCCACTATCAGCTCTGGAGTGCTGCAGCCTCAGGGCAAGGAAATTAGCTTTCCAGCAGCTCTCTGACCATTCAAAATCTGTAGCTATTATCTGCTCTCAGAGCTTTATGAAGAGTCTCCTAAACAGTGGACAAAATATTCCACATGACAGTTACAACTGCAAGAGTGAATACTGGTGCTGTCCTATTTGGAATCTTCCAGACACAAATTTGCTATTTGTCTGAACTGCTCTATCAAAAGTTGAATCCTAAGTCTAGTGAAAAATCAGAGAAATAGAAAAAATATTTTCCATTCTCTCCTGTATTTTTTGTTATCTGCAGAAGAAAAAAGGATAAGGATAAAGTGGTTAAAAAAAAAAATCACTGGTAAACAGGTGGAGAGACAAAGTCTAACAGAGGCAGCAAAGCTGAAACATAGAAAAGGGAGATAGGGCTCACTGTCTAGTGATGTTATCTCTTAATCAGAAGAAATTAAGAAGGATCTGAAGAGATAGCAATAGAATCCTCATCAGAAAAGGGAAACTTAGCTACAGAAACACTTCAAAGTGATACAAAGAGATACAACTATTTTGAAATAGTTTCCCATAGCAGGGAACAGCCCTTCAAAGCTCTTGAAAGAGTATTAGCTTACCGAAAAATAGACAGAAGAAACCTCTTTCACACTTAAATTTTTCGTAACAAATGTCTTCCTGACCAATTCCCTTCCAGATACACCCAAACAAGAAATTAGTTGCCCTTTAAACTGCTCTAAACTGGACTATTTTTGAACAAGAAACAGTAAGTGTATCTCTTATAGCAACACTGATACCAGCTCCACCACACTGTCTAGAAGCAAATGCAACAAAAAACTGAAGTT
Source organism: Callipepla californica brunnescens (assembly GCA_023055505.1). NCBI lineage: Eukaryota > Metazoa > Chordata > Aves > Galliformes > Odontophoridae > Callipepla > Callipepla californica. The sequence goes on from JALIRH010000003.1 coordinate 64,843,638, forward strand.
ATCCACAAACATTTTTTAATGTAGCTTATCCCCACAAAAAGAGATTGCAGCAAGCACATTATACTTCTGAAGACAATTAGATTGCTAGAAATTATGCTGAAGTCTCTAAGTTACGGTTTCAATTTTACAACTGCATGGTGCTCTTACCTCTGAAAGATCATCCCTTTCTTGCAACACAGATGAGCAATCTACTAAAGGCACCAAAGTTGAAAATGTTGCAATAAACTGGAATGTAATCTGTTGAGAGTTGCAAACAGCTCTTTAATAAATGCTGTATTCTGCACATTAAAAAGCTTTCCCAATTAAAACATGGCAGCTAAAACAAGTTATTACACTAAAAAAATTCTACAGATATATTCTTCCAGTGCAAAACATCAACAATTATTTCTGATTTCAGGCTAAAAACTAATGGAAGTTGTAACTACGCAAAGAGAAGTATTTTCTGGTAAAATAACACTTTCTGTTGGATTTTGATGTTTAAATTGTTTCAGTAGTTAAGGAAGATGAAGCCCTCATGACGTGGGCTTTCTCTATTTGCTACCAAATTTGGAGCATCTTTTTTTTTTTTGTGGAGGTGCACAAAAAAATCAGAACAATGCTAACTCCAGATTGTGATAAAAGATTCACTTGGCACTGTCCAACAAACCAAGGGCACTATCTTAAGTTAGAAGCTTCTACTATCACCTCTTTGCAAGCAGAGTTGTAGCACAAACAAAATCAGGTTAAGAATTTCTGGAAATAAAAGTTTTATTTGCACCCATACAAATATAACAAAAGCTTTCAGATTGAGCTAACCGATGCATTCTAAGAAGAGGTAAGACTGATAGACTCACCATGCACTTGCTGAAGTCGTTTGGATCCACTCCAGGCAGAGCTCTCATCAGTAGAGGTAACATGTGTGTTGGACCTTCAGGAAACCACTTCCCACCAGATACCAGACTGCGAGCTACTCCGATTACGCAGCTTAAAGTGGCCGTGAGCTGATGAGGTTCTGTCAATGTCTCAAGTGCAGGATATGTTCTACAGGATTTAAGAGCAAACATATTAGGAAAATCATTGTTTATGATTCTACAAACGTGCATCATCTGCGTCATTTTCTACAAAAAGGGTACACAGCTTCTGCAAGAAAAGAAGTTTAAGCTCATCAGTAGTTTAGAATGTAATTTTGGTAATCTTTTTCCAATGGACTTAACATTGCTATATTAGAAACTGTTTCTTTCAAAATTTCAGGATCAGGTAATTAGCTAGCAGCTACATTGTGGGAATTAGTAACTTCATAGACTCCTAGATTCAATGCTATTATGTTCTTCTTGTTCTGCCTTTTAAGGACAAATCCCTGCAAGTGGTGAGAAGGCAGTCCTTACTACAGAACCCTCACTGTTCTACTGCCAGCAGCATCTACATAAGCTAACGCAAGCTGTGGGCATCAAAGTGCAAGGTCTGTGTGGCGTGTGTGAAAGTTTGCCTTGACTGCCTATGAACACTCACTGAAATCCATCCTTAATTTTTTTATTTTAAAATCTGTACCAGCATTTTTTTTCTTTTTTTGCAGTAGGTACTTCTCAGCAAACTGCATAACACTTCCTACAGTTGTCAATAACCTACAGTTCAAACTTGAGTCACAATACTGCCCTTACGCTTTGAGTGATGAAGGGCAAAGGACCTACATCTTCTCAACAAAATGAATTCATAATTGCAGCTAAGGTAAAATTATCACTGATAGACGTTCAGTCTGCTCTCGAATTAGAAACAGTAGTCATCCCCAGCACTGACGTTCACTGCTGTCTCTGTTAGAAATGTTTTGCTTGAAACATTTTCCTGTAACAGTAGATTTATGAAGACTTTATAAACAGTCAAATCAGTACGGCATGGAACTCAGGAAGGGCTCTTTTCAAGACAAATTCCTTTTTCCACTGGTTTTACAACACGAATTGAAAAAGTACAAAGGGCTGCATGGGGAAACAAGGGCAGAGACTAGAAAGCAGGCTGTCCACTGGAGACAGGAAGGAGTTAGTTTTTTGGAATTTCAGGCATCAAGGCATTAGCAGTCATACAAACCAAGTGCTTTATATGGACACATACTTCAGTGATTTGCTTACCAAGTCAAAAGCAATGACATTAATTTTAAACAATCTGCAACACACATATCCTGACACAAAACAGAAGCATTATGCATACATGCAGTATCACCATTCATATTTAGCTCTAAGACAAAGCTGACCAGGTGGCACCACATGACTGGTAAATATACACTATAAAGTTGCTTTTTAAGATGATCCATCCCCATCTCTCAGAAAACGCTAACAGAAATGCAGATAATCTGAGGGACTACCCTGTATCACACAAACTATGGACAGCTCCCAGAAATATTCCATTAACCAGATGTTTAAAAAGATAAACCCAGAAAAAAAAAATCACATCTCTCACAGCTGATTGGTCTCAGCACTCATTAAAGCTTAGCAACTCCTTTCACTGGAAGCATTCACTGCAGCAAGGAGACTGCTTGTCATCTAGTAAATGCTTTTTAGTATTTATCCACTGGAAAGAGCACAGGGAGGCTGCCACAGTTCATACTTACTTCTCAAGTACGGGTGGAATTACTAACTCAGGACGCATCAGTGCAAGGTTTTGCAGGGCTTGGGCAGCCTCCAGACTTCCAGTTTTACTAAACATAGCCAGAAGAACAGGCTGAATGATGCATTCTACAAAGTCTGTAATATCCTGGTCAGTAAGTTTATGACTATCAGGCACAGGAGTTAACCAGGTCGGCTTCTTGTAGCGCTCACGATGCAGCCTTCTGACGACACTGCTGGGTAACCTCTGAAGCAGTTTCATCAGCTTGTTCTGTTAAATATGTGAGAAATGCTAGTCAGTTACTCAAGCAGTAGTAGAACCTGAGGTGCTAAGTGACCAACAGACAATAATAAATCAGTATTTTGAAGCTACATGGCTGTAACAGATGAAAATTCAGAAGAGCTCTAAAATACTAGGCTCCTATCATTAAACTTCAGTTCCTAAAATACTAAAAGCTATCCTGATAACTGATATCCTGATTTGTTTATATTCATGAGCAACTCATACAAGGTATACAGCCAATAACCAAGGTTACTTACCACTAATTAGGACATCAGAGAGCATTCTCTGCACAATCACACGCAAGTAACATCGTTACACTATATGTCAGCTCTTTTGGCACTACTTAGACCAACTTTGTCATTTTAATTTGTACTTTTTCCAGCTATGACAAGGGTATTTTTAAGTATTCTAGCAGAAGACTAAACTAGCTATGGCGTGAAAAAGTCAAGCTTTGTCATACTAGATATGCATTAAAAATCTGTTTTCATTTTGGTTAAACAAAACTAGGTTTTGCTACTTTGGAAATGGTAGGTCAGAAACGTGAAAGGGTATTCTGCACTCCTGGCTTGATAATTAAGTATAATCTGAATCACAGTGTTGACAAACTGAAAATTTAATCCTCAAAATATTACACAACCAACAGACAAGCTGGCTACTAGAGCACACGCTACAACTATCAACACATTTGTTTCGACAATTCTGCTGATATTACAACAAAGTAATTGTTCTGACATGCAAAAACTCACCAGCCAACGTCCATTGTTTGAAGGATGGTAAAAAGAAGCAATGCTATTGAACAACCCAGACAAGTGCTTCTGCACTAGTTTACTTGGTCCACCCTGTGAAAAATATAGCATAGAATTTTATTATGCAGGTTAAGTTAAAATGAAAAGATAACACACATTAGTGCAAGAAAAAGAGTACTGTCATTTACCACAGGCATACTTCAGAGCATCAGAATGAAATATGCAACCCTCAACCCCCAACTCAGCATTAAGAAGCAAGACCCATCTGACCTGACGAGGTTTGCTCTAAACATGAACAATTTAATTGGCAGGCAGGTCATAAGCCTGCATTCACAGTGGTATTTGTAGCTGCCTCTTCATTTCCAGAATGCCACAGATGGTGGCTAGGAAATAAACCTTTGAATCGCATTCCAAACAGTGAAACAATCTGCTTTTTAACAATCCTCGGGCAAAAGTTAGCATAAAACATGCTTCTGCTGTGAGCTGAACAGAACATCTGCTTCATACGCCTGCTTGTTTAAAGCTCTGCATTAATAGTTTTTGTTAAGCTTCATGAAAAAGTTACTAACCATCATGGCTGTGATCCACATTACTGCATGTCCTACATCGTAAGCGTTTGTTAAGAACCTTGGAACTACAACTTGATTACTTCCCACCGGAAGATTTAAACTCCTCAGAATTCTGGTAAAAATCTGCATTAAGAAAAAAAAAAAAAAAAAAAGTTGCATATTGTAAGGCAGCCATGAAATAATAACAGCACAGAAAGCTACCATAGCAATACACTCCTGTAAAGTTTTGTTTGCGTGGAACAGATCTTTGTGGGCAGAGTAACTACACTATTAGGAACAGACAGTTACAACTGGCAAGGCTGAGGTGAGGACGGAAAAAACATTTTCACAAGAAGGCCATAATACTTAAACTCCTTGAAAAATTCAGAAGTCTAGCTTTCAAGTTAGCAGCATGAGAAAAATGAAATTAAATATGCATAGCCTGAAATCATGTCAGACAATACACGTTTCTCTCTCACACCGCTGAAGAGGTGGCACACATAGGAGAGACTGAACTGTTTTCCAACCATCTTCATTATATTTCAGGCAAAATAAGGTAAACGCATGCATCTCTCTTCATTTTGTTTCATAACTCTCATTTCCTCACAACTACCCCCACCAAAAAGGAACTGGAGCAATTAACTTTGATTTGTAACATTTACTACAGATGCTAATGTAGGAAGTCATGGAGCTATCCTTGTTTGCAAGAGATGCATAAAAATTTGAAGTTTATTTAAATATTAATACGTAATATTTAAATATTATGTTTAATAACTGTTTATAGACATTTAGTATCTATAATACTTGTATTATATATTGGTATAGTTAAATATTCATGTATTTATATATTTATATAAAACATTTAATTGTAACAAATAATGACAAGGAATGAAACCAAATTCCAAATTTGGTTACAATGTGAACACAACAGAATAACAACACACAGCAGCGAGAAGCCAAACCTGAAACAAGCAAGTCTTTACAGTGTTGTGGTGTAAAAACAAAAACCACACTCTTGAAAAAGGTCAGCTTTATCAGTTTATTTTAAAAACAAACGAAAACCCACATAGCAGTACCAACTTCTGAAGGCTTTCTTACAAGAGGATAGCTCAAATTAGGTCTTCAAATGAATACACCTAATTTGAAAAGCTGGCCAATGCAGTCTTAGATTCATATAGGGAATACACATCACCTCTTGCATATTAACACTGAAAATAAACAACAGTCTCAGAAAATGAAAAAGTATTACCTTTGGTACATATGGATCCCAGTCAATGTACCCTATGTTGTCAGTGGCCAAGCGAGCAAAAAGATTTACTAGATGCTGAAAATAACAGTAAAAGAAGGAAACATTCATGAGAATAGATCATAAAGGATGAACAAAACCCTTCAATCTACTTTATAGACCCAAGGTAAAAGCCTCCCATGGCACTGTAACAGCTGAAAAGGTAGACTTCCATCCACTACGACCCACCAAGATTGTATTTCACAATGCACACATAGGAATCCAACCTGCAGAAGGACAACTCCTTCTAAGCCCTTAGAAAGCAAACTATTTAGCTTCTACAGGATCCATCCCATTTAAAATGCATTTGCCTTTGGCTGACAGATAGAATGTTCATAAGCTTCTGTTTATATGTATCTGTGGCTTGTAGAAGTCACTGGAATCAGCTGGCAGACTGGATAGCAGTATGTGACTACCACTGAAGACAGTCTACTGTATGTGTCATGACTGACCCTCGAGTCCAAAGCAGAACTGGAAGTGCCCTCAGAACAGGGAGTTACAAGGACCACAGAAAGAGAGAGTGCGTGTCTAACTCTCACATCCTGATCATGAAACAACAATCAATCATCACATTTTTTCATGAGCTTGTCCAAGTAGGGAAATATTTGTCAGGTTTCTACCGCTATGTTGAACCTATAGCAGTCAGAAGCAAAGGCCTTGAATAACCCCGCCAAGTTCAGAGAAATTCACAAAAGTACAGTTCACCATTCAAGTCTGAAGGATGAAATAGGTTTTGAGAAGCATGAATTCAATTCAAGACAGTCATAACTGCCACAACACCCAGACAAATGTTACAATTTCTTAAATGGATTATGGTTGGTTGATACAAGAAAACACTCAATGAGAAAAGAAACAACCCTTCCCAGGCACCTCAAAGGTAACTCTTTCTGAAGGTTCCCTTCAAAGAGCACATCCAAATCCTGCCAGAGCAAGCTGAGAAAAAGCTTGCAGCAGACAGAGGCTTAAATTGGATTGTAAAGTCAGAACACATGCATCTAATGATTGACATCCAAGCCTGATGAGAAGAGCAGTCCTGTCCTTAAAAGGTAGACAAGATAGAAAAAGGAAAAGTAAAGAAGTAAAAGCTGTGTGGAAAAAAATCAAATGTTGTGCCTTCTGAGCAAACTGCAGAAGTCAAGTGAAGAGAGAAAAATACCGCAGACAACTGCTTGCTTTGGAAAAAGTGCTGATGATTCTTTTCTTGGACTAGTTGACAGAAACAAGTCAAACAATGGTTCTAAAAGTACAAGCTGTCATCTTTCTGCCAGAAAGACGAGACAAACTTGTACTTTTCTGGATAACCATCAGTAAGATGCAAAAGTGCCTATAGACGATGATAAATGAAACTTGTTCAAACAGATGGCAATTTTCCACATTTGAACAACTGCCCTCCTCTAACTGTAATGAGACCTAACTCAAATTAGGATGACCAAAACAGGAGCATTCTCACACAAAAACTGCCGGAAACGGAATGGGCTGCAAAGGTCATAGCCAATGGTATTTTGGAAATTAGCTTTCTGCAAAGACACTAAGAAGTCTTTCCTGAATATATAGGCAGAAGATTAGTGAAAGAAGCCGGGTCAATGAGCTTATGTTCACACATAACTTGGCACACTGGTAATTTGCCAGGTTTCACTGCAGTAAAGCCAAGGCACAGGTCAGCTGGCACCAACAGCACCTAGGCTGCTGGTGGCATTGTCTAGAGAAAGTTTTTTTTCCTCATTTCTCAAGTTTGTATCTGATCATGAGATGTGTATAACAAGGCATACAGATAGAGGACAGATGATTTTACTTGAAAGATATAGCCCAGTGGTATTCTTGGCCAAGGAGAGCAGAGCTCTTTATTGAGTCTAAAATACAAATGACAGCAACATACTGCAGTCACTACAAAGCAGAGGAAGGAACTAACCTCTGGGAGATTTCTTTGAAGGCAGATAATTGAAGATCAACACAGACTCTAAACATAGAAGGAAGCACTTAATAATGGTATAGCAATTAGAATAGTTTTAGAGTCTGTCATGCTGGATACACAGCCTGACTTCTCCTTTTGAAAAGAAAAGGATTTTTGCACCCTCACCACGAAAGCAAGTATTGCAGCAGTAGTTAGGGCACCTCTTTTGAGTGCATCTTTGCCACACAGGTAGTATGTGGATTATAGGAGAGAATTCAATCAGTGTAGCACAGAAATGGAATGCTGCCATCAATGTAGCTACAGAAAAATATTTTGGTAATAGAGACAAGAACAAGAAGGGAAACACACTAAAAACTGATGATCAAAAGACCGCAACACAAATTCAAGAAAGGGCTGCAAATCAAAAGCTACATTTAAGTCCTTTTGCACTTCAAAATAAGGGTACTACCTCGAAAATTGGTAAAGCTGAACTAAAAAGTCATGGAAAACATTCTGCATTAGGTATACACTCACTTATACTGAGGACAGCAGAACAAGTGTACTGTTAAAAGAGAGCGGAAAAATGAAAGCACAGAGTGATTGTACACTAGCCATAATTGAAAGAAAGATATCACATTACTATTCAAAATTACAGATGTGAAGGTCAGAAGTAATAAAGATGCGATTTCACAGAATTGTAAGTCATAGAAATCACAATAGCTCTTTGCACCATTGTAAACATTAGTAGGCAGTTTGGAAAATACCAGCATTTCCAGGGTAAAGGAAAGCTGCCTGAGATGGCAATTAAACAATGCTCACAGAGCACAAGCACCATCCCTTTATTCAACCAATCAATTCTTGCTAACAGTCATGACATTAGCACCTCTGTCTTCTCATAATAGTAGAATGAAAAAATACCCATTATGCATATAACATTGTTTAACTTCATAACATAGAGTAGGAATTTTTAAATGGATCTCTTCTAGTGAAGATGAATAATCAATACTTACCCCTTCCCACTGGGGAAGATTTTGAACAGAAACCCAAAGGCCTATAAATTCATAAAACCAAAGCCTGCAAGAGAACATATTCAAAATAACTTTTATGTTCTGAATGCAACTCCTCCATCACCAGACATTTATTTCTCACGTTGCCAGGTGGTCACAGAAACTCACCTGCCTCTCTTATATCACTTCATTTCCTATTCCAACTTCCCTAAATCCAACTCTGATCCTTATCTACTTCAGTTTCATTATTTCGACATATATTGCCACTCTGGCACAGCTAAACCAGATAAAAACAAATCACACTTCATTCCCTTCTAGTTTAAGATCTAAAGATATTCCCTATTCATCAGTGGTTACAATTGTCACTATTTCCTATTATGAATTAATCTGAAGCCAAGGATGCTAATTGTCCACACCATTCCCTTGCTTAAATTCACTCATAGATGATAAGGGCTGTACTGAAAGTAAGGCCTCACATTTTGTTACGATGGACCAGAGGTGGTTGTTGGTGGGATGGAAGTAGAGGTTGAACCTTCCCAACAGTATTCTGCTACACTTTGTTACTCTAGGGCAGATGGCAGAGGGGCAGTCTGACAGAATACCATCAGACATAAAAGTGTGTGTGAAGCAAAGGTATGGAATTGAATTCCTCCAGGTGAAAGAAATGGCACCCACTGACATTCATTGATGCTTGCTGAACATTTACAGAGACCAAACAGTGGATGTCGGCACAGTGAAGGGTGGGCGGTGTGTTTCAGCAGTGGCGACAGCAACATGAAAGCCAGAATGTATTCTGGACAGCCATGAAGATTTTTATGAGCATGGATGCAGACTGTTGTTCACTGCTGGCAAAAAAGAAGAGCTAATGGTGATGACTATCTTGAAAAAACAGAGCAAATTCTCAGCTACACAATGCTATCAAACAGCGTTAGCACGTTCCTTTTATCTATTCTCATTTCTATGGAAATAAATAGGAGGCATTACTTCTAGAGCAACCCACACATATTCACTCCCTTTCTTGTGAGTTTTCACCAACCTTTGCCCTAACCAACCTACATAGTCCCTACACACACAGTATTGTTGGGTTCTGTTTCAAAGATTACCTTAAACATGATCCAGATAGCATCTTGTCATGCAAATGATTCTCTTTTTCATTCTCAAAAGAATTTCCTATAGTAAACTTCTGACGGTCTCACATTTCTACACCCTGACAACCCTGACAAATTCATAACAGCTGTAACTTCAGCCTATGCAAAACCCACATCAGAAGCTAAACCAGAGGCATAAGGGTACTGGAAATTATTAACCATAGCACAATTTTAACTGTGTTACCATTCTCTGAAAGGCAAAATGCACTTAATTCAATGTAGTTTGCTTTGCTACAGATCGTGTGCTTCAGTCTAGAGAAGTTAAACCCAGAACAGGCATTAAAATGCCCCCAGATTACTTATACAAAACAAGAATGCTCAAAGAATTTCTTTCTTCAATTTCAAAAATGCTATAAAACGCCACCATTCAGTCTGCTGGTTGACCAGGCTGTAGATGTTTGTGTCACCAGTAATTTTATGCTCAAACAGAAACAGGAAGAACTGAATGAGAAGATCTCAGTAAGTTTGAGCTCTGACATAACAAACAATTCTAAAAGCAGTGAAAACAAATGCTGCTCCGCTGCAAAAACTGAGACCAGGGAAATTTTTAATATTAAAGACTATTTACAGAACAAGTACTTCTGAACATGGACAGCTATTCTGATGCACTTTTCTTTTTTAAAGAAATATCTAGCACCTTTACAACATGAATTCAACATACATACACATAAAGGAAATACCACACAGTTATTACCTGAGTGGCTTCAAATGTCAGCCTGTAAGAGACAGTCACTTGTAATACAACACCATATCAACAGACATTCAGTTACACTTACTTGAAACCCTTATGGTGAAGTTCAGGAGGAAGGGTAGTGGGCAGAAATAGTTCAAAGTAGGTGATAGCTTTTTGCATGGTAACATCAAATGGGCACATTAAAGGCCGCCATTCATCTAGCATCTCTGCAGTGGCATCTTCTGGAAAATATCTGAAAACAAAGAAGCCATTGAATACATAAAGATTTGGCTTTAAATCTGGGGAGGGGTAGCTTATTTTTTGTTTTAAACATTTAAATTCATTTAGCTATTTGTCATAAATCTTAGCTTTACACTAAGACAATGGCAATAAATAGGTATTCATCAACTCCACTTAACCTTCACAAAATACAAGATAAGATCAAGGACATCAAAACAAATCATTTTAAGTCTCCACAGCCTTGCAGCTCTCCTAAGCTGCTAGCTAAATTAATTAAACTGGTTCGAGCATACACATTCTTAGAGACCATAGCAGCTAACAAGCTGAAAAGCTATGTGGCCCTTATCAAGTGATGCGCTAGCTTAATTAGCTATCGAGGGATTTTTCAACCAACACTTAAAAAATATATATATAGCCCAAGATAGCAACATTTTGTTTAAACATTACAACACAGAACATGCCTGTCATTTAGTTTTTCACCTTAAGCATCCTATGAACTTGAAGTATTGATCACTCACAACCCCAGTACAACAGAAAAACCTCTGCACTCCAACCCAAACATCTTAAGGGGAGTGAAAAGAAAAAGAAGTAAAGAATGGCTAAAGGGTATGGTGGGTGGCTTAGTGTTTGATTTAAATACTTTTTTTCCCCTTTTAATATTACTTTAAAAAAAGTCAGTTTAAGAATTAGTTAACTTACGGTCTGCAGCTCTTCACAAGCGTTTTTAGGACACTTTCTACAGAACTGAAACAAGAAAGAAAACATTAGGGGTGCTGTGTTAACAAACTTCGAGGACAACGTAAAATAAAGAACTATTTGATGGTTTTGCCTCAGGAGTTTAGGAGAATGTTGATGCAATTAGATGTCTTCAGTGAACATGCAATAGCTAATAACCTTTCACACAGACCAAATAATACAGATTAAAATTGCTTTCCTAAATTCCTGGTTCTACTTTTCAGATATCACTCAAGGTTTCACCAAGTTTTAACCAGCGAGTGAGGAATTATTACCCTTTCTTAGAAATAATATCCTGCATTTAACCCACGAATAACCAGCAAAGCAAGGTAACCTCTCGGGAGATGCAGAATACAATGAGAAATTTGCAGATTTCAAATATTTTTCAAATAAATAAAGGCAAAGGGCTTCATGAAGTTATTATTAAAATCTACACATAATATCTAACATTTTCAATATCTTGTTTTTGTTAAGTTTCTATATTTTTGTTTAGTGGTTCTAAGAAAGAGAAGCAAAATACCTGCAAATCAATGGTTTCATTACCTTTCCCTCACACTTTAGCCACTTATTTTTTTTAAGTGTTTTTACAACAAGAAAACACATCCTAGAATTATTACAGTTGCTTAAGTTGAGATAGCATTTTAACAGATAGTCACAGGATGCCAAGCCATTAAAAGAAAAAAAAAAAACTTTAGAGTAAGAATAAGAAAGAAAAAAAGGGAGGCAGAGAGAACAGACCACTGGAACCATAAAGGCTGCCCACTTTCACGTCTGTCAGCCCCACTTTTTACTACAAGACTCACCCAAGACTAAACTGCACTTTTACCAAAGATCAGTCCCTGAGCTCAGATTCAGGCAAAGGAGCTCCTTCCACCTTTCAGATCAGTTTATCTATTCTTAATAGAAAAACTGCATTCTTTAGATCGTCGCAAAACAAATTAAGCTGTAGAGACGCCATTTTGACAAGAATAAAGATGATAAAAAATGTATCATCTTTAGATTCTTACCAAAGATCAGTTTAGATCAGTAATTTCAGGTCACACCAATACAGAGCATGCACACACGCTCTCTCTAGTCCTGCACGTATTAAACTGATCCTGAGTGAGCTAGTTCAAACTTAAAAGAAGCACACCTAGAGCAATGGGGTGTGCGCACGCACAACTTCCACAACTTACTCTTACACTTCAACGTCAGGTGCAAGCCAACAAAAGCCCACCCAGCCCTCAGAGCACTGCTTCAGTTTAAGAAGCTCCCCAGAAGTTGCAAACCCTGTACATTATATCCACCAGTGACAAGGTAAACATTATCCCTATCCCTAACAGAAGTTTCATTCTGTTCATTAGCATTCAAGTTTACTAGCAGCTTCTAAAATACAAAGAGAAATGCCTAACCATTCATTAAATAAAAATATGGAGTTTGGTCTTAAGAAACTCAAATTTTCTGGGTTAAAGTGAATACTGTTCTTGAAAGAGATATGAAACAGGTAACAGTTGTTCCAAGAGCAGATAAATAAAACATGAACCAGCAACATTCCTTAAGAGCACTAAAGAGAAACACAATAGTTGTTTGTGTGGTAAAATAAATATTCCCATGCTACTACATTCTACTGAAGTCAACTATCACTGCGATGAATCAAAGGACAGAAAAATTTTAAGATACTGATGGCCAGGGACCAACAAATCTTTCAAGTTCACACATTTTAAGTACTATTTGAGCACGTGCATGAAAAGAAAGCAAAGGAGGACGACTGGAAAGACTTTCCTTCCTTCTGATTTCAAATTTAGAAAGGAAGCTAGAAAAGCAAATCAACAATAAAACCCCTGCAAGCTATTTCTTTAAGGTGGAAGCTTCTATCTAAGACACAGTGAAAGCACTGGTCAATTACAGAAAGCATCTCGCAGAAGTCCAGTTTGATGACTACTAGCTAGAAAAGACCAAGAGACTATAAGTGGGGAGAACATCATACTGCTGGTTACTGTTTTCATTTGAGCCAACCATCACTAATCTCTTAGCAGTGACTCCTGTTCCCTTATGTTAGATTTTTTACACACCTATTGCTATAGAACTGCTCCAATACCTACAATTATTCCACTAGCAAAATCCCATGTGCTGCTGTACCATTAGCCTTAGCTTGGGACAACGTGAGCACAACGAAAAACTGCATACACGAGCCACACTGGACTGGGTCAGCAGCACATGAGAGGTTCCCTTCTGGTCCCTGCTCAAGCATTTAATTCTGACTATTTGCATACAGTAATAACACCATCATAGTAGAAATTTTAAAAAACAACTTATACTGCCTGACACTGGAAGGTGTCTGCTATTAATTATTGGAACAGTTCATTTAATGAGCTAAAAAGAAGTCTTCTCATCCCCTTGCTTTCAACTCCTCCTTTTTACCCGAAGAGATGCAATGATAACATCACATTACTATACTGCATCGTGTGGATATATCACTGATTATCATTTTGGCACTACATGATTATCTTCCTCATTTAGGCAGGATGTAATTGTTTTAATTTGCAAGCCCACTTTTTTCTGCATTTTCAAAGAGAAGAATGTTTCACTTAATACAACACAAACTGACATGTTGACTCTTATTCGATCAAAAAAACATCATTTTCAACTTCTCAAGGCAGATCTGGGCCTTAGGGGGCATTCTAGCCCTACAGTGGACACTGCATAACAAGATTTTAAGACAATGAAAAGAGCAACCAGCTAGAGTTTCCCAAATGGCATTATTCCAGTGAATTTCTAACTACACTGGCCCCAAACCAGTATCTTATTTGGTTCGCACAACTGAAAACCTCTTCCAAAAAAAAAAAGAAAACCAAAATCAAATCACTGCAGTGCTACTGTTTTTTTCCGGATGACTACTTCACCTCCACTTAGATCACTTTAAAAAGTGTTTCTGAATTTATGTATGTGCTCTATCTTGTTTGTTTTGTTTTTACTCTGAAAATTCCTAGTAGACTCCACCAATGCAGGAACTTTGTCTCACACTTTACAATGACAAGGTCATTGCCGAGTACATTTTCCAGAATCTATTAGCTCACTGCCCAAGCACTTTCCATGATTTCATGGTTTTTAATAGCAAGGTAGACCTGCACGGTGACATGCACTCCTGCACAAATGCTCATTTATCCCTTTTCAGACGCTGCAATTATTCAAATGTAAAACTCATCTTTCATTTGACCCTTAAAATACATATGCTGGTTAAATTAGTTAGAGTATAGCCACTTGCTCAGCCACTTCACACACACTATCTTGTTTCCCAATTAGAGATGTTTACATACAGTGCGACATTCTCATAAACAGTGGTGTAATGTTAACATTCGATTTTCCAATACATTATTTACAAAGAAAATTACACCTGTGTGACAAGTGTTACAGTCTAACAGAACATGCAGGAGATTACACATCGGCCAGAGCTGAACAAAAAAAGTCATTCTTACCACCTATGTAATACATTAAGCACAAATGTTTTAGGTGAAGACAAGCCTGGTCGATATGAACTGAATGTAAAAAAAAAAAAATAATAAAATTAAGTCAGTTGTTAAATAATCAGCTATGTATCAAATTAACTCAGCTTTTAAAAAATCTCTCTTGACATCCACCAAAAAGATACCCCTCAAAGTTGGCTTAAATGAAATGAAAAAGCACCGTATGAGAACAAATCGCACTGCATATGAAGTCTGATAGGTTCTACTATTAACGAGAGCTAGGTGTTTCAGACAGACCACCCTAACAGCTATCTTTGTCCCAGCTTCATCTTCCTTTCCCTCTAAGCAGAAGTCTCCTTGCCACCATACAAGCCTCTCACACAGTAAATGAACAGCAACTAGTCAACACCCCCACAGACAGTTAAAGTAGGTGCTGGCATATGCATAAAATGATCCAACTGGAAAAGGCTCTGCTCTTTTTGATTTTCACTTGCAAGTAGGATCTACAATAAGCAAAATAACACAACTTAGTCAGATAGCTCAATTAGCAAAATTATTTTTCCAGCTACATAGCCAGTAGACAAATTGAACATTAAAGCTGTGTAACAAGTTACAAAGCAACATGTACTTTCCACTTGTGTCACATATCAGCAATCAGATCTTGTATTCAGCAAAAGGGAATCAGTGATAGGGCTGTAATATTCACAGGGAGAAAGCAATTTTTAAAGTAAATAAGGACTTCCACTTGCTTATTTTGTGAAGTTTCTGTTCAAATAAGCTGAATTATCAATTAATATATTTCATAATTTACAGAGCAGTACCTCCTCTAATTAAAATTGTTAGAATAACTAATTTTGGAAATCCTACAGATGTGGAGGGACTGAGCTCAAAGAAAGCAAAAATAAAGCTTTTATTTTAAAAATCTGTAGACCATTTCTAGAACTCTTAACGGCATTAAAAACTGATTGCATCATCATTCTGAATGTGTGGTTACTCCCTACAGAAGGCATCTCACTTTTCTCGTACACACTCTGATCTGGAGCACAGACACAGGGAATGCTTACAGTGCATATATCTAAGAATAGAACCATTTTTTGTTCTCCCAAATCTTTACTGCATTAATACACAGAACAGCAGTCATTAAACCTGAATATTGTTTAAAAACGTCAATGTTTAATCTGCTCAGCTGTGGGTTACCATCCTAAAGCAAGTGGCTGGAGACCCCTGCTTCAGAATACTTAGCAGTGAGCCTGATAACATTCAGAAGAAAGACCAAAACAAATCCAAGTTACTGACAGAAAGATACACACAATTTAGCACAGTCTTACATGCAACTACTGAAATATAGGCCACTGAAATGTAAACAAAATATTTGCAGTATATCAAATTATAGATAGCAAAGAAAATTTTTAGCTGTAATTCCAAGTATTAAAGGTTTTCATTGCCAGTCAAACGTTTCAAAATGCAAACTTACTTGGGAAACCAATTTAAGCCAAGATGTTCCGTTTTGGAGTACAATATCCTTTCCAACATTTCGCAAAGCGGTCTCCATGGTAACTCTAAATCATCCCTGGAAAGCAGTTCTTTTTTCCTAATAAAAGAAACAGAGCACTTTAGGATCAAACTTCTACACTGAGAGCACACCAGAACACCCCAGATCAGGAAGGCTGCCCCGAATCATGCTTATCTTTAGCATTTGGCATACACTGCAGGAAGGTCAGGCAAGAGAAAACAAGCCACACGCAGCATTCCTGCATGAACTCAAGCTGTCAAGATCTTCAGCAAGAGTGACTAAGTGAAATAAACATTACTGAACTGTGAGACAGCCTTCACCTTCTCCCTGAGATTCAATATTAACACTGGGCTCTCTGATGTTTCCTTTTTTGTAATACGAAACAACTGCCATTCTTCACACACATGACCACCAGTATGGCTTTGAAAGGGGCACAGTGCTCATATAATACAAACTCTTAAATCAAGATCATCTGTGCAGAGGAGGTTAAGTGCAGTAACCTCCAGTAGAACACACTATTACACTGGAGTACGTAACATGAAGCAAGTGAATTGGATCAACTACTTAGAGAAGAACATTACAGTAGCCAGCAGAAATCAGTACTTACTTTAACAAGTTTATCAACAGGCGTGCAAAACCTTGCATCATGCTGATCTCCAGCTTTGGAATCGTTACCAACTCGTACAACAATTTGATGAAAAGCACATGGTCTTCTTTGCTAAATTTTCTGCCATACAACCGGATATACCTAAAAATAAAACACAAGATGAGTAAGCAGTATTTTTAAGCACGTTCATTTCATCTAAGACCTGAGCCAGTTCCTGCTGCTCAGTGAACCAAAGTAGAAGCTACCCTGCACATCTAACAAACAAGCAGAGTATCAAAGAAAACCTCAGGAATATTTTGACAGCTGAAATCAACCGTAGGAAAAAAAGACAACCAGAATGAACAAATAAAGTACTACCCAGCCAAATGTCCAGACTGTATCCCTGGCATAGTCTGACTGCTTTTCTACACATACTAGGTTTTTACAATGCTCATAAATTAGAAGCCTTATCAAGAAAGCCTGTTCTATAAATCAGTGGCAATCCTAACAGTCCATTTCAGATTTCCTTTTGCTGGCCAGGAAGACAAAGCAATTACGTACCTATAAGGTGCAAACCTGAAAGAATTAGTAAGTACTAGTAAGTGGTGTTCATAATTACTTTAGGATCCTCTGTGGTTATAATTTGTGTTGCTTCTCCTACGGGGAATTTGATTTTTAACCCATACTGGCTTAGTGAGCCTAAAACCAATTTTAAAATGCTGAAGAGTTATATAAAAGCAGAAGCACGCTAAAAAGCAGTTACATATCTAAAGCACAATTTGTTTTCAAACTAATGAGGTAAAGGAAACATTACTTAGAGTAAATCACCAGGAAGAACAAAGACAGTTTACTGCCTTCCAAGATTCCAGAAACAGCATAACAATGTTCACACCAGAAAGCACAAGTATAAGGGTTATATTCTTTCACCTCAGCCTGAAATATACTTGCCACCTAATTTAGTTTCTCTACATCCCCATGTATTTAATTTCTTAAAAAGAAAAAAAAAAAAAAAAAAAAAAAAAACTGTCACAAGCAGCTTTATTGTACTCATTTTTGTCTGGAGAACTTGTTTAAGGAGAGGACAGGACACAACACAGAAACTACTTTAAAGTAAAGTCAAACCTGACACCTTCCAGTACAGCTATCCAGCATTCCTAGACATTTGCTGGTGCTGTGCTTCACTGCTATACCCCTTATAATCACTATTTTTAAAAGCCAGCTTTGGAAAAGGTGCTTGTTATTTTCAAGCTGGTTTTGAAAAAAGGATTCTTAAAAGTGAAATTCTTAAGATTATGCTAGAAGCACTGAAGTCCTTCCTAAGGTCCTAGTATTTTGCACTTCACACAACTAGGAACTGCTGCCCACCTGAGAAGTGCACTCCCTTCCTGTGACTGCTCCAGCTACTCTTAAACAGGCATACTAATATACTGTCCCCCAAGCAGCTGTCAGACAAAATGGATATACAAGATACAAACTGTTAAAAAACAACGTGGGGGGAAGCTTTTCTGGTTGTTCCTGTATAAGATTTAGTACAGCTTGGGTTAGTTTGTTTCTAAGTAGGCAGCAGCGAAGCTTCCAGGCTCTGCTCTGGCAATGCGAAGAATGCCAGCCCTCACAGTACTTATTTGGTATGTGGGACAGCACATTGCAGAACACAGCGCTGGAAACACCGCAGGAAAAGGTTAGGAAGGAAACATCTCTGAAAGAGACGTGCACCCAAGCAGTAAGTGTTAACTAACTTTCAGAGGGGCAACCGCAAGCAGATACTGATCAAACAATGTAAACAAACCTAACTGTCTCAATTACTGAATTTGTTTTCCAACACTGACTCCTGCAACACAGCAGAATGTAGTCGATTACTACATCTGTTTTCCTTTAACTGCTTCACACTCCTCTGCAAACATCTCGCCCTCACCAAATTGGCAGTGGGAAGCTGCCTAGATGAGAACTAAAGTTCAGATCCCTGAATAACACACACCTGGCACATAGTCCACATGGCACCACACAAGCACATGGTGTTTGGACTCAGCAACTTGATGACTTTTTTTTCTACCCCACCACTTCCTCATTCCTCAATTTAAAACGCTCGTCTTCCGGAGTCACCCACAGCTAGTAATCTTACCCAAAGGCTGCTTCCTTGAATAGATACATTCATGGAAAAAGTCCCCTTGCTTTTTCCTATTTTTTCCCCTCCCCTCAGTCATCCTCCTCCAGTTTCCTTAGAGCACACAGTGGGACAGCTGCTAGACTTGGCCAACCCAATAACCACCAGTTTTCAGGGAAGAGGAAAAAAACCTATACAAGACTACCTCTCACTTCTTTTTCCCTATCAGTTCCATGAGGCGATTTGCCTTTGATGAGCAGTATTTTCATTCACGCTCAACACAGAAGGAAACAAACAAAATAGAAGCAAACTGCATCCTCCTCCACCACAGGCCCTTAAATCGCATGGATCAGCCACAAACACCACCTACCTACAACTACCAGCAGCTGAACAGAAGCACTTTTCACTTATGTAGTCATGAAAATACAGTCTTCAGAAAACAATGGGTGACATCTGATTTTTTTCCCCTTAGCCTTCCCTTATTTCCCTTACTTCCCTTCCCTTTATCAAAAGGGAAGGGCATTGTTCAACACAATGACTAAATCTCAAAGCAGTTCACCTACAGCAGTGTAGTTCTTTTACAGTATATTGCCTGATAAACAACCCATATTAGTGATGCAGTAACACTAAAGGCTCATTTCACTGTGGAACAGAGGCTTCTGAAATCAAGTTTAGCCTCTAACAACTTCTACATTGTTGTCTTTCAATCACAACATGCACATCTCCAGACATCTGCCAACTGCAGTTCTACTGTACCAAATGCTATTTAATTAAGAAACTGAGGAAAATGTGCAAAGAAATGTACACAACAGAAAGATGTCACTTTGTTGAGTAACTTGATGCCAAACTGCTCCCACAGTTACATGCAAAAAAAAGGGATTAGAAAGTGAAAACTCCCTTTGCAGTTCCATCCCCTCTGTGCAGAGGGACTCTATGAGCAAAAAAAGACCAAAATTCAATTCCCTCCCCCCTCTGGAGGTATTAAGTACCCAATGTCTCACTCCACAATTACAACAGACCTATTTTTAGGAAATGGACTCTTGTATCAAGTGGACATCCTAAATTATCCTAGAAGTTGGCTGCCCTACAGGAGTTAAAAATTACCTTCACTTATGAAGCTCAATAGAGCACCCTCTTGAATTCCCAGCTATCTACTTTCACTTTCTAACACACAGGAGAGCCTTACAATTGGCCTACAGCTCGGGTTTTGACGAACTGTACTGAAAACTATGACTCCTGCTCATTAAAACTACTCAAATCAAACGTATGTATACACTGTACGCACATATAACCGTTCCATATCCAAAATGAAAGCTTATATTTTTCTGTTAATGATGGGAGGGAATCAGCTAGGGAAAAAATTTCCATTGTAATACCAACTAAAATACTTCAGTAAGTCTCACTGAGAGGCAGTCATGCTTGCTGCAGCACTGTGTCCCATCACCCAAAACAGCTGAGATACATTTTTCCACACCTTACACCTAAATGCAATTTTGTAATAGACAAACACACAATATCCTGTTGTCAGGAACAGAAGCCCTGTCCCTCAGCTCCAAAACCTCCACCCTTACCTACCAGAGCAGAAAGCACAGGGAGACATTTGTGCACTTTTCAGGCTATAATGTGTGCTTAATTGTGCACTTTTCAGGCTATAAAGCCAACTACGTGTGCTTAATTGTTCACACTGCACTAACATGCTCATCTGCAGGCTATGCCCTAAAAGAAAACATAAAGTTTCAATACGAAATATCAAGAAGTGAAAAAAATGGAAACAGCAACCTATTTTTGACCTACCAAACAAGAGAAGTATGATGCAAGTCCATTTAAACAAATGATTTTGATGCAACATGTTTTGTTGGGCTTTTCTTTGGACACCGTAGCAAGTCATACAACAGCTGACATTTAGTTTTGTGCTTTCACAACAGGATTAGTGTTTTATAAGATGCAGATTTTACCAGCCAAAGTTTGAGTTGTCTTGGGGTAATGATTACATTCGAATACCGGTCTTTGAGGCAAGCACTTTTCCTTACACAAGAAGTCTCACTGAGTCACAAGTTACTCAAGTAGCTGTCTTCACAAGAGAAAGCTGCCGTGCTACACTCTGTATATGTGTTCCATCGAAAGGACCTATTTACATAATTTAATGTTATGCATAAAATGCAAACTATTCAAATTAGATTACAGACGTTTTATCTGATAATCTCCATGAACTGAGGTGAGGGGAAAAAAGCGAGAATGACATCAGTGAGATGAAAACGCTCCTTTTAAGATAACAAAGTGCAAGTCATGCTCTCAACTGCCAGGAACACAAGAACTTAAGGACCTCAGGTACAGCTGCCACCACAAATTAAGAAAATAGTAACAACTTCAAACTTCTAATCCAAAAAAGATTTGAGTTTCACTTTCATTCTTTGCACTCTGCAGGGTTCATTCACGGCTGTATGAAGTTACAGAGTACCCCAGAAGGGGCAACAACACCAGTGCATAAAACTCCTGTCTTTGGTAGAGTAGATTTTCCTCCAAGCTTGTCCACTTGCATGTACATCTTACAATGTCAGTAGGAGTGTTTTAAACAGAACATGGAATAAAGACCAGTCAGACATGACTGAACTATAAATGCTGTCTTTTATGATTTAGATATCTGCAACCAAGCAAAGCAGAAATCTTTCTGTCATGAAGATCCACTGCACTCTCCCACCAAAAAAAAAAAAAAAAGCTGAACTACCTTCTATCAACAGACAATAAAGCTTAGATTTGACTTAGGAAATCAGAACACAGTGTAGTTGGGAAATGTTCCATCCAGGCCTAAGCTGTAATGGAAGTATTTAAGCCCGCAGAAGTACTCTGCCAAGCTCAGCTGAGGAGCAAAACACAGTCACATTAAGAACTGGCTTATTTTTAAACCAGCACCACTGAATCCTCCCCTGCCTGTGACCACACATGCTCCAAGGCTTGCATAGAACAGGCCTCAAAGAAATCTTTGGACTATGAGGCATCAGACAAGTTGCACAACACACGACGAACTCAAACTTCAAAGAGCAGGTGGGAAACCGCAAATTAGAGCCTCCTGATGCTCCTGTGACTCACACGGTGGCACAGCGGCAGCTCTCAACAGGTTAAAAATCACTGCCCTCAAACCGGAAAGGCTAACGGTCCCGGCAGCTGACAGAGCACGGGGGAATTCTGACACAACCCTAACGATTTTTAAGGATTTACGTGCCACGTTTAGCCGAGGTGCCTCACGTA
The DNA here is from genome assembly GCA_023055505.1 of Callipepla californica brunnescens. Lineage (NCBI taxonomy): Eukaryota > Metazoa > Chordata > Aves > Galliformes > Odontophoridae > Callipepla > Callipepla californica. The sequence continues at coordinate 64,865,659 of JALIRH010000003.1, forward strand.
GACCTTTACCTTTGTAAGAGCTGCCGCAGCTTACTTCAGCTGGATTAATACATAAAGTTCTACCACGGCTGCAGCGGGGCAAGTGAAAGCAGTAGGAGTTCCCAGGTGGCTGGGGGAAGGGGGGGGGTAAGAAGCAGTGCTGAGCTCGTTCCAAGCAGGTTAAACTGTCACACAGCGCAAGCACGTGAATCACCTTGAAAGCAGCGACGTAGCTCTATCTAAGAACGCCCGCTCGCCAACACGGCGAGGCAGCTCAGTAAGCACACACCGAACACGACGTGCGTTACAACCCCCTACTGATAACAGCGGAGAAAAGGGCAGGGAGGAGAACCGCACGAGAGGCTCTACAGGCGGTACGCGGCTCGCCGTTTCTGGACAACGGCGGCTTCGGACAAAACAACCAACTCAGAAAAGCCAACTCGGGCCACCTTTGTCCCCCCCCTTAACCCGGGGCACTCACGTGGAGAGCTTCCTGGTCCAGAACAGCCCCCCGGGCCACAGCTCCTGCAGCTGCACGGCCCGCGCTAGGTTGCCTTTGATCTGCGCGAGGAACCGGGCCGCCTCGTCCTCCAGGCGCTCGCTGTAGGGCAGCAGCTTGTTGTAGACGATCTCCTTCTGCGGCGGCGGCGGCAGCTCCATGTCCGGCCCCTCGCCGTCTCCCGGCCCGCCGCTCCCCTCCAGCGCTCCGGCAGCAACGGCGAACCGCCACCGACCGCCCGCCCCGCCCCGCTCGCTTCCGCCGGAAGCCGCGGGCTGAGGGCGGTTCCCGCCCGGCGGAGCGTTTCCTCACGCGGGGAGCGCCGGGGACGCTGAGGCGCTGCAGAGCTGTGGGGATGCGCGGTCTGTGATGAGGCTGTGATGCTCAGGAATTCTCAGTGTTTTCCTGAGGAGTGCGTTTATACTGTATTGTTGCTGTGTGGGTCAGGAACTGAACTTTATAACCCTGATGAGTCCCTTCCTGCTCAGGATGTTCTACATTTCTCTGATTCTACATGTCCTTTGTACCAGCCACTAGGTTTATTTCCACTCCGGTGCAGCAGGAAATGATCCAGTGAGTGTGTGATCCATGCACCAGTTCGAGCCCTCACAGCCATCACAAAATCCTCAGCACAAGTGCTTCATGTTTCTTCTGGAGAAAAGTACTTGTAAAGCAGTGTTGTGTGAGTGAGGTTTACCCAAGCACCTAGAGTAGCATCTATGCTACTTCATACCTCTCCCATCAAGTATTTTTCTTGTAACATCATGGGAATCTAGAAGTCCATAATCACTTCAGGTGAATCCAATCACGTTTCTTCAAAGCTTCAGTGAAAATAATTGTTATGGGATGAGACTGGGATAAAATACTTTGCTATTTCCCCCACCACAAACAGCCAAACATTTTCAAGCAGTCATTGCCAAAAACTAGAGAACTGTTCTGCTCTCACTTGCCCATACCTTCATTTTTAATAGAAGAAAGGCGATGATTTTTTGTTGTGTGCTCAGTACGTTTACAATGCCTTTTCATTCCCAGAACAGTTTGTATCACACATTTTTGTGCACTGTTTCTGTCAGCTTTTAAATGATTACCAAACAGTTTGGACTATTATTTTTATTTTTATTTGGGTGTTACTTCTTGACATCTTTTGTAGAAGCATTAGTTCCTTTTCGTTGCTTCCTGTCTGCAATTCTGCCCCTGCTGGACAGAGATAAAAATAAAAGTTGATTGACAAATTTCTGCGTTCACTCTATGTCTGATTTCCTGTTCTGCTGATGGTGAAAAGTGAAATAAGCAAAAGGTGAAGCCAAACGCTGTGAAATGAGGACTTGTATCATAATTTCTGATTAATTGGGTTCCTGCCACAGAGGTGGTAATGAAAAATGTGCATGTGCGAGAAGTAAAAATACTTCTAAATATTCAAGATGTGCCTTGAAAATGAAAAATATAAATATACTTCTTTTCTATCTCTTCTAATTCTGAAGGGTAATTCTTTTTCACTTGAATGTGGTCGCAGTTGGTTCAAACAGCAGTTGCCAGCATGGGAAAGTGTTTATTAAACTTGAGTCATATGGATGTTGTTGTTTGGCCTTGGAGAAAAAAACATTGAAATTCTAGTCCAGTTTTCTGAAACTGAACTTGGCAGATGGTTAAGGAATGTCAGAGTTACTCTCTGTTGCCTCATAGCCACATCACATTATATATATATAGATATATATGTACCCAACAAGAACATTAGCACTGCCAGCCTCAGGGAGCTCATTTAGCTGGACCATCAGATCTCCTCGTGTATGACTGCTGTACCTCGGGCACACAGCTGCCTTCTACCAGAATCAAACAGTTACCTTCCAGGCAAAAACATGCAAAGTGTGCCATCAGCACCTCAGTCACGCTGCTAACTAATTCGACCTCATTGTTCTCAGAAATGATTCCTGTTTCCAGAATGTGAAGCAAGAAGAGAGTTGAGTCCATTTGCAATTACAATAGTAATCATACATATACTACTTGTGTTTTCAAAGTATTTTCTTCCTACTGAACCATTTACATTTGATAATGATTTAAAAAAACAATCTTATCTCCCCAGTGTACTGGCATTCTGCTATATAAAAGGAGAAAACATGACACACGTTGCCAAGTGAGTCAAAAATACATTTGTTCCTCAAGTTTGCAATACGTTTTGGCCGTAGCAGTGTGTAAAAGCACATTTAGTTCCCGAGTCATATGATGAAGGACTAGCTTTCATAACAAGGAACCCGTCTGTGCTACTTGCATCAACAGCTTTTTCCTCTCCTATTAAGTAGGAGGAATGCGAATCGAGAGCAACCTAAATATGGTTGCCACTTGTTTTGTTTTGGCATAAAATCCTGAAAATTGATGAACCCAAGCGTTGTAGTTGAGAAAAAAACCTCAGTCTTCCCATTCATGTGAAATTTTGGCTGTTAACAGTGGATTAAGTAATGTTGTTAACACATTCCCTTGTTGGATGGCAGGCTGCCTTAGGTCAAATAACACCAGTACTCATCAGCAGTTTGGAAACTTGTCAGTAGACCCTGAGAACAGTTTCTACTCTCTCAGCTGTCAATCAACTACTCTTCCTACGTGGATGTTTTCCTTGATGACCCATCTATACTTTCTGACTTAAAAGTTGGATTTTTTGAGTGACAGACTTCTACATTAGGGTTTGGAAAAGAAAACCCAGTCCAACATCAGCTTCATATTATCTATATGATATTTACTCTGCCCTACGATACCCCTGTACCTTAAAAGGCACCACTACAAAAATAAAGCTGAACAGCTTGGTGGGTTTTTTTGTTGTCAGTGATGAGCATCCTCTGACTTTCTCATCCCCATGTTTCTAAATCGGTCAGTCACCCAAACCAGCACTGAGAGATGCCAAAGAAAGTCAGGAAGCTGCTGCCATGCTGCTCACGCACTTGCAGAGAAGATGACATTAACATACTTTCTCCCACAAGGAGCATCCGTAATTACTAGCTTTAAGTCTTTAGGCTAACAAGGCCATTTCTATTGCAAGGAGCTGCTCCATCCCTTCAAGACAAGGACACGAGAAGGGACTATAATTACAGCTTGCTGTCAAAGCGTTCACTGCCCTGCCCCTGGGAAATTAAGTTACTGTACGGATTTTGGGGTAGTTGCAGCTCGCTGTGTGGGATAAACAGCAAAGAGCAGTAATTATTGCTGCTCATCTTCCCTCCTGCCCCTAGGAACTCAACTGCAGCGATTACTTTTTTGGGGAGCAATGAGCAAGGTGGCAGTAGGATTAGTCAGTCTAAACAATATTCTGAAAGTGTCAGTGCAGTTCAAATCACTAGTTTTAATCAAACAAGCTGGAGCACTGATTTTAAGGGCAGCACACTGTGCTGGATTGCAGCTAGAGATCTCATCTGGAGACATCTGCTAGCTCACTGCGTTATTGTAAAAAAATCTGAGAAACGCTTCTCTGCCTGAATACAGGAAGAACTTTGGTGAGCTTGAAGGCTACAACTTAGAAATACACTTATTGCATAAGCTTTTTTTTCTTCTCAGAAAATATATCTATTTGGAGGATAGGGGGCAAAAGCAACGACAGCATCTGAATAAGGTGCCAAGGAACTTAAGCTTCCTGTATAGTGCAGGCCAAAAATAGGTTCTTCTGAAGCGTGACTCAAAGTAACTAATTTTAGATCCCTAAAATAAGGCCGTCTGAATGCTCTATTGCGTGTTTCAAGTTGGATGCGTGCCTCAGTGTGATCTAAGGCACACATCCTGCACACCGATAGAGTTCTGTTTCGATGGTCCCACACGTGATCATTTTCTCAGGTGAACCTATGCTGTTCGGAACAGAAAAGGGAACTGAGACATAGAACCACCAAAGCTGGAAAACCCTCCAAGATCATCTAGTCCAGTTGTCCACCTACCACCAGTGTTTCCCCACTAAACCACATCCCTCTGTACAACATCTACACAGCTCTGGAACACATCCAGGATGGTGAGTCCACCACCTCCCTGGGCAGCTTGTTCCAGCACCTGAGCACTCTTTTGGAGAAGAAATTGTTCCTAATATCCAACCTGAACCTCCCCTGACACAACTGGAGGCCATAACTTGAGGCCAATTTTAAAGTGTTTAAAGTGTTAATAATATGGGCACCTGTATCATTTGTAAATCTTTACTACTCATTCAAAGCTGACTCAATGCAGGCAACGTTATCTTTCACCTTCCATTCTTGGTGGTTCTCTTTATCAGAGTCATGGCAATAAAATTCACCCTCAGTGGTATTGGTTCATAAGATATTATTTGACCTCTCTTTAACAGCTACAGTTAGTGGGTTACTGTTCTTACAAGGAGTGCAGTCCATACAAACACAGGACCAGAATTATCCCTGGCAAAATCATTTATAGCAGAACTGATGTTCCCTCTCCACCTCCTGTTCCCATTAGTTGCCTTATTGCCTAAGATTTTGAGTGCGAAATTGTCTTAAAATCACACATAAGAATTTAGCTTTGACAATCTGTTCCATCTACATATCTAAAGCTCCTGAAGATATCCCTGGAAACTGTTGTAGCTGTAGGGAGAAAAAATAATAGACTTGAGCCTCATTATAGGAGCCTCCTGCTGATTTCTTTCCAAATTATTTGTAGCTATTTGAAATGAATAGCAATCCCTCTGATATGAAATAAATTCAGCCAACTCTGAAATAAAAGGTATTACCATTTTTTTTAATTCCACCTCTTGAGGGGCTGAAACATTTTTCTGCCTCACCGTTTTGCCAAGCTGAAACTAGAGGCAGAAGAGCATCTAATGACAGCAAAATTGCAAAGGTCTGTTTGACAGATTTTACTCTTCTAGGAAATCGGGGGAACAATCCCTCAGCAGCCATCAGTCTCTTGCACAGAAACTCCTCAGTAAAGACTTGGCAGCTTCAAACAGCTACTCCATGTTTGAATCTTCAGCAGACCTTTTGACCACAGCTGCAGCAGACCTCACCCCTTTTATTTTTCTTTCTATTTAGTCATTAGCTAAAATGCTAAGGTCTGTATGAGACCTGTTCTGATTATGAGAAGAAATTTGGCAATATCTATTAAAAAGAAAAGAAGTCTAAGGTCTGTTTTCCCAGCCCAGGATAAATCAAACAACGGCCAAAGTCCTTGTTTGGATTTTCAAACTTACTGAAAAAGTTGAGCCCCCCCCAAAAAAAAAAACAAAAAAGAAAGTTGTTTTTCATGGCTGTATCTCTTGTGGCTGTCGAGGCTTTAACTCTTCCAGTGGATTGCTTGCTCACTGTTTTTCAAAGTGTGGATTGAGTTGTTTATGAATTATGGAAGAGCGGCAAGCACATTCAGACATTCCCTTAAGCAACTACTCCTTTCCTTCCTGATGAAGAATTGTCTATAGTTTGCTTCTGGCTGCATGGTTTTATGCACTGAACCTGCGTGATAGACTTTGGCACATTTCTAAATGTGCTAAGCAGCAGCTTCTGTTACAGGGCAGCATGAAGACATCAAGCAGATTAACAAACCTTGGAGGGGATGACGTGAAATAAGTGAAGAGCTATCTAGCATTCAATTGGCCCAGTGTGGCAAATTGCTTATGTTTACATCCTTTTAAAATGGGGATAATTGTGTCGGGACACGACTATACCAATGCGGGTCCTGTTGATTGAAGCCAGGATTCAGGAAACTCTAAATTGATGGGGTTTATTGTGTGAGGTGTCCCACGGAGAAGAGATCACGGTGAAACTGGCTGCAAGTTAATTCTTATAACTGTCAAAAAAGGCCATTTGGAATAGAAGGAATGTGCTCTAATTAAGGAACACAATAGGACTGTAAATTCAGAGAAGCTCCAGGGAGAGGGAAACGTTGCTTTTGCCACATTTCTGTGTTGTAACTTAATGGCTAAGCCTGGTGGAAAACTGAGCCCTATTTAGTGTAAAAGCAGATTCTGCCCTTCTGCTGGACAAAGTACCAAGAACTGGGTGAAAAAAATAAGGAGGATTAAAGGACTCAAGTGAGAAAGAGGAGAATCTGTCTTGAGCAGAAAGAGCAGAGAAGACACCCAGTAATCTCAGCAGAGAGCTCCGCAGGACAATGCAGTGGGCGTTAGCTGTTATTTCCTCAGGCGTGTAGTGATACCGCTATCTACAACACCCATGTGTTTTCCTTTTCAGTAACATTGCAGGAGATGAACACAGAATATGATTTATACTTCCTGGGCTCTGGCAAATGTATGCTAAAAATCCTATAACCATGCCATGAATTAATATGATGACCCCAAAAATCTGATGAGACGTAGTTGGAAAAATGGTCATCCTTTGAGACTTGAGTCCTGCTTGAGTGGGAAGGATGGAGCTGATTGGCTCCAAAATTAAAATAAACTGGCTCAGAGTCACCCTGGTTGTCACCAGAAAGTGAACAACCCTGAAAAGCAAGCATTTTGAAATGGTTATTTGGAAGAGAAAGCAATTTGGGGTGGTGTCAGGGGGGTGTTGCCAAGTCAGCATCACTTTCATATCCCAGCAGAGCTTACAACACCTTGTTGTGCTTTAGGTGCCAAGCACAACACTTCTGCTTCATCAGCTCCAGCATTTAGATTGCAGCCACAAGGATGGCCATACAGCTGAGACCGCCATCCCTGGGTATTGACTGTTATCACACTGCTGCATAGAGCATTGTAGGGCAGCACCCTGGGTCTCCTCGAGCTTTTCAGGGAGTGGTTGTTCTGTTCAGTATCTTCAGTGTTGATCTGTTCAGTATCTTGGGTCCCCCTTTTCAAGCCAAAACCTTTCATGTTAATCTCTTGTTTTTCTTCATTGGGTTCCCAGGCTCCATGCCATTTTCTCTCTGCAGCCCACACAAATAAATCTTTTTCCAGGAAAGTTTTTTAGCTTCATTAAGACTGACTTCAGACAGTATTTGCTGTGGAAATCTGCAAGAAGAGCTTCGGAAATCTGCAAGAACAGCTTACTGTGCCAAGACTAAAACTTACAACTGAAGGCAGAACAGGGCGTGCATAAAATTTTACTCCCCTCTGTGCACCCTCCATTTTCTGACATTCTGAGTCACAGGCTGTATCACTGTGGTTAATAGCACTAAATGGGTTTTTCATCCTCTTATTCATCTGCTTTTTAAGCTCATTGTGTTTTGGTATCGTAATATTCTGCAGCCACAATTTGAGTTTATGCACGGTATGAAAAGTTGTTTCCTTTTGTCATGAACTTGTCTCAGCTATGAGAATTCATGGGCATCAGAAAAGAACAGAGTGACATGACACCTATTCACTGCTTGTGGTTACTGGGACCCATGTGGCATCCCCTCCTAACAGACAAGTATTTTCCTGTTTCAGGATAGTGCAGGACAATCCTAGCTTTGTATCGTAACTGGTTTATGATGCTGCCTTTCCTGGGTTGTGGTGTTTGTTTGGAGATGAGGGATAGATTGAATATTTGGTACAGCTTAAGCAAAGGATTTTGTCAGAAGGTTTTTAAGAAAAAAGGTCTTGCCTGTGGCATCTAGACTGCGTGAGATGATTTTCTGGAGCTTCTGGACACCTTCTAGAAGCAAAAGAATCTTCCTCCTAACAGATGCAGATTTTTGCCAGGCTGTTTTTGAAACACAATCATTCGTTTCATTGGAATTGGCCAGAAGATTCAGTTCTTCAAATCCAAAAAAACAAAGTTATCGTCAATGCAGCAGGGCTTGATTGAAATATCTGATGACAAATGCTTCACTAACACATTCCAAGATTCTGAAATACTAATGAAGCCTTCTTTTTGCTGCTTTTGAGAAGAATTAGTGGGCTAACGCAGTTAATGAGAGTTAATCAAATAGTTTCACTGTGCTGCAAAATGTAATAGCTGTCAGCCCACCTCCATTACACACTGTTCCTTTACCAACCCACAGTTCTGTGATTTCTTTGATCTTTTCTAGAACCCCAAATCCTCCACAGTCTGACATCATTGTTCTAATGGCCGTGGGAAGAGTAATGTTTAAACTTCCCTTTGTTCAATGGGAATAAATAACTAAGTGCTTTAAATGGCCACATCTCCTACTCCACGTGTTGCGCAAGAAGGGAAAATATTATAACCTCTGGCAGCATATCAGTCTCTGCTTCACACAAATTTTAATGTGCTTCCTTGTGCATGGACTTTTCTTAAATGGAATGTGAGACAGACCTTCTGCTTTGCTATCAAGCCACGAGACTAAGACTGCTCTTTTCAAACAAGAAGAGCAAAGCCTGGGTTCACCCCCTTCTAGTCCCTGTCAGTTTCCTCTACCTTTTCGAGCCCCCCGCTGTCCAGTAGAACTTCAAGAAGCGTGACATTTTAAATTAAATATTTCAAGAAGAACAGAGAACACATGAACAATGCCAAAAGAACAGCTTGCAAAGCTGGAGAACTTTCATGTTCTGCTTATGCATGATGATTTTCCAGAATGATGTTGCTTTGCGTGTTTGTTCACTTAGGATCCTATCTAATTTGCATAAAGCTCCTACATCTCAGATTCACAACATTAAAATATTATGGTTACATTGTTCCTTGGTTCATAAATTGCTTCTTAATTCAACTTATACTTACTTTCGAAAGTGACTTCAAATGTTGGCAGGTGTTACAGTAGGTGAGTCCATGTTTAGATTTGACCATGTAGCCAAGGATTATTTGATCTACCATTTCAGTGGAGCACTACCACACCTAACCCCAAATTTCAGCCTCTGGAAGCATACTTCGCATTTTAGTCCCAGTTCTGTTAGTCTTTGCTACAGGATCCACCAGTTCATACCCTCATGTTTTATTTACTAACATCTTGTTATTTAAGTAGATTTTGAAATGCTGATGCGTGACTTCACAGCCAGTTGCATTCCGTTAAGCATTCACTGTTACTGTGCTTTTCAGATCTCCATTAGGATTTCAGATCAAGATTTTTACAACTACAACCAATTTACCTCAGGATTCTTCTGTTTCAGACAGCAGTGAAAACACCATCTAAAGCTTGAGACCAGGAAATGTAAACTTTTTGACTTGATCTTGCTGGTAGAAAAGCCTAGTAGTTTGTTGTCTTAGTCCTTTATTTGAAGGCACATTAAGCAAAGGTGAAAACACACTGAAAGCTGCACCAAAGTTCAGCAGAAACCACATGCCAGTGTGTGGCTGGCACTGGGAGGGCTGAGACCAGGACATGGGGAGGGCACAGTGCAGTGCAGACTCAAGTTATGGCAAATAATGTTATGCCTTTTAATACATTGGATAAACGCAGTCTTGTGAACAGTGAAAAATCATGCAGCTGTGCTTCCTGTTTTAAAAAAGGAATTTGAGAATGGGTTTCGAGATTGCTGAATGAAATCATCAATTATTTGGTTTATTTGTGACTCCCAAAAGATATTTGAAAAATAAAACCTGCAGACGAGGAAGATTATTTTTAAATTCAACTGTATTATGGCTTAGAAGACTTAAAAACCCATTCTGACAAATAAATATTGATGGACAAAGTAGGTGGTACGCAGCATGCAGAGGAGTCTGCATTGGTATCTTCCCATCTGGGAGTGTGATTTTTATATGAACTGTAACTGAAGGATTCCTGAGCTACATAGGATACAGATGTACCCAGAAGCATCTCTGGACGTATCACAGCACACATCATCCACCTGCCTCAGCAAATTATTTTGGGTGGCAGAACAAGCTGGCTATGACCTCCCAGGGCTCTGATGTATTCCCAAGGATCAATCCCTATCTCTTCACTTATGGCATCTGCAGAGCTCCCTGGCAACCACACCCAGCTGAACTGTCAACCACCATGCCTTGGTCAACACAGAACATTGTTAGAATGCCATCACTGTGGCACTGTTCTGTCACAAATTGGCCTTTGGTTCCAAGCCCTATTACCAGGGGGTCCCTGCCCCCAGAACTGCAGTCACTGAGTGAGTGACGCCAGAGGCTGCACTGAGCTCCAGAGCAGAGCGATTTCTTTGCCCGGGAGGCAGGATGGAGTGTCCACCAGCCAAGAGGCAGTGGCTAATGGGGAGGCTCCACACTGTCGAGCTGATGGAGGTGGACCCACCTGAGAGTGAAGACGAGCCCATGGAGGTGGATTCAGGGCCCGAGGAAGAGCCAATGGAGGTCGATCCACCTCCACCAGAGCCCAACCACTGGCAGGCCAGAGTTCTCAGCACCAGCATCCTCTGAGCTGCTGCACCTGGGCAACAGAAGGAGTGCAGCAGAGGAACCTGAGCTGCTTGAGGCCATGAGGAGGGCTCAGAGCTGGTACGGAGGAGGCTGCTGCTCTGGAGAAGACAAAGACTTTGGTGCTGACGAGAAGAAGGCTAAGGTTCAGCATAAAGGATGACTGTTCAACACTGGACTGATTCGCTGATTCAAAACAAAGAAAAGATTAGGAAAGAAAAACAAATCTAAAAAAATTCTTAACTCACAACATTAATCAGAACAATAAGTGCTCCTCTGTTTTTGTGGAAGTTGAGAGTCTGTGTGTGGATTTCTTGTCTGCTCCTGCTCTCCCCAGTACAGGAAAGACATGGCCATAAGGGGAGAGGAGAGACAGCGCACGTGGAATCTCAGAGCAGGCTGAGGGAGCTGCCTTTGGTCAGTGTGAAGGACAGACAGCACAGGGGGGCTGAGTGTTACCTACAGCTGCTGCTGGCAGCGAGTAAGCAGATGGAGCCTGCCCTTTCTCATCACGCTTGGGGTGGAAGGATGAGGGGCACCAGGCCCGCACTGCTGCATAGACAGCTCCCAGCTAGGCAAAAAGAAAAGACTGTCATCATGAGGGTGCTCTGCCAAGGAACAGCACTGTGCCTCCTCCCCTTAATGGCCACCATCACTGGGATGATAGGAAAAGGTTCCTGCCAGAATTCAGTAACCGTTCAGGCAGTAAACGGGGGACAAATTTAGGTCCAAAACCACAAAATTTGGCTGCACTCCTATAATTAGATCTGCACAGACATGATTCTTCCTTTGCATTACACTTCCCTTCCTTAATTGGACCACCACACAGGGGTGGATGTCCTCTCACACAGATCAGACTGCTGGGTTCAGGTCTTTTTATGCAATCTGTTGAATCACTGCACACCTCTTTTGTCTTCCATTACAAATGAAGCAGGAAACGTGGTTTAACCAGGCCACCTGACTGTGCTATGGTTATTTTGCATATCCAACCTCATGGACTATCTATCTTCCTGAATCTCAAGTTTCGCAATTTTAAAGTTTACCAAGTACTTTTTTACTTGTGGTACATCTAAAGGAAAGTTTTCTTATTGTATTTCAACATTAGTGTGCTTCCCAGCAGTACTTGGCATTTTCGGCATGCTAATTTCACACCCATTTGCCACCTCTCAACAGAAGCCCCTTCTTCTGTGGCTTTTTACAGAGTGCTTAAGCTTGGCTAGCAGATGAGTGCAGATGGGAAGTTGTATCAGGAGTATTTATTTAAATGTTGAAATACTTCAGCAAATATTACTAATCCAGCATCAGCTTAAGCTTTGCTTCAGAATAGTCTCCCCCTCTGGTGACAGTGCTACTATTCCAGGAGTCATCCTGAAGAAGAAGACAAGGAAGAGTATAGAAAGCCTAGACCTTTACTTCAGTTGGTACTTTCACACGTGTTATGCTTCCTTTTTAGGTTTCCTCTAAATGAACTGACTGGTGGCTAGTAGGAACTGTACTATTAAAGCCCTTACTGGTTAGGACCCCATCTTGTCATGAGCTAATGCTTAGAGACTAAAAGACATCCTATAGTCATTTCTGCATGTCTTTAACACTTTCCTTCATTAGTTCTACAACTAGATGCTGTCAATACATTTAATATAGAGTAATGCAAGCAAAGGGTCTTTAAGAACCCCCATAGCTCTGTCTTGTCATTCAGACTTGAAATCTCACCTGTGGTGCTTAAGAAGTTATCTGGTCCACTGGAAGGAAAGTGCTAATAGACACAAGTCTTCAAAAGCAAAACAAAAAAAAACAAGAAGAAGGAAGTTTGTCTCTTCCTTTGTAAGCACTCAAGATGAGGCCTTCAAATATTTTGATGTATTTACCCGCTGTAAACAAAATAATGACCCCCAAAGATTCTCACACAAAATGAAATCTACAAAAGCAAAACGCCTATTAATTTTATTATGAAATGAAATTTCAAGAGTGAATACAATTTAGGGAAGAAGTAGTAAAGTAAAAATGGAAAGAAAAAGCTACTGAAAAGGGAAAGTAGTTTAGCTTCGTACTAAAAAAAGCAAAGAACAGAACAGCACTTTAAAAGACAGACTGCATATATCTGACATAAATCCTTGAAAGTAGATGCTGAACTTACACAGCTTGTAGTCTTTCTCCTGAGCACTCATTATTCTCTAAACACCAGCAATAATCAGGGAGTAGAAGCTTCTTTTACACAGAGCTTTTGACATCCTTTGGGGAACCATTCATCAGTGTCATATGAAAGTGAGTCAGGATGAGACATGGCCTCAGGTAAACAGTGATGAAATACAATGGTGTAAATGATTAAACAATCTAGAGAAACAGTAGATAAAAACTTCAGGCAGCCAATGGCACAGAGAGGAGTGAACTCTGATGAAAAGTCAGGGAAGTTAAGAGGTTGTGCAAAAAGCTCTACAAAATATAGGATAGAACTTCAATCACAGACAGCTTGAGAAGGAACCATAATACACAAAAATGATGGCAGAAAATAGGAACATGGCTAGAGGCTGAAGGATAAATTAAGACAGCCATGTGGGAGGTTACGTGCCTTGTAAAATATCTAAACACAGTCATTCTGGGAGAAGAAAACATTCAATGGATGTGATGGTGTTGTGTCACTGAAAGCCACATAGGAAGAAAGCAGGAGAAACTTCTAGAGAAAGTTTTAATGGGTTTCCACCTATTCTGAGCAGGAAATGGACAAAGAACATAACTAACAAAGCCACAGCTTTCAGAATAATTTTATTCACTAAAATGAAACCTATCTATGTGTAAAATCCTTTTATCTCTAGGCAACTGGTGGTTTTCAGCGTCAGGGCCCAGAGGACAAAACTAGGTCTAATCGTTGAGTTTAGCCACAGCTGGGAGCCAGACACACCACTCTGCTCCTCAGTCCTTAAGCTCCATTTAAGCTCAGGACTGAGTGCTTCCTTTCACTCTGAGTTGTAGGGCTGAGTTTCTGGTTTTGTCTTTAGCTTTGATGTTTAACTATAAATGTTCATTGTTTCTAGATCTTATTTTTATTGTCTTTTGGTAGTTCCTATTTAAGACTTCCTTCTTATAGCAGACGGGGATGCTGATCGATTTTGGTGTTCCTGTCTGCTATGCTTAAGTGCTATGGAGTGTACCCGTAAGTGTTGGAATCTGCTTCAATTCTTTTTTTCTGCCTTACTCGTACTGATTCATGTCTGGATGCAATAGCATCATTACAGATTCTGGTGTTTTCAAGCAGTGATTCTCTTCTCTGTCCTTTCTGGTATGCTGTGACTGAACAGTGGAAGCAGCTCACTATGCTTGAGGGAAGCACTAAGAAGAATTTCCAAGGTCTTAATGCTTAGTGCAGAGAAAAATGACTTGATGATGAAGTTAGCCTTTTCTAGAACAGTGTTGGTTTATTAATTTTTTTTATTAATTTTTTTTTTTTTTTCCCAATGCAACAAGTTTACTGAGTAAAACGACTTTGTAGGCATTCAGAATAAAGAATCCTTTGTAGCTAAACTTAAATTGAAGTAATAATTGGTTTTAGGTGATAGTATCCTGGGAGTGAAATTCAACCTGTATATCAGAATTAGAATACAGATGAAAACAGTGTCTTCTGAAAGAGACAGGAAAAGCTAGCTAATCTGAATTTAAATGAATAAAAATATGTAATGATCAAGAAGGAAAATAACAGTGAAATTAGAATAAACAAATAGAAGATGAATCTTGTGAAAGCAGCTGCTCTGAGCCTAAGAGACATCTGTGGGTATCAGTGAATAGCAATCACAATAGGAATTTGGGTTTTGTGTACTAATTATGATTGTAATTGCTTTGTTTTAGTCATAGAAAGGTCACCCTTATTTAGCTAGTAGTGAACGAGACACAGCATGTTTAGCTGGTGGTGCTGTGACAGATTCTGTATTTTGTTGCCACACTGATCCACAAATGTTGTGGCACTGCTTTTTCTGTTCGTCCTCAAGTTCATCCAAATAGTGTGACAGTTCGGTTGTGCTCACAATGGCTTGCATTGTTCTGCAGTATAACTGAAGGTACATCTCATGTTGTTATCTATGAAGATGATCAGCATCTCTTGTAAATGGCTGTAGCTTTAGGAAGAGTGAACAGCTGATTCTTAAGCTGGTATAGCTACAGTGAGCAGCTGATAGAGGGGAAAAGTGGTAGAACTTCACTGACTTTATACAGACTATCTAATATCTAGATTGTATATGCTAAAGTACTAATTAGAGTATTTGATTATTGTTTGATTACTGAAGCTGACAACTCAGACTGTAGAATGTTAGGAGTTTCACAGTATCATCTTTGGGTGTTCTTTGGGCTGAGTCTGGTGCCTTTGCTTTTTCTTGTTATGAGATAACGAGAAGCTTGATGTTGTCTAGGGAATGAATGGAAAGATGCTCTTATGGTAAACTGGAGGGGAAAAAAAAATCTAGCTTTTTTGTGGCAAAGAAAATAGGAGATGTGAGCATCTCTGAACCAGGAAGTTCTCAAGATGCATTCCCATCTTGAAGATGTGCCAGTACAGATAAGAGCAAACAGCACATCAAGAAAAGAAGGCTGCCACTGCATGCTGCATCTGCAGCTGTAGTCCTCAGCACCATCATTAACTCCAGTTTCAAGGTCTGAGCGGCAACGCTTTGTATTTCAGAGAGGACGCCGGTTTGTTTTTGACCTGCTCTTGCTCGTCATTGCTGATAGATGGCAGCAAATGAGCACAGATTTTCTGTCTCTGTTGCGGCCTGCTCATCCTGGATGGCTTTCTGTAGAATTACTCTTTTCAAACGGTGCTGATTCCACAGTAAACGTATGACTGCGGTGAAAGATAAAGGTTTGATTTAACGCGTTAGAGCACGTCACGTGCTCGGGCTGCGGAGGCCGCGCAGGGGAAGTTTGGGCCTCGCGAGCCGCCGTCCGCGCGCCGCGCTGAGGGGACTGGGCGGCCCGGCTCGGCTTCGGCTTCGGCTTCGGCCCCGCACCGGCACGGGCGCTATGTCTGCGCTGACTAAAGCCTCCGGCGCGCTCAAGTCGGTGGATTACGAGGTGTTCGGACGAGTGCAAGGTAAAGGCGGGCTCCGCGCGGCGGGGCGGGGGTGCTGAGGCGGTGCCGAGGGCGCCAGGCTCGGGCGGATGGTGTCTGAGCGTTTGCGCATGCGCGGGGTGTGCCCGCCGCCCCCTGTGAGGGGAGCGGGTGTGGTGCACGGAGCCCAACCCGCCTTCTCTGCCATCATAAACCTGTCGGCTGCGTTATTTTGTTGTTCAGAAATGGCCTCGTTTCCAATAATTGCATCGCTTCTTTTCTTTCTTTCCTAGGTGTTTGTTTCAGGATGGTAAGGCGGTGTCTGATTCACCCGTTCTGCCTCCCAGCATGGCGTTTCCAGCGCTAAGAATAGGGCGGCAGGTCTCTGGGCTGTAAACGTATCCGCTTGGTGGCTCGAGTTCTAACTTTAGCACTGCGTTTAAAAGAGGGCTGTTTAAAATGTGTTTACATTAAAAATATTTTTTAGAAACTTATATTAGTGTGTTGTTTGCGTGGTTTCTCGAGGCTGCCTGGTTTGTGGTGTAGCAGCTGAAATACAGACGTACAGACTGACAAATCCTGAGAAAGCACTTGAGAATTAACCTGAGTGCTGGCTTCTGAAGCTGTTATTAGCTGCAGTTACAGTGCCACTATTTAAGGAAGCTTATATTCCCTTATAGCAGAGAGATACAGTCTCTGTGGCTGTTGTCCCAGCTGAAGTTCAGTGGTTCTGAACTGCATGTTTGGGTGGTAAACCAAGAAACAAAAGATATTTTTCATCAGCTTTGTTGGAACACAGTGGGCTGTCTTTAATGTTAGGTCCAAAAGTATAGTTTATGTATTGTGAAATAGTTCAAAATTGCAAGTGATAAATGTTACAGCACAGTATGTCTTTAATTTTGCTCTACAAGGTGGGAAGTGTCCCTGTGCATCATGTGGTGGGCAGGTGCAAGCTTGACGTGATTTGTTCTGAGCTGACCTGGAGCCATGTGAAAAGACACCAGAGTGCCACTCTTGTGCTTATAATCAGTGTTGGGAAAGACCTTGTCAGCTGCATTCCCATGCTTTTGGGCAACTTGGTAGGGAGAAGTTGCCTATAGTCAACTTAAAAAAGTGCTTTTCATAAGTATCAGCACCATTCTGCTGCCTAGATAGATTAACTCTGTTTTTTTCTATTTTGTAATGGAGCTATGTGACCTGAAGTTTGGGTGTTGCCCCTTAGAATAAATGTCTAGAGAGTTCATGTGCTGCGTATCTTGTCACTGAACATGTAAGAAGCTAAATGAGATGTTAATGAAACAGAGTACTAGGTGTTAGCTGTTAGATTTTATTCTTTGTAGCCCCCTGGGCAATGAAACTATTGGATTTCTGTAGAACAGCCGTTCTGTTCCCTGCCACGTCAGGGTTCAAGCACAAGCTATGGAAACCATGCAGATGTACTTCATATGTACATGACAAAATAATAGAAAGCTTTAAAAAGGAAAAAAACAACATGCAGTACACTTTAGAGTTCCTGAGTTTTGCTGCTGTTTTTAGTATCCAGCAGATAAGGGTGGGA
This sequence comes from Callipepla californica brunnescens, assembly GCA_023055505.1. Taxonomy (NCBI): domain Eukaryota; kingdom Metazoa; phylum Chordata; class Aves; order Galliformes; family Odontophoridae; genus Callipepla; species Callipepla californica. The sequence goes on from JALIRH010000003.1 coordinate 64,882,890, forward strand.
CTTAAAGGGTGAAAGTCAGATGGAAAGGATTTAGACTGAAACTAGGGAAAAAGACCTCTAAGTTTATGATTTAAGGATCTTAGAGACTGATAGGTGAAGAGGCAAATGAGCAGTGGTAGGAGCTATGTAGGAAGCAATACCTAACTTAGAGAAGGTAGAAGGAGTGCTGTGGGATTAGTTGAGTTCTGTGTTTAAATGTTAAAAAAAAAAAAGCAGCCTTTAAACAAACAAACAAAAAAAAATCAAGTATTTGACTGTTCTGTGAATGAAAAGCTTGCCCTGTCGCATTTCTATGCATGTGCAAATGATAAAGCAAACAGCAGGATGACTTCATTATGAGCAGGGTGAGGAACCATCATACGTAGCATGTGTTTTGTTTTTTTTTAGGTATTAGGAAGTGTGTAAATGAACGTGGGATTCAGTCATGGTTTGTTATGTGTGTGTGAAATGTGCTTGCTCAAAACAATCCCGCTTCTGCTGCAGTTGTAGGGCTGGCAGGAGCATCTCAGTGTCTGAGTACGTGCATGACCAGGTGTTTTTTGTTTTGTTTTTAATATTGGTCCTAAGTGGAGCTTTAAGTAGTGTGTGCATGGTGCGTGTGCTGACACTAACTGTCCTTTTCTCATTACTTTTCGTATCAGTACACAGAAGAGGAAGCTAGGAAATTAGGAGTGGTTGGCTGGGTTAAAAACACCAGCCAAGGAACAGTGACAGGCCAAGTTCAGGGCCCAGAAGATAAAGTAAACGCCATGTAAGTATCTTTGTTTCTTTTGGTCTTACTAGTGTAATTTATAGAAGAATTCATAATGCACAGTAACAAGTCAATTCTTATGTCAGTAACGTAACAGTGCTTTCCAGTGATCAGCATTGGTTTTATTTGAGGAGTTCAGGAGGCACGTTCTTTAAGCTGCAAAAGGTCTTTTTGTTTTAACCCTAGTTTGTGGCATCAGTCAGTTTTGATCTCATACAGCTTATGCTGCATTTCCCTGGAATCGCTCTTCTGAAACACAGGGAAAGCTGTATGTTCATAAACAAGGACAGATCTGTTTTAACTTAAAAGCATCTCAGCGAAGAAACACTGGAGAGCTGCTTGAAATGCTTGTTCAGTTTTTACTTACGTTTGAAGCAGTCTGATTTTTAAATATTGTATTTTTCTGTCAAAACAGAATTGTCATCAGCATACATTGCAGCAAAGGTTGCAGTCTCTGCTCTCTGGAAGTTTGTTTTGAAATACGATGGTGCCTTTAAAACAAGAGAGAATGTTTTTAATTAAGTTGCCGTTTTGCAGAAGCTTGAAGGTATCTGCTTGCAGTGCTTCCTGCAGAAACAAAATCAATTCCATTGTTTCCAACTACCCTTTTTCTTCTCAGTATATAGAGATTGTTTGGATATAAAAAACAAACAAACAAAAAAAAGGAAATAAAAATCTCAGTGGTTCCTTCTACTGACAAAAGGATAAGTGATGGTGAAGTACAGCTTGACTTTGCAGGCTTTATTATGGATAGGTATGTTTTACTGCAAATTCTGCCAGCACTTTCTAGTATGTGACTTGCTTCAAAACTCAAAATGGGGCAGTTGGCTTTGTGAAAGGGAAGTGGTGTTGCTTCTTGCAGCAAAGAGTTTCGTATGTGATTATCTAATGTAGCAGATATAGTTGCAGTAACTGTTTTCTTGGGTCTTGAGTTTAATATCAGATTGCTTATGTTGGACTGTAAATCAAAGCCAGAGAAACATCAGTAGTTTCTTAATACTTATTTTCTGGGGTATGGCGGTTAATGTGTTGTATTTAATCTTTGTGTATTTGAAAATCTAGTATATCGGTGCCCTCTGTAGTAAACTTGTAACACTGAAGAGGATTGTGGAAAAAGCAGGGTTTGCTTTCTGTGTTTAAGAATGTTTCTGAAGTTGACAGGCTTACTCTAGCAGCTCAATGTGAGAGCACAGCAGAACTGATACGTGGCTTTATTGGCATGAAACCTGATTGCTGTAGCATTCTTCCGTTGTTATTTGTGTTGATGGCATTTAAAGGAAACCTTGCTTACTCCTACACCACGAAGTTTGTGTGTGTAACATGAGAACTTATTGCTCAGCTGCAAAATTAGACTAACGAGACGAGGCTCTCCAGGATGAGACAGCATAAAGGCCGTTCTGAAGGGAAGCTTTCAATTTTCTTTGTTGAACAACTTCAAATAGCGTCTGCAAGCTTGACTGGGACAGTAAACTGTGACAGTGATGCTGAAGCTTTTGATGTACATTGTTTGTGGTATTCAGAGCAAATAAAAAGTTACTTTCAACCGTTGTTTCTTCATTTTAAGTTGGAAATCTGTGTTTTGCTTTGAGCTGGGAATAAATGCTGCGATACTGAAATCAGGGTGCAGTTTCAGAGTACGCACTGAGATGCAGGCTACTGAATTTCCTAGAGTAAAATGCTGAAGGAGAAGTTTTACTTGCTTCCTCTATGGGCTCTGATACATGGAAAAGGGAAGATGATGAGTTCATTTTCAGTAATAAATGAGTTGATAGTTACAAGGGTTATTTAAAATGGTGAGTTGAAGGAAAACAAAATGAGATCAGCTATTGCTCCTGATAATTAAAATAAACCATTTATCTTAAATATATGCCTGTTAGCACTGAGATGAATAACCAGGAAGAAATTCTGACACCAAATTCCTATGCAGGGTCTCTTTTGTATTGTTTTTCAGTGAGTGTGTATGTGTTAATTCTTACAAACTGGGAGACCTTCATGGTAGAGAACATCTTTTAGTGCATGAATCAATGCTGTAAGATATTTAAAGACAGTTTCCTAATGTAAACATTGGAATGATGTCTTGTCTTGTACCTTTGTAGTCTGCTTTTTTCAGGGTGTGTTTTGGACGTGTTTTCACACTTGTACAAGCTTGCCCGTTAAGCTTTTAGGCACAGAATTGCCTGATTTTCAGAGGTTGCAGCACAAATCACTTGTTAATAGTAGTGAAATGATTTGACTGTTGTTCCACTGGTGCTTGTGTGTTAGCATTGCTTTTAGGGGGAGGGAAGAGGAGTGGTTTGGCCTGTCATAAACAATGTGTTTTTTTTTTCCATGATACTATAATAAGAAACAAGGACATAGATTATAAAGAGATTAGGGATGATCTTAGAAAGTGCAGGAAGGTAGAAATAGCAATAGGGGAGGGAGGGAAGAAGGATAAGAGCTTGAGAGGAAGATAAAGGGAAAGCATAAATATGTGAGGGAAAATACAATGAGGCACTTAGTAACCAGAGCGTGCCTTTGTTCTGGCACAAAAATGCAGCAGACCTCAAGCCCAACGGATTTCCAGCAGCTATCCTTTGTTCCTCATTTTCTGACTCTTCTTATTCTCTTCTGTACTGCTACTTGAATTCTGAGGCACAGCTAGGAAAGGTCCAGTACAGGCTCAAACTGGTGCCTCTGCATGGTTTTTTATTCAGGCCATAAAGTAAAATATGGTCTGGGAGGAACTGAGGACAGTCCTGGTGATCTTTTAAGCCTCAGTGCAGCATGTATGTAGGACTTAGATGGAATAGGACAAGTGTGAAGTAGGTAGGAGGAAGAGCATGCCAGGGAAGGTGTGTTTTGAAGATCATGTGTGCAGGTAGGTGGTAGGAAGCACGTGACACCTGCAGGTACTGGGAATGTGATGCTGGGGATTCAGAGCTCAGCTTTGCTGTTCTAATAGTGCTTTATATGGGAACAGATTTCTCTATAAAGTAGAGTGTTCGATATTCTGTAAAATATGCCCACAAAAGAGGTTACACGTGTGGCTTTATAGGCCTAATAATGGTACAGAATGGGGCTTATGGAGAGCACAGGGGAGGCAAGATCTCCCAGAAGCACTGACACTGGTATGTTGATTCTGTGCTGGGGAGGCCTACCAAAAGCACTGTGTTTGAACAGTTAACTTGGCTGCAAGGGCTGCCTTGGTCCTCTGGTTAGGTGGGAAAGATAAATTACGTGTAAAAAAAAAATGAGATGCAAACCAAAGTTTGCTCTGGAACACGCAACAGTTTAGCAGGGATGTTCTGACTTGGCAGAAATAACTGCCATAAACATGGAGCTTTGGGGCGTGAAAGGTGTTACACGTGCCACAAGTTTCACTCCTTATTGGCCTGTTCTCTTAGTGCTGAGTGTGGATATAAATGATTTTGTTGAATTCAGTGTGGGCAGGCTCATTTCTTTGATATGCTCTACGGTGAGATCACACTGGAAACAGGTAAGATTTACTCTGAGTTGCCTGGGGCTAGGTTTTCTCATTTTTAATTTAATTGAAATAAAGTAGAAGGTTTGAGTGTGTAGTTATTCATCTCTTTGGTATTTTTCTTTCACGATCTGTTTTCGGTTTGTTTATGATGAAAATATCTTTTAGATTCTTAAGGAGACATGACTTCTAAATTAAGAAGAAATATTTAACAGCTCATTTTGTGAACTGGGATATGGTGCTGATCATTTTAAAGGATATTTTTAATTAGTCTTGAACTTTCTACACATAAAACTTCATATCCCTTGCTTTTTAAACTCTAGATGGAGCTGTTTGTTCTCTAGATACTTTCAAGCACTTGTGCTTCATTTCAAGTGCATCTATTTTTACTCTTAACAGCAGAATCCATCTTTTCTTCACAGTGACCTTTTTCCTTACCGTCTCTTTTAGTCCTGTTTATAGCTGTAGCTCCACGTAGGTAACACTCATTATCCTTGGGTGCTAAAAGCCCAATTTCAGTCTTTTTTACCTGTGTACAGAGGATATTAAAGCTGTGAAGCTGAGTCAGTGTATTTCTAAAACGTCATGACATAAGGTTGTAGCTCAAGGCGTTACATCCAGATATCACTTAATAGGGTAGACAACCCTTTGGTTTCCTTTTACAGGAAGATTCAAAGTACAAGGGCTTTCATTGTCATATCTTCTGATTATTTTTTTCCTTCCACTTTATTCATCACAAAGGTTAGAGGATTGGCAGTCAGTGTGGTTGTTGCCATAGCAACTTGCATCGGCAGACTAGAAAATCATTTTCCTTTGAGAATTTTTTGAACTCTGACATATCAGTTATCCATTTAAAAAATGACAACAAAACATGCAAATTTCTCCAAATTCAGATTTGAAGTTGGGCCAGCTCTTTAAAACGTGATATCATAGAGCATTATTTTCTTATTTGGACCAAATAATGTGTAACAGCACACTGAGTGTTTTTCTGCTTGTAAGAAGGCATTCAATTATAAATTACTGTCTTGGAAGTTGTTCTGAATTAGTAAACTAATGATAATTTAGATTTAGTTTTTAATCCCTATGTCAGTTGAGAGGAATTTATATTAGCTCTACAAACAGTGTGGCTTGAGACTCCAGTCTGTGCATACAAAAATCAAGCTTTATACCATTTGAAGACTTGGGGGGGATAGGTAGGGGGGAGAATCTCCTCTAGTAAACATTGCAGCTGTCATTTTTTATCTGTTTTATTGTCATCAGGTACATGCAAGACTCATTTAAAGCCAGTTGTTACAGGAAAAAATATTTTTCCTTGATGTGAATTGATTTGTTTGCAGAGAATAGCTGTGGTGGGCTGAAATAAGACTAATACACTATTACTTTTAGTGCTGCTGAAATCTTGTTGTATCAAGCTTGGATCAAAGAAAGGGGTGGGCCAAGGTGAATGTTAGCATTCCAGCTCTCTGGAGAAGCATGTAGGCACAAAAATGCAGCTATGAGACTTGAGGCAGGTTATGCGAAGGACACACTGATCACGGTGTGCTTCTGTTACAGGAAGCAGAAATGAAGACTTTTTGCCATACTTATTCTCAATGCTTTTCTATGAAAATACATCTCTGATGCAGGTGACTTAATGTTTCCTTAATGTCTCCTCAGTCAGGCAGCTCTGTGCTCTAATTGTGTGGCTGAAGTATTGCCTGCATGTGATGTTCTTGGGAAGCAACAGTGATGCATATTGAGGGAAGGGGTAGAGGGTTAGCTAAAATCCTTCCTCAGGCTTTTTTTCTTCACTGAAGTGCAGAATAGTGAAAAAGTATTAAATGTGTTGTCTTGTGAGATGTGTGTAATGTAAAAAGTAGTTTTTACATTAATGGGTGAGGGTCGTTTGCCTGTGGTATTTCAGTGACCGTAGCAGTTGGTTGAGAAGAAAAATGAGAGGGCTTTTGCAGTTCATTGTGGGTTCAATTAGCCAGTACTGGTTAATTTGCTTTGAATTGCTTCTATACTGAATATTTGAGGCATTACTTTAACTGTCATTGAATATTGCTTAAAGTTGATAGGCTAAGCTGTAGAGTTCCTCTTAAGCAGACTTGGAGCTTGTGAATTACTGCAAATAAAATCACTGAGTGGTACTGATGATGAAGTGGGAAAAAAAATGAAGTAAAACTCATTTTTCATGGTTTTAGCAGTTCAAACTAAATAAACGAAGAATTAGTTTATTGTAGCAGCTGTGCTCAGTAAAAAGGACAAGGAATGGATTAGATCAATCAGAAGACAAAGTTTCTTCTTAGTGGCTTCTAAGTATAAACCAATAAGATATTAATAGTAGCTGAAGCAAGGAGGTGTGCACTTCCAACAGCAAACCCAGGATCTACTTGGTGGGTTACCTTTGTTCTGTCTGTTTGCTTTGCTGACAGGGGTGTAATTGATTTTCTTCGTTCAGGTTTTAAGGATATTGCACGATTGGCGTCCTTGTAGGTCTCTGTAGGGAGATGCTGAAGGCTTCTTGTACATCTTCAGTTCTTATTGCTAGAGGGCAGGATGACCTCTGATCAAAAGTTAGATACAGACAAGATACTGCTGCTTACTACTTCTGTTTCTAGAGAATCTACCAGGTCATATTCCTGCATTTAAGCAAGCCTGAGTTTCCAGAAGTAGGCCTCAGAAGCTGCTTTCTAGTTTATAGAATGAGAAGTGTTAGTAATGTTGGAAAAGATCTTTGTGATCTTGAGTGAGCTGCTTATTTCCCTTTATTTCTAGTGGCGTGCCTCTTTGGAAATCGTTGTTCCATGAGGATGTTGCCTTAATGCTTCAAAGTTACTTAGCAGTGTTAATATGTGAGATTCTCTTTAGCTTGAGTATTCTAGCCTTCATTTGTTTAGATGACTGTGGTATTCATTCAGCTCAAATCTGCTGCATAGTTGAAAGTTAAGTGGGATTGTAAGGTTGAATTGAATTGTTCTATAAGCATAAGTAAATGGAATTGTTGTCAGAATGATCAGTTTAGGTATTTTCTTGCACAACCAGAAATGATGCTCCTTTCATCTGTACTGAAATAGCAAGAAACTTACTTAAGTCTGAGTATTTATTGTGATTGCAGTTAAAAAAATGATCCCATGTGCTTCTCTACACTTGTAGAGAAGATGAGGGGGATAAATAGAAATATAGAAAATGTGGGGATTAAACTTCTGTGCATAAACGTGTGGGCACGTACACTTGCAATTAATTGCTGCAAATTGTAGTTGAAAATGAATTGACTTTTTTTAATCTGGATTCTGGAATTGTCTCTAGGTAAGTGGTAATTGATATTAGCAAGAACCAAGAATTAGCTGGAGATTTGAGTTTCTGATATCCTTTTGCTCTAGAGTTAATGCAGAGTGAACGCATAGTAAATTACTGCATCAGAAGGTTTCTTTTTAAAGCTGGTATTTTATATGGTGTGGTTTTTTCCTCTGGTTGGGTGAAATAGTTGTCTGTTTTAATCTGTAATGAATACTCTGCTCGTGTTCAGTGAGTCCTTTTTTTGCGTGTTCAAACTTGTGCTCTTATGTTGTGATGCTGTGGGCCCTTCCTGCTTGTTTCCTTGATGCTAAAGGAACAAAGACATTCAGTCTCTGTAAGTTTCTGGCAGGTATTCAGAACTTCATGAAAGTAAAGCAGGAATTGAAATGTGCATCTGATATTACATCTTTGCAAAAAGGTTCTTTGAACTGTCAGTGATGGTTCTGAGGGAGGAGGGTTTTAGGCACGTAGTTCTACAGAGAAACACCTATGTGTTGTGAGCAAAATGAGATGCTTGTTACGGTTTCCTATGTAGAAAAGATGGGGAGAAAGTAGAAATATGGAGACAGAATTTCTAAGCGCTATTTAAACTCTAGAAACTATAGGATTTTAGAAAAAATACCATCTGGAGCAAAACCAGTTTCTTCCAGCTCATAAATTTCCTGGCAATTGCGATGAGATTTCAGTTGTGATGTTGTTTTGTCTGAGCAGGTTTGGCCTGTCACATAAGGACTAACCTGCAGTCCTGTTATGCTGTACAAATACGAAATCCTGAGCCTCTACTCTTGCTCATTTCATATTTTATGTATTTCCTTGAAATTACGTGTCTAGGTCAATACTAGGTAACTTTTTATGGACAGCATAGCTACACTTCTTAGTCTACACAGGCTGAAGGAGATCTTAAAGATGTAGATGGCCTAGTGTTTTACAGAGTTGTTGAGGCTTGAGGAAAATGAGATGCTTCTGTGCTCTGGAAGTGGTGGCAGAGAGAAACTGGCTGCTGCCAGTTTAAATTCCTAGCACAACTGTGAGTTAAAATAGAAGTTAAAGCTGAGAAGTGTTCTGTTGGGTATCTGCGTTACTCCCGTGTTATATATGGAGGAGCCGAGGTGCAGAGCAACATCAGTAGAGGCTCATACAGAAAATCTGCAGTGGAATTGAGGAGGTTTGGGACTGATACCCAGTTCTCCAGTCTGATCATTAAAGCAAGTTCTTGGTGCTCTGTGTGTGAGTGATGTCAGTAAAGCACTGAGGAGTACCACCCTGCTCTAAACTGCAGGTTACGATGTGCTTTTATCTGGTGAACGGTAATTCCATTTGCACTGTTTCAGACTGTACTGTTATGTTACCAGCTGATTTCTTGATGGTCAGCTGGAGCAGCCAGTTCCAGCTGGGCTCAGAATTTTTTTCTACTCTCAGAATCTCCATGATGTTAAGTGGCACAAAGTGGAAAAATTCTGATGGCTGCTACCAAATCGCAAAGTTACCAAATTAGTAAAGCTAAGCAGTAAAGCCAGAGAGTGAAATTACTGATGTACAAATGTCAAATGGTACAGATGAACTGTGTGGCTCAGTCTTGCAGGAAGCATCTTACAGATACAGGTAGTTCCCTGACTTTTGTTCCAGTCCTTCACCACTTATTCTCTTTGCCCTTTCCATCCTCTTTGGTTCAGAGTAAATCATGCAACTTCTTATTTTATAGCTATTAATAAGAAAACAAATGACTTTTGTAGTTCTAGCATGATAGAAATGAAGTGGTTGCGTATGCTAGCTGTCAATTTCTTCTTATTAAATGCTAGTATTACTAATAACTGTATAATTAGTAGGAATTTTTGTTTTGGCTAATGTCCATAATGGGTGGTATAGCCAGAAGGTTCTCAGCCATAGCATTGTGGAGTGGAATGTACAAGCAATTAATTGTTTCACTGAGCTCTTGTAAACAAGGTCAGCTCAGCAGGCATTCATGAAGTCTCTTATGAAATGTGATGCTGTCTTCATTATCCTTTTGGAGGGTTTTGCTGTGGGAGCAAAGCAGCAGGCAGGATTTCTCTGCCATGCTGTTTAAGTATTGCAGCAGATTTCTCAGGACTTGCAAGACCCAAGGATTAAGACACGTTTCAAAGGAAACAAAAAACAGCAGGACCGGTAGACTTCTTTCTTAACTGGATGCTATTTTAGTCTTAAAGCTGTTCCTTTGCCCGAGTTTAGTCACAACCATTCGCTGAGTTTAGACTAACAGAATTAATTTAGTGCCTGGTTTATTGTTTTTAAGCTAATGTTAAAGAATTTTTCGTGTTGTTCCAGCTGTGAACGTGTAGAAGGCCAGAAATGTAAATATTGAGCCCCCTGCCTCATGAGGAACGTTGAATACTTTGCTTCATTTGGGGAGCAAACAGAAGTCTTCAGTCACCTGCTTTCTACTTGTCAGGCTTGTAAGGTGTCCCCGCTGGAGACGAGTGGAATTGCAGAGTACGGAGCAGGCGTGAAGCAGCATGCTGATGGGGTAGGTGCCAGTGTTCGCTTTGCCCAGGGGACTGAAATACCTTACTCCCTTGAATGGATGTGGTAGGGAGAGCTGGAGCTCACAGGATAGGGCAGTTCAGGGATCAGTGAGGAATCTTTCCTGCTGGAGACCAGCCTGTAACCTGGCAACAGTGTCCCCAAGGAGAATATGCTCTAGGCTCTCCCCTCCCTGACTCCTCCCAAATGGAGAAACAGATTAATGTAATGGCTTTAGTTGGAGTCTTGCATGGAAATTCAGCTTCCAATGGGATTGTGTCACTGGGCAGGTTTTTTCCCTATAGAAAGGTATAAACAGTCTGTTACCATGTGATTTGAAAATAGATCTTAGTAAAATTGTCTAAACGTTTTACCAGCTGATGTGGCTAGTGAGAGGGTGACACTGGCCCTGGCTGTGCCTATTTCTGACTGCATCATGGCACTTGTTCTGGGAAATGCAGTTGCCTTACTCTTTTTCTCTGTCTGCTCAAGGTATTGGCATGGGCTGTTGCAGTGTGGGGTACTTGACAGGAGCTACATTTTTTAAGTCCTAGCTTGGAAATAAAAAGGCAGAAATGGCAGAGCACAGAAAGCAGTAGATGTGTAGTGCCTCTGGTTTATGGCAGTCTATTCCAGGATAGCAAAGGGTTTGCAGCTTCCCTGGTAGGCGGTTGCTTGTTGCTGGCCTTAGGAAAATCCTCAAAGGACAAAGTAGGAAAGGACAGAGAATTTATAGCAGTTTGAATAATGCATTGATGTCAAAGTATATCTGATATGTAGTGAGTATTAATTTTTAACAGCTGCCGGTAGGTAGAAATAAGTTCTCTGATCTACACCTCCTAAAATATAATCCAGAATTGTCGTGTTCAGCTGGTCACAAGATTAGGTAAATCTGCAAGTGAAAGTTAGCAGCAGTGAAATGAACACGAGCAGAGGTGACACAGGCTTGCCTGAGGGTAGAACATGCAGTCCATTTCAAGTTCATGTTGACACTTGTTTAGAGCATGGTGGTTGGTAACCCTTTTCTCTCTGCTTCCCTGCTGTGAAAGTGGATCACAGTGTAACATGCCAGTGGCTTTTGGAACCGATCTCAAGGCCACATCTAAATACAGGAGTCTTAACTGGGAGAGCTGTGCTGCATGTTTCTCCTCAGCAGGCAACATAACGTGTCCTTTGTATCACTGCAATGCTGCCTATCATAATACTGTCTAATACTGTACTAATAATGCTGCCTGTTGCAATCCCTGTCTGTAGCAAACTGCACCTTAAAAAATGACTAAAATAAATGGCAATATATTTAAAGAAAGCAAGATGGGAGTAATCTAAGTCTGTTATCTTTTTTAAAAACGAGCTTTTACATTTTAATAACTGGTGTTTGAGGAAAAAATTGTTACACTTATATTAATTTGTACGTTGCTACTGTTGTAGGCAGTATTTCAAAGTGGCCCTTGTGAGTGTGCTCCCTGGTAAGGGAACGGGATTATTGATAGAATAAGAAAAGTGACCCGATCGCTTTGGAGTTCACTCAGAGGAAGGCAGAAGATGAATTCTGAAAAATGCTGATGCAAAAGAAAAAGTTAGTTCAGGTTCTACAACCAGGGCCAAGAATGAGTAAGGCAGGAAAGTGAAGTACCTAATTATTTTAATTCTTTGATTCTCTTGCTCTCCAGTAGAAGAGGAACAGTGTTTAGCCCAGATATTCTCCACCTTCCCAGTTGATCTATCTCCTCTACAGCTTGACAGCCAACAAGAAGTTTCTATTCTGACAATCTGAGGAATAGTTTTGGTTAAGTTTAATTTTAAGAAAAGTTTAAAAAAACAACAATGCTTATTTGGGAGAAAGCTGTAACTTAAGTTACATGAAAAGGGATATTGCTCTGGCAAGTTTTTAGTGTACATTTTAGGTTTGAAGTAAGTAATTCATAGAGAAGGGCAGCAGTCTGTGTTGTGAGGCTTGTCTGCAGGCACACTGGTACTGCGTAATTCATTAACAACCCAGTGATTGCATCTTGCTTGACTGTTCTTCTACCTAAAGGTCGTTGTGACAGTCCATGACCTTTGTCCTGAAGGACCCAGCCCTTGGTACAAACCTATTCTCTAGAAATTGAACCTGTCTTTAACAGAAAACCAGAAAACTTTCCAACCTCGTGTATTGTGAAGAGAATTAGCACTGTTAAAGTAACACCAGAACCCAAAGGAAGGCAAAACCTCTGTATTTTATCTTAAAATTTTATTTTAAAGTTTTGCCCACTCTCGTGATTCTCCGGCACTTGATTAATGAATGTGGATGTGTGGTATTATTACTAATATACAGTGAAAAGAGGATACTGAGAGTATTATGAATAGTTTCCAGCTGTTTCTTGGTCTGTGCTCTGTCCAGGTTCACTGCACAGTCTGTTCCAAACTCCATCTGATAACTAGTTCTAATTAAGAAAATAATTGTGCACATAATGCCAAGATATGTTCAAATCTTATTCTGGATCTGATTATAGCAGTACTAATGACAAATAAGAACAAGCAGACCCTGAAACAGTGTTCATAGTAACTGCTTCAGCTGAATTCTGACCTGTTCTGTGATGTGTTCAGCCAGAGGCATGCCTGAACAGAAAGGGGGCCCCCAAGTATTTTAACTTCATTAAAAGAAGTTAAAATGAAGTGTTGTGTGTGTGTAGCTCATGAACCTGTAAAGAATGGTGGGAAATACAGTTGATATTCATAATCAGAGGATCTCCACAGAGTGTCAGATCTTGTGTTGCTTCACTTCTTTCATTCATTCGGTGTTCCTTATTATTTACCTCCTGCAGTATATGTTTGAACTGTGGAATTTTTGTGTTGGAAAAAATATTTAATTTGTGGTTTGTGTGGTGGTTCTCTTCCTGCATACAAATCTCTCCTGAGTTATCTAATTGAAATTACGGTCCTCAAACTGTGTCTGAGGAGACAGTACATACATAGGGGTGCTAGAGAAGGGTTTGGAGCTTCAGAATGAATGTGTGGAGGTGAGAATGCTTTTGCTGGGAATACATTTTGATAGTAATTACAAATTACGTGTGTCATGTATGAGATTTGGTTAATTAGGTCTAAGAAACAAGTTTTAGGTTTACTTATCAGAGGTTGAAGGCATCTTTGTTCAAAAAACAATGATTTCCAGTCCTGATTTTTATCAGACATTTGTCCAGTTAGTTTCATACTGCCAGCATGAAATAAAAATTGACAGGTTATGGGTTTTTCCCTCAGGGTCTCCTTGCTTGTATGATCTCTGAAAACCATTTGTTCAGGAAGCAAAGCTGGATGTATTTGAGATTGGCAAGTTGGTTGGTATTGAGCAGATTCTTTTTAGCTTTTCCTTCAGAGCTCTGTAGGATTTAAGTGGTGCCAAGAAACTATTTTCCAGTTGACTTGATGTGTACAGTATAGTTACTGTCAGGAAAGTTTTCAGTGTGTAGGCTTAGTTTTCTGGTGTATCCTTTCAAAAGTGGCTCTGTGAGCTGCTCTTTATTTCTTTCCCCAAATGTATTTACGCTTTCCAGAACCAAATACTGACATGATCACTCATCTCGGACTCATCATTCAGAACTTCCCTAGAGTTGTGAGTTTCCCTGGGGTTTTTGGCCATACCTCCAACATTAAAGACTGTCATTTGTTTAATGATCAGCATATGGAATGAGTGCCAAATTAAAGAATCAATTTTACTTATGAAAAATAATGAATTTTGGCAATTAATCATCAGGACACAACGTATTGGTGGTGCTTTTGGATTTGAGATCATTAAGAGGAAGAAGATAAGTTGAACTAATAGTTGGAAATGTGGAAACTAATGGGAGATGATTTTTAACTTCAGATGCTTGTACTTACCATGTAGATGTCTGCTCATGACTGCTCCTCAGTACTAATGTGGTGTATTAGGTGATGTTAATTGCAAAATAGTGAAACACTTGAGCCTTGCTTGGAGGAACGGAATTTTTAAAGGCTTTATAATTGCTGAGGTCTGTGATTGAGGGGGAAATGAGGCAGCAATGTTTGTGATCCACCTCGTGTGTTCATATGGTGAGTGTAAGTGGGGGTGGACAGGCTGTGAGCACTGTCTCTAAGAATACCTGCAGTGAGAACATGCATACAGACAACACCTCAGATGACTCCAGCTGCTGCTGTGTAATTCCATACTCAAGTAGGAGGTTTGTGGACTGACTTAGGCTGAAAGCATGCGCCAAGTGTGGTTTCCAACACTGGTGCAAAAGGATGGCTGCACAAACAAGGATGTCATGTGGGTATTAGCAATAGGCTAATAATATTAGTTTATGGAAAGCATCTAATGTTCAGACCTGTTGATAGTAAATGAGGATATTTTGTCAGGATCAGAAGTGATTCTAATATTGCTATAGTGAATAGTCATAAGGGGGTTGGGAGTTGCTGTGAGGAGCTTTTTAAGATAGGTACCATGTTTAAAATTGCTGCAGGTGAGAATAGGGTGTAAACAGGGCCTGAACTGATGAAACTGCTGGGAAAATGCTTTGCTCCAAACTCTGCCAGTGCTATGGTGAACCTAGGTGTAAGACTGAAATGATAAAGAAGGTGACGGAAGCATTCTAGAGGAACAAAAGCATCTTTGTCTAGTTACTTTATTTATAAGATAATTATGTGGATAATAGCCTTGAATCTTGGCCACAAGAAGTCTTTTATCCGTTCTACAAAGCATGGACTTTGTCTGCCGTGATCCATGTGTTCTGCTAAAGAACATAGTAGTCTAGAGACAGTTATATCATTCCCTGTTGTTCTATGGCCTGCATCATGGAAATGAAGGTATTCAGGTCTTCTTCAGCTGTAAACTCTCCAACAAATGGCAGAGGAGTTGGAACTAGGTGAGCATTGAAGCCCACTCCAACCCAAGCCATTCTGTGAAACTGTGCACTCCTCTTCCGCCTTTGTCAGAAGGAGAATATAGATTCTTTAAATGCCTGTGCTGTTTTGTTACTGTGAGTAGGCTACAGTTAGACATGTATTAACATAAATATATTTCCTTTTTTAAGTGAAGTAATACTGCAGGAAGTGTATAAATGCCATTTGTATTTCCAGGTAAATATACTGGTGTAAATCTCAGGAGGTGAATCTCACACCCAGGAACTGAAAAGCAAATTCAGATGGAGGTTGAAATTGGGTTTCCCAATGCAAGTATCTATGAGGAAATGATATTTCTTCATATTACTGGACTCAGGCTGTTACCAAAGCTTTGCTAGATAGCATTTCTGATGCAATTAAAATAATGAAAAATTAACCTTAATTAACCTTAACCCTGGCTGGATAATTCTGTACTGCAGAAGTCGCCTCTAGACCGATGTTCTGCGGCTCAGAAGTTATCTCCACAGCTGAAGTGAAGTGGTGATGCATAAGGCTACATGTCAGTCTGTTATGAGGGGCTTTTCAGTTGCCATTGCTTTGGTCACAGAATTTTCAGCTGTGTAACTGTTGGGGTGTGGGGTTAGTGTGTGTTTGGAGGATTTGATTCTCCTGTGGTTTAAAAAGGCTTTTCTTGCTTCTTTTAAATTCATCCCTGTTTATATGCAGTGTAGGCTTTGTAGTTCAGTGTTTTCACACTAGATGTCAATCTTCTTGCATATGTAGAGATTGCTGTGCATTTTTGCCTTCTAGATACTTCTTTCAACTGGACTCGCAGAATCCTGTTTTCTACCTACTTGCAGAGAACTAACACCATGATAAAAATAGCGAATTTAAATATTTAATTTCTTTTGGTGGCTAATATTGAAGACAGTTTCTTCCAAGTAAGGCGTAGCAGTTTTGGGATTGCCTAGTGCAGTTAAAATCTCTCATTTCCATAAAGCTGATTGATGGCTTCAATAGAAACAAAATTTTGAGCAAGCTAAAAGTAGAAGTTGGGAGGATTTAGGTGGTAATGCCTTCCTAGCTTTTATGAGCAGAAATAGAAAAAGACATGTTAACATTCACTATCATTAGCAGATTCTTGCTACTTGAACACTGCGTTGAGTTTAGTAAAATGGCTTAACGTTTGTGTGAATAGTGTTCTGCTGTTTTAGTAAGAAGTTCTATCCTAACAGATTCTGAGTTCCCCATAAACTGAGGCTGCAAATATATAAATACAAATAGAGGGGATCATAGCTGTGCTCTCATTTCACCTCCTCTGTTCTGCTTGTTGTATCCTTTTAGCAGGCAGGGCAGTGTGTTGAGGGATATAGCAGGAGCAAGACTGAACTTACTAGGAACACTGTCCCTGTAACATTGGCTATGATGAAGAATCTTCAGTATGAAGGGTTTAAAAGTCTGCAAACATCAATTATATATGCATTTAATCTAGGAATGTATAGTATATGAAAATGCAGAGCAACTTATTTCTTCTTTTCCGTGTCCTTTTCTAAATGTTGTTCTTGCAAGGTCTTATTGAAGTGGAGACGTGTTGATTCTCATGCTGCATGGATGTTCTTCTACCTGAGTGCTAGGAGAGAGAGTTCTGGAATGCTCTCTGTGTAAGGCAGGCGGATACTCTGAGTATGTGCCCATTACACTCACTGAGCTATCTGAAGGCAAAGACCTAGTGAGCTCCTGTCTGCAGCTTTGCATGCCTAGAATGAAAGCATATCACTTTCCTGACTCTCCTATTGACAGTCCCTGTGACTACAGGCTTACACGTGGTCTCTAACAAACAGCAAGCTTGTCTCAAGGAGACAGTGGTGACACAGACAGAGTTCCTGCCCAGAAATGTGGGCCTGAGCCTGCTGCTGCTGGGGGAGGGTGGGAAGGGTGCCACCTGTGTGAGGTGTGAGCAGGTAGATGAGCTGCTCAGCCTGGTGGTGGAGCTTAGAGAGGAGGTGCTGAGATTAAAGACCATCAGAGAATGCGAGCGGGAGATCAGCTGGTGGAGTGACTCTGCGAGGAAGACACTGGGATTGCCTGTATTCCTACAGTGACAGGGAAGGACACTGAGACAACCAGGAAGGCCCATCTTATAAACACATGGCTGAGACGTTGGTGCAAATGCAAGAATTTGGGGTTCTTTAATCACGGGGTGATCTACATGGCACCTGGCCTGAGATCTGCTGATGGTATCACCTGTCTTAAAGAGGGAAACGGATCATTGCCCAGGAGTTGGCAGGGATTTTAGAGAGGGCTTTTAACTAGATAGGAAGGGGGAAGGGTGGTGGTGTGGCTCTCTGTGTTAGGGAGTGCTTCAGTGTTTCTGAGCTTGTGACTGGGGATGATAGGGTTGAATCCCTATGGCAAAGGATCAGTGGAAGGGCTGACAAGGCAGGTATCCTGGTGGGGATCTGTTAGAGACCTCCTAACCAGGAGGAAGAAACAGATGAGGTGTTCTATGGGCAGCTGGCCCCAGCCCTTGTCCTTGCCCTCAACTTCCCTGACATATGCTGGGAATACAACATAGTACAGAAGGAGTCTAGGAGGTCTGTAGAGTATATGTAAGATAACTTCCTTCTGCAGCTTGTGAGAGAGCCTGGCAAAGGAGCTGTCCTGCTAGACCTGCTGTTCACAAACAGAGAAGGTCTGGTGGGAGATGTGGAAGTCAGGGGCTGTCTTGGACAGAGCAACCATGAAATGGTAGAGTTCTGTATTCTTGGGCCAGGAGATGGGACAGCAAAACTGCTGCCTTGGACTTCTGGAGGGAGGACTTTGAATTGTTCAGAAGACTAGTGGGGGGGTGTCCCTGGGATTCAGTCTTGGACAGCAAAGGGCTTCGGGACAGCTAGTCACTCTTCAAGAAGTCTTACAGGCTCTCTGTAACTACCTGAAGGGAGGATGTAGTGAGCTGGGGGTTGGCCTCTTCTCCCTTGTAACTCTGGATGGGATGAGAGGGAATGGCTTCAAGTTGCACCAGGGGAGATTCAGACTGGATATTAGGAAATACTTCTCTGAAAGAGTGGTCAGGCACTGGAATGGGCTGCACAGGGAAGTGGTGGAGTCACCGACCCTGGAGGTATTCAGGGAACACTGAGACATTGTGCTGAGGAACATGGTTTAGTGAGAAGTATTGGTGATAGGTGGGCAGTTGGACTGGATGACCTTGTAGGTCTTTTCCAACCTTGTTAATTCTATGATTCTGACTCTCAGGACTAGTCTGTTACCCTCTTTCATACTCAGAGTGGAAAGGAAGAAAGATGTGGCACTTGCACAGGAGCTCTCTGGGTATAGTCAGACAAACTAAAGTAGGCTCCACAGACATGGAGCATGTTACACTTGTGTCAGCCAGTACTTGGGAATCTTTGCCTGAGCTACTCTGTTCATCTACAGCCCAAGGAGGTACTTATGTTTTTTTTCACATGTACCTGACCTTTGGTAGTTCTTAGTTTCTAGATCAGGAATTAAAGCTGATGTTCCCCAAGGATTCAGAAATCTTAGTTGATTGGGGTTGAACTCAAATTCCTCATGTTGTTGTCTGTTCGTAGTCTCAGAACAGAAGTAACTTGGAGCTGAAGGAGTCCTTTGAGGTGTATGATCTACGTGTGCATTCAGCATCCTGAACTCCATCCCAGTGCTGTGGGGAAGTCAGGTGTTCGTGACCAACCATTATACTCCACAAACCTGCAGTTTTTCTATGCTCCTGGCTAGTGTAGATGTAACAACATTGTTTCTAGTTAATCTGTTGCTTAAGTACTTTATAGAAAAGTATTTAAACACTTGACCTTGCAAAAGAAGTAAGAGGATTGGAAAAATTCTGGGACTGGCAGCAGCAGCACAGAAATCTAGGGGGAAAAGCATGAAAATGTGGAAGTTTGTCTTAATTGTAACAACGGAAAATAAATGGAAGTAGTAATTGATGAGTGCTACTGGCAGCATTCAGAGTTACACTGAGGTGTCTAGGCACAGTTTTGCTTCTTCACTTTGTTAGCCTCTTTTTTTGTTTTATCCCCAGATTTGTGGCAGATCTCTATTTTTTTTCCTTAAAAAAATGCGTTACATTTTTAGATGCTGCTAAAACCCTAATCTGATAACTTGCAGAACTTTTTTGGACAAAGATAAGTATGACTCAATAAAGAACTTATTGCTTTGTCATCTGTGCCATCTTGATCTTGGCTAGCTTACAAAACTAGATCTACTCTGTGGTAAATAGCCACAGAGGAAGGAACAGGAAGGCCAGTTCCGTGGCCCAGAGCACTAGCTGGCATCACTGAAGCACTTTGTGCTGTGGCTCTCTGGCTGAACTGGCTGAGGCATGTCCCAACTGAAACCCAAGTGTCTGAAAAATATTTTATACTCTGGCAGTGTTGTAAAAGCATTTTCATCAGCATCTGAGTCAAATGAACCTCGCCTTAGCTGGAAATATTCAAACAAATTGTTTCCACCATGAAAATGTCTCACATTATACTTCGTCAGGCTAAAGTATTCCAGTGACAGTAATTCTGTCCTTAATATCCTGCAGGAGTCTCGTTATGGTTCGAGCACATTAGCAGTGGTTTCCTGACATAGGTAAGATTCTTCTTAAAGAAACATGATATTGTTTTCTATAAGTCCCTTCCTGTTTAGATCAGAGTTAACGTTTCCATGTCTGGATGAATGCATTTTTACTTGCACATGCTTTGTTTGATATTTCTGATTGTTAATTAGCTGCATTAGTTGCTAAATTCCTCAGGTTTTTCAGTGTTTTGCTGAGGCAAAATAAAATAACTTGTGGTGTTTTTGGAATTACCATTATTTTATTTTTATTGTATTTTTCTGACATTTTCCTTTTTTTTTTTTTTTTTTTGAAGTTAATCAGTACAAGATTAAGAATTCCAAACATATAGAAGTATCAAAACTAATCAGAGTCTCTAATGATTTAGATATCTGATTTATTACTGTTTTAGACAATATTTTGAAAAAGCTAACTAATACATTCAGCGTGACAGTAAAACAGAAAACAGGCAGAGTATCAAGACTACTTAAATTGGCTTCTTGTTTACGTTGCATCATCTCTGGTGTTACAAATGTGTAGCTCTATCTGGATTTACAGTGCTTTCATCCTGGAAGTGAGCTGTGGTTGGGTGGTCGCTGCTGCCCAAGTAAGATGTGTAGCAGTACATGTGGGGCTTCCTCTTATTTCTGCATCTCTGCTCCTTGGCAAAATCACCTCAAAGCAGAGTGCTTCATGCTCTAATGCTCAAAGCAGAGCCAGGAGATTCTTGGAAATGCAGCAAGGCGTAATCCCAACTGCAATAAAGTTTTGTCAGTTCTGTCCGATCCCAGTTTTTTTCTGTTTATTTATGGGGTTGTTTGGAGGTGAAAAAAAGTGGTTAGGACATGGAAACTAGCTCCAGTGCCTGAAGTGATCACAGCATCCTTCAGCTGTTGCACTGACGCAGTGAACAGCCTTAAATCAGTGTGATCCTGCCTTCTGAGTCTGGAAAACAGATTCCTGCTGTCATGGACAATGAAGATGTTGCCTGCTTCCTTGTGTGTGACCGTGTGCTGACACACTGGAGCTTCCAGTCCTCCTCTGTGGCATTAACTCATTAGAGGCAATGTTGGAAAAGTATGTGCAGGGCAAGATGTGGCCCACTGCCATGTGTACTTGTGTGATAAACCTTGCTTGTGGTTTGTAATTTCAGGCGGCCTATTCACAAGTAATTTAAGAATTGAGTATGCAGGGGCATGAATTTCTGCTTCTTCACGAAATTAATTACCGATGAAGAGTGAAGTGGACCTGAATTTTTTAAAGAATTCAACTTATTTTAGCTTATTAATTAGCCTTTATAGGGTCAGAAAATCCCTTAGTTCACAGTGGCGGAGCTGTAAGGTTAGGAAGTATGCACACTAAATAAGAAGATTCAGTGGACTTTCATTGTGAAGTGTGATGCAGTCTCAACTGAGTGCCAACAGCTGCTTTGATAATTGGATATTACAATGAAGAGCTCTCAGAATTTCTCAAGGTATATCACTAACCAGAAAACCAGAAACACTGGGGCACATAACCAACAAATAAACTGTAGTATGTGGGTGTCCAACCTTCTGGCTTGCTTGGGCTGTGCTCATGGAAGAAGAATTGTCTTTGGCTGCATATATGTATACCTATAGCAGCAGCTGTAGGTAACACTCAGCCCCCCTGTGCTGTCTGTCCTTCACACTGACCAAAGGCAGCTCCCTCAGCCTGCTCTGAGATTCCACGTGCGCTGTCTCTCCTCTCCCCTTATGGCCATGTCTTTCCTGTACTGGGGAGACCAGGAGCAGACAAGAAATCCACACACAGACTCTCAACTTCCACAAAAACAGAGGAGCACTTATTGTTCTAATTAATGTTGTGGGTTAAGGATTTTTTTAGATTTGTTTTTCTTTCCTAATCTTTTCTTTGTTTTGAATCAGCGAATCAGTCCAGTGTTGAACAATCATCCTTTATGCTGAACCTCAGCCTTCTTCTCGTCAGCACCAAAGTCTTTGTCTTCTCCAGAGCAGCAGCCTCCTCCGTACCAGCTCTGAGCACTCCTCGTGGCCTCAGGCAGCTCAGGTTCCTCTGCTGCACTCCTTCTGTTGCCCCGGTGCAGCAGCTCAGAGGATGCCGGTGCTGCCCTCCCTGCTTCCTCAGCTCTGTGCCGCAGTGATGGCATTCTAACAATGTCCTGTGTTGACCAAAGCATGGTGGTGTGTTGGGGTGTTTGGAGTTGTTGCCTATGGCCTTAGAGTTGCCCCAGTGTTGGAGGAAGAGGAAGGAAGAAGCTGCTGTTCTTGGAGCAGAACCAGTTGCAAAGCTGTGTAGGTCTGAGCAGCAGTTGACCAGTTGGGCTGGGTTTGGTTGCCAGGGAGCTCTGCAGATGCCATAAGCGAAGAGATGGGGATTGATCCTTAGGAATACATCAGAGCCCTGAGAGGTCATATCCAGCTTGTTCTGCCACCCAAAATAATCTGCTGAAGCAGGTGGATTATGTGTGCTGTGGTACGTCCAGAGATGCTTCTGGGTACATCTGTATCCCATGTAGCTCAGGAATCCTTCAGTTACAGTTCATATAAAAATCACACTCCTAGATGGGAAGATATCAATGCAGACTCCTCTGTAAGCTGTGTGCAACCTACTTTCTTTGTATTTATCAGAATGGGTTTTTGAAAGTCTTCTAAGCCATAATACAGTTGAATTTAAAAATAATCTTGCTTGTGTGCAGATTTTTTTTCTTCTTTTTAATCTTTTGGGTAATAGCTCTGAAGTGCACAGAGGATGTCATTGATAGAGAAATACAGTGAATTCTGTGTTCTCAGCAAGGGTGGAAATAGCACTTTTATATAACAAGACAAAATGCAAGGGGCAGAGATAGGCATACGTTGCTCTGCAAGTAATGCTTCCTCTTTATTTCCTTGGTTCATGCAGCAGATGCAGAGAGCATGCAAACAGTATTTGATAGAGGAAATTCTCAGCAACTCATCACTATTTCTCAGTGCAGTCACCATTGTGAATTGATTTGCACATCAGCTGATTGGAGCCCTCTTCATTTCACGATGTGACACCTGTACTTGGCCAGTCCAGGCTGTGGCTTGTCTTTCGTGTTGTTTTTGCTACTGCTGAAATGCAGCACCCTCTGCCTCACTGTGCTCACATCCGCTGTTCTGTGCTCATCAGCGTTCAGCAAGCGTTGATGAATGGCTGTGGTGCCATTCTTTCTGCATGGTGGGACTGATAGATGGAAGGAAGTTGGAGACCTTTACATTGTTATGCATATATCCTTGGATATTTTGACATAGCTTCATTTTGGGGACACTTGAGGGACCTGTAGTGCTGTCCAGCTGATAAAATCCTGACAGCATTGGCCGTGTACTTCTAAATTATTAAGCACAAAATACACTGAGGTGCCAACCACATGGCATGGTGTGTGCCCTGAACAGGTGTTACCGGGATGTATGTGGAAGCAGATATGAAAACAGGAGAGGTGGGGGCTTTATCATGGCAATTTTTAGCTAAGGAAGGTATTTCTAGCAGCATTTGGTATTTGTTATTACTGAAATTCTGTGGTTGGTTTCACTGTGGGGAAGTATTTTCTTGAAGAGGAAGTATTTCAGTTCTGTTCCTGGAAGGTGTTTGGTAGAGTGGTTAAAATTAAATTGTGTTGTTCCACCAGACTTCGTATGAGTTGTAGAGCCAGCTGTACACACTGGATAAGTCAGCAGCACCGGGGATGAACCAAATAGGGCCATTTCTGCTGCTTTAAGCTGCTGCTGAAAACTGGTGCCAAGCATTGCTCTGCTTTCCAGCCTGTGGGCAGAATGGGAAGTTGCTTGAACCTGTTATCTGAATGCTGTTGATACTTCAAACAAGCAAAAACCTATTGAACGTGCTGTATTTTAACACATAGTGAGCGGACATTGCATGTGGAAAAATAGTGAATTTTTTAATGCAGTTCCTTTTATCAAGTGGAATGTTTTGTATCCTCTAGCCAGCGTATCTCATGCAACAGTTTCATTATCTGAAGGAATTTTGCCATAAGGGAAGTGTTTTGCATTCCTTAGCAAATATACTGTCTTCCAGGAATCACTGAGGTGCCCTAAGAGCAGTAAATAATTAGTAAGTGCTTGGGATTTGGAGTTTTCTTAAAGACTGAATTTACTTATAAAACATCAGAGAAGGGTGCAGTTTGAGTCTTAATGAGTAACAGAGATGTAGATGTTCTTTATCACGTTTTGCATGAGAATCCTTCAGTTTAATAGCACGTTATTCTGGAACAATCTGTTTAAACACGTTTTTTATTTGCAAGTGTGGATAGTTTTGTTTCTCTCACTTCTCGTCTTAATCCGTGTTTTGTCTTTTTGCCTGTAGGTGTAGGGAAGTGGCAGTGCACATCCTTTTCCCATAGGAGAGCTGTAGGACTGAAGCACCTGTCTTCAGTTGTAGGTAGTAGTCCTCATTCTCTGTAGTCCTTTCTGCCACTGTTGGTACAGATTGTGGTCATTTTGAGCACACTGGTGAAAAACAGAAGATGTGAATGCATAGTGCTGCAGTAATATGGTCTTCTGTCTTTGATCATGCATATTTAGGTGCATGACTACTGTCCACATTTGTCTCTTGTCCCATCTTTGCCATGCTTAACCCTAGTGAAGATATCTTCTTGGATCTGGAATCCAACCAGGTTTCTATCATAAGTGTGCTGCTGTTCTATGTAAGTGTGGCAACTTTGAACTGCTTATGGTTCATGTTAACGCTACGACTACATAACCATTCTAGTCCTACGTGCTCGTAGTTCATGTAACTGTATTAGAACTATACGTAGAGATCAATGCCTAACTGTTTATGCATAGTTTTCCTTCTGTTTGCCTTAGGGTTCTCCCTGTTGCATTTTTTTCCCCACTGTATTTTTTCTTAATCTTGTAAGCAAAGGTTTTGCACGTTTACAGAAATAAAGGAGAAAATAAAAGAACTTCACTGTTCTGCAAGGTACTCTGTTGCTTTGTCTGTTTCCTAGTTGGTATTTGCGTATCATACCAGTGGTGCTTTAATTAGATATTAGGGAAAAATGAGCAACACTTTTTCTGATAAAATCAATGGTTTTCTGCATTTTAATGAAAGATAGGAAACTCATTCTTTTACCCAGTGTGTGGATGCCACCCAGCCTTTCAGATATATCTGTGCTTCTGCCTTTGGAGAGGATCAGCTGCAGCAGTTTGAATTTTCCTCAGTGCCCAGACACGGTGAAGGAGTGATAGATAGGCACAGCATTCTACTTTCAGGTTTAAATGTGTGAAGGAGTCTAAAGGATTCTCTGCCATCAACTGGAGTTTGTTTAGTTGGCGGTGTTTAGCTTTATTTTGATCATTTTTTGTTGCTAAGAAGAAAGGCAGAGCGATGGATACGAAACCTTTTGGAATCTCGACTGTAATAACATCACTTTTTGTCTGTTTTAAGAAGGCTTTGCCTCTTCAAGTTAATATTGAATTTTTGCCTAGAAAGCTAAATCCAGTTTTCATAAATTAGTGCTGGATTTTTATTATTATTTTGGGGGGGGTTAGGGGGGAATAAGAATGTAACATTTCTGTGTTTATTCCATCAGAATGGATGAATGAATAAGAATAATGACTTAAAGGAATGAAGGGTTGTTTCTCCTATCGTTAAAGCAAAGGAAAATATAAGAGCGGAATGATTTGTGATGCAGTAGCAAAGGGTCTGTCAGTCCTTGTATTCTGAAGTCTTGTTTTACATTGTTTGTAAGTAAACCAAAAAAGTATGTAGGCGAGTCTGCAACATCCTGTGTAAAGTTTAAAGCCAAAACGGATGTACTGTTTTAATTAAATACAAATCCTTTTAGCTGCTTTTGTATTATGGGGAAGAAGTTGCTCTCAAACAGCAAGGCGGAGGCAGTTTTGACTTGCAGGCACCTTGTTGGCACTAATTCCTGTAGTTCTTATGCTTGAAATGGCATATTTGTCTTGTAACAAAGGAGCAAGCCAGCCAAGTTCCATGTGAGAGCTTTTAACTCACAGTTCAGTGCTTTTATTGTCGCTACACTGTATATATACACTGGGAGTTTTACAGAAGTGCAGGAGGCCTACACATGTGTTTTAATTTAATGAAAGCACTGTGGCAGAATTCCATGCATTATGGTGAGAACTGAGGCTGCACTTCTTTTTGTGTATGGGTTTATTTGTTGTTATTATTTATTACACTTCGTGTAATTCTTAAAATTAGGATCAGCATTACAAGTACTCACTGTCTGATGAACTGTTAACAGAAGTCCTTGATGACTTGACTTTTACATCTTTTTTTCCACAAGTACCAGGATTTCCAGTCTCCTTGGTTTGTTTGGTGTTCCTGCTGATTTTAGGATATGGTTTGGTATGTTTGTCCAAGAGGAAGTGTCATCTGGTGTTTCAGATAGCAATGGTATTCAAGAATTCAGTGTATATCTCGTCTGATGCTGATGCAGGTCTTTTGAATTGGAAATCCCACAAATATTTTAGACAGTGATAAGACAAGAGGGAATGGTTTTAAACTGAAGGAAGAGAGATTCAGGCAAGATATCAGGGGAATTTTGTTACTGAGAGTGTTGAGGTGCTGGCACAGGCTGCCTGGAGAGGTTGTGGATGTTCCATCCCTCGAGGTGTTGGGTGGGGCCCTTGGCAACCTGATCTAGTACTTGATCTGGAGGATGGTGGTCCTGCCTGTGGCAGGGGAGTTGGAACTTGGTGATCCTCAGGGTCCCTTCCAACCCAAGCCATTATGTGATTAGAGAATTTGTTTTCTTGTATCTAGATGTGTCATAGTGAGGATCTCGCTCTGATGAGCTCTGAGGCTGTGCTCAACCAAGTCTTGGTGGTCTTCGATGATGGAGTGATGGCACTGGTGGGCAAAGAAGGGCAGCTGATGTCATCTATCAGGACTTGTGCAAAGCCTTTGATATGGTCTCCCACCACACCCTTATCTCTAGATTGGAAAGGTGTGGATTTGAAGGGTGAGCAATTTGGAGGATAGGGAATTGGTTGGAAGATCACAGCCAGAGGGTTGTGGTCAGTTGCTCTATGTCCAGGTAGAGGCTGGTGAGCAGCAGTGTCCCCCAGAGGGTCAGTATTGGGTCCAGTACTCTTTAACATCTTTATCATTGACGTAGGTGATGGGATCGAGTGCACCCTGAGCAGGTTTGCAGGTGACAGTAAGCTGAGTGGTGCAGTGGTTATGAGTTGTTACGGCAGAAGGAAGAAATGCCATTAAGAGGGACACTGATAAAAGGTGGACCCTAAAGGTTCAACAAAGCACTGCAGGGGTTTGCACTTGGATTGAGGTGAATTGAGCAGCATTACTTGCAAAAGGACTTGCAAGTAGCAAGAGAATCCATCATAAATGTAGTAGGAAATCACTCTTAGGCAGAGTTGCAGTTGAGTTGTATTGGTGGTGGGCATCCTGCTTGTAGGATCAGAAGCAAGCTGTGAAGTTGAGTATTTGTCTGGAACTTGCCTATTCAATTGTAACTTGTTGTTGGTGTGCAGCCTCAGCCACGGTATCACAAACCACTTTTTTGCACTTGAGGCCCCTGCATTGCCTGGGGCAAGCTTGTACTGGAGAGAGCAGTAGGCTTTGTATGGAAATAGGGTTTGTATTTTATGGTCACGCGTTCTGTTTTCACCAGTCTTACCAAGGAACAACATGGGAAGCAAAGAAGTTCAAACTACTGAATGCTTTTAGTGTGTCTGGAATCATTTCTGTCATCTGGCCACCATTTTCATTTGGTGTTGTTATACCCCAAGTTTTGTTGTGGCTGCTGTAATTTGAAGCTCATATTAAATTGATAAATGTATTCAAAGTGTTTGGACTGTTCCTCTGTGTAATGAGGAAGCTGGAGGGTACCCTTGTTTTTATGAAGTGTATGATGACCTGAGCTACTCTGACAGGAGTTTTCTTGTAATGGTTATTTTAGAGCATTTCCCCGTATCGTAAACTGGTGATGCTTGTAAGTACTTCATCCTAGACTACTGATTTTATTATTTGGTTATAAGGTCGTAGTGTTGTAAAACGGGAGAGACATTTATTCTCTGTGTTTATAAATTGCCGGACAGACTTTTTTTAATTCCAAGTGCATGAGAGTGTTATGAGAGTCTTGAATGTCCTTCATATAAGGACCTAGTAACTCCAGTCGTGAATGCATTTCTGGTGTGTTATCACAGCTGAATGTCAGGCGTTGTACAGATTACAGGGAAGGAGTTGAAACATGCATACAGGCGGATCACCATCATAGCATGACCACTGCAGAGCATGCTTGAAGTTGAGGAAGAATCATAGAATCATTGAATGGCCTGGATTGAAAAGGACCTCAAAGGTCATCTAGTTTCAACCCCCTGCATGGGAGGGTTGCCAGCCACTAGACCAGGCTGCCCAAAGCCACATCCAAGGCTGGATCCATCCAGGATGGGGCATCCACCACCTCTCTGAGCAACCTGTTTCAGTGCATCACTGTCCTCTAAGTGAAAAACTTCCTCCTAAAATATAAACTAAATCTACCTGAGATTGCCCTGGCCCAAGGGCAGCACCTTGCACTTGGCCTTGTTGAACCTCAGTAGGTTCACACGGGGCCCACTTCTCCAGCCTGTCCAGGTCCCTCTGGATGGCTTCTTTCCCCTCCTGCACCACTCAGCTTGGTGTTGTTTGCGGGCAGGCACATCATGCATCTTAGTATCTGTGATTGTACCAACGAAATATCCCAGCTTCATTAATTTTGTTGGAGGGGCCTGTAGAGTGCATACAAGCTTTCCAATGAAGAACAGCTTGTTTCAGAACAGTAAATCACGACTAGCTTGGTAAATCTCAGTACTCACCCTTTCCTGCAGTAATGAGGCTCTGAGAGTTACTTGCAAAACATTAAGTTTTGCCAAGCATGTTAATGAAATGACTACTTGAATTGTCTCTTAAAGAAATCATTGTTTCTCTAGGTTTTCTAAGTTCCTAAATCAGATCACAAGACCTTTGCAGTCCCTGCAGCAGTCTGTAGTCTGAAAGTGATCAGTAACAGATTCACCTCATTTAACTGTTCAAGTGAGATGCTTGATACTTTTTAACAGTCCCTGAAGCTTAAGAAGAAGATGAAAACCTGGGAGGATACAAGTTTTGGAGTCAGAACACTGCCTATTGATAAGCTGTTGTGTTACTCTTACCCTGCAGTTACAGTCCTCCTTTGCAACATAGCAGTGAGATAGCATTGCCTGCGCAGTGCTCTTGAAGAAAATCTAAGAACTGATAAAATGAATCATATAAATACTAAAGGGCTGTCTTTACCTAGCTTTTACTATTTTCTGGGCCTGATAAGGAACTGATAAGAACAGATGCTGCACTTGATCTTAGCCAAAAGGCTGGGAAATGATGTGGTGATCCAAAACATTCCATTCTATTCCCAAAAAAGGTGCAAAAGTGTTGGCAAGATGAGAAACAACAGTTGAGCTTGTTGTTATCATAATGGAAAATGGGTAGAACTGCTGTTTTGCTTTAAAAAGCTGTTACTAAAGAAACAGCAACTTGAAGTGCCATTGATGCTTTGAGAAGGCAGTAGAAAATCCAAGTTATCTGGTTTTATTTTTTTTGTCAGGAAATATTCTGAAAAAAAATTGTTTCTTGATTTACTTCAACCCTGTTGCAAACAAACAG
This sequence comes from Callipepla californica brunnescens, assembly GCA_023055505.1. Taxonomy (NCBI): domain Eukaryota; kingdom Metazoa; phylum Chordata; class Aves; order Galliformes; family Odontophoridae; genus Callipepla; species Callipepla californica. Next base: position 64,911,942 of record JALIRH010000003.1, read on the forward strand.
AAAAATGTTTTTAAAGCAATAATTCAAGAGCCAGATTTAATAAAAATACAAAGTACTGCAGCACAGGAAATGTTGAATAGCAAAGAATGTGAATCAGATTAGATTTCAATAATATTAAAAGCCTTGCTTAATTTTTTTTTTTTAAAGAAACACTGAACCGAAAATGTATTCATGCTCCAATAGCCTTCTCAGATAGCTTGGAGCTTTGATGTTAAATGTGTGTTTATTTCTACTAAGTGAGTATATTCATGATGACAGTTTATAGACCACAGGAATGGACTTTAGCTGTAGGCGTGTTCTCAGCACTGTTGCATCTCACATGAGTAGGTCCCTTTTTCCTATGGTTATTCTCATGATATTAACAAAAAGTAGAAACCTAGCAGCTGATACATGTGTGTGTGTTATACTCTCAGTGTACTAAATATTACCTTCCTTGTAAACATACCATGCTGAATTCACTTCAAGGGCATGTTCTGATGTGCTGGAAGCCACAACTTGTTCCTGTGGAGTGAAGAACGTGGTAGAACATGGAGTCAAGGTTCTGGAGTGCATCTTGGTTTTATATAAATTTTTAGTGTATATATATATATGATATACCTGTATCTGAGCTCTTTATTGTTGTAGCTCATTACTTTGTTTACCAGGTAAATGAAACTTGGGTCTGTGTGGTGACTCATTATGGTCCTCCAATAGAGTTCCTTGAACAGATTATGGATACTAACCAGTTGCCAAGCTTTAGAGAACTAGCTTGTCTTAAGAGGCAAGAATTGGTATGCTAACAGCAACAGTTCCTCATATAAACTCCTTGTGGCCTTTGATTTAATAGATGGATCATTAGAGGTCATTTTTTATTACATTCTGTGCAAAACAGAGGGGATTAGCCAAATTTTTTACTCAGTTCTGCCTTGTGAGCCTGAACCTACCCTGTAGGAGGCAGAAGTATCAACAAGGGAAAAATAATAGGGCTTTTTGCTTCTTCTTCATCTAATTCTGATTGCTTTGGGAGGATAGGACATGAGCCTAACACGGAGCTGTCTTTTGTTTTGCACTTTCTGTGGAACAGTAGGACATAAAAGCTATTTTGAGTTACTGAAATGGCTATTATTTTTTGCATCTTACTTCTTTATTCCTTGTTATTGAGACAAGTTTCTACAATCTTGAGCAGCTTTCTGAGATTTTTTTAAAAGTAGCCAAATACAACTTGCCAACTTGTTTTAAGTGGAGACATTCTCACGTTTTTTATAAAAATGGACTTACTGCATGTTTGTGAGTGAATCTTAAATTCTATTTCCAGTTAATCAAAATAATGGATGGGAAAGTTCTGTTTTCATCGGACATTAGAAATGATCTTCAGGCTCTGTTTCATCCATTTGGGGATCTTTCCTCCTCTGTCAGAGATGAAGACATTTTACGTAGATAACAAAGTAGTATAATAAACCATATTTCATAGACTTACATAGGATGGAAAATATCTTCAAGTCCAGATTTGAGATGCGAAGAGTTGAAGGTGCAAGCTAGCAGGGACATGAAAAGCAGATATTTCCTGGTAACACGCAGTATGTAATGAACATTAACATTCAAGTTGCTTTTCTCAGGTTTATAAATAAAAATGTGACACTGAAATATGTTTTTTGAAGCTTTTTTGATATTGTCGCACCTAGCTCATAACGTTAATCTGCCAGATTCTGATAATTTGTCCTCGCTGCTGACATGACTTGCAAGTACTGCCTCGAAGAAACTCTCACCATGTGTTCTCTAGAAAAAATGTTAGCCTTGTGTGCAGCAGGGCTTGACAGAAAGGAAGAAATATAAACACATTAATAACTTTCATCTGTCAGCTGTATTTATAAATATGAAGTCAAACCCTTGATTAAATATCTTTTTCTCCCCTTTCTAAAACAGTTGGAGAACTTCTGCTGTATATCCAAAGGGGCAAGAAATGGCTGCTGTGGTGTGCAGAGCTGCTAGTAAGCAGGCAGCAGTGGTGCAGCCTTCCTCATGCCCACAGGCTTCCGTTCTATTCTGGGGCATTGCACCTACGCCAGAGCAGGTTGCTTCGTTTCTAGCCCACCCACTTCTTGGCCCATATCCTTAGACTATAGGCATAGTTTTTTCCTCCTTTTTTTTTGGGCTTTAGTGCTCTGAAGTAACCTGACTCTTGGCTTTCGTTTATTGGTGGACTGTGGAGGGGTCATCCAGGTACGTTTGGTGAAAGTCCCCTCCACTTATTCTCCCCATATTTCCTCCTTCCTCTTGCAGGTATGCGTATGCAAAAGGTGTGGGCATATAACTTAAGTGTAGACCTTTGATTCTGACCTAATGTATGGACTGCTGCCAGCATTATTTTTGGTGTTTTATCGTGCAGGAAGCGCAAGAGTTTGAAAATCTCTTGATGCAGTTTCCCTGGGGGGAGTGCAGCAGTTTCCATGGCAGCGGAGGCACCCTGTAGCAGAGCTCCAGTGGCATCTCTATTTCAGGTCAGGCAGCTTCAGGCTTTACCTCAAGCAAGAGCCTAATTTTGAGAGTTTAAAAAATAAAAAGAAGTAAAAATAAAGAATAGAAATACAAGGAGCACTGTAGGAAGGTCAGTAGGAGAAATCTGACTGTTCTGGTTGAATTCTTTTGACTGTGTCCTGCACTAAAATGTTTGCAAGTCTTCCCAGAATCTTCACGTTTTCTTGCTGTAGAATGTTTTCTCTGCCTTGACTGCTTTTGCTAACCTTAAAATGCTAAATGTATTTTATTTACTTTGCTTAGTTTTTGTGGGGCTTTTTTTAGACCACATAAGGATTCACATCATGTCAAGCAGCAGTATTTTTCAGACACTTCAGGTTTGTTTTTTTTTAACCTTCCTACTATTTTTATTTATTTTTTACCTCATGAACATCAAACCTGAATGCATTTTATTTCCAGATCGCTCTTATACTGTTATGCTCCAGTAGCAGGAACAGAGGTGTGGGGGAAATGGAATGGCCCTGCTCTAATCTATGAGCTGTGAGACCCCTCTACTATACCAGCTTCAAGAAACTTTACCTGTATGTCCATTTCACTCTTAATAAACAAAAAGCCTTTGTACTTAATGTCTCTAGCCCTTAAGATTGCAGAAAAAACTGTCATTTCCACTTCTGAGTTTCTTCCTAAAAGGTCAAAGGCAGACAGGAACGAAAGAGAAATCTGCATTTCTCTTCTGCAAACTTTTAGATGTCAGGGCTTGTGAAAACTTGACAGTACTGTTACAGAATACAACAACATTTTGGAGGTATTTCATAAATATTTGCAATCCTAGTTTATACACTGTCACGGATGTAAATACAGTCTTCAAAAAGCAACATTCTCTTAGATGTTTTATCCTAAACAAAGGGAAATAAAGCATAAACACTTCAATGCCTTTTTTCTCCCTCTCTCTAAATAAAGCATGCATTTCTCTTGTTCCACTCTAAGTAATGCTGTGGTTAAGATGAAGAGAAACAAACATATTCCTAAATTGTGTCCGCAGGTCACTTTCTTTGTCCATTTCTAGTGCTACAGGCTGTAAAATGCTGCAGTCTTCATTGTATTCAAAAAGTCAGACTGGTCTGTTCTAAATGAGTTATGATAGAAGCATCCTGATTCCATACAGTGTCTGGCGAAGTGAAAATGCACTGTTCATTTATGTACTTGTTTGGCACGCAGCAACTCTCAGTGGATTCTTTTTCCTTGTGGATGGCACAGTACCCATGAAAGGTGCTATAATGTTAGGTCAGATTTTTTTTGATGTAATGACTTTGTAGTTAAAATCAATCTTCCCTGAAATCCAGTTTGTCAAAAGCATCTCACCTTAACCTCAGAGCTGGCTCACAGCAGTGTTAATACCAGCCGTGGAGGTCTTTTCAGGTATGGAGCTTGTGTAATGCTGCTGTTCTTCTGTCAAATATGGACCTTATATAGAAGACAGGAGGTAAAAAGCCACATGCCCTATTGCTAAACTCTTACACTGTTTCCTTTTGGGTCAGAATTAAAGCATGATGCTTCATAAGGCACCATTGGCAGTGCTCATGACTTTGGTCAGATTCTCTTTTTCCTTCCTAGTTACACCCACACAAAGGATGGCAGGGTTCTTTCTAGTACTGTGCCCCATCTCTTCAAAGTGATGAGCAGTAGGTGTCGTTCCTCCCACTGCTCTCACCCCTGTACTGCTGAAATCACAGGATGCCTGTTTCTTCCTGCAGCAGGGTTTATTTTTCCATATCAAAGTAGGAAACAAGCTTGTTCAGAGAGAGTTCCAAAAAATAAAAAATAAAAATAATCAAAATAAATAAAGCATTTACTTGAAAACATCTGTTTTGTAATATAGCATTTGATTTAAAAAATCTTACTCAGGAAAATCAGTCGTTCTGCTGGCTGTGATATTCAAAGCACAGTGATTTTTATGTCTGTGCTGCTGTTATATCATATTACCGAGGGAAGAAATCTCTGTAAAGAATATTTCTAGAGAGTGGTGCTACGGGTGGTGGATGTCTGATTGAGTGGTGCCCTGATGCTGGTTACCAGGTACGCTGATGTGCCTCAAGTCACAGAAAGATGTGTGCTTCCAGTGGTGCAAACAGACAGTGGTGACTGCAGAGAGCATGGTGAGTGTGATGCAGAACCAGCCCTTCAGATGGTGTTTTCCAAGCTTGGGGAAATGAAAGATCTTTGTTGCCTGGGTAACAAGCTGCTGAGCCGGGTTCATTTTGGTTAATAAGAGGAAAAAAGGGACAGATCCTACTATTCCTTCAACTCCTAGGAATAAACCACCACGAACATGAAGATGGGGCAGCAGCTGCAGTGGGGTGAACCCAGGGCCTGCTGGGCTGGCTGCTGGCCTTCTACCTGGGGCAGGGAAGTTATGTGATTTGTAAAACCAATTAAAGGTGCCTGTCCATCCTGTACAGCCAGCATGGTTTTAGACTGAGAGCAAAGCGTGACCAGGAGAAGTTGCACCGACATGTAATAATCAAGAAATAAAATACAATAGGAAACAGTTGCTTGGAGATCAGATCTTCTTCCAGCCTGAAACAGCATTACTCCAGAAATACATCCATTGGAGTATTTATTGAAGAGTAATCTATTACTGTGCCCTTACAGAGAATGAGCATTCTCATTCAATCCAGGCTGATCCCACGTGGCGAGTGAGGTGGTTTGTGCCTTTCTTGCTCCTGAACACAAGTGGGAAGCAGCAGTCAATTTCCAAGCGAATGCTATAAATGATGAGCTGGCGTTCCAAATGCCAGTGATTGTTGCTCATCTTTTCTGCACGCTGGGTGGTCTGAAATTCATGGTGTGTGTGAAAGGAAATGAAGGCTGAGTGAAGCAACGGAAGGTTGCGGAACCTTATCTTCATTCAAGTCTAGTAATCTGGATGGTAATGAAAATTAAAATAGCTTAAAAATATTTATCAGAGATACTGGAAATGTTATCTTCTGCAGATAAATAAAGAAACAGTTACAGTAACTGCATGCTGCTTGTAGCAAATACTGCTTGCTTTGCTGGTTAAAAAATAAAGCGCCTCATAGTGCTCGGTGAATGGTCTGTCTTGTGCAGATACGAGGACAGATCAGTGAAGTAAGTGCCATTGCAAAATATCAGCATCTCAGTGAAGAGCAGAGCCCATACAGCTGTGTGAGTTCCTCTAGGGAGCAGAGCTGTAGCTGCCTAACAGTTCTTGAATACTGGCAGGAATGTTTTCCTAACATCCCAATGGTGGTGGTCATTAAGGGGAGGAGGCACAGCCATGTGGATGGCTGTCCCACATCACTGGACCCATATGTACCTCAAGCAGCATGAAATTGTTCAGCACCTAACATCAAGTGAAGAGGAAAGGGGCAGCCCTGCTTTCAGCTGCTTCATAGCATCTTTTCTCCCTTCAACTCGAGCTCTTTGGGGGGAAGTTAGTGTCAGACCGCATCTTCAGAGGATTGCCTGTCGGTTCTTTGGGTTGGAGCCATTGCTCACAGTATGGTTTGTGTTCTATGGTTCTAAAATCATCCAGTCACCCCATCCACCATCAGCCAGGACACCTTTCACTAGATGAGGTTACTTCAAAGGCTCAGCCAGCCTGACCTTGCACTTGTACTGATGGGGCATCCACAGCTTCTCTGTGCCTGTGCCACTGCCCCACCACCCTCATTGTGAAGGATATCTTCCTTACATCTGATCTAAGTACATCCTCTTTCAGTTTAAATCATTCCTCCTTGTCTGTCACTGCAGACCCTGAGGACAAGACCTTCTCCATCTTTTTCCATAAGTCCTGTTGAAGCCCTTGCTTCAGGTATAATAGCTATAGTGTATAGCTATTGTGTATAAGTAACTAAATTTATTTTAATTTTGAATATTTGGTTTTAAAGCATAAACAAGAGCAAGAAATCCTTAAAACCATTGGGATAGGTGGCACAGTTTTTGTGATAGTAATGCATCGGACTGGTTCAGTGGCTGTGGTTGCAATTCTCCACTAGCTCTCACGTGTTTGTCAGAGAGTTTTGATGACATATTACTCTTCCTGCACTTCATCCTTGAAAACAGTTATTTACAAATGTACCTGCTGCTGGAAAGCAGTGACATGAGTGAGGCACGTTGTGAGGGATGTTTCTCTCTGGTAAGAGAAGTCTTAAAAGTTTGGTAGAGAGACATTATCAAATTTTTTGAGTTGAATATCTGGTTGCAACTCTCTTCATTTCATTTGAAAATTCACAGGTAATGTATTTATGTCAACTGAAAATGGAGTCACAGATGTATCAAAAATGGACTTTTTTTTTTTTTGCAGTCTTGAAACGTTTTCTCAAATTCATAGAATCACAGAATATTGTGAGTTGAAAGGGATCTTTAAGATTGTCTAGTTCCAGCTCTCCTGCTGTAGGCAGGGACACCTCCCCCTAGAGCAGGCTGCTCACAGCCCATCCAGCCTGGCCTTGAGTACCTCCAGGGAGGGGACATCCACAACCTCACTGGGCAACCTGTTCCCGTGTCTCACCACCCTCACAGTAATGAATTTCTTCCTAATATCGAGTCTAAACCTATCCTGTTCCAGTTTAAAGCCATTTCCACTCGTCCTCATAAGAAGTCCCTCCCCAGCTTTCCTGTAGTCCCCTCCATGTACTGGAAGGCCGCTATAAGGTCTTCTTGGAGCCTTCTCCAGGCTGAGGAACCCCAGCTTTCTCTGTCCTCGCAGAGGAGGTGCTCCAGCCCTCTGATCATCTTCACGGCCCTCCTTCAGACCCACTCCAACAGCTTCTTGTGTTGGGGGCTCCAGAACTGGAAGCAGTACTCCAGGTGGGGTCTCATAAGAGCAGAGTAGAGGGGCAGAATCACCTCCCTCGCCCTGCTGGTCAGAATATGGTTGGCCTTCTGGACTGCAAGTGCACATTGCTGGCACATGTTGAATCTTTCATCAGTCTACATTCCTAAATCCTTCTCCTCACACTGCTCTCAAGCCATCCTCAGCTCAGCCTATATCTGTACTTGAGATTGCCCTGGCTCAGGTGCAGAACGTTGCACTTGGCCTTGTTGAACTTAATGAGGTTGACGTGGGCCCATCTCTTCAGCCAGGATGTCACGCAGGACAGTGTCAAAGCTTTGCACAAAGTCTGTCTAGATGACGTAATTTCCCCTATCAAAACAGACAACACAGCTGCATATTTTTCTCCGCTGTATTTAGCCAGTGTATCACAATGCATAACGTGATTTGCCAACACTTGAGTCAGTACTGCACTGCACTCCCCCTGTGCCCTGCTTTCAACCTGCATAGTGCCCATTGCACACTAGTGTGTGGTTGCTGTCCGAGCTGCTTGGTGAGAGAAAGCCACTGCCATGAAGGCACAGGGTAGGGGGTGGCCTCAGGGTGGGCTGGGCTGAGCTGTACGTGAGGTGGGGTCAACGTTTTGGACGTGTCAGATGTAAATGGGCAAGCAGGCATGTTGTTTACAGCAGGAAGGAAAGAAGGAGATGGGAGAAGATGTGTAAAGATCTGATACATTTAGCGATTTGAAATGCTGGTATCAGTTGTAGACCAAAGCTTATCATAGGTAATTCGTTTTGAATATGAGATATCCATGTGGGTAAGTGTTTACCTATGGAGCATCCTTTTGAGACATCTCATGGGGAAGATCTCACAGAGCTCTTTGACTCTGCAAGTCTGTAATCCATGAAATTTACTCCTATGGCTGTATTTCAAAGGATGCAAGTGCTCAGGTATACCTGCTTTCTGATCTGTTAGATGCATAATGGTGCATATATCTTCATATTGAAGAATGTGTGTACAGTTTCAGGAGCGAGGTTAGCTGTGCAGGTCCTGAATGCAAACTTGGGGCCATCTGTGCTAGCTGTAAAGCTAATGTGACACAGCACTAGCACGGCTGGGGAAAGTATCATTGCCTATAGCCTCTGGAGTTGTTTCTAATCTTTTTTGGTGGTGTAACGTTGTGTCAGAAGATGTATGAAATCATACTTAACACTTCAGGTGTTTGTGTGCCTGCTTTTATCACCAGGAGCTTATTACTAATACACGTTAGTGCCAGTGGCTGCAGGATAGGAAGATAGATGGTATGCAGGTAGGAGCAGCCATCATGCCGTCTGCTTTCAGACTCTTGTCTCGTTATCATTTGTGCTCAATACGAATTTTCTGGTGTGCTGTGGAAGAAAAAAGCAAGCACCAGCTTAATTAGATCGAATTGTAATGCAAATGCTGCAGAAATCGCTGAATTTTATACAAGCATTCTTTTTTTTCTCACGTTTTAATTTTTCAGTGTTAATCATAATCATTTAATATTGCTTTATGTACTGTAATTTTGATTTGTTTGCTTTATCTTTTTGCTGGCTTTGAATGTCTCATTTTCAGTTCAGTTTCTTTTAGTTGCCAGAAAAGGGCAAACTGGCTGCTAGATTTTTTTCTTACCTTTTTATCAGTTATGAATGACTTTTATTCCTTACTAGAAGTATAGTATTAATTAGCAGGACTAGTATACCTACTTTAAAGCTTTTACATGCACTTGGATGAGATCATTAAAGCAAGCATGCTTTTGCCTTTTCTGCCAGGTGTATTTTTATGTAATATTCCATAGTGTGTTTTGAAATGTTGATACTTATTCTTTCAAATAGTTTGTTCTGCTTTTAAATGAGAAAATTAAGCAAATTTGGGGTAGTTTCCTCATTAAAAGACTGTTTCTTATGGATTTTAAAAAGGGAAAGCAGAGTAAGAGCATAAACACCACATGTATACAGTTCATTGCTTGCTAACCCTCTTATTTTTCTTGCAGGAAATCCTGGCTGAGTAAAGTTGGAAGCCCAAGTTCTCGCATAGACAGAACAAATTTTTCTAATGAAAAGGAGATTTCCAAGCTTGATTTCTCAGGATTTAGTACTAGATACTAATAGGCAGAACACCAGTAAGTGCAAAACAGTAATGTTTCCACTGCATGATATTTTCTGTGCCTCCTTAAAAATTCAGCAGAACATTCAGATGCTTTCTATACTTGAGATAAATTGTTGCTGTTCACATGAAGTAAGAATTCTTAGTTGGTGGATTAGACATCTCACAACATGACTGTGTACACTTAATATCTGGAAAGCCCATATCTAATGTATTGCATCTTGAAAGTCTGATAAATGGTTAAATGTATCAGTGATTATTTGTGTACATGGAGATTTGTTATATATAATCCTGTGAAATCAAATCTTCACAATGTAAATGATTCGTAAGTAGTCAATTCATGTTCTACTATTTGAAATCTCACCAAAAAAACCCCACATAGCTTACAGAACTGGAACTCTTAGATCTATTCTAATACCTCTGTATCATAGATTATATTACTTGTGATCATTAGAACAGTAATTTAAAATAAATGTACATTGCTTCAAACTAAAATGGTTCAGCTACCTCTGGTTTTAATTGATGGTGATGCAGATACTTCTTGGAATGGGATAATGAAATGCACTGTGTCTCAACTGCTTTTTCCATGTCTGTTTATGGTTTAAATCCATGCCAACTATAAAGGATATTTCAATCTTTTCTTTATGATTTTTCTGAAATTAGCAGATACTTTCAGTTATTGTCCTTACTGAACAGGTATTTGCTCATCCAGTTACATGAATCACGTTCAACAGGACGCACTCACATTCATCAAATCAAATACTTAAATGGCCTCGAGAAAATTGAGTCATGTATATGCAATAAACATTGGATCTTTGCAATAGTGACATCTAATGCATGGATAGTAATTTCTTTTCACAGGCACTGAGGAGTCTATCAGAGCTGGAACTGACTTGTATCTTCAGTTTTAAAGTGTTTCTGTGTCAGAATTTGTCCATAGAGGAAGATTTTGTTAAAATCCCTGATGAAGCCAGGCATCACCTGTGTGATCTGACAGCACACCGCTAACCAAGATTAGTGCAAATGTGCTATGATGGAGTCTCAACCTGTAATTCCCTCTGAAAATTGTATGGCACCTTAGTAATAGTTGTAGTTACATGGTCCCATGTCCTTGGGTTGGCTCTGAGCCTGGGCTGACCCCTTCTGCAGTGTGCTGGGGCTGTGTCCTCTGAAGTGCCCTTTGTGAGGGTACTTACAAGTGGTGTTTGAACTGATTTGTTTGGTACTTCTTCTAAGAGTAAATAGCCTCAATTCAGAAAACGCTGAAATATGCTGTTCATATTTTATTTCAGAAAAGGCCATTTCATAATTTAAACATTCATTTTCCTATGTGCAGAGCAAGGTGTGTTTAGAAAAGTGTATTTGTACTGACTACTGGATTTATTTTCACTGGGCCTTTGTGTATAAAGCAGTAAAAATTCCTTCCTAGAATTTGCAGGAGCTATTTATAAATTGTTACAGTTCAAACTGCGCTTGACTCCTGTGATTATACACAAGCATCCTTTGTTGAAGTCGTTGTCAATAACCCTTGTTCGACTCAGATGGTAAATGGCATAGTTCAAGTGTTGCAGTAGCTCAGTAGCAGTTACATCCTCTCCGAAAACCATATCCTGTCAAACAGAAGTAGTTTACATTTTCCTTGAAGCTACCTGGCATAAAATACCCCCACAGAAGCGTTTCCTGCCAAGCAGCTTTGCTCATGTTGTGAGAAACAATGACAGAGGAAGGCCGAAAATTAATGGGATACTTGAGACACAGGAAGAAGAGCCAAAGATGAAGCTGTTTTGTTGCGTTCTCGTGGGTGGAGCTGGGTGATTACAAGGGCTCAGTAACTTCACCCTGGCTCCACTAGAAATGTGAAGCTTGGGGACGGGAATCGTGCCACTTGAAAAAAGACTGACTTCTGTGGGGAGAAAATCTGTGGGTATAAACCTTCAGAAAGATGAAGAATTCCTTATGTGACTGTTTCTCACATAGTGTCTTTTCCTGTGACGTAGCAGGAGTTAGGGGGAATTTCTACCTGTCAGCTTCCTGGGAAGGCTAGTGAGGTTGGCACGTGAATTCAGAGGTACTGAAGTTAGAAAAGCAGCTTGTCTAAGGGACTGCTGGAGTCTGGGCCAGACATCTTACTGTTTGGGTAGTGCTGAGTAGAATTTCATTGCTTGGAAGTATTTTTACCTGCAGTAAGTCATGTGCTGCTGTGTTACTGCACCTAAAGAAGTATTGTTGCACGTGGCATATATAACTACAGTTGCATGCATTAATCTTCTCATTTACTTAATTCTCAGATTGTATTAAAGTGCAATGAGTTGAAAATGATCCATCTTGTGGAAATACAGTGTGTGCAGAACATCAGAAGAGTACATCTAAATTTAGTGAAAGCAACACTGATTTTTGAGGATCCAGTGAATTCCATTGGTAAGAGAGAAGAAAGGAAGAACAGCTGACTAACTGAACTTTCAAACAGAGTTGACACAGTTTTCCTTTTGTACTGCATACTGCTATCAGTCAGGTGTAACTTTGGATATCCTTTACTCTTTATTTTGATTTTTTTTTAGTGCAGATTGAACAGGTGATGTATAGTCCATGTTCATTCTTGCTCTAATTGGAAATAGTTTTCTTAACGCTTGGTTATGCCTGAAAAAATTCTGAACAAATTCCACAGTGGTCTCTGAAAGAAAGTTATGCATTAGTTCTTTGAATTTTCTCTTTTTTACATATATTGCTGTATTGTCCTATATGTCATAGGGAGAGGATGTTTCAGAGTGCTTTAGGAGCAGAAGAGACAGTCTTACATACTGTGTGTTTCCTCATAGAATTTATGAACTACTCAGATGTAATGTCACTAAGGGTATTATAAACAGGTCTGTTAGAGGCAGAACTTTTAAAGCATTCTTTGACTGCTCCCCATGTATGTATGGAAGTTCATCCTCAGCAGCAGTGGAGATGTTGTTTTGTAGTGCTTCTGAGAATCATACCTGTTGAAAACGTCACTCCTTGTGAACAATGCAAGCCAGGCTTTGAGGATTTTAAAATCCCCAGTTTACCATGAAATTAATTATATGGGAAATTCTTCATGAAGTAAATTAGAGAGCAAAGACACGTACCAGTTAACCTTGTATTAATTACCACTGAACAAAGATCTGAAGCTTCTGGAGGATTAGGAGCAACCAAAAGTCCAGTCATTGCTCATGTGATCTGGGAATTCTTGGCTCATTTGACGATTTAGGAAGAAGTTAAGGTAGTTAACATTTAAGGAGTGTTCAGAACCTTCTGACTTTAAGGGGCTGAAACTTGTGAGAGTCTGTTCTCATTATTTTCAAGCTGTTTGTGAATTCTGAGCATTTACTTTCTTGAAAGGATATTTAATGTCTCACTCTACTTGGTTCCTCCATAATTTAACAATGTTTGCATCATTAAACCCTAAGACTGGGCATGGTACTTAAAAGTGGGGCTTAACTCCTAAATGGCCAGGCAGTGTAGGTATGTTTGAGGTGAAGAAGTGTTTGGTGTGGGAAAGAACTGCGTGTGTATCTCAGGAAAGATAGTGAAAGTACTAACCAGTCATGTTCATGTACCGTACAACAGTAGCAGCTGTGTTTACAATTTGAAAGTAATGTTTATATTGAATTAAAGAATAAGTATTTAAGTCTCCACCAAGCAATGAACAGGAAATGAGAATCCTGCCTCATCAGGAATGATATAATCTTATGTCATACTATTTAATCTCACTACTTACAATGTGTTTGTGCAGAATATTGATATTCTGCTATACCTACTTGTTCTTGAGACTTAGTACTGAGAAAAGCTTGGGGGCATTTCCTGACGTACTTTCTCCTGTGTGACACCGATCTGTCACTTCTTATTTTCCTGATAGCCTCTGGAGGGGCCTTTCTTGGCTTTCTTTATTCTTAGAAAACTGTGTGCATGTTTGCCACTGGAATCCTCTTACTAGACTGAATGAAATGGATTAGTCAAGATAGCTTGCTGATTAATGCATAGCTGCCTACTACTACCCGCAAAGAAGTACTCAGATTTGAGGAGAATGGTGTAATGAAAGATGAAGGGAAAAGTCAGTGCATACTGTATTTTTTTTTAAGTCTGCCTATATAGTGACAGTAGCGTAAATTTCCATTTTTATGGCACTGTTCATTCTTCAGTCTCCTCAGTGTTTTGTGTAGTGTGTAGAAGAACTACTATTAGTCACAAGTTACATGTGCATCAAAACCATAACGCATTGCAGACGTGAAATATTTGTGCTTATCCCTGTTCATTTGATATTAATGCTGATGCAACTGAATAAGAGATACTGAGGTGGAAGATCAAAAGAGGAACATGCTCACTTCTAGCTAACAGGCCTGAAGAAATAGGTAAAAAAAAAAAGCCAAAATTCAGGAGCTCTTCACAAAAATTGTGAACATATTAGCTTCTACAATTAGGTAATATTGCTGTAATAGTGAATCCACATAAATACAAGTATTAAATTTGTGAAAATCTTGTCTGATGATACACTTTTAAATCAGTTGTGAAATGTTGTCTCCTTTGCACCAGAAGGTAGCAGCATGAAGAACTAAGCTCTAGATAGCATTACTGGAAGAATATGAGAAGGTTGGCCAGTATCGTCAATATTGTTCACTGTTTGAAAAGGCACCGTGGGCTCCTTTATGACTATGCAGAACAAACAGCTTCTTGTTTTAAACTAAACCTCTCGATTCCTCTGTTTGAGGAGCAGGAAAGTCGTGTAACATTTGCTGTTGAACTTGATGGGAAGAATTGTTCCTGAATGTGGACAGCAGGGCAAAGCCAAGCTTTGTGAATATCTGTCTTATGGTAGAAATCGATGTGCACAACCAGACCAAGAATGACAGTTCTGTTCTGCAGTTTTAAACACTTACAGATGTGTTTTTAATCCAGATACATCTGATTGGTGTAAGGAAGTGAATTTTGTCTCTTGTGACCACGCACTGGTGCCGGTGCACTGACTGATACTCCAGGAAAAAAAGGGACTATGCCCTTTTGTCTTTTTGAGACCAATTCTTTTCCAGATCTGATACGCACAGTACACTTAAACCACGCTGAATTAGAGGTATGCTCGGAATCCCTAGGGTTTCTTTATTAGCTGAGAGGTAACTTGGCATTCACTTGTATTTGGCAGGGAGCTAACAAAATAAACAATGGAGAGACACAAGTTTTGCCTTTGCAGGCACTAACTTATGTTCTGCTGGAATGCTGCCATGGGCTTGAGTGGGAACAATGATTGGTCATGCGACGGGAGGAACACTACCAAGCAAGGAAATGCATTATTAATGGGATGGAGTTCGAGAAGTGGTAGATTAGATAAAAACACTGAGACACTTTCCTGGTGTGGGCTTTGTCTTTTCCTACTTCAAGAGCTATCACTGTGGATTCAGAAATTTTCTACAAGCCTGAACATTCTTATATGAAGTTCAGCATTTGAAAACATGCCAGGTACTCTGCTGTCCCAAGCAAACATGCAATTACTAATTCGTGGTTACAGAGTAAGAGTGGGAGTGAAGTGCATACGTACAGTCCTGGGAAGCAGTAATAATAATAAAGCAATTCCAGGTGAGAACTGGACAGTGATGATTTCTATTTTATTCTGCTCTTCAGTCACAACTGACCCCAGCAACTTTGTATGGAGTACGCTGCTGGACTGTACAACTTCTGTACTGCTGAGGAGCTTAGTTCAGTTGGGAGAAATCTTATTACCAGGTAGGGAAACGTGGTTTATTCTGTATCTGTAGATAAGGGAGGGGCTATAACAATAACATCTCTTACCAGAAATGTCCATGTCTGCAGTCAGGAAATAGACAAAATATTTGCAGATGGAGTTAAAACCAATTAATGACCTGCTATATAACTCAGGAAAAAAAAAAAAAAAAAAGGCTCAGTTATCTAAGTTTGCTGACGGCTGACAGTTTTAAAACAAAATGATGACTAAATAGTAATGCATAATGCAAAGAATGAGTGATACACCAAGATGAATAGGATTTAGTCGCTGTTTATCACAGTTAAGCCATAGCCTGAATACCGTAATGCTGATTACCTAAATTCATTGTGCAGACAGTATAATCTAGCAGTTAGCAATGTGCCTGTGAGAAGGAAGAAACTATTTCTGTTGTTTTAAACTGAACTGTAGTCACAGTGTTTGATGAAATTATGCTTTCTCTCATTAAACAGATAAAATATATTTATAATAAATCTTTTATCCGAAGCAGCCTGTTAGGCCTGCTTTAATTCTAACATTGAATGTCTAAATTATTTGGAAGAACTGTGAAATTCACCACCACCAATGTACTCCTTTTCTACCTCCAGTTTTTCAGTAATATTGTGGCAGATAATTTGCTCTGAAGTTAACATTTCTCAAACTGAAAATGCTTATTATTATGTGTGTTATTGCTTATTTTAATGCTTACGATAATGGTGATGATGATTCCTGTAAACTCTTAGCTCTTCAAGAGCTCTTCGGTTTGCTGGATGAACAAGCAGCACGTTCTGTGGTAAATGCTCTCCCAAAGCTTTCGTGCCTACTACCATCAGATGAATGAGAGTACTTAGTGCCTTTCAGCTGCCAGCCATGGAACAACTACTTTATCAGAGGTAGGGAGTATTATATGCCAGACATGGAAGATAAGGCACAGAAAGTTTAAAAGATTTCTTCACCCTCAACTTGTGAATGTTTTTGCTTAATCAAGATGCTTTAGAAGACACGCTCTTAATTGTCTGAAAATATTGAGAAGGCATGTTTACTTATGGGAAATACTTCTGGGTTTTCAGCCAGGCAAGAAGAGCAGATCCTAACGAATGAGGTCTACAGTGCTCATTTCGCTTCTTACAGTAACGTATGCTGAAGTCAGTCAGTATTTTATATATACATGCAGGTGGGTTACAGGGACTCGTTTTAACTTTTTGATCAGTGTTGATACAACTAGACTATAGGAACTGTAAGTGTCAGATGCAAAGGATGGATAGTAATCAATCTTCAAAAATAATCCTGGGTGAAAGAACTGGAATAATTGGCCATTGCACACCTGTTGAAACCTTTTGCTCTCAGTGGTACAAAATTTCACCTCCTGTTCATAGGTGGTGTACTTTCCCTTCCATCTGCCTCAACCAGTTCCCTCTGAGTCATTGCACATTCCTCTTCACACTCTTAGTGAGAAATTAGAATGGGAAAGCATAAAGTGCAGCAGTAAATCAGCTTTCTATCTGGCAGCTCTACTCACCAGCAGCTGGTTGTGTACAAGTAGCACTCTTTGTTCACTGGTTGCTTTTAGGGAGTATTTGTTGTATGTAAGAAATAGAATCACATGAAAAAGCAGTGAATTTTTTAAGAAATCATTTTTATGAAAGCCATAGCCATGACTTATTTGCACTGTTTAAAAATGGTCTGTGAGGAGACAGAGACACAAAAAGCTGTAGTGGATATGACATGGCTGTGATAATGAGCATGATTTGATATGCTCAATATGGACTTGCCTTGGAGTAAATCACCATAGAAATCCAGCTTGTGTTCAGTACTAAAGGATAGTCCTGAATATCTTGTTTTGTTTTGCAGCAAGCCCATAGGGTAACATTTTCAAGAGGTCAAAGGAGACAGATTGCAGAACTGAGGCTGTACTGCTGAAATTGCTCCAGGATTGTCAATTTTAAAGAACTGTAACCATAACTTATTCTCTCTTGCTGTTGTCACTAGAAAGTGGAAAAGAAAAAATGAATTGTTTTTTCTGTTGTCACAACAGTATAGGAAGCATTAACGTCTGGAAAGCAGAAGGCAGATTTAACCTTAAATGCTCCTATTCACTGATGTAAGAAAACAGCAAGAAATCGGCTGTACCTTATTCAGCATCAGCAATCTCAGATGCTTCTAATGAGAAAGGAGGGGAAATACTCTAAGAATAAATGCACGTCAATTCTGGCAGTAAACAAAATAACTGCAGATCAAAGACTCACAGCTATAAGAACACTTCAGGTAACCTATTTATAAATAACCTGAGGCAATCACCAAAATGATGTTGCTGAATAAATAAATAAATAAATAAATAAATCCCCTCCCCCCCCCAGCTATTAGGAAAACAAGAAAAGAAATATTTCAAGCACACTCCTTTACAGATGCTGCCACCCCTAGTATCCGTGCATCTTTTTTCTTCATTATGGATTATCCATTTGTTTCTGTGTATCCCACTGGTGTTATAGATAATGCTGGTCTCAGTGAGAGAAGTGCTACCAATTTACTGCTTCATGCTTCCCTGATACATTCTTTTTCTATCTTTGTTCATGTTTTGAACATCTGAGCTGTGATCCATCTGTTACAGAGATGTTTATTCTTAGTCCAAGACGGAATTTCAAATTTCTGTTTCTTGGTTACCATTCTCCCTCATCCAAGTACTATACATTTGGGCATATGATACTAAGACAACCTGCAATTTTAAGTAGAGCAACTTGAAAAAGAAGGAACAGTTCTGTGAGTCCTTTGAAGTATGCCTCTGAACATGGCTCTACTGTAAGTCACAACTTACTGACATTTATTTCAGTGGATATGCTCCTGCAGTAGGTCATCCTTGATCTATCATCTGTGTGTTCTGTACACCAAATAAACATTATTCATTGTAAATGTACAATATATGGAAGACTGATCATCTGGCTTGCTCTAGTAGAATGGTATCTTAGGGCTGTCTAAGTCAATGCCCAAGCTGGTTACAGAAGTAGGGCTTTTTTCCCCAGTTCTCTGGTTTGCTATGTGTTTCTTAAACTCACGTGTTCGTATGAATCATTGCAGCTGGTTGTGGTTTGGTCCTTCCTGCATCTTACTGCTCTAATCCTAGCAAGGATGAGAAGTCACACTGTACCCTTAGGCCGGACTCTCTCTGATTTTCATCCTACTCAAAGGAAAGTCAGAAGGTGGTGCTCTTATGCATTTACAAGGCATGAATATTTACAGTAGGTCCTCTAAGCATGCTGTATTACTTCCTGGGTGCAGGCTTCTCCCTTCTGATTCCTCATCGTTTCATCCATAAGATAGCAAAACCATTCCTGCTCTGCTCTGTGCATCTAATCTCATCTCCAGAAAGCCTCACAATAATGAAAATGTACATATGCCTGTCTATGTTCTGTGGCATGAGTGTCCACCGATGCATTATTCCATGCAGTGGGTTTGCCTGGCACAATGCAGTTCCTCTACACACACGTGGCACCGCTGAGCCAAATTACTACAGAGGAGCAAAGCACGAGTCTGACATGTGGATAGCAAGCTATGTCTGCAGGCACTGATACAGCCTGTACAAAGGGACAGGTCACATAGTTGCAACGTATAATGAGAAAGAAGGCATGGGGGGAATGTCTAATGTATGCTGAGTGGATCTGTAATAGAAAATCAATCTTTTGAAATCACACTGAGAATGCTGACACAAGAGGTTAGAAAGACCCTTGGCTTATTATTTCCGAAGTCTGAAGTAACTGCATCATATAGTATAAGGACTATATACATTCTTCTACGCTGAGCTGCTTCCAGTTTTTTTATTCCTTTGTTGCTTCAGATTATAGTTCTTATATCCTAATGGCTGATTCCAAGACATTTCCTTTTCAACAGCCTTTTAAAAATTCCCTCGAGTCTGAGGTCAGCCAGAGTTGTATAGTCTGCTAACTCCCAGAAACCTTTGAAGCTTTCTTCTTTCCCTCTGGGATTTGGCTTTACATTTTATTTCAGGCTTTCACCAGTGATACAGCTCCCTGTATGATGCTAATCCAGAAACAACCTTACATTTTGCCCCCTCCTTTTCCTCTAGCTATTCCATTTGAGCAGATAGTGATCAGTAAAGGTTTAGGGTCTTGCTTGTGCAGTTAGCCTCCATCAGAAGTCCTGTCTTGACAGCCACACTCCACTGGATAACTGGGGGTGATACTCACTGACAGCGTAACACCACTGGGGATTGGATTAGCCAGGCATGCAGAAAAATGAAAGTGCTTGTCTAGCCTAATAAAAATGCCACTTGGAGATAGAACTAGGGCTCAGCTCACCAATCCCAATATACTCTTCCCTTCAAAATCTTTCCGTGCGTAGGTATTTGTTGTATAATCTGTTTTCATGTTACTCTTAAAAGTAAGAAAACACAAGTGTATGGGAACTGTTGAATCAGGTCCTGAACCACTGATGGATCACCTGAGGTGAGCACTGAGTCAGCTGCAGGAGCACAGGTGAAGGCAATGCACCTGTGTGATTGGAAAGGGTGCAGTCTGGCTCCAGCTCTCCCAGACCCCATTTAAGGGCTGACCAGCACTGGGGAAGGATCTCTTGTCAGGGATCCCTCTCCTGTGGAGTCCTGGGTGAGCCTCAACCATCAGTGACAGGTGAGTTGTGTTTTTTTTTTTTTTTTTGTTTGTTTGTTTTTTTACACTAGTGGCTCGTATGCTATCTGGATAAGCCATACAAAATACACCATCCACTTCCATTATTTTCTGTGGGTACTATTTTTTTGGGTTATTCGCCCTGCAGCAAGGGTAGAAGAGCTTTGTTAGGATCAGCATATCTAATCTTCCTCACTCAGGATGTGGTGCATTCTGCGTTTGTTGCAGGTGGAGGCTTTGGAGAACACCTTCTAAATAGGGCTGTGGTCCCAACTGTAACTATGAAAAGGTAAGAGGTATCTCTGGGCTGGTCTGCTCTATGAGGGGTGACTTGAGCATTTTTTGAATTGCAAGGAATGAGAGTAAGGATTTACAGCCAGGCAGAAGTACTGAACCTGCTGCTTATTGATTAGAACTAGTTTCTGTCTGAAAGTTTGGGACTCTTCTGTAGCTATTTATGAGGCTTTCATCTGTGCAGATTTTTTAAGTTTTCTTCATGTAAGAGAAAAACAAAGTCATAGGTGCACAGGACTTGAGAAATTCAATTTAAGAGTTGATGAATCAGTTTAAGGTCAGTGTCAAGTGAGTTTGATCCAAGACAGTAAAATTACATGGACCAATCTAATTTATTCTTCAGCTCACTTTACAATAAACAGATAGTGTCATTAGGGTGCTGGAATTTTGTTATCCCTCTCCAAGAGCTGCCAACTCCTTCCCTGAAGACCCACCTAAATCCCTCTCTGAACACCTCCTCCAATCCTGTCAGAGGCAATTGGCTTGCCAACAGACAAGAGGAAGCCCAGTGTCCCACTTTGGTATCATTATGCTTTCTCTTCAGGGAACCAGGATGACTAAATCCTTCCATGAGATACTGAACTTGGAAAGTTATTTTATTTTTAACTACTAGTGTAGATAATTTGGGTAGCTTTCTCCATGTGTTCTTACGCAGTGTTGATTTTTGTGGTGCATGCACTTACATTTACATAAACAGTACATTTCTGATGCTGCAAGGTGGAGGATAACTGTCATCAAGAGAACTGAAGTCTGCTGATGATCAGGTAAGTGACTGGTGAAATGTTAAGGGTTGTTTCCTTCAGAGGATAACAATAAATAATAAAGAAAGAAACCCAAACTTTCCCAATATCTCCTAGGGCGTGCTTATAATCTATTTAAAATGCATTTGTGAGAATAAGTTGACAGAAACACTTCAACTCGTGGCCTCGAGTATTCTGAGAAAACTTAGCAGAGAAGTCCTTTCTTCTGCAGGTGAGCTGTTAATGAAACTGATAGACTTCCTTTTTATCTTGATCTTAAACTTAGTGGCCATTCCTTCTAAGTTTGTTATTTCTGAAGGAAGATTGTTTGTGTGACCTGCTGTAGGGAACCTGCTTTTGCAGGAGGTTGGGCTTGATGATCTCCAGAGCTCCCTTCCAACCCCTGCAGTTCTGTGATTGTGAAGTACTGATACAGCTGTCCAGTCACAAGAGGAGTAGCCTCTACTAGGGCAGTGTAATCTTGAGATCATGGTTCATGCCACAGTGAAGTGTCTGATAAACAACTGGATGTTGGGACTGGCTATAGCAGCATTATGCTCAAGGGCAGATTCTTTCTTTCTAACTTATTCCAGCCCCAAGCAGAAATAAGTAGCAAAATGTCTTTTGTGCTGTGATCTTGTGGTAAACTGGAGTTGTAAAAGAAGTATTCTGCAGAGGATGTTTTCCCCAGGCTCTGAGTGCTCGGGTGCCACTTGAGAAATGTCAGATCAGCTAGGTGGTGGTGGAGGTGCTGAGCTGAGTGCAGGAAGCTCCCTGGCTTCCTCACAAAGCAGTGGTATAGTTAACCAGCATAAAAGGCTGAGAATGGTGAGTTTAAACAAGGTGGTGTATCCAGAACAATTACTTTCCTCTATTCCATCTCTCCTTGCTGAAGGGAAGGAAACCTTGTCTATCAGAGCCATTTATCACAGTCAATATATATATTCCTTCTCTCTACACAGTTACAGCATTCTGCATGAACAGTCTCCATCCAGTAAATATTTCCTCACAACCTCAGCTGGATGCTTGGTATTGGGCCGATCTCCATTCCTAACTAATAGCTTGCATGTTTCAGGCTAGGCTAAGAATGGGGATGTGAACCAGCTGCATGCATACATGCATGGGAAGAGGAGCAAGCACTATGTGGGGGGGGCTTGGGAAGCCTCTATGGCACCACAAAGGACATATGAGAGCTCTGGGAGTCTTCTATGGAACCTTACAGCACAGTGAGCGGCTCTAGGTGTGTTCCAGGGCACACTGGGTAGGAGCAAGGAGAACCTGGGGGATGCCTATCAGCTCTGAGAGTACAGTGTGAGATCCTGAGAGTGTTTTAGGACACAATGGGATGCCTTTAGGGTACTCTATAGCAAACTGAGATACTCTGGGTATGTTCCAGTATGCATATACTATATGGAGGGCACTCTGAGTTGCTCTCACTTGAGGAGCAGGCTGGGCTGAAGCCTTTGGTGGCAGTAACTGCAGGCACTGCTGTGCTCTCCTTGTGACTCAGACCCATTTGTCTCTTTGCTTCTCACATCCCAGCCAGGCTCTCCTAGCAACTGCGTACCAACTGCTAGGTGGCACAGAGTGCTTTCTGTCTTCACAACACTCATCCACATCTCCTTTCATTCAGAACTCGTCTCAGGGCCTCTGCAGACCCCAGGTGTCAAATCCTGGAGAACTGCACACTCAGCAAGAGGAGAGCACCTTCCTGTCTTCTCTAAGTGCTCCAGCAAGTGCAACAGCTGCCCAGCTTCAGGCCCTCAGGATTGGAGTGGTGTGATTTATCAGACTGTAAGGTCTTGCTGGGCCCCCCCCCCATCCACTGTCTAGGGTCCAAAGTGAAGCAGCCCAGTGCCAATATGGGATGAAGGTCTACCAGAGCTCCCTGTCATTACTTGAGATATCTTTCCTTCTCAGTGGGGGTGGCTTGAATGCAGAGAACAATTCAGATATGTAGCTGAGGGCCAGCAGAGACAGGAGCTTGGGGTGGAAGATGTGTGGTGGTGTGCAGGGTTGGGCTTGATTCTTCAGGGTGCAAGATGTGTACATGTGCGTATACATGCATGAGGAAGTTCTGGAAGGTGGTGTTTTGTCTAACTGGTTATCTTGAGAATTGTGGAGAATTGCCCAGGCTGTTGAGACTGCAGTGCTTCTGGAACTCAAGGTGGGCTGGCTGTGTGCTGCCACAGATTGGGCCACACCATTGTATGCCAGCTTCACCTGCTTGCTCTGCTTCGTGAGCTGTGGGTGTTATGAGAGGACTCTGAGAAGTAGTAACTGTCTTAGGTAAATGTCAGGATATGGGAGCGTGTACCTGTCACAATAGTTTTTTCTCGTGTGAACTCAGGAAGAATTTTTAGGTTGCAGGCACAGATCTGGGCTCTGTCCAGTTAGACAACTGGTAAACAGAAAAACTGAATAGAAATAGAAACAGAAGAGAACATTTTTGTTCCATAAAACTTATTCAGACAGAATCCAAGGTCTATGTTCAAAAGCATTATTGTGGATCCTTTATCTGGGATGCCTTTTTCCAGTGAGGGTCTTTCTCAAAGGAACTTCCTCCATCAAACCAGTGATTTTGTGCATTTTTTCCTCTCGCTGTTTAGTTGCTCACACAGTGGATAAACAGTTTCAAAGAGCTTTCAAAATCTGAAAGATATGGATGTTATATAAACGAATCTTGTGAAGTGAGGTACTTTCCTTCTAAAGGAATTTCTTTTTCATTAGCGAGTCCCTCATTACAGGATTAAAAGCTAAGCTCCTTCCTCCCTCTTTACCTCCCCAAGTTAGCTTTTCATAAGACCTTTTATGTGTTTTTCCAAGTGTCATGGGTCTCACCTCTGCTGGCAGAAACTTAGATGTTTGTAACACTAATTACTTTGAACTAATCAACTACATGAGGATAGAAAATCTCTGCTAGGAAAGTGTAGGATCCCTCCTTTTTTTACTGTTGTTTTTACTATGATTACGAAGTGCAGCTGAAAATAATCAGGGATGTATCGCTGGAGAATTTCACTGGCTTTGAGTACAGGAGAGTCTAGACTTGCAGAACAACCCTCCTCTGACCCCCTGAGATCTTGCTTACAAATTCTTGTACTAGTATTCTGAGAAGGGACTTAACTTTCTAATGGAACCTCAGGAATGTTGAATTCCCATTTCTGGTAAGAAACTGCTCCTAATGAATGCCGTATCCTCTGGAGGTGTTCTTCTTATGACAGGATTTTCTGATATGAGGCTGTTGGGAGGAAGAAAGTTGCAGATTCACACTGAGTGTGAGAGCTCAAAGTTGGCATGAAGGCACTCATCCCTTTTGCATTCTTTTGTGTTCATATGTGACTGTAGAATGACATTGCTTCATAATACACTCTTCTTTGGCACAGAAGGAAGGAGATAATAATCACATCATAATGCAGAAGCATCTGCTGGAAGGTTAATGAGAAAATTAATGGCCATGCTCTTTCTACTTCATTATCTCTCCATTCCATAGAAGATATCACTGCAATCCTAGTGATTTACTGTGGAGCAGCAGGGAGTCAAAAGTAGGATCAAATTATCTACACTGAAAGCTGGATCTCAGGGTCTAGTCATGCCTCTAGCAACTGCATGGAGGGAAAAGCTTTTTATTTATTGATCTCTGAACGTGCATGGCCACAGTTATGGTCATGCTTTCTCTCCCCAAGGACCTCTGTAGGGACTTCTGTGCCCATCATGATGGGGTGGAAAGGCAGAACAATGGGTGAAGGGCTGTGAGCTTGATGGTAAGCCTCTTCTAGGTCCTTTTCTGTCTCTGTGGAGTTAATACAGATGATGCCAACGTTACAGGCAAGTTGGTATGCAATAATAATTAACATAATACTTTTCTAAACCTCCTACTTCCCTTTTTCCAGTCCCCACTTAAACTATAAATGAGCAAAAGAAACAAAGAAAAAGAAAAAAATAATGAAGCAAAGAATACTACCAAGAATATGATCCAGGAGCTTGAATAGCTGTTTTCATCAGATTGAGTAGATACCTGTCAGGTGTATAGAAGCTGAAGCATATGATGCTTAGCAGCCTGGGGAATATAAATAATATAGAAATTGTTGGTCAATGCTGAGTATTTAAAATACAAGGTCTTAGACTCAGCAATTATAAAATATGGACAAGGAAGAAGTTTGTGCCTCAAATAGAAGGATAGAGCTCCTTGTATGAAAATGTCTGAATTCCTGTAAGAAGATTGTTTTTCTTGTAGTCTGTACCTGACAAAATGCCAGACAATGTTTAATACTCTTAGAATTTTCTCATTGAATAGGATAATTTTACCAGATTTCATTATTCCTTCATTTTGGATTCTAGAACAAGTGGAAAGCAGAATAACAATTAGCCCAGACTTTCTAAATGTAGGCTAATTTACATTTTTATTAGTATGTCTGGTTTTCTAGACAAGGATAAACAATGGTAATACAAATGAATGTTGATTGAAAAGCAACAGATTCAGTATTCCTGGGTACCATGAGAATATATAAATAAAACTAAAAACTCTGGTGTGGGTTCAAAAGCTAGAAAGTGAGTGAACAGCTGATGAAGACAATGAGTTGTAGTGAATGTAACTGGAAAGCTCATGAAATCGGGTCTCTCTCTGTGTGTATGTTCAGTGCTAATGAACTTGGGGGAAAAAAGTGAAAATGTGATTATTTAAGAGACGTAATTTGGGGGCTGTGTCAGGCTGATGAACAGAAAGAATTGAATGACTTGAAAAACTACTCTAACAGAAACAGTCCTATCACTGTAGGTCTTTCTGGAAGAGTTAGAGAGATGCTAATACCATACTGTGTACGGTTCTGACAGTGGGAAGTGAGCAAGGTATTTGAGCTTCTGATTATTGTACTTGCACTATCTGGATGGGAGAACTTAACCTGGGAGAAGAGGCAGAGAGAACCTGTTTTTTCTAAGTCTATTTGGAAAGAAACAAAGGTATTTGAAAATACCATCTCTGTTACACGGGTAAGCACTTGGTGTCATAGTGGGAAGAGTAACCAACTAGCTGAAGGAGATAATGCTTAGATAAGAACAGGAGCTTATTGGCCCAAGAAATCCTTCACTTGGAAGGTGAGGCAGCTTTGGCTTTGAGCAGTGATGAGCTGGTACACTGGGAGCTGGAGTAATGGGAAAAACCTGAACTTGTGGTAAGATAGAGCTTGTGAATACATAAGTGATCGTGTGGCAGAATTGCCTGCTGTAGGAGGTTTATTTGGATGATCAGGATATCCTGTCAACAGTATATTCCTCAGGCCCTAAAAAGAATGTGTATTGCATATGTGATTATAAATAGGTAGGAGTAGGGCTAATTTACAAACATAAGTGGCTGATAAGGAATTGACACACTGCTGTAGCTACTTGTCAGGAAGTTGCTAAAGGAAAAGCTGTGATCTTTGAGTCCAATAAAATACATTTGTAAAAGACATTTATTTGTAAATAGGATTGGTAGGGAGAATAACATTAGTCTGGAAAATTCTAAGAGAGCTGATTCACCTCTTCCATCAAAGGCAATGGAAGAAATTGAGAGATGGAAGAGCTTTTTAGGTGGAAGGCCTACTTTCCTACTATTTATTTTTACATTTATTGCCCTAGGGCCCAGTTTATGTGACAATACTCCAGGCATAGCAGTAAGGCTAGCAGTTACTTTGGTACTTGAATATGAAATTGTGCTATCAGAAACTTATTGATGTGCATGCTTATTGTCTCTTTAACAGCACAATATTCTGAGGCATTAAACTTACTTATTTATTGTCCATGATTTCAAGTTACAGCATACAAAACCTTTCCCTTCTTATCAGGGGGAAAAAAGAAAAGATGCTTGGTCTTAATGGAGAGCGTTTAAGAAAACAAAACAAAGCAACAACAACAAAAAAATACAACTGATGGGAAAAAAAAAAAACCCAAAGAGTGAACTGCAGTATGGATTCTATTTGTTTTTTTTATTATAACGATAAAAGTACAGTTCACTATTTCCTGGAACTGATCGAAGTAGTTGGGTGAGCAGAGTATGATAGGGAATGATTTCCTTTTGTGATGTAAGTATTTAATTGCTGGAATTGGTTTTGAAGAGAAGATGAGGGTATGATCAAAATGATAGATTGCAGAGGTCAAAAAGGTGGTAACTGCATATTACTGGTGTGTAAATAATAGGCTCAGAGGTGTCATTATAGGGATAGTAAGAAGTAAATGGAGTAGGAGACTAAGAAGAGACTATTGGAGGTGAATTACAGAAAGGTGATGAAGAGATGCTGGGAAAGACTACTTAGGTATTTTGAAAGAGACTGCTGGCAATCAGAAGCAGGAAAATTGTATTTGGTGGGGCAATAAAGACCTCAGCTAATCAGAGCCTGAAGCAGCCGATAAGAATCTTTGAAAACTTTGAAATTAGCTGTTAACGAGTCATTATCACCCAGAAGAGATGTCAAAATGGCCAAATAATGTATATGTATGAGCATTTTTATACAGAACTTCTATCATTGGTTTAGAATCTTGAAAATACATAATCCAGCCCACAAATTTGGGTAAACTCTGTGCCTTTGGGATCAAATAATACAGCAAATGAGTCTTCATTCTTAAAAGAAGAAAGACATAGTCACTTTAACTGCAACTATTTGTACAATCTGAATTTAATATCTCTAGAGTGACTCAGGACAAGTGGTTCAAAATCATTGTGACAGAACAGGAACTATTCTGGCTTTTTATGAGATTTAAGCCCAGATCCTACCAGAATAACTGCACTGAAATCACATTCTGGATTCAGAGTAGTGAGTAATATGGCCTACTGACTTCTTTGCCAGTGTATTTTTTATTTTTGCTTGGCGTGAATAGAGTTAACTAATATCAATAGATAGACTGCACATATTGGTTTAAAATATGCTTTGTGGTCTACTTTGTCTTTCAGCCCAAGTGCTGACAAGGTTTTAGGCCCCACCTGCAGTACTGTGGGGCTTGGGGCCCCCAGCACAAAAAGGACACAGAGCTGCTGGAGCAAGTCCACAGGAGGGCAGAAAGATGCTCAGAGGGCTGGAACACCTCTCCTATGAAGAAAGGCTGAGGGAGCTGGGCTTTTTCTTCTCAGAGTGGAAATAAAGGTTCAGAGGAGACCTCACTGTGGCCTTTCTGTGCCTGAAGGGAGCTTATAAGCTGGAGGGGGAGTGACTTTTTACAAGGTCAGGTAGCAACAGAATAAGGGGGATGGCTTTGAACTGACAGAAGGCAGATTTAGGTTAGATGTTAGGCAGAAATTCTTCGCTCAGAGGGTGGTGAGGCCCTGGCACTGCTGCCCAGAGAGCTGTGGGTGCCCCATCCCTGGAGGTGCCCAAGACCAGGTTGGCTGGGGACCTGGGCAGCCTGAGCTGGTGGAGGGCAGCCAGCCCACATCAGGGGATTGAGACTGGGTGGTCTTCATGCTCCCCTCCAACCCAAGCCATTCTATGATTCTGCATTTGATTTGGGCATGCCAGAGCTATGTGCACATGCTATCAACAGAGACATCAAATTTCCCCCCCCAAAAAATACTGCACAGGTTCATAAGTGGTGCAATAATCCCCAATCATGTTATGCAGCATTTATTAGTTCTAACATAAAATTGCTGAATGAGCAGGTATGCTATAAGGAAACAAAAGACACTGAGACTAAACAGGTATGAAGAATTTACTTTTCCTTCTTGAGTTTGTTAGTAGATATTTATGTTCATACGATATGTATGAAATAACCATAGAAAAAAACACTTTTATCTGAATGAGACCATCAACTGTACAGTAACTGGAAGTTAAGTTTTAGACTGATCTATGTAAGTCAGTCTGTGAAGCTGAGGTACCACAAGTATACTCTCTTTGGTTTATACCTGTTATCTTACAGTCAATGGTCAGTTGTGAAGAGATTAATAAAGCCTGTCAGTGTGGGTTCATTGAGTTTTGACTTATGTCAAAATTGTTTGAGATTTACCATCTTTTTTTTAATGTTTTCATATTAAAAAAGAAAATTGTTAAATGGATATCTGTATAAAACTTAAGTGTCCTTATGTCTTTAAAATATGCTTTCAGTCATACTGACTTGTGACTTTCTGTTCAGAAATCATTTTTCCAACTATCTGATAAAAAAGAAAAAGTTGGGTTTTGCTTGGCAAATTCCCCAATTGATGGTACCGATGCTGTTTTTTTTAAAAACTGTGGAAGAAGATGTTCCAAATATCAGTAAATGTACAAGAACATGGTATTTAGATCAACAGAGTTTTGAGGGAGGGATAAGCAATTCAGACACTGAGGATGAATAGGTAGAGGGCTGGGCTCTGATCCTCCACGTGTGATGGTGATGTGCTCCAGAAGTGAGAGCATGAGGATCAGTCACTGGTTACTAGCTGGGTGGTTTCAGTATGTCACTCTTGTTTTCTGCATGGCTGCTTTGTGTTTACAGATCTTGATATAGCTGAACTATTTTATTTCCTCCTTGGGATTTAAATATAAAGGGCTTTCACTTAAAAACAATAGGTAATTTGAGTGAGAACAGCCACTTTATAATGATCACCTTAAAATGATCATTCTATTTAGGGCCTCTTTTCTGAATGTACGTTTTAATAAAACATTTTGGAAGTTTCTGGCATGCAAAAAGAATAGCAGACTATCAGTCTGAAGAACTGTCAGTTTGAGTTAATTTTGGTCTATTTGGTTTCCCTTCAAAAAGGACATCTCGTAGGTCTGAGTCTGAGCTTTCACTGTGGCATTTTGCATAGCTTTTTCCTTGGCCCTAAATGAAGTTATTACAGTTTTTCTTCTCTATGAATATTAGTCTATGTAAGTGTTTTGTTCTTAAATGGTATGGGTAACAAAAGGAGTTTATAAAAATGGTTTAAAATAGGAAATAGGTTATGTATATGCAAATTACAGCTGCGTGGAAGCCCCTGGAAGATTTGTGACTTCTTCACATGGAGTAAGGGAAGAGACAGCAAAGCAGAGCAGGAAAAATAGGAAATGGAAGAGTTTGGAACCCAATCAAGGCACAAGATTTATTTGCTTAGAGAACTGGTATCAGATGTATAGTGGGCTTAGCAGTAGTGGTAGGAGAACTTTCTGTGAATTGCTTCTACTGAACAAGTGCAGAAATCAGCAGTGGTCTGTAAGAAGCGAGAGCCCTCACAAAGTTCTTCTCCAGTATTGGGTAATGATATCTGACTGGATTGCGCTTTGTATCCCTTCAGTTTGTTCTTTCTATCTGCTTACAGAGTTATAAGCTGATTTTTTTATTTTCAGAATAGACTTTATGGTTTAAAAGTGTGCATGTGGTAGTTGTGAGATCCTAAGAACCTTCAGAGGACATCTGATTGCAGGCCTCTTTAGCTGAGTGCCCTACTATTCCAGGCTGTGCTGGTAAGTGCCCCACTGCACTTTTTGCAGCACTAATGCAGTGCTAGTGAAGGACTGTCTCGCTAATTCTCTTCTTCTTCTCAGCCATCTCTAAAGAAAACTAATGAAAGCAAGTCTAGACTGATTTCTTTATGCTCTCTCTCAGTACTGCTGGTGTTTTGTCAGCATCGCATCTAGGGCTTTATTCTCTGCACATAGGGCATTTGTTAGTCTGTCTTCCATAAAATTAGATGTATGTGAGGAGGAAACAGTCACCTAAAAGAACACATGGCCAGAAAAACAGGAATGGTAAATTGCAGCTTTATGTGCCTGGTAGCACCTTGCTAGCAACAAGTCAATTCAAATTTCTGATGCAATGTTTTTCATCTCTTCCTTTTGTAAAAAGAATTTGCTGGAGAGCAACTGCATTTCTATGTTTCTTTACTCCATCCATATTTATTCAAAGGAGGCAAGGAATTGATGAGCCAACGCCCTCGCTGAACATGCTGGAATCAAATGAGATTGCTGCTGTCACCAAATGGTGTTACAAGAGAACAGTGTGGTTTGCATGTGATAGCACACCTGAAGACCATTGTCTTATGGGTGAACTGCGTTGTCTTCAAGTAAAAGAAATAAATGTCACGTGAATTACTATTTTAATCGTAGAATGGCTTAGGTTGTAGGGGCCTAAAAGATCTTCCAGTCCCAACCCCCTGCCATGGGCTGGCTGCACCCTACCAGCTCAGGCTGCCCAGAGCCCCATCCAACCTGGCCTTGGGCACCTCCAGGGATGGGGCACCCACAGCTCTCTGGGCAGCAGTGCCAGGGCCTCATCATTCTCTAAGTGAAGAATTTCTGCCTAACATCTAACCTGAATCTCTTTCAGTTTAAAGCCATCCTTCTTTGTCCTATCACTATCAGACTGGATAAAAAGTTGAGCTGGAGAGCCTGGTTGTAAGCTCCCTCCCCAGGTACTTGAAGGTCTCCCCAGCACCTTCACTTCTTCAAACTGAAGAAACCCATCTCCCTCAGCCATTCTTCAAATGAGAGGTGCTTCAGACCTCTGATTGTCTTTGTGGCTCTCTGCTGAACCTGCTCCAACAGCTCTGCATCCTTCTTGTGCTGGGGGCCCCAGGCCTGTACTCAGTACTACAGGTGGGGCCTCACAAGGGCAGAGAAGAGGGAGACATCCCCTCCTTCTCCCTGCTCTGTGGAGCAGCCCAGGGTATCATTGACCTTCCAGGCTGTAAGTGCACACTGCTGGCTCACGTTCAGCTTTTCATCCACTAGAAATTCCAAGTCCTTCTCTGCAGGGCTGCTCTCAAGGAACTCTTCTCCCAGTCTGTGCATGTATCTAGGTTGCCCCAGTCCAGGTGGTAATACCTTGCACTTGGCCTTGTTGAAATTCATTAGGCTCACATGGGCCTGCTTCTCAAGCCAGCCCCCCTCTTTCTGAATGGCATCCCTTCCTTCTGTGGTGTCCACTGCACCACTCAGCTTGGTGTCATCAGCAAGCCTGCTGAGGGTATGCTCAATCCCACTGTTTGTGTAGAATTGCCCTGGTCTCAAGACCACACAGCCTGTGGTCTGACTGCAGGCATCCAGCCAATTCTTTATCTATGGAACAGTCCAGACTTCAGATCCATATCTCTCCAACTTAGAGATAAGGATGTGGTGTGGGACCATGTTAAAGGCCTTGTACAAGTCCAGGTATATGACATCAATTGCTCTCCCTTTTTCCATCAGTGCTGTCCTGCCAGCATAGAAGGACACCAGATTGGCCAGGTATGATCTGCCCTTGATGAAGCAAGACATTTTTATGTTTTAATGCCAGAAAGCTTTAAACAGTCTAATATATTTTCTCAACTAGCAGAGCCTGATACCCTTGAAATAAGAATAATGCTGCTGTGATACTCTGAGGCATTTTGTGGGCTAACAGGAAGCTTACATCTTTCAAGTCCAGAGAGAGTGGCTCCCGAGATGGTAATTTCAGAGCAGTCTGAGAAATGAAGGGAATAGGACAGAGATTATACAGTGCTCAAAGTCTACAAAAAAACAAACACACAAAACCCGACAATTACAATAATGAGAAGACAAAAAGGGAGACGTTTCCCTTAGCAGAGGGACAGTTTTGTGTCTGCCCTGCTCAGGGCTCTTTTTTTTCTCCTCAGAAATAGAAGATTCATTCTGCAAGAGACAACAAAGCCAAAAATAAAGGTGTTGCTGTCTGCCTAGGCAGATTTTGGGGCTCCAAAGTTCTCTGGTGGCAAAGGAAAGAGAATGGTATTTGAAGATTAATGGTTTGGGTTTATTTTTCACTGCAGTGAGAACTAGCGACCTGCAGGTGTCTTTCCTCCATGTTGTGGGGAGAATGAGAATGGAAGTTGCTGGCTTTTTTACTCTGCTGGATGGGGAAAAGAACATAGCAAAAGAATGTTATCACGTGCAATAATCCTTCAGTGACTCAATTGAGCCCCAGATGGGAGATTTGATTTTTGGGGAGGTTCTATCCAAATAGAATCTTCAGATATCCTCCTATATAGGAGTAAGAAAAAAAACAGAAGCAAAAGCTAACTCACAGAGTTAGTTCTTAATACAATAGTGTCACTTGATGTTAGGGGATTAAATGGGTGTCGTTATAACCTACCTACTGCATGTTGTTTTGTGTAGATGGCTTCACACTGAATCCTTAGATATAGAACCACAGAATCATCGAATCACCGATGTTGGAAAAGCCCTAGGAGATCGCCCAGTTCAACTGCTCACCTATCACCAATAGGTCTCACTAAACCATGTTCCTCAACACGTTAGTTGTGTATTTATGAAACAATGGTTTAAGATTTATTCTGTACTGCTGAGTTTGTGCAGTAGAAAATAAAAAGCCAAATGTAGAACCATGGCAGCTTTTGCTAAAGATTTTTGAGAAAGGAGAAAGAGAATTAGGGAACTGCTGTTAGTTTTCTCATTCGACCTGTAGCAAAATATACAGATATTTTGGAGATGACTGATGAGATTTAGAGTGACTTTGAGGTGTCACGGCTATATCTTACCTGTACCTAAATGTATCCTGATCACAGATAACAGGACTGTGTCCTGTACCTGTGTCAGAAGCCTTTCAGGCTCTTCTAGAAAGGATCTTGGCTCTCTTTTCTGTCTGATGTTGGCCATGTGTCAAGGCAGATGGAAATGCCCTGTAACAGAATGCTGTGATCATCCATCTGTGTCCAGGGAAGGAGAATTCTCTGAAGTGCAAGCCCTTCCCCTTGGCAGTACAAAGTCATTGGTCCTAATATGACCCTGGCCATTGTTCCATGGCCTTCAGTGACTTTATCCTTGTTGGAGCCCTTACATTGTCTTCCCCAGAGACAGCAGACTGTACTGAATGTGCAGTACTGGAGCCCAAAAGGGGGACTTGTGGAAAGCTTCTGCACCAGTACAGATAAAGAATAGTGTGAGAAATAACCTGTTCTGTAGTATCAGCTATGCTGCACAGTATTTCTATTAAGTTCCAAGTGGGTTCTCTAAGCACTGACTCCCACTAGGAAAATGAAGATACTCGGTTATATTATGAACAAAATATATATCACAATAATCAGCTGAATTAAAGCATTTATGCAGTTAATGGTTGGATACTGGTTCACACTCCATCTATTGGTGTGACACAGCTTGAGCAGTCCTACTTTTTATGGCATTGTCTCTGGGCAGTGCAGATTTGCTGTAGTAGCTCCTACATAACCCAGCAGTCAGCATGAGAGCACGGCAGGGGCAAAGGGTTGTGACTGTTCTTGTGTGGCCACAGAGGAGTGGTACAATCTGGTCTAAATTGTACCCTGAGACTTGACTATGGAGTAGACCGCGGACTAAGGATCTGTGAAGGGCATCCTTGTGCCCTTTAGCCCCCTAGCTCTTGTTGAGCAGTGTTCAGTGCAGCAGGATGTCTCACCCTCCCAGACTGATACAATAACTGGTCTATGAAAATGTTCATACCAATTAAATCTTATCATCGAATCATTCTGTTTGTTCCATCACTCCACTCAATTAGCCATGGTCTTTGGCATTTCAGCTATGCTGTGCCATGCCAAAAAATGAAAGTATTCCTTGTGCCGTATACACCCAACAACTGTCAGCTGGAGTCAGATCAACAAATATTTCTCCCGCACCAGAGTAGTATTGCTGGAAAACACAATCAAACTCTTCTGTTTTTTTCAAACCAAAGTGAGTTAAAGGCCATTCTTTTTTCATCTGGGTGATCAGCCTCTGCTGTATGAAAAGCAAGCGTGTTTCTCGTCAGCTCTCTGCTGGGCTTTGTGTGACTCATGACAATTCATATTCACAAATAAAGCACAGCTCCTTGAGTGTTATTTAGTAGTACAGCCTTTCTGTTTATGAAAGATAAATGCAGGAAGGCTGTGAAAAAGCTCATGTTAACCACTAGTTAGCAGACAGCAGCCGTGAGTCAGAGCCACCAGTGAGATTCTTGTCTGCAGCAGGTGCCATTGTCTTTATGAGTGCATACTAGACGAAGGTCTGACCTCATTTAATTTTTCTGAGATTGGAGGCATCCAAATCAGGCTTATCTTCCCACTCTGCTTTAATGAAAGGAAGGGGGGAGAAAAAAGCCCTGGCTTGGCCTTTTCAATTGCGTAGCTTTTGTGAGCAAGAATGGTTGGAGAGCTTTATGGCTTGCAGAATCCAGCGTGGAAAGCCTGGAAGAGACAGTGAGGGGATGATTAGGAACGAATTAGCAAAGCATTAGAAAGGTTAGTTCCCTGATACCCACTGATACTGAAACGCATTTTCACTGCTGTTGAGAAAGGGGCTACCAACCTGCCATTTGACAAGAAATCAGTTAATTCCATGGAAATATGATCTATTTTAATAGCACCACCACAAATCTGTGCTATGCCATCTGAGGCATTTGTCAGATGTGACAAGGCACTCAGCCTATTTTTGTCATGCAGCAAATCCTTTTTCCTATTCTACTTGTGGTTAAGTCCCATCCTTAGATATGAGCTCACTCCTCTTTCACTTACATGGAAATGTTGGGCAAATGTCTAAAGGTAGAATTTGGCTGTGATCTGAATGGATGACAACCGTAATCTTCTTGGAGATAGGGAACTCAAAGGACACAAACAGGTGCTGATGAACATCTAACCTGCATAGATATATTCATAAATCAGACATGGTGTTTGTTGCATCTTAAAGTGCTGGGATATGTTCGAAAATTTGTCTGTACAAGGGTGAGAGTTGAACTGAGTTCTCTTGATTGCCCACGTAGAACCTTAATTGTAGTAAGAGACTTTCTCTTGCCAGGGAGTCCTGTTCGTGGCTTCCTGTCTGCTATATATTACAGGTGGATTGTGCTTCTTGGCCTCCATGCAAAAACCTCTCTCTTGCTATAAACCAGAGCAGAACTTGCTAGAATTTACATTATCAGTAGTAACAGTCCTATTGCCGTTAGGCTTCCAACGTGTACATGAATGTGTGGCTTTAAGAAAAGCTATGGAAAAGTGCACTTTTAACTCCACTGAGCTACAATTTCATTTTCAGGTTGTGGACCTAAGCCTTTGTATGGGAACTGTTGAATCAGGTCCTGAAGCACTGATGGATCACCTGAGGTGAGCACTGAGTCAGCTGCAGGAGCACAGGTGAAGGCAATGCACCTGTGTGAGCAGAAGGGGTGGAGTCTGGCTCCACCTCTCCCAGACCCCATTTAAGGGCTGATCACCACTGGGGAAGGATCTCTTGTCGGAGATCCCTCCCCTGTGGAGTCCTGGGTGAGCCTTTCTTTATTTACTGTTTGTCTGAACACCATCTGGATAAGCCATACAAAGTATACCACCCACCTCTGTTATTTTCTGTGGATACTATTCTTTTGGGTTATTCACCCTACAGCCTGAGATATGCATAAGGCCTCTGTCCAAAGTAACTCCACAATATGTTAGTACTCCAGTACTGACTGAGTTCAGAGCAGGTCTCTGCTCTCTTCTCAGTTACTCTTGCAGTTCTTTAGGAAGTTGATTACTTTTGTTACCCTTTGCTGTTCTTTATTGTGTAAGCTCAGCAAACCAAACCAGACTTACGTTCTAGGCAAGAATTTGCCTTCTGATCTTTCGTTCTCCAAATCAGCCACATGAGTTCAATAAAAGTCCTTTTGATTTTTCTCCTCGTGATACAGGCCTTCTGCCATCGTAATTTCATTGAGATACACAGGCTATTACATCTGCAGTCAAATATTCACTCTTAAACCTTTCCCCTCGTTTCTCTTGCTGAGACTGCTAGTGTGGGGAGATTTTTTGGGCTCTCAGGGGTGATAAGCAGCTGGCACAGCCTCACAGTGTGAGTTGCTGTTTCATTAAGCTGATTGATATCCATGTTGGTGCATGGAAAGACCTTTTTCACAGGAGTGATTCTTGGTCAGGGTGTCCCAAAACAGCTGTCACCATGCAGAGGTTCTCGTGCTTGCTGGGGCATGGACGTGTCTTCCCTCCCCTTCACAGAGAGCTCTAGAGATTTCTTCATTAATAAATGTAAGTCCAAATAATGAACTATTTTGGATGATGGATGGGCGGTGTTGTGCGCACACCCAGAATATGTCATTTCCAATGAGAAGGAAAGCAATTGTTTCCATATGTTGGCACACTTGTAGTGTTGGTGTTGAGCCAGTTGTCTGGCTGCGATCAGGCAGCAGCATCTTGCAGTGATGGAAGATTATACCTTAGAAGTGGGGTGCTAACTGGCCGTATTCCTTAAAAGGATATAAACACCGAACACTTACCCAGGCTGTAATTTATGGCCCCAGTATGTTTTGACTTTACATAGATGAAAAAATAGTCCTTTTGTGTATGTGTGTATGCATAAAAATTCCTTCCCTCTCAACCCCCCTCCCCAAAAAGGAATCCAGTAGAACAATAGCTGATGCTGCTTTGTGTGCTAACATAGCTGCATGGGCTATTGCCTGCTGAGACTGAAAAGAATTCACCCTTTTTAAAACCAACTTCTTGTAAGTATTTCAACAGCCATTTGACAGCAGACTCTCTGGCGGTAATTAATATTTTAGGTATAATTTCCTTTTTCTGAGTTCTGGCTTTGTTAGATGGCTCAGCTGAAATGCAGATTTTTTTTGAACGGATTTGAGGAGATGTCCTGCACCTACCATACCCATCTGTGTGGTTTTGGTTTTTTTTTAATATTTTGTGAAGTGTCAATCTAGTTGCACATTACTCCACTAATAGATTAATACAATATTCAAAAGTTAGAGATGAATCATAGAATCATAGTATGCCCTCTGAGTGTTGATCATTAAATGATTGATCGTGAGATAGCACCATGCTAAGACTTTCCTTCCTCCTGTTGCATCAAGCACAGATCTGTACCCTAAGGAGGTGCTAAGCTGAAGGCTGCTGGGTAGGATAGGTGAGGCCACTCCTTGAGTGTTCAGTTTTGGGTTCCTCACTGCAAGAAAGACATTGAGACCCTGAAGTGTGCCCAGAGAAGGGCAACAAAGCTGTGAGGGGTCTGGGGCACAGGTCTTACGAGACCTCATTGCCCTCTATAACTATCTGAAGGGAGGTTGTAGTGAGCTGGGGATTGGCCTCTTCTCTATTTAACTACACATAAGCCATTCCCTCTCATCCTCAAGTTGCACGAGAGGAGATTCAGACTGGATGTTAGGAAATACTTCTCCAAAAGAGTGCTCAGGCACTGGAATGGCTGCACAGGAGTCATCGATCCTGGGGGTACTCAAGGAATGTTGAGACATTGTGCTGAGGAATGTGGTTTAGTGAGAACTATTGGTGATCCGTGGATGGCTGGACTGGATGATTCTGTAGGTCCTTTCCAACCTTGGTGATTCTATGATATCTTTAATGTATAAAGAAGATCCCCAGTTACCTACAGCTCCCTAAACCACCTCTGCTGGAGCAAAGCTGCCTGATTCTGATCCAGACACTGAAGCAAAGATAGCGCATCCTTCCTGAAGCATCTACACCAGCAGTACAAAACTGCAGTGAATACTTTATTTTATTTTATATATTTAAAAATAAAATATATTGTATTTATTATTTAATTATTTAATTATTTATTATTATTTAAATGGGGTGTGACCCCATTTAAAAAACATGCCATCAGGTTTTGAGAGAGGCGAGGACTTCTTTTTGTGTCCTTTTTGTTGATCTCAGTATGGAGGTTAAAAAAAACCACAATCTTTCGCTCCATAAATTGTGAGCAATTGTCAAGCTTCTAGTTCTGCAGCCAAAATAAGCCTTTGCAACTGTGAGACACGGTGGGCAGAATCATTCAAATCACTGCAGCAAAGCTCATTCCTCCAGATGTGAATAATGAACTTATCGAACCACTTTCCAACAACGTGAAATGTAAGGAAGTGAACAGATAAGCATTTTAACTCACTTTGTAAATGTTTGCAGTGATGTTGCTGGAGCATCTTGGAGACGTGTATTGACTGTCCTTGTGCTCCTCATCCTTCAAAGCTCGTGTGCACGTGGGCTGAAATAGCAGGACCCAGACAAGGCTGTATTTCTCCTCCTGATACATCTTGTGCTGTTGTAAAAGGAAGACCAATTTGTTTTTCTTCTTTGCAGTCAACTTTGCAGATTTTCGGTTATTGATTGGAAATGTTATTAAGGCTTTCTACTGGAATACTTACGTATTCTGAATTTATTTCTGATACCTAAAATTCTACCAGGAGATGTGAACCAATATCTTTTTGTAGAAGATCAATTTGGAAAATTAATATAATGAATATATTAGCCTAGACAATGTACTTGATAGCTAACAAAACTTATTTTGTGGCTATTTCACAGGTAGTTTTGGTCTTCCATGCAGTTGTTCAGATACCAAGGAAGAAGTCCTCACTACTTTTATGTGAGCCATGTGTACACTCAAAATACTAACAGTGGCATTATCACGTATGGTTTTGAACAGTACAGATTCCATCTTGTCTCTGCAGAAAGGCATCTTTCATGAAGCAAAAAACAGCCTGTGGAATTGATAGCAGTATTGTATGCATAGCAACTACCATGGTTGATAGGAATGTATTTTCCTCTGCTTTCCAATATGAAAATTGGGAGCTAGAGTTTCCATCTGATTTTGTTTTTCAGGCTTATAAAATCTTCCTCAATTGCATTTCTAGATTCAATTATTATATGCTGCCATCAGGAATTAGATTGGCAGTTTATCAAAGTAAATGTTTCCTTCTGTATAAATGAGGAGAGTTAATTCCAAAATTGTGTCATTCCTGCACAGGAAGCTGTAGCTCTCCCCAGGCGTGCTTAAAGCTTGTGAGGCTGCTTGGGCAGCACGAGTCTGTGTGTGCTTGTTGACCAGCACACAGCACAGAATGACAGAATCACTGGGTTTGGAAGGGGCCTCTGGAGATCCCCCAGTCCAACTGCTGCTAACACAGGTTCCCTGCAGCTCTGGAATTGCTGAATGAGTGGCCCAAAACTGATAGACACCCCAGGCACTTAGGCACAGGCTGCCAGCTGTGCTGACCTTGAGGAACTCACACTGCAGACCTCCATTTCCCTATCTTCTCAGTGGCA
The DNA here is from genome assembly GCA_023055505.1 of Callipepla californica brunnescens. Lineage (NCBI taxonomy): Eukaryota > Metazoa > Chordata > Aves > Galliformes > Odontophoridae > Callipepla > Callipepla californica. The sequence continues at coordinate 64,951,648 of JALIRH010000003.1, forward strand.
TATCTTATTTCCTCTACTATTACTGTAACTAAGGATTTTGTGTTATCAGACTTAAAGATTTACATACCTGATCTGGCCTCTGCTGCTCGATGAGGTGCATGGGCCACCATTTCTCTATGATGGTGCATGCTACCAAAATAAATAAAGATGGTTCAGTTCCTGGAAGCAGTTTAGCTGTAGCACTGGAGAGTTTGCAGTAGAACAGTTGTGTTTCTTTCATAGTTTTGGTTGTTGTTTTTTGTTTGTTTGTTTTTTTCCGTGAGGAAGTATATGACCTTTTGAAGCTTTTTCATAGTTAATAGTAGATACCTCTCAATGTACCAGTGAACTGTTTTTATCAAGATATCATTGTCGTCATACGTACTTTTTGGCAAGAGTAGAAACTCTTGGGAGGTACAGATCTTTGGGCACAGAATAGCAGTAAGTCAGCATCTCTTCACGCTCTGCCAGTGGTATTGTAGGGATGTCAGCTTGTAAACTGAAGTGATTCCAGTGGATCTCCTACATTCAGGGCTTGTCTGAGGGTTTTGTGTGCTAGTGACTCTAACGACTTAGCTCTGCTACTGCTGTGCAGATGGAAGAGCGGTGGCCTACATTTCAGCAGTGACTTGTAAGACAGCCTGACCCACTTGAGGCACTTGAAGCAGCCCTACTTTTTTCAAATCTCTGAGCAATTGCCCCCCACTGGATCTGGCTTTATGCTGTGCCTTAAGCTGACAATTCAAACTGCTGGTCGTTTTGGAGAATATGGTATGGTGCATTAGAATTGTGCTGACATTAGTTCCCTTCATCCCCTGGATATGCCCTAGTTCAGTGTAATAGGTCAATCAGTGTTTCATTAAATATTAACGGTGGAAAAATGTCGTGCTCACTTTAGAGGGTAACACCGTCATGCCGATGGATGAAAAACTGCCTGAAATACTGCAAATAAAGATGTAGTGGCAAGTGACGCTGCATCGACGACGGTGCAGTTTCTTTATTGTCCTGCAGAGGGGGCGGGTAACAGGAGGAGGTAAAACATCTATGGGGAAACAAAATCCTTTCAAAAGGTCTGAGAGCCCTTTCCTGTCGTGTACTTTGAAAGCAGTCATGCTGAAATGCACTTCTTCAACCTTCCACACCTGGCTTTCATCCTCACCTCAGTAACGTCTCTGCTCTGGAGCCAAATCAGCAGTGCTGCACCTCAGCAAAGCCGTGAGATGCTGTGATGTGTACAGGTGTGGCTGAGCATCCAACGTGCTGTGGCTGCTTCCCTTTGCAGTAAATGTTGTGGTCTCACTGTCTGTCGAGGTGCCTTCAGCAGCTCCAGGGAAGCAGCTGACACTTGTGCAGAGTGTAGCATGCTTTCATGGTCTACCTTGGAACACATAGTGCAAGTCCTCCCTAATGGCATTTTTCAGTTCCATTTGTGGATCCTGGAGCACCCAATGGTCTTCCAGAGATTTTACTGTGACAGATCTCCTTTAGCTATCAGTACGATGCCAAGAAACCCTCTGGTGAGCCCATCTGAGGAAAGGTAAGACAATGTGCATCCTGTATGATTAATAACAACCAGGAAGGCGGAGGAGTACGTTTATCCCAGAACTTCCGACTGTCTCTATAGTACTGAGTTCTGTTGTCAGATGCTTTAGAATTGCTAGCAGTTAATATTAATGTCATGCTCTTTTGTTCTGCTTGTATGTGCTCCATCTTTGTGTTTGTGTATGCTGTGGCACCCAAGGCTTCCTGTAGTTTTGATAAACAACGACCTCATGATAAATTACACTTTGGATTTCTAAAGGCTCTGTTTATGTTTTGACTTCGTTGAACCCAACTGCCTTTGCGTAGAGAAAAGCTGGAACGAGTACGATGAGAACAAGGCTGAATGTGTAAGGGTTTGTTTTGATTGTCTGTGATAGTGGGGGGCAGCCAGCCCGCAGCAGGGGGCTGGGGTGCAGAGATCCTCAAGGTCCCTCCAACCAAAGCCATTCTGTGATGCTATGAACTTTCGCCAGGCCTTGGGTATTTGTAGGTATGGTTATGCACTGCTTATTAATCAGAACCTCTACAAATGGGGCACCGATCCGTAAAGTCGGAGATCCAAAGCACGAGATTTAGTCATCACAAATGTTTGGAGAGATGCGGGCTCTGTTTGTTTTCACTTCATTTGGAAGAAGAAAACCTCATGTGTCGCCGATAAGCAGAATCATTTGGGATGCAGTCATACATCTCCTGGCCTACAAAAGCAGCAGTTCAGAATTGTATCCATAGCAACCTGTGTAGCAAGAAATGAAATCTGATATGAATAGACTCGTACAGAGGAGCCGTATGCAAGTCACACACTCTGTGAGGCAGAGCGGTTGAACCAGAGAAAATAAGATGCGTTTTCTTTTACTTGTTGCTTCTTTCCAAGTATTCCCGCCGTGCCCCATTTCATGAATAAAGTGGGCTGACAGACCAGCTATTATTCCATTGCCTTCAGCTATTCGGACCCGGTCCAATGACCGATAGAGACGCCGAGAAACAAGCGCAAGCTTTGCCAGCACTTGAGCTAATAAATGAACTCAGCTCACAGCTGCATCTACGAGCTGCTTATGTTCCCCTGGTTAATGTCAACCTTGTTTCCCCTTCCAGCGACATGGAGCTTTTGTGTGTGCAGAGATAAAACCAGCAAGTGGTCGATAGTTCCTAAGGGAACAGAAATATTCCTGAGTGCTAGAGGGTCATGAACAGCCAAAAACAGAGAAAGGAAACTCAGTGAAAAGCTGAGTGACCTCACCCAGTCTCTTCCTGCAGAATTCCTAGGAGACGGTAGGCTCTGAATATCACTTATCAAAACCAGACGTCAGAGAAACAGCAAAGGCATACTCCAGAATTCCTGTGAGAGGACACAAAAGTTCAGGCATTTCTCAGACAACTGAAGTGGATGTCTGTCCCACTGGGGAGGTGCCCTTTACAGTGAAACCCCTTTCAGTTGCTGAGTTACCTACTGTCCATAAAAACATGCAGACCCTGATAGCACCATCAACAACTGAAACAAAACCAGCCTAGAATCAGGCCAATGCATTTGCTTATTCTAATATCAATAACGCCAAACACACGCTGACACCAGTGAATTGTTGGAGGGAGCATAATACTCCTTTGACATGCTAACAGCTGCACCACGCTTTGAAGTTTCTAGCAAACTCTCTAAGAGTTCATCAGAACTCGTTTTTTAGTAGTGGAATTTCGCTGCCGTCTCTGGAGCATCCCCATCTTGAGTCCTTCTAAGCATTTGACAAGATGATTTTTTAAGTTAATTGACTCTTCCAGAGTTTCTGGTTAGAGGTAGAGCTTGCTGCGATTCTTGAAGAGGTGCTTCATTTTTTGAGACCATCTGCAACTTTTTTTCTCTTTTTTTGCTTCTTGCTAGATCTCCTGCATACATGATTTTGGAGTACCCCATCTCTTTGGATGGGTTTCCCATGCCACGTGGTGTCAGCTTGGGATAAATGGAACCTATTGTTGCTTCCATAGGAAACAATGACAGCCAAGAGGGACAATTTGATGCAGTCCACAGGAATGCAAAAATAATACGTCACTGCTCTCTGCAGCTAATGAAGATAAATGATTGGAACAGGCCCTTTTGAGGAAGAAAGAATGCTTTTCTGAAACATTATGTCTTTTTTTTCTTATTGGAACACATTGAGCAAGAAAAGAACTAATTTACAGTAGGTTTTCTCTCTATACTAAAAGAAAACAGTTATTCAAAAGACAGAATGACTTGTTTTATTAACAGTATTTATCCAGTATTTTTCCCTGCACTTTTCACTGATGTTCCCAACAGGTTTTTCCCTGCATTCATGTGTCAGAGATACTCAAATTTATAAGTCAAAAATGTATCTTACAACTTCTTACAAAATGTTCAAGAGCAAGTTATTGCCTGTAGCACTCAGACTCCTCTTACATTCTGTTTGTGGATGCTCTTCGCTGCAGTGAGAGTAGTGAAAAATCAGCTGTTGGTCAGCTTTCTACTCTAAGACAGGCATAATTCTCCTAGCTGTAATAATCCTACTACATTCTCACCTTATGCAGGCTTTCCTCTCAAAGTCAGATAGGAAAATGAGAAATAATCTTTGAATTTGTTTAAGATCATTTGAGATAATGTTTATTTAGTACTTTAGATCCTCTGTGTTGTAGCCAAAACTAAAACAAACCTATGTTTCATGCTGCAGTAATTCTTTTTTTCCTTCAGTTGACAGAAAAATGTATGAAACCTCTCTAGTTTAGCCATCAGCTGTGCAAACTCAGCTTCCAGTGGTATCAGTGAAAATTGACCTTGCTTAATAGTTGCATTGGTTCAGTTTCCAGCACATGGCTATATCAATAAAAAAAATGACAATTGAAGGCACAGATCTTGCCAAAGAGATCAGCTCTTGTAGAGAGGCAATTTTCCTGATCCTGTTTGTTAAAACTTTTCATTTCTTATGAACTGTAAGTGTTAAAGTAGCAGAGATTGGATATTAGGAAAAACTTATGCTCCAAAGAGAGTGGTCAGGCACTGGAATGGACTGCCCAGGGAGGTGGTGGAGTCACCATACTGGAGGTGCTCCAGAAATGTTCAAATGTGATACTAAGGGACATAAGGGTTTAGTGGGGAAACATTGGTGGTGGGTGGATGGTTGGACTGGATGATCTTTGAGGCCTTTTCCAACCTTGGTGGTTCTATGATTCTGTGATTTGTACCCTGTGGCAGGGAGGATATTACAGGCACTTAGTTCTAAAACATAATAGCTAAGGATAGGAAGGAGAGCTCTGTGTCCCCAGTAGTCTTGCGTAGCTTCTGTAGATGAAATTTTCCACATGAAGTAAAATGAGCTCAGCGTTGTATTTAATTGGGTATTTGTATGACATGCTCAAAAAACATGTTCATTTGCCACTAAGTTTTACAAAGGACAATTTATACGAGATAAATGCCAGAATTAAAATCAGTGGAAGAACATTCAAATAAAGCCTTTTTAGTCTTACCAATACCCAGAGCATCTTCACTGAACAACCTTTGATTTTATCACCTCATAAACACCTGAACCCCAATCCTTATCTGTAGCCTGTACAATGCCAGCTGTATTTTCTAAAACACAACTGCATGAATGTATTTCTCTCTCATCTGGATCTTCTTAGAGCTTCTATATCTTCTCATTCTGACTCAATTCTGTATTCTGTAAGAAGAGCAAATATCATTAGAAGCACAAGTTCTTCATTATTACTTCAAATAATAAATGTTTGTTATGAGATAAGAGGGCATGTTTGTGACAAATCAAATCAGAAAATTTACTGCCACAAGGAAACCATTAGGCGTGTTGTGCTGAGACTGCGTAATATCTCCCATTAAAGCTAAAGGAAAGTCAATGTCACTTGGAAAAAAGAGTCGGACAATTAACATGTGTCATCAAAGGAGTCTGAAGGAACCTGCAATCTTAAATTTAAAAATGAGATGGAATCAGCAGATGCCAGCATTAAATTTCTCTCATTATGACAAGTATAATCTTAAAACCATCAACAGTTATTATTACTCTCTGAATAGCAATACAAATGGCCAGACTGCTTAAATCCTTTCTAGTATAACTGGTTCTTGCTCGTGAGTAACATTGCTACTCATAGCTTACATGAGTAAATGTTTCCAGGCTCTGATTCATATTTCCTAAAAGCAGCACACATTGTGTGGTTTAATTCATACACAGTAATGGGACTATAAATACACACTCCAATATCACACCGGAGTACCTGTACTTGAGTCTTTTTGATGACTTCTCTGTATCAGATGCACATTTTGGAGGTACTTCATTTGTTCTGAGCTTCTCTATTGGATTCAGAGTAACCGTGCTGGCTCCTTGATTATGTGCCTCTGCTGTGCACTCGGGAAGATCTGCTATCCAAGTATATTTACCTTCTCTGCTTTGTAAGCTCAGTACAGATTTGTTATTCCATTGATGCTTTTGATTCTCGTCGAGTGTTAGTGGAAGCATTTCCCTTCTCACTGAATATATGGAGAAATCACAGTTCCATTTAATTCATGCTATTTACAAAATACATGTATTCTGAAAATATGTACGTTCTGAAAGTGGCTTTCTTCTCTTTAAGTGACATCATAAATATATAGTACTTATATGCAAAGGAACTATGAGCAAGTATTGGTTTCTTCCAGAATGTCTAAAAAAAAGTCAGCTTGTAGTTAAAGTCACCGAATGTGAAACTAATCTGATCCATTAAATGAATCAGGAGATAGCTGATGGTCAAATCAATACAGGCAGCTTCATGACTGAGACCTGCAAGAGCTGCAGGCACAGTCACCTGGACATCAGCGGGATGAAAATTCAGTCACTGCAGCTTGGAAGTCTGAGCCAGCCAACATACATCCATGGTATATCTAGCCAGAGATACAGTAAAATCTTTGAAATGTGCTTGCATTTTTGGACTATTTTATTTTATTTTATTTTATTTTATTTTTATTTTTATTTTTTGGCAGATAGTAGAAACAGAAGTTCCTGGTGCTGCTATCTAGAATGTGCACTTGAGCCTTCAAAGTGTTCACTGACTTTTTGTGACATTTGGATGTACTGTTATGAGCTCAGTCATAAGGAATTCCTTCAGAAGCTGTGCTGCCCAGTGTGCCTGGGTCATTGCTCTAGGAGCTGAAGAAACCTTCAAGGCATCAGTGAGAGATAAAAGCAGTTAATTTGTTCTCACGGGTCAGCAGCCCAGCCTACAGTCAACCATGCTCTCATGGTGAGATGCAGATTATCTCCTTCCACCAAAGAAAAAAAAAAGTGGGATAAAGGAGAATTGGTAGCTGCACTTATTGTTTCTACCTAATTCACTCTGTGGCCATCATCTGAAGTGTGGAGAGGAGCAGAAAATCCAGCTGGTCCAGCTACAGGATTACTCACCCTGCAGGGACCAGACAGGCTGTGCTGTCTTTTGCCAGTGACAAGGCTGTCATTAGCGGAGTAACTGTATGGAACATCTATAGGCCCTACGAGGAGCTGTAATGGCTAGGGATGCACGAGCAGCATTTGCAGTCCTGTTTAGAAGTGTCCTTGCACTCATGTAGACCACCAGCCTCTGTCCTGGTGTAGGTGATGGAAAGCAGCAGCGTCTTGAAGTGACCCATTGGTGTTATCTGGCACAAAACAGCAAAGCTGGTTTCTTGTTGTTTTGAACTGTCTTGTTTGCTCCATCACACATGCTTCCTTCCCTGGCAGCGAGAAGCTCTTGGCAGTGAGGTGTCAGTGCTTTTCTGAGTATCTGAATACAAAATGGGCTTTGAGAAAGACTAATTTTTTCTGTCCTTGGTTCAGCACGGTGGGTAGGAGTTAGGTAAGTGGATGTGTGCTCCTTTGTGATGTGAGTTACCAAGCTGTCTGCACACCCCTGCACAAGCCATGGTCTGTCAAGTTGGAAGGTCTTGAAAAGAAAACAGGGGGAGGACTCTACAGTTCTGCAGGAAACCCTGTTCTAGGCAACATGAAGGTGGAAGCATTCAAGCTTTTTCACATTTGCACCACGGAAGGAAAACAGAGTGACTAGCCACGTTATTGCTATAGCACTGATTTAACAGAACTTGTAAGATTGGATCTATATGGTTGCAATAGTGAATTTCTGAGACCTCTTAGAGTTAATCAACAGTTGTGTATTTGCAATAGATTAGTCACTAGTCAGTCTAAAATGTTTTGTGCTGTGCTCAGCTGACAGGTGCCTCATGAGGCTGGTTCTGCTTCCAGCCCATCGGCGTGCTTGTCAATTCTGTCTGTAATACGAATGCCAAAACAGCTGAAATCCATAACCTAATGGCTTGTGACCAGACTTCATGTCCAGTCATATGCTGGGAATGGTATCCTGCCTTGGGCTGTGAGTCACCAAACCACAGCACTGAGAGTGTATTTCCAAGGAGGGCAGGCTGCTGTTTGCATCTAACGGCACAGGAGAGAGGTGAAGCTCTGCCACCAGGTGCAAGTAGCAGTGGTTTTGAAGAGTGGTGAAGCAGCCTGAGATGTTAGCACTCAGGCATTATGTTGAGCTGCTGTTTTACTTGCCAGCTTAAGCAGTAAGACCCTCATATTTCTGTGATGTGCTGCAGTGTCTGTGTGCACTGTGGCAGTCAGCGTGTTTAATAATGCAGTACTGTTCAGAATCAAAATCACTTGTAATCTACTGTCAAGTCTTTCCCAGCCAGTCTTTGTAGGGTGGGGTTGAAGTCAATAGAAATGCATAAACTGGAGTTGGATCAGGCCCTGCAGTGGCATTTTATGTTCCCATTGTCTCTGAGGGCTGTGGCTTTCATCTAGTTGCAAGTTAATGAAATTGCAGTGTCGGTGATTCCAGGCTAACAAAAGGAGTGGAGCCTCAGTTTGATACGCATCTCTCATTTGTAGTAAGTAGTGGGAGCAGGACAAAACTGCAGCCTTTGAAAAAGAACACAGTCCTGCCGTTGCATTTCTTTGGCACATATCAATGGGGATTAAGCTGTGACCCATGGAAGTTCCTACTAGAACTCTTCTATGAATGCAATTGCTGTCACTGCACATGAGAGGGGAAGTGGTTTGTGCAACCACAGAATATCTATAAAACACTGCGGTTCCAACCACGGGTGAAAGTGGGGAATGTCTGGTACAGAGTGAGTAAACACCCAGTGTAATGACTAATGAGCCTGCTAGGGTCAAAATGTGTAATGTTTGCTCTAGGAGAGTATCCTGTCGAGCAAGTGCTGGTGACCTGCTCGCTGTCTTGACCAAGATTTTATTTGAATTCAGCAGTACCTTAAAAGAAATATTTATGGGGCGTTCTGTGGGCATTATAGAATTCCCTCCCAGCACAGCTCAATGCAGTCGTGCCTGAGGTCTTTACTCTGCCTCCAATCCCTCGCCATTTGTCCTGTGAGAGCAACATTCTTCACTGGGAAAGCTGTTTGTCAGTACTTGAGAGGAGCTGCAAGAGCAATGTGATTATTAAATAAGACTGATATTCCTTCAGTTTTTAATGATAGAAGAACGTGCAGCTTGCAGCAGCCAAGAAGCAGCTCTCATGCTGCCTGAGGCTTAGTTAAGGTGAGCGTTGCACACAGGTTTGGCGCTGATACCCTCACTTATGTTCCCTTTAATCTCTCCCTGTTTCTTCCTCCCTTTACTAGACTGTCTGTGGAATGTTTCTGAACACACGGAGCCCTGGTCTACCACTCTGTGCTGTCTTACGGATAATAATACGGAGAAAAAAATAAGACATTCACTGAAAAAGCCAGTTAAAACATTAGTGTGTTTTAAATGACCTTTATCTCTAGGCTGAGTGATTTCTTAGAACATTGCAAGCAAACGATTTTGGAACCTTGGGTTCTCCCTAGGAGAAACAGTGGAAGGAATTTGCTTGAACAGAATAGTTGGTATCTGTGTTTAAGCACTCAGCTAAGACTCAGAAAATCTGGATTTGATTAGTAGCTCTGAGCTTCTCTATCCATACAGTGAATGTGAACCCATTCATTATTCTGAGCATCAGCACTTTTTCTGTAGGGACAATACTCTTCTGCTTTGCTGGAATCTTGAAAGCTTGCCATCGATTTAAGCTACCAAAATTCTATGACAATCATAGAATCACAGAACCATTTGAGCTGGAAGGGACCCTTAAAGGCCGTCTGGTCCAACTGCCCTGCCCTGAACAGTGACATCAGTGCTCAGAGCCCCGTCCAGCCTGACCTTGGCTGTCTGCAGGGATGGGGCACCACCACCTCTCTGGGCAGCCTGTGCCAGTGCCTCACCTCCATTATGGTAAGAATTTCATCCTTATATCATGCCTAAATCACCCCTCCTATAGTTTGAAACCATTTCCCCTTGTCCTGTCACACAGAACAAGCTGAAGAGTCTGTCCCCTTCCTTCTTCCAGCCCCTTCAGATACTGAAGGACACTCTCCAGTCTCCCCAGTGGCAGTAATGGTGGCAGTATGACTAGACTGATTGTGCCAGCCATGCCTAGCTCTAATTAGCTGTACTGCAAATCTGCTGATGTGGTAAAATGTGGAACAGAGCCAAAATCTAAATCACAGGAAACATCCCTGAATATTCTAATGTTCATCTAAACTGCTGCCTCCCAGTCTCCTTGGCTACAGGAGCTTATGTCACTAATTGGTCAACGAGTCTACAGCACCAAGGGTGACGTGGTTGTGGCTAGAAAATAGCAATTACAGCTGCCGAGATTCAGTGAGAACTGACAGCTGGGTGTGTATTCAGAGGATTTAACGAAGGTCTAATGAAGATCCCTGTGTTTGTTCACATAGATCTACTGCCTGGTGAGGGGGGGTCTGGGGCTGCAGGATTACTGTAGGGGCTGCATTTGGTATATCACGTGACAGAATCATTTACACAGACCAAAAATCTCTTGGAGAAGCCAGTTTTGATTGCTAGGCAAACACCTCACATGCATGTGCTTGCACCTTCACATGGTGCAGAATTTGGCCTTTCTGCAGAGGAGGTGTTTGCCATATATCCCGTGAATCACTTTGTTGCTTTCTCTGTGACAAGTTAAAATTGTGAGTAACTAATGGAGCTTGAAAAACAGTTCAATCCCACTATAGGACATAGGGCATCTTTTTTTTTTTTTCTTCCTGTCAATAATGCTGCTTCGTGTATAGATGTTAAAAAAACACATTTGTACGCTGTCTGTCTAATCTTGAAATAATGGACCCACAGCAGATGAGTATTGTTTTGTAGCCTCTATTCCCATGACTTCCAGTGTGATTCATGTCTGTGTTGTTTTATTACCACTTTTACAAACCTGCAGACAGGCAGGGATAGAATTTGCTGAAATGATTTTCCTTATGCACTTAACCTGTAGCAAAGATCCATACATGTCCCATCAATTTCTTCCTATGACACAGTGCATTCAGGGAGAGAACAGCAACCCGCTTCCTTTTGACAAGAAACTTCTAAGGGGCAAATTTGGATAGCAAGGCCTCATCATTTGGCCTTTTAAATAACTGTGTCTGGGGAGACTTGCCAGCGTGAGAAGCTCTCTACCTTTCGGGTTGTGGCATAGAGCTTTACTATGGCCTTAAGGGTGCAGCTTGTGGCCTGCAGAGATGCATGGTGACAAGTTTGTTATTCCAGGAAGCCCATGGTAAAACTCTTCAGTAGCTACGACTGTTTCGTGCCTGCTGTGTGAGCTCTGGAACTGGCTGCTTTCCAGTGCTCCTACACTCCCATTTGGTACAACCTTGGAAGGAGGAACAGTCAAAGTCAGATTGTTCTGCTGTACAAAGCCCTGTCCCTGTGGTGTGAGGCTGTGCACGGCACGGGATGGTCAGCCACTTTTCTGACCTCCCTTCCATCATCTTCCTGATAGCTTTGTATGCAGAACCCAACAGAACAGACAGCCCGTGGCTGGCCAGTGAAGTCTTGCTGTTTCAGTCACCGCTGTTTTCCACAGTACTCTTCTGAAACAGGGGCATGCAGATAATGGATATTTTATGTCTGTACTTTGCACGTATTGAGCAATATATTTCCCTACTTACATGTCAGAGCTTGAAATTATTATTCATTTTTAATGAGCTATAGCATGCATAGCTAATGTAGAAGCTTAATTTTAGATACAGATTTTAGTTCTATACAGTAGAAAGCCACATTTCTTGCTGCTATGAGCTGGGATGAAACAAGGAGTTGATTGTTCAGTGGTGATTCCAAGGTGCAGGTAACGGTAATTCCCCTGGTGCCTGAATCTCAGCTGGTAGGTGCTGTCACCTATGAACTGCTACACATAGTGTAATGGTCTGTTCTGCTGGCTCATTCCAGAGCCTCTTAAGGGCTCAGCTCCCTGCAGGCTGGAATTAAAAATAAATCATCTGAAAGTGGGACTAGCTCAGCTAAGAAACAAAGAAGCAGAGTACTCCAGCGTGGCTGAAGTGCCATTGTGTTCACTGACGTCCTGTTATCTGGCAGTGTGATAGCTTGTTCTAGCTCAGCTGGTTGCCCAGCACTGCCTACTAAAGATTTACAAGGGCTGCTCTGACTATAATGCCTCCTGTTTATGATGTCGGCTCACGATGTCAGAGGCAGATGTTGGTGGGATGGCAGTAGAGCTGAACCTTCCCCCCATTATTCTGTTCCATTTATTGCTGTGTGACAGTGGCAGAGGGGCAGTCTGACAGATTGGCACCTGACTTAGAAGTGCAGATGAAGCAAAGGTGTGGAGATGAATTCCTCCACAAGGAAAAAAGGTACATTGACGTTCTTTGGTGCTTGCTATATGTTGATGGAGACCAACCAGCTGACATGAGCACAATGAGAGGTGGGTGATGCATTTCAGCAGTGGCACGACCATGACCATGCCGATTCACGCTGGACAGCAGAGTTCCAGCTCTCAATCAAGTCAGACAACTAGACAAAGCGACAGAAATGCAGTAAGGGGAAATTCTTCCAGCTTTGTTTTCTGTTGTATCATACTTCCTTGCCTGTTTGGCTCACGGCACTGTGATGGTTCCTCAGTTCTTGTTCCATGTTCTGTACAGTTAGTTTGTAGTATGGTGTAGACTTCTCTTTGTTTCTCCTAGTTCTATTTTTTGTTTGTTTGTTTATATTTTAATTTCCTGCGGCGAAGGATAAGTTCAAATTACTACAATTACACTGATGGCAAATGGCAGAGCAACCCCACTAAGGCCTTTCTGCCCCGGGTACTCACTGGGGCCTTTTATGACTGGTGAGCATATTTATTCATCTAGAAGCACCCTTGTTAATGCTCCCTGTCCCTTTCTAGTTGTTTATTCACACATTAAAGATGAGATGCAATTGGAGGTGATCTCACAGTAGCACCAGTAACACACTAAAATTAAAGAGCTGTGCTTCTAGGAGTTGCATTCTCCTTCCATAGACCAAAAAGAAAGACCTGAGCAAACTGCAGTAGGAGGTATGATATGAAGCTCATTCAATTCATGTAATTATATATAGGGGCTTGCAAGATGAAAGGGGGCCAGGGTAAATTAAAAGAAAAGCCTACATGGAACGTATCCATCTCCTGAGCAGCTTCATAGGGATTAAAATGATGTGAAGCCTTAGCCATCAAAGCAAAGATAAATATGGGTGGGTATGAGCCATTGGCCAGAGTACACTTCTGGTTTGAATTCAACAGTGAGTAAAAACTCTCTGATTACATCCTTACATCAGTGAAATGCATTGGTAGCTCTCTTCCTAGCTTAAAGAAAATAATTGTCAAAGTCATTCAGAATCTTTCTGCTACAATTAGATAATGCTGGATTGGAGTGAGTGTATGTCCAAAAGACATGTGCCACCATTTTAGCTTAACAGGAAGACCACAAGACACTTGAGAATGTTTCTCTGATTCAGTGAATCAGGAACTTACGGCAGCCTTGAAAATAATCAAAACAAGTAAAGAAAACGAAAGCACACTGCTGTGAGAGTTACAGCAAAGACACTGAGACAAACTCAAACCAGAAATAGGTGAGGGTGACTCACATGAACTTAAGTGGCAGCTGAAGCTGTTCAGACTTGTGCAGAGGTCGGTCCAGCTTAGCATGAATTATTTTTGATGGCACAGTTGAGAGCATCTCTACTCTCCCAGGGAGTGTTCTGCATTGCAAGAAGCCTTTGTTCTGATTCTTGGGATTTTCCACCTCCCAACTGAGTTCAAGGCACTTCAGCATCTGCAAGGCACCATCCATGAGAGTCAAGGAGATCCAGAACTGAGGCCAGTTCTGACCACAGTATGAGTAGCCTGAGTGCTCAAATTATGGGTCTGTGCTGATTATGAAGATCAGTCTTCACTAGTAATGAGCAGAGATTCCCACATTCCCAGGGAATAGGAAATGTTAAACCTGTCAAAACTTTATGAAATTGAGATGATGAGTTGATGGTTAGGGTTTACTGCTAATTAATTTTCAACATTTGGCTAGCATCGTTCCGGTCTCAAAAGAGCTTTATGTTCCTACCGACAGCCATAATCTTCAAAGCCCATGGACCAGTGTTGTTAATTCTAATGAGGAAAGGGTCACTTTATCACTGACAAATACTGCAGAGGCTGTGAGCATATGCACTCTGCTGCAGTACTCCCTCTGGAAGTCAGCACAGAAGCGCTGCACAAATAAGTAGTGCTTCTGTGCGGATGAGACATCTCACTGCAAGCACTTTGGAGGGACTGAGAGAGATCTGGGAGGCCCTGAGCAGTTAGGAAAGGGGTGGAGAGGATAGGGTGTGGAGACCTGTGAACCATTTCCTCACTGTTTGCGACGTGACCGCGACTGTGTGATTCACTGCATCTAAACCCAAGTGGAAGGTGTGGGATCTCGGAGCTCTGAATTCCAGGGCAGCATCATATGAGGCTGGAGAAAGGCACAGTTAGCTCCAGATGATATTCACCTGGCACGAGCCCCCACGTCTCTCCTCCTTAATGTGAGCAGAAGGCCCAGGCCTGCTCCCAAGTGCACTGTACCACTCACTGCTGTTTCTTACAACGGCCACATGTAGCTGCCTGCTGGGGGGTTAGGCATCCTTTGCATGCATTTTTTTTCTCTTTTGACTGCAAGAACAACTCAGCCTTCTCCATTAGACAATTCTCGGATATTAATTGGAGGTTTATTAGCTGGCTCAGAAGTGTTCATTGATGTGAGAGCCATAGGGTCTGGCTTTAAGCAGTGGAAGAGCACCCAAGCGATCTTGATGTGGCTGAGTGTTTCCTGAACAGAGCTCCAAAAGAGGTGAGCATCTGGTGGAATTAATGGCCTGTAATTTTTCTGGAGGTGACTGCTGAGTGTGAACTGCTGCAGCAGAACAGAGATCAGAAGGGTGAGAACAGGATTTCTTTTTTCATCCCCAAAAGAAAGTAAAGAGAAAAAAGAAAAGTCACACGTGGAGACTATCTTAAGACATTGATATCTCCCCAAAGTTTCAACCGACAAGAAAAGATATTATGAAAAATTCATATGAGCTATGCCAGTAAATGACACAGATATGATGCCTGGCACTTGCAGTTTTCCCTTCTTACCTTGTGAATATCAAATCTTAGCTCTTCGTGCTGAAGTATTTTGCCCCATCTATCTGTTTCAAGCTGAACAGATTGTTTTTTCAAACTCTCAACTGAAGTATTTCAGCTGTTGGTACTTCAGCTGTTTCTTATGAGTTTATCCTATCTCATGTGTTGTTTGTTTGTTTGTTTTATTAATATGTTAAAATGCATTGACGTGCTGTTGTTTAGGAAGGCTGTTACTACAGATTTGGAGCTTTACCACTTCTGTGGAAATTGCCCAACTTTAGTCATTACTGAACCTCAAAACACCTGTAATGTCACCTAATAAGGAGACACTTGTTAGACATTGCCAGTCAAGCTCAGAGAAGGGTCTGTCTGTACTGAAGATGCTCCAGCATGGGCCCACCTGCCAGCAAGATGGCGATTCTTCCCCGTCAATGGGCAAAAGTTGTGAATTATAAAGTGCAGGGAAATAGGGTTTCCAGACCTCCTACTGACTCCTTTGCTCCTATGTCAGCTGCAGCAAATAAAGACAGAAAGCAACCTCATCTGAGGTGGGAGATGGAAATGAGAAGGGGATATAATTAGAGAAGTAGATATGGAAGCACGATGTGACGCTGATGTGTACAGAGCTGGGATTTAAGACCAGCACTAGTTTTCTGGGAAGAGTAAAATCTGGAGACAAAAGTGAGCAAAGAAGAATCAAGGGCAGAGGAAAATGCACATCCCAAGTTTAGCTTGATAAAGAGAGATTGGAAGCCAAAACCTGGGATCTGTGCAAGGGCTAGGAAACAATGGGGTAACTTTGATGTGAGCACCGAAAGTAAAAAATGCAAACAAATGAGAAATGCTGTATTAAGAGCTAAAAGGAAGGCATGTATGAAAATGAGGAGAAAAGTACATCCGCTAGGTGCTTTTTGGGGACTGTGTTTCCTGGAAACAGAAACAATGCTGGGGTCCATTGGTAGAATGGTGAGTAACAGCAGATAACACGAAAAAAGTCTGAACTGCAGTTGTGCAAACAATTTTTTTGAAAGAGGTAGGATGTCTGCAGCTCAGGCTGCTTCTCGAGTAGAGACCTGGAGGCCCTGAGGGGTGGGAAGCAGGCCATGGCTGAGCTAGGTCCCATGGCCTCTTCTGCCTTCAGGTGTGCAGGGCTCAGCTCCTCCCAGCCCCAGCAGCCAACAGGCGTTGTGCCTGCAGTAAACAGCAGTGTTTTTCTGGAAGATCTGCAAAAGCTAGTGTGGATTTTAAGAGTTTTCCACTAAACTTCTATGAGAAGCTTTCCTGATTTTTGCACAAGTTGGCCGGATGTTCTTCTCAGACCTGATTGCCCACCAATATTATTAGGCATCAGCAAGATCGTCAGCTGGAGCAAAGCTGCTCTGCTGCATTTAATAACGTCTTGACAACCAAAACCTGAGCAATGTCAATACAGTAAGAAAATCTCACTGTCTTTGCTGCCAAAAGTTTGTCTTGGGCAAACTTTTAACATAGTTGAAGAGGAACATAGCGAAAGACAGAGATGTTGTAGAGAGAGTGACTGTCAAAACAGGAATTTCAAACAGGTCTGAGTGCTGCACCGGGACTGGAAGACTGGCTGAGCAGTCCTCTGGGATCCTTCCCACTTCTGTTTTTCACTGAGTTCAAGGCACTGTAAGGTCAGACTCTCTCCTTTGCTTTTTGTTCATGGCAGTTGTCCAGACAATTTCATCTATATGCACACATGAGAAAGGTTTTGTCCTGAGGAACCAAATGAGGTTACCAAATCCAGCCAGCACTCTGATTGCAGATCTTGGAGGGTTGTATCTGCGATGCATGCATTCAAAGCCAACCAAGCACACAAACTATTTGCAAAATACTTAAAAAACTGTCCTAATTATTTCTTCACGCGCTGCCTCCAGTGCCACAAGGATTTCATTCCTTTTGACTATGGGCAAGGTGTTAATATTCTTGGCTGGCTGGAAACTTTGGGAATACCTTTGACATCTCGCTTGGCTGTGTTTCTCGTTGGGTCTGCCAAACATTCTTTAGATGTCAAGATCTGGGATTTATATGCTGGAAAGCGCATGATAATTTGAGGGCATAGAGTTAACCAGTGTTGCACAAAATGTACTGGTTATGTAAAAGTCATATTTTAAAATGAAATCAGTGCCTTATGGAAAATCCTAAGTAAAGAACCAGGAACTGGAGCTCTGTTTATGCACAGAGCTTCCATTTGCCTCTTAAATTTTGAGCTTCAGGCATCTCAGATGCATTTCCAGGTATTTTTCTACCACTAAGAAAGAAAATAAGTGTATTTTTTTTCTTTGGTGGATAGAACAGCATGACCTGTAAAGAGAGCTGATCTTACACAATCACTTGGTGCCAGTACTGGGTCTTCAGAAGGAATGTCAAGGATCTGACAATTTCTATTAAAAGTGTAAGAGCTAGCAACACAGCAACTCTATCAGCTCTGTCAAAAAAAGATGGCTGTGGGATAAAATCCTTACAATCTCTATTGGCAGGAGTTCTCTGTGTACACAGCAGCCTCTTCCTGGATCAGAGTTCCCACCAGAAAAGCTCCCATTCCTCATCATCTTTTTAATTAACGTAACACCTCCCCTGGTCTCTCAGCTTTACCCCAAAGAGGGATAAGTCTTTAAAATGAGACAACTGGAAAACTGAATTGTGATAATACGGTCTGGGGGTGGCAAGATGTGAATCTCAGAAATGCTGTCATTTCTGAAAACGTCTTATCTGGGGCAGTGCTAACTTTCAGAGCCTTTGCAGCCTTTGCAAGGGAATCATCGCTGAAGCTTCATGTATTTGTGGTTTGCTGTGTGGACTGCCAGGCTCATGAAAGGCTGTGTTCAGATGGTGACATTACCTCACCCCTGGATCAGTCTTTAAGCTGTGCCAGGGGTGATTCAGGTTGAACATTAGGAAGAATTTATTTTCCAAAAGAGTGGTGATACAGTGGCACAGCTGCCCAGGGAGTGGTGATGTTACCATCCCTGGAGGTGTTCCAGAACCACAGAGATGTGGCACTGAGGGATTCTCACTGAGCATAGTGGGAGTGGGTTGGGATTGGTCTGGATGATCTCAGCAGTCTTTTCCAACCTTAATGATTGTATGATTCTTAAGTACAGTGGCCTTATCAATTGTTATTGTGTGCACAATGGAAGCACATTTGTTGTAACTTTATTTTAGTTACTAGAAAGTAAGATATTCCCAAACAACTGCTGTGTAATGGAAGCTGATGTTATCATTCTTGCCACCAGCTTTTCTGAACTGTGGAACAGATTTGATTGGAGGCTTTTATGGATTTTAGATGGATGTAAAAATACGTTGGATGGATATGCCTTCAGTGTGGAAAGTAGATATGGAACATTCCTCGTAATAACATAATGGAAAGTCTTGATTTCTAGGTGGATGTGGATCCACCCTGAACACGTCTTTGTTTACTTGTAGGATTGCTTCCTGTTTTTTCTTATCAAAAGCACTCAGCCCCTGTTTTTTCTTATCAAAACATCCAGCTGTGAATTAAAATAAAGAGGCAGGCTGTGATGTTACTGTCTTTAGTGGATGTGAGGAGGTCTTAGTGCTCTGAAGGAGCTATCAACTCTCCAGGGTTGTATGGAGTAACAGACTTCTTTCCATAACTCAGTTGTTAGTTGAACTCCACTGAAGCAGGGGGAATCAGAGCTACAACAAACCTGGACTGTTATGAGTAATATTTAGCCTGCTTTCCTATGGAATTGCATATCTATGTCCTTCTCTTCCTTGATATCTTTTGAAACTACTGGCCAAAGTTAACAGCACATGGTTGCAAGGAAAGATTTTCAGTAGTAATTAAGCTCCTGACAGTTTCCTAAAAGTAGGAGTTCAGGGATAGGGCTGGGTGGATTTGAACATTTACACTTTTGCCTGTAGTAAATCTTTTTATTGTTTCAACCATTCTTTCTTCTTAGGTTCTCTGAAGATTTTAAAATGGTTTTGGGAAGAATAAATATCAGAATTCAACTGTTTGACTTAAAGATGAAAGTAAGGCTTTGTTTGCATTCACCTATCATATGTGTTGGAAGTGAGTGAAGCGTGTGGAGATTTTTTTCTCCAAGGCTAGAAGAAACCACCTTTCAGTCTTATCTGATTCCTACCATGCATGTCCTCAAAGCTCCATGAAGAATTTCTTCATCTGGACAGAAGTTCATGCTGAAGCCAGAGGATCACTTTCAGGAATGCAGCGTATTCTAATATTTGCTAGAGACTTCATGACATATCAGGACATCCCAAAGTGGCTGATTCTGTTAATTAATTACTCCCAGATGTGCAAAATGTGCACTTTATTCGTAGTGAATTTATCTACTCTCAGCTTTAGCTGATGGGTCTCATACTTTCCTGAGTGAGCTCTGAAGTGTATCCTGTATTCAGTACATAGAAAGCTGAATAGGTCATTTTTTGACCTCTGCTTGGTTAATTGGATTAAATATCTTGATTTGATAAATGTCACTCTTGTAGACCTAGAACCGTTTTATATTTCTTTCTGATCCTTTGCTCATATTCCATCTTTCATTTCCCTCAAAAGTAGCCCTTAGAAGTGGGGATAGCATTCCAGCACAGTCTCAATAATGACAGAAGTAATGGCATCCTTTCTTCCTGCAGGACAAATGAGGTAGTTGAGCCAGATCCTTCCCCTGTCGTAACATGAAAGTCAGTTGTGAAGATTTCTGAATATGTAAAATTATTTAATTTAGTATTTCTACCAAAAGAAAGCAGTAATGGAATAGATCATAGGATCATAGAATGGCTTGGGTTGGACAGGATCTCAAAGATCATCCAGTCCCATCCCCCAGCCATGGGCTCACTGTTTCCCACCAGCTCAGACTGCCCAGGGCCCATTCAAACCAACCTTGGGCACCTCCAGGGATGGGGCACCCACAGCTCTCTGGGCAGCAGTGCCAAGGCCTCACCGCCCTCTCAGTGAAGAGTTTCCTAACATCCTAATATCTATCCTAAATCTCCCCTCTGTTAGTTTAAAGCCATTCCCCTTGTCCTATTGCTAAGATGAAGATGAACACATCTCCATCGATTTCAATGACCTTTATGTTAGCAATGAATTGGTTCTCTGATAATAAAGTATTCAGGTTTATCCAGGATAGAAAAAAAAACCATGAATGTCATTCACAGAAAAGCTTTCTGAGTAAAAAGCAGGGTAAATTCCACACTTTTCAGCATACTGCTTCTTGAAATATGAAAAGCTTAGGCATCTTCCTCTGCCCCAGACAAATAAATCAAAAATAAATACAACGTTGTGAAATAAAAGAGTTTGTGCCAATGAAATTCTTCCAGCAAACGGTGACCAGAGGCATAACGATCTCTCAG
This sequence comes from Callipepla californica brunnescens, assembly GCA_023055505.1. Lineage (NCBI taxonomy): Eukaryota > Metazoa > Chordata > Aves > Galliformes > Odontophoridae > Callipepla > Callipepla californica. The sequence goes on from JALIRH010000003.1 coordinate 64,971,985, forward strand.
GTAAAGTGCATGTACGTGCACAAAGTCTTTTTTGCCACAATGATTGTACATCAGGAGGGCAACAGAGAAATATGAACAAAGAAAGAGATTCTGTTTTTCAGCTTTGCCTAAGGAAGAATCCAAACTTTTTGTCAAAATCAGCACTTCATTACAAGCTATTGAAGCCAGTTTAAAGCTTCCATTGAGAGCCATTCGCTGAGAGCATGAGTCATTGTCTGTGTACAGCACCGTGCAGTGACTGATGTGGCCAGCAAAGGGGTGTTAGCAGAGGGCCTTAAAAAAGATGGAAGTGTAATTTACATGATGCGCACAATTAATCCCGAGAGTAATTCTGGCTGATCCTTTACCAGGCCTGAGTTGGTGGCAAATTCAAGTTTTAATTGTGCTGCTGTGATGCATCTCTCTTTTTTGTGGCTGTTGTGATCAAATGATGGCATTTCAAGAAAGACAGATTCATCGGCCCAGAGTGAGTTGTTGGCTCTGTCCAGGCAGTACGTAATGCCCTCAGCGTGTTCCTGATGTAGGCTATTTTCTCCTGAGGCAGCACAGAGACGTCCAAATGTTAAGCGGGTCTCTTGAAAACACTTTGAAACACTCCTGCAAGGCTCTTGCAATACGTGCAGCACTGATTCTGCTGGCAGGGCCAGCGGTGCTTTCTGGTGACCTGCAGCACAACTGCAGCTCTGTGAGGCTCTAGCTCATGTTGCTGGCTGCTGGAGTGACCCTTCCCTTGCACAGCTGCAGCACAGTGCTTGGGGAGGGTGTCCCTGGGCGCTCACTGCTCCGTGGGAACACAGCAGAGTGCAGCGATGCTTCACCTCTCTCATCTTGCTCCCCGTTACATCCATCGTGCCCTGCATTTCCTTCAGCTGCCCCTCTCTTCTGGTCGGGGATACATGCTGATGAGGGACTCATCTGGACCAAGAATATTTAGAAATATCCGTCATCCTTTTAAGAATGTTTCTGATTCTGGAACTTGCTCCCATCTAGGCTCTCAGGGAACAACTGTTCCGAGAACTATCCAGACTGCTTTCCAGTGCTAAGCAGTTCGAGGTTACGAGTCAACAAACTGCAGCTACTGTAGAAGCAGTAAAGCATATAAGAATAATGGGTGAAATGAGAACAGAACTAAGAATAGACCGGGCAGTCTTGAGAACTAGATGAGGAATAAATGAATTACTGCATTGTTGCCAAACCCTCCTGACTGCTTGGGCTAGCAGAGGTCAGATCTGCAAGCTACAGAAGATGGCAAAAGACAGCCTCCATTCATTAAGCAATGAATCTGCATTATCTCAGCTTGAACCGTCCCTTACTGTAGGGACTGATTTTCCTCTGAGAGCTAAGGGCCAGACTAAAGCGAGCATTTATTCATTTGCATTCCATTTCTGGATTGCATGGAGCATGCCAGAATAGGAAAGTGGATTTGTGAGGACACTCTAGTGCAAGGTAGGGAACAATCAGGGCAAAGAGAGCACGGGAGAGAGCTGTTTATCCAAGTGCTTCCTACAGTACCCATGTCTTGCCTTGGGTGGGTGCACAGCACTTATCACACAGCCCTTCCGAGGTCTGTGTCCCCTTCAGAGACAACTGGAGAACCTGGGAAGCAGCAGCAAAGCACAGTGCTATCTCTTGCTTATGTCTGATGCAAAACCACAACTGAACTGTGAGCAGTGCAGGAGAATCTTTATATGAGGTTCAACAGATTCTGCTTTAGCTTCTGTGAAAACAAACCCTGGCTCTACAGGACAAACGTGGCATGTTGGGTTGGATTGTTTCATTAGCAGAAGGACTAAGGTAATGGCTTGCCTAGCAGGACCTGTCTGGGGCTGTGAGGCTCCAGGGAGCACCAGGAGGGAGGATTGTTTCATTTTCTATTTTCCTATATGCTTTTATTAATACGCCTTACTCTGGCTCTCAGGGTACTGCTGCTGGAACAAGCAACTCGTTCTTTCTGTGGTCCTCCTGCTGGGGCCACCCATGTGTGTTACTGCCAGGGATCGTGGTGCATTAGGGGTGTGTGGATGGTGAGAAGTGGGCTGTGGCCCTAAGAAGTGCTGGCTGGAGGCTATAACTCGCTCCTTCTGATTTTACTAGATTGGAATCTGATGGGTGAAAAGCTGCGAAATCAATTTCCTGTCCCCAGACCTATTAGTCGTTGGGACCCAACTGTGATTTCTAATGAAAGGGCGTTAGAAACAAAACAAAACAAAACAAAAAATAGAGTTCTGTGATGTTTGTTTGTACTGTTGACTTGCACTGTATTCACAGGAGGAAAAAAAATCCCAGGCTTGTGCTTTAACAGAAGCAGATTCCCCAGGTGTGCATGAGGTTACCACTACCACCAGCAGTTCTGGTTTGCTGTTGTTTTTTTTTAAGTCCCTGTGAATCTCTTATTCTAAAATGAAAGAGAAAATATCCAGACTGCCCAGAATGCAGTCTGTTCTTGTGCTGTAGTCCTTTGTCATTACATTTAACCCTCGTTTTCCTTTCATTTTGTACACTGATAAAAATGTAACTGCTGTCTATAGGTTTATATTCCAAGTGAAACGTGCACGTTGAATTCTTTACCTTAATTGGAAAGGTATCGATCGTTTTCTCTGTTTTCACCACGGGCCTGATCCAAAGCTGGAGGAAGAACATTCCAGCAGTCGTCAGCTCGGGTCTGTGTGTGACAGACACAGGGCTGCCTTTTTGCACACGGTGGGAACAGTGGATTCTCCATTCTGTTATTTTCCTTTGTAAAAGGACGTGGAGTGTGTACCAGGTTATTTTTTAAATTATTTATACAACTGCATCCTGATAAGATACAACTTCCTCCAGTTTAAACATAGCTGCTGTTTGTTTCTCTAGTGTTCAGCAATGTTTATGAGGCTGGGGAAGAATCGTAACACAGTGCAGTGGATGCTTTTTGAAAAACTCCCCCATTTAATTTTTTCTGAAGATGTTTGGTCAGGTTCTGATCTTGGTTACACCACTGAATCAGCAAAGCTGCCTCATAGCCAACAGTGGGCCTGAGTTTAAAGCAGCTGCCAGCAGTCTACGACAGGAGTGAGGCTGGAGAGATCATAGAATCATCAAGTCATTGAATCAATAAGGTTGGAAAGACTTCAAGGATCACCAAGTTCAACCCCACCCCCACTGACCACATCCCTCAGTGCCACATCCCCAGGGCTCTGCATCACCTGCAGGAGCAGTCACCCCAGCACTCCTGGGCAGCTGTGCTGCTGCCTCACCACTCTTCGGGAGAAGCAACGTTTCCTGATGTACAACCTGAGACACACCATCTTATTGCAGGGCTCTGCTTAGAAGGTTTAAATTGACTTCTACACAGCTGAAAGTCTTCTGAGCTGAATCTAAACGTCGTGGATTCAGATGACTGTCACAGCTCTGTGTACTTTGAATAAGCAGATAAACGTTCCAGTCAGTTCCAGGCATTTCAGGGGAAAGGGTTGATCATTAATCTTTATCACCTTGTATGTTCCATCTTGAAATTCTGGCATCAGGTTCTTGTCATATATAAATACCATTTCTCTATTCTAGGCTTCCATTTGCTAGAAATAATCGAACCACTGAAATGCATTGATTTGTAAAGTGCCTTGCAGTATCTTGAGTGTGAAAGCAGATAAAATCAAATTCTGGTCTGTCAGCTCCTTAAAAAAAAAAAAGCCATCTCTGTGCTGAGAAGATTACTATGCTGTCACCCATTTTCAAGCTGTCATCTTCCAGTGGTAACACAAACACTCGTTTGAGTGCTTGGGAATTGGCAAAAGCATTATAGCCGGTCTTGGATTTATGGATTGTCTCCTTCCCATCAGCTTTGCAGGCTTTCCTAATAACCCTTTTGTTTTCTTCCAGACATTGAAAGCCTTTTGTAATAAACTGGATTGAAAGCAAAATCAGGCTGGATTCAGATTTTCTCATGAAATCCAAATTTCACTTTTAGTGCAAAGGATGCCATACGGGTTTGGTACTGATTCTTATTGAGGACTAGGGTACAACACAGTGTTTTCTAGACAAACAGTTCTGCTGAGAGCATCCTTGTAGGGCAGCTGAGCATAGGGACAGAAGTGGTGCATAACCAGCATCCTTCAGGTGCATCCTTCAGGTTGGATATTAGGAACAGTTTGTTCTGAGGCAGTGGCACAGCTGCTCAGGGAGTGCTGGGGTCACTGTCCCTGGAGGTGTTTCAGAGCTGTGGGGATGTGGCACTGAAGGACATGGTTGGGCAGGATGATTTTAGAGGTCTTTCCCAACCTTAATGGTTCTGTGATTCTATGAGAAATTTGGACATGCAGATGTCCAATCTGTCCTGATTGGCTGTTGGGGGACTTTGCATCAGCCAGTGTTACTATAGCTTGCTGCAATTTGCTCAGCTATATAAATTTCATGTTAACATTTTTCCCACTAAGATCAGGAACCTTTGATAGTAACCTGGATAACAAAAAAAAAAAAAAAAAAAAAAAAAAAAAAAAAAAAAAAAATCATAACCTTGGAAAAATGAGTGAAAACACAGTTAATTGGAAATAAAAGTGCCTTCCAAGAGTCAGGGCTCATGGAAAGGAAGTATGCAAGAAGCATTACCTACTGTGTAAGTTCTACCATGTGTTGGCTTTTTTTTTTTTTCTTTCTTTTCTGTAGGGTGAATACCCTGAAAGAACAGTACCTGCACAAAATAATGAAAGTGGACAGTATATTTTTGTATGGCTTATCCAGATGGTAGACAGACAACCAGTAATAAGAAAAGGGTCACCTGGAACTCCACAGTCATTTAAGGGTCAGCCCTTAAATGGGGTCTGGGAGAAGTGGAGCCAGACTCCACCCCTTCTGGTCACACAGGTGCATTGCCTTCACCTGTGCTCCTGCAGCTGACTCAGTGCTCACCTCAGGTGATCCATCAGTGGCTCAGGACAGTGGTTCAACAGTTCCCATACACCTTCTGATTTTGTTTTTGTTTCTAGAGGATGAATGCATTAAACCAACCACCTAAGTTGACATAGACTCTGGCAGTTTTGATGGTAATACACACTTGAATGGCAAGAATTAAGTATTGTGACCTCTGGCTATTCATAATAAAGATTTGAGAGTGAGAGCCAAAGAAACTAGTTGAAAATTGAGAGTTAATTCTGCAACTCAACATCCCTCTGAGCCATTTACTATTTCTTCCTTGAGATGAGATTTCTAGTAGATGTCTTGAATCCTATAGGTGTGGATGAACTGTTAATATCAATATTAGCAGGCTTTTCTAAGTCCTCCTGCCTTATCTAGTGTACTGATGAGGAAGCAGTCTTCCCTCATTACAGGTAGGGTTTGTGACACTTCCACAGGATCACAGAATCCCTCAGCTGCTCAAGGAAATAGTGAACATGGTTAAGCAAGCACTGCCAGGTACAGCCTTGGAGAAAGAAAACTTAGCTTCGTATCCTTACTACAAACTTCAGGTGGTTTTTTTCCTCATCTAAAAACAGTGTTTGGACCTTGCATCCAAGCATGTACATTTCAAAAAGCATTTAAAAAACACTACATTGATAGGGTAGAAGCAATGTTTTGCAGAAAAGTGCTGCTTTGGAATAAGGAGCAAGAATGCCTGAGGTATCGGGTTCACTTCTTTGGGTGAATCACTTCGAATTTTGGCAAGTAACTATTTATAGAATGATCAGTGGAGCTAGCTTCACACTTTGTTTATAAATAGATGAGCATAGATTTTCCTTTTTGCCCGAATTTTCCAAACTCCAGTTTCATGCTTCCCTTGTTCTGATGAGCATAGCTAGTGAACTGTGGAAGGGCATCAACAGAGGACTAATAAAACTGCATTCAGCAATAGATGCACCTTCCCAGTTAGCAAATACAGCTTGTCAATTCCCATTTTGAAAGTGATGGAAGAACAGTGGATTCTATCTGCCTGCATGCAGACAAAATGCTGATGACACTACTGACAGTGAGACTTTGGGTTTCCACTTAAGCAATTTTTGTGTGCAGTTTTCAAGTCAAATGTTATGGAAGGATGGCTGAGAGTGGAGTTTTGTAGAAATCACAGTCCATGCCTATAGCCACAGAAATCTGGTTTTGGCTGTCTCTGACTTTTTGTCAGGCTCCTTCTGAATCAGAATCACATCACTAGAAGTTCTTCATGATCGATGAGCAGTCCTATACCAGGCACACAGAGACTGAAGGAATTCACTTAAACTCCTTCGATAGGATGAGAGGGAAAGGCCTCAAGTTAGAATCGTAGAATCATAGAATCACCAAGGTTGGAAAAGACCTACAAGATCAACCAGTCCAACCATTCACCTATCACCCATAGCTCCCACTAAACCATGTCCCTCAACACAACATCCAGTTGCACCAGGGGAGGTTCAGGTTCAGGTTCAGGTTCAATATTAGGAGTTATTTCTTATTCAAAAGGGAAGTGAGGCAGTGGCACAGGCTGCCCAGGGCTGTGAGTCCATGGAGGTTATCCCCGACTAAGGAGATGTGGTACTGAGGGATGTGGTCAGTGCACACAGTGGGGCTGGGTTGATGGTTGGACTAGATGGTCCCAGAGGTCTTTTCCAACCTTAACGATTCCATGATTCAATGATTTGATGATTCATTTTTCTTGGTCCTCATTGCTGAGGGTCCAAAATTAAGAAGGCACATGTTGTAGGCCAGTACATTTCCAGAATAAGCAGTCTTTCTAGGAAGCAGGTGAGAGATCTCTGTTAAATGATGTTCGAGATTTTGATTCTCATTTCTCTTCTGATGCATGGGAGCAAACCTTGCTGCACTGACACCTTTTAGTACATAGATCTCAAACTGCCCCACAGAGGTTGTTCTGAAAGGGAAAGGAACTTATATGTAGCAAAAGTGTTCTGTATTACTTGCCCCTCATTAAATGCCAGACTTTTGGGGAAAACATTTAGTCTGTAGTCCAATGCATGCGTCCAGGTCGTACGTGCAACCCTGCAGCAGCTCTCATTTTGTTAGCTAAGCCCTAACAGCAGGGTAGCCCTGGTAGTGCACAGCTTGGTGTGCTCTGAGTGCTCCTCTACTTTGCAGGGAGGTTTTCTGCAGCTGCCCTTGGGCCCGCACTGCTGCAGCCAAGCTATTATTGGTGCCTGAGCTGGCTGGCGTAAACCTATTTAGTGTCTGTCTGCACAGCTTCGGGCATACCTTTGTCTGCAGTTGTAGACATTCTCTGTGATAGGGTTTCTGCCGTGTGGAGCCTGCAGGTCATGCAAGTAGGTCCCAGGACACTTATTTTATTTGTTAATGTACTGACTCGAACACAATGGAAATGTCTGTGAGGGATGCTGTAGTACGCTGGCCCTGTGCCTCTACCAGTTCTTGCTAATGCTTCCTGTTCCTCCCAGCACCAGGACTCCTGCCAGGACTCCTCCCGGATGCTGAAGGTTGCTGTGATGCTGGCACAGAGTGCAGGAAGAAGGCCATCTTCTCTTCACACTGTCAGCGTTTCCACTGCTGACTTTGGTGGCGTGGGAAGCAGAGAGCAGCTGGTGAAGGCCAAGGCAAAGGCTTCTGTAAGTGCTATCTATATGCTTGAGTAATTTTACAGGGGTTGATATATTGGGCAAATGACAAAGCAGGCCCTAAGCCCACTGGAGGCTTGAGGTGACGAGACGGCATCTGGGTGAGGGGAGTAGCTGGAGGTGTCCACACCATTGAGATGTTCAGGCCTACCATGGAGCCCAGGATCACAGAATCATAGAATCGCTGAATGGTTTGAGCTGGAAGGGACTCTTAAAGGTCACCCAGTCCAACCCCCTGCAGTGCACAGGGGCACCCACAGCTCCATCAGTGCTCAGAGCCCCGTCCAGCCTGACCTTGGCTGTCACCACTGCCTCTCCGGGCAACCTGTGCCAGTGCCTCACTTGCCATTACGGTAAAAACTTCTTCCTTCTATCCCATCTAAATTTTCCCTCTTTTAGTTTGAAAATTGAGGTTTTGGCCTGGATATGACACAGCTACCGCGTTAGTCAGAAACAGAAATACACTTGTGAACAGATCATGGGAACGGGTTCAATCTAAAGGGTGTAGCAATAAAAGGGTGTAGCACAGAGCTGGGTGCTGGTAGGAAGGTGAGAAGAAATAGTTTTGTGAAGAAATGTGTGCAGTGGAGAAGCTATTGTGCTGCTAAACAGTCTGTGCACGTAGTGAGGAAGTGAAGATTCTTTTCCTTGAGGCAAATTATTGCCCATCTTTGATTTTCTTTTCATGGTCTTGGCCAAGTCTGCCATCAGACAAAGCACTAGTCTAGATCTGTGCCTTTGAGCCTCGTGGTGTGTATAAAACGGGGCGCTCTGGGTGGAGGAAAGGTGTGCCTTGTGTGAGGAACGTCTTCCTCCTCAGTCACACTGTGAACCTGTGTAACTGGAATCCAGGTAACCCTTTTCTAACAGCATAATGCTTTTCAATTTAATGGTAAAGCTGGGAACATTTTGTCACAGTGTTCATTTCTTAACGAATGTGTATTTTCTCTGTCTTTCTGTAAGCTGCCACCAACCTCAAGCAGAATTGAACTCTTCTATTTTTAACGTTTCCTTCCCAGTTATGGCTCTCTCGGTGTGTGATCCAGATCAGCTGGTTTTGTTTCTGTTTGGGAATACCTAAATGCAAACTCAGTTCTCGCAAAGATGCAGCTCTAGATCCTGAAAGGAGTAAGAATCTACAAGGAGCCCTTTCAGTTTGTTTTGAGCGGTGTGCTAGGTTATCTAAGGTGTAATTTACTTCAAGATAATCTCTCAGAGATTTTGGAATGTGTTTACTTTGACACACCCATGGTGTGTCCTCCTCTCAGTGGAGGTGTGAATGTGCATTCCAGTTCATTTCTGTGGGGTCAGAGCCTGATGGTACTGTTGAGCATAGTAGATTTTCAGAAGAAAAGAAAAAGATGACGTATTTCTCCATTGTCATGGGAGATGGAGGTGCTCAGGAACCGTGGAGGTGTGGCACTGAGGGACATGGTCAGTGGGCATGGTAGGGTGGACTTGGTGGTCTTAGAGGTCTTTTCCAGCCTTTACGGTTCTATGATTCTGTGATTCATTTGCAATACATCCATAGCCCTATGGGCAAAATGCACGAGAGGGAAAATCCTCAGGCTTCCAAACCAAGGCTAACTACAGAGTAATGGGCAGAAAGGGAGTGGCTTCACCTAACATGGCTTGCTGACTTTTCCTATTTCGTTTAACAACGGTTTCTAATATTGCCACTCTTTCTATTCCTTCAGTTTGACTAAAGGAAGGGGACTGCAGCCACCAGAGTCAGCAATTTGTCTGAGCTCGTTTGCTGGAATTAGGAGGTGCTGGTATTTTCACTTGCAAGTATTCCCACTTTGTCTCAGATTCACAGGCTTTGGCTTTCTAACTGTGCAAGCAGAAGGTTTGTGCTGAAAATACTGACAAACACTTGGAGACATTTTTTAATGAGAATAACATCCTCACTGTCAAACCCTGATTTCAGTTATCACCAGTAAAACGTTCGGGGCTGCCACGTCCTTCACAAAATGGGGGTTCTTGTAAAAGAAGAAAGTGACTGTAAGTAACTGGGATGACTGGTTGGAGCCCGCAGTATCCCTGCTATTCTGGTTCCTGCTTCTTCAGGCGTTCATTGCTACCCAGTTATTTCCATGATAATCAATGGCCCACCCATTTTTGAGCTATGTGGGTTAAGACAGACAGAATCTTTAAATACTCTGAATGTTCTTGTTCATTCCCATTTATTACAATCATTTTTTCCTGCCTACTTGTGTGAGAGATATTAATAGTCGAGTGGAAGATGCTTTTTTCTGATGCTGCTTAAAATCCGAGGGGTCAAACAACTTTGTGTGTATTATGTGTACATACTTGGGTTCTCTGAATTCCTGTTGCCGATGGCTGAAGTAAAAGCTACATTCAGGTTGGATCAAAACTCTATTGAACGTAACCCTTCCAAGCCTAAAGTATTGCAGAGCGCATACACACAGGCACTTGCTAGTTTTTTGTTCATAAGCCAAGTTATCCAGCTTTTTCCAAGAGCAAAAGCCTTCCTGGACTGATGGAAATTCCGATTGGTAAAATATTTTGAGATACTGTCCACGTAATTCTGAAACAAAGTGCAGTTTTACCACGTTCCTTGGGCCATGTTCAGGGAACGTTTTGCTCAGGAGCAGTGAACAAGAGGAAGCGTTGATGGTAGGACCAAAGTGGGATGGCAGGAGTCTGTGTGAGAGCATGGGCCACCTGGCTGGGCACGAAGGGCAAAATAAAAGAGGCAAAGCCCAGCTGAGGAGGGTGTTCAGGGCTGCATGACAAACAAGGCAGGCCTGCTTGACCATAGGTTAGAGGCTCTCCCTTTTGTGCATTTTGAAGGAATGGGTGGCCACAAGGATGGGCAAAGATTTTCACTGGGATAACTCCCAAATGGAGAGGTAGATCCCAAACGGAGAGGCTCTTCCAGAATGCATGTGTTGGGTGTTTTAGTTTTGCAGTGAGTAACAGAGGGAATGATGGTAACTACCGACCCGTTGGGGCTTCCATGGGGGAAACGGGTGTAAGGAGGAGACCGGGGGAGGCAGCCTTGGAAACAAAGCATCCCAAAGAGCCACGATAACGCTGTCACGGTGGAAAAGAAGCAGTATTCCAGAGATCAGGCCGGGAGCTGGATGTCACAAACGTCGGCAAAGTGTAGGAGCACCGAGGGGTCGCAGCCAGAGAAGGGAAAGCCGAGGATGGGCTCGGGCCGGGGGGGGGTGCGGGGGGAAAGGCCGCCGGGGGGGCCGAGGCCGGATCCTGCGCGGAGAAGGGCTCGAGATCCAGGGACCGGGCGTTGCAGTTTGCGTGGGAAGGCGATGCAGAAGATGGCTCTGCAGCGGAGGAAGTCAGAGCCGGGATGGGCTTCCCTCCGGGAATGACAGAGCAGCGGGAGCGCGGCGTCGGAGGAAGCGGATGCTGGGGGTGAGCCAACATTGTCTCCGCGATAGGAGAGAGCGGCGAGGGAGGAGGAGCGCGAAGCCCGGGGCGAGGGAGCCTCCAGATAAGCGCGAGGACAGCGGCGCGGAGCACCACAGCCGCGTCGGGGCCACCTGCCCGGCACCGCCCCGCTCCGCGCCGCAGCGCGGCCGCTCGGCGCCTCCGCAGGGCCGGCGCGGCTCCTCGGCCCCGCCCCACCCCCCGCCCCTCGTCAGCCGCCGCGGCCGTGCGGGCGGAGCGCAGCGCTGCGCGGGGGCTGCGGGCTCCGGCGGTCACTCCGCGCCGCAGCCGAGCAGGGAGAGCCGCCGCCGCGCGGGCAGCTCGGAGGTAGGGCCGGCCGGGCTCGCGCGTTCGTTCCCCCGCCGCAGCGCTGCCACCCGCGGCTCCGCCGCAGCCTCTCCCCCCCCCCCCCACCCCCTTCAACCCCCTCCCCCCGCCGCGGAGCGGAGCGGCCCGGGCCCCGCGCCCGGCAGCTGTCAGCGCGGAGCCGCCCCGCCCCGCCGCGGCCTCGCCCCGGAGCCGCCGCCCCGCGGAGGGACCGCCGCCGCCGGCGCGCGTTTTGCTTCGGTCCGTGCCGAGGCGCGCTGCGGTCCGTGCCCGGGAAGGCGCTGCGGCACGGGCGGGGCGCGGGGGGCGGGCGCTGCGGGCTTTGTGCCGCGGGGCCATACCTGCGGGCGCCGGGCCGGGCCGCGGGGCGTAGCGCGGCCTCGCGTCGCCGTCTGCGGGGAGGCAACATGGCAGGCTGCGCCGCGGGGTCGCGCTCGCTCGGCTCCGATCGTGGGTAGAAAGCCTTCGCGTTCGGCGCCGGGAACGGAACGCCCGTGCCCTGCCCTGCCTTCGGAAACGAGCCGCGAGCTCTGCTCGCCGCGGTCGGGAAAATAAGAAACACAAACAGATCCCGTCGCTCGTTCAGCCCTGGGAGTGCATTGTCCTCCGACACGGTGGGGAACAATGGTCCTCCCAGCCGGAGCCGTGCCCTCATCGCCGTGTTTGCTCCGCGGGCCATTGCGGGTGCCCGGGGGCTGAGGGAGGAGGAGGAGGAGGGGGTGAAGGTGGGAGCGTGCGGGCTCACGGCTGCGTGCCGAGGCAGAGCCGGCGCCCAGCAGGCAGAGCGGGGAGGGAAGGTTTCGTTATTCCATCCCGTAGCGTCAGTTCGCTGCTAAAAAAGAGGTCGGCTCGGAGGAGAGAGGAGCTCGCTTGGCTTTCTCCTGTAATGCAGGTTGTGTGCGGTAAAACGATGCCCGACAAAGAAGGACGCGGCGTTTGGGGATGAAATAGGAGCTTACAGCAGTCTGGACGGCAGGAAGAAAAAAAAAAAAAGGCATTACGAATGCTGTTTCATCCCCATTGTGGTGTGAATCCTGCGGCTTTGGGATGGCTGTCAGCTGCTGCTGACCGCCTGCATGCAGAGGTGGAGCAGAGGGAGCAGAGCTCTCATGGCTCCGCATATGGAGACCCCTATGCCAGCGGGCACACCCGTCCCTTGTGTGACAGATGCTCTGTTTTCCTTTCAACGTATACAAATTTCCATCGGTTAAACCCGTTTTATTGGAGGGATTTATTTTTAATGTGGGTCAGCTGCGGGGTTTAATATTTGTAGTTGGACTGCAGCTTTGCGTCGCGTTTGCGTGGAGGACATATTTTGGGCGTATTTTGTGGCGCGCGGATGAGGGTCTGGTTACGCAGATGCTGAAGGCTCTCTGCAAAGGGTATGCGGACGGCTGGTCTCTGTAGGTACCTAAATTCCTTAGTCATCCAATCTGGGCACAGGTTAAAATCCAGCCCAATAGCTGATTGCTGCTGCCCTTCGCCATGAGTCAGCTCCGAAGCGCAGCCCAGGCAGCTGCCTGGCCGCAGGCCTCCCCTCCTGCTCGCTGTTCTGTGGTTGTAGGAAAACCTCTGCAGTCGGCCGTGCTCGGGCTGTGGGAGGTGGACGGCCTCAGCCAGGGCAGAGGAGCTGCTGGCAGCGCCGGGGGCTGCTTTGGCTTGCAGATAAATGAGGGGTTGGGAAGCGGAGCACCGCAGGTCGTTTTCTGTGCTGCGTGATGCGCACCGTGTGTGGGAACATGGGCTGGGAACAGGCTGGCTCTTGGTGATCCGTACTGCACAGGGCTGTGTAGGGCTGTCCCAAAAGCTTGTGTGGGGGGCTTGCTCCCAGCTGGTGGAGCTGGGGAGCGTGCCGGCACGAATGGCCCTTCCCTCTGTGTGAGCTCATGGCTGTGTGCCCCTGTCAAACCGGTGGGAGTCTAGCCTGCAATTATTCAACATGAAAATCTAGTTGTCTTCTCTGGCTTTCTGCTGTGTTTACAACTTCGAAATCACCTTGTGGCTGAGGGGTTATAACCAAGGAGCTCTTGCGTGGTGAAGCAAATGTTGGAGTGAAATGTGTGTGCTGTCAGACGGCACCGAGGTGCAGTCCCTGTTCTGCAAGGAGACCGCATTGGAGACTGCTGCTCCCAGCGCTGTGCTGTTTGCATGTGTGGTTTCCATTTGTCACATCTTTATTATTACTCTTAAAATGACCTGTAGCAAATTTGTTTTTCTGATGAACAGGAATACAATGCTGCTGCAGCAGCCAAAACTGAACCTTCCAAGGCTTTGCCTTCCACCAGTGAGAAGGTTGTGGGGATTCTGCATGTAGGGGGTTTTGGTTTTTATGCTCAGTAGGGCTCATCTTATTTAACAGAGCGATACAGATTCATTCCATGTATTTAAGCAGTCTAGTTTTGTTTGTTTGTTTTTCCCTGATGTTATTTATCTACTGGCTAATTCCAGATCCAATTGGTACTGTCCATTTCTCATTAAACAGCTCAACTTTCCATGGGGAAACCTTTCCTATGTGTTGTTGTTGCTTGGTGATGGAGTTCAGACGAGGTCTTAAGCTGATAAAGATGGCAAGGGAGGGTGGGCCTGCATCTGAAATCGCTGTTTCTACTTGCAGTAAAATATGTCAGTAGGAATAGCTGTACAGCTGTCTAGGTGATCCTGGTGGTCTTTTCTGACCTTGATGCATCTCTGATTCTGTAATTGTTCTCGGGGATGAAAGTGTCTTTGTATGGCCAAGGACATGTTGAGGTTGAGGAATGCCTTGAGCTATTCTTTCTCAGCACCGTTTATATGATTTGTGCCTCTCCTCTGAACGAGTTTTTTGTGTTGAGCTGTGAACTGTCCAGGCTGTTCTTTCTTTCTCATGCCTTGCCACTTCCCTCTGCTGTTCTCCTTCCATTTTGTACAAATTTTGTAGATTTCATTCTAGCGCAGCACTTTTTTAGCTCACAGAGAGTGCCTCTGGTGTGTCTCCACTACTGCCAGAGAAACACGTCATGCTGTTGTGCCATCGTCTTCATTTCACAATCACCTGAACTCACTGAGCGTTGGGACCACAAGACAAGATGGTGTGTTGGCTTGTCCTGTCCAGCGGTGTTCCCATGTAGAGGAGAGCAAGGAGTGAACAAAAGAGGCACTTGGCATGAAGACCTCGTGCCAACAGATGCTAACACACACCTGTTGGTACTGCGAATAGCCGGGCTGGCCGTACCACTTGTGCCATTGCAACAGGAGAGGTATGCCATTAACACTCTGCTCTGGCGTCTAAAAATACACTCCTGCGAATCTGTTCACAGGTAAATGTTCCAAATTAAGTAGCTTTTCCGTTTGCTGGAGTGCAGAACGTGTGCTGTTCTTTTTTTGGAAGAAGAGGCCGCATCCTGAGGCTGCACCTGCTGGGCACTTGGCCTGTCATCTGTGGAAGGCATTCAGAGTGATGGGCTCCTGCTCGTGTTCATGTGGCCACAGCTGTACTGTATGTAAGAAGAAAGCATTTCTCCTCTGTTAAAAACACACTGCTTGGAGTTAGCACACGTGGAAGAATATGAAAGAAAAACACCTCCTGCAAGCAATTGGAGGTATGGTGGATTTGCCATCGAATAGGACTTGCAAAGAAGAAGTTAAATGGGATTTTTCTGACATCTCAGCTTAGTTTTATTCTGGTTTTATTAAGTTCTGTTTTTTTACATTGGTTTTTCCTTGCTGGGGGCTGGGCAGCAGGCTGGGTGTGCTCGGAGGCGGCGCGGCAGCTGTAAGGTTACACTGACTGCTGAACCTGAGCTCGGGCAGCAGCCTCTCCTGGGCCAAGCCAATAGGCATCTCTGGGAGGGCCCTCATCCTCCCTGTGTCTCCCAGTAGCATTACCGCCCCAAGTACACCGTCAAGGTCTTCTGCAAGGTGTTGTGGAGGCTTCTGACTGCCGAGCAGTCGTTCAGATCCACTTGGATATTTGGATCCTGTGAGTTACCCCTATCTGATCTGGAATTAATTCCGTCTTGCTGATGGTTGATTTATTATAGAGTGGCACAGAGTGTCTGCTTTTGGTTCCTACTTGGATGTGATGAAAGAGAGCCTTGTGTTGGGAAGAGCGAGAAAGCTGTCTGGGTGTTTTGTTTCGAAGGGCACTGCTTGTGCTGGCCGGGCAGCTCTGCAGCATGGCTTGCAGAGGCGATAATTTGTGGTTACTGCAGTAAGCAATGCAGAGCAAATCATCCTGTTTTGTGCAATATGACCGAATGCTTATTTTTTCCACTTGTTCTGTGGATTTTGTTTAGCGCCTAGACACCACAAATGCTCCTGCTAATTATAGCAAGTGGCTCCTCTCCTTTTTGGCTCCAAAAGGGAAAGGGTGCTGCCTGCCGGATCTACTTGTTGTAGATGAGTTTATTTTAACACCTGCAGGTTTTAGCTTGGGCATCTGAGTTTGAAAGTATTGACTTCTGTCTGTAGCTGAACTCGCCATGAGATTTCCTTCCCAAGGGCTCTCACCAACTTCTTTCTTGGTGAACAAATAGTTGAGTGTTTGAGGGTGATCTCCAGCCTGTCTCTGTGGATGGAATGCTCTGCACTGTTGGACAGCTCGTGGCAAATCCATCTGTAGCAATGCTGGAACATGGCATGAAGCTGATGGTCTTAGTCTGGAGAAAGCACATTTTGCCTCTTGCTTGCCTCTTTGGAGGGATTCTTTGAGCTTAGGTATGCCTGTGGTAGTCAGCAGGCATTTGATATGGGAATTTCTGTAATGCTACGTCTAGAGTACTATTTTTTTTATTGCAATTTTAAATGCTGTTAGGAGGCTGGATCCTAAATCTGAAAAAGAACTTGTGTTTGATGTTGGTGGTGGTTTGCGCCAGCCAAAGATCTTGCCTTGCAGCCTGTAAGTTCTGACGCCTGTTGTATTTTGCTCTTCCATGTTCCTGGCATCAGAGAAGCCTTTTCTGATTGTTTTTCTCATTTGAAGGCTGATTGTACTGAGTGACCTCTCCCTAGTAAAGGGTGGGCCAGTTTATGTGGGAAAGTCTTAGTCAACGTGTCTGAGAGATTAGTGGGACTGCACCGCAACAAGCGCTGTGCATTACGCCCCGGAATGTGCTGGGCATCTGCCAGAGATTGGAAGCAGGGCTATGCGACAAGCGTGGATGCTGTCACACTCTCCCTAAAATAGTACTCTGGATAACAGGAGATGTGGAAAGTTATCACTTACCTCATTTTAGCACAGACGCTTTCCTGAAAATTGATTATAGGCTGAGGGTTCAGGGAGATCCTTTTGGTTTGTATCTCAGGAATGATGTAGTCCCTCTCAAGCCTTTAAACCAAGGGCAGGATTGGAACTTAGGTAAAAGCTAGAAGGAAAAAAAACAATGAGGAAGAAAAAGCTGGAAGAAAAAAGCTATAGAAGTGAGGCACAAGCCCCACAGCTCAGCTTGGAACAAGGTGTTCGTATGCTATTTGCTGTTACCTGAATGGGAGATGAGGTGGGTTTGTGTCCTGGTGTGGGTTAGGAGCAGCATCCTCCCATCCGTTGTGTCACGGTGGTGAGATGAGCTCAGAGCCTCAGACACGCCTTGGCTGGTTGGTGGTAGTGCAGCTTTGGAACATGATAATGGATGCAAGCAATCAGAATTTGGATATTTAAACAAGTGGTGGTTTACCGCTGCAGACTGCACGTGGTTTTGTTTAAGGGTAAAAATAAGCACGTTTGACTTCCAGTCCTTTGTCAACATAAGAATCTGATCATGTGGCTTTAGCCATTGGCATAAGCCATTTAAACTTAAAACCTGTGATGCTTGACTTAGTTTCTTACGGGGAGAAGAAGAGTTAGCTTCTGGGTGGGATAGGGAAGTGCAGGGGCTGAAGATTTGCAGCAGGGGTATAACTCCCTGAGTCAGCAGGTGGCACCTGCCATAGAGAAGTAGGGACTGAGATGACTGTTTTATGGGTGCTTGCTCGGGTTGCTGCAAGAACTTGGCAAGGAGCTGATTAAAAGAAAAGTAGAAAAGTTATGAAGTAATGAGGTCCAGAACAAAAAGTCCAGACTACCTTGAGCCATGACCTTTCAGCATGTGCAGATTTTGGGTCCAGCGATGTGTGCTGTGCTTTTAGAAAGGCCAATGGATTACCTCATTTGTGGAAAAATACCTGCCAGCTTTTGATCTGCACTAGGAGCCTGGCATCTGTTCAGCGCTTGAAGGCTGCGAGATGTGACTCTGCCATCACGTCTGGACCACAGCTGAAATCTCTGGCCCCAAGTGTTAGGTCCACGTGGTTCGTGCTCAGAGGAGAGCAGGTCTGTGTTCCCCCCACCCCAATTTTGGTGCTGGGAGAGGACTCTTAACCCTGAGTGCGCTGCTGCTCAGCACACTGGGGAAGGCAGGCCTGCCCTGTTGGCTCAGGACAAAGCAGGGTGCAGTGGTTATTCTCCAGGGTTGGTTTGGGGAAAGGATGTAGCCTAGAAGTTATACCGTGGGGGTATTCCCTGACCCCAGCTGGCCCACTAAGCCAGCTTTACAGCTTTGCGTTGCTGCAGTGTGTCAAGTGGCTTTGTTGCTGGTCAGGATCTGGCTCCGAGGAAGGGATGCTTGCGTAGAACGCAAGTAGAAAAAGGTAAATAAAGTTAAATAACAGTAATAAAATGCAGTCCAGTTGGCACTTTGCTGAGATTTTTATGTTTCAGTCTTATATACCTTCTCATGTTATCTCCACGTATTTGCAAGCATTGAAATTCATAGAAATGGCATGATTTAAGTAAGAGATGTGAAAAATGGGTAATAATACTTAAGCAAGTTGTTTTTGGAGGTCTTTTCCCATTGTGAGACAAGCAAGAATATAGTGACTTCATAGAATCATAGTGGTTGGAAGAGACCTCAGGAGATCGTCCAGTCCAACCCCCCTGCCAAAGCAGGTTCCCTACACCAGGTAGGTGCCTACTTCAAGGTAGATTAAACGTATCTGACAAAGATTTAAATATGTATGACCCAGACAAGTGGTGAAGGAACTGTAGCGTAACAGCAACTATCTGCCAGATTGGTTGTGAATTCACAGCCATTCTTCACTTCGCGTAGCTACAAAGGAGGGACCCCCTATATTCTTTTTGTAATGCTGCCAGATTTTCTTTGCCAGAAATATGAAAAGGCACCGAAATGGCAGTAAATAGCTCTATGAGTCAAGGGTAAGGATAGCCTCTGTACGGCCAGGCATGAGTAATAGGGAGCACAGTATCTGTGTTTCTAGTCTGAGCCATCCTCATCTGGTAGTAAATCTGGAGTGGGGTTATGCTGCTGGAGCACATGGAACATAGATCAGCATTTGGATGTGGAGGTATAGTGGGATCTAGAGGTGCTTGTTGAGATGCTCACTGGCATAGGCTGAGGCAAAGAAGAAGTTCAGTTGCTTTAACTAGGATCGTCTTCTACACAAGTGGAGGGAATGCCATGAAGACCTAACGATCTGCTTGCTGAAGGAGCTGGCCACGTGGACGTACCAGCAAGAGGTGGAGCCGGGGCATGCCAGCCATTTTAGAGATGCTTTTACAGCTGTTGCCCACCAGCAGAAAACAGTGCCTGTCGCTTGGACCTGCGTTGGCTCAGTGAGCTTAGGGGGGTTCAGGGTGTCACAGAGTTCCTCACATTCCTGGCAAAAGGCACAGGACCTATGTGTCACCTTAGGGGCAGTTCGCAGAGCTGTGTGTCTGCGTTGTTGCAGTGTGCTTTGAGCTGAAGAACAGCTGTTTTCATTTTTAGCTTCTGGATGTCATCAGCTGTGCGAGATGCCGAAGAGCCATGGAAGAGCTTCGGGCCCGAAATTAGTTTTTGAGACTATTAAATTAGTGCCTGTAGCAGTGCTAACCTTAAAGATTTTATGCATATTTGATATCAGCACACTTCCTTTCTACTATTTTAATAGCTTGGCTGTTACTTTTTGCTGTAAAGAGAGCTAGGAGAGCACACAAATATGTAATATAGGAACAAAAGTAAGGTTGTGTTTTTAAAGCTCTGTTTTGTGTATTGATCAAAACGTTGCCCTTTATAAAAGACTGAAATGCTTGATGGTAATGAGTGTTGAAAAATGGTCACTATGCAAGCAGCATGACTGCTTTATCAGAGGGGAATTTCCAAATTGCATTCCAAGCATGTTATTAAAGGATTAGATAGAGGGGCGATTCACCTTGAGCTAACTGTCCTGAAACTTACCCAGGGTGCTTACCCTGGTAATTTGTATAAACAGCCATTATGCAGCTATTACTGTAATAACAAACCGTATTCTGAATTTCCTTTGTGCCTCATTGT
Organism: Callipepla californica brunnescens; assembly: GCA_023055505.1. Taxonomy (NCBI): domain Eukaryota; kingdom Metazoa; phylum Chordata; class Aves; order Galliformes; family Odontophoridae; genus Callipepla; species Callipepla californica. The sequence goes on from JALIRH010000003.1 coordinate 64,991,540, forward strand.
GATTCGCACCCTGATCAGAAGGACTTGCAGTATGAATATGGTAACTCTTGAATGAATGTGTGTTGGTGCTAGATGTGGTGAGGCCCTGGCACTGCTGTCTGGAGGGCTACGGGTGCCCCATCCCTGGAGGTGCCCAAAGCCAGGTTGGGGGAGACCCTGGTCAGCCTGAGCTGGTGAAGGGCAGCTGCCCCAGGGCAGAGTTGGAGCTCAGTGCAAGCAGCAAGCTTGTTTTAATTCTAAATTGCAATCTCCTTTTCTCAAAGTAGAAGTACAAAGTCGAAGTCACCTATGTAGTGGAAAAATACTCAGCTGTAGTGAAATAATACCACTCTTTTTCCTCTGAATTGACCTTAGTATGTAGTAGTAGATGGGAGTGTTTTGCATGTTGTTTCCTCCCTCGATTATGTTGATAAAATTACAGAAAGCTTCCCATTTTTGTTATTAGGAACAATACGTTCTTGTTCTTTTCGGAAATCTTTCCATCCTGTTTTTGATGTTCATTAACTCCAGCCTGGAAAATGGTGGTGTTCTTCAGCACGCCGAAGGTACTTTCTGCATTCAAGCTGAAGGTTGCTGCGGCCCAGAATGCCTCAGGAAGTGCTGAGTGGGAGCTGGGTGTGTGCTGAAACCCACGAGGGGTTTGGGAGGCTGCAGTGCTTCAAATGGAGTCACGGTCACATAGTCTCATATTTTGGGCCACATAAACCTGGGGTCACGGCAGAACAAAGAGTCTGATCTCCTGCTTGGCAGGGTTCTGTGCTGACAAAATCTGCTTATTTTTACAGCTGCAGAACGCCCTGTTTTTAATGCTGCATTCAGAAGGCGTGGTCTTACAGGTGAAAGCCTTGCATCCCAGCTTGTTGCATCCTCTTTCCTAGTGCATGCTAACACTGCTGTAATAGCATTAGCAGTCTGTTCCTGGTTCTGCGGTGCTGATATTGTGTCAGACACAATGCACTCAGTCATTCTGCTGGAGTTCTCATGGGAGGACTGACGAGCCAGGCTCCAGGAGTGACGTGTTTAGGGAGATGATGTTAGAGGTCTGATCTGAGAGCTCTTTTCCACCCTCAGTGATTCGATGTTGTTTCCCTTTTGGGTGACCAGCACTTGTTATGACGTTGTTGCTTGTGGGTCTGCATCTCTTTGGCAATGAAGAGTTCTCCTTGAGCTGTTGCGTTTCACTCTATGGCCTGAACAAGAGGTTCAGATGCTGCTGGTCTCAGAACCACACAGAGCAGCCCTAATGGAAGCTCCAGGAGATAGAGTGGCACTGATTTGAATCCTCAGTCATATAATTAGTATTAGTGTTGTGTTTGATAGCAAATGGTTTAAAGCTGTGACTTCAGTGAGGGAGATGAGATGGGATGGGATGCACTACTTCTTCCTGAAGGCTGCAGGCTGACTGCCCCATGTCAGCAGCAGGCAGGAGGAGGCTTTGTAATCTGAGTATCACAGCAAAAAGAAGTCAACCATCCATCCAGAACAGGAAAACCCACCCCCAAAACAAGCAAGCAACAATAAAATCCCAGCCTATAGATAATTTTAGCTGAGGGTGCTTTTTTTTTTTGTTTTGTTTTTGTTTAATTCAAGGACTACAAAGGGCTGAGGGAATAAAGCCACCATTGTCCCATTGGTCCCACTGCAAGTGTCTTCCTGCCTCCAGGCCCTGGCTTTAGCTATACCCTGATGTACCACCTGGTCAGCTCTAGCAGCTGGCTCTGTGAGAATCCGCTCCAATGACTAGTTTTGTGCTTTTGCTGTATGGTGGTTTCTGTTGGAGGTGATGATAAACCTCTCCTGCTCCGTGTGGAATCCAGAATGTCCTGGAAAGTGTAAGCTCTGTGTGCAAAACTGACTGCGTCACAGTGCTCTCTGTGATTGCCTCCCAGTGTATCACAGTCCCACGGCTTTGGGTCATCCTGAAGTCAGTGCATTGCTTAAAATAGGCAGTTCCTTTTGTGATTGCTATTCCAGTACCACTACTTAAATATTAACCCTTCTCTACAATGCTCAAAGTAGCTGTGAATAGAGACGTTCTTGTGTTAGTATTACCAGGGAAGCTGTGTACTCGTGTCAAAGGTTCACTCCCAAGTTTGCAGCTATGCAGGGGTCAACTGGAGTGGACTTGCCTAGGTCACCTGTTGATGTAGGTGGAGCCAACGCTGATAAAGCCTGTCCATTTGCATTAGATCTGTATTAAATCCCTTCGATCTAATGCTTCTGCCTGCATTTATGCTAAGCAGAAGTACTATCCAAGGTGATGCTGGATAGTAGATGCTGCATATTTGCAGGTTGTGCATCCATCAGTGTTTGCTGTAACTTCCAGGTCTGTTGGTGATGGATCATAATGCCTCCTGTGGTGTACCAGTGTCACATTCTCTGCTTGGCATCGTTCATCTGATTCACTTTTATTCGAGTACGGTTTTGTTTCTAAGGAAAAGTGTGTGGTGGCAGTACTGTACAAGCAATAGTCAGTGCGTGTCCAGACTGCTGCTGCAGTGTCCTCAACGTTTGAAATTATTTTTGGTGTATTGAAATGTGGAAGAATCTGGGACAGCATAAGGGACCTTAGCTTCAGTGTCTGCTTCTCATTGACAAACATTAACTACTTAGCAACGTGAATCAGGTCTTGGGAGGCTTATTTTAGAACCAGCTCCTGTTTCTTGTCCTCTGAGCAGTGATTCAATTATAGGGAGAAGAGCAGCCTAAATAAATGATCGGGCAGTGTATGTGCACTGTTACCGAAGGCCCCTCTTGCTCTGGAAAGGCTTATGGACAGGTCTGCTGTGCTCTAGGACCCTGCTGTGTGTGAGCCAAGCCTCCACCTGGGCTTCTGCATGCTGCACTGAGCCCTGTGTGGCTGGGGTCTGCCTTCACAGCTGCTATTCTGCTTAGGATAGGTGTGTTTTTGGGGTGGAAACAGTGTCACAGAAACGCAGGGGTTGGAAGGGACCTGTGGGCATCCTTGTGCCCAACTCCGTGCTAAAGCACATTCCCTGCAGCAGGGCAGACAGGAAAATGTCCAGGCAGGTCTTGAATATCTCTGGATGCTTTATACTGAGTGACTCAAATTTTATAACTGTTTTGAATAACTTAAAATCACGATCAGCTTTGTGAAAGTGAGCAAAATGGAAAACTGTGTAAATAAATAAGAGCACCGCTGCTTTTTCTGGAAGAAGCCAAGTTGCTTAGGCTTATGGCGGCACTCGGCAGGGTTAAACTGCCTTCAGCTTACTCATGAACCATCTTTGTGAAATTAATAGCAGATTGAAGTGGGAGGAAGGATGGGGAGCTGTGCTGTTTTCGTGAAAGAAAATCTGCCCAGGGATAAGGCTGTAGTTCCTACAGAGCTTCCAAAACATCCTAGCTTTGCTGATGCAGAGCCAAGTTTCTTCTCTTCTGTCCGTGGATATTTAAAGGCAGGGTGTGGACGGGGGTCATTTTGTCTTGGATAAAATATTTGTGGGTCTCACCTCAGCCCCATTCTGTCTGCTGGTGAGCCTTCAGAAAGCCTTGGTGAGGCGAGGGGCTCTGCAGGCCCTGTGTAGGGACACAGCTGCTGTAAATGGCACCGCTTGGGTTGGTGACAGGGTGGAGCAGACAGTTGTGCCTTGGGCTCAGAGCATCACACACCCATTGCATTCTGGTAGAAGCTGTTGGTATCTAATGGCTGTGAAAATGAAGCTCCCAGTGTTATGCTGCAGGTGAGAAAGCTGCTCTGGTTTTGAGCCTTGGTGCGGTCTGCTTCCCCTTTAATGAGGCACATGGAGAATTGCAGGAGCTGTTGCTTGGGGGGATGAAAGCACTGCTTTGATATTTTCTGCTACTTGTGTTGATGAATGGTGATGAGGATGATTTTTAACCCATTAGATGAAACAGCTGATTTAATGGTTGTTCTCTCTGGATAGCTGTGTGGTTCCTGCTCTCCACCCCCACGTTCTGGGTGCAGCAGCTCAGTGTGTGCATGTGTGGCTGTTGTGCTGATGGTGAATGCAGCCTTCCTTGTTCATGGTCAGTGCCAGAAATGCTCATTCTAAGGGGTAATGAGCTTCAGCCCATTTTAAATCAGCATCCGTGCTCAGTATTGCTGCCATCTGTATCCTCTCCCAGTGCTAACTCAGGATTGGAAAGTCCCCAGAAATGTGAGAGTGATTTTGAATTCTATTTATTTATGATTATTATCTTGTTCAGAACGTATATGAACATTTTGAATGGTATGAAGTTTTAACAGACACAAAATCCTTGTAAATACCCAACACAGCTCTTGTGTCTGCAATTCATGGGTAGTTCAGCCATGTCAAAGTCAAGCAAGCACAAATCTCCTTGATACTGGACTGCACCATCTGTCTAATCTATGTGTGTCAGAGATGGCTTGTTTGGGTCTCTTCTTCTACAGCCCGTTCTGGAGGGATTACATTTCAGTTCCTAGTCAATGAATATTTTCCTCTTGATGTTCGTAGCACAGATAACGAACGTGTTTTTCTTGTTAGTCTTGTAACATGCGTTTGGTAAATAAGAATGCGGTAGTCAGTACAAACCTCTTGTGGTCATGGTTAACCAGGGTGCTCGTGCAGCTCCAGCACCTTTTCAGCAGTTGCTGAGGTCAGTATTAATGTGGGGAGCTGAATGGAGGAGTGGTACTGTGGCACTCTTGGGGCAGTGAACACCAAATGTATAGTGTAGGTTCATCTGTTGCCTGGGGCTTGTTTCTGTTGATCCTCTGCTGACCTGGGAAGGTTCTGACCACCAGCTTGCCTTTGGATGCTGGAATGTCAGAAATGAGCATCTGAATGGATTAGCTGTTTTGTTTCTGTTTCCTTTTACCAGTTCGTGTAAGTTGTCCCTTCTAAAGGCGTGGAGGAGTGCAAGTATCGCAGCTTGACAAAAATAAACCCTGCCTTTTGCAGGTAAGCTTTTCTTCTGACGTCTTTCCAAGGCCAAAACGATGCGGGAGCACGAGTCCTTGTGGATCACAGAGGATGCAGACGTGGCTGATGTTCTCCTGGCAGCTCCTGCTGGGGGAAAGGAAGCTCCCAACCATTCAGTGCCATCTCCTTGCGCTGCGAGAACTCATGTCTGGCTGCAGAAATCCCATCCAGTATCGTAGTGGGATGCTTTGCACATCTGCATGTAGACATGGCTGACCTTCAAACAGGGAACAGTTGGTTCTCAGGGTTTGGAAATCCCACGCAGGGCGCTGTGGAAGGGAAGCAGCTTTCCCAATGGGGCAGGGCTGGAGGCAGCTCCATCCCTCGCAGCACGTTGCAGCCCTGTCCTAGTGCTGTGTGGGGCTACCATGGGAGGGGTGCTCAGGTGGGACAGCACCTCGTGCAGTGGCAGCTGCGTTGTCAGTGTCACACCCTGTGCTGTGCCATGCCACCTGCAAGGCTCTGCACACCCAAATCAGTGTGTGCCAGCTCACTTTGTGTCCTGTGAACTTGGATTTTCTCTCCAGGGCCGTTATTAAAGGCAGCAGAGGCTCAGCCTGTATTCATCATTACTTATTGAGAAAACCAGATTACAGTTTTTCCTGCAGTGCCTGTTTGTCCCTGGCTTCCTTTTCCAATCTAAAAATGCTATGTTTTTATGTATTCAGTAATACTGCTGCAGTCTACCTCTCATCTAGCCTTGATTGGAAGGTTGTTTTTTTTTTTCCCCTTTATTTTTCTTATATTTATTTTTGAACCTTTGCTTGCACGCGCTTTATGCAGAGACATTCCTGCTCTCCAGACAGCTGAGCCTGGTGCACGATGCCATGCTGGAGGGAGAGCACACTGTCGTCATTCAGAATTAAAATGGCTGAATCACTGCATGGTGAGGCACTGTGTTAAGATGGAGTCGAGGCAAGCAGATCGCTCCAGAAGTGAGGGGGCAGTTTTGCTGTCGCTGTTGAAGTTCAACAGCCTCTTTCTGTACGTGGCGTTGACATCGATGCCGTTGTGAATAACTGTTTTATATAAAATTCCACTTCAGAGCTTCATTCTGTCCTGCCTGTGATACCAGGCACTGTGCAAATGGAAACTAACAGCGGGTCCTTAGGGAGAAAAGGGGTGAAGTAATGCTCGAAGGTCTGCTTTCACCTCTTGCGTGTATTTTTTAATGGAGAGTATATTAATAAAAAAGCTTGCGTAGTGTAATACTGAGGTTTATATTAAAGCTTCTTACCAGTGCATCATGCAATTCAGAGTACTCCGTTCATATGTTCCTTTTGAGAGCTGTGCCTATCCAGATGTTTTCTGCTTTTGCTATTGCAAATTAGGGTGCTTTAATTACTGGTGACCTGATTTGAATATGGACTTGGCTGATTTCATTTCGAACATTGATTGCAGTGCACTGGATGGGTCACGTTTTTGTTCTGTGCCTCTCACAGCTACTCTCCTTGTTCCAATCTGAGATGTCACATCTCGCTTTTCCATGATGCTCACGTGTGTGCTGGGAGAGGAGGGCTTTGCCTGCTTTGGGCGTCTGGAGTGCATGAGTGCATCCCATGGAGGCTGTGCAGTGAGAAGGGCAGCCTGGGACCAGGCACAACCCACCAGGCCTCTGGAAGCCTTACGGTAGTGTTGCACCCTGCTAATGAGCTGTTATGCTGGTCTTTTTGTAATGAGGAGTGCTGGGCTTCTTCCAAGTGCATGCAAGCTACAATTGTAACAGGAAAACACAGCTGGCTGGGTGGCTGGGAGAGCCAGAACATTTGATCACAAGTGATTGTTCCTCTTGAAAAATGTCAAATGACAGTGGATGTCATTTGGAACAAGTGATAGGGCAGCTCTGTACCACGTAGGAATTTCTTCCAGTGGGAGTAACAGAACTGGGCCCACTGCCTTGTCAGCCGTGGTGCCAGAGTGGCAGTTCAGAAATCCTTAAAATTGACCTTTTTTTTTTTTTTCTTTTTCCTCTGTCCCTTTATTTGGTAAAGCTTTGAAACCGTATTTTTGCCCTGAAAGTGGAACAAAGCTCAGGATTTCTCTAGAGAAATGAAACTTTCGGAGCCTGAAAAGACCATAGAGAGAGCATTTTCCTCCCGAGGCTTTCTTTTTTTCCCACCCAAAATGGCTTCTAGACTGATGCACACGAGAAGGGAAAAGCAAGAGGAGAGCTGGAGAGCTGCCAGGCCTTTAAAAAGATACTGCAGAAGGCAGCAGTAAGGTAGAAAATGGGCAGGATTAACACTTTGTGACTTGCTGTGTGGTTGGTTGGTTGGTGGTGGGTTTTATTTTTTTCATTTTTAAAACATTTAGTACACACTGATATAGTTCTCTTTCTCATCCTCATTCCAAAAAATGATTTAATGATAGTCATGTCCTAGGTAATATCTTAAGCAAGGGGAGCTAGTCTGTGGTTTCTTCTTCAGCCCCTCTCATCCATCTCAAGGCAGCAAGGGGCAGAAGCGAGCGAGCACATCACAGGCTGGTTGTATATAAACTTTCCTAACGCTGATCATATTAGATCTTCTGTCAGTATCCAGGGTGAGCGATCAGAAGTGAAGTGCATCTCTTTCAGTTAGCTTCTACCTCTATGGGAGTTGGGTCATACACTTCTTACATGCTTTAAAAAGAATAATAAAGATTTTAGGCCATTGGTCCATGTGTTGGAAAGAGTAGAAAGCAGCTTGCTGAAAACTGCCCGAGGAATGGAGTCAGCGTGTAGTGGAAGTGTTTTCTCACTTTGTTTATGTATGAAGGAAGTGAATAGAACGGGTGGTCATGTTCTGAAGCAATAAACGTTGGCTTGACCTTCGTGGCAGAGCCACATCATTGGGAAGGGTGAACTCATTTTTTGCAGAGAGTTCATCAGTGGCTGTGGGAAAGGTGAGTGCAGAGGTCAGGTTGTTGGACTGTGCTGGTGTGTGCTTTGGGCACACAGGAGCAGGGCTGGGCGCTTCTTACTGAGCAGCACTAGGGCAGAAACATCAGCTGCTGCTTCGTGGGGTGTCAGCCTTCTTTTGTGATTAATCCTCCTTTGTAGATTCGTGAAGGGCAGCCAGATGAAAGGACCACATTACACCCTTTTACGCTGGTGGAAAGTCAGCGCTCATGATGTAGTTTGAAAAGGCAAAACCGTTCCATGTCTCTTACGAAAACGCCAGCGATTTCCTTGTGTTCTTACTTCTGTGTTGTTTACTTCAGTGCTTTGCATCTTCTAAATACTTTATGGAATACATTTAATGAAGTGAGGTTCAGAAATCTGGCTGGGGCTGGGTTCCTGCTGCTTAGCCTGAGCATTGGCCTTTGCGTCCGTATGTCCTGAAGAAGCAGTGGTCCCCAGGGATGTGGAGCAGATGTTGGTTGCGAGTAAATGGGGAAAAAGTGGCGATAACAACGAGGCATTTTATTTAGCACAGTGAACTCGGGATGATATGAGGTATTTAATCATGAATTCTAAGTGCTGGAGGTTTAGGATGATGTGCCAGGCTGAGTTCTTGGGAAATTAGGTAAGAGTGGGGCAGTCTGATTGCTTTAAGTCGCCAGAGAGTGAAAGCAATGACCTAGATCTTCTTTAAATATGAAGCGACTCTGAAGTGACGTGTTGAAAAGTGAAGAGAGATTGTTAATGAGAGGAGACAAGTGGCGTTAGGAAGTTATTCATCTTTGCACGAGGAATTCTAGAATATCCTACAAGGGTAGCACACACAGTCGTTATATTAAAAACTCAGAATGCAAACAGGTGATAGAAGCAATATGTAAGACACTGCCCGGTGGGTAGAGCTTGTAAGGCTTTAACATCTGTGCACAATTATTTAGCTCCTCTGGATGTTTTCTGGTTGGGTTTTTTTTTTTTTTTTTTTTTTTTTTCCTGCAGCACACATTTCTCACTCTGAACTAATAGTACACAATAATAAAGCCTTGGGTGTTTGCCAGCGCAAACAGGGTTCTGGCTAACTTCTGGAGTGTTTGTGGAAGTCGAAAAGCAATGCAGCTGTTGGGTTGGGTACGTGCCAGCTGAGGATCTATTTCCCAGACCAAAAAAAAAAAAAAGAAGAAAAACCTCAAATCAGAGCGAAGTAACAATCAGATATTTTACACGATGCTGCTGGGTTGGTAAACAGGGATGGTGCCTGGCGCATGGTAACCTCTTGAAACTGAGTGATTGCAGAAGAAATACAATGTTTTTGCTTTTGATATTTCCCGAGTACTTCAGGAGGTGGGGGTTAGTGTGAGAATACTGCCTCGCATAGCGTTGTTTCCCTGTGAGGTCAGCGGGAGGGACCACAAAGCTCTCCAAGCAAATGATGATGTTATTTTTCTGGTGCTGCAAAGCGATTTCCATTCCCTAGGTGCACAAAGCTAGCAAAGCCTCATTGCGCACATGACGCCTTTATAACAAAGCCCCAGTAACAATGGTTAGATATTCTGAAACTGCAAAATGTCGGTGTTGTGCTTGTTCTCCTTAGGCCATTCAGAGCTCTGCAGTGGCCCCAGGAAGAGTACCCCTGTCTCCAGGCACCTGTCTGAGCCCCTGCTTTGCTCTACTGCGATGCCGTTGCTTTTTACAGTTGTTTATTACACTTTCCTTGCACTGCTTGTAAGTAGTGGTACTGCCTTGAGGTTTTAGGGAAGTGTGCAGTGGTCCTTTCAAAGCAGCAGACGCAGTGTGGGTGTTACTGGACTGGCAGCCCTTTGCACAGGGCACATGGTGCACAAGTGTGCAAGGCAGAGCTCTGTCAGCCACCTGTCACCATCAGCCTCGAAAGAGTCCTCTCTGTGTCATAGAAGATGATAAATGTCTCTGTCTGACATGAAACAACTTACAGGGACTGGCCCTGCCCTCCTGAAAAAGGCAAAAAACAGAAAAACAAGCAACCCCTTATCCGAAGTTGAAACATCAAAGAACCAGAATAAGGACCCGAGTTATTTAAGATATAGCTTTTCTGGGCCATTACTCCACATCCATCATCTTATTTCCCAGGGTTTTAAATTCTGGCCTGCGTGCTTTTTCCTCCCAGGATACATCTCAAATTGTTTGGTCACAAATGCCCTGAATAACAAATTGACTTAATTTAGATGGCATTAAGGCTCTTTAACCCATTTCAAAGGGCAGGGATGCACTGGAGACCTCCAGGCATGCATTTCAATTAAGGCAATAAGGATATATATTTCTTTTCCTTGCCTGAAAACGCCTGACAATTTTATCTATGCATCAGATGAAAGTTGAAGGGGAAAGGTTTCTGTTAGTCTTGTCGGGAGTTGGCCAGAAAAATGTGAAGAATGTAGAAAGGAATTAACAGCTGGTGTCCATTTAAAACTTCAGAGAGGGCAAACAGAAGCAGAACGCTTGGCTTTACCTGCCATCTTCCTCTTGTTTGTGCTGTGTGCTCCTCGAAGGCCAAATGAGAAGTGAAGAGACCCATGTGCCCAAGACTCTTCTGCCATGGGCTAAAGGAGTGAGGTGCTTTGTTTCCTCTGGGGTGGACAAGGCAGATTTCCTCTCTTTGTGAACCAGCACTTGAACCACATGTGGTTAACTCCAATGAGAAATGTTGCTGGCGTAGGGGAACTGTGCCATCCGCTGTGTAACCTGGTGCTTGACTTGTAGGGCCACTGACTTTTTTCCAGTTTTACTGGAGAATCAGCGTTCAGCAGTGTTTCTGCTTTTGCGTGGTCAAAAACATACATGTACACAGAGAACCTCGACTCAAAGAGGGAATGACTGCAGAGCTGTGAAATGGAGCCCTGTGCTCAGTGCTGTGACAGCTGCAGGCGCCGGGCTGTGCTGGCTGGGCTTAGTGCACAGCGGTGCGCTGCCTCTGGTGTGGAGACACAGTCGGCCTGGCCTGCTCCCTCTGTGCCTCAGCCGCAGGGCACCTGTTGTCCCAGTGCTGGAGAAACTGTGTTTTTCCAAACTCTGATTGGTTTGGGGTCACAGAAATGTTGGAATCCCAGAAGCAGCACTGAGTGCTGTCTGTCGTAATCTCATCCAAACAAAAATTGTCCCATTTCCTCTGTAATTCTGGATTTGCTTTCACTAGAGAGTGAGAAGCTGTGATCCGTGTGGTCCCTGTAACAGGCTCCAGTGCTGCGCTGGCTCTGGCCAGTGGGAGCTGAAGCTCTGTGTGACCTTGGCTGTGACTTAGGTATCAACATCTGAAGGAAATGCTCCTTCTGGAGCTGCCTTTGAGTTTCCTCTGGGACCACCACTCTGTCTGAAACAGGGTTCTTTACTAGGCCAGTCCGTCATCCAGTCCACATGGTGATGAACAAAGCTTCATCTCTGGTTAAAGCAGAGCCAGCAGAACTAGGGAGGTCTTGGGACTGGGACCAAGTGCCGGGAGGTGGCCAGGCAGAATTCACCATGGGACAGCACCAGGTGCACCATGATGATGCCAGATCTCCTCTTAATAAGGGACTATGAGTACTGGGCTTGGGGTTGTCCCTTCATGAGCTGCTTCTGGAGCTTAGCATGCTGCTGAAAACAGCTGTTCCAAGTGCGTTGCCTTTTGTTGCCCTAGGAAATGCATTAGCAGATCTGTCCTCTCCCAGAATCTGTTTTTTGTTGCTGCTATTTGTTTGCCTGGTTTCTGCTAATTCAAAACCTGCTCACTGTGGAGCAGGTTATTCCTTCCAGGCTGGCCCTTTAAATTGCTTCCATGCTCTGCCTGCCCGGCTGTGAAATATCTCAAATAAACAAAGCCCAGAACAAAAGCCTACACAACAAAACATCCTTTTCTCTCTAGGCGTCTCCCTGGGTGCGGTTTCCCAGCGCTGCTCTGCAGTTGGGAGACAGAGCCAGAAGAGCTCCATCTCATTCTTCCTGTCCTGGAAGCTGTCAGCAGCCGTCCCCTGCCCAGCTTCTCCTGGGAAGCAGGAGGCAGCTTGGATTTCTCCCCCTTGGCTGAGAGTGATGGAGCCTTTCCAAGCCCGAAGATGAATGGCTCCAACCCAGGGGGTTTGTCTAGGTATACAGCAGCGTATCCTGAGGTTGCTGCCCATTTTTGTGTCCTTCCCTTTGTGTGTTCAGCCTCCTGTGGCCCAGGTGGGTGTCTCATCCTCCCTGGCGGATGCAAGCCAGCAGCAATCCCAGGATTCCTTTACTGTGGGCTGAACAGACAGTGCTTGGGTTGAGCCCTACTGTTCCCCCATCCAAATCGAGTGCACCATAGTCTGGTACTGATGGTGTGATTTTCCTTCAGCTTGATGGAATTGTTATACCCTGTCACACTCTCATTTTATTCTTGTTCCTGAGACAAAGTCTCAGTGCTTAAAGCGGTATTTCGATCAAAAAAATATTTTTTTGCTGTACCCCTTTTTTGTTCCGTGCATCTTAGCTACAGAATGTTCCAGTAGCTGAATGTTCCAGTGGGCAGCAGCACTGGAAAATAGCATTTTACCTTCTTTGTGCAGACACTCCTTGATCTGTGCTCCTGACCTACAGTCACAAAGTCAGCTATGCACATTTATTAACTGTCAAAGAAGTTGGAAGATATATCAATAACAGAGTTAGGATGGGTGGAGTGGAGAACTGGAGAGGAAGACTAGAAATCGTAGGGAGCCAGCAGTTGGCAGGCTGAATCCTTGGGGCTGTTTACTTGGCAGCCCTCCTCCTGTAAGGAGGTCAGAGCCATCTCAGGTTGCAGAAAGAGGAATCTGCTCATGGATGTCATCGCGCTGATTGCTGCAGCCAGCTTCTGGTTTGCTCTTGCATGCGCACATTCCAAAGGCAGGCTTGGTTGTCGTCTCATTTCAGACTTCCCTTATTAGCAATGAATGTAATTCCAAAGACGTTGCTTCTACATCAGGCCCTCTTGGTAGGAGCAAGAGGTGAGGCAGAAACTTCCAGTTCTGGCTTTATCTTCAGGATGCTTTGTACAACATCTCCAGCCTTTCTCCCCTGCTGGGGTGCTTGACTGTTGCTCTCTTCAGCTGGGTTAATATAACAGATACAAGGTTGTAACTGCTGGCCATGGATATTCAGTCACCATTAATTGAACGATTAAGTGACTTGGCTTTATGTTTTTCCCTCAGAATATCTCTCCCTTTAGATCACAGGCTGGCCAGACCCTTGAGCCATGCTGTTTCCATGATGCCTGTCAGCAGCCTGGGTGGCTGCATACCACCTGGCACTGCCACTTTGCTGGAGCACTGGGTCTGGAGAGCTGTCAAAACAAACAGTGATGTGGCTGAGGGCATTCAGGTTGTCTGGGGCTGCCTGCCAAGTTAGGGTCGTGGCTGGGGTCAAAACGTGAAGGTTTATCCTCTCTTCTCCATTCACAGACAGTGATGCCTTCATCCAAAGAAGAACCACAAGTCTGGCAGGCTTCAGGAAGTGAGAGCGTCATCTTTTGTGTGTGGGCTTTTTTATTTCTTTCTTTTTTGGTGTTTTTTTTTTTTTTGGACACAGAAGTGTCTTCCAAAGGTCAGGGCTCTGTTTCTTGTAAGCTCTGAGTCACCAGAGTGTAGAGACCAGAGAATGGGAGACTCCTTTTTGAGGGGAACAGTTTCTTCAGTGGAATTCTTGTCCGGACAAACGTGTGAAAAATACTGAACAGAACTCTGTTCAGTTCCTGTGGAGAAAAAGGTAAATATCACCGTAGCCAATTGCCCTGTATATTCACATTATTTTGGGGAAGGTCAGCCCACAGATGGAACATACCAAATACTGTTTGTCCTTTAAAGTCTCTGGCTTTGTAGGCTTACTGAGTAGAAGGAAGTTTCTTGGGAAGCTTCTTAACGCTGTTGAAACATGTCAGCTTTTATTTTTGCCTCATGGTGACACGAGATGTTCCAGGCACCCTCTATTGGATTGAAGATCCAGCAGAGTCAGGTGTGAATACTCTCTACTGGGTCCTTCAGAGATGTTTGAAAAATGTACCTTTGCTCTGCTTCACCATGAGGATGGAGAAGGGCCAAGTTCAGAGGATTTTAACAAAATCACAAGGCTGTTTGTAATCTGAGTGCTCCTTTGAAATAAGGCCCCACCTCTGTGCCATGTCTCTGTAGGGATCCATTCATAAATAGGGAGACAACAGATTTCAGAGTATATTTTTTGCTTCCTTGCCCTGTCCGTTGTAACTGTAACAGGTGAATTGTGCTTAAGCTGAAGAGGGTATTGGAATAAATCTTATCTTGACAGTTAGAGTCTGTTTAGTAAAGGGCTGTCTTGTAATTCCAGAAAGAAGTGAGATGAGCTGGGGCCTTCTGACTTCAGCCTCCATTGCTTTCATTTAGTTGACTGCCTTCTACTTACAAACATGAGCACGGTATATATAATGACTGTGTCATTAATCTGGGCTGCTCTCTTTAACACTGTTAGCTGACTGCCATCAGTAGGCTTAACTGTATGAGCTGTAGCTGACAAGCACGTGGGCACGCCAGCTGGAAGTTACCAGTAACCCCACAGGTCAGTGCCCACAGGTGCACAAACACACACTTGTGCTGTACAGCCTTCACAACTCCGAGGGCACCATTCCATTCACCACACAGAATGCAGTCCCTATTTCTGCTACTTGTTGTTCACTTCTCTTGTTTCAAAGGGGCAAGCTGTATTTGTGTTTGGGCTGTCAACCATCAGAACAAGTCTGCAAAGTTAAGCTGACAAATTCAGCAGAGTTGTTTAAGCTGGACTTGGATTTTAATTCATAGGAATATTTTCATTGAGCCTTGGCTTTATAAAAGGTACCTTCTAAGTGTATTATATCTGGCCAGCTTATCTTATGCAGCAGTATGCTTTTTTTCTCAAAACAGAATCCCTATAGCCTGGGACAGCCAAGGTGACCGACAGTAGGTGTGGGTATGGAGGAGTGGGAGATACTGTGATGTAGAATTGGTGAGCTGATCCCCCAGGATTTTTTTCCAGCTAAGTCATTTGCATGGAAGAAAGGCACTCCCAGATAGCTGATAACAGGCTGCCTTTAACCAGCTTAAGAAACACTTCAAAGAAGATGCTGAAGGTGATTTTTAAAGAAGCAGGTGTTGGTTTGGGGCTGCAGAGATTGAAATCCGAGTTTTCTTTTTTGACTCCGTTACAAGGATGACAGTTTTAGAAAGTGCCCTGTAGGTATTTCATTAGCCAGAGTTTTGGATGTTGGGTTGCATTTCATTTGGCCTCGTTGTACATCAAGTTGGTTTCTCAGATGGAGTGATGCTGTGTGTAACCCATGGGCATCACCTGGGCATCCATGGGCTAGCCTTAGCTAAACTACATATCCTCTTACAACATGGCTCAGTGGCATTTGGCTCTGGCTTGTTTTGTAGTGGCAGTGTTCAAGGAAAACAGTAACTCTGTGAAGAATGAGGTGGAGCACCTTGTGTTTTGCTTGAAAACTGAATTATGGTGGTGTATTCTTTAAGCCTTGGGCTAGTGTTCACGTTATGTGGAGTCTTATTTACACAGTCCTGACACTATTACGTGCCTCCATGTGTAACTTGTTGCAAACCATCGCTATCCTATGCATGCGTGTATCTCTATGCGTCTTCCCTTGCAGCAGCAGTGGAAGATGGCTGGCTGTAAGTGTGCTGGTTATCAGAGCTGTCCCTGCTGCCTGCCCCTAGCAGCCTGACAAGCTGCTCTACTTCTGCATTCTTCAAGTGATGAGGGGAAAAGGAAGGGCAGGGCCAAAAGGGATTTGGTGCTTACCCCACCCTCAAGTGCTATGTGTGGTAACACTCTCTTCAACATGATGTTCTACTCCCTGTTACTAACTTCTTTCAAAAAACCGTTGCTCTCCACCTGAAAGGTCTCAGTTTTCTGTTTGGAGACTGTATATCAATTAGTTTATTCTGTGGTCTTCTGGAAAAACTGTTGAAATCCAGATTTGGTGGTTGACGGATAAGGAACTGAGTGAAATCGTGTAGCCTAGAATGTGGAGAGAATCAGACTGGAAAATTGCAGTGGTTCGTGCCTGAATTGAAAGTTTTGAAGTACAAATTTACTTTTGGTCTATCAAATAAGTTTTGTTCTGTGTCTCTGGGCTGTGAGTGCTGCGTTTCCTGAAGCATTTGACATCTTTGTTCTGTGCACTAGGGTTTCCAGTACACAGTGAACTGTACTTTTGTTTTCAGAAGTGGTGTGAACACTTCTTGAAGTTGTTTTGATGCTTAAGTAATGAGTCTCAGTTTCCCAGCTAGAATGTTGTGTCCTGGGGACTTCAGAGGAAAACCGAGAGCTTGCAGAATTCCGAGCTCCCATCTGCTGGCTTTCAGATGACAGGTTATTTGAGATGGGGGAAGTAGACCTCACATGTGAAGGACCGGCTGCGTGATTTTAATGACCTTTACCCACTTTTCCAACCTGCATTGGCAGCCTAGTCTTCAGTCTTGCTTTGTTTGTGCATTCCTGAAGTGTCTGTGCCCTACACACTGATTGTGGCATTTGACTCCCCAGTAGCACAGCCTGTCCACCCTTTTCCTGTGACCTTTCAAGGGACTTGCAGCTCTCAGCCCCCGCATCCCAGCGCACACAGGGCCAGAGGAGGCTGCACCAGTAAGAGGGTTGGCTCCTAGCAAGCGGGATAGCAGACATAATTAATGAAGTGCTTTTGGGCTGGAAAATGAAGAAACACTGTGGTTCTGTTTGTCAAAAAAGAAAAAAAAGAAAAAAAGATGAGGATCCAGACCCTGTATGTGAGAGAG
The DNA here is from genome assembly GCA_023055505.1 of Callipepla californica brunnescens. Lineage (NCBI taxonomy): Eukaryota > Metazoa > Chordata > Aves > Galliformes > Odontophoridae > Callipepla > Callipepla californica. The sequence goes on from JALIRH010000003.1 coordinate 65,008,108, forward strand.
GATGTTGTAGGTCAGGGGAATTAAAGCCTTACCATATTAGTGCCTTTATTGTTTTACAGCTGGATTAGCAGTTGAAACAACAAGCCCAAATGTCAGCATTTGTGTTGTTAAACCACACTGTGAGGATGAGGTCTCTCTCCCTTGTGTACCACAGCTCATGTAACACGAAGCAGTTGTCTCAGGACTGAGCGTTGAGGGCAGGATGGGAGCCAGCTCCTTCAGATGTTAAGGAACAAGTGGAATGGAGGCATGCGTTTTCCAGTCTGTCTGAAGTTTACATTAGCAACTCCTCCAGTTCCGTTGTTCGGTAGAGTTCTGATTTCTATTTTTTTTTTATATAATACTTGCAGGATTTGCACCGTGGGGGTGTTTGAACTTGTACGTAATTTTGCACACAGGTAGGAGCTTCTCCTAATGTGTCCATATTGGCTTGAGCAATCCAGTTCTCCTTTCTGTGGAAGTTAAGAATCTCACCCTGATGAGGAAACAAGATGTATCTGGGCTCTGGAAACTCGTAAGGACTTCCAGATCTTCTAGCTCAAATGTGAGATTCAAAGTGACATGGTAGAAATATTTGCTATCTATTGAACTGCTGTTAGGAGAAAGCTGAATATTATTCAGAATGAATGCAAAGTCTGGTTACGTCTTAATTAGATTTTCTTCCTTTTTATAATAATAATAATAAGTACTCCAAGTGAATTTGTTGCTTAAGAGGTGAATTAATTGCCCTGGTGTGAATCACCAGTAGGAGAAAAGCAGTACAGACTGGTACTGAAAGCCTCTGGAGGTGGAAGACCTGTAAAAGGGGTAATCAGTTTCTGTGCTTGTCCAGCCTTGGTTTTCAAAACAGGCCTTCCAGAAAGGAGGCAGCTGGTGATCTTGGTGTCTTTGATTTTCATACTTGATAAATAGAAAACGGAGAGAGATCATTATCTTTTTACCAGTGATTGTGCTCATAGGCCCATGTGGCCAAGTAACCTTGAGATGCAAGTGGCCACGTCTCCTTTCCAGCCCTTTCAACCATTCAGTCGCACACAGTTTGTCTCAACTGTGAGGGAAGCTGCAGTGGGTTGAACTGTGAGTTAGCCAAGAGATACACCACTTACATAAGTAATGAGACCATTTGGGATTGCTGTTCAGAATACATTTTGTGTAATCATAACATCATAAAACCTCCTGACGATCTGTAGGGTAGTAAGGGTAATGTGAAACTCACGGCAGCTTAGAATGTTCAACAGGAGAATAGTAACTCTTGAAGCAATAATGTTTACTTTAAAGATAAATGAAACTATTAAAAAGTAATTCCAGATGTGTGGTTATAGCAGAATTTTAGTGATTAGTCTTAGCCCGTTTTACATTATTACATTATTGCATTTGAATGTAGCCAATGAATTTTCTTTTTAATGAATTCATTCTTTGGATGGATTGAATAAAACTATTTATTTTCTATTATCTGAGAAATAAACAGAGTAGAATCCGGTTTATTTATGAAAGTAAATACAAAAGGTCTGACCCCTGGCTATTGCCTTTGAAAACTATCTGAGAAAAAGCTTTTCCTGGTAGCTGATTCTTTCTTGAAGTCATTTATTCTTTTTTGAAGATAACGCCAACCCCTCCACTCCCAAATTATGCAATCTATTTTAAAGAATGCTTTGAAATGAAATGGTTTCATCTCTTCACTCTCATGAGATCTTCTGGTATTGTGTCAGCTCAGCAGAAGGCAATAGTGTGTTACAGTTCAGCAATGAAGACAGAAGATTTCAGTTACAAAATCTATTTTTTTGCCCATGGTGACAGGTCTGTGCTGAGCGTGCTGAGGACTGGAGCAATTTCATGCTCCTTATTACTTCACCACCGTGCTTGCTTATCCCTGTAATTGCCTGCTCAGGTTTCCAAGGCCCTGGTGCATGCCATGTGGTCACGTAGGTTTAGGAGGACACGGACTAGGTGAGAAGTCCCAGTGCACACTTTATGCTTTTAAGCCCTATGTAGAGTCCGCTTGGAGTGTCTGTCTGAACTGTAATGAAGTTGGAACCAGCCATTTCTGGAATGTCTTGTTACCAGTATGCTCACTGTCTTCATATTCTGGGTTGTTTTGGAGTCTTCCCTATTAAGACTACTCAGGCTGTTGACAATTGGAAGTCATGTTGCGTTTGGTCTCCATAGAAAACACCGTTCCTTTATTAGGTTGGTATCCCAAGCTAAAGCCAGGCTGGGCTGTTTAAATCACAGAGGCTGTTTTCCTGCTGGAGTTTTGTCTGTGTGCTTCCTGCCTGCGCTATGTATTCCATAGAGATTTCCTGCAGGGGTGTCAGTAGGCACTTTGCCCAGGAGTGGAGAGTGCTGCAGTAAGCTAATGGTAAACAGTGCAGCCCCTCTTGCTTTGTGCTGACTGATCTCTGCGGAGATCAGCAGGCAGTGGAAGTGCAACCAAATAAATTACAGCGGTTCAGTGCGAGTAACGTGTCAGGCTTAAAAAATGTATGGCTGCACATGAGTAACGTGAGTAATATATATGATTACATGTGCATAATTTTTTCACCACGTGTCTTTCAAGTGCAGGGCTAATTTTGTGGTGTCGGATCACATTTGAGGTTATTAGCAGTGAATGTGGCTACATCAAGAGCTCCAGAAAAATCGTAAAGCCTTTTTCCCCATAGGGCAGCTGCAGTGGTGGTGTTTCCATTTGTCAAATAGGGCCGTCCATAACTTAAAAACAAAAGTTGGTGTTTCAGCTCAGCCCAGCTGCAGGAGTTGCACTTGAGTAGCGTGGAGGTTTCTGCCAGAGCTTGTGCTTGGCTCCTCACACTGCTCCCTGCGGCAATGGGCCTTGGGCTGGACCACAGCCGCCGCAGGACTCCTAAGAAGAACGGTTTTCAGCATGAACTTAGGGCTGTGGTGGCATGTTATGTACTTGGCTTTACTTTGGAAGACGGCCTGGTGGTTTATTTCATTTGGGATTCAGTTGTGGTATCTTCATCTCATCCTAGAAGGGCATTGCTGCAAGGTACCTATTTTATCAGTGCACTGCATGTCTTTCTTCTACATCTCCTTGCTATGGCTGTTCATTTGGCATCTGAGAGAAGTGAGCTTGAGTGAGCTAGTAGAAATGGATGTTATTTTTAATGTAACAGATTTACAGGACCAGCACGAAGATGCAAGTTTTCTAACCATGTGGTGCGGGTAACAGACCCATTTTGTGCTCAGTTTGTTTTGGTTAGATTTTGGTCATGTAAAGCTCGAGAAGGGGAAGAGATTAGGCACAAGTTAGAAAGGAATTTGCTCTGAATCCAGTTCTATGTATGTCTAAACACTGATGATTGTTGGAAGGGACCCTTAAGGCCCATCTGGTCCGAGTGCCCTGCAGTGCACAGGGGCACCCACAGCTCCATCAGTGCTCAGAGCCCCGTCCAGCCTGACCTTGGCTGTCTGCAGGGATGGGGCACCACCGCCTCTCTGGGCAACCTGTGCCAGTGCCTCACTGTGTCCTTATTGTAAAAAACTTCTTTCTATCCGGTCTAGATCTCCCCTCTTCTGGTTTGAAACAGTTTCCCCATGTCCCATCACAACAGACCCAGCTGAAGTCTGTGCCCTTCCTTCTTCCAGCCCCTTCAGACACTGTCAGGCCGCTCTCAGGTCTCCTGGAGCCTTCCTTCGCACAGCCCAGCTCTCTCAGTGGCTTGCAGCATCACTACTGAACCAGCATGTGGCTGCACGCAGTTTTTAGGGCCACTGCTTTTTACTTTTGCGTTTGAGCTGCTGCTTTTTCAGGGCACGCTGCCTCCTCTGTCAGATGACTGCGGATGGAGACGTAACAGCCTGACTCGTTGTTTATAGCAGGGGTTACCGCACGGGTTTAATTGGAATTAACCCTGATTTCTGCCTGCGTGCAGGAATCAATGAGAGGCTTTTGTGCAGGCTGGATCAGGATCAGCGCGCCGAATGCCGCGCAGAAAACCGTCTGCCGCACGATGGGCCTAATCCCGTCCCCTTGCTTTGTTTACGAGCAGCGCCCGATCCCATCGGAGCCGCTCAGCCCACACGGAGCCCGCGCTCGGAGCGCCCGGCAGGGGGCAGCACCCCTACGCCTCCTCGGGCCGCCACCTGCCGCCGCCGGCCGCGCCGGGGCGGGCTGAGCGCGGGAACCGCCCGAGCGAGGTCCGGCTCCGCGCTGAGGCGGGCGGGGCGGCCGCGTTGAGGGGCGTGTGTGGGGTCAGGGCCGTGCTGCGTGGCGGGAGCGGGCACGCCGGTGCAGGTGTTGCTTCAGGTCTTGTGTTGAAAGGCTTCTGTTGTTGAGATGGCTTACGCGGCTTTTATGATCCTGTGATTCTTAAACATTCATTTTTTTTATATATATATATCAGAATTTCCACCATTTTGTAAAAGCATCAAGGTTTTCTTTTGCACTTCAAGATTTCCTTACCTGTGGGCCCGTATGCTTCAGTCATCAGCCACAGATGTATAAAAGAGACAGGCTGCTCTTGAAACTAGCAATTATGGATGTGTGTTACCGCACCGCTTCACGTGCGCTCCACTTCCATTGCGTGGAGTCCAACGTGACACTAATGCGTATGTCTATGCAGCAAAATACTGGCATTCATAGAGTCACAGAATTTATTAAGTTGGAAGGGACCCTTAAAGGCACCATCTGGTCCAACTGCCCTGCACTGAACAGGGGCACCTACAGCTCCATCAGTGCTCACAGCCCCATCCAGCCTGACCTTGGCTGTCTCCAAGGGTGCACCGTTTCTCTTCAGTCTCGTAAAGTTTTCCTTTTGTCAGTAAGCTTGAGCATTCCTTCCGGTGTATGTCGTCTAAACCCATCACACTCTTATATATTTTTCTTTTACAGAGGATTTTAAGAGGAATCTGATGCTGAGAATAGATTAAGACGACTCAGGATGACGACAACTGTAGCGACAGATTACGACAACATTGAAATCCAGCAACAGTACAGTGATGTCAACAACCGCTGGGATGTCGATGATTGGGACAATGAAAATAGTTCTGCTCGACTGTTTGAACGATCCCGCATCAAGGCCCTAGCTGGTAAGTACTCATCACATGAGACAGTCTGTACTCGGTGCCTGTGCCTTGTTGGTAAACCAGAGCTGAAATTTTCTTGAGGACAAGTGCAGTTTGACTGAAGGATTTTTGATATTTATTCCTACCACTGACGTTAGTGGGACGTGATGGTCTCAGATTGCTGTCTAGGATGCGCTCGTGTATGATGCCTCAATGAAAATAAATAAAAAAATAAATAGAAAGGATGCTAGAAACCTTATTTAATCTGTTCCTGAAACTACTCTGGTAGATTTTGTTGGCTGGTAAGTGCAGTATGTGTAACTGAAGGTATAAAATTTCCAGTATTCTCTGAAAGGTTGCATAGCTAGCCATTTTTTTTTGTCCTGAATGGACCCTTCAGAGAATCGTAGAATCCCCACGGTTGGAAAAGACCTTCAGGGTCATCCAGTCCAACTGCCCACCTGTCACCAGTCGTTCTCACTAAACCATGTTCCTCAACACAACGTCTCAACGTTCCTCGAACACCTCCAGGGTCAGTGACCACCACCAACCTGGGCAGCCCATTCCAGTGCATGATCACTACTTCACAGCCACAGCCTGAGTATTACATAGAGCACTCCACCTCTTGGTAGAGGATAATTTCATCCCACTTAAAACTGAAATGCAAGCAAGGAATTTATTTAAATTCCTTGTAGTGTCAATTCTAACCCTTATCACTTGATTTTTTGGGAGATGTGTGTGCTTTTTTATGTTATAAATAAGCCCTTCTGAAGAAATTTCTGGCACTTTTGAAATCTGATTTTACTGTAGTATTACATTTAGAATATACTAATGATTAATATTTAGAATATTTCACTGTAGTGATACAGTTAGAATTCTGAACTAGTGCCATAACACACATTTATTACTCTCATCCGATATTAAACAGCTGGGTTGTGTGTTTGCATTGTTTTGGTTGGCTGTCTGTGGTTGGTAATGACATTAGTTTGCAAGAAAAAAGGAAAGCAGAAGGATGACAAAGTTCTGCTTCAAAAGGTCTCCATTTAGAGATGTTCAGAGCATCTCACCTGTCCTGAAATGGAGGAATGTGGTAGTTGGAGGTGGTTGTTATTTAGTAAATAATGCTGCAACTGCTGATCTTTTCCCCCAAGAAGCAGAGCTTCTGTAGTGCGTGCTGTCATCTACTGAGTTACTCTCAACAGCAGAGAGATTAAATTTAAGCGGGTCTGCTTTTCCTTAAAACATACGGCTATTGCATATTAAAGCTTGTACATTAACCAAATTTGTTTACGTAGCGAGGAGATTATGTCATGTCCTCTCAGCTCTGAGGCATTGCCCTGCAAAGCAATTTTTATGCATTCTGTAAATGATTTCCTGACTCTTATGGTAGTGTGCCCACATTCCTGACCTCTGATCAAAATGCCTCGGTGGTGTGGGGCGCACTGTGAGAGCAGAGAACAGCTCAGAATCTGCTGAGCTTTCCACCATTGAAAATTTCAGTTACAGGGACTGTTTTAAACCCAACGTTTTATAACAAGTTGGAGCAGGTTTATTAAATTTGCTGCGCCGAGACAAAGGTATCACGTGTTCAATCTGTGATTCCAATGAGACCGTCTGAAGCACGCCGTGCCTTTCTCCTCTCCTTGCCAGCCGTGGGAATGCATTAGATGCAGAACACCTTTGTGTGCCAGGCTCAGGGCAGGATCAGGTTTGGAGCTGAGTAACAGGGTAATGAAATCGTGCAGGTGGGCAAAGAGCAGATCACGTAACCCTTGCTGAGGGAAGTATCTGTATCAGCTTAATGGAACTGCTTGCAGAGAAGGGTGTGTGTTAGTTAGGTTTTACTGTCTCAAGAAGTCTTGTTAAATATACAGCAGCTCATCACAGTTACAGGTAAAATGTGAGACTTGGGATGGGGCAGTGCAAGGTGGGGGCAGAAGTCACCTGATAGATATTTATGAGGGGAGATTGGTGTAAACTGGCCTAAAACAAGAGAGTCTTGCCCTGAGTTATTTAGTTGGACCTAATTTAAGGATAAACTGCATTCTATTCCTGCAACGTTAGCAGACATGAGCTGTGTTACACTCTTGGTGTGTGGAAGTGCTTTAGTAGAAGTCTCACTAGCAGGATTCGTGTCCCACATCGAGCTTTTACTGCTCTCTGTTGTTCCAGTTAATTCTAGAGCAAGCAAAGCTTCCCAGCCGAGTAATGAATAATAAATATGAAACTCTCACTTCAAGAAATAATGCAAGGAAAGTGCTTAATTATTTAGACATCCTGGAACAAATACCAATTTCAAAGCAAATAATTTTGCTGAAGATTTGATTCCAATCTGTATATGATCATTGTCCTAGAGTATGATGCATTTGCTTTGCGTAAGCTTTATGCACAGTCGTTTTAATTTGATATGCTTCCTGCCCGTGGTTCTCTGCTGTTCGTGTTGATAATACTGTGTGCTGCCAGAACACGCAGCGTGCTGCACTGCTGCAGCACTGCTTGAAATCCTAGTGATGATGCAGGGAGAGAGGAATGAGGAAAGGCTTGTGTTGCAAATGGGAGGTTACAGTTAAAGGCTAAGCCACGTTACTTCTGTCACCATTCAGCATACGTTTTCTGGTGGATAATCTTTCCTTGTGTCTCCCCAGAAGGGCAGGTGCTTCCATGTTGTGAGCACTAGGGAACTGACTCTCAGCCTGGAGCTGGGATACTAATTATTTTTCTGGCTGTTGTCTTTGAGTTGAGACCGACTCAAGCCGTCTTGCAATTCAGCTGCCTGTCACAGGATCAGACACAGTACTCACTGCGTGAAAGCCTGGGCTTGTCTGCACCGTCAAGTTTTTATGGTCAAATTTCACCACTCTCTGAAGGCCGAAGTAGTCATGCACCATCTGTAGGGCCCAAGTTCTCTGAAGAACTACCAAGTCCACTCTGACTTAGAAGGATGGTGGTTCTTCGAGGGCACCGGCATCATCCAGCACCCTGAGTTTGGATTGGCCATCTTCTGACAACGGCACTTTTCTTTTTAGAGGTTCCAGATCAGTCAGATTCAGTGACTGCCTGGCAGAGTCCAGCTCTTTCTTTTAGTATGACTTCCTTTTGTTGAGCTGATGAGGCAAATCAGAGAAACATCCATATCATGCAGGTTCTGTAACACATGTGTAGCACTATCTCCTTATCCTAGTAAAAATAAGAAGTTTCTTATTCCCCTGTTGATAAGGTGCCAGAGTATAACTGCCATAAGCATTCTACGCTGCTTGACTAAAGGCTGTGTATTCAGTGTGAAACTCCTCTGCTGGTGCAAGCATCTTCTGTCAGCATTCTTCATCAAACTGCAAAGTGCCTCTTCTGTGAAGCTTCCATCTTGCTGTTGATTCTAGTTTACTGTAATTCAAATGAAGCTTACTTCCTTCACCTTAAAGGGAAAGGATGGAGAGCGGGTAAGCAAGAAGAGAGTTCTGAGGCAGAACTTGATATTCTGTTTGGCCCCATCTTCTAGCAGGATGGTGAAATATTTAAAGAGCAGTGCAGGAGATGGGTGGCCAGAATAATCTATGCTCAGAACAACGTATTGGAGAAAAGCTTAGTTAAAGCAGGTATGATAAATAATAATAGAGAAGCACTAGTATCAGCACAGCAGCTAACTGGTATTATTAAAGTGGTCTGTATACTGTGAATACAGTACTGCTAATGATGGGTTCCACTTAAAACAAAGAAAATTGCCGTGGAACTCAGCTTTCAATCAGAATTCAGATTTGAAGAAGATATGCAACCAGATTGATTGCCATTCGTGTTGAACTCACTCAGCAACCAGTATGGGAAGAGGGTAACCGATCCCTACTTTGTAAATTAAGAAACCCTGCTGTAGGAAATCATCTTTCACCTGTCCTTGTTCTCTGTGCTTCTTCGGAAGGTCTTGCCGTAAGACCAGGTAATCCTACCTGCTCTGTAGAAGCCAAAAAGAGATCATGTTTGTGCAAAATTCTTCATTCACAAGCCCTCAAGTGTCGGCTTTCGTCCATCGAGGACCATTAGCTAACAAGATTTGCTGTGCAGTGCCTTGGCTCACAGAGCTCTTACGAAAGCCTGTAGAAACTGTTCAGTTGTTCAGCAGAAATTTTCACACTGTGCTCACCATCTCAGATGCTGCTTTCAGGCGGCGTGAGAATTGTCCCCTCCAGAACTTTCCCCTTCTTCAGTTAGCTAATTCAGTATTTAAAAATACTTGGCTAAAGGAGTTCCCTTTTCTGCTTTTCATTTGCATTCTGTCCTTTTGTTGTCTGTGTTCACCTGAGTGACCAGAAGGTCTGTGACTCAGCTGTCTGGTGTATGAACAAAAAATTGTTTCCAAGTTTATGAAATAACAGAGGTGTATCCTCTTAGGGCAGAGCAGTGGAGACTATGTTGCTTTTACAGCTCTACCTAGTTTACTGTGCATAGGTCAGGACACATGGTGTTCACGAGCCTCGTTGGGGAATACAGGTAAAGGGACTGCTTTATGAGCTGAGCTTTCCTTAGTTATCCCTCTGACACAGAGAAAACGGGCTTGTAATTCATGCTAGTAACTTAGATTCTTGAGAAGCAAAAAGGGAGAGCCACTGAACTTGTTACTGAAGTTATACTGTTGAAAAGTTTCCTTTTCAGAATAGAGGAATACCTGTTTTTTGAGGATTAAAGAAAGGTAAAGAAAACCTGTGCTAGGTCTCACAGGTGAGGCCTGCTAGCCCTATCCTTAATCCATTCCCCCAGCTGCACCAGTGCAGGAAGCTGACAGAACAAACCTGCAGAAAAGGAAAGTCATGCCTGCAGTATTCCTGAGGTACGGTGGACCTGCAGGTCCATGCTGCCCAGCACCTCTTTTAGCAGACTTGTTACTGCTTCAACTGAGAGAGGAGTTCTGCACAAGCAGACTGAAGTTTTAGGTCTCTTATTTTTTTTTAAGATGACAAAGCAGTGTTTTAGCTTTCAAGATAATAAATGCTTTTGTTTATTTTTTGGCTTTGAAGGAAGGAGCGTGCTGAGAATAATCTCTTGCAGTACGTTTCATAAATATCTGAGGTATCAGGCATTTGAAAATCAGTTCTCTGATTTTAGTAACAAGTGCTTAAGGAAAGGAAAACCTGCCCCATACTGATTGCTGTCAATGTTGTGGAAACTTGGGTGGCAAATGGAGGCTGAGTCTGAAGGGCATGTTCAGGATTCACCTCACATGAAACAGAAATAACCATACAGCAATGAAACCACAGATGCATCTTCTCAGCATGGGCCTGGGCAGTGCTGGTTCAGAACATGCTGTTAAGTCCAGCTTTAGCAGCCGAAGGCCCAGTACAAACTTGCTTCCAAGTAGATATAGAAGTGCATACTTTGAAAAATCTGACTGCTGACAAGATGATGAAATTATTTCACCAAAAGCTTTCGCAAGTGTGGACCTCACCCAGTGCTTCCCTTCTGGATTTTGTCTGGAACAGTTCCTCATCTGGAGTTCCTGAGCTGCTGTACTTAACCAGCATCTGTAGGAGGCTCGTGTTGAAAACAGGAGTAACATTTTGCGTATTATGGTGTAACTGCTGCAGTTAGCATGTCACCTGCTGTGCTGTCTGTGCCTACCAGTGAACGCTCTGCTTTCCTCATAAAACAAGGAAAGCCTGACCCATCTGTCAGTGCTGATTAATGTGTTTGCTCTTTAAGTTGCTGATGAAGGATTTTTCTGAAGCAAATCACAACAAAAGCGGATAATAAATAATATTTTGTTCTTAGCACTTTAAAATTAAAGGTAACAAAGAGACCAATGTCAGCCTGCAAAGGCATCAGTGTATCCATGCAGCGTAATATTACATTCAAGTGAACAACTCGAAGGCAGTGATATCCCCTCAAAAAAGTAATTAAGTGCAAAGCCCATTTGTATCTCACTGCTGTAGTAATTTGGTATCAGTTCTGCGTAGTTTGAAGTTGTCTTCTCCCTTTGGATCAATGAGATGAGTTCAAATCACTTGGGGGTATAAGCCAGATCTTTGCAAACTAATAGATACCAGATCCGTGGGCCAGTGTAGCTGCCTGAGCGTGGAGCAAGGCTTCTGAAGAAAGTCATGCTGAGTGTAATTTGTGAATTATCTGGAACCACGCATGCTTGTCTACTTGATGAATAGTATTTGTGATTGCATGGTAGCAGAATGATGCATGAAAGCGATTGCATCCTTGTGAATAACTGATCCAGCAGACATTGCTCGGGCAGAACGAGTGGAGCTGGAAAATGGGCGTTGGGCTGCTTTGGGATGGGGGTGGAAAAGGAACACTTGCTGGCAGCCTCGCAGTGTGGAAAGTCTGACAGCTGCAATCATTTTACATCTCTGATTACATTCTTTCAAGACGAGGCAATATCCAGGCAGAGATGCACTTGGGAGAGCCTAGCATCTTGCCAGTGAATGAGGCTGTACTGACTGATCCCAGGAAGCCCTTGGACTAGAGCACAGGTAGTGCAGTTTCTCGTGGAGATCTCCAGATGTATCCCAGACCTCAGTTCACAGAAGGTTGACTCTAAGGTCAGCAATGCTGTAATTTGGCAAAATAAGGTAGAAGAAGATTCTTGTAAATGTAGGACATCTGAAAACGTATTGTAGTTGAGAAATGAATAAATAATAAAAAGCCATCTGTACTTGGAGTAAGAAGAAAGCTAGTGTATGTATGCTGAGTGTGTGTGCATACGCATGTCTACTTGTAGGATCTTACCAATGAAATAACTGTGAGAGTAATCCTGAAAGCACAGGGAAATCTGCTCTGTCATACCTTGGTGTTGCACTTGTGGTCTCTGTGCTAACCTTCACGGTGTGTTTCCTTACATGCACTGATTTTAGGTGTGTTGCTTAACTTCCACGCTGGCACAGCACAGCTCTCTCCTGTCTATTTTAGTTTTCATCATCCATTCATCACCATGGCATCAGGAAAGAGTAAAAGCACCAGGGGATTTGCTTTTGGTTGCTTGCAGCAATGGGATGAGTGAGATGCCGTGCAGCAAGGAAAGGCAGGGTAGGCATTGTAGAGTCAAAAACAGGCTACTCCAGCCACTGAAAGAGCAGGAGGATCCTCACTGTGAGATTCCTGCCCCGTAGTGAGAGCTCAGCCAGGAGCAATAGCAGGGCTGGGGCAGAGGGTGGTTTAGGAGACCAGCCAAGCAGCTCGTCTGTTGGTAGCGGTTGGCATTTTCCTGCTGGTTTCTGGGGCACCACACTGACTTCCACCAGCTGGGCATCTAACCCATATGGCCACCACAGGGAACCCGATCATTATAGTCTTTTTAGTCTTAACCTTTGCTGTTGGAATCAGTGTTTCAGAGATACTTAATACAGACTGTTAATGACCCTTTTTTGAAATAATACGATTGTTCTATATATTTTGCTGCATCATGTTATTGGAAAGGATTTCTTGCTTTAAGAAACCGTGTGCCAATAATGGCAACATTGTTTTTTAATCTGTGGTTTTTATCAGGGACGAGCTTGGTTGAGGGTGCACTTAAGAAATGAGTCATGAATCTGTCGTGTAAAAGATGTATTTCCACAAAAGATGTGTATGCAGAAAGGAGTGTTCTTGTCTTACACCTTCAGCATCTAACTACCAGTGTCTCTGTATTTATTTATTCAGCCAAATCTGCAGTGTGCCTTGCATTTTTCCTTCTATCTGTTGCTTGGATACTGCATGAAAGTACTCCTTGCAGTATAATGTTTAGCAGACCATACTGCAAAGCAAAACACAGTGCAGGATTAAAAGATGTTTACTAATTTCTGTTAACCTTGGAGTTCTTCTAATGGAGAAAGATTAGTGATGAAATCATCCCCTCAGATCAGGGCTTTGATTCTTATCTTGAGGTAGTATCCTGGAGAGATATAAACCCAGATTGCCTTGATGGGGAGAGCCAGAATGAACAGGAGCAGAGACCAGACAAGTACAGAGGGTGGTGCAAATTTGCTTCTGAGTGCCACTTTTTCAGTTTGTAGCATTCTCCCTAATAGCTTTGATCTCTTCTAGTGAGCAATGCTGACATGTTTTTTTCCCTGATCACTGCATGTTGCACAATGGGGATTTGTTTAATATTGTTCTACTTTCTTTCAATGTTATTAAGCCTTTGGGGGTGGATGTATACACAGACAGCTCTTGTACATATCTAAGAATGAAACATGTAGCTCGCTGTGGAATAAGAACTTGATTTCAGACAATTAGTATTTAGTCAGTTGGTCTTTAAGATTTTTTTTGCAGTGACAGGCAGTTGCCAGATGATGACGTTTTGTGGGTGAGATTTTCCCTTGAAGGAAGCATTTAATTTATGTTGACTTTAAAAACAAGGCTTTCAGCTCCTAGTTCTGCATCTAGGATTAAAAACAAACAAAACCAAAAAGAAGACAACTTCCAGCACTGCCTTGTCTAACAGTTTCTTTTCTCTCTCTAGGAACAGCTCAAGCCTATAGCTAGGCTGTTCTGGAGCTCTGTTGCTTAGGTGTAAGAGGAACTCAGGTTCTTTATGGACCCCAGTTAAGTTCAGAGGTTTCTAGTTTAGAGGCTCGAGTTTCTCAGTTACGTAACAGGCAGAGCAAAAAGATGCCTTCTTATTTCTTTCCCCTGTACTTATCACCTGTGAAGTGGCTGGTCACCATTAGGATACATTTCAAACATTAATATTGCTGCCCTGCTTTCCCTATGCAGGGAGAATGGTAGAAATAAATCATCTGGCTTATGGAGATTTATAAAAATCAGGGTGTTCTGCTTATTGTTTTCACCCTATTTTCATTTGGCTGACTGGTAACAGAAGATTGAATTTGCATGCCTGAGTGATTATGATGCAGCAGCAGTGCATCTCTTCCCGTGTATGCGGTTGATCTCAGGGGAAATAAAAAAGGAAAACAGGACAAGTGGGAAAAAAAATTCAAAGAGTGGTGAAACACTTTCTTCTCCCTACATATAAATGTCGGTGCAGTTCAGTCAGAGGAGGAGAGGGGCTGAGGAGAGGCAATAAAAGCATCACTTGTTAAAACAGCACATTAAAACTTGAAGAACTTTCTGGAAGAAGATCAAGAAGTGCTTTCACACTAAAATTTCAGAGAAAATGAGTATGTTAACTTTTAATTGTGTGCCTTACTTGATTTTAATGGACTTTCTAAGAGTTACTCATCTAAATCACGTAGCAAACTGAGAGCATTTTGTGGCCCACAAGGACAACCTTTGTCATTTTTGGGGTTCTCTCCTGTGTTGATATGGAAAGTAATACTGCTCAGAAAAAAGCCATTTGGAGTGGAAGACACACTAAGAGAAACCATAATCTTTTCCAGACATGAAATGCTCAAAACCTCTTCTCTGCAGGCTTTTCTGGCAAGCGTTCCACTGCTGCTCTTAGCAGGGACATGCTCTTGCAAAAGTCATGTCAACTTTCCTGTTAATCTGGCAGTTGTGAAAACTGTTCACACTGAAACCTGAAACCAGGTGGAACTGACCCAGTTTCTATAGCAAGCCGACATTATGGGCTCATTTGTCAGAAGTTTTCCCATAGGTTTCGAGCCGCCTCTGTCACCGCATGCAGGTTCATCCTGAGCCCAGCTCTGTGCCAGGGACCAAGTGCTGAGCTGCTGGAGTCCTGCCTGGGCCTGGCAGGGGGGAAATGTGTGCAGGTCCTTCAGTGACAAAAGTCTCTGTGGACTCCTGCTTTTCAGTCTGCCAATCTCCCTGCCATTGGCTCTCCCAGACCTGCTTGAGAACGTATCTGGAAGGGACTTGGAGGATGTTTCTATTTGTCACTGGCCTAAAGCTCCCTTTAAACAGAAGAATTAAACTTACAGTTCCGACGCAGAGGCGTTACTGATGAGAAGCTGTGTTTGGTTTGTGTATAGTTGATCGTCTGAGGCAGTTGCCAGGTGTCCCAGGGGATGACAGGTTGGAAAGGGGAACGGACCCGCTCCACCAATGCCTGCAGTGGGGAGACAAAATGAAGCTGGCACGGCGTCTCGTGCTTGGTGTGTGGGCTGCTCCTCTCTGCTTCCAGCTAACTCTTCAGGATTCATCTTATGCAGATTGTCAAATGTGATAAAAATAAGTATTTCCAGAACAATCTGCGGCAAAAAAAACAATCTTTCCTTGCTGAAACGATTGCATATGTAAGGAGTGATTCTCCTTTTACTATGCAGACCGGGATATTGGCAAGAGAAGTCAAGAAAGGCAAATGTGATGGAGTTTTCAGTTCTTAACTGTGGCACTAGAGGGGCTGTGTGAGAACTTTAGTCCCATTCGAGAGAGAATCAAATGTTATATAGTTTTTGAGGCGTTTTAGATTAATAAATCATCCTTTTTATCTTGCAGTATTTTTTCTAGTTAGTCATCACATAGAGAATTTAGAAGAGCAAATAAAAGTAAGAAGGAAAGACAAGGGTGATGATTAACCAGATTTGTAATTATTGTAAGGCCTGGCGTGCATTCTGCTTCCCATTAGAAAGATAATTGTCTTTCGTGAAGTTGTAAAATCACATCTTTGTCTCAGAACACAGCGCTGTAAAGCCTGTATTTGTTTTACGGTACCCAGGGAACATTTTGTGAGTTACCTTCTTGGTTTTTCTCGTCTGCAATAAATGAATGTGATATGTGGGTGGGCCTGTTTGGATATTGTGTCCACCACAAACATTATCTTCACTGTCAACCCTGGAGAGCCAGCCAGTGCTGGTTCACTTTATTAGTGGAAAACAGCGTAGAGAGATGGTTGGATGAGGTTATCAGGCAGCTTCTAGCTATTCCAGTTGTGTAGCCATGCTGTGTGAGTGCTGTTAATGCTGCCAACCTAGCATTTTCTGCAGAGAAGTTATGAACTGGATCCTTAGCCTGGAAATTAGAATTTTTTGTCTGCGCTTCTTTTGAGAATATGTTGAGTGTTTGGAGATGGGTTTTCTTTTGGCTGAGAGAAGTGATGGTTTGGTTAAATCTTAGAAACATTGGCAGTTAGGATAGCAATTTTGCTAGATATAACGTCAGTTATTTTCCATAGAATTGCAACAATTCAACAGCAGTTTTGAGAAACAGTATAGAAACGGGTCCTGGGTCAGATCCTTTTTGTTCTGGGGAAAGCACCTGCCTCCAGATGTTGCTTCTACGTTCATATTATTACTGTAATCAACCTCTTGTTCTCCTTGAGGCTTTGCAAAGCTCTAATCAGATCAACTAAGTCACACTTTGCATTACTGCATGTATTTATGGCTAAGTGGATAATCACCTGTGCTTTTATTTAATAGCTCCTAACAAGTACACAAGTAATGGAAGCCACCATTACCAGTCATGCACTGTGGGAGAGGTACAATTCAAAGAATACAAGCAGAAACTTGTATTTCAGAGCTGTAAGAGAAAAGTAGAAGCAGAATTTAAGAGAAGAAATCCCTGCTTGATTACCAGATGTTAACACATGCTTTGCCCCTTAGTTTTCTCCAACACTGTAATCAGTGATGAATTGCACCTGGACAATTTCAAGCTGGGTTGGTTTGATAAGCACTGGCCCGAGTGTGACTTAAGTTATCCTATTTGTGGCCTTTAAAGTACTAATTCCACTTCGTAACAAATAATCTAATTAGTATTGTCAAGGGCTTAGTCAAAGAGAAGAAAGAAAATGAATGAAAACTGGGTATAAAAAAGGGCTTTGTGCTTGTGAGAACCTTGTAATAGATTCAGTGCTTTGCTACAGACAGCAGTAAACTGGTCTTAGGGTCACTGATTTGGAATCAACAGCAAATGACTGTATTAGATCTGGTGTTACGCTAATAAAAATGGGAAGTGGCAGGGTGCCCGTTTTTAAGGAGTTGCTACATGTGGTGTAGAGTTTCACAGATAGGGGCTGGTCCCCATTTTGCTTTGCTCTTCCTACTGAATTACCACCAACCTGTCAAGTGGAGCCCTCCAAAATGTCCACGTGAGGTCCAGCAGAGCACGAGTAATGCTCTGGCAGATGAGTCAGCTGCACTGGGCGACTGGGGCCGGCCCAAGGAGCTGATATCATCTTTAACAAAGTCTGTCACATCTGTTGCTTGGGGACCTGTTGTTCAGCCCAGATGCCAACCTGGATGGTACATAAAATGAGGTCTGAATTTCAGTGATGGAGGCTGAGTTCTCCGTAACATCCTAGTGTCTCTGTTTCAGATCTTGAAGAAATTAAACTCAATTCAAACACAAATTCTTCCCTTTTCCTTTAGCTTTCCCTTTGTGGTGTAGTCACACTGCTTCTTGTCCTTGCTTCAGTTCCATCACTTTTTAGTGTAGCACTGTGTGCTGCTGGGCAGGTGAGAACTGGGGGCAGGGACAAAAACTCTCAGAAACCAACTTTTGTTCAGCATTTCTTGGGAACTGTAAGCTGACCACATTGACCTGTCCCACAGGGGATGGTCTGAGGTGTAAATTCATGCCTGTGTTGTTAATGTTTTACGGCAGGGTGGGGAATGTCTGACTGTGTTTTATATGAGTCAAAGCCAGACAGTTATTTTTAGTTAGTGATGTTTCATTTTTTATAATATTTTACTTCTCAGTAGTTCTGATAATGGCCACGTGCTTTATTGTGTCCCCTGCCAAAGGGAAAGCTTTCAGGTGGGGAAGAGCTCCTGATGTATGGCCTTAAAGATGTTAAAAATACTCCAGCCGTCCCGTCACTCTCTTGGACCTTAGGGCTGCCTCCCGAACTCACATAGCAACACCTGTTTGCTCAGGGTGGGACAGCAGTGAGCCGATACGCCTGCAGGTAGGACCTGGCTGCCTGCCTGCTCTTGAGGGGAAGGGTTTCCTTTAACGATGACACAGATCAGGCGTCGCAGGCAAAAACCACCATTGGTAGAAAGCTGCAGGAAAACATCTGCAACAGAAGTGAGTCCGTCCTTGTGCCCTCGGAGCTTTGGAGGAGTCTGTGGTTGTATACGAGCAGCTCCGTTTCCCCTTCTTCCCCCTCCCCCATCCTGGAAGTCAGGTGGCTGGCAGCTCTCCCTACAGCTCTCCTCGTGCTGGGGGACAGCTGGCTGCACAGGGATTAGCAGGGGAAGGTTGAGCAGGAACGCCAGCACATTGTTGTCCCCGGAGGAGCATCCTGCCTGCAGCAGCAGAGAGTACAGGTGCTTCCTTGAATCCCTTCGTGCCTCCCAAGTGTGGGGCACGAGTCTGCAGCACCTCGCTCCGTGGTACAGCCGTGTTCCAGCTGTCACTTGTCTTCTCTGGGCACCTGAATGGGTAGTACTGAAAAGGTTGGAGGCCAAAATGTGTTAGACTCTACTTGAGGCCTACTGTAGCACCAGAAGTCTTACCTAAACATAGCTATATTGATGCACAGGGGCTCACTGGAAGATGCTGGCAGAAGCCCTTCCACATCAGATTTACAAGAAACTGTGTTGGGGGCAGGTTTTTGTTTGGAGTAAGCCAGCGTAGTTAAAGGCTATAAATATTTCAGATGCATTTATGGCCTTGGGAATGATGCACCAGGTGCTTCCAGCTCACTGTGGTGAATCCCCAGCTTCAGCTGGGAAGTGCTGCCTTAATCCCTTCTCCCTGAATTGATGCTGCTCGCAGCTGGACCTCTTGCTGTTTGTTCCCAGTTGGTCAGTGACACCCGGTCGCCTTCCTGGCCTGCACCTTGCTGGAGCCAGGGCTGCGGTCAGACCGTGGGTGCTTCGCCCACAGAAACCGTCCCCAGAAATTACTATCTGACTAAAAACTTGTGAAACTGCAGCATCAAAACAAAGGCAGCATTTTGA
This sequence comes from Callipepla californica brunnescens, assembly GCA_023055505.1. Taxonomy (NCBI): domain Eukaryota; kingdom Metazoa; phylum Chordata; class Aves; order Galliformes; family Odontophoridae; genus Callipepla; species Callipepla californica. The sequence continues at coordinate 65,026,872 of JALIRH010000003.1, forward strand.
AACATTTAAGGAGGAGATGGAGTGGGAGGGGAAGAGAACATTGCTTCAATTGGGAAGGAATTTGGAAATGCAAGAAATGAAACAAGAGAAAACGTTTTTGTGCGGATGTTTTAGCGGTTTTAAGAAGCAAACGGGCAAACGATGCAGATGTAGAATATAAATGCAGAACTGACCTTTTCATTTCGCTTGTGAATAAGTGAGGGAAGGAGCTCGTGGCCCCAGGGGAAAGCTGACCATCTCCAGGAGCTGCACTCCAGGACGTGCCGGGCACAGTGGGCACCTGTGCTCACGTTCACAAGAGATGCCAAGATCCTCCGTGGTGGCAAGTGACATGGAATTGAGCAAAAGGGACGGGCTGCTTACAGAACCCCTTCACAAAGGTTTCGCTTGTACCCGGCATGGGTTTTTCCGAGTCCTCTCCTCGCCTGCTGCTAAATACTGAATGAGCGCTTCTGTGTGCCTGTTGCTTTTTCAAGCGAACGGTATTGAGAATAAATGAAGTGCCCTCCTTTTCAAGCGATAGTAATCTGAGACTTTTCCGTTACATGAGGCTCTCCACAGAAGCGTGTAATTCCACCAGCTTTGTTTAGGAAGATACCACGGGCTGGCGTGGTGCAGCGGGCTGCGGGCAGCGACCCCGCACGCTGCCCTCGGCTTGGGCACTGCCACCATGCCGGGCACTGCCAGCAGAAGGAGCCTCTCCGTCGTCCCACCGCCAGCCCCGCTCTTCCCCAGCTCCACCGCCCCTTCGCCCTTGGTACGGCCTTCGTTTCCTCTACCGTGCGGTATGGTAATCAAGTGACATCAGCCTCCGCCCGGGCGGCTGCTGATTATATTACAAACCCGCCGCGAGGTCTGAGGTGTGCGCGGCTCCTGGGACGGCTGCGCGTGGCTCTGGGCTGAATCGCGAGCTCGTTTTTCTTTAGGCTGGTTTCACCGGAGTTGGGCGTTTGAAAGCAGATTCGAGCACTGCGGTGGGGCGGAGAAAACGGAAACACCTCAAAACGTCCTCGTGGTGAAGTTTGAATCTGTTATAGAAGGCGCACCCGGCAACCCACACCGCTGGATTTTGAACTGGAGCTGCTGTTTGCTTTGGGGCTCAGAGAGCGTTTTCTCAGGGACCGAAGCCAAACTTCAGAGGAAGCTGGGATTTACCTGGATGTGGGGTAGAGAAACCTGTGGTTTCTTTATGCTGCAGTTCATCGTATCCCTGTGTTACCTGTAAATGGAATTACAAAAATCAACCAGCATGCCTGGGCCGTTGTCCCCGGGGTACGCAGCTCAGGTACCCTATAACTATAATCAGTTAGAAGGAAGATTCAAGCAGTTACAAGGTAAGCCCATGCTGTTTGTGTGCACGTTTTTTTTTCTTTTGAAAGTGTTGCTATGATATGATCCCAGTGAATACGTTAGCCTGGGCTTGTTCTCCTTGCAGGGAGGCAGGAACGACGCAGAGTCCAAAAAACAGTGCTACAGCACGAAGCTCTGTGTGCTTTTAAGAGCTCCTGTGTGACTTTGATCTCTCTGAAGGTGTCCTCAGTCTTACACAGCGTTACGGCGCACATCCAACTGCGAGCACCGTGCTCACAGAGGGGAGAGCTAGCCCAGACCGAGTCCCTTGGAACAGTAAAAGGGAGAGTGAGGAAGTGGTCTTTCTGTTTGTTTTAGCCTTAAGTGAGATACAGTTGTAACTGTGGATATTAGTTGTGAAATCTTGGCTTTGTTTGGGTGCAGTTTGCAGAGCAGCAGCTCTAGCTTCCTGTGTACCTCCTATAAAGACGGGTAAGGTAGCTTGACTTCTTCAAACCAAGGGCAGTTGCATCATTTCCAAACAAGATATCTAGCTCATTTTGATAGTAGATTTCTCCGAAAGCTTTTGCACACTTCAACGTTCTCAATTTCCATCATTTTTTACCCCTTTACTTTTAGACAGAGGGAATGTCCTGCAGTGCCTTCCCATTAAATTCTCTGTTTGTGTGAGAAGGGAAATTAGTAGCCATTTCTTTTGGAGAACGGTAGGTACTCGATAGAGGGAAGGCCTCTGAGTTGGGCTGGAATCCTAGGTTGCTTGCGCTGCAGTGCAGCAGGATTGTGCCCACGTCTCTCTGCCTCGGGCACAGGAACATGAGCACTGCTGTTTCTGTGCAAGGCAAGTCTCGGGGATGAATGAATTCTGGCAGCGCAGTTCAAAATCAGTCAGAATTCTTAACCAAAGCCTAACCTCCTCCTCCTCTGTAGCCATGTGACTGTAAGTAATGCTGGAGCAGCCTGAGCACAGTGAAGTTCATCCCTTCTGTGCACGCTTCTTATTTTACGCTGGTCTGTACCACAGTGTGGTCCTGTGGTTCCTCCTGGAGAAGGAGGAAGAGCCTCGGTTAGCCTGAAGAACGTTCCTAGCTGCTGGCTTAAGGAGGGAGGCAAGAAAATCTTTCATTCATAGCACTTTGTTTATCTTGTAAACTGGCTCACAGTAATGGCTGCGTTCTGGATGCAGTAAGATGAAATGACAGCATTTTAAGCACTGATAACTGAAACATTCCTCAGGCAAGGCATATGAAGTCCAGGCTCCAAACTTACACGAGGGAATACATACATTAGAGGTTTTATCTTGGACATCTGTCAGATCTTAGGCTGCGGTACTCGGTTGGAATTGAGAGAGGTAAGCTTGCAGCACGGAGGAAATCTAGTGGCTCACACCCCTTTCTGCGCTGGTGAAGGTAGCAGTCTAAGGAAGGCAGATTTTATCATTTTCAGGGTCACTGCTTCAGGAATCCATTATCTGCGTGTTTACATGATGATGAAAGAAGAAAGCAAACCACAGTGTTGAAAGCAAAGTTTACCCCGCAGTGGAATGCAGTGTTGACTTTTTTTTTGGGGGGGGGGGGAGGGGGAGATTGCAATACGCTTAAATTTACTGCAATTTCCTGTAAGGAACGAGATAACACGTTGTGTTCTTCTGGAAGTGTAAGGAGGGACTGTGCCGGAGACCATCCCTGGCTGTTTATTCACGTTGCAGGCAGGGCAGACAGGCTTGAAGACTAGTGCTGACGAAGATCTCCTACGGGGTGGAGCTTACATACAGGAAATGTTTTCAATTAATGCACTAGATACTCCATGAAATGCTAAATAACCATAGTAAATACTGCATGCTGCGAAGGGAGTGGCCTGACTGCTGACATAGAAGGTGTCTTTCCTTGGATTAGTAGGTCTTTGTTTGAAGAATAGCTGAGAGCTGTTACTGGGAGTCATAGTACTTTCAAGTGACTTTTGTCTCCTTGCTGGAACTGCAGGGTGCTTGTGGCACCACAGAGTGCCTGGTGCAGCCAGACACCAGGAAAGGTGAGCTGAGTACATATGTAGTACTCTTAAACTACAATTTTATCATCGATTAGAAGGCGTACAAGCAAATCGCTCTCTGATCTCACCTCTCCTAAGGTTGGATGGGTTTAGCACGGAGAGGAGGAAACAGAAGCTGAGAATCAACCAAGTTCTGCCCCCAAATGCTAAACAAGTGATCCTGGTAAACACGTTAGCCAGGGAGGACAAAGCAAATTCAGATGCAAATTCAAAGGACCACTTAGGCACTCCTACATTCCACCTCCGTTAAGCACCTTCAAGTGGTGATTTTTATGGAAACTTATGAAATTCGGCTATGGTGACAGCCTTAGGTGCTGCTCTGAGTGCTTCTGAGGATCGAGGCTGCTTTGTGTCAGAAAACACTGAAGTGCTGTGTTGAGATGCTGCAGAATAGTGGAGATGCCTGTTAAAGCAGCCATGGCTGGAGGACGAAAACTAGATCATCTCCAGGATTTCTCAGCATACTTAATCCCTGTGAGAATTTCAGTGCAGGTGTGGAAGGAGAAATACTTTAACAAGTCCTGTTTTCAGTAAGCTGTGTCAGTTCTTATTATGGTTAGTTCGCCCTGTCCTGGAATGATAGGCAGGAGATGGTATCAGTGCTTGCTATCGTTTAAACCTAGGCGTGGAGTTTTGGTTCTCACAGCCAGTTGTTCAGTAAAAAGAGATCTAGAGTAGAGCTGCCGTAGCTCTGCAAGTAAAGACAGGACCCCAAAACTTGTTTGTGGAAAACATGTTGCCATGTGGCTTATGCAGGGCATGGCAGTGGAGAAATCCATCCTGTTCAGCTGAGCAATTACATGACAGGCATAACAGATAAGTTACTCTTGTAAACCAAGAGATCACCTGTGATGCATTAACACTGCAGGATCCTGTGGCTTGGCAGGGGTATATAGTTGGCAGGAAGAGATTAATGCAAGTCAGGAATTTGGGTAGATTCCTGCTGCTGCATCACCTTCCCCAGCAAGGGCAGGTCTAGGTGCTAGTGGAGATGAGCAGCTTTCATCACTGCTCACAGACTCCTTCCCCTCTGGCTGGCGGACAGCAGCGTTTCTCATGGTAATGACAGATTGAAATCCTGGGGGAGGGGAGTGAGCTACATTTGTGCTCCGGAGGAAGGCTGGCTTCCACTGGAGCTGTGTGCAGTGCCACGCAGTATGTTCTGGTTCTCTTAGGTTATTTTAATGTTACTTTTCAGATAGGAAATACAATTCCTTGTCTGCAAGAAAGCCTTGTCCCTATTTCCCTTCCTATGCCCAAGGAGAATCAGGAGCTACGACTGTAATCTGACCAGTGAGCTGAAGGATCAGGCCTCAGGTAGGGCGGCAAAATCTGCTCTGCTCAGGATCCTCTGGAGCTCCGTGGGTGCCCTTTGGAAAGACAGCTTCAACAGTTGCATTCTTTGCTTCGAGATTTACGCGTTAAAGGATTTCACAGTCGCTTGCTAGCAGTGACCTGCATAGCTACAGGCAGCAATTGCTGAAGGATGTCCTACTTTGTCTACCAAATTGGTCACTGGCATTTCTTGTCATGGTAATTTTCCCTAAAGGGGAGAAGGAGGAAAGGCTTAATTTTATTTCAGATGAAATGTATCTGGTTTACATGCTTTTTTCTCCCCTCTCAGACCCATTTGAATTGCAAATATGCTCATGTTCCTATGGCAAATTCTGCTTGATTTTCTGCTGTCTGCAGCCCTTCCAAAATCTTCATGTCACATCATTCTTTAGCTCTCTATTTTCAGAGAGAGAGAACATGGGAGCACAAGCTAAAGCATTAGAAGTACTGTCAGATTTGCAAAGTCTTAAATGACCTCAAATGCAGCATGTGTTTCTGTGTTAGCTGGGCTCATTCCTTCTGACTTAAAGTAGTTCTGCAAATGTGTTTTAATGCTAGACTCAGTCTGGGGGGGCATTTTAGCTATCTATTAGATGGTAGCTGAATGTTGGTGGAAGTCTTCTTTGTCTAGAAATGTTTCAAACAGACACTTGTTTGGAAAAGGATATAAAAAGTGCTCTTGCCACCCAATGGAGTGTATAATTTTGGGATTTAACTTAAAAACGGCGGGGTGAGTGTTATGATTAACATATCTGGGTTCTCCACTGAAAGGCACATTTGTAGCAAATCACTTGTTAGGACTTGTATTAGATTCTTGTCACCTTCAGGCCCTTCCATTGGATCAGTACAGTCAGTTTTAGTGGCCACGCTTATTGTCTGTTAATGTTGTAACACACAAGACATCTGACTTTGCCCCCACACTTCTCTTATTTTTGCTTCGGTGACAGAAAGCAGGCTCACTCAGAAGGATTTGGGATAGGGTCTGTGAAGGCTAAACTTGAAGAACACCCAGGAAACTCTTAACGTGTAAACACTGCACTCTCATTGTTTTCCAGTCACGATATTAAAGCCAAAATATACGTGAGGTTTTTAGGAAAACTTAACAGAAAGTCGTGGCAGAAATCTTCCTCCAGAGTGGATGTTGAAAAATGCAGTCTGACATGTTAGTGCTTTGTATTTTCTGTTCCATAGGGCATACAGGGCAACTCCATGTGTACTGCTAGATCAGGTGCTACTGTGCCTCAAGGTTAGCTAAAAGAGGGCTAAGATATCACTTCATGTTGGAGACATCCCACAGATTTTGGTAATATCTTAGGTACTGAAGGAAACAACTGTGTCCACAATTTCTGTCTTCTAGAGGTTCTGAACCTCTATCATGTCTTCAGAATTCTGAGAAGTTTATCCTTTTGGTTGTAGGCTTTGATGCTCGTGAAGCTGTAGAGGGCAAATTAAAACAGTGCACGGTGGAGTATTTCTGTTAATGTGGTCAGTAATGACACGGAGTTGAAAAAAGCAAATGTTTAAATTGGATTTGTCTCCTGACTGAAATAACTGTGAAAACTCTCAGCTCTGAGCTGTTGCCTCAGCTTTGCGTGTGTGGTAGTCTCTTCAGTTTCTGTTTAGGTTGTTTACAGTGTTAGTTTTTGACTGTTTGGGTACGGAACTTTGTTTTCAGCCAAACATAAAACTTCAGCTCTGGAACATAGTGGGGTTTCTCTCATTATTTATTCGTTTTTAAGGCAATTGCTGTGCACCTTTGTGTCTCTGAAGCTGTGAAGTAAACAAAGCTTGTAAGCAGATACTGTCATACGTGACAGTAAGGTGATCCCTGAATAACCCAGGGGCCATTTGGTGCCTTCCAGAATAGTGAGTTGATCTGTGGGGTTTAAAACCCCATAGCTCTGCAAATCTGGAAATGCAGTGTCTTGTGCTCTTGAGGGAACTGGTTTTTATGTTGCTGCTCTGGGTGCCTCCAATAAGCTAAATGCCACAGAGAATCCCAGAGCACCCTAGGCATGCTGTAACCACGCAGGAGTGTCCTGATGTGAATATTTCTTCTGTCCGGGAGTCCCATTCAAATGGATTACAGTTTTTGTCATTAACTTCTGTGGAAAGAGAAGTGTTAACGAAGACTACAGATGGAGATGAAAGCAGTCACGAAGAATCAGGCCGACGCACTTTCATTCCTCAACCCCTTCTCAGATCTGTGTTGTGATTTCCTACCTTTTCTTCATTTCTTTTCATCTCTGTTTTCTCTTGGGAGCGTGCTTTGTCTGTGAACGTGGATGAAATGCTAGCTAAGCCAAGGGGAAATGCTGAAGAAAATAAATAAAATGGCAGCATGGGTGACAAAATCCAAGTTTCCTATTTCCTGTACTGAGCTATTTTATCTTCTGTGATATCATAGTGCAGCGCGTGGGGTTCAGGAAGGGGTACATACTCCTTAGGCTCAGATTCTGAATTTTCCGTAAGAAGCTGCTGTAATGTTACAGGGATGGTGATCTGAGCCAATTCATTGGAAGGGTATTTGATTGCCAACAGCTCTGAAGGTCTTTCTGTTCCTGTTGCAGTTGAATGGTGAAGTATTAATAGTGGGCTATGGTAATGTCGGTTTTTCATTATGTGAAAATGAATTTTCTTTATTAGATAGACAGGTTTGGGAAAGCTGCTAGGCCAAATATTGCAAATAAGTCTCTCAACTTTAAAAACTGCGGTGAAGGAGAGAGAATAAAATAAATAAAGGTTTGGAAGCTACTTTTCTCTTCCCACAGGAAAACAAATACGGGATTTCGTTTGGAAGTTAGTGCTGGAGGTGGGCAGGCGGCAGTCTGTTTCCCAGATGAAGTGACCTAAAGACTCCAGAGATGAAAGTCAGCTCCTGGGTGTTAGCAAACAGCTCCCCTCCCAGTGTGAAATCTGTTGGCTTTTGCTGAGCAAAGGGTGATAAAATCCTAGAATGGCTTGGTTTGGATGGGACCTTGAAGATCATCTCATTGCAGCCCCCTGCTGTGGGAAGGGTCACTGATGGGCAGGCTGCAGAAGGGCTGACCTGGCACACAGGGTGTCTGTGGTTCCCTGCAACAGAGCAGCAGGGCTTTGCTCCTGATGTGGTTTTCAACATGAAATCCTATTCCCATACTGAACGGAGCTGGATTAGCACACAGAGGAGTTCTGGCCTTACCGTCTTCTGCAATACCCCCAGTGCAGATAAAGAGGGCATGTAAGGACATTCTAACATTGCTGGTCGCTCTTAAAAACACGTAGAGGAGTATCCTTCCATTTCTTTCAGAGAAGAAAAACACAAGTGGGACGGTGACCACTCAAGCTTGTGACTTTGATGTAGACTCTAAGGTCATGGTGGCCGGGAGAGCCCGCGATCACACAAAGCCTTTGTGCACTTGCTGCTGGAACGCGGGTATCCCGGGCTGAGAGCCTCCTTTGTTGAAGGAGAACTACTGTAGCCAAACTAATATTAACCGCTCTCCTCGACCGGACTGAATGCCCCACTGTTTCACTGAGAAAGAAGCTGAAAGAAAAGGGCCCTTCAGTTCTCGGGGAGGGCAGTGCAGCTGAACAGACATGCATGCACGAATTGTGGCATAGTCTAGAGGCCACGTTCATGGCTCCTCAAAGGTCTTGTGAAGGGTCTGACATTAGCAAGTCGCCTTCTCGTGAGGTAGCTGGGAATGTGGATAAAATGCCATGTTCAGTCAAGCTGGGCTTGCTCATAAACATTAGGAACTGGAAGTCTTGGAAGCACGGCCTTGGTTATGTGCACATGGTGAGCTGGCTCGTGGGAGTGCTCTGTTTGGTGTGTGTGAGCAGCATGGTCAGTCCTTTGCAGTCAAAAACTGGATCGAGGTTGGGGGGGAAGGTCACAAATACCATTTCTCATTTGCAAGTTCTGTGTACTTCCTGTGTTAGCAAACAAGTAGGATGGCCCCAGATGGCACTGCACAGAAATCACATTTGTTGTTGCTTGCAGAAAGTGTCTCTGCCTCAGTGATTGTCGCAGTGAATAACATTCCTGAGGGTTGCTTTGGGCATGGGTGGCTGGCTTTTTTGTTTGGGATTTTCTCGTGTCTCTTTTGGTTTTGTCAGAACAGGGTTTTTAGGTAGAATCCCTAGAGAATGAGATGCAAAAGAGACGCGGAGCAGCATGGTGCCAAGGTGCAGCAATTAGCTGCGTTACCTCCGCTCTCTGTTCACAAACAAGGGGTGCCCTCATGTCTGTGGAGATTCAGCAGAACAGTGAAGCAGTGCCATGTTGCAAAGAGATTAAAGACGTGCTGGCTGCCCAGATTTTTCTCGGTAAAAGCCCTCTGCTTTAAGAAAGATATCTTAATGTGTCTTGAGGGCTTGGCGGGCATTCCAGAAATCTGCAGAGCCCACTTCTCCAGTGATCTGAGCCCCACTGAGGGTGACAGAGCTGCTCCCTCCTTCTCAGATAACTCCTCTGTGGGTTTGGCCTTTGCAAGCTGACGTTGTCTTTTGAGTTCAGACTTCCCCTCACCAAAAAACACCACTCCTCAGTGTTTGTTCTGCCCGAGCAGTGTTTCCAGGTTTTTGAATATGATTTGTTTCCAGGAAGAACGGGAGAGTGATAATAGGGCTGTCTCATCTGCAGTCAGCTAACTACAGTTTGCTTTGGGTAATAATTAATTCTGCATCTCGTTTGATATCTTTCCGTGGTTATCTCCAGGGAAACTGACTGACTCTGTAGTGCCATTGCCCTTTTTTTCAGGGTGTGTTCCTCCTTTCAGCTTTTCCACTTCGCCTGGCAATATCATGAAAGTGACTGCTCTGAAATTGCGGATGTGACTGTACTTTGATTGCATGAGTAATAGTCGTTATGGAGTGACAGTTCTGTACGGCTCTGAATACACAGGGGAGGTGTCTAGAAATGTTGGTTCGGTCCTGAACTTCTGACCTCTGCTCTGTTCTTGTGCGCTGGGGAGCTAAATGGTTTGAGTTAACCCTGCCTCTAAGTGCTCAGCGTCACAAGCAGATTGAGGAAGGAGAAGGCCAGGCCCAGTGCTGGACCCGGAGCTGCAGAGGACACCACGAGTGCTCAGCATGTCTTCAGTTACACTGACTGATGGAGGCTCCGGTCTTGAACCCGATGTCTGAGGAAAGGGTATCAGTAAATATTCTATCCACGATGGTAGGGATCCCGTTTGCTTCCTTAGAGGTGCGTTGCAACTCTTCCTTCTCTGCTTCCCCACCAGTTTCACTCACCTGGCAGATGTGAGCTGTACTTTGTCCTCATGACCTCACCCGGTGACAAGTGGTATTTTGCTCCCAGTACAAGAAAGCCATTGCAGAAAATGGGCCGTACCTCTGGGCTATTTCCTGATGGTGCCCCGGGTGACATCCTGGCCAGTGTCCCTTTTGCATGTGCGCATGGTGACCCAGCAGCCTCTAAGAGATGCTTGTGCAAGTCGAGGTTGATTGTGGCTGTTGCTGCAGTCCTCATGCAAGCAGTTCACAGCTAGAGACCTAGAGGTTGTGGCATGTTTTGTTCCTCAGATCCATTGCTGCTCACATGTTATTGAATCCTCTTCTCTATACACCTCCTTTGCCTCCTCCAAACAAAGTAAATAAATAAAGATTCCTGATAAGATATGTTATGAAGTCCCCAGGCATGTGATGGGTGCTTTCCACGGGGAGGGAGCACAGAGCTGTGCTGTGCTCTGGGCTGGCTGTGGCAGAGCAAGGACCAGCAGCTCTTATTGTTCTGCCTGACTGAAATGGCATGGTCTGACCTCCTCAGCACTTGGTCAGTGGCTGTCTTCTACCTCTTGTCCACGAGTGTGGCCCATTGCGGTTTTCTCCTAGAAGAGTTTTCAAGGGTATGCTTGTGAGCCATGCAATGCCCAGAGCACCTTTTGGGTTTGTGTGATGCGGGTCAGTGAATGTGCCATAGCTCTGTGCTTTACTGATACCTGGGTGATCGTTAGGGCTCTCGTTCCTGTTTCATCTCATCCTGGCTCATCGTCACTTGGGAGCACTAACCAGGTACTCAGCTTCCAGAAGTTCTTGGGCTCTGTCAGTGGGCTCTTCTCCCTCTGGGAGGGGGAGTGCAGAGCCCACTGCAGTGTGTTGAATGCCTTTGGTCATTGGGATGTTTGGGTGCTTCTTCCGTTGATGGACTGACCTGATAATGTTTGTCAGTTAAATCTTATTGTGCTAAAAGTTGACATGAAGGAAAATTATTGGGAGTTCTCACAGATAACTTACACAGAAGCTGCACCTTTGTACCCATGGAGAGCGTTTCGGTTTGTGCACTCAGTGCATTACACAATCCAGAACGACTCCAGAGTCCATTTTAAGACTAGAAGGACAAGTGATGGTTCTGAACGAAGACACATGTTTAAGATGTTCAAAGTATAATTTTACTCAATGAATTCCTTCAAATTTGCGTCCCCTTTTAGATCTCAGAGATCATCTAGAGTTTCAAGCGGAGGGAGTTTGAGGATTTTCCTGCTATTGCTTTGTAAGTTACTCTATGGGAAAATTATACTGTACTTTATGTATCTTCCCCCTGCTCTCGCATGACTCCAAAGGCTAAAACGATTTTGCTTAAACATGCCCCATTGCTCCACCAAAGCAAATCCATAAAGGACCTCTGGTTTGGAATCAGGAAAGCTGGCAGGAAAATTTTGAGGTGAGGAATTAAAATTTATGTGCAGCTTTGTACCTCTGGGGTCACAAGAAAGTATGGCACAAAAGACATTCTTATTTTCTTAATTAACATGTGGATTTGTTAAATAAGAGCTTTAATGTATAGAGTGACTGACTGGAATGCGTGTGTGTGTGTGTGAGTTAGATTTTACATCGTGGTTTCATTTTCAGGGGCTCTTCCTAAGGAATTAACAGGTGAAGGCACAAGTTGCGTTGTACTCAAACAACAGCCCCGAGACTCAGCAGTAGCTCTGCATGATGGGTTTGCAGATTAGAGCAAGAGAAGATTAGGGGTTTTTCCTCTAATGCTTCTTATTAGCAGTTTGCTTTAAATCTCATTAAATTTCATTCATTTTTTGAACTGCCCTCCTAGAAACAGCTGCATGTTATCAATACCATGGGTTCCTTCAATTACACAGTAATTGTTGTAACCTACCATGTTTTTATGGTTGTAGGCCTCCAGCTTTCCTTGTGGGGGTGCCTCTGGGGTTTTAGCTTACTCTGAGCCATGGCCTGGCTTAGCTGTGCTGCTGCTGCTTTCCTTCAGAGCCTGTCAGTACGGCGTGGTGCGTCTGCCTCGGCACTACAGCCTGCAATTACCAATAAGAAATTGTGCTGTGGCCATGGCAACTGGATGAACTAAGCACATTGTTCAGCGAGGCTATAAAATCAGCCTGTTAAACTGGAACTGTTATTAATCCCTGATCAATGCAGTGGTTGTTTAAATACATGTTCTTCCCTTTAAAATATTTCTGCGATAATGAAAATTATAATTTAACAGCAACTAATTATAATGATAACATCTCGTAGCGCTCAGATTTAATATTTTGAAAGGGCTAAATGCATTCATCATAGATTTATTTATTTTCTGTTCGTGCTTTTCTGTCATTAAGGTGAAATCAGATTTAAACACAAAACCAACAGAGGTTTGGCGTTTCTTTCATCTGTTCTGATTGCAGTGAGGTTTTGAAGGAGCATGGTGAAAACACAGCACAGTTTTGACATTTTACTCTATGTGAGGTCTCAGCCTGTGCTTCAGATGAAGGGAAAAGACCCTGCAGCTCTCTGGAATCCCTCAGTGGGCCTGCGTAGGATTGCTAGCTGTTCATTTTCTGGCTTGCATTTGTTTAAGCTTGTGAAAATTCACAGAACTGCAGAATTCATTGGGTTGGAAAGGACACGAGGAGTTTTATGAGGTCCAGCAAACCTCCTGAAAGCAGTGGCAGTTTGCGTGTTGCTTAGGGCCTTACCCAGCAGAGGTGTGAATATCCCAAGGCTGCTGAGGCCCAGCCTCTGTGGGCCTGATGCTGCTTACCTGCTTGCCCTTCTGGCCCAAGCCTCGGAGCCCGCCTTGCCTGCACACACAGCTTTGCACCAGCAGCAAGGTGCACCCTGCTAGCTGCTGTCCCTGCTGCACCTGGCTTTGCTTGGGAAGGGCTGGGCGACAGGATCCAGTTCCTTGTCTTCACGGTGAGAGCCCTGCCCTAACTGACTCACCTGTGCTTAACAGTTATAATTTCATATTTCCAAATACCTAGATAAGGAGGATCCCAGCCTGCCCACATGGTTGTTTTGCAGAAACAGCAGGTTACTCTTACTCTTGTGTGAGAATTGTGCTAACTGCAGTGAGGAGAGGAGGAGGAGGACTGAAGGAAAAAGGGAACAGCAGAAAGGAAACCATCTTAAAAAATAATAAAATAAAAATAAAATAAAATAAAATATATATATATACACTCCTCCATCCCACCTTCATTCTTCCTCCTCTAGACAAGTGGAATCTACCGAAAAAGCTCTTTTAATTTTGCTGGGCTTGCTAGGCACAGGAGGAAGTGAGACGAACTTTACATAGTCGAGTACCCATTGTCTCCTCTGTGTGTGCCAAGCCTTGCCCTCACCCTTGCTCCCAGTGCTATTCAGACAGTGAATTGGGCATGAATTAAAAATAACAGCAGTGCCCCCTTCCAGAAAAACTTCGGCATTTCCCTGCATTATGCTCATAATGTTTTCTAAAGGAAACTGCAAAGACCCCACAAGACCGTATGGGCTTGAAATAGTTCCGTGACCTCAGGCTGGCCATTGTTCTGTGGGAATTCCAGCGGCCTGGGGCAAGCCAGTGCTTTTACAATGCTCCTGAGGAAGAGCTGTCTGTGCAAAGGGAGAAAATGGCAGTGAAATACTCACATCAAATAAGCTGCAGCATTTGTGTCCTCTTATTTTCAGTACAGACAACGCTGAGGTATTTTTCATGCTGTTTTCTAAAGGATCTCCATTTGAGCTACATATTCAACGTTCCTTAGGCCACAAAGTTAATGTCTTTATTCCACTGTATTTTTGTTCTCTTGCTGTAAAAACCATGTTTAATGTGCTTATCCAAAGGCAGTGTGAAGGTGAGGTACTGGTCCTCTGGGCTGTTTAACATTAAAGGGGCAGTTTGCTGATTTATGCCAACGTAGAGGGAGCTGAGCACATATTCTCTCCAAATCTGCTTAAATAGATCAAGTTGGTTTTCAGAATTAATAACGATTTGAAAAAAGTCAGCTGAGTTCTCCCAGTATAATCTGCTAAACCCAGACACCTTCTGTGTTTCCCTTACTTGGCTCTGGGAGCCTTCACAGCACCTTTTTGCAGGTGGACATGATCATTCTTCTGTGTGAATCAGAAGCTGGCTTTTGGAAGGGTTATTTTCGTACTGCTGACACCAAAATGCCATAAACCCTGTGTAAAAATGAAGACAATGGGGGGAGCTGCCCTCCCAGCCCCGCAACGCCTGGCTGGCTCCCGGACATTGTTCTGTGCATCGCTTCATTGTTCCAGGGAGGGTTAGTGACATCAAAGAGAAAACAGCAGAATTGTTTTTTCTGCATGCTGCCTGATGGAGCTTTCCCTTTTTTCCTTTCGGAGCGTTTTCAGCAGTGAAAGTAATCACATGCTGGCTGTAATGTTTAATAGAGAAGGGTAGATATTTAATAGGATTTAGAAGCTGGCTGGTGCTTCCTAGTGAAAGAAAATGGCTCGTCATACACAGCCCAGACCTGTGACCAGTGATCTTCACGTGGACATGCTGGGAAGGCAGCGTGGATTTTGCTACCAACAAAAATCACCAGCTAAACACAGCACGGACAGAATCACCTCTTTGCTTTGTCATCTTTTGCATTCGCATTCAAGTTCTTGTTGAAGTCATGTTCGAGCATGTAGAATAGTCTCGCCATTTTTGACTGGGGCGTCACACCAGAGATTGCTTTGCACCGTAAATAACCATAGCAAACACAGGCTGCTTTCATCAGCTGCAGTCATTCCTGTTAAACAATCTGAAGTAGAACCAGAGGAGATGCTCCCCCAGCTGTTTCTGAGTGCTGCCTGTGCAGGATGCAGGCTCATTTCCTGCAGGTCTCACTCTGTGCTGTTGCTTGCCTCTGCATGCTTGGTTGGTACCAACCTCTTTCCTACGTTCAGCTCTCTCCTTTCCATTTTAATCCTCTCCTGCCCTCAGTCCTAACCCATGATCTGCAGCTGGGTGGAAGCATCATCCACTGTTCGGTTCTGCTGCCTTACTGCTGAAGGGGAAATAGCCATTGGGCACACAGAAGCTCATTCATTTCCATTCCTTTAAGAAATTAGTAGCCTTCCTCCTGACCAGGCGATCCTTCCTCCTCCCATTATTTTCTTTCTTGCTGATGTATTCCCATGTATTCGAATGCAGATTCTGTATGTGTAACAGATACCCAACTGCAGTGCTTATGTGTTGTTCTCTATAGGCATCTCACCGTGTCCCTTGGTGCAGCACGTAGCTGACCATGTGGAAAGGCCATCGTTCTGGGAGTGTTTCTCCAGGCAGATGTTTTTCTCCTTAGCTGCAGCAGTACAGGCACACAGAGGTGTTTCCCCCCTCGCTGTCATATTTAGTTAGCACTGCAGCAGCTCAGCAATCTGTGGAATCCTGCACCCAGGCCTTGCCACCCCCTGAACTGTGGGGTGCCTACGAAGGGCAACCTGAGAGTCCCCAGCCTTCCTCCATCTCACACAGATGCACGAGGGATGGGAGCTGCCAGCGTTGTTCTGTTCCCACAGCACTGCTGGTGGGTGAAAACCTCCAGGCTGGGATTTGTGAGACCAAAATACTGGTGGCCACTCAATCCGTATCCTCTCATCCTTGAGAAAACACACAGCGAAGTCCTGCACCCTGAAAGCCTATAGCAGTGCCAACATTGTCCCATGAAAGAGAGCTCTGTTTTTCCCTCTGCACAGTTAGACGAGGTTATGATCTGAGGAATTCAGGGAAGCTGTGGATATTGAATATCAGAAGCAGAGTGCCCGGAGCAACTCTCATCTGATCTCAGTCAGTATATGTTCAGCAGTGCTTCATGTAGGGTGCATGCTGGCTGCATTTGTTGCTGTAGTGAAAAAATAATAAGCCAGAAAGATCAGTTCCAGCATGGAAAGAAAAAAGAAAGATTTAAACCTGCAGGAGGTCGGGTGTTTGCAGTTAAGGATTAAAATTGATCCTTACTTTGCCCTGCTCAAGGTGACAGGGACCCACATACACCAGTCCTGCGCAGATCATGTGGGGCTCGGTGGGGAGGATTTGTGGTGCCTT
This sequence comes from Callipepla californica brunnescens, assembly GCA_023055505.1. Lineage (NCBI taxonomy): Eukaryota > Metazoa > Chordata > Aves > Galliformes > Odontophoridae > Callipepla > Callipepla californica. Next base: position 65,042,842 of record JALIRH010000003.1, read on the forward strand.
CAAACCCTGGACTAGGCCAGGGCAGCAGTTGTCCTAGGTGCTCACTGTTGCTTTCAGCTTCCCTTTTGTGCACTTATTTCTCTGTTTATTCAGCTCCTTTCAGGGCACTCCACTTCTTATCTGATTGGTGCAGGGGCGTTTGCAGTGCAGGTGCTGGCAGGAGCTTTTGCACTCGGAAAGCTGTTTTACCTGTGCTGGGCTGGCAGTGGAGAGCACCAAGCATACTTGCCATTCAGTTCTAAACGGATTCAAGGTCAGAGTGTTGAAAATGTGGTTTGACCGGTATGGAAGGGAGCAGAGCTTCTGAGGCTGCTGATAGCAAACAAGCGGCTGCACAGGTAACCTTTGCCACGAGAGCAGTTGGTGGTGGTGTCAAGAAAGGGCTGGGATTGATAGCGCTTTGCAGCATGCAGGAGCAGCCTGTCTTTCCCTCAGCCAGCTGTCAGAGCCATGCATTTTGAGAGGCACTTATTAGGATAAGTTCTCTGGCCCAAACTGCTTTGTTTACTTGGAGAGATGACCGCCTTGTCCTGCTCTCAGTGACTCAGGTGGGTCAGTCAGAGCGGACTGCCTTTGGGTCAGGTCTTCTCCTCACTGAATGAGCAGAGGGAGAAGTGGTGGAAGGCAGGCTTGGATGGCTGCTTGGCATCCTGTTCTGGCCTGGTTTATGTGGATTTGGGGAACAAACTCCAGCTTATTTACTGAAGTTCTGAACAAAGTCAGTCCTTGATTTATCTCAGTCACGGCGCTGGAGCTTGCAAGCTGCTGTGTGCTAGCGGCATTGTCAGGAGGGTTTCCGCATAAAGGAAATTTCCTTCCTAGTGCTGCTTCAAGATAAGTTGGATCCTCTATTATCAATACTGCTGTTAGAGCCCCTTCCGTTTTCCTGCTGTGCATGTTTTGCATGTCATATGTTTCTCTTTACCCTTGGGAAACAAATGTTTTCACAAGCTGTAGGCCGCTTGGAGCCCCACCCGTATCCTCTAGTTTTAATTAATCTTCAGAACCTAAACATGTGGTTTGGAAGGAATGAAGGACATCTGTCAGAACGGTCGCAGGAGGTGCACAAATAGTGCTTCAGAGCCCATCTCTGCTAACGTCACTCACGGGTGCACCTGGCTCCTGCTGTCTGTACGGGTTTTTGTACAGCACTGTGTGTTGGAGTAGCTTTAGATGTGTTCTGTGTTATCTGCGCTATCAGAGCTGCACCAGTTTTACATCTGCACATGCTAGAACCTGAAATTCCACAGCAGGGAAATGCAGCTGATGGGTCTGAAGGGGCTGGTGAAAGCATTGCAAAAACTCGCAGTCATTGTGAAACGCCGGGTAGAAGAAACACCATGTAGGAAGAACCTGGAGAGGTTCAAACATGACCAGCCTCAGTCACACAGCTTTCGAAACGCACTGCCTGTTCCCACATAGCAGCAGCAGCAAGTGGGGAGGGCCTGGGCCTGGCATCCCACCCAGCAACCTGCCAGGGTGATCAGTAACTGACCTGCTTGGGCACACGAGGAGAGGCAGCAGCAAACTCAGTGCTGGAACGGCTGAAGCTGCAGTCCCTGTGGGGACTTGGGGGTTATTTTTGTCTGCAGCACGAGCAGGGAGCAGGCTGCTCTGCAGAGGGTGGGTGGGGATGAGGTGTGAGGAGACCGGAGTGAGGGTGGGGAGCTAAGGGGCCAGAAAAACCAACCGAACCCTTGAACTTCTGCTGTAAACAGGAACTGGAGGCCCACAGAAAGCGACACAGAGGAAATGGGAAGGTAAAAGGGGAGAGACAGCAGCTGTAGGAAGGAAATGTGCATAATGGCGCCGAGCTACCGAAGCGCTGAGCCCCCCCAGTTTGACAGGGAGTGTTCCCACCCTGTCCCTCACCGAGAAGTTGGCATGATTAAGGATGCTCAGGCAGCATGCATGGAAAGGAATCACTCTCCTGAACTTTCTCAGGGTTTTACCCCTGGAGAATGCATGGCCATGTCCCCTCATAGGCCCCCGAGTCATGCTGGGGTAGGGAGGTTTTGGGGAGAGCCAGGGGACCCCTGGCCCATGTTGGCACCATCCGTGGGAGGGACTGTCCTCCCCCCACTGCAAACACTGCCCACGCTTGGCTTCTCTGTTGCCTTCCTTTGACTGTCTCTCAACCAGAAAAGATCCTAAGTTGGTGCCAGTTAATGCAACAGCACCAAGGTTTTCACAACCTGACACAGCACATCACTCTGTTTCCTATGTTGTGTCCTTTCTGTTTGAAATTAGGCTCTGATCCTTCATCTTTTTATGAAAGACACATGTGTATTCTTCTTTTCCCACCCATTGATTTTACTGTGATCTAGGGTGAGGGGGATTGTTGATAGCCATAGCTTTTGACCAAAGATTTTTTTTAATGGATAGCTTCATGGTGATATTGGATAGATTTGTTGTTTATCTTATATTTTCTATGTCCAACTTTACCTCTAGGACCCTGTCAATCCATTTTTCTCTTTAAGATGAGCACAACCACAGGATCTGTGAATTGTGCAGTGCTGAAATAAACTTGCTGAGCTGTTCTGGAGCTTGCTTAATCCACTGGAGCTGGTAAAGGGACATGTGGTAATTTCTACTGGAATTTTCTTTCAAAAGCACCAACTATTACAAGGTTTTAAATTCTGCAACTCATTCCTTTCAAAACATATTCCAACTAAAAGCATTGGTAGACAAAGTTATGTGGATGCAACATTCCCAGGAAGGTACTGTAAGTACAGTTTTTAAATCCTCACTTGGATACGTGGCCATTTCCACTCGTGTCGTTCCTCTTCTCCTGTGGTCCAAGGAGGAACAAGCCGTGTTGTTACACTGCTGGAGTGAATTGCAGTGTGGTTAGAAGGTGCTGCAGCTTTTATTTTCGTTTCCTAACGTATAGGTGGGTAAAATCTGTTATGTGTGGGACGGTTTCAGTGCATTAGCTTTGGGTCACTTCCTACCACATGGCCAAGGAGCAAGAATAAACTCAGAAATGCAAGGGAGGAACTGAAATCTTGGGGTGGGGTTTGTATAAACCAACAGTGAAGTGCTGATCTGCTCTCAGATCCCTCCTCCTTACCACTGTTTTACTATATTGCTTCTTTCTTTACTGTTTTTTACTCTTTTGGCTCATTTCCCAACTTTCTATCCTCTTCAGCCTCGGCTTCTTGGTCATCAGGGTTCCCTTGAGGTGTTCCAGAGCTGTGGAGATGTAGCACTGAGGAACACAGTCAGCGATGTGGTGCTGGTGGTTGTGCTGGATGATCTTTTCCAGCCTGTATTAGTCTCTGATCCTGCCCCTGGTGCTCTGTGGGAGCACGTTGCAGGGAGTGGGCATGTGCTGCCTATTGAAGGATGGCATCCACGGGGGCTCTGTGCAGGCACACATAGACTTTGCATTCCTCTGCACTGTCATTAACTTTTTCTGTGTTTGGAGCAGCACACTCAGAGTTGTCAGATCTGGACATGTTACATTTTACTTTAATATTTATCAGTCTTTATGTCCTGTTTCTGAATGCATCAACACCATTAAAGAGACCTGTAGGAGGTTTAGATGCTCAGCTGCTTGGAAATACTGACTGCTTTCATTTGTAGGTCTAATTATGGACTTAGGATTCCAAGTTTGAGCACCTGTGTTTTGGTAAATTTGATCTGTAGTAGTTCTCAGCTCAATGAAATGACTTTCTGCTAACAAGGAGAGGCTTCATCCAAAGCCCTTGGCAAAAGAATTTAACCACAAAGATGTCTAAAATTTTCTGTCTGAGAGTTCTCAGCTTGGCAGTTCAGGAGTTTCTGAATTAATGTGAACTGTAGTGAGCCTGTGCATTAAGACAGCTCTCATACCCAATGTTTTCATGTGTAAACGTTTGCGAAAGACTCTGGGAAGGGAAGGTGGAAAGAGGCCATTTTTCTGTGGTTAAAATAAACACAAGTCTACCTCAAACACGCAGTTATGGAGAAATCCGTATTGATGTTGTGTAAATATAGATACAAATGCTGAATCTGCAACCAAACATTATAATGGGGGAAAGGGGAAGTGAATGAGAAGTTTGTCCTCTGCTCTTTTATACCTGTGCTAATCCAAAGAGACTTCTGCTCTTTCAGGGAATTTGTTGCAGGTTTGATTGTGTGTTCAAGAGCAGAAGTTGTCCTGTTCTTCCAGTGGTGGAAGATAACTGAGCTAACTACTGGGCAATTTGATCAGTCCAAAGTGGCTTTTACATTGCAGCTCCACAGCTGACCCCTTCACACCTTTAGAAAGCTGCTTACATGAGCAGCATGCAAGTCTGCAATCTGTACTCCAGATTTATTCCATAGGTAGTAACTCAGTAAAATTCCTAGTGTTGATAGGAAACACCCTACAGCAGGAGGAAGGCGGATTTCTGATGAGAGGTCAACTTTTCTGCAATGACTTGGCAAAGAGAAGGAGCAGGCTTCTTTCACTTAACACACAGGACGCATCTGAGCATCACATTCTCATTCAGGTACATGAGCTGTGATTTATTTTGAGTAACACTGTGTTGTTTTCTTAACAGATGAACGTGAGGCAGTTCAGAAGAAGACTTTCACCAAGTGGGTTAATTCCCACTTGGCACGCGTGTCATGCAGAATTACAGATCTGTACACCGACCTTCGCGATGGGAGGATGCTCATCAAACTCCTGGAAGTTCTTTCAGGAGAAAGACTTGTAAGCATTTGCTTATTAATATTCATGGTGGATTTGTTCTTGGTTTGTTTTGGTGAATGCTTGGCCCAGTATTGAATATTGAAGATTCAACACTGCGAATGTCTCATGTATAGGGGATAAAGGGTTTATTATTTCAGGAACATCTGGATCCAGAAACCATTGAAATATCTTCTCACTGGCTTAGGTAAAAAGCCAGAGGAAGTCTTATTTGAATGCTTCTTGCAGGTGAGCAGTTCAGCAGCACGCTGCCAGCTCCTGGATCTGACAGAAACAGAGCAATAAATGATCCCCATGAAATGCCAGCTCAAGTCCTGGGATATATCCTTCTCCCCTCCCTAGGGTGTGCTGCAGGGGAGTGAAGGACAGCAGGTTGGAGAGGGCCAGCTGCACACTGGGTAGCATTGCAGTGGCTTTCACTGTGCCATCATCAGTCACATCCAACTATTCAGTAATGCTCCTGGGTGCACTCGAGTTTGCTGCAATAGATGAGGCTTGGATTTTTGTTGTTGCTGTTAGAGAAATGCCTAAAATATATTTAATAAATAAGTTCTTTGGAGAAAATCTCTCTGATATCAGCACGTGGAGGTAAGTAAAGCTCTCCAGTGAAAAATTCTGCTCTATGACAGGAAAACTGGGTGGGGGGAAATGGCTGAGTATCACTTTTTCATTCAGTTCCTTAAAATAATGGCTATGCTCTTAACTATCTAATTTAAAGCAATCTTTTCAAAGAAATGTGGGTCTTTAGCTACAAATTAAGGCTACATGAGGTTGCAACTGTGTAATCACTTGTCACAGAGCAGTCCCACTAATGAGAGCTCCGTGGGCTAAGACCCTGGGTAATGAATTGAACATATGGCCTACAATGTAGCATCTGTATAGTGAAGCAAGAAAGGGAGATTTCCAAATGCATCTGTGAGGTCAGAAGGAATCTCTGGCATGCAGGACAGTATCCTGTCCCAGCACCGAGTGGGTGGTGATAAACAATCTCAGTACTTGTCAGCTCTGTTTTGCAGGAGATACATTTCTCTCTGTGTCAGATAATTTGCTTTGGTGAGTTTTGTCCTGCTCACTGCAGGTAGCACTGAGATCAGGTTTTATTTGTACAACATGCTCCGTTGTTTGAGCATTCAGGCAGCATTCTGGCACCTCTGTTTAGGTCTTTGTATCTACCTGCCAGGAGCTGACTTTCAGTGTCAGGTAGCCGTGGTGGAGCACAGACCAGCCGTGTGACTCTTGCTGTGTCATTCATTTACGTATTTTACTCCAGGTTTCAAAAATGCAAGAAGAGCTTACACAAGCTGTTTGGGTGGGCAGGGTGCAGGAGTCACCTGATGACGCTGCTGGATCCACGCTCACATTATCGTCAGCGTATGGCATCGGCGCTGTCTGCACTGCCACAAACTCCAATTTATTGTTGCTTTGTTATCTCAGGACGGAGGGCAGCAGTCTCTGTTTGAACAGTACATTCCACCACACCTTCCTCTGCAAACAAGAATACAGATAACGCAGAGCACTAAGCTTTGAGACAGTTACACACAGCGCAAACATTCTGGGAGCATCAGCACGTCGCATCCACCTGCTAATGTTCTCCAGCCCTTTGGAATTTGTTGTGGCTCTCACTGGTTAAGTTCTGACATTGCCATGGCACCCAAGCAGGAATGCAAAGGCAGGACTGTATGCAGAAAACTAGAAAGCAGGACAAGAAACATCGTATTTTCAGAAAGCAGTAAACAAGCCTAGAAATTAGCGTAGATCATTATTTTAATATGGTGTGCTTACTGGTGCACTTGAACAGGAATTTTATGCTCATATTTGTATCCAGGATTCTGGAGCTGGAGCCTGTGGAACAGAGTTGCTGTGCCATGCTCACTGCCCTCTGGGTCAGAGCCTTTCCCTCACCCCCAGCTGCCCCTCCCCTGATGCAGCTCCGTGCCATTCCCTCCTTCCTTCTGTGCTGCCGTCTGCTCCCTGTGAGGGTTAGGGTCCCTGCTCCTCTGCCCTGTGCTGAGCAAACCCAGGGCCCTCAGTGCTCTGGACCTTCCCCAGCTTTGTAACCCTCCCCCGGATGCTCTCTGATGGCTTGATGTCCGCTCTGTACTGCAGCACCCAGAGTGCAGGCAGTGCTGGCAGTGAGGCCATGCAGCTCAGGGCCTGATGCCCCAGGGTACAGTTAGCCCTTGTGGCTCCAGGCACACTGCTGTCTCAGGTTCAGCTTGCCACCAGCCAGAAGCCCTACATCCCTTTCTGCAGGGCTGCTCCCCAGCCCCTCGTCCCCTGCTCTGTGTGTATAGCCACATTTGCCTTGCCCCAGATGTACGATCTGGCACTTGCTGCTGTCAAACTTCATGTAGTTAGAAGTGAGTATGAGTTCGAGTGGCTGACGTGGGGCACTCCGGTGTGGCAGCAAGTACAGCATGGGCCGAGCTTCTGCTGAGTGCAAGCGCACTTCCCTGTGGCTGGCACTCCTGCTGCTCCCTCAGCTCCCCCTCCCCACTGCACTCTGCAAGAGGCAGTTAAACCTGATTTGGTGGTGCCTGCAGATGGATGGATGCAGCACTGTCCCCACTGAGAGCCTCCTCTGTGGGACTGTTGCCCCCAAAAGCAGTGTTGGGTCCATGGAACTGCTCCCTTCCTTGAGCTGGGAGCTGACTTCCTCTGCACTGTTCTCCGGCCTCTGGGAGAGATCAGTGGCAGCTGAAAGCTGATGTTTGCTCTGGAGTTGGTGAGTCCAGAGCAGCATCTTGCTGGTGAACATTTCACCCTTGTGATGCACTGCTATTCAGGCTGCTGCTTCTAGGGGCCATAATCTGGCTGTGGATGAAACTCTTCCCCTTGAACGTAGATTGAGAGGAGGCGTTTGCCTGGGCTGTTAATGACATGAAGCAATGAAATTGGTTGTCCAGTATGTGGGGCGGAGGTCTGGGATGTTAATGTTCCCAGGTTAGCAGGTTTGCCACGTGGTACCATTAAGAGATGTAAATAGGTGGTGGAATATGCAAGACAAATGCATGCAGTTTTGGTGGCTGGTAGTGGGCTACCTGAGTGACTCGGCTTGTGGGAATGAAGACTTACCATGCATTTTTTTTCTTCCATTTACAGTAATACATGCTTTTCTTCTCCTTTTTACCTTCTAGCCCAAACCAACTAAGGGAAGGATGCGCATCCATTGCTTGGAGAATGTTGATAAAGCCCTGCAGTTCCTGAAAGAGCAACGAGTGCACCTGGAAAACATGGGATCTCATGATATTGTGGATGGGAATCACAGGCTGACACTTGGCCTTATCTGGACTATTATCCTGAGATTCCAGGTGAGGATGTACTCAATTACATGCATACCTATACACGTGTGAGTTTTCTGTACTTACTCGTAATTTATCTTGCTGGATTGGATTGGAGCATTCCTAAACCCTTCAACTTGATGGGAGATAAAGGTGCTTGGCATCTGATGGGACATGCTCCAGAGCTGAGGGGGGAGGGTGTAACTTCAAGATCTTTAGCAGCAGTCACTGGGAGTTAGGGCTTAGGTCTCCTGTGCAGAGGGTTAGACATTTTCATTTTTTAACTGCTAACAAATATGAAGCTTCAGTCACAGACATACAGAATCATAGAGTCATAGAATGGTTTGAGTTGGAAGGGACCTTTAAGATCATTTAGTTCCAACTGTCTGCTGTATGCAGGGGCACGTCCCTCTAGAGCAGGCTGCTCACAGCCCATCCAGCCCAGAGAGGGGACATCCATAACCTCACTGGGCAGCCTGTTCCAGTGTCTCACCATCCTCACAGTAACAAATTTCTTCCCAATACCTAGTCTAAACCTACCCTTTTCCAGTTTAAAACCATTTCCCCTCATCCTGTCACTACACGCCCTCATAAAAAGTCCCTCCCCAGCTTGTATGTAGTCCCCTCCATGTACTGGAAGGCTGCTATAAGGTCTTCTTGGAGCCTTCTCCAGGCTGAAGAGCCCCATCTCCCTCTGTCCTCGCAGGAGAGGTGCTCCAGCCCTCTTCATGGCCCGTCTCTGGACCATCTCCAGCAGCTCCATGTCCTTCTTGTGCTGGGGGCTCCAGAACTGGAGGCAGTACTCCGAGTGGGGTCTCATGAGAGCAGAGTAGAGGGGCAGAATCACGTCCTTTGTCCTGCAGGTCACACTTCTCTTGATGCAACCCAGGATATACACAGATACATATTATTTGGAGGGAGTGCAGCTCTCATCTGTTCACCTCTTGTGTTAATTGCCAGTAACTTGTCTGACTTCGCACTGAAGCATATGAGGGGTACCCGCAGGAATTGTTTAGTCTCTCAGCTGATTTCTTGCTTTCCTGCAAGTTACATATTTCTCTGTATTCTCTGAATTTATCCTCAGTGGATTCCAGGAGTCTCCTGGATAGCTTACAGCTCATTATGTTGCTTTCCCAGCAGACATCTGTGTGGTTGAAATCCCTCATCAGGATGAGAGCCTGCGAGTGTGGTGTTTCTTATAGCTGAAGCAAGAAGGACGTGCCAGCAGGCTTCCCTTGATCGGGATGCCTTTACTAGGCCCCAGCCACCATGTGTCCTTTACTGGTCTGGTCCCTAATTTTTACCCACAAGCTCTTCACCTGATCATGGCTGTTTTTTGAAGACAACTTTTTGCAGTGTATCTGCATCTTAACATAGAGGACAGCTCCCCTGCCCCTCCTGCCCAGCCATGTAGCCCTCGATCTCAGTGTTGCAGTTCCACCTTGCAGGGTAAAACTGAGGTGCCACCTGGAACAGGGTTTGCCTTGGCAATTGGAAATATCTTCTGGTGAAGTTCAAACTGAAGAAACAGTAATGTTCCAGTAAAATAAGGGCATGTGAAGCTTTCTCTTAACATGAATATTCTTAAAGCCTGCACATTCTTCTAACCACTTTTTGGGTCATCACAGATTTCCTTTGCTACTTAAGTTATGATACAATGACCTTCCTCTTTTTTAAGAAAGAGAAAGACGTGTTTTCTCAAAGAGAAGCTTTACAGCTTCTGTGTTAATTTCAGATCCAAGATATCAGTGTTGAAACTGAGGACAACAAGGAGAAGAAGTCTGCTAAGGACGCATTGCTTTTGTGGTGCCAGATGAAGACAGCTGGGTGAGTGTGGATTAAGTGATTATCTCTAAAGCCCCTACAACATTCTGAGTTTTCATTGAAATCATTTAAAATAGGCAAATACATGTATCTCCTTAAGTGAATTTGAACAAGAAAAGTGCATTGATGTTTACAAGTCAGAAAATTCTGTTTTATTATGTTAATTCTGTGTGATAAACAAATGAATATATAGTAAAAGCTGACCCTACTTTGAAGAAATAATCATGTTAAGGTTTTTGCCACCAGCTTTTCCTCTTTGAACATACAGTGGCACAAAGGTATCAGCTGTGCCCTGGTGTACAGTTCCCTTGGTGCAGTAGCTGAGTCCCTTCTCGTAAAGAATGATATGCCATTTGCTTGTATCTGGATTTTCACTATCAGAGTGAAAGTGAATTTGATGTGTCCTGGCTCTCCGGCTTTTCTCACATGGTCTGTGAAAAATCTAGAAGGAATAGAACTGCCCTGGATTTAGTCAGACTTTCCCTTTTGATTACAGTGTGAGCAGGCTGAAGGCAAGCTGATAATTTGCTGTATTAAGTCTGTATCTTGTGTGTATTGATTGATTAGGTTTCTCTGGGCGTCAAAAGTTGCTCTCAACTCTGTTGTCTCTTAAGGCTTTTTGTTGCTGTTTTTTAACTTTTTCAGTGCACAAAAATAAAATTGCTTCCTGTTTAATGGCATAAGATACAGATGTGCATTTAAAGTCTCAAGAGTGCTGACACATGTATTCTGGCCTTCCAAAAGTATTTTTGCCCTCCAGGCATAATGCTATCCTGTTCACATTTAGTCAGATGTAGTGGGACCCACCCATCACGGTGGATGTCAGCAAAGGTAGAGAGGTTGGTCTCTTGTCTTGGTTGAATCTTTGACTGTGAACTATAAGCTGGGGAACCTGAGTTCATGCCAGTTTATCTTGAGAGCTGCAAGGAAAATAAACGAGTGGTAAGCTGGCTTCCGTTTCATGCTCTGTGAATCTGTGGCTTAGCCACATGCATATCAATTCTGCTGGTTTAGGGGAGTGAATAAGATGCTCTTACTTCTAGTGTCTGATTAGAAAACAGTTGTACATTGTCCATGGAGGGAAGGAATGTCCCTCCATTAGCTTTACAAATAAGTCACTCCTGCAACCAGCCCTTAGCAACAGAACGCACAGAGCTGCCGTGGACGTGGATGTGTGGTATTGATCGTGCTCTCTTTGTTGTGGCAGTTACCCCAATGTCAACATTCACAACTTTACAACAAGCTGGAGGGATGGAATGGCTTTCAATGCACTAATACACAAGCACAGGTATGTGTGGCGTGGGGAAATGTCCTGAAGGATTTTGAAAGCTTGGACTGTCGAAGTGTGCACTGTGCTTTGAAGTTACCTTGCAGCCTGATTTTAAAATCTGTGGAGAGGAGGAAGTTGAAGAATGACTTGGGAGTTTTACAGCAACTTGCCTTTCACTTTTTCACTCTCGTGTTTGCTGTGAGCTCATCTGGCCAACAGCTTCTCACACCACAACTTGTGTTAGCTGTGTTTGGCTTCAGGAGAATAAACTATACACACTGTTGTTTGGTTTTGTGTCTGACCACATTGGAGGAGAAGTCTTTATACCTTACTGTGTAGCCAGTTGTGAGTTCTGAACTCATGTACCAGGAGAATGGAATGCAGTGGCAGCCTGAAAGGGAAAGAATCACTGGGCAGAGACTGCAGAATCTGTTGCTAAAGTTGGGCACAGCTAGCTCAGGTGGAGTTAGTGGGATGGCTTGCATGCTCACCTTGTCAGGAGGAGAGACTGACTGACCACAGCCGTTCACTTGCCTTTGTCCCTGGTAAACTCTTGTTATTTTTTGTCATGGGCTAGGTTCTGCTGGCCTGCTAACTGCCAGGTGTTACTTCATTCTTCTTAATTCTCACACTGAAATGCATAGGGGTAGTTGTGCAAGTGAAACCTTGGCAGCATGAGAGGCCAGGTTTTCTATGTCATTTGTTCATCTGAGGGTGGCTGTGCTGTGCTTTGGCACATCTAAAGAATGTTTCATCCTGTCTAGGCCTGATCTGATTGATTTTGACAAGCTGAAGAAATCAAATGCACACTACAATCTGCAGAATGCTTTTAATCTTGCTGAGCAACACCTTGGTCTTACTAAGCTCCTGGACCCTGAGGGTAAGAATTCCTGCAGTTTTAACACTTTGCAGCTCTTAGTGGGCTCTTTTCTCCCACCAGTCCTTGTCAGAGAACGCTGTTCTGTGGTAGCAGCTTGCCTTGAGGAGCAGCTGGCTGGATGCTGCTGACTCACACAGTGATAGAACCAGAGAGGGAAGGAGCGAGTGCAAGATGTCTCCTGCAGAGAACTGAGCAGCAGAACCAAAACAGCTCTAAATTCAGAATTTATATTCCTCCATCTGACAAGACCACTGGGTTGGCCAGAGAAATCATAAAATCATTCCAATTAGAGACGTCCTTCTGGTGTGCTCCGAAAAAATGCTTGTTGTTTGTCATCCTGAACCAGGAGGTCACTAATGTGGGTTTCACCCGATAGTTTGCTCTTTCTTTCAGACTCCTGGTGAGATTTTTCACATGCATTTATGAGGTTGTGCACTCACATGTGCTGGAAGAAATGCTCACAACTCTAGGACAAAATTTTTATGTCACAGGGCAAATAAATAGAGGCATGTGCCTGGGCAAGTTTCTTCTTGCTTGTTTTCCAGTACCTCGCAATTGTTACAGAAAAAAACCTATTTGTTTTCCTTCTGTATATCTCAGAAGGTTTACCTGGACAGACGTGCCATTCGTTGAGCATTTCTCCTCATACTGAAGATTTTAATTAGCAGTAGGTGTGTCGACTCACATGGGCACTAGTGGAGTTGTGCAGTCTGTGACAAAATCATGAACCAGATGCTAAGGCCCAAAGATCTCCAGCCCCAGCTTCAGCCATGGTCTGCGCTGAGGTGGATGAAGGAGTACTCAGTGACAGAGTGCACAGTGCTGGGTAATCCAGAACCGGTGCAGCACTGCTCACTGTGTTTCTGATTAGCAATTGAACTGCCACTGAACCCATTTCTCTGACTCTCCAACCCATTCTTGTCAGATTCTTAGCTTTGTTGTTTTAATCCACGCACTCCCACTGTGCTAAGACAACTCTTGTTTGCTTTGCAGATATCAGTGTTGATCATCCCGACGAAAAGTCAATCATCACTTATGTGGTGACTTATTACCACTACTTCTCCAAAATGAAAGCTTTAGCTGTGGAAGGAAAGCGCATTGGAAAGGTTTGCAAGTTCAAGTTATAAGTTACTGCAAAGTGATTTAAATCTTTTTGATTTTTCTTTTTCTTTTTTTCCTCTCGAGTGTTAAACCTTAGAGAGTCCACTGTATGGTAGTTTGTAGTTTTGCTTTTGAAATGCATTTTGAATGTTAAATATTCCCATATGACCACGAGGAGTAGTTAATTTCCAGCTGCCTCTTATTAGAAAACATTTGGCTGGTGTTTTATTTTCGCTTGTTAATTTTGCATCGTTGCTGCTTTTCATCACCCTCTGGGTTTTCTGTCTCTTCTGAAGCTCAGACAAGTCCCTCATTTAGAAAACATGCCGTCGTTCTCTGCCCTTTGGCAAAGCTGCCCCCGTCCTTACAGCTGGCAGACTGGGTGTGGATCCTGCTAGGAGCCTCTGCTCTGCCCCTCTGTTGCCTTGGGATCGTGGGGATTCAGCACCAAAAAGTGCAAAGCCCTTCTACCTGGGTGAACTCAGTCTGATTCATAAAGCCGTGTGGATCCTTTTATGCAGCTCGCTGGATTTAGATGATGCTGAAGAGTGCTGCCCTTGTTACTCAGCTTATTTTGTGCTGCTTGTTGCAGGTGCTTGACAATGCCATTGAAACTGAGAAGATGATAGAGAAATACGAATCGCTGGCGTCTGACCTCCTTGAGTGGATTGAGCAAACCATTATCATCCTCAACAACCGTAAATTTGCCAACTCGCTGGTTGGTGTGCAGCAGCAGCTACAGGCATTCAACACCTACCGCACAGTAGAGAAACCACCCAAGTAATTTCAGTCTTAGCTTAAAAAAGAACCGTGGTCTTGTTTTGTTCAGTCACTTGTTGGCTCTGTTGGGAAAACAAATGTGTTTTGGTGATTTTATCTTGGCCAAAGAGTTTATTTTTCTGAGTATTACTGGATATCACCTTTCTAACTGGCACTGACCATTATTAGTTAGATTCTGTTTGCTTTATGCTATTTGATATGCATATAGTAATAAGAAAAGCAGTAATCATGACTGAAAACAAGTGTGCTGTTTGAGGGATCTCATGGTACTGGAAGCTGCCCCTTCACAGAGATGCAGTATGGTGTACCACGTTGGTATGGCAGTAGCACTCATCGTGCTAGCAGCATATAATACCAGGACACAGCAATGAAAGGGCTCTTCACAGTTTTTCCAAAATCAAGAGGAAGTGTGTCTGGCTTCATAAGGCATTGCTGTGCTTGCTGAAAATGATATAACCAGAGCCAGGCGTTTTATTTCTGGAAAGTTTATTTTAGCATCATGTTATCAGATCTGTTTATTATTATTGTCTAATGTAAGTTATAATGGATAATAATGACAATCAGGAGCATTACAGAATATCCAGACATCCTCTAAACTGCAGCCTATTCCCCAGTGCCTGTGCAGTTTGCTTGTTTCCCAGGCATACAGCTCAGGGAAAAGAGTGGGAAGGGTTTATCGAGTGCAGTGGGCTTTAAACAAAACCCGAGTTTCTTGAGTTGGTAAAGAAGGACAGCACACGTAATGGAGTAAGAAAAATACGCAGCCTTCTATCCCTCAAAGAGATTTAAATCCAAACAGACAGACAGCTGTCTTCTCTGAAGGAGTTGGTTTGTTTCTGCTTGGCCTGGTTGGTTGCAGGGTGGGGGGAGGCTATTCCTGCTGCTTCCAGCTTTCACACAAGATGCAGGTGTTTGTCTGAGTACTCCTTTCATAGTGTCAGTATTATAAGGAAGTGCTTTGTAATACCTTGGTGGCCATGAAAGCTTTATTGTGACACTATTCCTTTGGAAAATTTTGTTTAGGTTTACAGAAAAAGGAAACCTGGAAGTGCTGCTTTTTACCATCCAAAGTAAAATGAGAGCCAACAATCAGAAAGTATACATGCCAAGGGAGGGCAAACTCATCTCTGACATCAACAAGGTAAACTGAGGCAGCCCGTTATTTGCGACTCAGGATCCTGGTTTTTCTTTTCAGTGTCTGTCTCTGCAGCCTCTGCATACCGGGGCGGTGTGAAGGACGTATCTGCTGTCTCCAGCCCTCTTACAGGGGACTGTAGGGGATGGGACAGGTGGGGGATCTTTTCCCTTATCTCAGACTCACTGATATGAGCTGAGTCCCTGGATGGCTTCGGTATCCCTAAGCTTTTCTGCATGGTGAAAAATGCACAGTAGTTCTGAGCAGTCAGTTACGGATCTGGTAGCCCTTGTTCCTCTGGAGTCCTGGCTATTATTAATCAGCAGAAAGTAGCAACAATATCTAGGTATTCCATCCCTCCCCGTTTAGTTTTGATGAGATATGTCACAATAGAGCTCCCTACAAGAAGAAGGTATTTGAGTCCCAGCAGAGCCAAGCGCAGCAGCAGACAGACTGTGTCATTCAGGGTTATGCAACGCCTCTGCCTTCCATGGCTCCAAGTGGGGAGCAGAACTGGCCTCTGTGTGCCTCTCAGCCCTTCTGTCCACAGCATGGGAGAGTAAAGGAAGTACTGTGACTCATCTTGTGGGTTCTCTTTTGGGATTTAAGCAGCTATTTTTTATGTTGGTGCAGCTCTCAAGGATAACAAACAGCTTAAAACTCTGAGCTTTCCTCGTTTGTGTTTGATCATGTTTGGCATTCCCAGAGCAGCTGCTGCGGGTGTCTGTGGCCTCAATCTGCATCCTAGAGAGCAGTAAACTGCATGGCTCTCCTGTTTGCATTAAGCTCCTGCGCCTGGGAATGCCTAAAATACTTTGAGTTTCAGGCAATTTCGCATCTGTTAGGATTTAGAGGAATTGGGGTAGTTTGTGTTTAATTGTGGGTATTTTTGTTGTTTGTAAGAAGATCTGAAAGGTGATAAGCTGGCTTCCAGCATGCTCCTAAGGCTTTGTTTTTATACAAATGCCATGCGTGTGAGGAAAAAAAAAAAGGACTTCTGTGCAGCCAAATAAATTCGGGGCTTGTTTTCCTTTCCAAAGTGGATGTGATAACAACAGCTGTAGATTGATTTTAGAGAGGAAAAGCCACAAATATCTAATTTTCATTTCCTGAAGGAGAAAGGTAGAATCCTTTTTTTGGGAATAGCACTCAGAAAGTTTTGGAAGAATTGCTGTCTTATGTGCTCAAGACAGGTGGTTTGTGTAAGGTTCCGTGGAGGCAAATAACAAATGAACTCAAGAAAATGCATCTGAGATAAATAGGGCTCAGAAAAGGAATGAATGAATGGTGACCAGAGTTGAAGTCTGCATTAGCAGACAAGATGTAAGGCCAGCCAATGTAAACCAGATAGACTGGCACGTACACAAATCAGCCAGATCTGCAAAACTTGGCTGGAGTGACTTCAGTACTGATTTCATGTGAAACAGACGTGATTCACTGTATGAACGTGTGCTTAGAAGGTGCGTGTTTGTCTGTTTGTCTTTTACTTGTTTGTTTTTCCTTCACATCTTCAGGCCTGGGAAAGACTGGAAAAAGCTGAACATGAAAGAGAACTGGCACTGCGAAATGAGCTCATCAGACAAGAGAAACTGGAACAACTTGCACGCAGATTTGATCGCAAGGCAGCTATGAGAGAAACTTGGCTGAGTGAAAATCAACGTCTGGTTTCTCAGGTGCCTATGTCAGAAATCGTCTGTGTGACTAAAATGATTCCGAGTACTTGAAGGACACGGTTCTTGCAAAGGGAATCTTTTTTCTCCCATGCCACTTATTTTACTGAATCTATGTACCCTTATAAGTATTGTATATCTGTCAGTGTGTAGTCAGGAAAAACTCCTGGAAATAGACACCCACAGTCGAGATTTTCTCTACCTGAATATTCAGGTTGGTTCAATGCAATTAGCCCAGTTATTATTGTTATTATCTACTAGAGATGGATTTAACACAACTACTGAATCCAACAAGAAAATCCTAGACTAATCCTGATAGCTACCATGGTTCTTTCCCCAAAGGTTATCTCTGTGATCTTATCAGAAGAGAGTTCAGAGCATTTTGAGATCCCCAGTTGCTAACGAGAGTGTTCTGCACAATCAGAAACCGCATTTAAGTTTGAGCATCAGGCTTTTCTCCTCAGCAGCCATCGCTGAAGAACCATCTCTGTCTTTCCAGGATAACTTTGGCTTTGACCTTCCAGCAGTAGAGGCTGCAACAAAGAAGCACGAGGCCATTGAAACAGACATTGCAGCGTATGAGGAGCGAGTCCAGGCTGTGGTTGCAGTCGCAAAGGAACTCGAGACTGAAAATTACCATGATATCAAACGCATCACGGCAAGG
This sequence comes from Callipepla californica brunnescens, assembly GCA_023055505.1. Lineage (NCBI taxonomy): Eukaryota > Metazoa > Chordata > Aves > Galliformes > Odontophoridae > Callipepla > Callipepla californica. The sequence continues at coordinate 65,060,125 of JALIRH010000003.1, forward strand.
AAGGACAATGTTATACGCCTCTGGGAGTACCTTCTGGAGCTACTCAGGGCACGAAGACAACGGCTGGAAATGAATCTTGGCCTACAAAAGATTTTCCAGGAAATGCTGTACATTATGGACTGGATGGATGAGATGAAGGTAAATATCCACTTGAGAACGCAGAATAAATATTATAGAGAGGCGGATGTGTCTTTTCTTTGGCAAATTTTTAAGACTCATTTTGCCTTCCTGGTTTAGTGAGCAAAATAAAGATTAAGAACAGTAAGGAGAAGGAACAGGTCTGCTCCTATAAAAAACCACTTTTCATGTTCATGCCTCTGTCACAAGGGCCAGAGGCTTTGGTCAGGCTTGGGTGAGGATGCAGATTTTGGTGAAAGGGAGTTAGATTAAATATCTCCAGTGCTGCTTACATGGCAGTTTAGCCACCTCTTCACCACTGTGCTTTAAAAAGCACGAAGTGTCTGCCTGTGTGTTCTGCTGGGACCTTAGAAAGGTGGGAATTGTAACTTTGTTCTCATCCTTCAGCCAGCAGAACTGGTAAGCTATCAGAGGAAGGAAAAATGCATGTAGCTCAGTGGCACCTCACAGAACCTGGGCAGAGTGCGTTGCATTGTTCCTGCTGAGAACTTAGCTTTTCTTCATCCCAGGCTTAGAACTGTGTTGATGAGCATGGCCACGTTCTTCGTGGTTGTTCGCTATTTGAAAAGTGTTGGTTTGAATTCACATCGGTCGTGTCTCCAGAATTTTGAAATAATTCTGCTTATGTTCCCGCTGTTCCTTTGGACTTAAATCTCTGTAGAAATAGAGAAAAGTATAAGGCACAAAGGAGTCATTAAGAAACAAATAGCTCATGGCCTTCAGCCCAATTTACTTGCCTTTTCCATTTTGATCAGGTGCTTCTGCTGTCACAAGACTATGGCAAACACTTGCTGGGAGTTGAAGACCTGTTGCAGAAACATGCTCTGGTGGAGGCAGACATTGCAATTCAGGCTGAGAGAGTGAGAGGGGTCAACGCATCTGCTCAGAAGTTTGCCACCGATGGGGAAGGTAACTAGCAGCCACCGTGTCCTTCTTAGCCCTGAGCCTCATTAGTTCTGCAAGGCACATCGAGTCGAGTTCAGCACTGGAACAAGAGAACCCACCGTTATTTGTTCGTTCACTCAGTGTGTCAATGATTAATTCATCCGGGTAACTCACTCAAGATTTCGGTTTGCCCAGGATGTCACATTCCTAACCAGCAGCTGCTGTAACTTTGTAGCATTAATTCTGGTTTGCGTTTCTAATACAAACATTAAGAAATCATTAGTGTGGTGTTTTCCCCAGTTTATGCTAATTCAAAGCAATTCCGCTGACTTAGTGACTGTAGCTAGGGCAGATAATGTTTATTTTTGTAATACAAATCTGGAGTAGTGAATTTTCTTTAACTGTTAGTTTATGAATACTTTACTCTTCCTATTTTTTTTTTAGGATTTGGTCTGGAAACTTAAACATGTTTAAGTTTCAGGAGGCTTAACTGTGGATTCTTTACAGTAAACTTTGCAGATGGAACTAGCAGGAGTGAAGAACTCAGATGTGTGTTCCAGATGTAGAGGTGAAAACGGGTGGGACCTCATTGTAACGTACATTCTCTATCTGAACAGGTTACAAGCCATGTGACCCACAGGTTATCAGGGACCGCGTCGCTCACATGGAGTTCTGTTACCAAGAGCTGTGCCAGCTCGCAGCTGAGCGCCGGGCCCGCTTGGAGGAGTCCCGGCGCCTCTGGAAATTCTTCTGGGAGATGGCTGAAGAGGAGGGCTGGATCAGGGAGAAGGAGCAGATCCTTTCATCTGATGACTATGGGAAGGACCTAACCAGCGTCGTCCGTCTCTTGAGTAAACATAAGGCATTTGAAGATGAAATGAGTGGTCGCAGTGGCCACTTTCAGCAGGCTATAAAAGAAGGTGAAGACATGATCGCGGAAGAGCATTTTGGGTCTGAGAAAATCAGAGAAAGAATTAAGGATATTCGGGAGCAGTGGGCTAACTTGGAACAGTTGTCTGCCATTAGGAAGAAACGTCTGGAGGAAGCCTCTCTCCTTCACCAGTTCCAGGCTGATGCTGATGACATTGATGCGTGGATGTTGGACATCCTCAAAATCGTCTCCAGCAATGACGTTGGCCACGATGAATATTCCACTCAGTCCTTGGTCAAGAAACACAAGGATGTTGCTGAAGAGATCGCCAGCTACCGGCCAACCATCGACTCGCTTCATGAGCAGGCGAAGGCGCTACCGCAGGAGCACGCCGGCTCTCCAGATGTGCAAGGCAGGTTGTCTGGAATAGAAGAAAGATACAAAGAGGTTGCTGAGCTGACTCGGCTGCGTAAACAGGCTCTGCAGGATACCCTTGCTCTTTATAAGATGTTCAGTGAGGCAGATGCTTGTGAACTTTGGATTGATGAGAAGGAGAAGTGGCTGAATAATATGCAGATTCCAGAGAAGCTGGAGGACCTGGAAGTGATCCAGCACAGGTGAGAATGGCTTTACCAGGAAGTTTGGGGAATAATGGATGGAAACGCTTTTTTCGCACCAGCTACCTTGGTCGACTTGGCCATGACTGAGATTCTTTAATGCCTTTGTGATTGTTTTTTTTTTCCAGATTTGAAAGCTTAGAACCAGAAATGAACAATCAGGCTTCCCGTGTTGCGGTAGTGAACCAAATTGCAAGACAGTTAATGCATAGCGGTCATCCAAGTGAGAAGGAGATAAAAGCACAGCAAGATAAGCTCAACACGAGGTAAGTGAAGGCCTGACAGTCATGAAAAATGTGACACTGCATGAAGAAAGTACAGTGAGGTCGCTTGTATTTCTTATGTGTCTCTTTTAATGCATTCTGGTATTCGTACCTCAAATACGTTGAAGGGTAAGCCTTGAACTATAAAGCTTCAAAAGCAAAGAGAGCTGTCTTTGAAATATTTGATTAGCAAATGGAGTTCTGCACTTGATTTTAACCAGCTCCTCAGTGTTTCAGTAACTGATGGAAGCTCACTGTAGTGGCTATTACGATAAACAAGGAATGGGTGTAATATCTCATCTGAAATCCCAATCGTTTTCTGGCTTCACAGTCCATTGAGAGAGTGTATTTAGTGTGACAGTTAGAGGGGGCTGGCAGTTTTTCACTTAAGGAGTAATTACACTTGAAAGGGCTCAAAGTTGCTTATACTTGGTGTAGTCTAATAAATGCCACAGCTTGGTTAATACGTGTTTTGATACAACTGTTAATAATATGGAAAGGACTGAGAAAGCACAAGTTAGGATATTTCATGGCTTGACAAACTGATGAGTAGCTGCCCACTCGGCGGTGTTGTTATGCCCTTTTCCCTTGGTGTACACAAGTCTCAATTTATCTGCCTTTCTCTCCTCATAAATTTCAGATGGAGCCAGTTCAGAGAACTGGTAGACAGGAAGAAGGATGCCCTGATCTCTGCCTTAAGTATCCAGAATTACCACCTTGAATGTAATGAAACCAAGTCCTGGATCAGGGAGAAGACCAAAGTGATCGAATCCACGCAAGATTTGGGTAACGATCTAGCCGGAGTGATGGCTCTGCAGCGGAAGCTGACAGGGATGGAGCGTGACCTGGTAGCCATTGAAGCTAAGCTCAGTGACCTGCAGAAGGAGGCAGAAAAGCTGGAATCAGAGCATCCCGACCAGGCACAAGCTATCCTTTCACGGCTTGCAGAAATCAACGATGTATGGGAAGAAATGAAGACCACCCTGAAAAACCGGGAGGAGTCTCTCGGAGAGGCAAGCAAACTGCAGCAGTTCCTGAGAGATCTGGATGACTTCCAGTCTTGGCTGTCCAGAACGCAGACTGCAATTGCCTCCGAAGACATGCCGAACACACTGACAGAGGCTGAGAAGCTGCTCACTCAACATGAGAACATTAAGAACGAAATCAACAACTATGAGGAAGACTATCAGAAAATGAGGGACATGGGGGAGATGGTGACACAGGGGCAAACTGATGCTCAGTACATGTTCCTACGCCAGCGCCTACAAGCTTTGGACACTGGGTGGAATGAGCTTCACAAAATGTGGGAGAACAGGCAAAATCTCCTTTCCCAGTCTCATGCCTACCAGCTCTTTCTCAGAGATACCAAGCAAGCAGAAGCATTTCTTAATAACCAGGTAAGTGGTAGAGATCCACTTGGCTTCATTTCCATGAGTTAACATCATGTACTGCAAGGAGCTGACAAACAAGATTGTTCAACAAGAGAACTAAGAACAGATAAATTACCTTTTTTTTTCTAACTGCAATTTGCTCTTTATTTTTACTTTTAACTATTCTCAGGAGGCCTTTCTTTTCATATGTGTTGAATCTGTTGACAGCATAGCCCAAGAACAACACCGTTACCTCTCTGATTTGTGTTTTAAACACAGGAGTATGTTCTGGCGCACACAGAAATGCCCACTACCTTGGAAGGAGCAGAAGCCGCTATTAAAAAACAGGAGGACTTCATGACCACCATGGATGCGAATGAGGAGAAGATCAATGCAGTCGTAGAGACGGGCAGGAGGCTGGTTAGTGATGGGAACATCAACTCGGATAAAATCCAAGAGAAAGTGGACTCTATCGATGACAGGTAAGGTCAGAGTGACAGCAGAATGTAGCTGCGTTTCTTTGAGAAATGGTATTTTACTGGAAGAGAAAGGCAAAGGAAGTTGTTAGAAGGTGTCTGTTGCAGGCTGTTTTCTTCGTCCTGTGTGAAAGTAGGAACTGTGATGTTTCAAAAATGTGCTTGGCTACCTTAATTAAATGTTACCTGTCCCATTTTCATTCTAGGGAATGGGCTCACTACCCAGAATTTGGCTGCAGGAGCGTTGCCACACAGTTCTTGGAGTATTATCAGCCTTATTGTCATACTCTAGTGGCAGCAGTAGCTGTACTTGGTTCTACAACACTTAAATTTCCTCTGCTATCTCCTAGCTGATTTAGTTACAGTAATATATTCCTGTCCTTCCTCTGGGGAAGGAACGTGGCTCTTGAAGAGTGTAATGGGCATTTTTTGTAATCGGCATCTACCCCACCCACTTGGCTTTGATCGTGTTTTCCACGTTGCCTGGCTCTTCTGAAATGAGATTAGAAAGCCTTGGTGCAAATGCATCCCTCATCCTAGAAAAAAAGGATTTTGCTTTGTCTCTTTAGCTGTGGCTGCTATAGACATTTTAAGAGTTGCATTTGCTTTGAGAACCGAATGTTTAGTTTTGATGGCTGTGACTGAAAGTTCTGCCTTCATCTGGTTTGAGTAACAGCAGAATCTTTCAAAGTGGTTTTCAATCACGATTGCCAGGACACAGCAGTGAGCTCCCGCAGAACTTTTATGTCAAATACTACTGACCACCTTCTGTAGGACTTGCATCCTCTTGCAGCCAGGAAGCTCAGGATGCCAGCTGTTTTTATCTTCTGAGAGCAACTGAGCTGAAGCAGTGCGGACGATGTTGTTCCTCTCCTGTTTTAGTGAACATTTCACACCATCTGTGTACCTGTTTTAGCCGTGGCCCCGGGCTTTAGAAAAAGGTGCATGTTCTTGTTCTCTCTGGCCTTGTAACCCCAAGGATAGCTCACATTTTCCTTCCTTCTCTGTCCACCTTGATTCTCTTTAGATTCTGAAGAGAATCTGCAAAGACCGAAGAAAGGAGATGATAGGAAAGCAGCCTGCGATTTGAGTTTGTTCACTTAATTGGGTTTGCAGCTGCACAGCCCAAGTCCAGGCACAAACAGGTTTGTTTGTGTGAAGATAATGGTTTCCTTTTCTGGAAGACAATAGTCACAGATAAAGGAAGAACTTACATGTGCCTTTTGTACAGCACTGGAACACAGTGAGCTTATCCAGTCAGCACCTTCATTTGTTCTTCATTTCCTGACAGCAGAGGGGCTCCTGCTGCCCACCGCTGTGGTGCTCTGATGACCATTTCCCCAGCACGGCTCCTGCTCTGTGTCCCCGTGGCACTCTGCTCAGCCAGCTGGGCTGCCCTGACTGCAGCTCCTGTGCTGGTCCCCCCACAAGGACTGGCGAGTCTCAGAGGCTGTATTTTTTTTTAACTCACTTTTTTTTTTCCCAACGCATTTCCTCAATTCCAAAGCTATTTTATGCGGAGTGCTGCTATCCAGGAAATCCGTGTGATTGCTCTCTGAGTCTGTAAGGTTGATAAGCCTCAAGAACAAAGCCTTGGGTTGGGTGTAGTGGGAGTGGTAGCAAAGGAAGCCTCTTCAGTTTTACGAAAGATTGCTCTCCCAACCCAGCTCCTCTTGGATGCTATAACAAAAGACAAAACCAAACAAGCCCCAGTATGTGCAGTGGCTCCACGCTTCCTGTGCTCTTTGTAGTTTGTTACGTCGTTAATAGTGTTTGGGTTTATTGTTGTTGGTTTTTTTACAGTAATGCTTGCAGGCTAACCCACTGTCTGTTGAGGGCAGACAGCATTTCAGGGTGAGGGCTTAGCACCTCAACAGGCATGGGAGAAACCAGGCTGAGGGAAGAGAGGCTGCAGAAGGAGATACAGCTTCTGCACTGTCTTAGTGGAGATCAAAATAAATGGGAATAAGGAGAAAGTGAGAGAAGGAGAAGACGGGTTTGAACAAAGCTGCCACAAGGAAAGAAAGGGAGCTGGAGCAAGCCATCAGCACGCTTGTGGCACACGAGATCCAGCTACGCTCCTGTAAGGACAGTGGCGAGACCAAGTTTTGTATCTGTGCAACTTTCTGCTTAATAGAACTGAAATAATTTTTTCTCCGTGCCCATTCAGAAAAGAGAATACCCTCTGTTTGCTGGAACAGTGATATTAGTTAGAGCTGCCTTGCATATATCTCGGTATTCTTGACAGGCAGTAGCATTTATGCTATGCATAAGATTTATTAGGGGCTTTGAAACCCACAGGTTTGCAGTTGAACCACAGGAGATGCTGTCAGCTTGCATTGTTGTTAGCCTTCTCAGGGGGCTCTGGGGAGGCAGCCTGGGAGCATTATGGCAACTTCTGGTGCTCTGCTCTTCGAGTGATTTGAGTCAGGCACATCTTCTTGCTGAACATACATCATTTATTTTCCTATTTTGGATTCTTCATATTGTTGCCAGAAAAGAAAATGCTCCATCCTGTTTCCTGTCCTTTATTTTCCATGTAGGTCTAGCCTAGTTTGGACACTTGGATCTGAGGTTGCCTCATCAGTATATACAGAGGGAAGTACCTACTTAATGTAAACCTGGAGATTGCTATAATTTAAGTAATGTATGTGATAATTCCCCTGAAAAAGCAGGTGAATTCAAGTAGTTTTCTAAATAACTGGAATCTGAAGAGCAAACCGTTCTGTGCTAGTGTGGGATTTTCTTCCAAAACAGTTCTAGCAAATCAGTGAGAGCATCCATTGCTGTACCCTGAGCTTGACAGGATCTGGGTTCCTGGCCATTCCTTGCTGCATCCCTCTCAGAAGGAAAGGGCTTGACCAGTAACAGCAGCAGTCAGCAGATGGGCAGTCTTTGTTAGTGAAAGGCACACATCAAGACTGGAGCTTTTCTCCACCCCCAGGGATGCTGCTGCAGAGTGGGCCATCCTGCAGCCCTGCTGTGCTCAGTACTCTCAGGTGCAGCCAGGGGAGCAGGGTGAGCAGGCAGCTCCCAGTGCTTCTGCCATCTGGATAAGAAGTTGTAACGTGAAGGGTTCTGTTCTGTTTGTTCCACTTCAGGCATGTCTGGCATGCTGGTGGCAGAGGGTCGGAGAAGCTTCTGAACGATGTGGGTAGTTATGCTCTGTAATAAGAAAATTCTGAGATATGTTGCTTCTAAAAAACGATGTGGGGAAAACAGACGTGGAATTAACGATGGTTAGATGTAAGCCAGTCTGCGTAAGAAGGACATACTAAATTGCTTCTTAAGGCCAATTGTTCCCATTAAGAACAAAACACATCAGTTTTGTGATGAAAAGAACTCCTTCCTGTTGCAGCAGCATCCGTTCTCAAAGTACCCCAACCACATCTTCAAGTATCCAGATGAAACCTTGCCACAATTTGACTGCTCTTCAGAGAGTGCTCAGCCTTGAGCCTCCCTCCAGGCCAACTGGACAAAGAAACAGCCTTTTAATTACGTAGCTCTGAGCACCAAAGATCAGAATTATTAGGCTGAAGAAGAAAAAAAAGTATTCCATCATCTATATTATTTCCCTGCATGTGTTCCCCTCAGAGCTCATGAAGTTAGTGTTTCCAGCCCTCTGTGGGAGATATTATTGTTAGTTTTTTTAAACTCCAGATTTCTCAACAAAAGACCTCGTCTGTGCATTCTTTATTTAAATCAATGTCATAATAATTCTTTCAGTTTCACAATTGGTGTCCTTTCCAGAATACTTGAGTCTGGAATGTAATTTCCCCTTGAATCTTTGAGGTCATCCTGATAGAATCGCCCCGACAATTCCTGGCTCCATGTTAGCAGCCAGAAAAGTGCACTGTGTTTGCCCAGATGTGTGCAAATAAGTCAGGAAAGAGTGGAGTCAAACCCACTGATGTTAGCTACCCTACAGCAGTTTTCCTAAGGCACAGCTTGTGTCCTTTCCTTTGCACTCTGGTAACAGCTGCCAGCGTCAAGATTAGCTGGGCTGGGCTGCGTCCTCCTGCTTCCACAGTTAGTGTGTCCTCCCTGCCAGCTGCTCTGTAACCCCACTGGTGACAGCCACAGCTATAGGGATGCTGCTTCTATGCAGAGAAGCCGTTTGCAGTCCTTTGAAGTGTTCTCTCCTGTACCTCTGGCTGCAGCCTGTTTGCTTTTGTGCAGAACTTATCCTCAGGTTATCCCTGTGTTTCTGAAGGCACTGCTCTGCTCCCAGAGCGCTTGCTCTGCTAATTTGTGGATCAGGAGGAGTGGTGCATTAAGCCAGTTGTTGTCAATGTAATTTACAGTCCTCAGGAACGTTAAACCTCTGGAGATTTCTGCTAACGTGGATTTATTTAGCTATTACTGTTATGTTCTGAGATCATCTTACAAATTACCACCCTATAAAATAATTTCCAGCTCTCTATCCTTATTTGTCTCATTCTGTTACATAGCACAGTGACATTTTATATGATATGATCAAATCTTGCACAGTGAGCAATAAATAAATACAGTCTTTGCCATATAAGTAACAAAGCTGCAGAATGACAGCGGGGTCTATTCCACATTAGGCCTCGATCAGTAACATGTTCAGGGATGTGTGGGGAACGTGTTCATCAGGCACCATGTCTGTGCAGAGCCCACCACGTCCTGTGGGACATGGGGTGAGCACAGCTCATCCTCCAAGAGGCGTGCAGTTAACACATTAAAAACAGGGCTTTTTGTCTCTAGGCTTTTTCTCTCTAGTAAGCCTTAAATGCCCTGAGAGCTACATTCTGAGGTGCACGGTGCTTCTGTTGGCAGAAATACACGGCCGTGTCGCTGTGTTTTCCTCAGCACAGCTCTTGGAAGGTTATATAAATGCCTGCAGCTTTGTTAGCAGGAGGTGCGGAGCCATCGAGGAGGTGTAGTACCAAGAGCACTGCGAGCCCCCACTGTTGCAGTTCTGAAGATTGTTTTCTTATGTTTTTTGGCAGTCTGAACTTTCCTACGGTCTTGAAATTAATGCTCCAGATTCTGTACGTAACACTCGTGAGATCCCGCTGCTCTCAGCATTTTCCCCGTGTATTTAACTGGTCACAAAAACAAACGCGTGCTGAACTTCAGTAACCACGCTAAGTAACACCTTCGTGTCTGAGCTTCAGACGTGCCCTTCGTTCAGGACACAGCGTGTACTTACACAGCATTCACATCCTAGAGAGCCCACAGAAACGAGCAAGCCCAAGTGCGTGAAATGCCTGTTTCAGGACTTTTTCTCTGCTCTTATTTCTTTGGCTAGGCATAGGAAGAACCGTGAAGCAGCCAGCGAACTTCTGATGAGGCTGAAAGACAACAGGGACCTTCAGAAGTTCCTTCAGGATTGTCAAGAGGTAAATCATCTCCTTCCAGTGGTGTCACCAATAGCTGCGTCCTGGCCTTACCGCCATACGTTGGAACTGTCAGTGTTCCAGTGGTATTAGCATGAAGTAAACAGGTCACAGAAACAGACCCAAGCTGAACACCCAGAACCCCGCACAAATTAACCCATTTCTTGTGCAGACTGATTTTTTTCCTTTCCTCCCCGAAGGTAAAAGCAGGGAAAATTGCCAGAGGCAGTGAAACTTTGTGCTGTGGGATGAGTTAATCACAGAGAATTTGGTGGGATTACACTGAACTCTCATACTCAGAATCTTTTCTGGGGCTGTGTGTGTATATTTGGCCTGATACAGGACATTCCTTCGTGTGATTTGTACGGAACACTAGTCAGAAGAACAGAAGCATAGTAAAAAGGGGAGCAGATGGGGTGGTTTTTGATGTGTGATTTACCTGATGGTCTGCGTGTGCTTTGTTAAGGACTGTGACAGACAAACAACAGAAACCCTTTCCAGATTTTCTGGTGGCTTACTTGGACTCTTCACTCTGAAAGCAGTTCGGGTAGCCTTGTTCCTAGCATGGGGAATTGAGTGAGTAATTTTCAGGTTATTTCCTGCAGCCCTGACAGATACTGAAGATGGTTGAGGCCTCGCCTGTGACACGCATTGAAAGCTGGCTGTCCATACCTGAGGTCTGCAAGGACTGCGGGAATAATGCTTTCAGTTTCGAGAGCTACTGCATTAGCTGTACTTCTTAGCCAGCCATGGGAGACTGGAGGTCACTGCAGTGTCTCTAACTGGAATTGCCCCACAGCTGGGATTTTTTACAAGGACTCATGCAAAATGGTGCTCACAAACCAGGCGATGATGTTTACTGCTTGGTTGCCTAGATGCAGTCTTGTCTTCCTGCATTGCGTAAGCTGACTGGAAATTTGGCTTAGATGTTCCTTCCTTGGTAGTAAAAATATGACAGATTAGCAAAAATTCTGCTGTTATTAGCAACAGCTTCTTCCTTCCTCTGTAACATTTCTAATACAAACCCCCCCCCCCCCCCCGGATTTTGAAGCTCTTCTTGCTTCTGTGTCAATGTGGTGTTCCCTAGGGTCTTTTTTTTCCCCCAAAGTCACTGAAAGAAAAGGGAACACATAAAAGCTCCAGTGTCTGGCCGCCTGAATGCCTTTTCTCTTGATTGTTTTTCTCCAGACACTGAAGTCTGGATGTCTCGACTGAGCTTTTCAAAGATAGAATGTACAGTATCAAAACATTATAAAATTCTCCAGTCCTTTCTGAGAGGATATTAGCCATGATGAATGCTTGTTTTCTGAGGGAACAGCCACAATGAGATGGAGGATTTGCATTGGTGGGATTACAAAGTGCCTTCTGGTCCCTGTGTTGGGCCAGAGGGCCTGTGCCACTTCCAGCTCTGCTGCCAGCACTGTGCCCTGCAGAGCCCTCCCAGTGCATAAAAGTGCAGCAGATTTTTGTGTTGTTTGGAGATTCACTGGGACAGCTAATCCCTGGCTGTTGCTTTTTTGTTTCTCACGTATTCTCTCTCACATTCACAAATGTGTTAAATAAATCGTCTGAGTGAATGGAACGGAGTGACAGCAGGAAATTCAGGGAAGGAGGGATTTGATAAACTCTGCCGTAAGTTTACTTGGACTTCCTGCCATTCCGCAGCTCACCTTGGAAGAGATTAAAGCTGATCTTCCCTGTGAGCACACGAAGCTGAGCACTGCCTGGGCTTGTTTCCCTGGGGATGCCACAGTGAAAGCATTTGGCCAGACTGCACATTTCTGTCTGTGTGCTGAGATAGGCCGTGTCTCAGCTGACCCTGCCTGCTCAGCAGCCCTTACTGCCTTTCTTTAGGGAGCACTTCTCAATCCTCAGCGGGCTTAATGCAGTGGCTGAGTGAATGCAAACAATGAAAGGCGAGCAGTGCAGTTTTCAGACTATAGCAGCTGTCTTGCGACTAGAAAGGCAGGAGTTAAGCCGCTTGTTCCTGGCTGCACAGCAGTGCTTAGTGGAGCTGTGATGGCTGGGTGGCACGGCAGCCTGCTACCTGTCATCTGGGAAGCCTCCAGAGATCTTCATTAGCACGAGTGTTTCTCTGTTTAGACATGAAAGCGAAATCAAATGAGTCCTGTGAATCTGAGTGACTTGGTTGTCCTGTATCCCGAGCACTGCGTCCTGCCTGAGCTCTGTTACTCTTTGCTGCTTCCTCGGCACGACGGCGTGCATCACTGAGGTGCCATTCTAGGAGCAAAGCTTACATTTGTTTTGACGTTTTCCTCTTTGGCAGGCACTTTATATACGCAGAAATTAAATCTTTTTGCAAGTTCTGTAAACATTCTGACAAGTGTTTTTTTCCCTCCACACCTAAGGAATGGGTTGAGCAGTCAGACTCGCCCTAGGGGGAAATCGGATGCTGGCTGCTATGATCACTTTCACCTTCCATTTGCCCTTGGCCAACGAGCTATTTTTAAAGTATTGATTTTTCTCCAGTGTTGATCTGAGAACTGTTCTCCCTGTCTTTGCATTTGAAGAAAATCAGAACGCAGTCAGTTTTGGATTTTATGTAATGGCAAAAGGAATGTCTTTAGTGCCAAGAACCTTGCTGGGGGCCGGGCAGATAAACAAATGCAAGTGGTTATTTAACCAACGTGAGTAAAAGGCTGTAGGGGAAAGCTAAAATGTGGTGCGAATTAATGGTTCAAGGCCATCTTTATCCTTAAGGCTTTCAGGATGAATATTGCTACCATATTTCTTCTCATTCAGCATTTCTGTTAAGGATTGACCACAGGCTCTCTATTGTTCTGGAGAGTGACTCTCCATTTGCTGTGCCCTTGGGAAGCCAGTAAGGCTCCACCGGGGCGTGGTGGTTCCATTCAGCTCCTCATGTCAAGTAGCAAGCACAAGGAGTAATGTTGCTAGGGAAGAACAGGGAAGACGTGTCCCTGCTTCTTTTCCTGTGGGGCTGGCGGAGACCTGTGCGTTGGATTTTGCTCATGTGGAGTTGGTTCCTTTCTGTCTGGGTTTGGGGTTGTTTATATGTCGGAGCTGGATGTTAGTTGATAGAGAGGCAGATCCTTGACTGAATCCTGAGTAAAAACAGCCTGCGAATCTCACACATTTTGATACTTCACATTTATTTCCATGTATGTATGTTTTCTTGTTCAGCTCTCACTCTGGATCAATGAGAAGATGCTTACAGCCCAGGATATGTCTTACGATGAGGCAAGGAACCTGCACAGCAAGTGGCTGAAGCATCAGGCTTTTATGGCAGAACTTGCATCCAACAAAGAATGGCTGGAGAAGATCGAAAAGGTAACTAAAGAGTGTCCAAAACATGCCCCCATCTGTGCCAAGGACAGTTTCACTCAGAGAGGAGATCTGCTCCCACGCAGGACTGGTCCTTCAATCGTGTGTTCCCCTAAGCCAGGGGGGGTCTTGTTGCTGTAGGATAACTACCTGTCTCTTTTTGTCTCCAGCTAACCCATCTTATTCTTCATTTTTATCCAAGACACATTCACAGAACACATAAAGACTGAGGTGACAGTTTGATTTTGTCTAACCGTTCTTACCTGTTAGGAGTAAGGTGGAACCTATTTTTCATACCCCTAAAGTGAACAGGGCAAATGCTGTAATTTGAGGTAGTAAAGGACAAGTACTGGCTGGGAAATAACTGAATAACTGAAGTGTAGGCACCCATGGTGGTTTTCGTTCCTTCAGGAATTTCAGGCAGCCTTTTCCCATGCCAACTTCATGCAAGTACAGCCAGTTTTGTAATTAATTCATAGATTCACAGCTCCGTGGCACCAGCTTACCACGAAGGCTTTTCTATTCTGTCATGAGCTGTACTTTTTTCCCACCAATTTCTCATGTGCAACTTTGGAAAACTAAGAGAGAAAATTAAAGTGTCTTTAGTCCTGACAGTGAAGTTTCTGTTCAGTGTAAGTTAGCTTAATTGCTGATTTCCTTTCCCGCTTTGGCACTGTGTATCCCATTAGAGGCTTTTCTCTGATCTGCAAATAGCTGTACCCTTTAATGGTGTAATTAAAAGGCTGCTCTTAGTACTGAGTGTACTTTCCTAGTAACAGCAGTACATCCTCGTTTTTTACCTCTGAAAAATGAGATTGCAGCAAAGTACCAAAGTTTTCTATTGGGCCACAGCTGACAGTCACCGTGTTAGTGTTTTCAGGATCACTGCTATTAAGTATTCTGGGTTGTCAGTAGTGTTCACAGCAGAGACGTTTATCCACTGGTAGCACCACCCAGCTGCAGGGGTAGAAGTGTAATCAGAAATAAAGAAAGTGTTTCTAAGGCTGATAGAATCTCTGTATTGATAAAAATATATTGTAAGCCCAAGTGTTCTGCTGCTGCGTCCTGCTTGCCAAGGAAGAATGTTCTATTCTGACACTAGCATAAGCGTGTGGGAGTTGCTGTGACCCATTGACTTATCCCCCCTAAGTTACATCGCTCTGTTTTTGTGGCACAAGTTCCCTCTCCCAGCACTACACCGCACCTGCAGCGCTCCCGTGGTGAGGTGCCCCAGCGCAGGCAGGTGGGCAGCTTGCTCAGCAGCAGCCCCAGTTCTGTCACACAGCTGTGTGGGGCGGCCTGCCCTGCACCCCTGGAAGCCCCACAGAGGAACGTGAGGAGTGGGGACAGGAAAGGATGTGTTGCTGGACTTTCTTGTTGGCAGGTATCTCTCTTCCTTGCAACAGAAGGATGTGGGAGATGTTGTTCTGGAAAGAGTCATTGGATAATTGGAGATAGAAAGTGAGCGGTTGATGTTGCCAGCAGATGAGGAATCCTGGATCTTGCTAATTGGAATAATTGAGCTTACGGTCTGTGGGTGCTCCTGAGGAGGAATCGTTTTGCTTGCTCTTTGCTTTGCAGGAGGGAATGCAGCTCATTGCAGAGAAACCAGAGACTGAAGCTGTGGTGAAAGAGAAGCTAACAGGTCTCCATCAGATGTGGGAAGAGCTCGAATCCACTACTCAGACCAAGGCTCAGCGTCTCTTTGATGCCAACAAGGCGGAGCTTTTTACCCAGAGCTGTGCTGATCTGGATAAGTGGCTGAATGGTTTGGAGAGCCAAATTCAGTCGGATGACTATGGGAAAGACCTCACCAGTGTCAACATCCTACTGAAGAAGCAGCAGGTAAAGAACGTACAGGTCACAGGGCAGGCATTGAGCATCCACCTGCACTCAGAGGAGAGGATGGGAGATCCTTTCAGTTCAGAAAAAATCTTATTTTCTTTTTCTTCTTCTTGCTCCATTTATCTTTAAGAAAAAAACATTCAGAAACAAATCAGCCTTAAATTTCTTGATGCAGTCAATCCCTTGTACTTCCTTCACTCCCCACGTTAATATCTCTCTTCTGTCTCCTGTGGTAGTGCTCCATAATTACCTGCTACCCAGGTGTGTCCAATGCTGGTTGGTCCCCGATTTTTTCATTAAATACAGTAAGGACAGCAGGGAACAGCGATGCTCTCATCCGTATTTAGCCGTGCTCTGAAGTTGTTCAGTGTAACCAACTGGTAGAAGTGATTTATCTGCACCCTGCTGGCCAGATGTGCACAGGCAGGCGTACCAGGAATATCTGCAGGTGGCTGCAGTACTGAAAGAGTGAACGTGTGTTTAAACCTTGTGCTTTGCAACAGGAGTGCTACAGTGATTATTAACGCCATAAATCCTTACTGACCAGCATCTGTTCTTTCTTCTTACGATGCTGTTAATGTGCCCTAGTTGTTTAAATTGCTTTTACCCTATTTTTGAAGTCCTTCTGCTTTTTTTTCTTTGTTTTAGATGCTAGAGAATCAGATGGATGTTCGTAAAAAGGAGATAGAGGAGCTACAAAGCCAGGCACGGGCTCTAAGTCAAGAGGGGAAGAGTACAGATGAAGTAGATGGCAAACGCCTAACTGTCGAAAAGAAATTTTTGGAGTTGCTGGAACCTTTGAATGAAAGAAAAGCAAACCTGCTGGCCTCCAAAGAAATCCACCAGTTCAATCGGGACGTGGAAGATGAAATTGTAAGTGCAAGAGAAATCGCATTCCCCAGACACTAGGAAGAACTCATATCTTCCCAGAGCTTGGAATAAACCTTTCAGTCATGTCTCAATAGCACGTTATAGTCGTGCTGCTTTTTGCACCTCGTGAACACTCTGTACTGGCTGTATCTGGGGTTGCATTAAAACAGGTGTGCTCTTTTTCTCTTGCTTTCAGTTGTGGGTTGGAGAGAGGATGCCTATAGCAACATCTACCGATCATGGACACAACCTCCAGACCGTGCAGCTACTGATAAAGAAAAATCAGGTAGGTGCTGTCAGAGCTCCCTGCCTGTTACTTCTCCTTAGCACCGACTAGCTGAGTAAACACAGGCCGGGGGAAAAGTCGTGGATGCTTCAGTGGTGGTGTGACTGTGCAGGGGAGTGGCATGTTCCAGGCCACTCATGATGGGCAGAGCCCCTCCAGAGGTGAGAGCCCTGACCAGCTTTTCTGGTTTTGTTTGTCTGCATTTCTCCTTTATAGACGCTTCAGAAAGAAATCCAAGGACATCAGCCTCGTATCGATGATATTTTTGAGAGGAGTCAAAACATTATCACAGACAGTAGCCCTAATGCTGAAGCAATTCAGCAGAGGCTTGCAGACTTGAAGCAGCTGTGGAACCTGCTAATCGAGGAGACAGAGAAACGCCACAAGCGCCTGGAGGAGTCCCACCGGGCACAGCAGTACTACTTCGATGCTGCCGAGGCGGAGGCCTGGATGAGCGAGCAGGAGCTTTACATGATGTCAGAAGAGAAGGCCAAGGTGAGCAGCTCCGCTCTGACACTGGTTTGATTCACTTAGCTCCAGGGGGGCAGGTGACGTGATTTAATATGTCACTAATGTAACAGTAACATAAACAAACCTGTTTCCCTTCTGAAAGCTCAAGCAGTCTTCTGTCAGTTACGGCATTCCAGGTAGTGTGAATGACAGGCCTTGCTGCAGTCTGTGAAGCAGACTCACGCTGTGCGAGGTAACGGCGTGCTTCCATTCACTGTAAGGTGAGATCTACCAGTGCAGTCCAGTTAGATTTCTGTCAGTCCTGAGTCGCTGGAGCAGCAGGTTGCAGCTCTGTGAAGCTGGCCTGGTGCTCAGCCACTGGATGCCACAGCTTCTGGCCTGTCCTTACTCCTGGCACAGTGAAATCAAAACAGCATACCAGACTCGTTGAACTCCTGTTTTTCAGTAGTGTGGCAGGTACAGGAAAGCATTGTCTTCATTTATTTGATAAAGTAAAACCCAGCTTAGTATCCGTGTAACACGTTTCATGGGTGTTCGTCCTTCTGTTAACATTTGTGTCCCTTTTTATGTTTAAGCAAGGCAGATGAAAAGGGTTTTTAATGTCAGTGGTTGGTAACAAAAAACATTTTAATGAAAAGGTTTATTGACAATATTAAAGAGCATTGGGAGTTGTTTTTTATGTTGGTTTTCATTGCACTGTTTCCACGTGCTTTGGTGGAGAGCCCTTTGGCGTGAGCTCGTTAGGATTTCTTGTCTCTATCCAGGCTGCAGTTGGAAAGCCTGACCAGTGAGGTGCCTCAAACTGTTCGTTTCTCTGAGCTCTGCACAGCCACCAGTGTTGTGCAAACACACAGAGAGCTTCATAGAAGAAGAAACTGAACGTGCTCGATTCACAGCTGCTGTGGTTTTGTTCTGCATCCCAGAGGAGCTGTTGCAGTTCACTTTGTTCTCTCATTATTTTGCTTTCTGTGTCCACCATTTACTGTGGACCCGAGAGTTGATTTACAGCCAGTTTGGAGCAGCTCGTTATAAGTTTGTCTGGCTGCTGCTCTTTGCTGGTGCCACAAGATGAGCTTGCTGTGCGGAGTCTTTCACTGGCATGGGGAGAATGGGCCATCATTTCTTGTCACCATTACAGGATGAACAGAGTGCAGTGTCCATGCTGAAGAAGCACCAGATTTTGGAACAGGCTGTGGAGGACTATGCTGAGACTGTGCACCAGCTTTCAAAGACCAGCAGGACTTTGGTGGCAGATAATCACCCTGAAAGGTATTAAATGCTGATTTTAATTGTATCCTGATTTTGTTTAGAAGCTCGTTCCCTTTATTGGCTAATTCTGATGCACAAAGACTATGGGAAAGAGAAAGTACCTCTGGAGACTGCACAGGAGAAGCTGAGTTGAGTTTCCCTCAGTTCAGGATGCATGTTGAACCAATCTGGTCTGTCCAGACACTGGGTTTTAGGAGAAATTTAGTGTACTAAGTGCAGTTCTGTGTCCCAGACAAGGTCAGTATGTCCAGGTGTAGACTTCTGGATAGCACTGCACACAGTCAGTGCACGCCTGCTGTACCCTATATACAGGCTAGTGGGGTCAGGTCTGCCAGCTCTGCCGGGCTGTACAGATGTATAGCAGTCCTGAGACAAGGTTCTGTCTTCGCTCTGTCAGCCAGCTTTATATCAGAACACAGGGTGGCAGCTGTTTGTCCTTCTGTCTTAGGGCAGTGCTCCACGAGATCTTCTTCTCTTTGAAATATCAGAAGAATCAGAATTGAGTCTTAGGTTTTAAACATGGGCATAGTAACATTTTGTTTTTTTTTGTTAATTTCTCTCAACGTTCATAAATGATTTTCCCTGTGGGAGACTCCAAGACGAAGAGTTGTTTTGTTTTAAGAGCCACAGCTAAGCAAACAGAATTCTCTGTTGGCTTTGACTCTGAGGCTGATTTGATGCTGAGGCTGACACGTTTAACTGCCCTCGCTTTGCAGATCGGGAGAGAGAGCAATCGTAGCAGAGGCGCTCCCTGCTCCCGGTACGAGGTTGTCATTTAACTCAAAAGCACTCTCTTGTGGTCGTCAGAATTTCTAATGAGAGTGGATTTCCTGGCTGGGCTGGGCACTGCAGTATCGGAATCATCTTCATGTGAAGCTGGGAAGGCAGGGCTGTATGGCTCAGGGAAAATAGCTGAAAAAGAGGAGGCAAGTAGAAACATGATTCATTTTTGGAAATGCTGAGCTTTAGGGAATAAGAAACCCAGCAGTGCCTCTGAACTTTGGAGCAGAGTTTAAATGAAAATGAAATGTTCCTTGCCTCAGCAGCTCGAATCCTGCTTATTGTTACGGGAGGAAATTCTGTTGTAATCTGTGGTGAAGCAAATGAAGGTCCAGGTTCCTAGCTTTGCTCTGTTAAGCAGGACTTACACGTACGTGGGGCAGAAGGGAGTTCCAGCTGGTGCAGGCAGCTGTTCCAGCAGAGGATTGGTCCGCAGTGTCCGAGCCAAATTTCTGTGTGCAGCTGGCACGCTTTCTGGGGGTTAAACTCCCAAGAGTGGTTTTTATTCTCGTCTTATTTTTCATTTTACTTGTTGTTCGTAAATGACAGTGAGGGTTCAGTGTTCTTTGGTGTTTTTTTTTCAGTGAGCGTATCAGCATGCGCCAGTCCAAAGTGGATAAGCTGTATGCAGGCCTGAAGGATCTAGCAGAAGAGAGGAGGGGCAAGCTGGATGAGAGACACAGGCTGTTCCAGCTGAACAGAGAGGTGGACGACCTGGAGCAGTGGATTGCTGAGAGGGAGGTGGTGGCAGGGTCCCACGAGCTGGGACAGGACTATGAGCACGTAACGGTAAGTCTGGTGGATATGGCTGCAGCTTCACCCTCTGTGCGTGGTTCGTGTCACCGATCTGAGCGGTCTGCTGCGGTCAGTGTGTAGTTGCACCCTGCCACGACTCTGTCTCTGTGCTTCAGATGCTGCAGGAGCGATTCCGAGAATTTGCCCGGGACACGGGGAACATCGGGCAGGAGCGCGTGGACACCGTCAACCACATGGCTGACGAGCTCATCAACTCCGGACATTCAGATGCTGCCACCATTGCAGAGTGGAAGGACGGGCTCAACGAGGCCTGGGCCGATCTCCTGGAGCTCATTGACACGAGAACACAAATCCTAGCAGCCTCATACGAACTGCACAAGTTTTACCACGATGCCAAGGAAATCTTAGGACGCATTCAAGACAAACACAAGAAACTGCCAGAAGAGCTAGGGAGAGACCAAAACACAGTGGAGACACTACAGAGAATGCACACGACGTTTGAACACGATATCCAAGCTCTCGGCACACAGGTGTGTACCAAGCAATAGGGCTGTCTGGATACAGAACCGTGATCTGCAGTGCTTCCACTGCCCCGGAGGATGGCAGGCAGTGCTGGCAGCTGCTTTCCAAGTGTATTCCTCCAGGAATTACTTCGTACGCAGCATTTTCTTATCTGTTTTTATACTTCTCAGTCATTGCACTAGGTTAATTAGTTTCCCTAAAGCAGAAATCCGTGGATTTCTGGACACACAGTTCCCTCTTGAACGTGACTGCTTCTCCTGCCCTTGTTTGGAGAAGCAGTGATAAAGGCAGAGAATTTATGTTTCAGTCTGAACTAAACCAAAACACCATGACGTCCGCTGCCAGCCTCAGCCTGCTGCATGCATAGAAATGGGATGTGGCTGTGGAGGTGTGAGGACAACACCCGTGGGCACCTCAGAAGGCCTTTTTCTGATTGCCACAAGCAGCTGCAGCATTAGCAGGGCACCGAGTGGCTGGTACCATAGGAAAATAGCTTACATTCAGAGAAAGCTTCTCATTTGACTTAGGATACTGTCTCTTTAGGCAATTTCTGAAAGTCATTGAAGAGGTGGTGAATCTCTTGAGAATTTTTAGTACACAGAGGTAACACGAAATACAGTTTTCAGGTTTCTCTGAATGTTCTGAATGTTGTTCTTGGGTTTTATTCCTGTAAGTTGTGCTGGAAGCCACCTTAGGTTCCCTTGGTCCTTATGCCACGTTCACCTTGGTGAACATGAGACACAACTGGCTGTCCGTGGAAGGAGCCAGGAATGATGTGTGGGGGCAGAAGCACATTTAAAGAGATGTGTGAACTTGCAGAACAGAAAGCAAACCACAACAAGAAACCAGCAGAAAAGATGGCACGCTCCTCTGCTGGTTACTTTTCCATTTCCTGTTCTGAGGGGTAGAAGAAGCCTGCATCCCTACAGAGAGGCTTTCTGATTTGGGTATGAGTTTATGCTTTCAGTTGTGAATGCTGTTTTCTATGATGCTTCCTAATCACAGTCAGATTTCAAGTGCGTAGTCCAAGCTAAGGTTTTGAAAAGCAGCCAGACTTGATCTAATTCTGTATCTTTTGAAGCCAAGGTATGATAAATAGAGGAAGGCAGTTGTTCATCCAACACATTCAGGACTTTAAACCAAAAAAAAAAAAAAGGGGGATTTTGGAAAGAAACCGCATGTTTAAGAAATGGGGGAATTAAGAGTGACTGCATTTGTCCCAGTAGGATGGAAAGGATAGCTTTTATGGCCGAGCTGCCTGCCAGTTCTCAATTATGTTGCAATATACAGAGTTGTTTACGCTAGAATAGAGGAGGTACAGCAACCATTGGATTTTCCAAGTGTTTTACTTTCAGGAGCTGTCGATTTAATACATAAAATGGGAGAGGTTCACAAAATACCAACCCCAGTCTCTCACGAGGTCATTGGGAACATGTCACAGTACGATATGTCGTATCACAGTGCAGAGCTGTGGTAGTGGCATGGTACGTGTGCCTCTAGCTAGCAATTCTGCATTCAGTCCTTTTTAAAATGTGAAAGGCTAGTGCAGTTGGAAAACTGTGTGAAACAGTCAAGAAATAGTGTTTAAAAGGAAAAGTGTTTTCTCATAGTACAAGGGTCTGCATTTCCAGACGTGCTGCTGTTTGAAGTCACTATCTATGATTCTGAAACAGCATCTCTTCTTTCCGCTGGAGTTGCTGTTTTGGTGTGGGATTTCCTGAGCGGCCTTCTGTCACTTGTGTGGGAGGTAGAAAATCTGATGAGGAAATAGTTCCCTTTTGCCCTAGAATCACTTTCTGTTGGCACCCAGTTTGACACAAGGAAGGACTTCAGAAGGACTTCAAATTACGAATTAGCAGCAGCAACGCTCCCCAGTATGTGACTGAAAAGTACATAGTGCTGACACGTTTATCTCTTGTGAACACACACCAGGTAAGACAGCTCCAGGAGGATGCTGCCCGCCTTCAGGCTGCTTATGCTGGAGACAAAGCTGACGACATCCAGAAGAGGGAGAACGAGGTCCTGGAAGCATGGAAGGCGCTGCTGGATGCCTGTGAGGGCCGCAGGGTTCGGCTGGTGGACACGGGAGACAAATTCCGCTTCTTCAGCATGGTTCGGGATCTCATGCTTTGGATGGAAGATGTCATCCGGCAGATTGAGGCCCAGGAAAAGCCAAGGTAACGTGAAGCATCTTGCGTGATACCGCGTGGAAGATAAGGCTGCAGGTCAGCTGAGGAACATTCATGGCAGTCGGTGTCACTGAGCCAGAAATTCAGAGGTTGGCAGAATGCGGCGGTGTGCTGGGAGCTTGCTCCTGGGTGCTGCTGGGGGTTGCTGAAGTAACTGCAGTGGGAAACGGTGTTGACAGAGATTGCTAGCTGCCTTTCCTCAGGAGCAGCAGCATTCTGGTGCCAGTCGCATTTCAGATAAACAAATCCTGTTTTCTGGACTACAGAGATAACCCACAAATTAAATTCTGTCCTGTACCATTCTGGCTTACATTATATTGCAAACGTACCTGCTGTTATGTCTGAAATACGTGTTTCTGAACCGTGCATTGACTATTTCAGGGATGTTTCATCTGTTGAACTGCTAATGAACAATCACCAGGGTATCAAAGCAGAAATTGATGCCCGGAATGACAGCTTTACTACCTGCATCGAGCTCGGCAAATCTCTTCTGGCAAGAAAACACTATGCATCAGAGGAGGTACTGTGCTGACTGAGCGTGTCACAGCTGCAGTGCTGATGGCCTGTAGATTCCGTGTCAGCTGGAGAAACTGTCACTGGAATCTATGGATTAATAAGCTTCATGTTTGTAACGCCATGCATTGCTTCAAGGACCATTGCACTTATCTGCTAGTATGAAATTAGTGTGTGATTTCGTGCTGTGAGTTCCTGCTGGGAAGCAGGAATGGCACCTAAATGTACAAATCATTGTCCATCCAGGAAACGCAAAGAAGCTGCTGCGTTCAGGTCTGCAGGGAGCTGTCCTTGTGATGGCTGTGCTTGGAAAGGTGTTTTCTTTGGGCAGGAGCAGAGACAACTGTGAGGGTGCCTGAGTTTCAAAGGGGCCTGCTAGGGAAAGAAGTGGGAAAATGTGTATGGGGAGTAAACGCAGGGAATGCATGGTAACGGCTTACATGTTGTGGTGGGGTGATGCCTGATGCTTATGTAACAGTCCTGCATTCTCTTAAATCCAGATCAAGGAAAAGCTACTGCAGCTGACAGAAAAAAGAAAAGAAATGATTGACAAGTGGGAAGACAGATGGGAGTGGCTGAGACTGAGTAAGGATATCCTTGGATTTTACTTGGCAGTACCATATCTGATTCTCTCTTCTCTGTCTTTCTGAGCATTGACCTTGAAAGTATGCTGGTACTGTAGTAACTGTAGAATTCATGTAAAATCATGGAGAACTTGAAACAAAGAAACCTGCACTGAAGATCTTGCTCTGTGTGCCTGAAGTTAGAGCCAGGTGAAATAGATGTAGCATGTTTTGCGGGTGTCATCTTCCAACTGCATTTCTGCAGAGGATGTGCTAATGTGGGGAAGCAGAGTCTTGTTACACGTAACAGCCTTGCATTATCTGACAGACTGGAAGGCTGGGGAGCAGTCTGTTGACAAAAGATGTACCTTTAAGCATCGTAGCATTTTCCAAGCTCTTCACCAGAAGTAACACAGTTCAGAAACTCGAAGATAAAGTTTTTGTAGCTCCTGCAGCTGCCAGTCTGTGCCCTTGCGTTACCTCAAACTGTGCAGTGCAGTGTTAGCATGCGGTACAGTTCTGGGCTGCTGCGTGTACTTCCCTCATTGTTCCTAAGTCTCAGCGGGCTTTAAGAACAACAGCTGTGTGAGGAACTGTCCCCGAGGGCTGGTGTTGGCATTGTGTTCATCAGAACGCGTGCTCTCATTCACAAAAGCTGCTGAAGCTTTTTTTCAGCTGGAAGGAAACCTTGAACTAAGCACTGTAGACAAGCATGAAGTACAGAAGTACTGCTTGCTGAAGGGACTTGCAGCCTTCATTATGTTTGGTAGGCAGGCCAGTCTGAGGAATAAACCAGCAGGTAACAGAATTTCTGCTCTGGATTTACTTGGTTGCAGCAGATTAGAACCAAAAAGAAACACTGAAATTAGAAAGTGAAATAATCTGGAGAAGATGTAAGCCTCACTTTTGTTTTTCCTCAATGCAAAGCTAGCATGACAGATTTCTGTCTTTTAAATCATTGATTTCAGTAAGCTTAGTTTAGAAAAATAGCCAAATATATTTTGAAATAAATTCAGCTAATTCAGAAGATGCCTGATAACTTCGTGATGCCTTTGTTGACACTAATGGCACCAATCTGTGTGCATTCTTCATTCAGTTCTGGAGGTGCATCAGTTTTCAAGAGATGCAAGCGTGGCTGAGGCCTGGCTGCTGGGGCAGGAGCCCTACCTATCCAGTCGTGAAATAGGTCAAAGTGTTGACGAAGTGGAAAAATTAATTAAGAGGCACGAAGCGTTTGAGAAATCTGCAGCTACTTGGGATGAGAGATTTGCAGCACTGGAAAGACTGACCACGGTGAGTGCAGCGGCGGGAGCTTCTCACCACTGCCCTTCCTGGCAGTGCCAGCTGATGGTTACTAGCAGCTCCCATCACCACCAACCTCATCTCCATTTCTTGGCCATGCGGAGTGTCAGCCAAGGCCAATGTGCCAGGGCCCGAATCTTCATGTTCCCACCAATACTAAAGCCCTCTCAGGTTCATTTGAGCTCAGCAGCATGCAGAGGAAGATGAAGTGATAACTGCCCTTACTGGTAACAAGAGCTGTTGTAGGCCCAAGAGTGATGGTGCAGAAGCGAATTCTAGAGTCAGGCTGTACTGACAGATGGGAAGGGAGACGCTGAGGGAAGAAGAGCCAGATCCAAACTCTTGAAAATATTTTCAGTTAAAGAGGACAGTGTGGGGTGGAGAGTTCAGCAAAAATGTTCGTTGTGTTCTCCCTTAAAAATACACGATCAACAACAACAGTTTTCAGGAGAGCTGCAATGTCAGCAATAGTACCTGGAGAATATGTTGCCATCTTTAGAGAGTAGTTTTACTTTAGGCACTAAATTGAGGTAGCTTGATTTTTCTCCTGCACGGAGCAGCACAGCAGCAGACAAAAGTGAATTCAAGTTTATCAGGATCTTCAGAAATCCAGCTTTTATTCAGATGGTTCATTTCAGGGATTCATTCCCATGTGAAACGTTTTACTTCTGTTTATGTCAAGCAGATGAGGATGTCACTTCAGTATTTTGATAGCCTGGGATGCTTTTACGTGTGTTTGTTTGTTTGTTTGTTTGGTGTTAATTAAATGAATTAGATAAGAAATCTGGACAAGTGCCAAGCAGCTGTGCCAGCACTCCACTTGATGCCAATGCTGCGATGCTTTATGATTCACTGAGAAATCCAGTGCAACAGCCTTCTCATGATTAATACTTACAAAGGCTTGTGCTTTCCAGTTTCATTGCGATAAACTTGAATTTCGGGAGTTTCAGGAAAACGCAGAGAATTATTCTTAGTTTCTGAAAAATAGCTGAGCTGCAGTGCTTTGACACGTACAAAAACGTTTCATTTCTCAGTTGGAACTGCTGGAAGTTCGTCGACAGCAGGAGGAAGAGGAGAGGAAGAGAAAGCCGCCGACCCCAGAGCCAAGCCCAAAGGTTGCAGAAGATGGAGGCTCCCAGCAGCAGTGGTAAGCCCGTGATGCAGGAAGCTCAAGTACATGCAGTTTCTTATGTTGGAATTCTCAGGGTGAGGACGCATCTGAATTCACTGCTAAGATGAATGTTCCCATTGTCCATCGTGAAGCACTTACTACTGTTAATACATACCTGGCCTTCCAGTAAAAGTGCTGTTTATACAGCCTGTGTGTTATGAATTAATATTTCTGAACGAACCTGTCTTTCTCTTTTAATGAGCATCAGTTACAGATGGATTTTAAGCCGTGTCCATGGAGCGTTAACATTTATATAGTTACTTATGTGGTAGGAATAGACCTTGAGCAGTAACTGCCACAGAAGCCTACTTTGCGTTTCTTTTATTCAGTTAAGCATTTCTTCTTTGCTTCTGCAAGTAGAAACCTTTTGAAGGCTTTTACAACGTTGTGGACAGATGACTTGGCAGTTTTTAAGAACTTGCTTGCATTTCTGAGATGTGCAAAATTTAGAATGAAAATCTTGTTTGGGAGAAAAAGAGGGTCGACTTTTAACAGCTTAATAAAATGTCTCTTTCTTCTTTCTCAACAGGGATGGGACGAAAGGAGAACAGGTTTCCCAAAATGGTTTGCCGTCAGACCAGGAATCTCCACGGGTTAGTTACCGCTCCCAAACCTACCAAAACTACAAAAACTTTATTAGCAGACGGACAGCCAATGACCGATCACGGTCTGGACTGTGACATACAATCATTTGCAGCAAAAGACACCTTTTTTGTTTTCAGTATGGTCTACTGGTACCGGTTTAATCTTTTGGCTTCAGATTTCCTTGCTGCTTTTCTCTTCCTTCCCATCAGTTGACTTCTATTTAATTAGCAGATCCTTGGAGATACATTTGTTTCACTTTAATCCTTGTTTATTTGAGTATCCCTACTGACTCTCAGTTGCTTTAAGGTGACCCATTTATTTCATGTTATTTACTGTTGAGTTTTTCATGTTGTTAATAGCATTAAGATTTTCCAGCTAAACCATCCTTTTATGAGTAATTGAGATTTAATGAGATTACGTCATAATGAAGAAGAGAACTAGAATCTGACAGGTATGACGCATCGAGTTATACTAACAGGTTTCAGCACGGCAACGTTATTAAATCAGCTGCATTAGCAAGTGAGTTGTTCTCAAGGCCAAAGACAGTACCGCAGATGAGCAGGGAAGGCTCGGAGGGAGGGGAGTGTTGTAACCACCAACGAATTAAAAGCCTTAAGATTAGCTGTATAACATTCCATGTAGAATGGACTCATTGACTGCAGATAAAAATAAACGTAAAATAAAACAATAAAAAATAGTTTCTAGATTTATCTTGGTATTTAGTCCTTATGAAGAGTTGTGGTCATGCTGAATAGCTGCTTTGGGGCCCCATCTGCTCTCAGTCCTGTCGTAATTTATGCAACAGCAGTTTTGTTTCCTGACCCTGGAGATACAGTGGTGTAAATGAGAGTAGGTTGTGGACCCTTAAGGAGAGGTTGTGATGCTTTTCTTTGGAAGTGAAATAAAGCACATTGGTCTAAGATTCCAGCTCCATATTTTCTATAATGAGGGCTGAATTGTCCATTCAGTCCTTTTTGATGGAGGATATTCCAGTGGAGTCAAGATGAATGCCAGGAATCTCAAAATGGAAATATGAGTGAATATGTATATATTTAAAGCAGCAGAGGAATTAACACTGCTGTTGCCGCTCCGTTACCTTCCTTCAAAGCTCACTTGAGTTTCCACTGATGCTGAGAATCATAGGAAAAATTCTCACGTGGTCTCTCATGTTTTTGACCCTCGCTCTGTGAGGTCATACTGAGTGCAGGAAAGGCTCCTGGCAGGCTCCAGTCAA
This sequence comes from Callipepla californica brunnescens, assembly GCA_023055505.1. Taxonomy (NCBI): domain Eukaryota; kingdom Metazoa; phylum Chordata; class Aves; order Galliformes; family Odontophoridae; genus Callipepla; species Callipepla californica. Next base: position 65,087,770 of record JALIRH010000003.1, read on the forward strand.
TGGATAGTAGAGCTCCTAGCACCGCCACAGAGGAAACGTGGCTCCCAGTCTGGGACCTTGGGAGGAATGCCTTTCAGCATAAGTTTGCCTTTCAAACAGTCCATCCCTGTGACTTCTGAATCTGCACACGGACTCTGTTAATGCTGTAGGATATTAAGCAGTTCTGCCGTTTTCTTTAAGGCTTTTTAGTTTATCTTTGATACTGATGAGGAAGTGAGATCACTGTTGTACATTCTGATGTTTATGAAGTTGTAGGTAGCTGTGGTAGGGAGCACCACAAGCACACCCCAGGTGGTCATCATCTTGTTGGTTATCATGGTCCTATACACCACCATTTTCCTTCATGCTTTATTTCATCACATTGAAACATAATGCATTTCTGTGCTGCTCTTTGCCATCCGCACTTCAGTCTTACACAAGAGCTCTGTTTGTTGAATCTTGTGTTGCAATACATCAGTCGTACACAGCCGTACTATTTCTGACTTGAGGCTCCAGACAATGCTGGTGGTTAAAATTTCAACTTCCAGCTGATCAGTGCAGCTGAATTGTTTGTTTCAGAGGTGACTGAAAGGATGTGCTTCAGTAACGATACTTTTACTGTAACTTGCCTTTCCACTTCATGATGCATGTTTTTTTTTTTTCTTTTGTCAGGATAACAAGATATAGAATCTTAATGCTTTTAAAAATTCCATATAAAGTTATGCAGATGATCTGCGTTGGTTCTCTGTGCCTTTAGGACTGTGACAGTTCTCAGAGCAGTTCAGCTGTAGCTTCAGACGCCACAGTCTGGAAATACTTCAGATAAATTCTGGCTAAAAATTAGTATGTAAAAAGTAATTTATATAGATACATTGATGCATAGGAATTACACTTTTATGATTAGGAAGAATGAATGAAGCCATCGGTTAAGGTCATGGTTTTAAGCACTAGGTATGTGAGATTATACCGATTCGGTTCTGGTTTAAAGCTCTTAAAGGGTACTGAGCCAGAACAATCCACGAGCCATCAGCTATTTGCATCCGAAAAGGCAAATATGTGTTATTTAAGCAGTGGTGCGGAGACTAAAGGTGATGAACTGAATACAGGGTTGCTTTAAGCACTATGAAAATGAAAGGGGTGTCTCCAGTCATTGTCCCCGGCTGTCCTGCTGCATGTTGTACAGCCCTGAGTTAAGAGTACCTCAGCAGTAGTCTCTAGCCACTAAAGCACTTGCAACTAACCTCAAAGTCACCATTAAGAAACTGTTTCCATGTACGCGATAACCGCTTTGTTGTAACAGTACAGTTTGCTATTCATGTTTGTCCTCTGTTGCATTGTCTCTGCATGCCCAGTGCATGTTCCCATTAAAGTTCGTTCAGCTCCTGTTTTTCTCTATTTTCATTACACGTTCTTTGCAAACCTGTTTATGATTCAGATTTATTCTGCTTGTTTTCTGTTAATTGTAGATAACACATGGAAAGGAAATAAACCTGAAAGAGCATCAATAAAGCTTTTCGTAGCCCTTTCACAATCCGTAGCATTTTAAGTAGATATCACAGGTCCGATTTTGTCATTAAAGTTGGCGTTTATCAGTTCAAAGCACAGGCGTGCAGATTGCAGCACTGAATTACACGTTAGTTCCCATAGAAACATTTTAAGTAGTGACTGCTGTTCTGGAACTTGTCTTTTTTTTTATTACAGATTAATTGTTATGGGTGCCCAAAAGTCTCTAATAATTATTTTCACATCTCATCCATATGAGTACAGAAAACATCCTACTTTTAGCACTGGTTTGGCTGGTTGGTCGTTCTGGGTAGTTTATCTAAGGTGGTGCTGAGTTACTGTGGTCTGTGCAGAATGTGGAATGTTGGGCATTGGTGACCAGCACTGGTGATGAACAGTTCATGGAGCACTCACTGGTGAATCAATGGTTGTGTATTTCACAACCTGCGTTGCTGTGCTGGTAGTGTTTGGATAATCTCCTTCAGTCTCATCTATTTGTTTATTCTCCCCCACCCCTGCCCTCCTTTAATGCAAGATCTTTGTTTGGAGATTTGGATATAAATAGCCTGGTCTGATGGCTTTGACTTACCCTGATTTTGAAGAAACAGCATCATTGATTTTTACTTCAGCTGGCTAACACTAGATAGCTCCTCAGTGCAGAGTAGATACTTCTAGTAAACTGGGCTGTAAGGCTGTGTTTCTTTAGGGATGGAGTAAAACAGATATGACTGAAGTGGAATGTGAGCTGTGATTCTTTCCCTGTTTCAGTGGTGTAGTGTCTGTATTCTGGAAATTTAGGTTGCTTAAAGGCAGTTAACCAACCCTTCCCATATTCATAGCAAGATGACACTTAGATCTTTCTAGGTCAATGTGTGAGGTACAAAGGTGTGAGGTACAATAACGTATACTTGGCAGGTACAAGAAGTTCTAGCAAACAGTGGCAAAATTTAGTATGTTGCATAATTCGGCTGCTTTTGAATTGTCCGAGCTATGTGCAGAAGTGGGAATGTCTAATTTTTGTGCCATTCACAAATACCTGCTTGTCTGCATAAAAACAGTCCAGAATGTTTGTAATCTACTAGAGCATTAGCAGCACTAAGCTTTAGTAACATGCTAATAATAATAATAATACACACTGGTTGTGTAACTCCTGAGCTGCTACCAATGGCTCTACAATGGTACAAGAATACAAAACAAAAACAAAAACAAAAAACAACTGGGACCAAGCTGCATTTCAAAAGTGCATAGCCATTAGGATTCCAATTTAAATGATTTTTGGATGAATGGCTCCTGAAGACGTCGAAAGCTTGACCAGTCAGAGCTGCTGGAAACATGGCTGCTCTCTAGGCTATCTCGATCACAGTGCGACAGGCAACGCGATCAACAAAGCAAGTGATGGGCAAGGCCTTGGTTCTGTCTTTGTTTGGGGGTAAATAGCTGTGTGATGTTGTGTGACTGTGGTGGTTTTCAGTTCCTTTAACAAAAATCCATTCCTCCTAATAACGAAAGTCTGGCAAAGACTTTGATAAATGACGTATGACCTCATTTCCCTTGTCTCTAAGATCAAATATCTTAACTGGGATGCTGGAGATGAAATGCATGGTGTAATCTCTCTAATTTCTGCATGTTTTGATTTTGTCGTGTCACTAGGGGAATGGGGAAAGTGGGAAAGGAGCTTTTACAGAAACAAATTCTGAACATTTTTGTAAATGCTCCTGGGCAATTTTGACACTTTTCTGCTGACTCACAGCTAAGACATTGCGCAGACTTTTTATGCCCCAGTAATGTCATCAATGTATTTAAGGTGGCTGATGTGTATAACTTCTACTGTTCCTCTTAGGTCCGCAGAAAGTGTGATTGTTACTGTTCCAAACATTTGAGTAAGCAGCAGAATTGAATGCTCTCATTTTAGGAATAACAATATATAAAACAATATGAATTGACTAGCAAAGCAAAGCACAGTACAATTCACACTGCAGTTTAGCAGCTCTTATTTTCCCGTTTCTCCACCTATAAAATGGGTACTAATCCATTCATACCTTCTAATTTCCTTGGCCTCCTGTGTCTCCATGGAGTGTGAGAAAGATCTCATAGGCCTGTGTCATTCTCCAGGCAAAGCTTATACACAGCCACGTTGTGCAGGGAAACAAATTAACTGCAGAGTACTTCAGTGTTGTGAGTCATGTAGCTGAGCACTCTTTCCACTGTCCGTAGGTGACAGAAACTGCAGAAACAAATGAAATGGTTAATGGAGCTGCAGAGCAGAGGACAAGTTCGAAGGAGTCGAGTCCTGTTCCTTCTCCAACGGCAGACCGCAAAGCCAAGGCTGCCATTCAGGCTCAGACTGCTGCTACCCTACCAGCCAAAACACAGGAGATTCCTTCAGCTCAGATGGAGGGCTTCTTACATCGTAAACACGAATGGGAGACACACAGCAAGAAAGCCTCAAGCAGGTAAGAGCGCATGGTCACTGCTCAGTGCAGATAATTGTATCCAAACTCGCTGTGATGGATGGTTTGATGATCCTGTGTTGAGCCAGGAGATGGGCTCAGTGATCCTTATGGGTCCCTTCCAACTCGGGATATTCCATTATTACATAATTATGAATGTTATCGCTGCTCTTATTGTCTTCTCACAGTTCCAAAGGATTCTTCAGGCAGTTGTATGAATTGCGTATGCATGGCTGAATAACATATTTGATGCTGCTGCAATCTAATCATACGAGGTAGAAAACGCACCATTAGCCATATTTGGAAGGGAGAAAATGAAGGCACAAAGATATACTGACTTTCCCACTTCATGTGATGGGTTTGTGGCAGTAGTGGGATTTGATTCCAGATCTCTCAAGTTGTATGTTACTACAAGAAAAGAAAAACACGTAGGTGTAGGAACAGAGATGTCCATATTATTCTGACGTCTTCTGTTTGCACATTGGCACTTTCCACCTACGCTGTAATCTGTTCAGAAGAGAAAAACTGGTGAAGATGATTCTGTGTGCCGAGGTTGATTCAGTTATGCAGTTCTCAAATAAGCAGAATTTCTGAGCTTTCTGTGAGCAGTGGAAAATCAGACGCTGGTCCATCATAACCTGAGAAAGCTCTTGAGAATAGCTGTATGACGTGGCTGAAAAGGAAAGTGTTGGCTGTGGAGCTACAGCAACATCTGAGGGACGTGGTCAGAGCTGAGGTGCTCAGCAGAGCTGAGTGCAGACCACAAGAAGAGAGATCTGCATTACAGGACTGCCATTTGTCTTCAGCTAGTGTTGGTTCACACCAGAGAACTAACGTGGGGTTGTGACAGCTGCTAATACTAACATTTAGTAATGTTTACATTCATGTTTATATTTAGCAATATAGTAACCATTGATCTTTATAACTGTATTGGAGAATGAGGTAGATGATGTTGCTGGGGATTTCGTGTGCAGTCTGTTCACTAGCTTGCAGCAAAATGAGAACTACAGTTAAATGTAGTCATCAAAAGGTCTGCCAGTTTATCTTCCAAGTACGTAAACTGTATGGTCTGCCAAACCATCCACGCGTTGTTAGGGTATGCTGGTGGTACCTCTGAGCACTCTGGAAACCTCTGCTCCGTCTGGCTCCAAGTCAGGACCTCTGTCTTGCAGCAGTGCTTGTATGAGAGATTTTCTGTCTGCATTTTGCAGGACATGGCATACTGTGCTTCCATCTGCAGACTGGACTGGTCCCCATTACCTTATAGCAATCACTGTGTTCAGTTTCTCTATTTTTGCAAGCAAGAGCATTAGGTATATAAGTATTCTTCTTGTTTTCTGTGTCCTGAAGGTCGTGGCATAACGTGTACTGTGTCATAAACAACCAAGAGATGGGCTTCTACAAGGATTCAAAAGCCGCCGCTTCTGGCATTCCCTATCACAATGAGATTCCAGTCAGCTTGAAGGAAGCAGTCTGTGAAATAGCGGTGGATTATAAGAAGAAAAAGCATGTGTTCAAGCTAAGGTAAACCTGTTCAAGTTTCTTTACCTGAGTGTAAGCTGTGGTGGGTATGTTCACTCTGCAGGATCCAGCCCAGGAGCTGGTAAAGAACAGTAACTGCAGTATCTGCTTTTCTGAACAGGGTCTTCCCAGCCCTGAAACATGGGGTGTTTATCAAAGGTAGCCATCAGTATCACAATCATAACGGAACTTATTTATGAGACAGCACCAGACTATATACAGAAAGTTGAGCCTGCATTAGAAACCCTGAGCTTTCCAGCTGCTGCCTCTGGAACTGATTGATAAGAGCTGAATGTTGGTGGTTCTGCTTTTTAAAAACCAAGACTAACTTCATGAACTGATTGGATTGTGTAATCTACAATAGGTTTTTTTCTAAGTCTATAGTGATGCAAGAGTCCTTTAAATATAATTCATATCTAGGAAAACTTGCTGCTTACCTTTTTGAAGACAGGCTGCAGCTGTGTGATTCCTCCTTCACACTATCAAAATGTCTCTGAATTGATAGTGTAAGAATAAGGTGTTCCAGATGCAAACACTGGCAGAAAAATCAATTGCCCTTCTTTCCCTGTACCCCGTCACCTGTGTCAGTCCTTCCTGAGCAGTGTCGTGGTGTACTTTCTTCCCTCATTCTCATCAGGAGAATCCCCAGAGAGTTCGCCAGTCACTGTGTCCTGGTAGATGGAAAGCGGGACATGAGCCAGCGGTGTGTGCCTGCAGCATCCTGGGCTGCATCAGCAGAGGGCTGGCAGCAGGGAGAGGAGGGGGTGTTCCCCTCTGCTCTGCTCCTGTGAGGCCCCACCTGCAGTGCTGTGTCCAGCCCTGGGGCCCCCATCTCAGGAAAGATGTAGAACTTTTGGAACAGGTCCAGAAGAGGGCCAGAAAGGTGCTGAGGGCTGGAGGACCTCTCCGATGAAAACAGGCTGAGGGAACTGGGCTTGCTCAGCCTGGAGAAGGCTCCAGGGAGATCTCATGGTGGCCTCCTAATATTGAAAGAGAGATTATAAATAGGAGGAAAATCCACTTTTTATGTGGGTGGATTGTGACAGGACAAGGGGGAATGGTTTTAAACTGCAGAAGGGAAGATTGAGATTAGATGTCAGGGGGAAATTTTTGACTGAGAGAGTGATGAGGCAGTGGCACAGGCTGCCCAGAGAGGGTGGGAGGCCCCATCCCTGGAGGTGTTCAGGGCTGGGTTGGATGGGGCCCTGGGCACCCTGAGCTAGTGCCTGATTTAGATGGCAACACTGCCCACGGCAGGGGGTGGGAACAAGATGAGCTTTGGGGTCCCTTCCACCCCAGGCCATTTTATGCTTCTGTGATACCCGTGTTCTTCCGAGCGTCTTACTTCACCTTCATGTTGTTTTACCATTTGATATTACTTCTTTTTGTGGAGAAAGATCAAACGCTTCTCCCACTGTTACCTACCTACCACTTGTTCACATGTTTTATCTGATGTTATTCAGACTTTCTTTTTAATTAATGATCTCCATACACCTGTTAAATGTATCCCAGTTGAACTCTCTGAGTAAAAACAACACAGTAATAAAACAGAAGGAAGCTTCTGATCTTCACTGTGAGATCTACTCGTGAATAATACACAGAACGGTATCTTGACTCGTCATCATGACTTGACAGCAGGGCAGCTGCAGAGATTTGATGGGTTTCTGCAAAAGCAGTGTGAGCTCTGGGTGTTGTCTATGACTTTTGTCTTTTTAAAATATTGAGTAAACTTTTATACTATCATTTGCAAGATAGATCTGCCTGAAAGAGCAAGCACTGAAATAAGTCCTCAGCCGCGGAAGATCGTGACCTCTGCAGTGCAGCATGACATACTGGAACACTTCCACTATCATAAGCATGTATAGAGATCAGAATATAGTGTGTGTGGCTGGATCTGCATGGCTGGATGAGATACCAAAACATTACTTCTTGGCATTTATGGGTGTGTGTAGAGATGTTATGACTTCCCTGTGTGTCCCAGTCTGGTTATGTACAGCAGCTAAAAAAGCAGGATTTGAACTGCTGTGACTACTCCTAACCTGGATTTGCAATGGCTGTTTTCTCTACAGATTGACTGATGGGAATGAATACCTCTTCCAAGCCAAAGATGATGTAAGTTTGTTTTTCTCAGTCTATTACTGATGTGGATTCTGCGCTGTTGTACAAGGGGAAATAATTTAAAAACGAAAAAACTGCAAAAACTTTAGGGGTGCACTTCAGTTTCCTCATCTCTGGTCATGTATGTATGTGTGTGTAATGCATAGATTGAGAGGGTCTCAGCACAGTTTGAAGTAGGCAGCTCCTGCGGGTGCAGAGCAGTGCCAGATGATGACTGTGCTTCATTCCCCACTTTTATCCATTCCCCATCTCCAATGTTGAATGAGAGAAAGAGTGTGGTCCGTGGATAGTAACAGCTTTCTACCTTTGGGGCTTCTTGAAGGAGGAGATGAACACGTGGATTCAGGCCATCACGTCAGCCATCTCATCTGATAAAATCGAAGTGTCCCCCACCACTCAGAGCACTCCAGCCTCCAGCCGTGCCCAGACCCTGCCTGCCAGCGTCACAATAACAAGCGAGTCCAGTCCTGGCAAGAGAGAGAAAGACAAAGAGAAAGACAAAGAGAAAAGATTCAGCCTTTTTGGTAAAAAGAAGTGAACTCCCATCTCCTCACACTGCACTTCTCTGATCGTTCCAGTGGAATTCCAGCATGCGAGCTCAGAACCAATACGTTACTCTCTGTGCCTCATGTTCCTCAATGTGATTGACATTTTTTTATTTATAGAGCATTTTAAAATAAAAAGCCAACAAAAAAAAAAATAAAGTTACAAGTGTATGAGGTGCATTGGGCAGCTTCTGTAGGAGAGGGAGGACCAGCTTTGGGGGGGTTGTTTTTGTTTGGTTGTTTTTTTTTGTTTTTTTTTTTGGTTGTTTTTTTTTTTAATGAAGTTAGTGTAGATTAGATCTTACTATTTAAACTGTTCCTCAATTTTGTGAGGCTGTCTTGGAAAATGACCCACTCCTAGTGCTATTGGTATGCAAGGCAGCGGTGCTTTCGAATCTACTGTGCACATCAAAAACCAATGTACAAATTTTCAAAAACGTTCGCTTCCATCTGAGGTTGTTACGCTGAGCCCTGACTCTCGAGCCTCCCATTCCAATTCTAACCTTTATTAAACGATAGCGTGTTATCTTTCCTGTAACAGAGTGCAGGTATGCATTAACTTACAGACAGACCATTTCTATCTTGGCACTGGTTATTAACACAACCTGAGGCTTTTCCGCATCAGGTATGGCAGATAAGAATGTCATCTGAGATGGGTAAGCAGGCTGATGCAGTTTTAAATAATCTGTAATTTCAAAAAAAAAAAAATTTTTTTTTGCTGAAATACATTATATTGTATGTTTCAGATAATTCTAGTACAAAGTATAATAAGACTAGATGTATAATAAACCCTTTAAAATCATTGATAAGTGTAAAAGTGGAACTGAAGCATATACTGGAAAAGTAATGTTACTCAAATGGTTACTTGCTTGTCAGCTGCAGCACTGCGTGTTATAATTTTGCTACATTACCTTGCTATTTGATACATAGTGTGCATTTCTCTGTCACTGTAACTATTGTAATGAGAAGATTTCATCTTACTGCACAATCAGAAATTACATTTAATAGGAATGAACTTTCAATGACTGGGCCTGTAGTCAAGAGTAGTACTGGAACTGGTTTTCAGTTGTATCGAACTGTACCTCTAGACTTTTACCCTATCTGTTAAATATATGCTATGTCATTAAATGCTTTTAAAACTAAATATGCTGGTTAAGTTTCTTATTTCATTTCTGATAATGTTAAATCATAATTTTGAAAGGATCAAAAATAAAGTTATTTTAAAATGTCTTTTCTCCTGTGCACTGAAGCTGCTGTCTCAAGTTGTAATTCCTTCTTTCTGTGTGTGTGTGTGCAAAACTTCACACTGAAATAATTGTTATCTGTCTTCACACTCCTCTTTAACTTTCCCTTCACCTCCCACTTGCCCTCCCTTCCATCCTTCCCCTCAGATTGTGCCCCAAACAAATACAAACGAAGAGGGGATCAGCGTTTTGTAAAGCGTTCTGACATAGATCTTTTTGGTTGGAAATCAATCCAGCAGAATCTGTGGAGGTAACCGTGTGCCTGGGCAGCTGGGCGTGCTGGCTGAACGTCTCACCGGATCCAGGCACGCAGCCACGTCTCAGTCTGCAGCAAACGAGCGTTACTTTAAGTGAGCTTCATCCTCCAGCTTTCTGCCTGCCCCACAGTACTGTGCTTAGGTGCTAAAGCCTGTAGGAAATCAGACAGTAACGGAACTGTGATCTACCGAGGGCTTCTTGTCCTGCCCAAATTAATTTCACTGGTTTTCTCTTATTTTTTTTAAACACAGCTCTCTTAAATTAAAGCCCTCCTGCGAAGATATAAATGTAGTGCCAGTAGGGTGAGATCCGAGCTTAGCATTTCCTTGGCTTTTTCAACATTTTAAAGACTAAGAATCTTCTCAGAATTTTCTGAGAATCTTCTGGGTTTTCTTCATTTTCTGAAGTCTTGGGTTATCCATGCACGTTAGTTTTTACTCCTTAATATTGCATTGTTCTAGTGAAATGTAGGATAACCACTGGTCTTGTAAATGTGAAAATTTAATACAAAAAGCTGAGTTGTGACGTTAGAATATGAAAGCTGTCTTTTTTGATCAAAATACAAACCTTTGTTGATGCCTTACTACGTGTCACTTCAATGAAGCTAAGAAGACAGGCAAGGAATATTTAGCAGATGAGTCTTAACTACCTGTTGTGTGTAGTAGAGCAGCAAGATCACGCCTTCAGAATTCTGTTTTTCTTGCTTGTCTTGCCTCATAAGTTGTTCTTGAGAAGTATTTGAGCAGAAGTCCTTTCTGCTTAGGAGCCGATTTCAATTTGCTGAGAAACTTGTGTGAATTCTTGAGTGAAGTCTCACCTGCTTTCCCTTTTGGGGGGCAATTTCCACGCAGAGAGAATTGGTGGGACAGGAGGAGGATCCTCCTACGAAAGCCAGGTCAGAAAAGGCACGTGCTGGCTTAGCATAGTTCCCTCCTAGTTAGGCACTGAGTAGCTTCAGCACAGCTGTGTTTCAGTGAAGGGGTTGGGGCCCTGAACAGGCTGGAGCCATTGCAGAAGCCCAGAGCAGCCCTCCTGTGCTCTGGTTATGCTAGTTTCAGAACAGCTGCCTTTTTGAATGAAGGAAGGGTGGGGAAATCTCAGTTTAATTCTGTGAAGAGCCTGCTGAATAATGCCAGAAGAAGTAAAGACTGTAAGTATGGATGATGGAAATGAAATTAAATTGGGGCAGGTTGTCACTACTGGTTTTAACTCCTGTCCTGGTGCAGTTCAGAAAGTAATACAGCCACTTCTATATGCTGTTAGACCCCGTGGGGGATGAAACATTTTGTTTCTCCTGATCAGTGCGTTCAAGAAAGAGGATTTGTGGTGCAGCTTAACACTGTATTAGTTTCCTTTCTTAGTAGGTTTGGCAAGGTAACGATTTTTAAGTTGCTTGTGTTTCCTCTGGAGATGAACTGTAATACAAAAGTTGAATACTAAAGTTTTCCAAAGAAAACTAACTGAAGCCAACCTCTTTTCAGCTGTGTTACTCTCATTGTTGTAAAGCAATAATTCCCTCATAGGGAATGCTTGTCCTTTTTTCCTCTAGGTGAGCACCTTATATTGAAATCTAAGCTATGTAGGTATTCAGAGAGCTGCACCTGAAGAGTCCTTCCCATGTTCTCATGAATCAAGTACAGTGAGGATGAGAATCCCAAAACTTCTTTTCTGTGGGAACTAAGCATCTGTTGAGTAGGAAGGTTTTTCTTTTAGATGGGTGGAAATGATCTATTAACCCATCTGTTCTTCATAGAGAATGTGTTCTGTTGTAGAGAGATCTGCTCCGTATGAGGGAGATTAACAGTGAAGTAAATGACATGTATGACTAAATTCTGTTCCTGTGAAATGCTGTTTTAGACTGTTTTTCACTTCAGAGCGAGTTCTCTTTTATGATTGAGTTTGCAGAGAATAGACTTAAAATGCGTAGAGTCTTTATGAATATACTGTTACAATAAATAGCTTGCAGGTATAATTCAACGTTGCCTTTTATTTGTGGATGTTTTGGTCTTTCTACCTTAACTAAGCACAGCTGAGCTGAAACAGAAACTTCCACCACAATTAGTTGAAACAAACATCAGGCACCTTCGTTCCAAATAAACAAACAGGTGCGTAATGAACAGAGCACCTCAGAAAATCAGGCTCTGATGCAAAACTACTGAAGAAAGCAGAACTTAGCTCTTCTGACACTGCAGCTCCACCTGTAGTCTGAGCAACAGAGGGCATCCTGACAACAAGAGGAACTGCAGCTCTCAGCCAGCTGAAATTCAGCTTGCTTCCTGATACCAAGAATATGAGGTGAAGCAGAATATGACTCAGGTAAGAAGTACTGTACTGATCCCCATGGCCAATAGATCTCTCTGTTCTGTACACAGTCAACAAAACCAAGTTTATCTGCACACTGAGCTGATTTTGTAGTTGGGCAGGAGTACACATACATGTTAGGAACAACAATAAAGCCTTTCTGATCGTTAATGATGCATGGCTGGCTCCTGGTGGTGGACTGAAGGTGTTTAGCACCTGACAGTTTTATTAAGGTTATCGTAGTTCTCAAACTCATTAGTGACCTGGCCAGCAAATTCCTCCTCTGATGTCTTTAATCTCATTTTATTCTCCCCTACTCCTCCCATGTAGATAACTGAGAGCTGAGCTGTTGTCAGGCAGGAACTGCAGTGTGTCTGTAGGTACCTTTGTAGCTATGGGGCTGTAGGGGAAAACCCAGAACAGTAGGATTCTATTCAGTGTTTCCTTCCAGCCCAGGCAACTCCCTTTGGCAAAGATAGGTTATGCACACGAGTAGGTTACGTACAATCCCTAGCAGATTTGCTCCCCAAAAAGTAAAAAAAAAACAAAACAAAAACATTTCAGTATTTAAATAAAACAGTTCAGTATTTACTATGTGCTAATTAGTTAACCTTGTATTTACTTTTCCTAGGAAAAAAATCTAGGCAACCAGCAGCAAAATGTAATGATGATGATGATGATGATGATAATAATAATAATAATAATGATGATGGTGATGCAGGACTTAATTTCTACATCAAAAAAATCAATTTCCTGCTAAATATTCACCTTTAAAATAAGTTTTGGGAAGTAGATATGCAAGAAATATGAATACAGGAAAACTGTTGCCACTTGCTTCCTTGTAGAGTAGTAATGACAGCAGAACGCTCTCGGGCAGATGGATGGGAAATTTTATTTCCTTCTCAGGCTCTTTTAAAAAACACTCTGTCCTCCTTTCTAGTCCTAACTGTTATATTAGAGGCACCAAATTCCACACTGTATGAGATACGCCATTAATGTGCTACTGCTAGACCATCAGTTATCCAGTAAGACGCTGTCCCAGGCTACTTATCCAAATATTTCTATGCTACAAATGACATAACTGGCAAGATTCTGCTTTTATCAGGACTTTGACTGCTTCTGTTTCTCCTCGATTTAAAATGCAACATGGCAATTACTATACTGGTACATTTTTGCACATTAGGAGGTAGCTGCCTTTCAACACATAGTGAAGCTTGCCAATTGTAATTTATTGTAAGTTGGCAAGGAGGATTAAACTAGCACTTCTGTTTCTCAACTTCCTTAAAAGCCTCGAGTAACTCCATCAAAGGGACCTGACCACGCTTTCTCTGATAGAGCTCGCTTCAGTGCTGGCACTATTGTTCTGATCTGCCCCTTGTTTCATAGTGTGTCTCATGCCAATGAACACCTACCCAGCACACTGAATGCAAGTTAGCAATTTGCAATGAATATGTAGGCAATACCTGCATGCCTTCTGTGCACTGTAAATAAAGTGGGTGTTGTATCACAATATTTTTGCAATTCTAGATGTAAATGAAACTAAAAATTGTAAGTAGTATTTCACTATACAGAACACATACGATAGCTTTAATGACATGGGTGACGATTCTTCAAATTAACTGATAAGATCAGAAGTTAATTGCGTAAGAAATAGAAAAGTGAGAAGCAAAAGATAAAGCTCTCCTTGATTCAACATGATATTGACTGCGTGGTTTGTCATTAAGGCTGCTTTACTTATTTTTTGTTAAACATGGTCCTGGTGCTTTGAGTTCCTCTTGCACAGACTGATTGTGACTGCCTATCTAAGTAGCAGAAAGTAATTCAGTATTTTAGAATATACTTACTACACGCATGTCACAACATTAAGGTATTTTCAAAATCTTCTCCTGCCTTGCCAAGGTATAAGAGCACGCTTTTTCTTTAAGTACAGGAAATAAAAGCCTTGCCTCCATACGCTGAAAAGTAAAATACTGGTCACAAGTTGACCTAACACACCAAGCAAGAAACGTGCAGAAGGGATAGTGCTTTAATCCACTTTTGTACTTACTTTCTTTTACCACATCTAAATAACAGAATAAAGTATTCTGTGGAGTTATTAATTTTAATGTTTAATTGCTTGAGTTGTATTTCTCACTGAATACCTGAGGAAAATCTCTCTTGCCCTTCATTTTTTTGTTGTTGTTGTTATTGTTCCTCTTGCATTATTACAATTTTTAACTGGTTTATCTGATTCTTTCTGTGCAGTGGTATGAACACAGTCAAGACTGAGTTCAGCCTCTTCTAATTCATGAGCTGAACGTAGTGCATCTGGTCCAGCTACAGAACAGGCAGAGCAAACAGCCAGGCTGGCTTCTCAGCTGCAGTTCCTTGGCAGAGCTCAGCCTGTACTTAGCAGTACTCTCTGTGGTCACAGTCTAGCTGAGGAGTCAGTTCAGTGCTCGAGGCAATAATCTATTTTCTACACTACTGCTGAATGCAATTTATCCCATTGTTAAGTATTTTTCTCTAGCTTTGTGACAGCAATTCAATGAATATTCTAATTTTGGTGGATTATTCTTGTTTCCAAGGATTTCAAACAAGACTGAAGAACAAATAAGGTGAGGCATCAAACAAAAACACAGTTCAGTATTTTAACTATTGCAGTGCAGGGGGCAACTAGTGAGAATAATGATAAATATATTACCATACATATCAATGAAATGCAAAAAGCAAAAAATGCTAAAGGTTTTGCTCCTCGTTCAGCTTGTACCTTTTGTTGCTTTGCCTTTTAGCAATTGCCTAGCAGGGCTGAGATGTCTTATTAACATGTGCTAATGCTGCTGAAGCAAATCTAGACCAGTTGTGTGCACCATCGCCTGATATCTGAGTCACTCTGTGTAGCCAAGGCAGCAGAGCAGCTTCACCAAGCCCACGTGACCACATCTGCAGTGTGTCATAATGCAGTATGTGCAGTGTGCACCCAGAGAACAGAGCAGCCCGAGCGGGAGAGCCTGAGGTTCTCGGTTATCACACCCACAGCAGTCACAGAGCACATCAGGACACTTCAAAAGGCCTGCTTTGTGAGAAGTCATCCGTTTATTCTATAAAGGATGCTATGAAGGATTTGTGCATAAGCATGAATTTCATAACGAATTCTCCCTTGCTGTTTGGGCTCAGCTTGTTGATTAGCCAGCTGACCTTGAACATCAAATCTTTGATACAGTTTAATTATACCTGTTGTTCTGTGAAGTATACTTCCTTTGTTTATTTAGATAATGAATTGCACCTAATCTTTAATGGTGACATGAAACTCGATGATGTTAGATCTAGAAGCCATCTAGACCTAATACCAATTTTGATACTATTTTCTTATCGATGCCATTATTATTTTACTCTCACATCGAGTTGAGAAAAAGTATTCCCTTGTTCTCAGAGTACCAGCATTTTCCATGAGAGGTCACTGTATCCAGAGAGATGCTGAGCTGCAACAGACCTGCTCTTATCTGAACAGAACACCTGAACAATCAAGTAGTATTTGTGAACTCACTCTGACGGTGCTGAAAGTAAATTAGCTATTCATACAAAAGCCACATTCTGTACTCCCCCCAAAAAACAGAAGAAAAGAGAAAGATTTATGATGACTGCTCACATCAGTCCACGTTTTTAAAATGGCTGTTAAAGATAATACAGTGAAAAGGAAGAAAATGTATTTCAAGAGTGGTTTAAAACCAACTTTTCCCATGATTTTACTTTTTTTCTCACCCCAAATAAATCAGAAGCTCGCACTGCAAACAGGATTTTCTTTTTGGATTTTAAGGACTGCGTATGTCAAAGTCAGTACTAGTGACACCAGCACCAGAGAACTGAGAAGCCCTAAAATAAAGCATGTAACATGCAAAGCTCAGCAGAGAAAGAAAGAATGACAAGATTTCTCATCCTTTCAGGACAGCTTCCAGGTGAGATACTTCACCTATAAGAAATGCAGCTAAGCTAAAGGAATACTCACCCTTTGCATGACAGTCTGACATTTAATTTGCTCGGGGCACCATTGTAGGCAGGGTAGGAAGGCTGTCTTCACACCGCTGTGTTTGGTACCACCTCAAGTTTTTATAACTGTTTTTATAATCTTGTGCTTTATGGCAGTTGAAACCAGCAACGTGGAGAGAAACAAGCTGTGAGCCTGGCTTCAGAGCAGAAGCTCTTGGAATAAGATACTCAGACGATGTTCCTCCTGTTAATGAGATGCTGCATGTAGAAAATAAAAGAATAAAAGTTGCCACCAAAAATCCTGCTGTTCATTGCTTCTTCTTTATTTTTTAATTATAAAGAAATGATAGTGAGGAAGGACCAACATATTACAATGCTGGTTGCGGTCTAGATGATAAAAGGAAGAGTGCATATACTCCCCTCTGGTTCTGTAGATTAAAAGTAACCTGGAAGCAATCTGTGCTGTCTTTTCCACAGAGACTGGCATCTTTGATGTTCAGATTCTCTTTTTATCCCTACATGGTCTAAGGAAGGCAAATTCCCAGCAACTGCCTTGTGAATAAAATGGATGGAACAGATAACACTAGGTCATTCTCAAGAGAATGAAGACCTGGGTGCAAGTTCTCTTAACTTGAAAAAGAAGAGTTGGATTTTAAAAGTTATGTAAACTTGTGAGAAGATACGTCTCAGAATCATCTTAGGAAGGAACCTGAGTCAAGTTAATGGGAGCCAGGACATTTAGCTGTAAGGCAAAGGACACCTCCATTCTCCCTGTGACAGAAAATAACACAGCAGCTTCTGCGGGAAAAACGAGATCTCTGTGATGGTAACAGTAAATTGGAATTCCTCAGTGAATTCTGACAAAATTACAGAAAGACAGTCCCAAAAGCACGCCTGGATAAAGGCTGGCAGCAACTCACTAGAGATTATCTGGAAGACCCCTCAGGCAGAGGTCCTGCAGCCATGCATCACAAACAGGCTGCTTCAGAGGCTCGCTGGGTCTCTGAAGATCATTCTGTTTGCTCTGTACCTCTGGGCTTTGAGCAGGGATGAGCACAGCAGATTAAGACAGATGGTTTTATTGATCTCCTTTGTGTGGTAGTCCTGGATTGCACTTAGACATACAGCAAAACAAATATATTATGGTTGGTTTGGAAGGGCTTTCTCTCCAGGCTAGAATTTGAAAGAACAGGGTATGTCTGATCTTTCAGAAATTAGCTCGCTTTGCATTTGAGGACGGAAAAGACTCATTTCTGTTCATTTTTACTTATTTTTTTATTTTTTCCCCTGGTATTGTTTCTGAACCTTTCATCAATGCAAACCAGTATTTCCACCCACTAGAAATAAGAGCTTAGAGCCAATGCCTCTCTTATTATTTTGTAGCTGAGTTGTAAAATCACTGAGAGGCATCAATCAGGATTGGATTAATGTAATGCCAGGCCAAAAATAAATAAATAAACAGAACTAGATCACAATTTCTGACTCTGATCCCTCCCTGTGCCAAGTTCTTATGGATTTTATATCATTTAATTACAGCTCAAAAGGTACCTATTTTGGAATACCAATTAATAAGCCTTCTCAGTGCAGCTGCAGTGCATTTACCCATAAAAATACGAGTTTTAAGTGGTATTTTGTGTAGGAAAGGTTTTGGACATAACGGCTCAAACTCCTCAAAAACAGCAGCAGCAGTAAATGGTCACTTAGCAGACTGTGAACGTGTTAAATATCATCTAGGCAATACCCAAACAGAATGCTATATAAGTCATATTTCATCTAATAATGATGACAACGAAATGGGGACTGGGATAAGTAAAAAAAAATCACCTACCTGAGCAAGACAAGAACAGTCTCACATCAAGAGTTAAAAACTGGAATACGTCTGGAGGCAGAAATGGTGGATAGCTGGTCTGTGCATGCCTGCTCATGACCACAGTCTTTAGACCTTAGAAAATATTAACAAAAGACAAACAATAACTGCTTTGCTCAGTCTGCCACATGAGTATGTAGATCCTCCACATGCAAATGGCAACAGCTTCCCTCAGGCAGCTAATATTGTCTAAGCACCAAGGGGCATTTAAAAAGTAGCTGCAGGCACGGCGAAATGCAGTACTGTCAATACGTTTGTTAGACCAAAACTTTGAACTGCTGCTGCCCACGTGTCATCAGAATAAATTTAAGAAAACATACTTTTGTTAAACGTGATGCCTAAGCCGAGGGTGATAAGTGGGTGTTGTTCCCATTACCAGCACAGACAACTTTTTAGTTTGTGCAAGAGCTACTTATGCTATGTCGCTCAGACAGAAGCTCTTCCTCACATCTGGCAGGCATTTTATTAGGTCCTATTTTTGCCTGTGAGAGGCCTGCAGGCAGCACTCCCTGGCAGTGCTCGTTTTTCCAACCGATACTATTCTCCTGCAGGTAAACCGGAGGCTCAGCAGCCAAGCAGAATCTGCTTCTGATAGCACCTGACTCCTGGGGTACCTCTGCTGAAGGGCCTTCATCCATTCTGAAACTCTTCTTGGCATCTTCCTCACTCTCCTCTGCAGTAGGCATTGGCAACAAAAACACTAGTTGAGGTTGGATATCCTTTACATTGCCTTCTTGGAAACCCTGTAAGTGGAAGATTAAATGTTAGATTAAACTATCTAAAAGGATTTTAAAAATATTGCTTCCATAAGCACTTATTAAGCTTGCTCTACTTTGGCATAGCAATGTTAATTTGTAAAGTGGTGCATAGTCTTGTTGCTATCCAGATAGTCTGTTTTCACGTTAGAAATGAAAGAAGAAGTGTATGTCATGAGATCCATGTTTCAGGCTGGGCTAATAGGCTCCCTGACACAACGAGGAAGAATCGTGCTTGTTTTCAAAAAATTTTATGCATCTTTTCATCATGTCCTTACATATATTTTAAAGTAATTATTTCTATGTGACATATTAAATTAGAAACACGTTCAGAACATAAGGGCATTTGAACATAAACGCCCTCTTTTTAACTGAGGATCACATTCTGCCTTGGTTTACACTTCTCATCCTTCCTTAGCATTTCTGATGGGAGGAGTCCAGAATTCCACGCATGATTGATACAGCTGTACATCTGAAATAAAGCTTATCTAACTGGGACTCGATTTCAGGAACTGTATTCACTTAGACTCACACACAGTACTGACACTTAGGAGAAACCATGAGAAACATCAGTGATATTTATGTCGTACTGACAATGAACAGTAGGTTGCAGTATTGAGGAACACTTTTACCAACGTGATAACCGATAAGATTTATTAATTGGGAAAAATTACACAAGGAACTCACCGTGGAAGGTAATTCAACCACCAAAATAAAATGATGAAACCTTTGTTAGCATAGATAATATGAAAATAATAATATAATATAGATAATACGAAACTATTTGTTTGTCCTTGTTGAGTAAATAAAGAACCTGTTTGTCATATGTATTATTTTTAGAAGGTATACATAATGAAACAATAACAACAAATCTTTAGAAAGCTAAGATCGCACGGAGTTTACTCCATTGGATAATACTGAGATGAGATAGGATGAGAAACCAAGTATTCCAGGTTAATGATTAGAGGATGTGTGTGATCTCAGCAAGAGAAAGACTTTCATTCATTTATCATTAACAGACTGAGAGAAGGCAGAACTGAAAGCGAGCTAAAGGACATGCAAATATAACAGGACTGGTGGCACACTGAAGTGGGGTGACACATCATAGAAATGAAATGTATTCGAAACTGACAGAACAGGTTAAAGCTCGTGAAATATTCATTAAAGTGAGGCAGACAATCAAATCAGATGATTGCTTAACTGTAACTGTTGTACCACTAAAACAAATCCAGAAAACTGTGAACACAGTGAACAGTTCAACAGTGAACACTTCAACTCTAGATTTCCAATGTAATTATCTAAAAACACAGATTTATGTGACAGCTCCAGTGGCAGCATACACACATGGCGGCTCCTGTGTTAAAACAGAACGTTAAAATACACTGTTAGAATACAGTAGCTATGAATAGAAGAATCATGGACAGTGTCATGGGTGACAGAATAACAGGAAAGATGTAGAGGTGCTGGAGAGCGTCCAGAAGAGGGCCACAGAGATGCTCTGAGGACTGGAGCACCTCTCCTATGAAGGCAGGCTGAGGGGGATGGGCTCAGTCAGCCTGGAGAAGACTCCAGGGAGACTTCATTACAGCTTTCCTATAACTTGATGATGCTTGGGATCCCTTCCAACCCAAGCCATGTATTTAAGACTCCATTTTGTCGAATTACCCGGAGGGTAAATATTATTTCCTAAACACAAGGCAGCTTAGCTGCTTGACATTGCAAGATAATGTATGACCTTATTATTAATGCTGCTGACCCCAGAAATCTTTCAGGACAATCTTTATCAGACAGAAACTTGTGCCTGATATTACACTATTTGCTCTTAAGATACAAGGTACATAATTTGTTTATTCAAAGCCACTACAATATTATCCCACAAATAAACACTGTAGCAATAAAATCTAAGAAAGTGAAGTCTCTTAAGAACTTCTTCACGTTAAAACTTAAATGCATTGTCATTATTTTAAATACGTTCTCTAAACGGTTATGTAAAAAGTGGGCAGGAGAGAGAGCTGATCTAACGATTGCATACTGCTGCCCATTTCAAAGCTTCTAAGTTGATCTATCTCAATGAGTGCAAGGTAGTCACAAAGACAGTCATGAAAAGTACATGATGTTGAAATACTTTAAGTAGTTTCTAAAAGCACTCAAATTATATGCAGAAATGATTTTAACAAGGTTAAAATGCAGTGTAAATAACCACATTAAAAGCCTTTGCAACTACACTCCTCAAGGATCATGGGATAATATTTTATACAGGTACAGCACACACTGCGTCCTGAAGACCTGGCGTGTTACCAAAGGGAAACTGATTCAAAACAAAGCACTAGGGCTATGAAAGCTCTGTTGCCTTTTCTGGAACACTCAGTCTTAGCAACCTGCAGCAGAAGAGTCCCAGCAGATTTTAAACTGCAGAACTCAGCTTGCAGAGGTAACAGATTTTTTAGCCAGTCAGTGCATTAGCTACATATCAAACAGTTTATCCACAGAGTCACAGAAACACTTGAAAAGTACGGTTCAGAAATCCCAAATGAGGTGTTCATATAGCATTTCACTCGAAATATTTTTTGTTACTTTCCCCATTTGGTTTCCTGTCAGCAAAGCCGTATTTGCTGTTCTCTATTTTCAGCCACTCCTCTGGAAAGGGCTTTGTAGTAACAGACCGTGCATTTGGCAACATCAATCATCTCATTGTATATGTTTGGACAAAACATGAGGTTTTGTTGTGTTCCTGGGAAGAGTGAACAGGTTAAACGCTGGAAAGACAACCCAAACCTTGAGGGGAGGACAAGCAATAGGACGAGGAGCAAAGGGCTAAAAGTAGCATGTTGGAAGTTTCATAACATGCAGAACTTCTTCATGGTAAGGGTGATGGAGCAGTGCGACAAGCTGCCCAGACAGGTTGTGGAGGGTCCCAGAAGGAGACATTCATGACCTGCCTGGATGCCTACCTGTGCCACCTGTTGCAGGGTACCTGCTTTAGCAGGGGGTCGGACTCGCTGATCTCTTGAGGTCCCTTCCAACCCCTGCGATTCTGTGGCCGCTCTAAATCAGCATGCAAATTTAGTGGTGATCATAAGCTGAAATAAAACTCGTTTTTTACGACGCAAACTCGCACCTGGCTCGTGCAGCAAGCCACAGCGTTTGAGGGAAGGATGGACACGTTCCAATGGGAAAAGTGCACAAAACATCTGTGAAAACTGCACAGAACATCTTATGACGCTTCTGAGATGGCTGAGGGAAATACGCGAAGGAGCTAAAGAAACACAAGGCAGCACCATCCCCAATAGTCAGCAATAGAGAGAAAGCAGGGAATGTTCTACACTGTATTAAATGCAACGCTACGCGTAACTGCTATAAATAGCGCTTTCAGCTCTGAGCGGTCTCAGCACGGATTCCGTTCTGGATTTGCGGTAGCGGTACCTCACCGCGCGGAGCCGCCGCCAAAAGGGCGGGAAAAGCGCAGGGCCGCTGTCACCACAGCAACCGCCCGGCGCGGCGCCGCGGGGCACTCTGGGAGTTGTAGTCTCCCTCCGCCCGCCGCTCCCCGGCCTCCCGCCTTGTGGCGGCCGCGCAGGAACTCGCGTTCCCATGAGGCGCCGCGCGGGGCGGGGGAGGGCGGGAGGGCTCCGCCCGTCACGCAGTCCCCGGGCGCTGTCCCCCTGCGGGCCGCGAGGGGCGGTGTTCCCGCCGTCGCTCGGGGTGCGATGCCGGGTTTTCCTGTCGGGTTTGCGGCGTCGCTGGCCTGCGCTCCTCGGGCGGGGCGGGGTGAGGAGGGCCGAGGGGCCGCTCCCTCGTGCGGCGGTGGCTCCGTGAGGGTCGTCGGCTCCGATGGAGCGTTGTCTGCCCCGCTCCCGCGGCCGGCTTTCCGAGCGGGTCGGTGTCGCCGGGTGATACCCGCGCTGCGATGCGAACCGTGCTGAGACGGCGCGTGCCTGGGGAGCATCGCTCCGGAGAACGGCAGTAAAGAGACAGCGCTAAAGAACGGGAAGTGCCACCTGAAGAGCCGGCGGCCGAACGGGGACCGCTGGGGCTCGGAAGGGGAAAAACCCCGACGGGGGAAGGAGCTGAGGGAAGGAGGGGCAGCGCCGGGCTTGGGTGGGGAGGGGGGATCGCTTATCATGGCGGATCGGACGGCTCCCAGATGCCGGCTCCGTCTGGAGTGGGTTTACGGGTACAGGGGCCACCAGTGCCGCAACAACCTGTACTACACGGCGGGCAAGGAGGTGGTCTACTTCGTGGCCGGAGTCGGCGTGGTTTACAACACCCGAGAGCACAGCCAGAAATTCTTCCTCGGGCACAACGACGATATTATCAGGTAAGAGGGCCGGCTCGTCTCCTGGCGGGGTGGGCTTGGAACGAAAGGGACCGAATGCGTGGAAACGCAGCGGGGAGATCTGAATGCAACAGCGCTGCAAAGCTGTGACTCCGGCAGCACCTCGCTGCTGCCAGCGCCGGGACCTGGGCTCTCATTCTGTCGCCTTGCAGTTCCCTTTACACCCTGAACAAGCAGGTAGAACTGATCCTTCTTTAAATTTCCTGCGCTTTCTACCCCAGACGAAAAGATGATGGTCTCAAGCGTGCCGGTGCAAGATGGCTACAGTAGGTCTTGCTCTTCGTCTGGTCCATTTCTTGTCTTTCATCTTTTTAAAGAGTGACTTCAGCCCATGCTGTTGTGCTGGAGAAATACAAAATGTATTGGCCTTTTTAAAAAAATCTGTCCAAAATACAGAAACTGCCAGTAAATAGACAACGTTATTTCTGCCCGTACGCTGCTCCTGTCCAGTATCTGAACCTAGAGGAGGTTTTGCCGTGTGGTGCTGAGCTAACAGCTGCCCTCCCGGTTCAGCTGAATTCAGCATCACCTGGTGACCAGCACAGGGCCGGGTGACACATGGTGTGAGCGTAGGAACATGTGCAGGAGTCAAAGTTTTGACACTCGCTAACAAAATCACGCAGTTGTCATATAATCTCTCTGTTCTTATTTACAGAAAGCTCTCCGATTTCCCCAGGGAGAGTTTCTGGGTGCATTGTCCCAAGTAGCGTTTTTCTCCTCCCTTTTATTGCCCACGATAGAGCAGTAGCATTTCATGAAATACTGTAAGGATTTATTATGGTTTTAAAAGTCACTTCCAGAAGGCTGTTCGAATAGACTTGTCTCCTCAGGTAGCTAAGATCAGAATGGCTTTTACTGAGCCTGTAATATCATGGAATGCAGGTTTTTCTTTCAAGATAATTTGTCAAGGCACAGCTGCGTATACTCACTGCTTCTTTGGTTTGACTGAGATGCTTTTATTCTCCTTTCCCCCTCCCACCTCCCTTGTAATATTCTGTCTACTGAGGAAATAATGTCCAGTTTATTATACCAGTTGTTCCTGGTCAAACCTAGCAGTGTTGTGCCTTGTCTTTTAAAGCACTCTTTATAAGAGAAACCACTTTTGGCAGCGTGTCATTTAGAGCCTAAAATGGGAATAGGAAGAACGTGAGTGACTGCTATTTGTACTTCAGATGCTGCTCTGCCTGTTCTACTTTCTAAAGAAAGCGAGTAATCACTTGTTTGAATTAGCAGGTGTTTTGGTGGCTCACTGTTCAGCCAATTTTTAACTAGTGCTTTTGAAAGGTGAATTTTGTTCCTGTCTGGAGCAAGGTCGGAATTCTGTAAGATGACCATAATTTCAGCAGAGAATGAAGTGTTTTGGCCCTGAAAGCATGAGCAGGGTTTGAGCTTTTAGTGGCTCAGAGAAATTGTTGTTATAATGGTCTTAAGAGAGGAAAGAGGGCTTTATTTTGAGTCTCAAAAATGTTGCTAGAATGTTCTATTTCTTGCATCCATTAGTGGTTGCCTTTGCTACCTTTGATGCAGTTTGTAGACCTTATTGAATATGCCATTTTTGCCAGTACTTCCAAGTAGATGGTTCCTTGCATGGGTAGCTAATAAATACTAGAGTCCAAATTAGAACATTTTAGGCTTCACAGCATACAACTGACATGAATGGGCTGAATGTAATGCTCCAGTTTCCTAATTTGTATGGTATTTATTTACCTGGGACTAACTTCTAAACAACAGTGTGTATATTTGCAGTCCAACAGGTAGTAATTTTTAAGATCTGAAACATGATTAAAAATAAATAAATGAAGCTTGCAGACTTTGGAAAACATTGCAAAGGCATTAAGACTGGAAGACCTTGAAGTGAGCAGAACTACTTCCAGGGTGCTCCTACCATGCTGAAAAGATTCAGTAAATGCTGTTTTTTTTTTTTGGGGGGGAAGGGGAAGATGAACATAGAAATGTACATTCCCTTGAAGTGCTTGTTAAAATCGTGGATTTCTTCCTTGGTGAATAGGTTGCATGTTTAAGAATGTATATTTGCTTTGTTGTCACAATGTTAATGGTCTCGCCTCTTGCTTTCTGTCAAGATAATTCAGTTGGACATAATGTGGTTTTGGCAAAAATGGACAAGACTGTGCTGGATTAATGAAGCAATGGTTTGGTTTTTTTCCCCCTAAAATTTGTATTTGAGAAGTTCTATTTGTATGAGAAGCATAATATACTTCACTCAACTAATGAAGCGGATGTTCGGTGTATGGATAAAGTGAGTTGTGAAGTGTATTTTCCATGCAAGGCCACTACAAGATGCAAGCTCTCCTGCCTCTTAATTTCCTGGTGAGAGGGTTTCTGAGTTACGTGGTTGAATTCTGAAGTGAGCCTGGCTTTGTGAATTGTTTGGTCTGGGTGCCCTCCAGAGCTACCTTTCAGGGCTAAGGCATTCAGTGATTTTTTGTTACTTTCTGTCATGTAATATCATTCTTTTTGCATGTAATTTAATTGTGAAATAATGAATACTATTGATCACAGAATCACAGAACTATGGGGGTTGGAAGGGACCTCCAGAGATCATAGAGTCCAACCCCCTGCGATAGCAGCTCCCAGCCCAGGTTGCACAGGTAGGAGTCCAGGTGGGTCCTGAACGTCTCCAGAGAAGGAGACTCCACCACCTCTCTGTGCAGCTCCAGTGCTCCGTCACTGCACTGTGAAGAAGTTCCCACACACATTTGTGCGGAGCTTCCTGTGCTTCAGTTTGTGGCCGTTTGCCCTTGCCCTATCACTGCTGAGAAGAGTCTGGCCTCATCCCTATGCCTCTTGCTCCTTGGATTTTTATAGATCAGATCCCCGCTGTGTCTTTTTTCAAGGCTGAACAGCCCCAGGTTTCTCAGCCTTTCCTTGTAGGGGAGGTGTTATCAAGTCTTATCATTATGGTTGAAATTAATAGAATTGGTTTTCTGAACGCTTCTGGTGCATTTTATTTGGAGCCCAAACAGACATGCAATTATGAAGTTTACAGTCAAAGAATATGTAATATACCGTACTCTTCACTCTCTTTTTTTCCCATGTTTCTTTCTTTCTCATAAAACCTTTGAGTATTGAGCGTGGTCTTAACAGCTGAGGGGCATTGAAGGTCAGAATATTCCTGTTTTCTCTGCTCTATAAGCTCTGTAGTTTAGCCTAAGGTTTGTATTACAGACCACAAAGCAATCACAAAATATCTTGCGTTGTAACTCTGCACTTGATCTTTTAAGTGTGATCTACCTGAAGCATCATAACTCATGTGTGGGAGCTATGTCAGAGCAGAGCTATTGGAACATTTTAATGTGGAAAGTGCAATGTAGCATTCTTTCTTTGCATTTGGCCATTTGTGCTTTCCGGCTTTAGGTGTCAGAAATATATGGGGGTAGTTTTCCTTTTGGAGTAATTTTAAAATAGGTTTTTGAAGCAGGTGATGTTAATGTGTCGATGGGAATATTGCAATTTGTGCACTGTTACCGCCTTCAATGAGATTCATGCAAGTGTAGTATTTATGTTTAGTGCAGCCAAACTGGATCATAAGTTCTTGACAGTAATTGAACACTTTGAAAAAGAGAAAGGGTTTTCTTAGTTGTGTGTTGTGTATTCCTTGTGCAACAGCAAGCAATTAGATCACTGCTCTGTTCTCTCCTAATGAAATGTTGGATGGTGGGCAGCTCTTCTGTATTTTCTTTCTGCAATTCACACATGTGAAAGCAAATCAAAATGAAACAAAACAAAAAAAAACAACCACCTAACACTTGCCACAGGAAATGACAAAACATACAAATAAATGCAGTTAAGATACTTCTCAGTATATTTAAAATGATATTTTATCAATTTACTTTTAGAATTCATTGCTTAACAGAGATTCCTAGCCTTGGGAAAATTTTGTGATGATTTCATGATGAATTCCTGAATGTGTATTGAAGACTTCATCTGCCCTTTTTCTATACCACCCTTTCCTAAAAGTACGTGATGTCTGTATTTAATTTGACGATGCCTTAATGTATCTGATACCTGGTGGTATTATGCATTTTAAACAAGCACATTTTGCATTCCGGCTGGCATTAAACAAATCACGTGTGAGGAGGATACTGCAGGAGACTGCTGCCTTCCTTAGCTGCCTCTGCAGAGCTTGCTGCCTGGGCATGCTACCTGGAAAGCCGGCCTATTATCTGTGGGTACTAAAGCACGTCGTCTCTGTAAGGCTGCTTACAGTGTGATAGTAATGTAGGATTTGTCAGAATATTGCTGTAAGTATGCGGGTGTTCTGCTGTGCTGACAGATTGAGATTAAAAATGCGGATGTGCCAGTGGTGATGAGATTTACTGGGCTGTGGGAGTGACAGGAGGCCTGCCTTATTCTCTTTAGAGTGTCCTTTTCAGGAGACTCATGTTGGAACATAAATACACGTTTTCTTGTCTCGCTGATGTTGGGGAAAAAAGAAATATGTTTGCTCACAGCAATGTCAAATGCTGTTGACTATAGCAAATGTAAGTTTGGAATAAGTAAATTGATGGCAGAGATTTGCAGATCAGAACCCTGCAGTTAAAATATCTAAATTGCATTTTGATATTTTGATTCAAATCTTACACTTTATAATATTTCTGCCAATAGAGTGGTGTTATTTGAATGGATGCAAAGTACTCCAAATTCATACACAGCTGACATCTTTTTGCTGGTAAGGCACAGCATCTGTTTGCTGTAAAATAGTATTCAGTTTACCATTCTCATTTACTGAAAGCAAATGGGGAATTGAGCTGTCTGTAGCTTGCACATAACCTGGGCTTCAGTCACAGAAGGTGCACATGCAGAACTGGTGAAACAAAGACCCTGGAAAGATAGGAAAGTGGCAATGAAGCTGAAGGAGATTTCTCAACAATGGAAGTCAGTACACCTTTAAAGCGTGACTGTGGAACAGCTCAGGTGAAGGAGAATCTGAGATCTGTGTGTACTGAAGTGCTTTGGGAAGTGTTTTGAAACTGGAGGTTGAAGGAGTTTCACGTTCAAGAAATCCTTTTGCCGAAGAAACTCATTTTTCTAGCTTGTAGCTTCTTTTACTTTCAGTCTCAAAAATAGGAAAAAGCCAGCTCTTCAGGAAGTCATTCATGCATTAGTTCTGATTGATTGCTGAGGTGCATGTAGGCTTTAAGCCCCTACACTGGTGTGAGTTGGCGTAAAATTTGACTCTTAAATATACATACTAATACATCAAACATGTTGTAATATATAGTTATTATAGTTTGGTGGGGTAATAACTTTACAATTCTGTTTCAGATATGTCTGTGACTGGCTGTACATTCATTAGAACAGGAAAAATTAAGGATTATATGGGTAATTAATTACTGTATCCTGCATTAAAAGTTTTGAATAATAGAAGGGGCCCTATCTTATGATAATGCTTAGTGCAGCTAGTAGTAAGCTGACACAGTTTCTAACTCTTTTTAAACTACAAGCTCAGTTTTTCTCTAGAACATGAAGATTAATGAACAGTACAAAGAGCTGTTTGAGATTTGGGTACTTGGAAGTGGGCTGGAAAAATGCACAGGTAGATATGACAGCATAAAATGGAGCTTCCAGCAGAATGGTGTATTTTGAACACTTTTTTCGTTCTGTCAAGGTGAAGGTACTTAAAATGGAACAGATTCAGATACAGAACATATTTATGCTAAAACATTACTTTCTGGTTTCAGTTTGCACCATTCAGGTTGGACATTGGGAACCATTTGTTCTCTGAATGGGTGGTCAGGCCCTGGCACGGGCTGCCTTGGGAGGTGGTGGAGTCACTGTCCCTGGAGGTGTTGAAGAAATACTTAGGTGTTGTACTGAGGGACATGGTTTAGTGGGGAAATATTGGTGGTGAGTGGACAGTTGGGCTGGTTGATCTTGGAGATGGTCTTTTCCAACCCTGGTGGTTCTGTGATGCTGTTGTTCTTTGATTTTTAGAAGCCTATATTCTACTGGGTTCCATGGGCTCCTCACCAATTTAGCAAGTGAAAATCTTACCTGCTGTTGTTTATGTGAAGCATTATATTAATTACTTGGCATTAGTTTTTATTAGAAATTCATTGAATTTATATTTTTTTGACATTTCATTTTATATAAACCGCAAAGCAGTCTTGTCAGCCTAGCTTCCCTCACCATAAGTTACTGTCAAGTCAAGTTGTCCAGGAAACTGGTTGGCTTTGAACAGTCCGTTCAGTATTTACACAGTTCTTTTGGTTAGATGCTACTCAGGAAACTGAAGTCAGGAGCCCAACTTAATTCAGTTGTCACAGGGGAGCTGTTTCCAGGTGGCCAATTCAAACCTGAAGTAGAGGTGCCAAATAATTCCCTCACTATATTTTTTTCCAACTATCTGTTTTGTAGCCAGCACAGAATGGGACTTATTAAAAGAGCGTGCTGAATTTCCAAACTCAGTCTTCAGTTTTTGCTGCATCTCTCATCTTTCTGGCGAGTTAGCACAAGTGTTTGCTTTTTATCTATTGTGATGGGCCTGTGGGCACTACCTTATGGGCTAGCATATGAATTACTCCGTTAACACAGATGGAGCGTTTTAAAAATTTACAAGTAAATTAATCTTCAGTGTGTATAATTACTGGAAATATATTCCGGGATTTATTCGTACGTGAAGGGAGCTAGGACATAAATCATCACGTGTGAAATAATAACAAGAAATCTAATTGCATTTTTCCAAGATCTTCACAGTTTGGTAATGTAACTCTGCTCTGACGTAGTCTGAGAGTTTTTATTGAAATGTCTGCATTGCAGTGGACATTGAGCCTACCTGTGAATTGCAGGAAATTCATATTGACGATGAAGCCATTCTCATGAAACATCAACGTGTTTAAAACATCATGATGTCATTTTCATTAGATAGTGTTAGTGATGAAAATATGGTATGGAGAGTTGCTGGGAATCCTGGTAAATGTGAAGATTTTTGTTTTAACTTTGTGTTACATAGCTTTTAATGTGTTTGTTAGCACTGACAGCATTTGATCTCCGCTGTTCCAAGAACAGTTCAGGCTGAGTTCAAAACAAAACAATCCCTTAAAATTGTAGAAATTGAAATGCTAGATTTTGGGGAGATGAGGTTGATTTTCCAAAAACTGGTCATGACTGTTACTACTTAACATTAAGGAACTCTTAGAGCTCCACAGAAGTTTGGTGTCACCAGCTCATTTTTGTGCATGATTATCTTAAGAATATTTTGATCTGGCTATACAGCATTTCTCTATCAGAGTTGACATAACATGGGACATAATATCATTCTTCTGTAAGACCGTAGAGAAAACAGTGTCCATTTATTAGAGCAAGGAATGTTTTGGCCATCAGCATAAATTTCCCAGTTTTATTTCAGTTAAATATTAGACCTAGTGACTGGCTGTAAGATAAATTAGGAATAACAGTGCAGTTTTATTTTTCAGCAGACGGCAGATTAAATGAAGTATGAATACACTGCTGTTAGAAAGACAGCTCTTGAGAATGTACTGTTCTTGCAGTATTAAACAGTTATTTGATGGAATTATTCTGAATGTGCTCTGTACACAGGGTATTGCATTTCATATTTTTCCTCGGGTATGCTTTATTTCTCTTTCTGTATCTGTGGGTCTCCCTTCTGCCTAGAGGTAAATGCTCTTTTACCTTGTCAGTTAGTGTGGGATGAATTGCTTTATGCGTGATGACAGTTAAGTGCAGTGCACCATTTTTTTCTGCCTTCTTCTTCCCTATCAGATGTAACTATTAATCAGCCTACCTCCTCTAACCTAAGCATTTTCTGCTGCTGTCACAGATTATTTACCAGCTGAGCTATAGTTTGGTGTACTGATCCACCTATCTACCTCAGTGTTTTGTTAGGATTGCATTCTGTTTTCCATGGTGTCTTTTGTTGTCGTTTGTTGTTCTTTAAGATGTATTTATTAGGGTGTGTATGCAGAAATATATATTTGATTATTAAATGAATTGTTTCAACCAGATGTTCAATACTAAAGAAAAACAAAACAACATGCTTCTCTTCAGTAGTATATTTTCCTGTGTCCTTTGTATTTATGGACAACTGAGCTGAGTTACCTCCATGGTCTGTGTAATTCTGTTTAGTTTCTAAGTAATCAGGAATATGTCTGTCTTAGAAGGATGTGTGCTCGTATAGCATCAAGTCTGACTGGGAACAAGCCTCACTTAAACTTTTTTTAAACTGATTATTGTAATTTCAGAGCAATAGCATTAGAAATTCTTTATCTCCTTCTGCTTCTGGGGAAACTTTTTATGACAGAATCTTAATCTTTAAACACAGTCCCCCTTATCTTTAGCACAGAAAGTCGCTAGCAGATAAGGAAGCACATTTATTCTTATTTATTATTATTTCCGGGGAACTACAGGCCTGTCAGCCTGACCTCGGTATCAGGGAAAGTTATGGAGCAGTTGATCTTGAGGGAGATCACACGGCACGTGCATGGCAATCAGGGGATCAGACCCAGCCAGCACGGGTTCACAAAGGGCAGGTCGTGCTTGTCCAACCTCATCTCCTTCTACGACTGGGTGACCAGACTGGTAGATGAGGGAAAGGCTGTTGATGTAGTCTACCTGGACTTCAGCAAAGCCTTTGACACGGTCTCCCACAGTATTCTCCTGCAGAAGCTGGCAGCCCATGGTGTGGACAGGTTCACTCTTCTCTGGGTTGAGAATTGGCTAGAGGGCTGTGCCCAGCGGGTAGTGGTTAATGGAGTCAAGTCCAGCTGGCGTCCTGTCACGAGTGGTGTCCCCCAAGGGTCGGTATTGGGGCCCGTCTTGTTTAATATCTTTATTGATGACCTGGATGAGGGGATTGAGTGTACCCTCAGTAAGTTTGCGGATGACACCAAGTTGGGAGGATGTGTTGATCTGCCTGAGGGTAGGGAGGCCCTTCAGCGGGATCTGGATAGGCTAGACAGTTGGGCTGAGGTCAATGGGATGAGGTTCAATAAGGCCAAGTGCCGGGTCCTGCACTTTGGCCACAATAACCCCATGCAATGCTATAGGCTTGGGGCAGAATGGCTTGAGGAGTGTATAGAGGAAAAGGACCTGGGGGTGTTGGTTGATGCTTGGCTCAGTATGAGCCGGCAGTGTGCCCAGGTGGCCAAGAAGGCCAATGGCATCCTGGCCTGCATTAGGAATAGTGTGGCCAGCAGGAGCAGGGAGGTGATCATCCCCCTGTACTCAGCTCTGGTGCGGCCGCACCTCGAGTACTGTGTTCAGTTTTGGGCCCCTCACTACAAGAGAGACATCGAGGCCCTGGAGCGTGTTCAGAGAAGGGCAACAAAACTGCTGAGGGGTCTGGAGCACAGGTCTTATGAGGAGCGGCTGAAGGAGCTGGGATTGTTTAGTTTGGGGAAAAGGAGGCTCAGAGGAGACCTCATTGCACTCTACCACTTCCTGAAGGGAGGCTGTGGTAAGGAGGGGGTCGGCCTCTTCTCCCAGGTAACTAATGACAGGACAAGAGGGAACGGCCACAAGTTGTGCCGGGGAAGATTTAGATTAGACTTGAGGAAAAATTTTTTCTCTGAGAGAGTGGTCCGGCACTGGAATGGCCTGCCTAGGGAGGTGGTTGAGGCACCGTCCCTAGCGCTGTTCAAGAAGCGTTTAGATGAGGTGCTAAGGGATTTGATTTAGTAGCTTGGTGGGTAGGGATGGTGGTGTGAGGAAGGTTGGACTAGATGATCTTGTAGGTCCTTTCCAACCTAATGTATCTATGAATCTATGAATCTATTCTAGATCTCAGAAAGCGAAATCCTTATGGCCCGCTTCGTTGCACTATGGTTAGCCAGTAGCAGTCTTTCAAATACAACAATGGTACGTGTTTCCTTGTTGGTTTTCTGAGATTCAGAACAATGGCTGTCATTATCTGAAGGTCCTTTGGACTTGTTAGATATTGTAGCTCCAAGTATGTTCTCAAAGTGCCAGTTTCTGATTGCTGCATATCCCAGTGGAGAGGGTATCTGCCTCTGCCCTTGGGTGGTTAATAATGCAGTCCGTTGAGATTCGCAAGAAGAGCAACTGCACAAAAATCTGAATCATTATTGTGTTCCTTAGGTCTTCGAGTAATTGAGAAAGTCAGAGTGCTGTTTTGGAGGGATATTCTGATTCCTGGTAAATGCAGTCTGTGCTGAACATATGTTTTTACCTACAAATCTGCAAAATAAGTGGAAAAGTATACAGCAGTCTGATGTGTGCTGTCACATCCTTTTGGCCATAGGCAAAAGTTTTTCACTATAAGATTATCAAAACACATATCCTGCACAGATATTAATCTTCGTTCTTCCACAAGACCTCCACTGTGCAGGCAGTGGTTTTCAGCTCAGCCTTGCTTTGTTGTCCAGCATCGCACCTCTGATGTTTGATTTTAAGACTGGTAAAGACTCGGAAGATTGAACTGTCATTTTCTAGGAATAGAACAACTCATTTTCATTTGTGTTTACAGCTATTAGGATACAATTCTAGTTTGGATTTTGCCTTCATTTAATATGACATGAAAGTTACTGGATGAAGCTTATGCTACAGTAAGAAATTTCAGCCTATTTTTCCTGGCATTATTTTAAATATTTCTTCTGAATCATTGTTAGTGCCAATTTCACCAAAGTTATGGCCTTGGGAGTTTCAAGTTTACTTACATATACTTTGCTAAATTTTCTTTGCGTCATCAGTTTCTATGCTTCATAACAAATGAGGATTGCTTTACAACATTCTGCTTGTTACGTTCCTGAATCAAGCTGTTTATCAAGATGATGAATTTCTTTATGTCAGGTCTTGGAACAGAAGAGTTTCAAATGTTTTCTTTCCTGGATATTTGATGAAGAAAAGTGAGTAAAGTAATTTTCCAGAAACTCAGTGATAATAGATTTAGTAGATTTTTATATAAATATTTCTTAGTTTGTGGATGGGAATTCCCTTCCCAGATGAGATGCCAGTTGCCAATATAACGTGTTGTGCCACTCCTGGATAACTCCTTTATTCTCAGTGTGTTTTCTTATCTATCATGGTGGCAATAGTCATGAGTAATGCTGTCCATTCACTCTGTTTATGAATGTACTGTACTTAAACCCTAGATTGCCTAGCAGTCAGAATTAAATAGGGATTTTCAATGTTGATGAATCTGAGATTTTTTTTCTGAGTTTTCTGACTTTTAGTCTCCTTGCTAAAAAGTAAGCTCTGGAACTCTGACAGGAAAGTTTATTTTGCGTTCAGCTATGTGACATCAATTATTTTCCAGATAAGGGCAAAAAAGTAGTAGTCACAGCCATGATTCGTTCTCTGTCATTTGGAATGTTGGCTTTACAATGACATATGAAAATCCGGCTTATTGATAATACCTTACACTCTCTTTAAATCACAGACAGACAGGCTGCAGTGTGTTTCAACAGAAAGATAAGTTATAAGCGTAGGATGTTGTATTCTGCTCAGGTAGGTGTGGGGATTTCTACCTCCTCATTTCTTTCCAAAGTCAGCTCACAGCATTTTGCATGACATTTCCAATTATGTCTGCTTTTCCTCCATTAATGATAGCATGCTTTTTCTAGCATGTTACATATTAGTTGCTCTTCTGTCTCCTGTGAGTCGATTAGGTTGACTCATTCAGTTACCTTTGGCATCCACCAACCCAGAAGGAGTAGCTTAGGTGGAACTCAAAGTAAATCTCCTAAAAGTAAATGTTATTTTGTTGTTGGACGTTTAATCTGTTTTCTTAATTAGGATCTTCCTTGATGTTGTAAAGTACACTTCTCTTTATTTCATCATTTTTCTCTTTTCTTCCCAATTTATAATACTCACAGTTTTGTTTCTTACTCTGTTCTCAAAAGAAAGCTCAGCTTACACAGTGAATAAAAATGAGTGCTTTTGGTCAGCCTTTAGGGAGATGACTTCAGAGTTATCAATCAAACTTCCATGCAGCTGCACCCATGCGCTTTGAATGATGACCCCATGGTGACCCCCCTGAAGGCTGGCTAAAGGTCTCTCCTCTCTACACTGACTCAGAGACATTCTCTTCTTAATACATGCAAAGTTTCCTTGCTGTATTTTATTTCCATCTAGCCTGCATCTTTTTTTCTGTTCTATTTTCACTCCTGTATGTTCATCTAAATATTGATGTTATTGTTCTTTGAATCAGCATAAAATGATGCCCATGTTACAAATCTGTTTTTTTTTGTCCTCAGATCTCTGAAAATTAGGTGCTGATCTACACAGCTGGAAATGTTTATTTCTCTAAATGAGGTTCAGTTAATTGTAATCTTTCAGAATTAGGATTGCTGTTGTTCCAAGGTACAACTGACTTCTTCACTACTAGATAGAACTATAAAAGCATTTTGTTCTCCAGCCTTGAGACCAGTATCATGACGCAACTTACATGGTTTTCTTCCCTAAAAGAGGATGGCATCATTCAGATAACAGGAACTGCCTGTGTTGTGTTTTGTCTCCCTGACCTTGCCCAGGCATTGTGTTGGAACACGCTAAATACCAAAGGCTGAAACTACTGTCTGTTGCTTAGAAGATAGGCAACCAGTGTTGAATCTGTGTTCTGAAAGTGGTTTCTTTGTTAATGTACATGTATTTTTAATACAGTTCAATTTGAGGGGTTAGCATTTAAATACTCAACTCTATATAGCCAAAGACAGTCAGGAAAGCACTAACAAATATAGCTATGAACTTGGGTACCCTCTCTTGGTGGGATGACAGAGTGTAATAGAATAGAAGTCCTGGAGCTACTGCAAGCCAGGATAGGTATGGGCCTGACAATCATACCCTCCTAAACTCAGTCTCTTGCAGAAGCTGTCAGAATCATACTGTGCATCTCAGTGTTTTCACATTCATGCAAGTAGATATGATATAGCTCACGAGAGTCTAATAGTTTTCCTTTCTCCTCCACTCTCATATGAGGTTTGAACTTGATACAAATATAAGCATCTCTGGAAGTAATTTCCTTTGAAAGTTGTTTGCAGAAGTATTCTGTGGATTTCCAAAAAATATGACTTTCCCTGAAGAGTGCTGCAAGGACTATCAGCATTAATCTCTCCCACTTCAGTAGCTGAACTGTTTTGTCCAGGCTACCCAGACTAGTATAAAACACAAAGAAATAAGGGAAATAAAATAACCAAGTAACTGGATTTAGTCTGTTGGGATCAAGAAATGATTTTTCTCCTACTTACAAACAAGAACTAACTGGGAATATGGAAGTTGGGAGGAAACTTGGATGCAGCAGCCATGGGGTGATGGACTGCAGGATGCTGAAGATCCTCAAACAAAGTGCTTGAACTACTTTATGCCATTTTTAAGTGTCACAGCCCTGGTCATCAGGAGAGTTGACTTCGGCGTTTGGAAAATCCTCTGTATCAGCATTTGAAACATATTGTTTTGACAAGTGTGTCTCTTAAAGATGAGAGAAATCAAAAGCATGTTTCAAATCCTTCTTAAATGTGAAGTACCTACCTGCTTTAATGTTGTCATTGCTGAAATGCATCACCCATCACTTCACTGTGCTCACATCCACTGTTTGGTCTCCATCAGCGTTCAGAAAGCACTGGTGAATGTCACTGGTGCCATTTTTTCCACACAGAGAAATTCAGTGACATACCTCTGCTTCACATGCGCTTCCATGCCAGGCACCATTCTGTCTGAAATCCCCTCTGCTGCATTCTGTCACACAGCACAAAATGGAATGGGATATTGATGGGAAAGTTCAGCCTCTACTGCCATCCCACCAACATCTGCCCCAGGCACCACGGGCTGACATCATACAGTAGGAGGCATTACTTTCAAAGCAGACTGTGTGTCTGTATATATGTATTTCTGTGCTTATGTGTGTCTGTATATATGTATTTCTGTGCTTATTTCTTCACTATGGGATCATAAACGTGAAATTATTTTACTCTTTCAGTATTTTAAATCAGGAATATGGAATAATGCTTTGACATTTACCTTATTTTTTTTAGTTGAGATTATTGGAAGACCTCTTTGTTACTTTATTCCGTTTTCCTACATACTGCAAAAATAAAAGCAAGTCCGTGCAAAATACGTTGTGTAGATGAGGATCTGTTAACACTGTAGCTGATTCTCAACAAGGCAAGTTTCATATTTTTGCAAGAGAAGAAGGATGTTGGCTAATGTCACACACGTCAGTTGTACTTATTAATTTTCTGCTTTCAGAAATACAAACGTCATCAGAAGATATTATTCTCTGAATCGTTGGCTGAACTGCAAGAGTTTTAGTATTGCAGACTGTAATGCCTCTGCAGAGTATAATGTCTCTGGAGATGCCACTAACAGTCTGGCTGCAGTTGCGTGGAACTCAAAAAGGGCAAACTTGCCCTTAATTTTACTTTTTGTTCTTGTTGACTTTCCACGGCAAAGCTGGGAGTTGTTCTGATACACAATTACTTAAAATACACCTACTTTCAGTTTTATCAGTTTGCCTCTACTGAGAGCACATAGGAGATGCGAACACCTGAATCCACCAGGAAGGTGTTCTGCAACACAGAGTTGTAAAACCTGTACCCTGTGTATGCAGTGTATCCAAAATGTGCTGTGGATGTTATGGTTTATTAACGTGCTCTTAAAAATGTTCTCATTGTGTAAAGAATTACTGTCAAAACAGCCTTTAGATTCGTTTTGCTTTTCGTAGTGACACTTGTTTTCCTAAGCTTTTGATCTGAAGCTAATGCAGAATGAAATCTATGTATAGTTCTTTCAGCACTACAGCCAAAGCTTGCAGTGCATTAAGTAAAACGTTCCTGTATAGCATTTTCCTTTAGGGAATTTCACATTTGTAAATGCAGTTCCAAATCATAGGTTTGCCTTACATCTTGAGAAGGTGGAGTAGGCACTCTCAAGTTACTTTTTGACTTGTTGTGATAAAATGTGACTGTCCACATGACATAATTCTATTGCTAATAACTTAAACATAACCATATTCACCTTACAAATTGGGTAAATTTAAAGTTCTTCAAAGCTACAGCTAGGTAACTTAGCATTGTGGGCTTTAAAGCATTTTTAAGAACACTTAGAAATTTCATTTGCTTTAGCTTTTAAATAGCTTATTTGGTACATCATAAAGTTCTCTGAAGCAGATATTTAAGGATAATCCATATCTGTAGCTCTGGATATCTGTGAAAATGGTTTTGAACACTGTTGTTCCTACAGCAGCTTCCTGATATCTTAGAAGAAAATAATGGCCACTCAAGATTTTTAAAATGACGCTTTTTAAGAAATGTGCACTTTTTTTCTTTTAAAGTCACCATCAACTCCTTTTGTTCAATGGAATTTGACTGCTTTCATTTATCACTGAGTTCACCCACAGTAGTTTGGGATGCGTGTTTGGTTCAGAGCACTGTTTTGAAGCAGGTCTCCCAGTCATCTTCTATAACTATATATTGGGTCACATCATGAATAATCTTAATGCCTGTAAACTGGATTCCTTTTGGATGAAATATAGTTTCATGTTCTGTGGCTGCTATGGCTCACTAGCTGCTGGCAGTTGATAAGTCCATGGGATCAGAGTGACTAAGTTAACGTGAACTACCACACAGCAGGTGTGGGCATCAGGTCCCCAGCACTAACTTCCATTCTACACAGATCCACCTCTGTCGCACTGCACTGTGCCACCTCTAGAATAAGGGCACGAGGGACAAAGAGGTGATTCTTGGCTTTTATTCTCAGCTGAAGTTTTGAATGCTTCTGCGTACTGCCAAGCTGTATTTAACTAACAACAAGAGACTGAAGTCTTAGGGCAAATGTGCTCTTAGTTTAGTAATAAACTCAAAAGTTGTTCTGAAATCAGTGTGTCACTTCTGGAAATAATTTCAGAAAGACTAAGCACAACGGAACCTCAGTTAAGGCTGTAATAAAATATTCGTTTGAACAAGGTTCAATTAAGCATAAACTAAAGGTGGTATTCAAGATGGGGCCTTCATGCTTCTTCAAAGGTGAAATTCTCCAACTTAGTTTGGAAACAGAAGGGAGGTGTCCCATTTAATCCATTTTCATGCTTTTGGAAATCTGAGATGCGTAGCTGTATCAAGTTTTAGGGAGATATTTGTAGTGGGTGTCATATATATGAGTTAGTGCTGCCAGTATACAAGAAAACTACAGATTTGAGTTTCAAACTAGTTTCAACAAAATGTAGGAGCATGTAGAGCAAAACATAATTATTAAATTTAAAATATACATCTATGATACTACTCCGTGGTTGAAGTTATCACGATAAGTACATTGAAATCAAATTAATTTTTAATTTGAGTGGAAGTTTTCTAATTTCCTCAGTGTAATCTCTTCAGCTATTGCAGATCCAATGCTGCATTGATTTTTCTTTTACAATCAGTAGCTCTTTTATGCAGGGCTTGTCTGTTATCTTCAGGTATCTTAATTGCCCATAGCATAAAACAGCTCTGTAATCTTTTTTCTCTTAAGAACAACTCTCTCCTTTTTAATGAGAAAGTCAGAGAGACATCATATCACATGCAATATTCTAATGACTAAGAGCGCACTGCTAATTCTCAATCTTTCTTTTTTTTGTACTTCAGTTTGGTACTTTAAGCAGTGTCAGTTCCAAAGAGTGGAATAATTTATGTATTTATGTTTTAAGTGTTGAAAAAGGCAGAATTTCTTGGCCTAGTGAGTAAAGAGGTAAACCACAATGTGGAATAATCATGTTAAGAGTATTGCTCAGCCTTCAACTTTGTGGTCAAAAAGGAGAGGATTGTGTTTTACCTTCTGCCAGCTTATTGAGATGCTTATGTTGTAAGTCTCACAGAGCTCCTTTTATATGCAGTCGAGAGAAGGAGTTTCATCTCGAGGCTTATTTGGAGCAGGGATTGTTTAAGTCTCCTTCGAATCTTTTAGCATGGCAGAAATGACTCTGCGGAGGTTTTTCTGAAGATAAACTTGTAATAAGATTTGTGAAATGTGTTCATTTGTACACAGGTCGTCTGAGTTAATCTTCAGGCTTTCGTTTACTGCTGCTCCTCACAGCTTAAAATGACCACTGCTTATTGGGACCACTAGCACACACAAAATGTGCACGCTACATTTACATAATTGTGTTATTGATTGTGCTAATCTCACTATGCAGGACTAAAGTAAGAAGTGGAATTGTTTAAAAGAAATTGTTGAATTGTTTAATGCTTCCTGCTTATCTCTAAAAGAAAGGTAAAGAGTCCTATTTTCTGTAGTGTATGGCACTTAGAAATCATCAAAGCCGGATAGAATTTTAACTGTCATTAAGGCAGACTGAGCCTGAGCCTCCTCAGACTTTTTTATCTGGGCTAACTGTGGCTTTTTACTAATACTAATTTATGTTGCCTCCCTTTGTAGGATAGAGACATTTGTCAGAAGTAGCTTCTGCTGTCATCAGCAGCAGGGGAGCTGCAGAATCGTGGTGGCTGAGCAAAGGGGTATCTGATGTACCAGTCCCATCAGGATACACATTTTCAGCTTTCTTACAAATCTACTGTGCTCTAGCTTGTATTTGTATATTCCTTATGATTATGTGCATACATGTAGTTTTCAGATAGTAGAATCATATGTGTTGGAAGGCATGTTAAAAGGACCTTTAATGGCTGTCTAGTCCAACTCCCCTGCAATGAGAACACCTACAGCTCGATCAGGTTGCTCAGAGCCCAGTCCAGCCTCATCATGTCTCAGAATGTCTCTAAGAATGGAGCATCCACCACCTCTCTGAGCTACCTGTTCCAGAGCTTCACTACCCTTACTGGAAAGGACATTTATTTTTATATCTAATCTGTATCTCCCCTCTATTAGTTTGAAACCATTTCCCCTTGTCTTATCGCAACAGACTCTGCTAAACATATTCCAGCAATATGCTTTCCAAGAATATGCTTTCCATCAGTGCTCACACTGAAGAGAGTACATGTTTTCTTCCTAAATTTCATTAAAATAGCATGTTTGTAATAACTCCTGTTTTTTTGAATTTGAATCTCAAAAAAAGATGTTGTATCACAGATGCCTAGGAAGTAATTTGATCTTCTCATCCTGATGAACTACAGTTTGTCATCTGAAAGCACTGCTCATGCCCATGTTAGTCTGAAAAGGACATTATTAGAGCTTCTGCAGTTATCTGTGAGATTCAAAGAGGCAAAAGCAAAGAAAAAATTACACTGGCTTTTGAAATTAGTATTTACATTTACATTTGAAGCTGTTTCTTCTTTTTTACTTGGCTAGACTGGACTGATGGAGTAGTGTAATTGACTTTCTAATGGACTTCCCAACTCCTCAGGCAATCTGCTTTTGTATGGACCACTACGGTGAATTTGAAGTACTGAATAACTAATAAAGCCATTTGTTTTTACAAGGAAGGTACAGAAAGTGCTTACATAACATGGTAGTAAATGACTTAGAGAAAATATTCAACAATAACACGAGAAAATTCTAGGGGTAAAAAAGAAATTGAAAGATAAAAGCTTATTAGTGCCCACACAAAGTTTGTTATAATATTGAGCACTGTAAAATTATGCCCATAGAAAGGAACCAATGAAGATAAAAACAGACCTTTTCCTGGCTATAATTTCTTTGTTACAGTTAGTTAAGTTCTAAAAGTGTCCAATATGAATTTCTGTCTCTCACCATTTCTTTCATATTGGAGAACTAAATTCACTTAGCTTTGGGGTTTTACAGCTCTGTGGCAGAAGGTAAGCTTCACACCCTTTTAGTGATTTCAGTAAAGATAAATTCAGCATTATTTTTGTGTATTGCATGTAGGGCCATTTTAAGTGCTTTCAGTGTGTTTATGTAGCCCTTGTGTTACTTTTAGTAGTTTTAATAGGAAATCTGGTCTCTCAGTGAAATACGTTAGGATGTTTTTTGTTAGTGAGTGTCTCAGAATATAACTGTTAGAAAAGCATGGCAGCATCTGGCTCTTAAATAAATTTAAAAAACGAATGCTTGCTGAAATACTTACAGTTCTCAACCTGACACATGCCATAGTTTATATGATTATATGGTTTAGACACAGTCAGCACTTACCTGCAGACTGTGAAGAAGTATCTTTAGGTTTCCTTGCACTGGTCCATTTGGTTTCTGCTGCTGTTTGTAGTGGAAATACACTATATGAGCTGCTCTTAGGAAGAAAGAGTGCTTCCTTTATTATCGTGATGAAGAGGGAGACACTAATCTAACTGTACATATGTTTTGTTATCTTCTACTGAGGCTTTAACAGCCCTTTAACCTTCACAGATCCTTTAAGCTAATAACAGCTAGGAGGAGGTGAGATAAACCCTCTGCAAGTAAACTTTCATCCAGTTGGCATCAGCAATGTGTAGTTGGAGAAATTTTGAGTCCACTATCTAATTCTGAGAAGAAATGAATCTTGGTAATCCTATATATTTATCTTGCTGCTACAGTCAAAATCAAATTGGATACTTTGACATCCTGTTTCCCTGTTCTCAGCTCCTGCATCTCTAGAGGTCCCTTCTGACCTCTGCAATTCTGTGATTCTGTGATATCCTGGTGCCCAGGAATGGTATCTCCAGAGGAATTCCACTGGCAAATAGATATGCTTTGATGATGATTTTCTAAGGCATGTGAGTTGACTGTATATATTTTCACAAATGATGCAAAATAGATACGGTCTTGAAAGAGCAACTTTGGATAACTTCAGTTTGAGCAACTGAGTTTCAGAAACATTTTAAATAAATACAGGCAGTGCAGTGAGCCAGAATTCTACTGAAATTCTGTCACTTGATTGCTTTTGATTAATGAAGATTTTAATTCAGCATTAGGTTCAAAATGAACTACATTTCCCTAGACATCTGAAAATCTCCGCGTGATAATAGGAAAGGGGGCACTGAGCTACATGGGATACTTAGTATAAATGTATAAAGGTAGTGGAGATTCCGTAGGGAAAAAAAACAAATAGCTAGTGTATGGAATCAGTTCTGTGATACTAAACTGATGTGGACATGAGGTGGGGCTCTTCATCCTGGAGAGGAGAAAGCTGCAAACTGACCTGATGGCAGTCTTTCAGTTTCTAAAGGGAGATACAGGAAAGAAGGGGACAGACTCTTTAGCAGGGTCTGTGGTGACAGAACAAGGGGAAATGGCTTCAGGCTCAGGGAGAGTAGATTTAGGTTAGATATCAGGAAAAAGTCTTTTATAGTGAGGTGGCGAGGCACTGGAACAGGTTACCTGGTGTTGTGGTTGATGC
Organism: Callipepla californica brunnescens; assembly: GCA_023055505.1. Taxonomy (NCBI): domain Eukaryota; kingdom Metazoa; phylum Chordata; class Aves; order Galliformes; family Odontophoridae; genus Callipepla; species Callipepla californica. The sequence continues at coordinate 65,130,804 of JALIRH010000003.1, forward strand.
CCTGTCCTTGGAGACTGTCAGGGTGAGGCTGGATCAGGCCATGGGCAACCTTGTGGCCCTGGTCTCCATGTGAATTGGACTAGATGGTCCTCAGAGTTGCCTTCCAAATCTGAGGATTCTGTGATTCTGTTGAATTCTAGCTTCTAATCAAAAGAGCTCTGTCCAGTGAGGCTTTTCTGCATTTTAATATCAGTCAAACACACATTTTTCTTTAAAGGCGTATTTCACCTGTGCTTATCCTGCTGAAGTTGAGAAAACAGAGCTTGTAAATAGGACTGGGAAGTTGAAATGCCTGCTCCTGGATTTACAGGGTTTCTCAGGTTGTAACAAATCTGAACAAACTGGGAGAGGAGAAAAAAGCTGAGGGTTAGATGCAGAATTCCATTGTTAGGATGGACTATCAGAGGCTGCTCAAGGGACTTGGTAAAAGCGGTTATATATAAATAAGATTATTTCCAAACAATGGAAAACCTGCCTTAAAACATTTTCCAGTTTTGTTTGGTGAAGAGATTGAAAAATAATTTCTCTTGTAGCATTTTTATCCTTTAGAAGATGTTATCTTTCCCTAAGTAGTAATTCAGTTTTTTTCCTTTGGGTACACTGCAGTTAACAACAACATTCTGCTTAGTTTGTTTCAAATCATCACTTGTTGAAATCAGTTACAAAACCTGTCATAGAAAAGAGAGAAAGCTAAAGGTGAACGGTAGAAAATACTGACATTAATTTCTAAATTTGTTTCTGTAGTATTTTAATGCTTACCCTTCTAGATTTTTTGTCCTGAGTATTGATATGCTTTTGGTGAACTGATTAGTTGGTTTCTACTATGATGCTGGAAGTATAGCAGAATGCAGTGAAAACAGGGCTTTCATTTTAATATATATATCTATGAAATACAATTTTTTTAGAAGAGGGGTATTCATCTGCTTCTTGTTTATTAATAGGCTATAGCTTGGTGACATGCCTTTTATATTTGCCAGTTAGAATAGGCTCCACAGCTTCACCAAGGGCACGTCCTGCCTGACCACCCAACCTAGTGGCCTTCTATGGTGGCGTAACTGATTCGGTGGACAAGGGAAGAGCCACTGATAGAATCTATCTGGACTCCAGTAGTGCATTTTACATCATCTCCCATAAAAAGTCATTCTCTCCAAATTGGAAAGATACGTATTTGAAGGGTAGACTGCTCAAAGGATGAGAAATTGGTGGTGAGATCGTATCTGGTGAGTGATGGTCAGTGGCTCAATATCAAGATGGACATCAGTGATGAGGGTTGCATAAGAAAGAAGGGGACTGGCTCTTTAGCAGGGTATATTCTGATGTACAAGGAGAAGTGGTTTCATACTAAAGGGAGACTTAGAGTGGATATAAGGAAAAGGTTTTTGTTTTTTTTTTTACAAGAGGGGTGGTGAAGCACTGGCACAGGCTGCCCAGAGAGGTGTTGGATGTACAATCCCTGGAGACCCTCAAGGTCAGGCTGGGTGGGGCTCAGAGCAAGCTGATCGAGTTGTTCATGTCCCTGTTTCTTTAAGGGAGTTGGACTGGATGGCCTTTAAAGGTCCCTTCCAACTCAAGTGACTCTGTGAAAATAGATAAATTCAGTTATGTAAGAAGTTTAGCATGTAATTACCATGCTAGATACATTCTAGCAGGATCTTGTGCTAGTTGGTAATTCAGGTACAGAACCTTTGTGTAATCTGATTTACAGTAGACATTTGATACTTTTAATCTTCAAGTTGTTTCAGACAACACAGAATAAGTTAATAAATGTCACATTTATTTTAGTAAATGCACTTCTTGAAAAGTATTTTTTTTCATTGAGTATTGTATGAAAACTTAAAATGTGAGTTGCTAGAACAAGGGAAAATGAAAATGTGCTTTTTAAAAGGCAGTCTTCAAGGTTTTGGAAATATCATTTGTATTTGTACTGTTCACAGCTAGCTGGTGAAAGAGGTATTTGTGACCTTGTGACTGATGCAGTGTAACTAGAAATTTAGATGATGGATCTAATTAAATCTGTATGCTCTGCTATGTTTTCTGCTTCAATATGTAATTTTTGTTACAGCTTATTCCAGCACATCCAACAGGGAACAGGATTTCTATACTGGACTTGTTTTCTCATTTATTTGACAACCTCTGAAATACAGAGAAAAATAGTTTCTTTGAAAAGTAAGAGGGCATGAGCTTTCAACTGACTACTGCAAAACAGCAGGGGTAAAAAGCCTTCTTGAATGTCATATGTAGTCTAGAACACCTGAAAAACAATTTAGTATTATCACATTTATCATTTCTGTAAACATCTATTGTAGACTTTGCTTTGTATAAAAAAAGGCATTGTCTGCTTCCAACCAGTGATGTGCAGCTTGGCACATGTTCATCTGAGATATTATTGAAGCAACCTCCTACTCTTCCCTATTTCCTTCCATTGAAGTGCTTAAAATGTTTAGTGACTGCTTATTGTGAGAAGAATGAAGAAGCTGGAGGCAAACCTATGTGAAAAATACTATCGTCCCAGAGTAAACTTGTTAACAAGATTCTGAGTTTTCTCAGATCATACAGCTTGTCATAGATGTGAATACATCCCGAGATTTTCAGCAAGATGAGATGAAAGCTGTTGAAATAAAAATTAAAGTGGGAATGATCCAGAAACATTATGAATAATGGGTTTTTATCTTGTTCTCCATTATACCTCCCATTCCTCCTTGGCTGTTCTGTGTGTCTTGGTTATTCCTACTGTGCCTTCTCCAGTGTTTTACTCATTTTGTATCTCCTTTATCTTTCTTTTCATTAACTGAATCTATTGCTTACCTTTTTTCCAAGATTTTCTCTAGGTAACCTCCCTTTCTCAGATGTATCTTCAAATATTTTGACTTGAATTGTGTGCTGAGTGAACTACATAGTTTTAGCTATATTCCCTGATGACTGCTAACTGCAGAAAGTAGACTAGATCCAGGAAATCCCAAAGCAGTTAATTACTGAATCAGCCTCAGGAAAGAATACCTTCAGCTGTGCTGTCAAGCATGGGACCCATCTGCAGCAACCATAATGCAGCTTGATTGACATCATCACGCTGCGGGCAAATAATTAGTGCACAGATATTTACTGTTCATTGTGGCCACCAGTTTTAGAGCTGACTGACTTAATATTTGCCTGAATTATGATCGCATCTGTACATTTGGGAGAAAAGGCACAGCTTACATTCAGTCCATTTTTAGTTGCTTCAGTTCCAGAATGTGATGAAATCAGAAAAATGGGCAATTTGATTGCTAGCAGCACAGCACAGTTGGTGTCATCTGTTTTGTCTGAGCTTTGAATTGGTATTTCAGCAGAGTCAAACTGAAATAGGGTGAACGTAGGAAATGAAGGAGGCTACAGCATGTGACAGTGGCTATGCTAAGTTGACTTGCAGGTTTTATCAGATGTATAAATTGTATTTTCAATCAGTGCGTTGTGTGCTGTAGGACCGTGCTGCAGTACCATTCCCTTTTATTAGATCTGCCAAATTTTATTGTCTGTGCACACGCATGGGACTGTAAATCACAGCTGGCCTCTTATGTGCAGAAAATTTATGCTAAAAAAAAATGTTTTATCCTTTTCTAAGAGTTTTTCTCATCTTTTTTTTTCACCTTCTCTTACTGGGGGAAATTCTAATCACTTGATAAAAACAATTTAGTCTTTATGTCTGGCCTGACTCTGTGACCCCACTGCAACTCTGTGCTACAACTGCAGACTGCCCGTTCAACACTGTTACTTCTGCCACTTTATAGGCCTGATCTGTCAAGACTTCTAATAAGTGCTGAGCAGCCAAACAGACTGTACTGGAGTGTAATAGAGTAACTCTGTAGGCTTGAATATAACCACTGGCACAGAGAACCGTAAGCAGTAATTCCCCAAGGACAAAGTGGAGTAATTTAAAGTGGCAGGAATGGCCATAACTTTGCAAGCTACTGCCAGTGTTATATCCTGCATTACTTTCAGGAAAACAAAAATAAAATCCTGTTTAAATGACCCTTGTGTTTGCGGGACACTTTCAGTGTGCTTAGCACAACAGCTGTTAATGTGCATGCTTCAGAGACCTTTACCAACACTGGTTGAACTGTATGTCCACTCTGTAAATGATTAATCTTTGTTTCTGTTGGTGGCCAAGACCATTTTTGAATGCTAGCACAGTGATTTTCAATCATTCTGTATCAGCTTCGTTCAGAACCGTAGGTGTTTGCTTCCTCTGACAACCAGATGGTTGCTGTCTGAGGCAGGCCCCCAGATTCAAAAGCTGGTGTTGAGAAAGTTAGCCTGCAATTACTCGATTGAGGTAGGAAGCCAGTGCAGAAGTATGAATAAATTCCAGAACAGCTAACTGCATCACTCTTCTTCCCACACATCAAACATGAAAAGGGAAAGCAAGCATAGCTGTTAAGAACTTAGACCTAAAAGATAAATTATTTGCCAGATGCTCTAAAGTGGGTATTACTTGGTGGTGTTTCTATGAACATTCATATTTTTTTATGTCAAATGTGTTCTGTACCTGACCTATTTGCTATAAGTACCTGAGTGGCAATGTTTTGTATATTTCAAAGGTATTATTACAGCTATACTTTCATGTGTAAAAAGTAATTAAATTGTACCAAGTTGCTTTGTTCTTCCATCCTTCTGCTTTTCTCCTGTTTCCCCCTTCCTTCCTGCAGGTCACCATGTTTTCTTCTACTTGACTGCTGGTATTCCGTTGCTCCTGTTAATTAGAATTGATTTTGATTTATGTTGTATTCAGAAATAGAGATCACGCTGGCTCTTGTCTTGTTTTTCTGGTCTGTTTTTACAGACACCAAGTTATAGTCTCCCGTTCTGACCCTGCAACTGAGGAGTTAAACTAATTTTGTTCTATGAAATGAGAAATTCCTGAAAGACTGCCTGTTTCCTTTGCTGACACGTGAAAGCAGCTCCATCCTTTGCACTGTAAGAGCAGAAAAATGAATCTGAAAAGATCCCTAGTCTTCAGACATGCCTGCTTGGCCTGTCAGGATCTTGAATGTGTCACTTCATTCTGCACTGAGAGCTAGCAGTGCAGAGCAGAAGGAGGCAACCAAGAAGAAAATACCTAGTGGCACGTAATGGCCTATTTCAGGACAGGCTTGGAGCTTCTTGAAGCATTTTGATTTTTCTTTTTTTCTTCAGAGATGTTTCTGTTACAGAGAAAAAGTCTTACAAAAAAATGGTTATGTTATTTATGTGTCTGTTATTCAAGCACAGCACAGGCAGTGCCCTCAGTACCTCCCAACAACTTTGACCTATGTGCTCAGGATAAACCCACAATGTTCTCCATTCCTGTAAGTTGTAGGTTTTGTAGCAGATTTTGAGCCAGAAAGTATCAGTTATTTCATTTATTTCAAAAAATAATGAATTGTATACAAACAGCGTCTGCTTTGCCGTGGAATTTGATTTTAATTTTACCACACATTTCTGCCTAAATCTTCACTGTGTAGCATTGTGTTAACATAAGACTTCCTAACTCTCTAACGGCTTTTCTGAACATGAAAGTTATTCCAAATGGAAAACAAGGTGGGCTTGTAGTAGAGAATGATTTACAAGGGGCTAACTAGCTTGTGTTATTTCAGAATGGCATGAGATTTTCAGGCTTCTTCACTGTGCAAAAAAGCCCTAGCAGTAAGAATGGGTTGCATTGTCAAGAGATGGGTTACAAGACTCAACATCTTCTGAGAGCAGTTTTTGTATGTTAGGAGGGACATTCTGGAAAGTAGTAGTAGTTTGCATGGAAAGCGCATTTGCTTGATTGATGTTAATCAAAGACTAGTTAATATGATTGTATAAAAGATTCAGTTCCTAAGTAATAAAAACGCCTTGAAAAATTACACAGTCACAACATTGAAGACAAATGCTAAGCCTTTGGCTGCTTCTGTGAGAGTGTTTTGACAACCTGATGAGGTTTGTAATAATAAATTAAGGATAGTGAACTTCAGATGTCTTTTGTTTGAAACATTCATTTCAAGATCTCAGTAAGCCTATCAATTCATATGTATGTACTAAAGACAGTAGGAGCCACTTTCTTTTGGCAGTACCAAGTGCCAATTTACTAATGCAAGTAAAGTTCTCTGAGCCAAAATCCATTTTTACTTTGATTACCTTAGGTATTCTTGATATATTTCGGTGTTTAGGATTATAGAAAAGTCTGGTTTGGAAGGGGCTTCCAGAAATCATCCAGTACACAGCTGAGCCTTAGCTCAGATTCCCCAGGGTCCTGTCAAGCCAAGGAAGTCTTATATCATTTCCAGCAAGGGGAGTTCTTCTACTTTTCTAGGCAGCCTACTTCTTCCTACAGTAAAGAGCATTTTTCTTATATCCAGACAGAATTTCCCATGAAGCAACTTGTGCCACTTGCCTTTTGTCCTTTAACCATCCGTCCTTGTGACACATGTATCTCCAACTTCCGTACAGCTACCTTTGAGGTGCTAGAAAACTATCAGATACACCCTGAGCTTCCTCTTTTCTTTCTGAAGTACCTCTTCCTTAACCACGTTCAATTCCCTCATCTCCTTTTTTGTTCTTCCTAGTCAGGCAGAGTTGCTGGAAGGCTTTCTGGGGAATATGGATCTGAGGGTGTTGATCAGCACTGATCTGAACATGAGGCAGCAGGGTGCCCAGGTGGACAAGAAGGCCAGTGGCACCCTGGCTTTTATAAGAGATAGTGCAGCCAGCAGAAGCAGGAAAGTGATCATCTGCTTGTACTCTGCTCTGGTGAGGCTACAACTCAAGTGCCATGCTCAGTGCAGGGCCCTCACTGCAAGAAAGATACTGAGCCCTGCAGCATGTCCAGAGAAGGGCAATGGAGCTGTGAGGGGTCTGTGAGGGTTCTCTCCCATGTAACTAGTGACAGGACAAGGAAGAATGATCTCAAGTTGCACTAGGGGAGGATATTAGGAGCAGTTTCTTCTCCGAGTGAGTTAGGAACTGGAATGGACTGCCCAGGCAGGTGGTTGAGTCAACATCCCTGTAGGTGTTCAAGAAACACTTGTATGTTGTACTGAAGGGGACATGGTTTAGTGGGAAAATACTGGATGGTTGGACTGGTTGATCTTGGAGGACCTTTCTGACCTTGGTGATTCCATTCTGTGATTCTTTATTTTGAGTCTGTAATTCATTGTTTGATTGTGTTCTTGTTGAAGAACAAATAGCTTTGCTGGTGGTTTGGGAATAACTTCAAAGCAATCATTTCAATTTAATATTCAAGGATGATGAAGTAGTTTGTACTCCATACTCTTTTCTACTTAGGTCTGTTTTAAAATTATATGTGTGTCTATAAATCTAGAGCAAATGTTAAAGAAAACAACGAATACAGTATGGACAAGAATCAAATACTTTCAATCTTTTGAAATTCTGACATTGTTATAAAAGAAAATCTTGGAGCAGAATATGATTGCAACAGCAATTGTGGAGCTACTAAGAGTTAACCATCTGGCAAGGCCCTCAGACCAGATGGATCCACTAATGACTTTTATAAAGCATTTCATCAGACTCTGCTGGAAAACATGATGGGCGTCTGTAATTATCCAAATTTAACAGGATTCCAGCCTTTGACGCTAGATTCATAATCACTGATCTTAGAAGGAAAGAAACTCTTCACTGAAATCTCTTATTAACAGAAACATCTATTAGGAAGGTGTAATGTTAATGATACCTGGAGTTCATTGGTTCATCTTAAACGGTTTGTTTGATTCTCAAAAAAGCGCCTGTGCACTGTTGTCAGAGACCTTCTTTCCAGATACATTAGCTTGCTTGTGGAATTCGCAGTTAGCTTTATGCACCCACAAAAACATTCAGCTGCTCAAAGGAGCAGACTGCCAGAAATCACCTCGCTTTTTTTGCCTGCCCTGGAAGGGGGCGAACTCGCAGTTCCCAAGCTATTGATCTCTGCCTCTTACCCTTCACATTCAACTGCTCCTGTTACAGTTCTCACAGACAGAAGGTTGAGAACTGTGGGGAAGTGACTGCCACTACCAGCAAGCAGTGCCAGCAGCAGTAACAGCTACTTTTTCCCCTTCTGTTTTCCACCCTAGCTCTTCATGCAGGGTGTAGGAGCTGCAGATAAGGCAAGATAAACATGAATTACTTTTCACACAAACCTGGAAAGTAGGGAAAACTTTTTCTTGTGAAATTTCTGCTACCCACCCTGCCTAGATCTTGTTGGCCATACTGCTGCAATCACTCTGCCTTACACTAATGAATCTCAAACAGCTATCCACAGCCTTATTGCCCCTGGCTTGCAGAAAATTGGCTGGTTGTAAAGGAAGACTTTTCTAGCTGCTCTTCTATTGGAAGGGACAGGAAAGACTCTAGCAGCATTGCTCGGTACCATAAACTGCTGTTGTTTGAATGCATAATCTGTTCTAATAATATTTTTATATTCCATTAATTATCATAATATTTCAGTAATTTCCTGTGGAGTGATGTGATATCATAAATCATTCAGATAGAGGATCTTTGCTTAGGAAGTTTAGAGATATACACCTATATGCTGGAAACAATGAAGCTTATACTCGTTTTTAAAGAGTATGGGAGGGCAGAGAAGCCGTGTCAGCCAGAGATTTTCTGATCTGGAGACAGAAAATAATCCCTGTCGCCAACACATTGAATAGTTACACATGCAGTTCTTGTATTTTTATTGACAAACGTGGCTAACATGTATAAAGGTATTAAGACATTCACCAAGGATTGATCTTGAAGTTAGACTCTATTTCCTTACTCCGTAAGCCACCATTCTGTCTGCCAGAAATGAACACTCGGTTATCTAACAGCCAGACTGAACGTAGGCAGTTGTAGTGCATTATCGTAAAGGCTGTGAGCAGGAAGTGAATGTCCTTAGCGCTTCTGAAAAATCAGGCTATCTCTTAGGTGCCAAAAACTGATACTGGGTCCTAATTTTAGATGCGCCATTGGTTGACTTCATGCATTGAAAAGAATAAAGCACTAACAGATAAGTTCAGTACCAGCATGTTTAGGTTGTAGGAAATATGTTGTTCATACATCCAGGAATGGAAATGCCAAACATAGGAAGATCTAGAATGTGAAAACCGGATTGTACAAATTGGTAGATGTAATTAAACTGTAGTTGGATTCAAGCAGTGAGATAGATACCTTCAATTAATCTTTTCTATCTGGCTTTTATGTTTTTATCATTGAAAAAGAGTAGTTTAAGCTGAGACACTTACAATTAAGTATGGTGGAATTATACTTTATTTGCCTCATAGGTTTGGAATTAAGGTGAATAGCTGACACACAGCAAACTGTAGCATCCAAGCCTCAGAAGAAAGAAAAAATGAGCAAATAGGAGAACTGATAAAAAATGTTTTTCTGGGTGTTGTGCAAAATTTGTTCTTTTTGTGAGAGTCTCTAAATGTGAGAAAATTGTCTTTTTTTTTTTCTTTTTCTGAAACTTCCTTTGTTTTTTGATGAATCCTTTTTAATAATTAGTATTATCTACTCCTGGGATATTAAAAAAACACTCAGATGCCCTGAGCCATCTGTTGAGTGTCAGTTTATTAATAGGATATTTTTCCTTATTCCATCTGTAGCTCACGTATTCAGACATTATTCTAATTTGTTTCCCACATAACAGTGTGAAACTATCTTTATATTCATGCTACCCTAGGGAGAGGTGTTTAGTATTAACTTCCTCAGGCTGGATTTTCAAAGTCAATCCTCTGGGAATTGACAAAGAGAATGTCTCAAGGGCCAAAGGATAGCCTGACAAACTTGGAATAATTGCCAAGAGCAATTTCCAGTACCGTGTCAGCTATTGATAGCCTGCAGTACTCTGTTGTTAGTGTGGGATAAAGCTTGCTGTATGGTGACCTTCTGTCTTTTTTGTGTTACAATGAAAAAAAAAAAGTTACAAGGAAAATATATAATACTTTTTTTTCTCTAAACGGTGCTACTGCTTGATTCCACAGTTCATCTGACATCTAAGAGGAATGACCCAACACAACATGGAAGTGAATGTTAAAGAGTTCACACTTAGGCATGGGAGAAAGAGATTTCTGTACCTGAAGAGATGTGCACAGAGATGGTTTTTGATTCTTCTAATACCTGAGCCTGCATTAGAGTAGCTTGCCTCTGTCCAAGTACTGCAGAAAATAAAAAAGCTGAGAGTTCTGTGTTTAATAGTATACTAAGGTGATGTCAGTCAAAGCAATTTACTGAAAGCTATTGGAGTCAATAATTGTAAACCAGGAATCAATTTTTGCAACGTTAGATTTTGTCTGGACTTAAGTAATAGAAATACTACTTGGTGTGAAGGTTTTTGTGCAGTTTTGTAGGTTTTTTTTTACTCTATTGAGAAAATGTGTTGTAACTTCAATTGTGTTCTGTTTCAGCCTTGCAGTTCACCCGGATAAAACTTTAGTAGCCACAGGGCAGGTTGGAAAGGACCCTTACATTTGCATTTGGGATTCCTACCGTGTACAGACTGTTTCTGTTCTTAAGGATGCACATACACATGGAGTTGCCTGCTTAGCTTTTGATTCTGATGGCCAGGTTTGTATATCTTCTTTTTCAACGTTTTCAGTTTAGTTTGCCCTCTGACTCCAAGAGACATTCAAATTGAAATATTTTGTATGAATAAGTGGCTGTATGGCTGTAGTACTTAAGCTACTATTATGATTAGGTTTTTTTAAGACAAGGATTGCAAATGCAGCTCTTTCAATTACCAAAATCTCACCAAGAATTCAATTCAATTAGATCCATTAATTGCTGAACAAGTATCTATAAAAGAAATGTCCCCCTTTGGCTCAAATGTAGTAGCTTCTCTACATACTGGCCTCTTGCTGTTCAAGAGATCATTTCCTGGCAAAGACCTTACAGTCCTGCAGCTCTTTTGGCAGAGAGACTCCAGTAAGAGTCTCACTGGCTAGGGTGCGCAATCAGTTTAATTGAATAAGGGGGTTAGGACACAATATATTATATGATTATGTGATATTTTGAGGCAGTATTAACTTATGAATAAGTGGTGGGCTGTTCACAACTAACACATTGATTTTTTTCCCTGCTGGAGAACAAGTAAAAGCATTCAAACATTGTAACTGAAGAAGGAGAAAATTAGATTAATGGTTTGGATAAAACTGAGAAGTGTTTCACATTCAATTTTGTAATTATTAGTGTACAGTTTTCTGGTATAACACTGTGGTCATAGTTTACAGCTTGTTGCTAAATTTTAAGACTTGTTAGAAGGTAAACTGGTTCCTGATTTCTTGTACAGACCTCCCTTGTTTGCTTGTGAATTAAATCCCAGAAGGACAGATTTGCCTTGAAATGCTTTTCTTAAAATAATGTTGTAAACAGTAGAGAAGTGCTCTACTGCCTGTAGAGAAGTGCTTTACTGTCACGTGCCTAATTTCTCTTCAGTTGATCACAGAGTGGTTTTATTCTTCTTTCTGAGATCAAAGCCAGACATAAAATGCCTAAAATATGTTCTCACATGAAATAGAAGTGCTTTCTATCATGTGTTGTCTTGATCAGTTAAAAGAACTGTGAGTCAAAGTGCACTAACATGAGCAAAAAATAACGAGCAAAAAATAACATGAGCTCAAAACAATTACCTTTAACATATTCAAAAGGCATTAGTAGGCTGCACTGTGGCATGTATTTCTCTATTAGAAATCAGAGCTAACTTTCTATTTTAAGCTTAGTTTTCAACCATCTCCTTCCAATTTTTTTAAAGTAAAGCCATTTCCTCTGAAATCCCATGTGCCAACTCTAATTAAAGAAAAGGTTGTTCCTAGGAAATGTGCAATAAAAAAAATCAAATGAGAGCATCTCCAAATCACCAGAAGAAAATTTTAAATGCTATAATAACTTTAAAATTAGTTTAATTCAAAAATAAGTATTCTTAAAATTTTCACTTGGTTTTAACTTCATGAGAATGGTGGATTAGCCTTTAAAACAGGTTTAAAACCCTATATGAACACCTGGTAACAATAAACCTAGTCCATATGAGTTGATAGAGACTCTCCTGAAAATCCCACCTGGTGCCTAATTGTAAGTAAAAACTGAACTTAGTGCTGTGTTGACTTTGCAAAATAGTGACATTCTGTTTCTGGAAATGTTAGAGAAGTTGCAGATACTATGGAAATGAAAATTTGCACAGAATGCATTTATATCTGGAGAAAGACCAGTGCTGGAAAACATAAATATGAATGATGTATCTTGGCTTTTACTGCTCTTTCTGGTTTACAAAAGAAGGTGCCAGAATTAAAGAGCTTTGACAGAAGACTTCAAGTATGTGGAATTCAGAGCTGCTTGCAGTTCCATTTTATTTGGTAAGCACAGTCACCTGAGGGAGATGGCACCTTGTAACAGGACAAAATGGGCTTCGTGTACATTGCTCACATCTCTCCTTCCACTGCATATATTTCACTCTTTTACATAGAGTGTCTATTTCTGCCCTAGAAAGATTGGTATTTTAGCCTCAAAACAAATGAACAAAAATTCAACAGTAACATAAGATATAGGTGCAGATAATTGTATACCTACACATGAGGTAGGTAATTCTGCTTCTCTACCTGTGCTCAGTTCCCATAAAGTCAACTCTGCTTCCTCCCACTCTGCTATGCACAGCTTTTTGTTCCAAGGGCAACTGCTGTGTTGAGTGCTGCATAGCTCCAGTATGAGAATTTAGCTTAGGTCCCAGAATAGTGACACTGCGTTTATATTTTGGCCTATTTAATTAGCACTTATTGTATCAGAAACTCTGGGGTGTTTTCAAGCATTCAGATAAGTTAATTCTGAAATATTACTCCCTGCTAGACTTAGTCCCAGCTGACACTGCATAGGTGTCTCTGCAGTCCTTCCCTGGTGTAATTAACCACAAACTGAGTAATGGAGAGTAGACAGTATTTATTGTCTTTTCTGATATACAGAGGAGATCAATAAACAGCTTAAATCAAAGATAGCTTCCTTTATTGTATGTACTTTCAATAAGGATTTGAAATTTGAAGATGAATAAGTTTTAAAGAAATTTTCTATTAACATTCCCTGTAATTAATGTTGCATTTTGAAAGTAATGAAGGGAGTTACATTTCCAGCAGAGCAGTTGCTGTTGTAAAATACATATTTTAGTTTGTGATTTTTCTGTATGACCAGAAGATGACATTTATTAGGAGGGAAGCCGTTCAAGTTCTTTAATGAAGAGCTGTCAAGTTTCCCTATGATTAAAAATGTATTATGTTGAACCAGGAACTACCTATAGTTCAAGAGCACCAACATCTACCCTTGACAGAATTACCTACAAAGCTGATCTCTTTTTTACTAAAGAATTTCTCTAATGCTCTACATTCCAGTTTCTGTTCTAGGTTGTTTTCTGAGGACCTCTTTTGTGTGCTTTCTTTAAAAAAGGGTAAGGAGAGCGTGGGTACATTTCTGAACTTGGCGTTAGGTTGCAGTAGGCTTCTTTAGCCAGATCTTCTAAATCTGTCTAGACTTAAAAATAATTGTTTAATTATGTGCATAAGATACTTGGCAGATATTTTCTTCTGGTGATTCTGTGAATTCCCTGAGCAGGATGCTATCAAGTTCCTTTCCAAAAGGAGTACTAAAAGCAGAAGTGCTTTAACCAGAAAGGAAATTCAGCGTTTATCGCTCTTCTGCCAGCAGGAGACCTCAGTAGACCTAAAGGAAAGGAGAAAATACAAAACATTAGCTAATGTGCTCTTGAACTGTCACTGTCCATCCACCCCACTAATGGTAATTTCCTGACTGGGAAATCAGGTCTGATGTTGTTAAAATGATAAATCTAAAAGATACTCTAAGTACTGCCATGGTTTCCATGGTGAAGAGAGCAGTGTAAAGAAGGTGAGAAAACTGTGGAATCAGTGACGGTTCCATGAAAAAATATCTTGTATTTTGATCAGTACATCCAACCTCCTGGGTGGATGTAGATTACTCAAGAACAAATAAAACATATACTACAATAATAGTCCTTTCTCAAACACATAAATACTTTGATCTTGGAAACTGGTGGGAGTGTGTTTGTTCTTTCCCATATTTGATTTTCCCTTCATTACCATACATCTAATAATGAAATATGTTGTCTGAGGTTAAATGAGCACATTCAGTACCTACCTTTACTGTTTCAAAAACTTACATGCAGGTAGATGCCAAACAGATTTTGGTGAAATATATTATACTAAAATCTTTTCAGTACTTGGTATCCTACAGGTTCTTCTGGTAGATTCACACACAGCTGCATTTAACAGGGCCTCAGGATTTTTTTTTTTCTATCAGTGAAAGAAAATATAAGAAGAAGTCTGGAAGAAAGCATATATAATTTTTCCATATTGCGTAGTGTTCTTGCTGGTGGGGATTGCTTGGTTTATGCATTACTCACTATGCAGATTTCAGCTGTTACATGAGGTTGTAATGTATGTTGTGTCAGTTCCCAAGCAACCAAATGTAAAAGGGATCTATTTCATTATTCTAAAATCAAAGAACTGTAGCTATTATGAAGATAGTGTAGGTTGCATGTCTTTAAGCCAGAGGCCTTTGGAAGTGGCTCGCTTAAGGAGGAAGATGTACACTATGTTTCTGCTCTTTAAAACTGCATGAAAAGGCATGGAGTGCCTTGTCTCTGATTTAGTTTGCTACTGAATGAAACCTGGAGTATTCTCTTTCTATATGAATATTGATTTCACTTAGTTCTACACTAATGGATAGTCTTATAGCAATTCATATTTTTTCTAACAAAATATTTTAGAGGAATTTTTGGCAATTGCACTTGTCTTTGCTGGTTCCGTTCTTTTGTATTAACTCAGAAAATCCCAGGCTTTAAACAATTCACCTGCAGCAAATCCAAGCCAAAAATAGTGGGTGTGTGTAATTGAGGGAAACATTCAGTACAGAGATATAGTTTGCGAGTCATCTGAAACCAGTTCTTCAAAGTAAAATCTGGTTCATGTCTAAGCTGAAAGATAGGTCCATTTGGATCAGATGATTCGTTTACTCATCTTTGTGTTTGAGGCCAAAATTAGGTTTTATTTATTGCACGTTCTTGAAATCTTTCCTGTAACAGACCAAAATGCTTAGGAGCTTCAGTTGGACTCTTAATAATTTTGTAGATAAGGGATTGAGAAGGGACATAACAGATGTGATTGTTACCAAATTGTCATACCAGTCTAGGCAGTTGTTTCCCATGAGAAGTGTCTCTCTCAGTCTCTTCCTACAGTGCAAGCTATTCAAGCATATTCCCTTTACTAACATATGCTGGAAATATCTGTCACATATCTCTGTCCAACATATGTTGTATCATATCATATGCATTTTATACAGTTGCAGTGAATGTGGCACCAGTTTAGTCTTCATACTTCACAGCAGTCTCTGGTCCATCAGTCAAAGATCGCTCACTTAATAAGATTCAGATTCTGAACCTCAGCAAATCAAATGTAATTAGCAAAAGTGTGTTTGGGGATAGTGAGAGCTTCTATTTCCCATTCATTTTTACTATCAGGTTAATAGATCAGAGTGGTCATGTACCTGATACGAGCATTTCAATCCTTTTGCAATTATATTTGAGGCATCGGTAACCTGAAATTAATAACCTTACTCCTTAGAAAAGATTGGGCAATTCAGTGCTTTTTCCAGTAAGCAAATGATTAACACGGATGTCTTGATGATGCCTTTAGCAGTGTGCTTCAAACACAGATCGGTGTGGGAAGCTCAATTTTTATGGTATAGTAAAATGATTTTTGAGTTGACTATCTGCTAACTAGATTACTGTTGTTTTTCCTTAGCGTTTAGCTTCAGTGGGACTGGATGCCAAAAATACAGTGTGTATTTGGGACTGGAAGAGAGGAAAACTACTGGCAACAGCTACAGGCCATTCAGACAGGGCAAGTATATTAAAAAAAAACATTAATTTTATTATTTTTTTTTTGTTTATGACAAGTTTAGCACAGAGATAATTTTGTTCATTCTACCGAGCTTTTAAAATATTGAACAAGGTATTTCTTTCTTCTCATTATACCAGACACAAAGCACTGTTAGGACACCATGTATTCTTGAACTGACTGTCTTGCCTAGAGAGAAAATACTTTGTAATTACACTCTGATGATTTATGGTCCTTTATATGAGATGTGAAATGCTAGCTCAGCGGACAGAGATAATGCTGTTTCCAGATGCATCAAAAAGACATTTTATCCTAAGGCAAAGTTTAATTGTTTCCTTTTTATTTTTGCTTAAGATAGTTACCTACAGGTGAACCATAGTTAGGAGAAATATTCCTATCATATCCACTAACATCAAGCAGAGAATCAGAATAACCTCAGTAAGTAAGAAAACTGAGCAGATCTGACTTTAGAATATTGTTCAGGATTACAAGATGCTTAAACAAGTTTAGCATGAGCAAAATAACTCCCCACCATATAAGCATAGATATGTTAAGTTTTGGAAACATTCTGACAGCTTTTTTCTTAAGCATGTTATTAAATTATAACAAGTTAGAAAGCTGTCTGTCAATGGTTTATGGGCTGGTTCTGTGATGATTGATGCGGGAGACCCACAGACCTATGGAAAGGGGAAAGGGGAAAGGGAAAAGGGAGATGGGCCTAGAAACAAAATAGCAGCAATGATCTGAGGAGGAAAGCTAATTTACTAAATAAGATATCGGAAAGCAAAATAACACAATATAATACAATATAATTGGAATTGAAGCTAATAAATCAAATAAAATGAGCAAGAGAGAGTGTTCGATAAACCGAAGGCCTTATGCTAACTCTGAAGTTGAGACAGCAGCGAGCACCCACTGCTGAGTGAGAAAAGAGCGTCTCTCGTGACACACAGTTTTTATCTTTCCCTCTGAGTGGAAATACTTAAAAATACAAGGCATTCCACAGTCCTCTGGGGAATGTAGTTCTTCTCTTCTGAGACAGGTACACCCATAACAATCGATGATCCACAGAGTTGGAGCATTAACTCTTTCACTCTCAATGCACTACATGATGTTATGATGTGGAATACTGCAGTGTCTGACTCAGATGTGGACAATCCAAATCGTTTTGAACTTGCTTTCCTTTTCTTCTGGAAGTGTCCTTGGTTTTCAGCCTTCTTTTCTCATTCTGTTTATCCTGTTCCACAGCTTCTGCTCTAAATATACTTTCTTGCATTCCCACAGAATATCAATACCAAAAATCGTAAAACCATGAAACTGTCTTATTGAAATACTAGAAAACTTTACTGCCTATGAGGCATATGATAAAATATTTTGAAGCAGAGCAGCAGACTAAACCCTTTCTTCTTTTATTGTCTGGATAAACTATGGAATCATAGAAAGATCTGGGTCTGAAGGAACATTATAGCTCACCTAGTTCCAAGCCCCTGCCGTGGGCAGGGACACCTCACACTAGGCTGTATCCAGCCTGGCCTTAAACATTTCCAGGGCTGGGATATCCACAACTTCTTTGTGTCAGTGCCTCACCACCGCCAATCTGGTAGTTAATTTTTACTTAAAACATCCACTCCACAGCAGAATCTTAGTCTTTATTCAGATTCCTTCTTTCAGAACTGATTCATTTCCCAGTGATAAGTTTTGCTAGTCTTGTGCTACCCACTTCTCTAGGCACAAGATCAGGTTCTGAATGAGCAGAGGACTCCAGGACAAGCAAGAAGTGCTAAAATCTTTGTCTCCTTAGTCTTTCACAACCAGAGATTTTGCACTGAAGAGGGAGTGGGAAAGAATACGTATCTATTAAGGACTGTAAGATGGTAACACTTTCTAGCTTATAAAATGAATGGTGGGTTTGCTTAGGATAGTAAGTTCCTGTAGGGTGTTTTAAGTTTTCAGAAGATGTATATGTTAACAGCTGAAGAGCTGAAAGTAGCAAAAAGACCCACTGTCTTTCTCTACAGACATATTTCCTTCAGTATCTAATGATTTTGGTAACGTCATTGGTTCTCAGTTTGGACCTTGAAAAGCTGAATGCCAGAGATGAAATGTCTAAAAATGGCATGATGGTGAAAATCTGTGCTGAAGTGGAAACTTCTTACTTCCAAACTTCATGCAGTATTTTTCATCTGGTATAGTCTCATAGTGATAGAGTACTCTGTAAATTTATTCTGATACAGGGTATAGGACTGCTTAGTTTTTTGATGCGTGCTGTTATAAATGTAAAACTAATCAACGTGATGGATGCAGTTTTATTTCTGTAGATCAATTAAAATGAATAATAATTCATTTTGTCACTGAAGTGTTTGTGATCACCTTGAATTACCTACTGTACCTTTTACGTAAAATAATAAACGAAGATGAATGCACCATTCTTTCATCCCTAAACTTAAGGTACATTGGCTCACCACATGATTCCCATTTTATTTGAGACTGTAAATATTATTTATTCAAGAATATCTCAGAGCTGGAATAGATTCCTAGTTTGAAGGCAGGAAGGAGGTGTCTTGACAGAACTGGGTGAGACAGCCTTAGTCTTTTTTACAGACAGTTTCGGTTTTACCTAAATATTGTGCTTTCATTTTTAGCAATGCATTGCAACAGAAACCATGCCTAAAAATTATAAAAAGCAAACTGAGTATAGATTAAATTACTGTATAATTAGATGTATCAGCTTCCTGTATTTCTTACCAGATATTCGATATTTCCTGGGATCAGTATCAACCAAACAGAATTGTCAGCTGTGGAGTAAAACACATAAAGGTAAATATCTTTTGTTGTTGTTATTTTTGTTTTTTTAGTAAATAGCCACTGTGAAAAAAGCTTGTCTGTTTAATGATGAAGCTGTAAATATAAGAGATTTTCCTTTTTTTTTTTTTTGTTAATCTGTGAACATTTCACTAGATTTTTTTTGTTGGAAGCCAGCTTAGACGTTAAGCAGTGACTGAGATGAAACTTAACAAGCAAAGTACAAAGGTCATTTGGTGCAGTTTTCATCGTTACATTCTTATAATTTTGGGGTTTCCTTCTCTCTGTCTGTGAAAGTTTTTTAGTGATTTCTTTCTTTTGCTGAGTGTCACAAGGGGTCACTGGACTGGCAGAGGAGTAACTAAGAAATACTAGTTGAATTAATTTCTGTTCAACCTGTTGTGCTACCAGCAATTGTAGTAATGTTGTAGGGAAGGTATGCATTACCTATGGAGATGAACAGATTAAAACTCTAGGATCTGATTTCTTGATCCCTCTAATTCATCTTTTCCTGAGTTGACGTTCTCATACCTATAGAAGACTTAGAGAGAAATTCTTCTATGCTCCCTGTAATTTTCTATTTTCCTCCAGTCTCACCAAAAACATTCCTAACAAATGGTGATTATTTCACATGGCTGAGGTGGGAAGAGCTTTAACTAGGAGTTTAGGAAACCAGCTAATATCTCTAGTTCTGGTTACTGAGAAGCTTTTGCCCTTGAAACCACCACTGCTTTGAAACCGTGGGTGGTTTTGGCAGGAGTGATACCATCTGTTGTATTCTGCAAGCTGTTTTCCAAAACCTGTCGTTATTTGGCACCTGTGTTCTGTTTAAATTGGCCATAATTGCACCAAACGTGCATAATGCCAGCGAAGTATACATACGGATAGAGGCATGCCAGAAAAAGAAAGAAAGAAGAGAGGGGGAGTGAGTTGGAATGTTTTCTGATTAGATATTTCCCATCAGTTATGCTCAAGCAACACTCTAGTTGTCGGTCATTATAGCTCTGTGGAAATATCATATCTTTCAAAAAAGGACAAGAACAGCTCTAAGGCAGTTGTAGCACTTTGAGAATAGGGTCTAGTAGTTGGGAATAGTGCTGTCTCTTCTTTTAGCATTTCACTTCTATTGAACCTACTGGGTAAGCAAAAATTAAAAGCTGTAGTAAGGCTTTAGTAGGAGGTAAGCCATCCGTGCTCCACCCACTTCCTTATGCTGACCTGCTCTCTTGCCCTTCTACAGCTAACCAAAAGTGGGGAAAGCATCTGTTTTGTTCACAGTATGAAAGCCCCACTGCCTTATCATAAACTGACTTAGGTTAAGAGGCAATGGGAGAAATACTTGAGTCGGAGTTAGAGAAAGATCTGAAATAAAAATCCTTGATGCAAAGATCTGGAGTTCATCTTTATACAAAATTTATGGGGCAAGAGAAAGAAAAAGATCTAAAAGTTATGTTTATAGCCACAAAAGAGATGTAGGCATAGGAAGTGAGATAGGCATTATGCCCCTGTGTCAGACACCTCAATATTCCTGTCCAGTCTCTCAAAGTATCTCTTTATTGTGAAATGAACTGCTGAACTCAAACTCGCATTTCTACATGTGCTGCCAAGCCTGAGTATTTCAATGCTTCTCGTACGTGTCTATTTGTAATCCACTTTATAGCTCCCAGGAGCTTTTGGAACTGATTCCAAAAGAAAAAATGTACAGTTCCATGATTCTATGATTTTTCTAGTCCAGGCCTATGGATGTTTTCTGCTATATTTGTGTTCTCTTGCTCCTCTCCTTTTCCTCAGTTAATATTTGCACAATGTTACTGTGCCAGTGTAAAAGTGAAAAAAGCCACTATTCCATACCTGGAAAATCCTATTATTTCATACTCAGAGCAAGGTCAGTTTCATGTACAATCCTCCATCAAACGTCTATATTTGAGGTGCGTATTTGTTGCAGTGTATTGGTAAAGAGCAGAAATGTTTATTCAACTCATCTAGAAGCTTAGCTATTTTATTACTTCACAACAATGTTGATACTCTTTTGTACGGATGTACATTTGTGAGATCTACACATTAAATGAAAAAAAAAGCAGGAATTCTTCCTAATAATACCATTTGCATTTCAGTTTTGGACACTGTGTGGAAACGCACTGACAGCCAAAAGAGGAATATTTGGTAAAACAGGGGACCTGCAAACTATCCTTTGTTTAGCATGTGCAAAAGAAGACATCACATACTCTGGTGCTTTAAATGGAGACATCTATGTTTGGAAAGGGCTAAACTTAGTTCGCACAATTCAAGGAGCACATAGTGTAAGTTGTATTTTTAATGTCTGTTCCTGAAATGACTTGTTTATTGGCTTGAAAACCTTGAAGATCTTTTGTTTCAGATCAGAAGATTACTGAAGGCAGTTCATCAGTTAAAATCTTTAAGTTTGTACTTCATTTATGTTTTGTCAACAGGTGCTAGCTGCTGAACTGATATTGACAGATATCACAGATTTAACCAAGCAGACTAGATATAAAGTAAAGTTTTTAAATGTAAAGTTTCACAGATTATACCTTCAGGCATAATCAGTTTGAATAAAAATATTTTGTAACCAAATGATCTTATTTAAAATTTTACCAGTAAAATTCCCAATGTCCAAGATTAATTGTCTGTAGAAGCCTCAGTGTGAAGTAGACGTGTTTAATCTGTGAGTTGCACTCTGACATTATTCCAGAGACATTTTACTCTCTTCATAATAACAACCCCTGATGTGGAGCCTTTAAAGTTATAGAGAGACAAGGGAATGTATAGGCTTGTGCTGGATTTCTAACCTCTCAAAATAACATGAAAAATATGTCTCTGTTGTTGCTGCACTAAAGGATTTCCATCTCTGCAAACACAGGATGTTGTTTTTTTTTTATCTCCCCAAATTCATTGTATTGGCAGTGCATCAAGATTCATAGCAACTCTTCTAATTAGGTACAAGTGTCCAGTTGACCTATTGTTATTTATGGAGATAATCCCTAATTTGTAAAAGCAGTCTGACTGAAGTCAGTGAGACTTCTTGCGTGCAGAACTACCATGTAATTGCCAGGTAGTGATTACGTGAAACTGCAATAATGTGGAAATCTCTGAGCTTAACACTAACTCCCAGTAATACACTTCCATAATTTTATATATGAATTCATTGGAAAAAATAAATTCTCTCTTCTATACAATGTATTTTGTTTCATTCTTATGTGTGATTTATATTCTCCTGCCCATTTTGAAACCTGTATGTAATTAGTTATTAGAAATACTAATTAATTAAGACATTGAACAAGGGCACTTTGAAATCAGAAGTTTTCTCTTTCATTGTATTAATTTCCACAGTGTTGAAGTTGTCTTTTAACTGAGAGGACTTCCTCATAGTAACATACTGATTGAGCATGCATTCCATGAGCTATTCCAGTGTGGTATATTACAGTCATCAGTAATGAGTTGTTTTCAAAAACAAAGGAATTCAATCTGTAATAGAACCTTTTCTTTCAACAAAGAGAATGAAGTGACAGTCTTTCAGTTCCTGTTAGATTCCAAAGATGTCTGCACTGAATTAATGAAAGAATGTCTCTTACCAGCTCGACACCTGTAAGAATATTTGTACTTGTTTGCTAGTATTTCTTTATTATGGGTAACTATTATTTTGAGTGTTCTATTATTTGCTTAATTGTTCTTGTGATAACGTTAACTAATCCGTATTTAAAGTTCTGCAAGTGGGGTATATCACTGTTATTTGTATGAAACCTACATAAATCACTTGAGATGAGAGCACTTGAAATAAAAGTGTACCTCTATGTTTGCTGGTGTGCTTTCTGGATCGACAACACTATGCTGCATGCTGCCTAACAGTTTCTAGCCTTTAACAAGAGTCTTCTCAAAAACTTTTGCTTTGTGTGTTTAAATCAGTTGTAAAGGACTTTAAAACTTGTCATACTATTGGTTAACAGGCTGGAATTTTTAGTATGTATGCTTGTGAGGAAGGTTTTGCCACTGGAGGAAGAGATGGTTGCATTCGGTTATGGGACACTGATTTCAAACCAATTACTAAAATTGACCTCAGAGAGACTGAGCAAGGATACAAAGGTAATGAGCTATTACTTCACTGGTTTTTCGTATTCCTAAATAATTGTGACTCAGCTGCATTCAAAGCATTAATGACTCTGCACACTGCTGATTCTTTGCGTACTGACTGTATTTACCTTTATGGTCTATGTTCCTTTTTTACTGAACATGATACTGCCTGATGAAGTTTTCCATCCTTCGTTAAGGATTAAGAAGGATGTTTAGAGTTACTGCTCCCCATGATGCAAAAATGAGAAAAGAGGTGAAAACTAATTAATGACAAGTACAGGTGAATTAAGCTAGTCAATCTTTATTTTATTACTTGCCGATTCATTTAATTATTTGAGATTTTTGGAACCTGATAATAAAAGATGCTGAGTATCTCAGTACTCCACTTAGGTTCTTTTGGAATAGTACCACTTGGTGTATTTAATATAGAGGTTATTACATTTTTTACTGTTGTGTTTACTGAAGCTAGTCATGCTTCCTATGAATCATCACATTACTTTGATTAGATTTCCAGTTTGCTCATAATCTGTATAGATTATGCATGATTTATCAGGATCTCAATCTTTTGAGAATTCTGCAACATCCATTTAGCTTGAGAGGACAGCAGTGTGTGATTGATGGTCTCAAGTAGATTTCTGGCAGGCAGTTCTGTAATGGTTAACTTAATTTTCATATTAAAATTACCTTTGGAACACTTAGAAAGCAACTAAGAAGGGTAATATTTTTTTCCTCAATTATGTATCTTTTGTCCTGCAATTTAGTAACAAGCTTGTGTTTATTTTTTCAACTTACTTAAACCAGATTGGCTGATGATTCTCATTCTTGTAAAATACAGTATCGAGGGTCGTCCAGCAAGCAGACTACCATGAGCACTCAATGAACGCTGCTCCACCAGTTTATGTTACTTGTAGATGTGGGGTGCAGTCAACATGCCTGAGGGACAGGGTGCCGTCCAGAGAGACCTAGACAGGCTGAACAGTGGGCCCAGGAGAACCTCATGAGGTTCAATAAATCCAAGTGCAGGATGGGACAAAAGCTAGGGGATGAAAGGCATGTGTGAAGTACGGGAACAGGTTGCCTAGGGATGTTGTTGATGCCCCATCTCTGGAGACACTCAGGGTCAGGCTGGACGGGGCTCCAAGCAACCTCACTGCTGGGGAGGTGGGTTTGGTGACCTTTAAGGGTCTCTTCCAACAAAACAGCTGACTTCAGTTACTTTTAATTGACTGTAGTTAACAAAACTTGTATGGAAAATTTTAATTTCCAACTAGTAACATATTACAGCTCTGTAAATATTCATAAAACTGGTCAAATCCTACATGTAGCCTGCTGAAAGCACCTGAAAGCAGCTAGCTGCCCTTCTGTAGGTTACCTGCAAGGGGATTTTGCTCTTGTGGAAGTTAAGTCCAATCAAGGAAGAACTTGGTGAAGGAAAATTCCCATTAGACATTCTATTGAATTATTCTGAATTGATACTACCATTTCTGCTATTTGCTGAACGTTAGAGGAGACAGGATTCTTAGACGAGAGCAGCTAAGCAGAGCCAGGCACCATAACAGCAGCTTTGTGCCTGAGAGATAGTCTGTAGAGGATTTTATTGTAATCCTGCATGGCATAGTGATAAAAAATGCATTTTTAGAAAGTGAATTGAGTTGCTATTTTGTATATATTTTATATACATTATAACTTAAAAAAAAAAAAAAAAGAACAGATTTATTTTAAACAGTGTCTAAATCTTGTCCTGAAAGCATTTCTGGTTTATAGTTGTTTGTCAAAACACTGTCTGCAAAATTGCAAGAAACAGACGCAGGCAAGTCTGGAAAATTTTACAGAGCTTAGCCAAAAATGGTGTGCCCATGAGCATAATCATTTAGACAAAGTAAAAAAATACTATGATTTGTATGTGAAGTGTTGTTTGACTTCTGGTCCCGCTGTAACTATAAAAAAATCAGGTCCTTGGGGATGACTGCAGGTCATAAAATCCAACCATATTCTTACTTCCTTGTCAACATCTTTTTTCGTTCTCGTGTTCTCTGGGCTTTCTTTGTTTGGTGTGGTACAAGTCATGCCTGCTATGTTTCTGTTATGTCTCTGTTCTATTCTGCTGTTTCTGTCCCATATGCTGTCCATTGATGATCACTTCCATGTAATTCTTGCTAGTAAGGCTGTGAAAATTTTGTTTTGTTTTCAGTTAACACAGTGGCTAGTGTAGGTGTGTATGTAACTGGAGGCAATAGTGGTAGACTAATTGCTTACCCATGACCTTCTGTTCCCTTTTTTCTTTTTCAAAAACCATTTACAAAGACATCAGTGATCAAACTTAGAACTCCTTTCTCAGGTGGTAGAAGTTTTTTTGTTCTGCATATCCTCATTCATTGTTCATGCTGAACTGAAGTGTACTGAGTACTTTTAAAGTAAGATGCATTGCCAGTAACTATCTGATCATATTCTTGGCATTTATTTATTAAATATAGACCAGTAAAAATTATGATTATGGATGATCTTTCCTTATGTGCAGAAAATTTACCTTTGCCACATCAAAAGATGTAATTAGTATTCTGAAACTTAACACCAATTTGCCATTTAACGTCTGAAGTTCAGTACTTGTGTGGCATTTGCTGTTTATCAGGAAGACCTGAGTCAAAAGTTCATTAGAAATTCTCAAAATTAAAAGGTGCTGGAGCTGGACAAGACAATAAGCAACATTTAATTTGCCCTTCTAAAAAGATGACACAAAATGCTTGAAGTATGTTTTATTTATATGGCTGGTAGTTAATTGCATTGTGTATTCACTTCCAAAAGATATTAAAATCTTGATGTGTGTGACCTTGACTACCACAGTGAATGAATTTTTAATTCATTCACATCTCCTAGAATCTAGACCTACTATCAGAACTTCAAAATTTCACATATTCATGTTACTACTTGAACAGAAAATACAGACCCTGTAGGCAGTCAGCCAGTGAGTGCTATCAATTAATTAATCTATTGGTTAAAGCATTCAGCTAGAGTAACAAAACCGAATTTAGTCTTAGAGCCACTGAACTGCTTTACTTTTTGAGTGTTCTTTCTAAATGTTTGCTACCAGATTTCTGTACCTTAAAAGATGTTTCTGAATACAAAATGCTAGTTTTCAAATGCAGTCACCTGTGTTGAGGCAGTCACTGCTATAATTTATCACTCAGGACTGATGAGGAAATTTTAAAGCTTGTGATTAGAAAAATTCCAGCTGCAAAGTTACAGATTTTGCGGAATAAGATCAAACTCTCTAAATTGTATGGGAAGCAAGATTCTATCTACCTATCTATCTGCCTACCTACCTACCTACCTACCTATCTATTTATGTAATAATCATTTTGGATAAAAGTAGAGAAGGGCAATAACTTGTTATTTAAGATGACCATTAAAATTTCGTTCCCTGCTTTTAGATATGCAAAACTGGGATATACTGGAATAAGAAATAAAGCTTCAGAAGCAGAAATCTTACCTATTCTAAGATTTTCATCTTTAAATCACATCTTTTTTTTTTTTAAGTACATGTTAGAGACATAAGCAAAGTGTAAGAACTTAATCCCTTGAATCCTGACAACAGAGATGTTAGAGACTGCATTTTCCCAAAATTGAACTATCTCTTTGTCTGTCTAAGGGAGATAACAGAACTGATTTGGGATTTAAACAACTGTGATAGAAGGCTTGCTTTGAAAATGTGGTGGTTGTTATAGATTAACTCTTGAAGTCTTAGTGATTTTCACTGTGATATCTTTTGTCTTGTCATTGCCATTAACCTAAAATTATTCTGTCCTATCAGGTTTGTCCATCCGAAGTGTCTGTTGGAAAGCAGACAGACTTTTAGCAGGGACACAGGACAGTGAAATATTTGAGGTGCTAGTAAGAGAAAGAGATAAACCCATGCTGATTATGCAGGGTCATTGTGAAGGGGAGCTCTGGGCCCTGGCAGTCCATCCAAAGAAGCCTTTAGCAGTCACAGGCAGCGATGATCGATCTGTACGGTAAGGCTAGATCTTGTTTATTTTTTGTATATTTAATCATGTACATATCATTTTTAACTAGTTTCTATTTGACATATTCATAAATGACTTTTTTTTTTGGCCTTATGTTCAGAGTCCCTAAAGACAACATTCCCCTCCCGCCCCCACTTTCTTTTTCTGTAGCAGTGTTTCTTTCTCTTCTCAGTCCTCATATGTTGGCTGCACACATTATGTGAAAGTAATTAGAATTTGTGTTCAGATACTTAGGCTTAGTACATACTGGAGTACTCTGCTTTAAGTACTTATTACTGTTCTGAACAACAGTTTTAATTCTAAATCTGACAGTGGCCTCCTGCTTCTCATCAGTTAGTACCATGCAAAAACCAGAAATCCCAAACACCTCTGACTGAATTTTTACACAGCAGGTGTCTTAGTCAGCCATGAGTGTTTAGAAAATTTAATCTAAACTCAGTTAAATTAAAATTCCAGAAAATGAGACAGATTTACCCTAATGAAAAATGTCTTTTTTACTTGTGGCAGGTGCACCTCGAGCCTTGATATCAGTGGTTTGAAATTTTGTACACATTTGTAGAGGTTTTGGTAAAGTCAAGGACATTTCTTCTCCCTCTTGAGTCTGGCCAATTGAGAAAGCTGATGAAAAGCCAGAGTATTTTTTTATCCTCTTAGTAAAACTTTCAATGAACAGTGGAGGTTCAGCTAAGATGCTAACCATGCTGATAGCAATCCCAAACTCACACAGCTGTTTTCTGTTATCTCAGCTGGACATGGGACAGTATCTACTGTGACTCATTACTTACCTTAGGTTGAAGAGATTCAGCAAAACTTTACTCAGCCTTCTGTTTTCCATCCAGGGAAAGATACCAGTCGAGACCATATTGACTTTTAGGAGACCACGCTTTATTATGGTGGTTTCCTGAGACTTTCCTCAAATCATTCTCTCTGTCCCTGAAGCCCTGAAGTCCATGCAGTATAGTTCATAACAGCATGGTTTTCCAAGCTCTGGTTTTCCAGGGGTTTCTCCTGACCCCGCTGTCCTAATTTGTAACTTCCCATTTTCCAACCCTACACCATATAGGTAATAACTGACTTTCATCTTACACAGATAACTTGGTCACATATTTTCAGATCAACCTTTGTATATTACCAAACAGATTTTCAATTTTAATGTACTACTAGTTAAGTTATTTCAGAAGTGTACCAGTGGGTTCTACCATTTGGACTTGTTTCAGTTTCCTGGCATACAGAGAGTTTCAAACTTACGCTCCTTCAGATCTCCCATTGTGGATTCACCTTTGCCTTGAAGCTTCGTGGTCATTCTGGTGGAATGTGAGCCCATTCCCAAACAAGAGCTGCAATGCTGAGATTAGTGTAGTACTGATCTCAAGCTAATAAGCCATGCTAAGATGTTGGACTTATTATCTTGGACTCATCTCTTGACTTAGCTTGGTAATGCCACACTGATTTGGAGCTGGATAGTGTGTCGCAGCGCACAGGGGACAAACTTGTGCCCATCTGTGAAAGGTTAAAACATGTTCTCTGTGCACAAAAAACTCTTGTTGAGTGGTGCTCTTATGATTACTACTGTTGTTATAATAGTTGTTGCTAGATAACTGACGCCTTTGAACATCACCATTCTGTGCATTTATTAATGTTTCAGATGGTCTTCTGCACTTCTGTACACTCTAGCTGTTTAGGAACTAGAGAATGTGGGATTTGAATTCTAATTCTGGCTGTGATACTTCTTCTTAGTATGCTCATGCTTCATGTGGGGAATTTCAGGGAAATACGTAAATTCTTGTATATTTTTGGTGACATAAAACATACACAAAAGGATTTTTCCTGTGTTTTTTTCATTAATATGTTTTGATCCTAGGCAAATTGCATGGTCTTAGACAAATACAAAAAATAAATTAACAATTTTGGAACTGAAAAATGATTCTGCTGGTAAAAAGATTTTCCACAGTGAAAGAAGATTATCAATCCCAAACAAGAAAAAGCAATTGTGGTAGGGAAATAAAGTGCCTAGCATTTGTTTACCTAGAAGGTTCATGCATTCCTAGCAATATCAGATGAGTTTTAGTTATGATTCTGCATTGACAAGAGTGTTTCTTTATTGCCATTTCCTGTATTGCACAATTTTCTTCTAAGTTGAATAGAATATAAATCTGAATATTTTTACAAATACAATTATCTAGTGGGCTAGATTATCTTGTGATGTCTAAGTGATGTGTTTAAATGAAAAATACCTCTGCACAGTGAAGAGGAATTTCTCTAGATTTTCCCTAGTGCAGCTGAGAGATGACTAGCCAAATAAAGGATTCCTACACTTTAAGCTTCAAAATCCTGTCAGTTGGGAGTGCTGCTTGCTTCATCTTTCTTACAGCAGGAACCAGGAAAAAGCATCAGCCTCATCTGAATACTAATGGAGGAATGAAGAATGATTTATTACGTTTGGTCAGTGCAATTAATACATGTCTTTTTATAACGCAGCAGTATAATGTCTAGCTGCAGGACCACAAGTACCTGATGTTCTAGCAGAACTGGAGTTTTGAACAACTCTGCTGTCTGTCTTTCTTGAATGATCTGTTTCTGCATTTGTGGAAGGATTGATGCAGTCTTATTTTATACAAATTATTTTGAATGTATACATCTCTGATTTAATTATTTACTTATTTATTAGTGCAGTGTTATTCTGCCAGTGAATGCAACAAGCCAACATTAGATTTTTTGCCATCAGTACTGGTTAATTCTGCAGACGAAGTGCTTGACAGTAAGTCTCTTGAGAGGCTGTAATCAGTATGTGCACCAGTAAATAATAAACTCTTACGTCAGGTATGTGACAGAAAATACTGGAAAATTTGCTATTAAAATATTTCATGAACCTATTGGAGCTTCTGAAACTCAGACATTTAAACAAATGCATAGGAAAGTTGCTGAGGAATGGTGAAAAAGTGTCTTTGCCTTCATGGAAAATAGAAGCAACTTTCATGCAGAAGTGGTATATTTATTTAGCTCTTTCAGAAACAATATGCAGAAACATTTTGCCAGAATTAGCTTCCTTATTTTCATAAGCAAAGCCAGGCTTTTCATCTCTGAGTTGAGCATAGGAATGCTTGCATGTGTACAAAATTATTATTATTATTTGACTAAAAATGAAAAGGTAATATCTGGAATTCTTCTTGCATTAAAGTTTGGGGCTTTGCTTGTTCTTAAGAAAACTGAATTATTCTTTTTGCACTGCTGTGTATTGCAATTATGCTCCTAATTAAGTGATTCAAGCAAGTTTTGGAGGCAACCTGTTCTGATGTTTCTTTTGCAATCTTTACTATTTCTTACTGGTTTTGGTTCTCCCTTGCATAGCTCCTAAGAATCTTGTATCTGATGTTTTTTGTCTTTGAAAACAGTTCTAACATCTTGTTTTTCACCAGGAAACTGTACCTGCTATTCTTTCAAGTTTTTTCTCATCCTTCAATTCTCTGAGACTAAGAGGGAACCAGTGCCATTCAGGAATGTTAATTCTAGACTCACCGTAACAACATTAACTTGATAAGTCCCAAAGAGTTTCCAATTGAAAAGAAATGCTGAGTTGACCAAGTACAGTCCTCTCTCAATACAGGCATTCAAATGCTGTGTTTCTACAAAATTTGTCAAACTCAATCTCTTTTCTCTCCTTTTCATACTTCAGGGCTACATCTAAATGCTGATGATGATGTGGTCATGAACTTCCTTCTTTTCAGACTATATTCATGTTCTGCTTATCCCATTTGTTCTAGTGCAGGCATAGTCCTTCACCATAATTTTTTCTCCTTCTTTGATGTTTGTCCCACTGATGCATTTTTGGAAGCAACACTATCCCTTCCCAGCTTTTGTTTCATCAAGGTATAAAAGTTAAACTCTTCTAAGTCTTCTTCAGTCTGGATTCTCTTGATTATCCCAGTAATCCATCACTGCATCTGTTCCTGTTTTTATTCAAAGTTCTTGGGAGACTTTGTAAAGAGCACAATGAATGATGTGTTGTGTGCTATTGTTTTTGCGTACCTCCTGGAACAGCACCCAGGATGTATGTTAGGATCAAATTTTTCCTGTCTGTAACTCACTCCTGAATCTTAGTCATTCTGTAGTTGAATAGAACAGTGTGAGATCTTACTTTTTGCTAGTTCCACTTGTATTTCAGTCTTATGGCTCAATCTTAGGGAAAAAAAAAACCTCTAAAAAAACGAGTTATGGTTAAGTTTATTTTGCCTATTTCATCATCAAGAATCTTCTGTTTCTACCAATATGATAAATCCATCTCTGGGTTCACAGTGCCTGCCAGCTTGCTGTCCATTGCAGATCTCATTAGCATTTTCATCTTTTATGTCAGTGTCTTTAGAGAATATATTGAATATTACTGTTTCAGAGCTCGAAATCTCAGCAGAATCTTCCATCCAGCTAAATGTTTTATAAAGCTTGCATAAAACTTTACCCAGTACCATGTACAGCTCTCATGTAAGTCATCATTTTCCTAAGTTTGGCCAATAATTCAAATATTTTACTTATTAGCAAATTTTTACCAAATATATTAGATCTATGTCACTGTCCTTAAAATACTGGTGTTTCTAATGGGTATTTCTGGGTATTGATGACTTAGTTTATCTACTGCAAGAGAACTTTTATGCATTTTCTTCCACGTTTTATTATTTTTTACTTTTTTTCCCCCTGAATCTTAAGGAATCTCAAAATATTAAGATCTGATGAACTAGGTTGTAGTGATCTAGGAAACTCCCTCCAGTACTTCCTAAAATGTAGGTAACAGTGTTTGTGTTTCCCCATCTTACAGAACAACATATTTATTAATTCCTTTTATTAAAAGTATTGTAAATGAGCATATCAGCTGACAGGATTATTTACTATGTAGACTGAAAATAATGTCTTCTATTTATTTTCATGGAAACTACAATAGCTGCAAAGAACACAATAGCACTAGCAGATTCTTTGCTACAGGACACTGTTTTTCAACATAATCACCGCCATTAGCTATGCATTTTCGCCATCAGATAACATGAGACTGCATGCCACGCTTCTGCATGGCAGTCCAGAACATGACTTGTTTCTCATGTTGCTGTTGCCACTGCTGAAATGCACCACCTACCATGGCGCTGACATCCACTGTTTGGTCTCCATAAGTGTTCAGCAAGCATCAATGAAGGTCAGTGGGTGTAATTTTTTCTGCATGGTGGAATTAACTTCCACACCTTTGCTTCATACGCAGTTCCGTGTCAGACACCATTGTGTCACATGGCCCCTCTGCTGCCATCTGTTGCACAGCAACAAAATGTCACAGAAATTGGCAGAAACCTCTACTACCATACCACCAACATCCACCTCTGATGTTGTGCACCAACATAATAAAACAGGAGGTATAACTTTCAGAGCAGCACTCTTAGTTTACTCAGTGTTAAAGAAGAAACATTTCCCAGTGACTGGAATGTTTATGCTCTGAGTATTACCTTCACTTCCAGGAAAAAATTCACCCTGTTGAGTCCATCTGTCCACAGAAAATTGCATTTTTGTTATGATTCATCCAGGGGAATTCTATTATATAATTAGAGTCTGGAGATAATAGAAAGTGCTTATGTCATTTAGCTTGAAGCTCTCCCTTCACCTGTTTACTCCTCAACTGTCACAGACATGTTCTGGTCTGAGCTGCCATCTCTACTAGAACTGGGGGTAGTAAAGAATCCTTAATTTGAAAGAAACTTGAACCTGGAATTTCACTTGATGTGAAGATATTTAGTGCTACTGTCAGAAAATTCTGGCTCCATATATTGAATCAGTCAGTCAGTGTACACCATCTTTCTCCTCCAAATTTGATAAGCAGTTTCGAGATTTTAAAAACAACTGTAAGTTTGCTGGCTCAAGTCAGTGAAAATATCTTTGTTCCATAGTTGGAGAGGAGCTCAGTGCATTATAAAATCTTAACATAAAGCGTGCATGCAAATGGAACCTTACCAATTCAGCTGGAGCTTTCATATTCACTCTTGATAGTACTGAAGTATTGTGGAGTTAGGAAGAAGCTGCTACTGCTTTCAATTTCCTTTAATGCAGATTATGGAGTCTTGCTGACCATGCCTTGATAGCTCGTTGTAATATGGAAGAAGCAGTGCGGAGTGTGTCTTTCAGTCCTGATGGATCACAGTTAGCACTTGGTATGAAAGATGGCTCCTTCATTGTTCTTAGAGTAAGGTGAGAAAATATTGCATTAATTTCTCATGCTGGGTTTTCTTTTTTCTTTTTTTTTTTTTTTGGAGTAACTCAAAACAATTTTAAAAAGTCTTTTATTCCTATTCATAAGAAAATAAAAGTGAATAAATGAGAGTAAAAATGGAGCATATCCTTCTGTAATATTACTTGCTGTAGTTTGGCTGTGAGAAGTACACGTATGCTTTATTCAGGTCTTAAGATCAGCTCACAGTAACAAGATTTATAAAGTTTATATGGTGCGAAATTATACAGATATTTAGTGAAATGTGCACAATGGTGATAACAGTTTTGAGAGGAGTCTCAATTATCATGTTTCTGCCACATACAAGAATGGGCAGTATCAAAATAATCAGTGATTGGGCATTTGCTAACCATATGCAAATTTCCCATTTTTTAATAAATGTCAAGCATGTTTTGCATAAATGCATTTTATCCAGAAGGCATTTTTTGTCTGGAGTAATATATGGAAGATACATGAAAACAGATAAAACATGAAATTGGCTGTGGAGTGAAATATCTAGCCAACAAAAATAGTGTGATTTCCTAACACCATAAGCTATTCTAATTGACATTTGGAAGAGTTTACTACTTCCTTAACAGTACTTCTTTTTTTTTTTTTTAATTGAGTTCTAAATTTAAAAAGCTATTTTTAAAAACTTTGAACTACTAGCTTATAGGAGGAAAAAGCATGGAATTCATGGAAGATTTTTGCTTTAAAGCATATATGCTCAGTGACATTAATTTTTCTGATTTCCTTCTGAGTTCTTGGCTATGAAAGATCCTTCTCAGTAGCAATATTTACCACTACAGAATAGTAATATTGCAGGTTTTCAGTAAGAAGGTAGAGCTAGCAGATTCTGTTTCTTTCTTTGTTTTTGTTTTGGACAAAACATATTTACACAAAAAAACTGTCTGTGAGTAAATAAGAATTTTTCCAACTAAATTTCTTCTGTCATTCATATTTTGAAGCTCTGCCATTTTAAAAGAAATTTCTGAAAAAAAAATATTTTTTAAATATATTTTTAAGAATTCTGATCATGTGTAATATTAATATTTCAGTTCATACCATTCTCCCAAGGACTTCTGCCTCTCTTCTGTGTATGGGTGATTCTGCATTTACAACTCAGGGGACGATACTTTTTCAGCTTAATTCTAATTCATTCATAGAATTGTAGAATCATATAATAGGTTCCATAGGTTGGAAAAGACCTTCAAGATCATTGAGTCCAATTGCAACCTCATATGTAAAGAGTTTTGGAAGCCTACTTTATTTTATCTGCTTTCACGAGAATTGCAGTTTGGGCTTCCTTGTAGGCTTTCTGTTTCCATAGAAAATGGGTTTACTGTCAAATATAATTTGGATAGGGAAGAATTTTGCTGAAGATGAGACTGTATAGCTTTCTTGATTAAAAAAAAATAAATTGTTATATTTTTTCAAAGACTCATGCAAGATATTATCAATCATCTGCTTTTTAGGAATGCTGGGTCCCTAGATACTGTAGGTCATAGCATGGGCATGAAATCATATCTAGTTTTACCAGTTTAATTCATAGCTGCTAATCTAAAGTGTTTGTCTCTCTCCCCAGAAGAGTCAGTGTGGGGAAATGAATGTCTCCCAAAGACCATTCTAATATGTTCTTGTGATGTGTGATAATCACTCCTTAATGGGAGTTTCTCAGCTTGCTATGTTTAAAAAAAAAAAGAATTGGTCTAATGTTGACTAGACAACTAACTGTTTCACAGCTGAAATTAAGAGAGTGGAATGAAGAGTGCCATTGGCAAGTAAAGTTGTTTCTAATTTTCTCTTTAAAGATGTGCTTATAGCTCATGAAAGTAGTAGAAGCTTATTTTGTGAAATCTGTTTTTTGTTTTACAAGGTATCTCTCTCCATACTTGTCTTAAACATTTATTGATTGCATGTTCAAGAGTTTATAGTTCACATTTTCACTAATTTCACTATTGATTCTTGCAGAGACATGACAGAGGTGGTGCATATTAAAGACCGAAAAGAAGTAATCCATGAAATGAAATTTTCGCCCGATGGCTCTTACCTTGCTGTGGGCTCTAATGATGGCCCTGTGGATATCTATGCTGTTGCTCAGCGATACAAAAAAATAGGAGAATGCAGCAAATCTTCTAGTTTTATTACTCATATTGACTGGTCTGTGGATAGTAAATTCTTGCAAACCAATGATGGTGCAGGAGAGAGACTGTTCTACAAGATGCCTTGTAAGTTTACAAGTATGAACATGGAATGAACAAATACGTTTCTGTGTTGATCTGAAGTAAACAATACAAACATCCTATATAGAGAGTGATTTTTGAGACTGGAACTTAGAGAATACTACAGTTTATTTTTAAACCCATATTCTCAGCATATAACCACCTTCAGCTTTGTTGAAGTAAAAGCTTTCTCTTCATTTATATTCACACAAATTGTATGCTTTTATGTAGCAAACTTTTACATGTTAACTCACTTAAGAACTAAATTTTGTTTCTCAGGTAACTACTAAAGCAATTCATTCCCTGTGACTGAGGTAGCCCAGCCCAATCTGCAGATGATTATTCATAAATAAAAGATGCCACAGTATGTTATCATCTATGTTATATCAGTACCTTTTCTGTTTCTGCAGTATAACTCAGAACTGTAAGAAATGCTATCAGTTTGTGATGGAACTACAAAATGGGCTTGGAATAAAATCAGAAAATTCTCATTCACTCATGGAGTAAGATTTATATTCACCTCACCAAAGTAAATAAACAAACAAATTAATTGGTACTAAATGTATAATTACACTTTTCACATTTTATTAGGAACCTCAGCTGCATTGACGCATATGCCCGGTCATTATCCTTACAGTCCAGCTTGTCAGGACCTCTTACTTAGGGACTGTCCTGTAAAAAGATTTTAATTCATCCTTCAGGATATAATTGATTTATTCTTATTTATAATTGAAAGTTCTTTCTTCAGAAGAGATTGTCAGAGAACAGAAGAGAATTTTTGGTTAAGATTTTGTTCTTGTTTGAGCTAGTATGTCAATCTTCTTAATGTGGGGAATCTAGGTTGTATTCTTCTTATCCAGATTTATCTGGAGGTTAATTATGAACTCAGCTGACTGTGCTTCTCTGAAAGGTAGCTGCTCCTGGCTCCAAGCAATTACTCAGTTTCAGTCAAAATCTGGATTTCCACTGACCTTGGGGGAAATATCTTTATCAAAAGTAATGCAAGAGTGGTTTAAGCCTTATTTAATTGTACTTATAGCTATAATTTATATGTGAACAGTTTGAGTTCAGTTGAATTCACTTTAAGTTTCCAAACTCATATCCTTCCTTTGCTTTCTTCTCTTTAACGCATGAGTAAATGCAGAATACATGGACTTTAAGAAATGATGATGGTTTTGATAACCGTTAATGAGTAGTGCATAGGTAAACCCCCAGGCATATCAAATTAATCCAATCCATCACATAGTTAGGATGTGTCTTTAGCTTTAGGTTAAAAAGCCTGAGATGGTCTAACCAAGATATTCACTGGGCTGTGCATTTCTGATAGCTTTGTGTCATTCTAGGATGAAAGATGCTCTCTATTTTTAGCAGTTATGAAAACAAACCAAAAAACTACAATTCATTAATTTCAGATATTGCATGTGAATTTTCTTAGGCCTAGCTATTTAAGCTAGGTTTGTGCTGAGCCTAACAGCTGACCCAATTCAAATTTCACAGCAATACAGTTAAATTTTGAAATGAAGTGCCAGTTTCTTTGTAGTTGACATCTCTTGAAATACTTGAAATGTGTTCAATTATGTTTGTCCCATAGAACCACTTAATAGATAGTTCTAACTTTTTTCATGTTTTTCTTGAAAGGTCTTTTATTTTAAACACAATACTGTTGTCAGTTTCTGTTATTTGTTGCTGGCATATTAACGCTACTAATAATATCTTTGTCATGAAGTAAATCATGTATATGAAATGTATAAAGAGGTAAATGGATGGAAAAAGAAAAATGGAAGTTTTACTAAAAAACGAACAATTAAACATAATATTCGCTTGTGTATTTTCAGCTGGTAAGCATTTAACTGGAAAGGATGAGATCAAAGGAATTCATTGGGCCTCGTGGACCTGTGTGATAGGATCTGAAGTAAACGGTATTTGGCCTAAGTATACAAACGTGACAGATGTCAACTCTGTGGATGGTAATTACAACAGCTCGGTGCTAGTGACCGGGGATGATTTTGGGCTGGTTAAGTTATTCAGATTTCCGTGCCTGAGGAAAGGTAAGGCAGTATTTTCTATTTCTGAAGAATACAATGTTTGTATATTTTCTGATGATGTTAGATTCAGGTATATAATTAAATTTCCTATGTGAACAGTTCACGTTAGTTTTGTTGGACATGATGATGAGATTTTTACTTTCATGCCTAGCAATTTCCTGCCAATGTATTTGTATTTCTTTGAAAACTGTTGAGAACGTATAGCTTATCCATGTAGGTATTCTGATACATCATGGTCATCCAAATTTATGCTGGTAACATTTTCACAAACCTCAGCAGGATTTTGCTGTCTGCTTGGATGTGTCAGTGTAGCTCTGGCTGTTATTTATGTTTGGAATAGGCTGTAATTTTTTTTTTTTTACATAGATTTTTTCCTTGGTTTCTACGCTGTACTACATATAAACACAACTAAATATAAGAATCTTTTGGCTTTTCATGATCTTCCATGTTTAAGTTGATATTGGTATATTTTCTGGTGCTGCATTTGGATTATTGTGTATTAGAATGTGTATAATTCATGTGAGCATTAAAGGCCATAAATATAAAACATTAACCCTATCTGTACAGATACATGTGTTTGATACAGTTTCAGATACTTCCTGACAAGATTTAATTATTTTTCTGAAAGCTAAAGTAAACATATTTCTTGAGATATTTTATGCCATTTATTTTTATATAATTACTATTAGAAAAAATGAAACAGCTGTTTAAGTATTTTTTAACTTTCGTTTCTGTTTCCCAGGAGAAATTAGATCCTGTTTCTGTTAAATGGCTAACTTTACTAGCTATTATGGTTGTTGTTTTTTTTTAATTCTTCCATATGAACAGTTCTATTTTTACCTTTTAGGAGCTAAATTTAGAAAATACATTGGCCATTCTGCACATGTAACCAATGTCCGATGGTCCCATGATTTTCAGTGGGTTTTAAGTACAGGAGGTGCTGATCACTCTGTTTTTCAGTGGCAGTTTATTCCAGAAGGGATAACAAATGGCATCCTTGAAACAGCTCCACAAGGTAAAAATGATGTTTTCTAAGTTATTTATTGAATAAAATCAACAGAGAATGCAGCAATGATGAAACAGCTTTTAGCGAATCGAGAAAATAGTTTTATTTTGATTCCTTGGAACGTTGTATACTTATGTATGGTGACTGCTGAGTCACAGCCTGAACCTCTGACTGAGCACCTGGAGAAAAGACCTGGTCAGTCCTGGGAGCACAGGTGAAGGCAGTTCAACTGTGTGACTGGAAGGGGTGGAGCCAGGCTGCACTCCTCTTATACCTCATTTAAGGGCTGGTTGCCACTGAGAAAGTATATCTTGTTGGAGATCACTCCTTTTGGAATTCTTTCTATGTGAGCCAAGATTTTCAGAGATGGATGAGCATTCATTTTTCCTTTCTTTTGTTACATCTCCTTGTATGCGCTGGTCCCTTTGTCTTTACGAGTTACAAGCCATATAAACTGTGTAACGCCAGTTTCTGAAAACTTTGTTCCCTTTAATAGAAGGGCAAAAAAATCAGTTAATACCTGCAGAATTGGCACAATGCTCTTATTTTAGTGAATCTTCTTAAACACAGGTGTTGATCACACTGGAAGTTTTTGTTTACCATTTTTCAATGATCACTCCAAAATCTGTTAAGAAAACATTCATTCTTCTGATGATGGCCATGTGCTAATAACTATTTACATATTCTCTTCCCCTCTGCCCCCATCCTGCTCTGGGCACTGGAGAAGAGGAAACACAAATTAAACCTGACATGTTTGGTTACCTCCTACGATTCTTACAAGCTGCTTTTGATTCCAAAGTTGTACTGAATTATAATAAAAGCATCACATGGTATTTCCTTGTAATTAGGCATCTGCTGTGTATTGATTATTTTTATGCAGAGGGTGGCATTGATTCCTACAGTGAAGAATCAGATTCAGATTTGTCTGATGTGCCAGAGTTAGATTCTGACATTGAGCAAGAAGCTCAAATCAACTATGATCGTCAGGTGAGTAAAAATTAATACACTGTGCCAATTATCTGACAAGTTAGTGAAGTATTTAGTAAAGATAAGTAAAAGATTTCTAGTGAAATCATCAGTCTGCTCTAAAAAAATTTTGATAGTGTTCAATAAAAACAAGAGTTTCCTTCATCTGTAGATGAGAATGTAAAAGGGCTTAAGCATATCTGTATGTGCAGCTATATGTTGAAATAAGGAATATAGCTTACTAAGTCAAACATTTTGTGGGAGCCTGTTGCTGTCCCCACTCCCTTGGTTCGTGTTAGAAAAGACCTTTATGTCCTATTAAATTGAAAAACATGATTTGTAAGATAGAGATTATGGATTTTTTATTTATTTTTTAAAGGGTTCTCCATATTCCAAGCAAAATAATCCTCTTAATGAGTGGAAAGCCCTCATAATACATTTATTTGTGACAGATTCTTCTTTATTACCAATGATAAAACTTCCAATAATTAAAATCTCTCTGGTTTATGAGAACCAAGTAAAATAGATCTCAAATGGCCACTTGATACACTTTATTTCTTTCCTGTTTTTTGTACAACTGTCTCCTAAGATAGATTTTAAATAGATTGTTTCCATGCAAGAAGAACACAAGTGACTATCTCTACTACATTGATTTTTATTTTTTTCCCCCCTGAGGAATTATACTACACCATTCCACTCTATTCTGAACTTGCAGTGTCAATTTATGAGAATTGTTCTATTCTTTTGATTAAAATAAAAATCTGAGTATCATTTTAGTTTTGATTGTTAAAGTATTTAAAATTCTATTAAATCTTAATAGAACTTCACAGAAGGGTTCAGCTTGACTTATGCATGAAAAATGAGGCGTATAAGACTGATTTTGCTTTGGCCAGTGTGACTAAACATTAATTAGAGTCATTTTGATTACTTTCATAAACAGGAGAAGCAAAATAGAGTTTGGGATGGTCTAATTCAGATCTATCTGTTTACAAAGTCAAAACACAATCTTATTTCTGTATGAAAACCTACTTCAGATATCAGATATCTTCATTTCAAGCTCTGCTTGGTGAAAAACCAAACAAAACTCACTGTTCTCTTTCTTTTATGATCATACTCCCAATGTTTCTCTTATTTTTTTTCCTTGGACTTCTTGTGATTTTTCTGTGGTGAATACTTAATTAACTTTGCACCTGCTTGGTTGCTATGGGCTATTCTGGTGCTCAGGGCTTGGCTGATTTTTCATGATATTGACTGCCTCACTGTTCTTTGTAGCAGTCTGTGGTGTGGAAGGGTGCTGTTTGTTGTGAAGGCAAGGGATTGTCAATATCAAATTCTGCTCTCTCCCCCACCTGATTTTGCTTCTGTTTTAAAATACTTGGGGCCTGATTTTTGGAAGTCATTATTGTGGGAAGATTATTTGTCATCTTGACATGTTACCTGAGCGATTGCAGTAGTGAAAGGGCTTCTATAGACTAGACCTAATCTCATACTGTGTGCCTGCCCAGACAATTCAAAATATGCAATGAGCTGGGTTCAGGTTAGTTTGAGTGACCTAATGGCTGACATGGAGTTGCTTTCTAGAATGCTGATGGGCCACCTCTAACATTCCATGCTTTAGCAAAAAAAAGAAAAGCTATCCTTTGTCTTTTCTCTGCCTTTTATAGATTCTGCACTAAGTGGCTGAGGGCTTTCAGCCAAGTTCTTATTTAATCTCTTTATTACGGAGATTAGTTGTGTTTGCCAGATGAAACAGAGGTTTTGCCAGATATCCACCCCAGCCTTTCTTTTTCTCCAGAACTGTCTGGTGTGCTTATCCCACCCTCCTCCTTCCCCTTTTCTCCTTCTGCATGCGAATCAGACAGCATTCTCCTCCACACTGTGTCAAAAAGAACATCTGGAATTAAAAACTGAAAAGGAAAAAATAGTTTTAGACAGTTAAGCTAAAATGTTTCAGGCAGATTAACATATGTCAAAGCTAGAAGCAACATGGAATAGGATCTTAGGCAGGAAATGTGAGACAACATCAAGCATATAAGCTACACAGAGGAAAATC
Organism: Callipepla californica brunnescens; assembly: GCA_023055505.1. Taxonomy (NCBI): domain Eukaryota; kingdom Metazoa; phylum Chordata; class Aves; order Galliformes; family Odontophoridae; genus Callipepla; species Callipepla californica. The sequence continues at coordinate 65,172,122 of JALIRH010000003.1, forward strand.
ACTTGTTAGAAGAAATCGGTTATAAAACCACTTGGAAATTTACAAACATGAATATTATTTTTAGAAGTGGCATGGCTTTTTGTAGTGGAAATGCTAAGTCATGGCCTGAAACAGTGATTGAGCATCTGGTGGGAAGGCAGGGAATTTCAGGTGCATTGCTCAGTTTATGGATGAAGAGGGAGATAGATTCTTAGCTATTGGGATAAATTAGAAAACAGTAGTCCTTAAATGCTTTTTCAATAGCAGCATTTGCTGAGGAGCAAGGGTAAATAGTTGAGAATGTTCAGGAGAAAGTACAGTTTATATGTGTGATAGACAAAAGGTGTGAAAGTTCTATTTAGCAACCATTATTAAAAACTCATCTCAAGTTGTGTGAACACTTTCCTTGTAAAAATCCAGCAAGCTATCTTTAGAGTCAGTGCAGTAGATACAGTTCCTTGGAGCTAACAATGTAATTGTCCTTTGTGGAAAAATGAAACTAACAGGAAATTTAGATACAGAAAACAAAAAGAATGAAGCCCTATCTCAGTGATATAATGAATTTTGTTTAATGACACAGCTTTCAAGAGACCTCGGACATCAGCAATCCCATGGTGTTTCAGAATTCCTGGAAGATTTAATTGCATGGTGTTTGTGTCCTTAGTGTTACTTGTAAAGTTCTCCTTTGTGATTTTTTGACTATATTGGTGAATTACTTAGGTACTGTTTGGCACTGTATGTTTAACCATAATCTCTAGGCAGAATTAGTTCATTATAATAGAATAATAGATCTTTTCAAACCTTGGTGATTCTGAAGATCATGTTCAGCTTTAGATACACTGAAGTACATTTGAAGTTAAAAAGATGTTTAGGGACTTAACAGGTTAAGTCAACATTGTGAATCCTTTTCACTATCAGACAGTTGAATCCTGTAGAAAAAGTATGCTCTGCTTCAGAATAATCCCGTGTCCTTCATGTGTCAGGGATTCTTCTGGATGACATTTATTATTACCATTAAGAGAGGAATGAATACTGATTTACTCTTTGTTGTAACTGAACATCACTTAAACAGTGTATTCAGTTGTAAAACTTGCATGCCTTTCTTGCATAAATACAAATATTCAGAGATATTTGGAGCCATGTCATTAACTTTAACAATTATCCTTCAGGTATACAAGGAAGATCTACCTCAGCTGAAACAACAAAGTAAAGAGAAAAATCATTCTATTCCCTTCCTTAAAAGAGAACGAGCGCCTGAGGACAGTTTAAAATTGCAGTTTATACATGGGTAGAGCAATATTAAATAATACTCTTTTTTTTTTTTCTGATTGATTACAATTGTTAGAATGTTTTAATATTAATATCAGTGCTCACTCACAACTAATTTATTTGTCACTGCTGTAGATAATTTATGGCATATCAGTCATAGATTTTGTTTTCTTTCAGTTGCCTTAGTTAAGGAACAAGAGAAGATTATTTAATATATGGCTATAGTATTATAATACCTCATCAGTACATTTTATAAAACTACATTTTATTGACACCACCTTATGTTTTCTAGAGCAAAGATTGTTTCTGATTGCTGTGGTTTGTTAAATTCTCTGACAGCTTTGTTCTTGAACCCAAATCTCTGTAAAACTGGGTGTAATTCAGTACACATTACATATTATTTATTGTGGTGTCAGTACTAATTTAGTTTGGTGCAAAGTAAACCGTGAAGATTGATTTTTGGTGGGAATAGTCTCTCTGCTTATGTAGTGAGATAGCTTTGAGGCAGCAAGGTTGACAGCTTGTTGTACTCTTTATCAAATTAATTTGCACTATTTGTTATGCAACATACCAGGATATTTTTTAAACAGAATTTAACTTGTTTCATATTTACTTCAGTTATAGGGGCTATGACTGTCGAAATAACTTGTTCTACACACAGACTGGAGAAGTAGTGTATCATATTGCTGCTGTAGCTGTTGTATATAATAGACAACAGCACTCTCAAAGGCTGTATCTTGGTCATGATGATGACATCCTCAGCCTAAGCATTCACCCAGTGAAAGATTATGTTGCTACTGGGCAGGTAGGTATTCAGCAGGGATGATTTTAGAAAATCATGGGTTGTCTTTACAATTTGTAATTAGGAGAACTGTGGATTTATTATTTTACATTCACTTTGAATCTCCTCTTTTATCTGTGAAGTGTGGGAGCTGTATTTTATCTACATCCTGAGTGTTTTTGATGTATTATTAGTCGGTCTCAGTATTTTGTACTGTAATAGCATTCAGACACCTTACTTGGATATTTTATATTGGGAATTCTACTGATATCTGACAGACTTTTCCAGACTAAAATAGCCAGTATTTTTAAGGGAGGACAGGGATGGCAGAATGAGGAAAGAAGAGACAGCAGTTAAGTGTAGTAGTATTACAACATGGAGGCAGATACGTTTCTTCTGCCACAACTAATGAGGTAATGAACTTTTCACAAGGTTCTTCACATAATTTTTCTTGAATGCAGTATATCAAAGGTCTACGCTCTAATGTGCCTGAAATGAGTTGTGATACAGAAAATAGTCTGTGAAAAAGATGAAATACAGCTACTAGAAAAGTAGTTACCTCTGGAGTGTGTTGAAGCTGTGGTAGTGCTAATTACTGATACTGGTATGCTTTGAACTTTTATGAGCAGATATTCCGATTAATCCTCTGATTCAGGTTGGAAGAGATGCTGCTATTCATGTTTGGGACACACAGACATTGAAGTGTTTATCACTACTCAAAGGCCAGCATCAAAGAGGAGTGTGTGCACTGGATTTTTCGGGTACGTTGCTCTGAATGATTAATTAAAAAGCTATCCTCTTGGTGAAGTTTTTATTTGAATAGCTGTGACATTTTTTTCATTGTGTAAAATGGCCATTTTACAGCCATTGCAAGTCTTACATAAAAGCCTTCTGACTGTTTGTCAAAAGAACAGTTTGAACAGTGAAGTCAGTTATAGGACTTTTTCATGATCAATCAGTAATTTTTTTAATGTCTAGTTTGTAATGCAAGTGTACAGCTGGGACTCATATGGCTGTCTGCATGGTGGCAAGCAGAGTTCTCATTTGAAGTATACAAATGAGATGGCAGTGTGGTCTCCAGGCTCATACAGTTCTTCAAATTTGCTAACATTTTTCAGTGAGTTTACAGAAACAGATATGATAAACAGTTGTCTGCTGTTTCTCTTACTTGTCAATCATCCCAGAAAGACCAGAGTTCTCAGTCCTCAAAGGGTAATTCCTGTATTCAGCATTGACTCATTCACATGACTTTGTTTGTATAAAATAACCTACAAATCCATTACCCCTTTCTCTGTTTAAAAAAAAAAAAAAATGACATTTTGTTTTTTAAATTTAGAGTGGATGGTTTCTCATCCTATGGTGTTACCTATGTAGGGTGCAGTGATCCTACATTTATATTATTGCAGTCATGGAAAGAAAGCCTTTGTCATGGTAGGGCAAACCTTAAAACATTAAATGGACAGATATTATTTGTCTGTCACTCCTCCCAAATATGAATGAGAAGCAAGGAAATAAACACACATATTGGAGTAGCAGTCTAGTCTTGCTAGGAGACTTAATCCCAGTTTCAGACGTGACTTGGGCAGTTATCACAGATGAGCCTGACTCTGGAAAATAGCACAGAAATTATTTAGAGCCTTTAAGAAGTTTTTATTCATAAGCACTATATTCTCACGAAAGAGTACAATGTAATACAGGATTTAAGTAGTGATTGCTGCCATTTCTCTAAGCCAAAAAATTAGTGATGCATGCTTGTACAGTACTTGGAATGCTATGCATTATCAGATTTAACATTTATGGATAATTAATGAAACAGTGCCCAACTCCCGTGTGCTGTTAGCAGGAGAAGGTTCTAAAGTCCTTGGTGGGAAAAGAGTGGGGCTCATCTGAGATTGCAGTCACTCCAGTATGTTAGTTTTTTGTTTTTATTTGTTTGTTTGTTTTAAAGATAAGTGAACAAAGCAGGGCATTCTCGTACTTTATGGCAAATTGTGGTAATGGCTACAAAAATGATAAAGGTGCTGGAGCATTTCACACGTGAGGAAAGGCTGAGTAACCTGGGTCTGTTCAGCCTGGGGAAAAGAAAGTTGAAGAGAGGGTCTGACAAATGTTAATAACTATCTATAGGGAGGTGGGAGGCAAATGGATGGGGTCAGGCTCTTCTCAGTGGTGTGTAGCAATAGGACAAGGAGCTTCCTTGAACATAGGAAATTCCATACTAATATGCAGAAGAACTTCACAGTGCACCTGGAGCACTGGAACAGGATGCCCAGGGAGGTGGTAGAGTCTCCTTCTATTGAGATATTTCAGGCCCATCTGGACGCCTAACCTATGTGACCTACTGTAAGGTTCCTGCTTTAGTAGAGGAGTTGGACTTGATGATATCTTGCAGTACCTTCCAACCCCTCCAATTCTGTGATTCTAACAGTGTAATAAGTTTTGAGTTTATGGTCTCAGAACAAAGTAGAATTCTAAAATTCTGCTTGACTTTATGAGCTCAATTCTTCTTGTGGCCCCAGCCCTTACTGTGATATATCCATTTTACCTTCAGACTAAAGCTGTCCTACATCAAACACAAGTTATAAAAGATTTTAAACAAAGTCTAACAAATATCATGGCCACCCACTTCTTTAGCTTAACTGTCCTTTTCTGAACTCGCTTCTATACAGACTTCAGTTAAGCATGATCTATTTCACATTCTGCTCTAGTAATGTAAGAATTCATTATGGCACATTAGATCGTATTTGTTAGACAGGACTATATGAAGGAACCTTACTTACACAGATAAGTCTGTGGAACTAATTCATATTCCATTGTCAGAAGCGGAGCCTTGGTGTTCATCCAAGCAATGTGAAATTGCTGATACACTGCAGTGTAAACCTAGTAAATTTGATGCCAGGAGAAGGGGAAATGGATAAATGATCTGATGGACTTAGTGTGTGTAGATGTTAAAAAAAAAAAAGCAAAATCTCATTGAGAACCCTATTTGTACAAGATTTTATATAGTAAGGAAATACTTTGTTGTACATTCTCATTAAAATCAGATTTCTGTCCAGTTAGTTACACACCATGTTTTAGATTTATATACATTTATAAAATCATTAAGAATAAACTGATCACATTCTCTATGGGTATAAATAATTGTTTGTTGGATTTTTTTTTTTAAGTATCACTGGCATCATTACAGTGTTGCTTTAGATCTAATCCTGAGAAAACACATTGAAACACAACTTCTCCATTTCCAAACTAACTGGCTTTAGTTAAGGTTTTTGATGTTGAATGGGGCAGATGCTACAGGATCAGAGGACTGGTTTGGCCCTATTAAGGTAGCTTTCCTTGTGTTAATAACAGATATTTCCAAATTAGTTACAGGTTACATTATATAAAGCTTAAAAAAATAAAATTAAAAAAAAGCTCAAAACCCCAAAAATACCTTTTTTTTTCCCCTTTGGCTGACTGGTATTGATCTGGTGGGTAACTTTTTTATTACCCTTTCTCTCTGCCCGAACTTTCAAAAGCATCTGCTGTTGGCACTACTGAAGTCAGTGCACAGAGCTGGATCACTTTTGTAGGACAGTTCTGATCATCTTACGATTCTAATACTATAATTATGTTCATGCAGTGTTTGATTGTGCCCTCTGGTGGAAAATTTAACATCTATAGAACTGGATATTAATCAGTATATAGAGCCTACATTAATGCGTAAAGCGTGTTTGAAGTGAATAAAGTTTAAGCTGTGTTCTTACCAAAATATTTTGTCAATCATGTTCTCTTCACTTATTTGAGTTACCTTTAAAAATTATCATTGAAATGCACAAATGCATCCTTCCTAAAGAAATAACATGTAAGATGCTGAACACTGAGGCCAGTCCAGCTACAAGAGTCTATTTAGCCTTGTGGACTTGGAAGTAGTTCTAGTGGAATAATTTGTACCAGTGACATGCATTCCTCTTCTTTCATTTATAATATCACGTGGAATCAGTTTCCAGTGTATTTGTTGTGTTCGTTGCCTGCTGTATTTTCAATTAAAGGGTAGTCACCTTTAACATTAAGTACTGCTTTTGTACAGCTGATGGAAAATGTTTGGCATCTGTTGGGCTTGATGATAATCATGCCATTGTGTTTTGGGACTGGAAAAAAGGAGAAAAGCTAGCAACAACCAGGTAAGAGTGCATCACTGTGTGTGTCCTGTGATTGTTTTTCTGAATTTAATCATCTACATGTGTTACTTCTATAGGAAAAAAAAAACAGCACATCTCTCTGAAAACAGAATGGTGTTTTGGAGCAATTCATCCAAATGTGAAGGCTTGGGAGCTGCAAGTTATTATTTGGAAATCTTGTGAACTTTTACTGTCAAGACTTCCCTCACCTTTCTGTGAGGACTGCTATATAGATATGGAAGTTCATTTAATGGTTCTCCAGTTGTTAATATTTTCTCCTAATTTTATTTCCTGATTCAGAACAGAACTCATAACATGTAATGTGTTCGTTTATGCACTAGTTTGTACACTGGGTTAAACTGCTGTATACCTGCAGCTCATTTTTCTAGAAAGGAACATGGACTGTCTGGGATATGCAGGTTTTTCAACCTCCACTGATTTTTGCATTCCTTGTGAATCAGCTCTTTGCAGTTCCTCATAGGAAGCTCTTTCACCGTCAGCAGAGAAGCTTTTGCAATTGCTTGAAGAGACCATTACTGGAAAGAGGGTTATATTATAGTTTGTTGGTTTTCCCTCTGAAAGATTGAATGGCCAAGTTTTCTTTGTACTAAAAAAGTTATACAGTTCCATCATCTAAATCAGTAAACATTGTGCTCTTCCTATTTCTTCATTCTGTGAGAATAGGTGTCTCATGTCAGTCCCTTGGATCATGGGAACTGTGCATAGAAACTACACAGGTTTCTATGCCTGCTTTAGTCTGACCCTTGCAGGAAGTTGGGGTCAAAATGTAGGCCTTACATTTGCAGTATATATCCAATTCTCACGTGCCAGCACCATTCATCCTATCACATGGATAGACTCTTATGGGGAACATCTGCACTGGCATGTAATTTCTTTGATTCTGGATGTTCTGACTGTATGATGAATACTTCTAGAAGAGGTAATATGACCTGCCTGAAAAGAAAGGCATCATAATAGCAAAGTAGCAAATCAGGGTTAAGAAGAGCACAATCACGTTTTTCAAGTGTCAGAGGAGTAAGGGTCTGTTTTTTGTTTAGACTGATACAGGAAAAGAAAATACTGAAAGCAAGATTATCAGGGTCAGATTATACAGTTTGGGTTTTTTTTAGGTCTCCTAGACATGTCTGATGAAAATCATACATCTAATCATAGCCTCATTTGAATTGAAAGGGGCCTATAAAGGTCTTCTAATCCAACTCTCCTGCAGTGAGCAGGGGTATCTACAGATAGAGCTGGTGTTCAGAGCCCTGTACAGCCTGGCCTTGGCTGTCTGCAGGGATGGGGCACCACTGCCTCTCTGGCCAACCTGTGCCAGTGCCTCTCTGCCTTTATTGTCAAAAACTTCTTCCTTATAACCAGTTTAAATCTCACTTCTTTTAATTTGAAACCATTTCCTCTTGTTCTATTACAATAGATGCTGCTAAAGTGTTTGTCTCCTTCTTTCATATGGCTTTACTTTAGATGCAGAAAGGCCACTTTCAGGTCTCTTATAGGGTGGGGGGGGTGTTCCACCCTTGGGATCACTTTTGTTGCCTTTCTCTGGACATGCTCTTAAAAGGTCCTCCTGTACTGAGCACTCCCCGTCTGGAAATAGTGCTCCAGGTGAGGTCTTACAGCACTGAGCAGAGGAGCAGATCCCCTCCCTTACTCTGCTGGCCATGCTGCTTTTAATGCAGCCCAGGATGTAGTTGGCTCTCTGGGCTCCAAGGGAACAGTGCTGGCTTATGCCCAGCTGCCATCCACAAGTAACCCCAAGTCCTTTTCAGCAGGGCTGTGCTCCATCCTTTCTCCACCAGCTTGTATTGATGGTGAATGTTGCCGTGACTGAGGTGCAGGCCTTGCACTTGGATTTCTTAAATCTCATGAGGTTCTCCTGGGCCTGCTGCTTGAGCCTGTCTAGGTCTCTGTGAATGGCATCCTGTCCCTTGGGCTCAAGCTACTGAACCTGAGCATTCAGGTTGAGGAAAGCAGAAATTTTTGCTTCTAGTGTTCTATAAAATCCTGAAATAAAAAGAGTTGCTATATTGCAACTGGGATTTTTTTTTTCTTTTTGTAATGGTGAAAGTTAATTTTACAAATGTCTATTAGTTCATATGCAAAAAAGAATAGCTTTATTGAAGAACTAAATTTGAAGGTGTATATATTTCTTTAATGAACAGTTTTCTAGATTGTAATTTATTTTAATAATAATTTATATATAAAAATAATTTATTTTAGTTATCCACTTGAATCACAGTAAGTTTGAGACTTCCTTGTGTTTTATAGATAGATGATTTTAATTATTTACTAACCAAGTTTTTATCCCTTTAAATATTTATGTTGCCCTTTACAATTTCTTTTAGTTGCATTGAACTTTTGTTTCCTGCCTCTTCATTGTGACTTCACAGAACTGAAATTCAGTGTGAGATAATTTTTATTCCCCACATTAACGTAGTCTAATTCATACACGGTCTATAATCAGCTACATTCTTCTCTGTTGGTCAGATTCCCAAGGCTAAACCCTTACTGATTAGAAATATGGTTCTCTCTTTTTTGTTAGATAGGGTAATGATGGCAAAGAGAAGGCTGAGATACCTCTGTGACTCACCTGCCAGTCGTAGTGTTAGAGATCCATGTTGTTGTTTTAGCATCCAGAGTACGACAAGTTCTGATGATTAGATTCTTGTTGCTGAAGACTGTCTTTGGATGGTCCAGTCCTATGAAATAATTCTTTAAACAGATTACTTCGAAATGTTAAGTAATCCCTTAATTTCTTTAACTTTTTAATTCTTATTACAGGGGTCATAAGGATAAAATATTTGTAGTGAAATGTAATCCACATCATGTAGACAAACTAGTCACGGTTGGGATGAAGCACATCAAATTCTGGCAGCAAACAGGTATCATACTGAATATTTTCTGTTTAATTTATTTGAGAATTTATATCTCTTTAATTTAGGGACTCTGTATTCTCTGTAATAATTTGTTTTATTTGTAAAAGAATGTTCTAGTTGTCAGAATAGGACAGGGGTTAAAATGTTCGTCTGATTCAGCAAATGCCACAATATTCCTGTCCCTTTGGAAGTTATTTCTAGCTAATTGTTTTTTTTAATTCTAATCATAGTATTGCGAATTTCTCCTGAATTAGCAAGCATCCTTGAATCTTAAAAAGCATACAATCCTCTTAATTTGCTCAGGCAGTATATGACTCTTAGTGTGAAAATCCCAGCCAGTGGAACACTGCTAAAAAAAACAGATAAACAAACAACCAAAAAAAAATTAATTACGTGGCTCTAAGAAGTAACTGAGCTTACACTGTTATTTATGAGGTTCAAGTACCCTCAGATAACAATTACTTCTTTTTTCTGCATTTTTTATGTTTAGGGCATTTTTATAGTAACTCAATATACTTTATTGCTGTTTGCCAGGTTGAATTGTGTTCATTTGCATTAAGCAGTATTTTACTCCAAGAATTATCTCTTTGCAGTAAAAAAGTGATATATTTTTGAAACACGATTGGCTGGATTTGCCTGAGGCAAGGACAGTATTGGATGTATTATTTTGTAGTTGTACATGTAGTTTTGCCTAATGCTCCCAATTCATGGGCAGATACAGCATTCTGAACCAAAGTGAGCTCTGTGGCTCTGGCACAGTAGGGCTTTTTGGCAATCTAAAGATGAAGAAATCCTGCTGAATTGCTGTCAAATTCTCAGTGGCCAGTAGGCAACTAAAGCAAACCTATCGTTGTTATGATCAGTTCTGAAGAGTTTGGCAGGCTGTTCTGTACAAAACTTTCCTACCTGCCCTTGTATTAATTCTTCTGTACAGTTTGTCACCAATTGCTTGGAAGTAACGATCTGAAAGATACAGGCTGTGCTGCTTCAGAACTCTCACTGCTTTACTGATCTGCCTTTAGTGTGCTTTTCCCTTGTGCACTGTTTTCTTAGGCAGTCACAACAGATGATGAGGTCAAGACATTTGGCGTTCACAGCACAAACTGAAGTATGAGGGACTTTTATTGATATTGCAGGAGGAGGCTTTACGTCAAGACGAGGGATGTTTGGAAGCAGTGGGAAATTGGAAACTATGATGAGCGTTTCGTATGGGCGAATAGAAGACTTAGTTTTCTCTGGTGCTGCTACAGGAGACATTTTCATCTGGAAGGATACCCTATTGCTCAAAACTGTGAAAGCCCATGATGGACCTGTATTTGCAATGCACGCACTGGATAAGGTATTTCTCTTTTGTGATCCAGTCATATTTATTATTTTTGTTTCTATATCTCTGTCAGTATTATCACTGTAACTTAGGCAAGCAAGATTTCAGGTATGCAAAGGTTTTAATTTCCAGGGCTGATTATTCCTGACATCAGAAGTATTTTCCTTCAGTTGCATCAACAAATCTTTAAGAGAAGCTGAGACAAAATACTGGTGTTATGCAAGTGAGATTGTCTCTAACTTTTACCACTAGGAATTAATTCACAATTTGAAGTTGTTGATAATTGAATATTCTTTTTAATATTACAATTCCAACAATAAAATTATACTACAAGGAGAAGAACATTAGCTGTAAATATTTTGTATGTATTAAGGACATTGTAGATCCCTCTTTCTCAGTCCTTTCCTGACCTACTTGATCGCTTCTGGCTTTCCATCAATTTTTCTATTTGATCTTGGCATTCTATCTTTGGAACATCCTCTTTACTTATGTTTATATCGGTTAGTGATTTATGCTGTGTTATGCGCTCTCTTGGCACAGGCAGAAGAATCTGCCGAGGGAATTGTTCAAAGAATCAATCCCTATACATCACTAGAACTCTGTTTAAAACATCAGTTAATTTGCAATAACTCAAGAAGCCAGTATTGCTACCTACTGCCTCTTCAGAGGATGAAATACTTATTTTTCCAGCATTACTATTTACAGTAGCAGACATTCTATATGGTTAACAATCTGTACAGGACAGAACTCTAGAAAAGCAACTCTCTAAATCCTCTCTTCTTACAGGTTTTCATTCATCAGAATAGGATCCAGTAGTTTGAGTTGGACATATTCCAACATAATCCATCCTCAGGAGAATTTCTCCTGTATTTGTACATGTCTTTTTATATACTAATACCAGCTTGCTGCCATTTATACATGTTTTTCATACTGTGATCATACAGGGTTTTGTAACTGGTGGAAAGGATGGAATTGTGGCACTTTGGGATGATATGTTTGAAAGGTGTCTGAAGACATACGCTATTAAAAGAGCAGCACTATCTTCTAGTTCCAAAGGTATTATTTTTCACTGTGTTTTAATAAAGACTGTGTGCATGAAGGCTGGTAAAACGACAGTAGTAAATGTCAAATCATACCAGAACACAAAAGGAGCATTACTAAACTACTCAGTGCTAGAGGTTTTTCTATTTGGTTGAAATATTGCAGTGTTTGTCATTTTGTAGTTTGTTCTGATATTTCCTCCTCTATTCCTAGACATTTAGCTTTGTTTTCACCAAAGAAATGATTTTAGAAAGAAATACCACAAACCTGTGATTGTGAATGTGTGTAGCAACTAGGTTCCACAGGTGGCTGGATTTCATGTAGGAGGGTCACTGTGATTTGGAAAAACCTGTTCAATTGTACTTCCCTGGGTATCAGAGTGGAAGTCTGTAAAGTGATATTCACAGATACTGTCCAGATTGCTACAGCTTGCAGTACTGCTTGTATGTTATGACAGTAAAACTCAAGTCTTTACATTGCCACAATACTCAAACAGGCTCGTCTCGTTTGAACTGTTAATGAAATCCATGGACTGTCTAGTATTTTGATTATGTAAATTTATCACGTTTCATAGTTGATTTTAAACAAGTTTTAATTATATAAGCTGTACAAACATTAGGTGAGACAAGGCTCTTTTTGGTTTCACACGCACACATGCACAAAAAAGCAACCCTAAAATTAATATCCTTTGATCCTTCAGGTTTACTTTTAGAAGACAATCCTTCTATTCGTGCCATCAGTCTAGGACATGGCCATATACTAGTGGGAACTAAAAATGGTGAAATACTTGAAATTGACAAAAGTGGTCCTATGACTCTACTTGTTCAGGTACAGTGTGAATCTTCCTATCAAAAATGTTCCCGGTAGAAATACAAAACATCATTGGATTTCTTCTGTCATTTTCTTTCTGTTTTCATTAATCCTGTTGGCAGCCACCATTCCTTTCCTCACACAGACAGAAGCTGATTCTTTATGTAAGTGATTTAGAGATTCACTGTGGATTACATAATTCTGAAGCAAAACAAAGAGTCCATTAAGTTAAATTGGTAATGAGTCTTCTAAAGAATACTTTAGGCTTTTTAGTTTAGGACCCAGTAGAGAAAAAGGAAAGTTAGGAGCAGAGCGAACGGTTTATTTTACAGCGTTGATCCATTTGCTTTAATTGAGATGAAGTAGTCTGCTGTGAATGTTCCTGTATTTGTGAAAGATTGTTTTAGTCGTACCATTTTTCTGCAGCAACATGCAGTTCTCACTGAAGGTGTTGCAGAGGGTAAAAATAATTCTTCTGACAAGACAAAGGATTTTGTGAAGTTTGAATTAAAAAAAAATTGACATGCACATGTCCGTTTATGTTTGTGGACTGCTCTGAAAGTAATGCCTCCTATTTTTGTGTTGACCCACGACATCAGAGGTGAATGTTGGTGGTATAGCAATAGAGGTTGCAGTATCCCACCAGTATCCTATTACATTTTGTTGTCAGGTGGCAGCAGAGGGGCTGTCTGACACTGTGGCATCTGGCATGGAAGTGCGTATGAAGCAAAGGGAGTTGAATTCCTCCATGTGAAAAGAATGGCACCTATTGACATTCATTGATGCTTGATGAGCATCGATGGAGATCAGACAGTGATGTGGGTGATGTGTTTCAGCAGTGGCAAGAGCAGCAATGGGTCACCTCTGCTGGTGTAGATTTTTATCACAGTGGCATGCAGGTTCTTGCTCACTGCCAGGAAATATGCATAGCTAGTGGTGATGGCTATGTTGAAAAATAATGTGTTGCGCTGAGAATTTGCTCTGTCAAATAGTGCTATTGTGTTCTTTGTAGCTCTTTGATTTATTTCCCGGAAAATACAGAGGCATTATGTTACGAGTGACCTACTTATTTGGTGCTGCTTTTACTGTCTTTATTAAACACGCTGTCTGCATGTAGAAATTTGTGTGCATCATTTACTGAGGTATAACTTGTCAGGTCTTACCTTATGTTTTCTGTAACTGTCTAAATGATTTTTCACAAAAACATGATGTTTACTTTGTGATCAGAAATAACTAAAAAGAAAATCTTCCAGATATATATTGTTTTCATGACAGCATTAGTAAGATAAACGTGAGAGTTTTTAATTTCCAAATTATTTTTAATTAGCACAGCAATTTGGAATTGCAATCTTATAATAATATCACAATCTCATAATAATTTATGGACAGGCTTTTTATCAGGGTCTGTTTTGATAGGACAAGGGGAGATTTAGATTAGATTTAATGAAAATGTTTTTGAGAGTAAGGGCAGTAAGGCACTGATATAGGTTACCCAGAGAGGTGGTGGGTGCCTCATCCTGGAGACAGTCAAGGTCAGGCTGGATGGGACTCTGAGTACTAGATCTATCTGTAAATGTCCCTGTTCATTGCAGGAGAGGGACTAAAAGACCATTAAAGGTCCCTTCCAACTTAAACAGTTCTATTACTGTACCATAATATAGTTCACACAGCTTGTTGTGTTTTTTATGATAGAGAAGTTTTATAATTGTCAACCAGCTTAAATTGCATGTTTGCATGCATTAGTTTGAGCAAAAATATATGATCAAGATACCAGGCACAGTTCCTTCCTTTTCTGTTTTAATTCTGTTTTTCTGTTTCAAAAACCAAGGCAATTGACAAACTGAAATTCAGTCTGAGAACAGTAAAAAATGGTTTAACAAGTTATACGCAAGTTGAAGGAAATCTGGAAATGCAGGAAGAGTGATTAAAAATTTAAAAACTGAGTTCTGGGGAAAGACTAGAAGAGCTAAGTAGGTGTACGTTGGCCAAACAAGTTCTCCAGAATCTATGGAGTTATATAAACCTTGCAGACATATTTTAGGATTTCAAGATAAAGTCCTCTCTTGGGCATGCATAACTATTTCCTGTTCAGTTCAAGTCTGAAAGAGGGAGTATTCCCTTAACCAAAATTAAGGCTAGCAATTATGGAGGAAATAGCAAAGAGTATATTTCAAATGGTTAATAAGAGGAGCCAGACCAGGCATTCATGTTTTTGTGAATCTGAAAAATTTTCAAGAGAAGATGGTGAAGACCATATTGTCTGAGACTTGTGAAAGTAGATTGGGCAAATGCATTACATAAATGCAGATGCATTACTTTCTCTTATATTAAATTGCATCCTCTAGGGACATATGGAAGGAGAAGTATGGGGCTTGGCAGCTCATCCTCTCTTGCCTGTCTGTGCAACGGTGAGTGATGATAAAACACTTCGAATCTGGGAACTTTCTTCCCAGCATCGCATGCTGGCAGTGAGGAAACTCAAAAAAGGTAATCCTCATTTGGTCATACACTGTGATAACAATGACACTACTTCTACAAGGGCTTGCTGTCAGTGCACATCACAAGCATTAATGAGGGGCAAAGAGGACAGTCATCAATAAATTGGATGCATGAGAATTAAATCATCTTTGGCATGTGTCATGTCTATGATAAGGATAGAATGAAGGATTATAAATCATTGGAATGAATAATAAAATTAATCTAATCTGGTACTTCAATTCCAAGGGTAACGTTTTAAACTCAGAACTCATTTTTCTTCCTAAGAATACTTAAGACCACTGTATTTGTTGCTGATTTCAAGAAGAGCTTATTTTTAAAGATAAATGTAAATTTTTTAGCATGTTAATCACCATCAGCATTCAGTCATAATGTGAACTTTACATGTTATACTAGCTTCTCTGAAAATAAGCAGTTGTCCTGTCTTCTCTCATGTGTATAAGTAGATGACCTGCGTTGAAATACTGCCTTCTTATTTCTTTTACACATTCATAACCTTCAGGAAATTTTATGTTGTAAATGCAACATGCTTCATTTTTGGTGACAGATCCAGAGCACAGGAACTCTAACTGAGGGAAAACAGAGTTGAATGTTTTGGAGGAGTGAACTCAGGGAAGGATGAGGATAGCTGTATGAGAATATGGTCAGAAATAATATTGGGGGAAAAAAAGTAAGTGGAGAAAATGTAGTACATCTCTGTTTTGAATCTGTTCTGCCTGAGCACATTACTGAGTCATAGAACAAAGAAGCTTTCAAGTGTAGCATCTCTGAAAGACGCAATGTCTGTAATGAGTCTTTAAATGTTATTAGCTGAAATTCCATTCTCTGTATTTTCTTTATATAAAATGAATGTGTTTAAAATGTTGTTGGCAGGTGAGATTTGGACTTAAATCCATTTCAGGACTGATCAAATCATTACTGTCAACACAACAACAGCCTATACAGATACATTCTTACTTAGGAAAATACTGTTTGCAGTTACCATTTAATGCACTTGTTTTAATAAATAAGGAATCTATTTAAAAACTACATACTTGATGCAAAAACCTTTCAGTTGCAGTTTTTTCTCTTTGGGGGGAAGGGGAGAAGTGGTTCTCAATCCCAAATTCATAAAGCTTAAGATGCACCTGTTCATCTTCCTTATAGGTGGACGTTGCTGTGCCTTTTCTCCTGATGGGAAAGCCTTGGCTGTAGGGTTGAATGATGGGAGTTTTCTGGTGGTGAATGCTGACACTGTGGAAGATATGGTATCTTTTCACCACAGGAAGGAAATGATCTCAGATATAAAATTTTCACGAGGTATAACTAGATAGCAAAGTGAAAGATTAATGTTTATCTTGAGTTTGTTTTTCTACTCCAGACGTAAATTTTAATGTTCAGTGGGTAGATTGGCTTTATGTGTCCTCAGTGTCTTTACGCAACTTTACAGAATTGTTAAGTATTTATAGCCTCATATACTGAGGCCCCCTAATTGAAGCTTTTGGGTGCACTAGAGTAATATAAATGCATAACAATGTATGTCTTTCATAACCTCAATGTCTCTTCTTTACAGAAACAGGAAAGTACCTGGCTGTGGCTTCCCATGATAATTTTGTAGATATTTACAATGTACTTACCAGCAAAAGAGTGGGCATTTGTAAAGGTGCATCTAGCTATATCACACACATTGACTGGGACTCAAGAGGTAAAATATTTGACCAGAAATACAGATTTAAAATTCCTGCAAGAGTGAATATCAGCTAATTGTTCTTGTAGCAGTAACTGTAAATGCTGTAAGACTAAATTATAACTACTAAGGCAAATGCTTTCTCAACATTAAGCACCATATGGTGTCAGAGCAATTACATTTGTTGGGGGAATTCATTCTCCCTTGTACTAGAGTATGTTGCACTCCACCAGTAACAACATATGACTGAAATGTTACTTATAATGTAATATTGCTTTTCTTTGCCCTGTTTTCTTCTTTAATTTGAGTCTGCGTGTCACATTTTCTTCTCCACCTTTTATGTCTAATTTCCTTTCCTCCTTGCTGAGCATTACTTGGCAATCATTACAATAAGTTGGAGAGCCTTACTGTCAAAACTGATTAAGTCCAGCAAGATTGATAATGAGCTTATGCAATAAGCCTTCCTGGACCTAATGTGGTTCTGTTTGGAACCACCTGTGAATCTGAGTCGTGCTTCCACTAGTCCCATAGTGGTACAAGTTCCTTGACAATGACAGCAGCTGAACTCTTCTCAGAATCCATCTTAGTCTGGGTGTAATTCTTGAGCTAATAAGCCACACTGTTACTAAGCTGGCTCTGTGTGCTTGTTTACAATGCCAGTAATCTAACTACTGATAGTTGTAGCCATGATAATAGCAATTTGTCTCATAAGTACGTGTGTATCTGTAGTAGTTAATTCTTGGATGTGTTGTGTGGGTAAATGTAAAGTATAAGAAAATGGTTCTTTATGTTCTTAATGGTATTTTACTGGAAGTAGATATTAGTGATAGGATTAGAGGGAATGACCCCAAGTTGCACCACGGGAGGTTCAGGTTGGATATTAGGAACAATTTATTCTCTGAAAGAGCAGTCAGGTGCTAGAATGGGCTGCCCAGGGAGGTGGTGGTGCCTCCATTCCTGGAGGAGTTCAAGAAAGATGTAGATGTGGTAATAAGGGACATGGCTTAGTAGGGAAACATGGGTGGATGGTTGGACTGGTTGATCTTGGAGGCCTTTTCCAACCTTGGTGATTCTGTGATTTGGAGAAACTTCATATGTTAAGATTTTTTCTATATAGTGTTAGCTACTTTTTCATTCTCACAAGTTATTTTATTCCCCAATTTCTGATCATTCTTAGAAAATGACGATATTCCCCCCTTTTCTACTGTTTGTGTTTTT
The DNA here is from genome assembly GCA_023055505.1 of Callipepla californica brunnescens. NCBI lineage: Eukaryota > Metazoa > Chordata > Aves > Galliformes > Odontophoridae > Callipepla > Callipepla californica. The sequence continues at coordinate 65,189,760 of JALIRH010000003.1, forward strand.
CCCAGGGTTTATGTTCATTTCTTTCCTTCATCTCTGCTTCTGCAGTAATCATAAAGGCAACACAATCTCCAGAAAATATTTCATATTGTGTGGTTCATTTTCTTCTACAATATAATAGCACATTACAGATAGTGAAGAACAATAAAATAGGCATACGGGCATCATGGTTACTGGTGGTGGTGCCATGAAACTCTAACTGAACTTCTAGATGTAAAGGATTAATGTGTGATATACAGGTCAGATAGGAAGGCCATATTGCTCCTGTGGTCCTATATTGCACTTTTGTTGACAGTGATTTGAAGAGGTTCAGTATACACCAAAATAAAAAGGTTTGCTGGAAAACCAATTTTTCAAGGATGTTGAATCATATTTAAAATATTAAAATGTAGTGAATCAGGAGCGTAGAATTCTTAAGAGTGATCATAAGCATCTGTTTTTACTTTTGCTGTAAATAACTCTGTGGTTGATAATTTGTTTGCTTACTTCTTCATCCAGAAGAAAGTTCATTATATTCATAATGATGAATAAGATTGATAACAAACTCTTATTTCATATCCAGGAAAGTTATTACAAGTCAATTCTGGTGCTAAGGAGCAACTGTTTTTTGAAGCACCAAGGGGGAAAAGGCATATTATAAGAATTGCTGAGGTATGAACTGTATGTACTGGATTTTTTTCATTGCGAAAGTTGTTTTTGTAGACACTTGAATGTTAGCATATATTTTGTCTTAGTATGTTTTTTTTCCTTTAAAAATACTACATTTACAGTGTTTAGCATTAGATTTATTCCTTCTAGCCTTTATAAATATTAGGATTTTTTAAGTTTTTTGTTTGTATCTCAAAACTTATTTTTCATGTTCAACAGTGATGATTTCCCATAATCTCCTTTCCAGAACAGCTGCCTGTTTTCTGTGTAATCAGTGTACATGCAGTTTATAAATCAGCTTTAAGCAGTGTAGTTTTTAATGGTATTATTTGTGACGCATAAGTATTGTACAAAGCTGACAATATTTAAGTCTCTTTAAACAAAAGGAGATTTGTATCCAAATCGTGCTTACCTTTGGAAAGTGGGAATGTTTAAAGTTGCTTTTAAGTCTTTTGTTGAAATGTAATTTGTAATAACTAGCTGGAAATAGTGAAAAATCTCTAAAAACATATAAAAATTTAAGTTAATATCAGACACAGGAGGAATATAAACATTAAAACGGCATGTATTGGGTGCGTATTAAGATGACTTCTTTGAGTGAAATTTTAATTGCAGTTAGAGAAGATTGAGTGGGACACCTGGACGTGTGTTCTTGGTCCTACTTGTGAAGGAATTTGGCCCATGCACAGTGATGTCACTGTCGTAAATGCTGCTACTCTTACAAAAGATGGAACACTACTAGCCACAGGAGACGATTTTGGTTTTGTGAAGCTTTTTTCATATCCAGTGAAGGTAATAAGTGCATTTATTTCTCTCTTTAGATGCTAGTGGAAAATAAATTAGGGAAGACAGTGTTCATGGGTTGTCAAACTGCTAAGATGTGTATTCTTTGCACAACAGGGCCAACATGCAAAATTCAAAAAGTACGTGGGTCACAGCGCACAAGTAACCAATGTTCGGTGGTTACACAATGATTCTGTGCTGCTGACTGTAGGTGGTGCTGATACAGCTTTGATGATCTGGACCAGAGAATTCCTGGGCATTCAGGAGAGTAAGCTGGTTGACAGTGAAGAATCAGACACAGATGCAGAAGAAGATGGAGGTAAAAAAAAATTTTAAATTTAGTTTTCATTCCACAGAACTTGCACACATTTGGCTTGAAGTGAGCAAAAAAAATCAATGTGCTAAAGTTCAGTGCAGGGAGAGACTGGTAGGATTGTTTTGTTTTTTTTATTGGTGTTTTCTGTTCCTCCACTATGAGTCATGAGTAATTACTTCTTTTTGTTCTATATTTTAAGGCTATGATAGTGATGTTGCAAGAGAAAAAGCAATTGATTATACCACTAAAATCTATGCGGTAAGCATCCGAGAAATGGAGGGGACAAAACCACATCAACAGCTGAAGGAAGTTTCAGTAGAAGAGAGGTATGTCACAGAGGCGTTCATTTCCAAATGTAGATGGCATTCTTTTGAATCTGTTTGTTCAACTAAAACTAGTCTTGAGAAATAAGACAGGAATTTTAAAATTCTTAAGATAGTACTAAAATACTGTTCATCAGTTACAGTATGTTGGTGCGATGGCTAAAATATATAGGTAACAAAAACACCTGCGAGTGCAGTCCTCTCCTGTTATAACAGATGCAGTTATGTTATTTTCCAATTAGTGCATGTAATTAGGCATATGTCTGCAGCAAGGCATTAGGGAAAAGATGAGCTTGTAAATACTGCATAGTTGGGGCTTTTGGTGACATTTTCATTAGAAGATTCTTGGTTGCTTAGAATTTTGTCAGGTTATTACTAGTAAAGCTGAAATTTCCCTTGAAACGTGTTATTTGGGGAAAACAAAACAACAGTAAGCTGAAAAACATTAGTGGATGGGAAGAGAAGAAATAAGGAAAAGAGGTAAGAACTAAGGATTGAGAATGGGGTCCAGTTACCTAGGGGAGTGGGTAGGTAAAGACTGGCTGGGGCAGGACTGCTGGGACAGAAGAGGAGGATCTATAGCCAGTAATTTGGAACTGAATTTAGGCACAGGGTATCTCTTCAGAATACTCTCCCCATTGATTTACTGGTAACATGAATATCTTGCTCCCTTTTTGGGATGAAGTTGTCTGAAGGATTACAGTCTGTGGATACTGACAGGTATCAGACGAATAAACAAACACCTATGCAATGAAGCTGCAAGAGTGTTATCTAGTTAATGACTCAAACTGTGAATCCATGCAGTCTTTTGTTGGAATTTTTTTAATACACTGAATTCTGAATTTGTTTTCTTGCTTTTGCCCCATGTTGGGGCAAAAAGGAATGATTTTGCACTCAGTAGTTTAATAATACGAGAATAAATGTTGGATGGGGAAGATGAGATGTTGCCTCCCTTTCAGTTATTATTTTCATGGCAACACTTTTAACAAAGACACATAGCATGAATCTTAATGTGTTTTTAATAAACATTGGACTATAACCCATTCTTCATCATTTTGAGGATATTTCTTTCAATTTAGTATTTACTCACGTTAAGTCTTTATTTATCCATTTTTCTGTAAAAAGACAGCATTATCTACTGAGCATGTATGCGTTGAGAATAAATTACAAATAAAATTTTTAAGTTTTCTTTTTGGGATATAATGCTAAATTGCTGTTACATGTGAAATAAGAAGTACCAACAGTAGGATGTACAGACGTTCTACACCAAAAACTTGTGCACCTTCCCGCTTCTTTATTCTGCCTTGATGTAGAAGCAAATGCAGATTGAGCGTAACTGACCAATGAAGCCAGGCTTACGATTGGTTTGTGCTAGTGAATAACCAACAATATAAGGATCAGGGTTTTTTTCCTTTTTTTTTTTCCTGCAGCTTCTCAGCACTACTTTCAGTCTAGGACTGAAAATCACCACAGTCCCTAGGAATTTCTCTTTCTCTGATAAGTGGCCATGAGTACCCTGTAGTGGCAAGTAAATACACTGTTTCTTGGAGACTGTCTCAGCCTGTCACATATACTTCAGGCTTTTGAGTCTGTCTGCAGTCCTACACTGCACAAGGTGTGACATAGCTGAATGTGCTTCATTGCTGTGGAGGAAGGTACCCCCTGAAATGAACATACAGTACCTACAAAGCAGCGTGTAATGAGAAGAATGAAACAGGCTTCCTGTTTGTCACACACACTGTTAATTCATAGTGCAAGGAAGATGTTCCTCATGGTAACCAAACACACTGTAGCAGGAAGCTCCTGTAATATGGCCAACTCCTTCCATGCTGCCCATCCTGTTTATAGCTGGTGATCCTAACTAAATGGATAGACACCTTCACTGTGGTGAGGTTCCATAATGATTTTCACAGTGCTTGTACATGAAAATGAAGTACTGTGGCCTATTTGAAAGAATTATCTGTCTCATAAGAAAGCAAAAGGGTATTTTTTAATGTTCTCTGTACCTTTTTCCTTCGTACTGACTCTATATAATCAACAGGTTCATACTTGATATATTTTAAAATAGCTAGAAAAACACCTCAGAACTCTTTACCATCTTTTTTCCTAAAAAATCTCAACTATTCTTCTCATTTTTCATTTTTTTTATACATATATACTCTTTTGGTTTTGGTTACTTTAACATAATGGCATCTTCAGTATTTGGAATTTGTTGTCATGATAAGTTTGTCAGAAAATCCCTTACCTTTCCTATGTAGCTTGTTAGGAGAACCATTTGCTTCCTTCTCTTCATCCAATACTTATAAATGACTAGAACTTATAGCCAAATAATTAGAAGTAGAAATTTTATGGTGAAGTGTAGCCAGCCTGCAGTTGCTGAGTGTACTGTGCTGGGATAGGGCTTTAAATGTGTGGAAAGTGGTGGGTTTTGAATGCAGGAAGATGAGATTAGTGTGCTGGCGACTGCATTTGTCAAAGGCTTCAACTTTTGGCCACAGTTGTACTATTTGTGCACAATTCATGTAGAATCTTGACACTCTTAATTAGGAGAGCTTCAGGGTGAGGCTGACTTTTCTCAAAGACATTGGATTTATGAGTTCAGCTTCACAGCTGTGCCAGATTTCATCTTTTCAGTATACAGAATGAAGCAGCTAATGAAATATTTGTCCACCCACATTCTAAAAGCTTCTTAAAAGCGTTTCCTTCCCTCTCCGAGGGTCCTCAGTGACAGCTGATTGAGCCAAACAAAATAAAAAGCCTGCAAATACTCAGCTGTCAGCATCCAGGAAAGGTTCTAAATTGGCAGGTCTTCAGGACGTGGAGTCTTGAAATATCTGTGCGCTGAGTTGAGCGAGATGGTATCAAGTAATATTGATGCCAGTTTGCAAAGCTTTACTTTTTCTGCAAAGGCACTGCTGAAGTAGCTTTTCCCAGTTCCTTCAGATATGAAGAAGGGAACCAAGAGGATGTATACCATTCTCTTTCAGGCAGGTATGTGGACAACAAATATGGTGGTCTTTCAAGGGGAAAAATTGTATGGACGAAAATATCCCAAATACAAAATCTTTCTTAATAATTGTTATGTGTCTTTGTCTAAATGAAGATTCCAGAATGAGTCTGCAAAGGTAGTGAGACACTGGAACAGGTTGACCAGTGAGGTTGTGGATGGCATTCAGGGCCAGGCTGGATGGGGCTGTCAGCAGCCTGCTCTAGAGGGAGGTGTCCCTGCCTATAGCAGGGGGTTGGAACTAAATGTTCTTAAGGGTCCCTTCCAATTCACACCATTCTATGATTCTATGAACCAAGAATTGTGTATCTGTTGGGATTTGCATACTACAAATGCTCTGGGATTGTTAACATATCATGTGAATTTTGGAAATTATATTACGAGGCCATTTAAGGTAGTGCATTAATCACAAGACCTCAAGAACTGACAGTTTGCTTCGCTGCAAAAGCAGTCAGGATCTAAGAAGAAAGAAGTGTCCCTCCTTGCTGTGTTTTCATGATGTGTCTGAGAAAGCAGAAGAGAAAATTTTAAGTTTTCATAGGTATAGGATAGAAGCAAATTAAACAAATCAATTCTAAATAAAAAAAAATAACTAAAAACAAACGTTTCCATCTTCCATCAGAGAGGTTTAGCTGGAACTGTTGATTTGAGCTTCCTAGGGGCAAGGACTTTAAGCTCACTTTACTTCTTTCTTTAAATAATAATATTTCAAAGGTAAATTGCTGCTGAACAAGTTATTTCCCTGCTTATAAATTGCAAATGTGTGTCAAATGTGTTATGATGCCGAGTAGACAATTTTGGTTCAGGAAGATGGCTATTTATTTTCCTCTTTATTGAAGCTAAATAATATCCAACAGGGAATTCAACTTTTGTGTTTTCTAAAATAAGCTTGCAGGATTCTGTTAAGAATGATATATCTGGTAAACTCAAAGTACATTGCATCTCTAAAAATAACAGCTCATGGTACAATTCGGGATGAGTTTGGTCTAGTGCTGTGTTATGTCTCCTGCTGAGATACAAGTGTGTGGATGGGAGCTGATACGGGCACTGCTGGGTTTGGAAGGGAAAGGTTTGCATGAACCACCACCCTTCTGGAAAGGAATCAACAATTTACAAATGACTTTTGGCAGATTGACACAAAGACTTACCCCACAGTCTTTATGTCAAAAGAGATGAGCCCACAGCTCTTATCTTTGCTCTCTCCCATCACAGGGAGAGGGGTAGGAGGACAGGTTTGACATAGTGCTTGATGAAGGATAGCTGTGACTTTGAGCAGCTGCTGTGGGCCCTGTCTTACTGCTTAGCATGTGCTCTGTGCTTAGCATAATCCAACGAGATGAAGAGGAAATCTCTATTACACTGAGCTTCTCCAGATCTCCAGAGTTTTGTGCCCCTAAGCAAAGTCAGGGGAGAAATCTCAAGGCTGAAAAGGCAAAAAAACTCACAGATGACAAACGTGGGGGTAATATTAAGGTGTTGCCTTATAAAGGACTTACATTTTCTTTTCTCAAATGTACTTTTTTCTGTCTTATTTGTTTACTTAAGAAAATACTGATCATTCTAGAAATGCCTTGGAGGGATGTAGAAAGTACACGGTAGATATTACCTGCAGGATTTTGAATAAACTGTGGTCTGGTATTTTTGTTCCAAGCTTTATTTTCTCTGCCAGCAGTTACAGCTTTAGAATGGAAAAGTAACAGGAGAGATGAGTCTGAGTAACAATATTTAAATGTGTTGTGGTTGTGTTAGTTGGTGCATTTGGTCAAGATAATTAATTGATTGTTGTTTCTCTCTCCTCTCCCCAACCTTCTTGTTTTTCTTCTTCTCCCTTTCCATGTCTGTCCTCCTATCCTCTCCCCACCCTTATTTTTCTCTTCCTTTCTTGCTCCTCTGATTGGCATCCTCTTCCTTGCTCCACCTGTGTGATAGAAGTGGGGTGCCAATGAGAGGTGCTGCAGGAGCAGTCTCACGGTGTGGGAGCTCCAAGAGCAGTGCTCCCACACCGCGGGACCACTTGGGCACTGGTGGGACTGTCCCAGACAATCCAGGACAATTGTAAGCTATACTGTGTGTTATGTAGGAATTGTGCTTTATTTCAGACAAGGGCTAACTTTTGAACTGGGACCGTTTTAGCTGGCTAAAATCTCATGTGAAAAGAAGTAAAACAGGCTTGCATAAAGACTGTATTTTTTGTTACTAATACAAAAGGCAAAGATTTATTTGCATTTTGCATTCTACTAACCACTAATATCTACCCTGTGTTTGCAGCTTTCATTTAGTTTGATTTGCATGACTCTACATAAACTGAAAACTCTTGTAACATACCTGGTGATGGAAAGCCCTTTTAAGCAGGTTGAAAGTGTAGAAAACAAAAAGCAGCATTAGCACGTTTGTCTACTTTTCAGTTTTCTTAGCATATGGCTTGTCTCACTTTCTGTGAGTGACCTTGTCTCAGAGCCTGTTCCCATGTGTTACTGTGAATGAAGAGAGTCCTATAGAAAACTCACTTTTACTTTCTCACAGGATTATGTCAAGTTAATGCACCCTAAATGTATTTGGCAGCATGCTGGTTTCATCACAGTTGTCCCCAGGGCTTGAACACATTGTGTCTGTCAATTTTGCTGTCCCTGCCAACCTACTGAACCCAGAGTCAATCTTGCTTCTCCCACAGGTCAGCACAAAGCTGGCCCAGAGATCCTTTTGCATCTGTGTGACACTTAATGTGTGTGCAATTGCAGGATGGTGGTGTTGTTGCAATGCGCGTTATGCTATGACCTTTCTCTGCTTGAACATGAGAAATGCTCTCTGCACTGAGATGGATGTGAAACATCAGGTGTTTGAGAGCTTTTTGCCATGTGGGCTGTACTTCAGGAAGGGTCAAAAAAGTATTGTTTCTAATACAGCTTAGATTTTGCTGCATGGGGGAAAGATGCTAATGTGCCTACTGCTGTTTCTGCCTCCAGCCCCTCAGTTCTCTGTGTGCTATTGGTCAAATGTTTTTAATTATCCAAAGAACACAGCTGTAGAATATGTCAGAACTTAAGTAAGAAATAATGAAAAAAGAGGATAAAGCTCTTCCTTTCGAACATGCTCATAAGGAAGCCTAAGAGGGACTTTATAGACAATGTCATAAATCTGATTTTATATCAATGCCTTGATATATATGGGGAGAGTTTTTCCAGAAGTCTCATGATCTTAGGTATACTATGCTTTTTATCTCTAAGACAGAAAATCAGATTTTTCCCCAAGCATGGTTCAGTTCCCTGAAGGTGGCTTTGACAAACAGGTGGCTAAGAGACCACGTGGGCAGTCCTGTCCGAGCAGTGTGCTGTGTGACAGATCTACATGCACTAGAACCAGGATATTTTATAACAGTCATTAACAGCTTTATGAGATGTTTAGAACAAAGAACTTATTCAGAAATGAAAGCCTTCAGATTTCATTCAGAACTGATTATACTTCTTATTAACCTGCTTTTCTGCTCATTTCACATTTGGAGACTGACCTCAAATGATATGTGAATGCAGTGACTACTTTCCCTTACAAAAATATCCAGTTGGCTATCACCACCATGTTTTCTGCAGCACTGTTTTGGTTTGGTTTTCTTTTTTTTAAAGAGTGCATCAGCATAGGTGTAAAATCATAAATACTACCATGCTAAGGTTTAAAAAATACTTTAGGTTGCAGTTTGTATCTCCCCCTACTTTTGTTTTAGTTTTGCTTTGATTCACTGTATGAACAAGTGGGATATTTTCATATTATCTGCAAAACCACAGAACCACATAAAAGAAAAGTAACAGCAGGAAAAGTTGTATACAAAACTCCTGTGTATGTTGAGATAGGAAAATCCAAAGGTTTAGAATTCACAGAATCGCTTCTTAAAGCCAGGAGTTTTACAGCAGTTTTGGGGCTCTTGGGATTTTTGTCAGCTAGTGGAAATGTATTTTTAAAGCCACTTTTCTGGTTTTTCTTCTGAAATGAGCAGTTTTGTTTTTTTAACCTTGGGCTTTTAATTCTCTTGTCCAAGCAAACCTTATGGTACTAAATTGTCCCTCCTCACTTTGTCCTTTGTTCTTTCTTCCTGGGAGCAGTCCTTGCTCATTTTTACTTTCGCTTAGCATCCAAATATATTCCCTCCAGTTAACAGCCATCCCAGTGCATATGTTAACCTCCCATTTGAACTCTCTTCCACTCCTCATCTGCTCGCTGCTGCTGAACCCAGCCTGTCACCTTCTGAGTGGCAGGACGTTTTTGTCTATCCATCACCTCTCCAGCCCTCAGCGTTTCTTGCTTTCGTGCAGTGCTGTATCTGAAGATCCAGTTCTGTTCCTGTTGGCCTCAGAACAGAATATTTGCATTCTTGCCAATTTGTGAGGAATGCAGACAGTGTCTCTTCAGAGAACCGTTATGCCATGAGCTCTGAAAACATGAGTTGGTCATCCCCATCCCGTAGGATATATCACAACACTGTCTTGGGTCTTCTTTATCTCTCCTATAATTTCTGTCTAATGGCATTTGACTCTTGTTTGTTTGTTTGTTTGATTTAACTGCCTTGGCACCCTGTTCTCTAAGGTCACCTCTTCCTCAAGGTGCTCTACTTCCCAACCCCTGTTCCCTCCTTCAGTCCACTCAGCTTCTGGCATGCCCGTCTGTTACTCTCTGACCTTGCGCTGCCCATTCACCCCACTCAGGACTTAGGCTTCTCCTCCAATAAGACCATTCCATGTAGCTTTATTGGGAAGGGGAGATGGAGTGAATTGTCGCTTGCACCTTCTTACATTGTGCCATTCATGCCCATAAGGAGAGAGGATGAGATTTAGTCAGTTTAAATCTGGAATTAGCTCACTGCTCTGTAACTGTGCATGCTTGTGTAAGTGTATAATCAAGATAACTATCAGTAACAGAAATTTTATTTGCTGTATTCACAGTACTTTGAGAACTGAAAGCTCTTTCATGTCTGACTGTGTCTTATCTTCCCTGGAACTCATTCATCCCATGACATAATATAAGCACATATACTTTACATTACTGAAAAGAAACCGTTAATACTTGTATTATGTTTTAACTTGCTTTCCTTTGGAGGCAGGGAATTGTCAAGTAAGTACTAAAAACACAGCATAGAAAAAGCACAGATTGCTGTGAATGTACAGTGCAGATTGCATAGGCCATAAAGGGTAAATAGATGTAATTTCCAACAGCACAAATTTCTTGTCTTGACACTGCCATCCTGTGTATGAAAATAAGTTAGGTGTAGTCACAGATTTGTTAAAAATGAAAATCAAATTGATGCCACTTTACGTTTCTTTTATTGAGATGATTACAAGGCAACAAATGCATATGTATATATACATATATATGTATATATGAATGCACACAACATTTGTGTTTGTATGTACTGTGAATATATATGTGTGTGTATGCTTCCAAATTAAATCTCATGTTTACTATCTAGCGATTACCTGTCACATCAAAGAAGTAGTGTTCTCTTGCTTTTGTGAAAATTTTTGGCTTGCTATTGTCATAAACTCTAGAAGATATGCTTAGGAAAAGAAACGTAAAAGTGATCCATCTTAAAATTACACTAAAACAGAAAAAAGAGTAGGAAGCATACAATAAAACAATTTATAAGTGCTGATTCAAAGGCCTTAGTAAATCTGGGTTGAAGTGATGTTTGCTTTTCTAGCATCACGTAATGCTTTTATTTTGTGAGACAATGGAGTTTTGCAGTAACTTCCTTCATCCTTTCTCTACTGGTGATTGCAGTGCTGTTGGGTCCAATTACCACGATGGTTGTATGACAACTTGATTGACCACTCTCAGAGAAAATAAAGGTACTTGTTTCCCTGTGAACAAGTACAAGCTGTCCCTGTACATCAGTTGGCCTAGCAGTGAACAATTATTAGGCAAAATTATGAGCTAACTGAGCTAGGAGGGAAAACAAGCATCCATTGTGTGAAACTTAACAGTGCTTATGAGGCTGCTAAGTTTCTACCAGTTTCCATTGTTGTCAGGCACCTGAAAATGAGGAAACGCATGGAAATTGCATTCTGTTTCAATATAAAGTATGCAGGAAGCATCGATGTAACTTCCTTCTTCTTCCCTGTCCTGTAAGATCTTGAGTATATACCCAGAATGCCAGGGTACAATATTTTTGAATTTGTAGGCTGGTGCACTCTTTAATTTCTGTTTTAGTTTTTGCTGGCATGCTCGAATAGCATGTTTTGTGCCACAAGGGAATGACTGATCAACTCTAAAAATGCTTGTGCATGAGTAAAGTGATCAGAAATGTGCTTGAACTGTATTAAGTTTCTTACTTGGCTTTGTTTGCTGCTTACAAGGGGATCAAGGTAACTCTTTTACTCTTCTAATGTCACAAGATCTAACGTACTTTTCCGATACTCTGTGTGTTTGTTTGTTTGAGAAGTTAGTTTATTTTCATTCTATGCTGCCCTTTTTAGAGCTGAGATTTTAATGCCACTTATTCCTGCAAAATAAGCTGTGCAGCAGTGTGTTCTGGCTGTGCATTTTGTCAATTGTTGTCTGTAATACCTTTCATAAAAAATGCAATTCCAGATGAATCAGCTCCCACTAAGCAAAAGGGATTTCATTCTTCTGCAGTCATTTTTGCAAGACAGGAATTAGTGTAATTCACGGTAAAAGAACAGAACAGTCTAATTTTCTCAGCATATAAAATTTGTATCAAGTACATTCATTTTCGAAATCTTAAACTATGAAAATGGTTTTCAGACTCAAGCCTTGATTCAGTAAATTGAGGCCAGGCATTTTGTTTTGTTATGCATTTCACATAGAGAACCCTGTTGCCAGAGTCTGCTGTTAGAGTTTAATGGCATGAGCTGTTTTTGTGTGAATAACAGCAGCCATCAGGTGATGTTTTGGAGCAGGCATTTAATCATAATATTTGTTTGGACTGTTTTGCTGTGACCTTCTCACAGAATCCATATTCTAGCTAAAAGCTGATCAGACATGATGAAGGCCAAATATCTTGGGTGGTAATCCATTGTGATGCTATGGATCTGTGCTGTTGCTGATAGGGCTAAAAGAATTCAGCCCTCCTTAATTCATGTTACCTGAAAGGTATAGCCATTGCACTCAAATGAACGTAATAGTCATCCCTAGTGGAGCACGTGCAACAGGACTGTGTTTGGTATGGACTTCTGTGGGCCAAGCACTCCTCTTAGTTTGTGCCTCTTCTTTTTTCTTGGAAGGATTGAGTTGAAGATCCCCTTTGCTGCCTCCCTTATAACCACGTATATGTTCACTGTAACCTGTGGACTTCCAGTTAGTGCACTTCATAGCAGTAGATGTTACCTGTCTTTAAAAAGACCGTTGCATAAATAATTTTTTTCAGTTCACGTTTCCCATTTGTCTTTTTAGTTACTTTCAGCAACTGTAGCTACATGAAATGCTTTGCTGCCCTTAGTCTTTGTTAACTTTGCACAATAAATGTAGGCTTACACAGACTAAAATGTAATACTTTACCTTTAATATGATTTTGAGTTGGTTGTAATAACGCCACGACAATGTTTTGTGATGGGATTTCTCAGAAGAAGCAGTGCTGGGGAGAGGTCAGCTGCCAGCTGTAGAAAGCCTTCTAGATCATTTCTGACAGCAACAATTTACTATCAGCCAGTGTTCAAGGATTTTCCCAAGGATTTAAATCTTCAGACTTTAAACAGTCATTTTCAGGTGGTTTCTGAAAATCGGACTCCCCAAAATTGGCATCAGTGTTATCTCTGCTCTCCCTATCAGGATGCATATGAGTCCAGTGTGGGTTATAAAACTCTAAAATCTAGGTTTTAAACACATGTAGTTGCAATTGTCCGTTCCCTGTATGTATGTAAAACATATGCCGTGATTTTGCAGTTTTCATTTTGCTTTCAAACATATTCATTGTCTTCTCTTTTAAATGTGTTTGTTTCAGGCCACCAGTTAGCAGAGCTGCTCCTCAGCCTGAGAAACTGCAAAAGAACAATGTCAACAAAAAAAGGAAACTGGTTGAGGTCAGACTTCGTTTTTGATTTTTTTTTTCCATTTGCTTTAGAAGTAATAAGTGCTGGGTTAAATTCATCCTTGTTATGAGGATAGCTGAAGTTGTGTAAAGGTAAAAGAGAAGGGAAAGATATTTCTAAAATGTGCTCTCAGCACTCCTAGCAAACACAAGAAGACATGATAGCCAGCATCCTGTGACAGAAAAAAACTTCAAATCTGGGGTATGTAAGCTTACCTGTAGTATCAGGTCTTTCCAAACTCCAAATTTGTTTCTGAATTTGAAGAACAGGTACAGCTGAGGTGCATGTTTAGCCACAGCAGAACCCACATTCACTGGATAACCCCCGTGGAGATCTGGTCAGAAATTGCATTTTGCACAGTATGTGCATGCTTTTGAGTGATGACATTTGCTGATTTATTTTGAAACATACCCTTTTCCTCACACTGTAGGCCCTCTTTCCTCCCCAGCTATTTGGAACATCCATGAAATATGCTGAGAAAGGAATATTCTGTGGGCTATGTGGACCATTGGTCACAATTGCTTGGTCTGTCACTATCAGTCAAATTGTTCAAAGTAAGCTGGAATTATGTTAGGGACAGGATGCATTAATTCTGCCTTCTGGGCTGGAACAGCAACTTTAACAGCAATCCATTACCCATCACTGTTCTTCTGGAGGAAATTTCTCTGACAATTGCTCATTGTAAGGTGAAGTGTCCAAGACTCCTCTGATTAATGTTTTAATGACGGAGTTGTTTGTAGCTTGTCTTTGCTTCTTATAAAGGCCCCAAGTGTCAGAATTTTTTCTGTTAAAATGTAACTGTTTATGAGGATGATTTTTGAAGACTCTGAAAGCAGAAGTAAACGTATTTGCAAATAGCAGCTCAATGTGGATCAAAATTTTTCGAATTCATAAATTTTTTTCACAGGCTTTTTTTTTTTAAAGGTGCATGTATGGAAATTAAATAATAGAAATTAAATACAATATTCAGATCTGGTTGAATTACTAAAATAACAATAATGTAAATGCATTGCCTTACTTGACCGATCATAGCTTTGTACATAGTCCGTGAGAATGTCATGCCTCAGTAAATAAGCAGAAGAAAGGGATAACTGACTAATTATTATTTAATTATCCTGTCGCTTCAACAAAATGTTTGTAACTCGTGTAATTACCTGAGATCCTCACTTAAATGATTCAACCTCTTTACCTCTTTTTTTGTTCTTTTTTTTTTTCTCCTTTCTTTCTGTTTTACTTGCCTAGGAGCTGGCTTTAGACCACGTTTTTGGATACAGAGGATTTGATTGTCGCAACAACCTTCATTACCTAAACGATGGTGCTGATATTATTTTCCACACAGCTGCTGCAGGCATAGTCCAAAATCTTTCTACTGGTAACTCAACTTGAAACAGTACTTTGAGAGAAAAAATACTGTAGAAGTGAAATACTTCTGTGAGAAAGTCATACTTTTTAACATTCCTGCAACTTCTTCATATTTTATATCTTCTGTAATAATGCAAAGAAATGTAGGTGGCTATTTTAGCAGACTGTCAAGTTCTCTTATTAAGGTCATCCTGTTAAGCCACCCTACTCATTTTAGTAGGTATGAGATTCTGTTAGGAAGCGTAATACTAAGCTGTTCTATTTCTGCAGCTGTGCCTTTCTAAACTCCACACTGAAGACGTAGGGATAGTTTCTCAGGTTGCATAGTATATGACATGTTGAGTACTTATCACAGTTTTAGGAGCATTGTTCCGTGAGTTATTTTAGTGAAATCATGCTCCAGGGAAGGATCCATTTTAATGCAATATGGTGTGAGTAAATTGCTCTTCAGGAGTAGAAACATTCCCTACCTTTTTGGGTAGTGACAAAAACCCACCAACTTATCTTGCCCTGAGTTGTAGGCTAACATCTGCATACTCTCTATATAGCTCAAGAAACAAGCCAGGAATTAAAGGAATTACAGCAGTAAGTTATTCTCTGTTGGTTCTCTGTGGCACCGAAAAGCAACAGCAGTTCAGGAGAGGCAGAGATGGACAGTGTTACTTCTGCTGACTTCTGTGGACTCGTTGCCCTGTGCAGCCTCGGGCCCATGGAGCTGGAAACACTGTCTCAGCTGTTCTTCCTGGCCTTCCCCTTTGGAGGATGGTGCAGAGCAGAGACTTCTTAGGGTTTAGCTCTCTTCTTTGTTTCCTGTTGTCTCCTTCGATTAAGCCAGAAACCTGGTCTGTGCCTTTGCCAGTTCTGCTTTTTACTTGTGGTTACAGATGTACAGGATCTGTACATATGTACTGGTAGCTAGTTTACCAGTATTGCTTTTTTGTGTATATGCATTAATGGTTATTTACAGTGTGTTTGGTAATGGTGCCTGGAAGTGAAAGCAAAGAAGCTCTCAGCATACTTACTGCTATCCCCTATGCATCCCCTGGAGCACAGCATGAGTGTACCAACAGGCTGATCAAATATTCTGTGCTTCAGCAGTGGTTCTTTCTTTGAGACTGTTGTGAATAAAACCATGTTTGAATTTTATCAGGGAGTCAGAGCTTCTACCTGGAGCATACTGATGATATCCTCTGCTTAACTGTGAATCAGCACCCAAAGTACAAAAACATTGTGGCTACCAGCCAGATCGGTAGGTGACTCCATGTAACAGTGTCTTACTCAGAAATTGTCAGGGGCACTGATTTATTTTGGGCTTTTCTGTGTAGAATTTTTACTGGGATTTACTACTGTTACAGTAGGTGTTGGTTTTTTTTAATTTGATATTGAGATAACATCATGATATTGACATTAAGCTTAATTATCTCTTTGATTTTGGTCTACCTGCAACATTTTCATCTCTGCTTGTCATTGGATTTTAGAGCTGATTGTATGATGTGAGGATATTTCAGAAAACAAGCTTTTTTGAATGGCACTCAGTCATCTCATTAAGATGTAATCATAAGCTTTACAGGATTTCCTCTTTCAGTGTCCAGAGCACTGCTTAACAGTAAAACTTAGCTGTGAAAATGGAATAATGACCTTTGCAGAAATTCAGAATTAATACAGAAAAGGAAGGGATTAGAGTGAAATCTCAGCAGAAGTTATGACACATGTGAGGGCTGATCCTGAGACCGTATTTATTGATGTGTTGTTTACATGAAGAGTCCCGTTGAATTACGGAGTCACTGAATTGTAGAGGCTGGAAGGATCTCTAGAGATCAGTCACTAATGCCTTTTGCAGAAGTAAAAGCTGTGTGTGACATCAGGATTATTTGTCCAAGGCCTGCGGAGGGATGTGTTGCTTTTGGCTTACACCAGGTTTATACTAGAATAATGAATCTCAGGAAGAATCATGGAGTCATTCTCATTCATTCAATCTGAAAGGAGTGACTTCCATAATACGTAACTTTATAACAAAGCAGAAAGATGGCAGTAGGTGAAGGCCTTGACAAACAGTCTTTGCTGCCTGTACTGAGCGTTGTCTTTTCAATTGGAATGTTGAATAAACAAGAGAACGTATACATACAGTCAGAACCCTGTTTCAGGATACCGATTTCTGTGACCTGAAACAGGTGACTTAGTCTGTCTTTTATTTCTGTCAATAAGAGCCCATGAAATCAGTGTTTCTGATTTTGGTTGGTATTCTGTATCGCTGTAGATTCACATTAGTTTTAAATTTAGTGATCTTTAACAACTGCATGTCTTCAGCATTTCTTTTAAATACCATTTTGTAAACTGAGAAGTACTAAATATTGTTGCAATATTTGTGTATAAAAGACGATATACTCAAAATTAAGTTCAACAATATTCCTGCTTATTTGTTTTGTTGATTTAATCCATATCCATTTTCAAACTTTTTTTTACTTCTGGTGCTGATGCTGGCACTTCAGCATTAGAAACATGACTTACTTCACTTATTGTTTTCCCTTGGTGCTTCCTTATTTGCCATTGCTCTCACCATGCAGGTGATATGACAGAATATTCAGGTAAGGCTGATTCGTTTGTGAATTCTAGTCAGCAGAGTTATGTAAAAGTTTCATGTTACCTCGTTGTATCTGTGTCAATTGCGGATACAAGTGGAACATCAACAGAGAATTTCTTTTGCATGAGGTTCTTCATAAATGTTACGTTGTTCTTTTGGCATTTGTCTTATTTCATGAAATACAAAAATCTCCTCATGGTTTTGTTTTTTCAAGACATTAAGATTTTTTTGAGTACTTTTAATCTTAAAAAAAAGTTAAGTGTCTGTTCAGGTTAAATGTTCTTGAAAAAAAGCATAATTTGCACTGAAGCTTTCAGGGTGCTGAATTAACTCTCTTTTAATACATCTTTTTTTTTTTTTTTCTGTGTAGGTACAACTCCCACAATTCATGTTTGGGATGCTATGAGTAAGCAAACAATTTCAATGCTACGTTGCTTCCATACCAAAGGAGTCAATTATGTCAACTTCAGTGCAACTGGCAAACTTCTGGTCTCAGTGGGAGTCGATCCGGAACACACCATCACCGTGTGGAGGTGGCAAGAAGGTAGCTCTGGAAAACACACATTCCTTCAACCTAGCAGATGTGTGTACAATTATTTGCTTTTCCTTTCAAGTCATTGGCATAGGTTTATGTTCTTACTCTGAGTGCCACGGCTCCCCAAAAGTCTCAAAATCAACTGAAGGAAAAAACAAAGTGCTAGAAAATATCAATAAGAAAACAAGCTTTAAACTTCTATTATAAACAGAAATAAGGAGATGATGTTTAACGTAAAATTCCTTGAAATTAAGGGAAGTGCTTTCTTCTTATGCTGAAAATGCTTGGATTTGAAATTGCGTGCAGTAGTTAGGCCTTTAGGAAGTCATTTCCAGAAAATAATTATCACCTTCATAAATGGAGGGAAGAGGAAAAGTGTCTCAGCTCTCTAGATATTTCCCTGCTTTACTTCAAAACATCCCCAGATTTTTACGGTTCTCTCTGCACGCACCTGGACTCAGTGCCTGTTCCCTGCCTCCTCCAGTGCAGGAGCAGGCATTGCATCATCCTGATTGTGCAAAAGATGTCTTTAGAGAGTATCTGACATCCTTACACAGAGCAGTTAGCTCAGGCAATGCAGCAGTCCTACTGTGCTTCAAAAGTTTGTTCGGAGGAGGCACTGCTCATCTTTTGTACAATGGCCCACTTATTGGAAAATTTGAATTTTGTTCTTGCCTGTGGGGTTTGAGCTCAGATCTCTGAAGGTGTGCTGGCAGTGGCTGTTATCCTGGCACAGCCAATATGCAGGTGCCTGGATGTTGTCAGAGGCACTAACTTCTGAGTGACACATCCCTTTGTGTTTCACAGATGGCAACTCCTTGATGATACTCAACATTTCAATGGTGTTTCAGGTCCTGGGAGACAAATGGTGCTATTAAGATCCTAAAGCTGTCAGATGTAGTGGAATATCCAGTGACCCAGCAGACTGCATGAATTAAAACGTTGGCTGCTTTAAGTACTGTTGGGATATGCTTAGCTTTAGGCATCTGGGACGCAGTTTTCTCATCTAATACCAAGTCGATTTGTTTTATAAAACCATATCAGAGCTTAATTTTGCAGGTAAATCCAACTGTATTTTTATCCTTTCCTACTTAAAACAGGTGCTAAAGTTGCTAGCAGGGGAGGACACCTGGAGAGGATATTCGTTGTAGAGTTCCGCCCAGACTCAGACACTCAGTTTGTGTCTGTTGGGGTAAAGCACATGAAGTTCTGGACGTTGGCTGGCAGTGCTCTGCTGTGTAAGAAAGGAGTCATTGGTTCCATGGAAGATGCCAAAATGCAAACCATGCTTTCTGTTGCCTTCGGAGCAGTGAGTTGAAATTTCTTCCTACAGAATTTTATAGTACCTTTTTATTAAATCTGCAAGTGTCCGTTTCCTTTGCTGAGATGCAGTGCAGTGTGAATGGTGCGAGAATGTGGAGATCTCGTGTAATACTTGAACCTCTAATGTGAAACTTGTACATCTTTAGATCTTCGCTTTTTCTAAACTAGCTTGGGTTTTTCTGTCAGAGAATGTTGTTTGTTTTTTTTTTTAATTACAGTGTAATTGATGCTGTAATTCTCTATAGCCTGTTTTTCCACTGACAGTGTTTGGTATGGCATGTGATTCGGCTCATGTTGACAGTACATAGGATTTCCCCATGTTTATTAAGGAGCTTTAGACGTTATAGTTAAGGAAAACAATGTGTTCAGCGCATAGTTCAATATTATTTTGCTTTTCCATGCAGTAAAAGTAATGTGCTGTAAGGGGCTCATTCAAAACCAGCAGATGAACTCTGCTGCAATAGCATGTGTCATTCATTTGGGATGTTGTTTTCTTCCTGAAGTGTGTGTCATTGAATCCCACTGGCAGTAAGAATGCTTTTCACTGATGTGGAATTTTTCTGTATTTTTCAGTTAAGCCACTTATCCCTTTTACAGACATTTAGGAATCATTCAAGATGTTTAAACTACTGTTGCTAAAGAGGTTGTCCGGAGGGATTGCAGTTGTGCGTTTTCACCTGCCATCAGTCAGCAGCAAGCCCTTCCATTTAACAGAGCAGGCTCCAAAAGCATGTTTTCCATGCAGAATGCTCACGACTTTGTCCCATTTGATTATGCTCAGGAAATGCAGTACCTAAGTAATTTCAAATGAAGCAGCACAGAGATGCTGAGATATTTCTCATGTCTGTTGCAGAATAATCTTACATTTACTGGTGCCATAAATGGAGACGTCTATGTCTGGAAGGACCATTTCCTGGTCAGACTTGTGGCAAAAGCTCACACAGGACCAGTGTTTACAATGTACACTACTCTTCGAGATGGACTTATTGTTACAGGAGGCAAGGAGAGACCGTAAGACACACAATGTTCCTAAAGCACACAGCTTTCTTCTTTCTCGTATCGTTTTATTTGATGTGCTAGACATACTGAGTGGTTGTGCTTTCTACCACGTTTTATTTACTTTACATTACCCTACAGGGTGGTGAGGTGTCCTTAGTAAGAAGCTATTCAGTGTGTATTTTCATCAGATTGATGTACGAGGTTTGTTGTAGCTCTTGCAGGAGATGTCTGTGTAACACAGCGTTCTGCTTTTCAGCACTAAGGAAGGGGGGGCTGTAAAGCTGTGGGACCAAGAGATGAAACGATGCCGAGCATTTCAGCTGGAGACAGGGCAGCTCATTGAGTGCGTGCGGTCCGTCTGCAGAGGGAAGGTAAGAGAGCCAGCGTGGCACATTTCATGTATGGCATGTACTGCTGTGTGCTGTTGTCGGTGAAGATTGGACAAGAGACTTAAAAGAGGAGACTGTTGTGAACCAAGTTTTTGCTGGAAAGGCTCTTGCAGTTCAGACTGATAGTATAGCTAGTGTAGATGTGCACCACACACTGAGTCTAGCTCCTTGTTTTGTCATTTATATTACTCTCCAGAAGTGATGTTGTCACCTCAGTGATATGAGAGTCATGCTGTACTGTAAACACTTAGGTCTAAATACAAATGGCAAGGAGTAAGTCCCCTGCCACCACTCAGCAGTAACACCAGAATATGGTATCAGTTCTCCAGGCATGAAACTATCAGGGTTTTATCTCCTGTTCTTAAGTTTCTACATGAACAAGCACTATAAATTAGGATGGGTTATGACAGATATTTCTATAATCCTTTGGTATTTTACTGTCTGATTGTTTTTGTTTGTTTGTTTGTTTTTATATATACAAACAGGGGAAAATTTTAGTGGGAACAAAAGATGGGGAAATCCTTGAAGTGGGAGAAAAAAATGCTGCTTCAAACTTATTAATTGACTGTCACATGGAAGGGGAAATCTGGGGCTTAGCAACACACCCCTCAAAAGACTTATTTATCTCTGCCAGTAATGATGGAACAGCAAGAATCTGGGACCTGTGTGACAAAGTGAGTACTGCTCAATGGAAAAGAATGCTATTAAGAGTGATAATTTGATATAGCTGTGTGTTTTTCCAACTGCACAACGTGCACTGCTCCAGCTGTGTGTGCACCTTTGGGCAGCACTATCAGTGGGCTGCTGTGTTTGTTGTTTTGGTGCTGTTCATTTCCTGTGAAGAAGTCAGTCTGTGGTGAAGCAGCATGCTGCTCTTCCCAAAAGCTACTTGCAGTGAGATGCAGTTAAGTACATTTTTGTGCTATTGGAGTGCCTTTTGTTGTGTATTATTTCTGATGTAACATTGTAAAAAGCTGAGATTTTGGTCTAAAAGTGCACACTGGTGCAGTAAGGAAGCATTTTAATTCTGTGCTGACACAGATTGGTGGCTGATACACAGATCCTCCCAATAAGCATGCCTCACTAATGAGCATGACAAAATGACTAACACTTTCTGAGCCTTTCTTTACCACAGCTGATGTGTAGATCAGGAATATCTTTTTTCAATGTCAAATTGCATTAATCAACAAGAATATTAAAAATAACAGAAGGGTTACAAGTTATGCTAAGCTCCATGAACCTTTTTGAGAGCTGAGATAGTAATGAATTTTGACGTTGAAAATGATCACTGGCGTTATTAGTGCATTCAGATAACTGAAATGGCAAGAGCATCTTTCTACATTTTCATAGACCCAATAATAAAATGTAAAACCTTGCTCAGAAATGGTAGAAACTATCCAATTAACCCTCTCAAGAAAATAGGAAATTGTTGGGTTTTTTTAATCCTCCTCTGATGAATGGTATTCTTTCTGATGTCAAAACTGAACGTATTCTGCAGCAAGATAACTGCAAACATGAAACACCCATTTTAATTGCACCTCTATGTGGAGTCTGTTCTGCAACATATGTCTGGTGGGTGTGATTCGTATGTGAAATTTCAGATCTCTATTTAGAGGGAGCTCGACAGAACTTGTTTTTAATGAGCAGCTTTTGTACTCAGCGTTTGGAAGCTCTCCATTTGCTTGATGGCTCTCTGCAGCAAGGTATGTCGATGTTGCTTCTGTTCACACAGAAACTCCTGAACAAAGTCAACCTGGGTCACCCAGCGAGATGTGCTGCCTACAGTCCTGACGGCGAGATGGTCGCCATTGGCATGAAGAACGGAGAATTTGTTATCTTACTCGTGAACAGCCTTAAGGTTTGGGGCAAAAAGCGAGACAGGAAGTCTGCAATTCAGGATATTAGGTATGTCCAGCATTCCTGTTGAGTTCTCCAGGTACACAGCCCTTTCTCAGGGAATAGTCCACAAAAAGGACTGATTTCCTTTTTGCAACTCCACAAACCTGCATGAAATCATGAAATGCAGTTACTGACTGACAGAAATGACTTCATGGGGACCTTCAGCTTACATATAGCACACTGTTGTTTTGGTGTTTTGGTTTTTTTTTTGTGATTAATTCATCTCTAGCTATTAGTAATTTGTACACTTTGAAGTTAATCTGGGAATTAGCAGTGTCATACGTTATAAAAGTGCAAATCCTGTTCCATTCACACAGAGGATTAAAGTTGTTCTTCATTCTGTACTGCTTACTGTATGCAAGTGCAATGTTAATATCAATTAACTGTTAATTAAACGTATCGTGTCCTCTGCCTATGAAGCACCAAATGTGATTTGGATTGAATCTTATTACTGATACAGAGTTTGTCTTGTTTTCCAGTAAAATTAATTTGCCCCCTTCTGTTACCATGGGGAAGCAAAAGAAAATCCTGGGCAGAAACTGCAAATAATATTCTCATTCTGTATTTTGTTGTCTAGGATCAGCCCAGATAACAGGTTTTTGGCCGTGGGTTCACAGGAGCATACTGTAGATTTTTATGATCTCACTCAAGGTACAACCTTAAACCGAATAGGCTACTGCAAAGACATTGCAAGTTTTGTCATCCAGATGGACTTTTCTGCAGACAGCAGGTACATTCAGGTATGTCTTGTGCAGGCACATGCTTGTTTCTGTTCACTCTGACTTGTTTTCAGATGTAATAGCAAGGTGGATAGCTGAATTCATGTGTCAGAGTCTGTTTCCTTCTTAAAGTTTTCTGATTTTGTAAAAGCAAGGTGGATAGCTGAATTCATGTGTCAGAGTCTGTTTCCTTCTTAAAGTTTTCTGATTTTGTAAAATTGCACTGAGCAGCTGGGGAGTGTACAGCTAAAAGGAAATCCATCAGCTGTACACACTGAAACACTTGATTCACTTATCATCCTCTAACTGTTTTACTTTGTATTATATATCAAGAACTATAGCAGACTAGGAAAAAAAATGTATCCTAGCTGTTTATTTCCTGGTAACTGTTACTGCTATTACCACTGCAGTTCTTTAAAGAAAAAATGAATTAAATGGTGAAGTTCATGGCTTTTCCTTTGCTGCTTTCAGGTATCAACCGGTGCCTATAAGCGTCAAGTCCATGAGGTGCCACTAGGAAAGCAAATAACAGACACTGCCATGATAGAGAAGATCACGTGGGCTACGTGGACAAGGTAAAAAACCAAACAAAAGCCAAACTAAGAGGTTCTCCCTGTCTGGGAACTAGTACAATAGAGAATAACAGTGCACAAGGTTGAATTGTGTACACCATGGAATACCCCAGGGTTTAAGAAGCCTGTAAGAGAGTGATAAACAAAGGCCTCACGTTTGTCAACACACTTGAAGTTGGTTGGTGTCATGCTGTGCGTAATGTCATTAATACTCTCAGATATCCATGCTGGTTGTCGCCATTTGCTCCAGATTTCTATGCTGGTGCAGCTTCACTATTACTGGCACACTAGGATAGGTCCTGCCTTATCCCACAGCAAACATGAGCAGCATAGGAGGTATGGAAACATGAGCAGGTTGTTTAAAGTGCGTTGTGGGCACCATTAAAACTTATTTGCTGACATGCATTTATATGGGACTCTCCCCACACAATTGCAAGTCCGTGTACTTACTGTAGAAAGCGGAACAGGCCAGGAGCCCATCTGGCAGCATACAGTGGGATGGTAACACAGGCAGGTTTTAGGGTAAGGTGAGAATCCTCTCACTCTTACTGCTCTGCCATCAAGCAAGCTTAAAAATCTGCCCTGAATTACTGATTTCTAAGGGCTCTTGACAGATTGTGGGAATGGGGCAGAGGCATCTGATGGCTAATACCTGAGTAGAACACCAGTAATCACAAGGAACCTCATCTAAGGGGAAAGCAGCTCCTTTGAGAAATGCTTAGATCCAAACGAGCATGCGTTCATTCCAGAACTTCAGGGTAAGAGAACATCACTGTAAGAGATGGGCTCACGAGGACTGGGCAAGCCCAGGGCTACGTGAGCTGCTGCCACAGGATGAGGGAAGTGGTGTC
The DNA here is from genome assembly GCA_023055505.1 of Callipepla californica brunnescens. Taxonomy (NCBI): domain Eukaryota; kingdom Metazoa; phylum Chordata; class Aves; order Galliformes; family Odontophoridae; genus Callipepla; species Callipepla californica. The sequence goes on from JALIRH010000003.1 coordinate 65,214,094, forward strand.
ACAGGAGATAAACCTCGGGATGTGTGGTTAGGGCTGGTTCTGGAGTCACACAACAAAGGTGCATTGCTGCGATGTGCATGCTCTGCACAATGGTATAGTGGGAGACGGCTTGCTTTTAAGGAAGAGCTTTCTATCAGGAGACTGCTGCCCTTCCATACAGCAACAAGAAAGTCTTCTAACATTTCTTTTTTAACTTCCTCTTGGAACAGCATTCTTGGAGACGAAGTCATTGGAATTTGGCCACGAAACGCAGATAAGGCGGATGTCAACTGTGCATGCGTGACCCATGCTGGCCTAAATATAGTCACAGGAGATGACTTCGGTCTGGTGAAACTGTTTGATTTCCCATGCACAGAAAAATTTGTAAGTGGAGACTTATTTTTCTTCGGTCTAAGCAGCTTACTTCTGCCCATGTTCAGATGCCTCAGCACATGGCTCTAAGCAGTGTACGGTGCGCTGGGTCAGCTGCAGGCTGCTGCCTTCCTGCACTGGGGAGGGTGCAGCGCTCAGAAGCGGGTGCTGAGTTTGGGTTGCTGGGGCTCAAAGGCCACAGTGCTGCAGGGGCTGTGCTCGTGTGGTAGCCCACAAGTCAGTGTCGTTGCTCTTCAGTGCCACAGCAGTGTGCTGAATGCCTGAACTTTCTTCTTTTCCCACCAGGCCAAACACAAGCGGTACTTCGGGCATTCCGCGCACGTTACCAACATACGCTTCTCTCACGATGATAAATATGTGATCAGCACAGGAGGAGATGATTGCAGGTAACTGCTTTCTTGTTTTTATGATGGTGGATTAGGGAACTTGCTCTGCCCCTTTGCATGCCAGACCTGCAGCAATGCAGGTCACACTGCATTTGTTGCTGCCTGCTGAAAAGTGAGCTTTGCTTTTCTTAGTGTGTGCTTTCTTAGTGCTGTGTGTTATGCTTCTCTGCTTGGCTGTAAAGCTCCTTGCAGTCTGGCACTGTACCTTCAGCCCCCAGCACCTGCACTGTGCTCCTGGGCTTGCTGTCCCCCTGGAACAGCTGGCTCAGGCAGAGCTTGCCCCATTCCAGCACAGAGCTGGGAGCTGCTGGGGGACTGGAGGGGGCTGAAGGAGCCCCAGCTGCTGGCACAGAGCCCTGCGTGCGCCTTGAAGAGCATTGAGGTCAAAGACAGCTGGTGGGGGATGTCAGTCACACCAAAATAACTGCCACGCTCCCCCCCCCCCAGCAAAGGGCAGGACAGGAATTCCAGCAGAAGAAACAGCACAGAAGATGTGGAGGGCCATTATAAACAGGAGAGGAGTCTGTCCAAAAGGTGTCTGAATTTAAAAACAAAAAAAAGACAACAGGAAAAAAATACGGGGCATGGTTGGAGCGTGGCAGTGTGTGCAGGGAGGGATGGTTTCGTGGTGTTTTTTGTGCAGCTGTGCACACGTGTGTGTGACTGTGTGCCCAGGGGTGTGCACAGCTCTGTGTGCAACAGGAGCCGTATGCAGCTCTGATGTGCAGTCACAGGGGGAGGAATGTGTGACTGTGCTCAATGCAGTGTGGCTGTAGCTGTGTTTGGTGTGAGGGTTTTGTGTGCACACGTGGCTCTGTGTTGAGCTCTGGCTTTGTGTGCGTGTGCCACGTGTGGGAGGGACGTGTGTGGCTCTGGGGAGCTGTGTGTGTATGGTGCTGTGTGGGAGTACGTGCCTGGGGTTGGGTATGTGTCAGTGTGTCCATGTGTGTCTGCATGTCTGTGCAGGTGTGGCTGCATGCTTGTTGCTCTGTGCCTTTGTGTGTGTGCCTGTCTATCTGTCCACATCTTTCTGTGTCCCATCTTGTGTGTGTCTGCCCTTGTGGCTGTGAACACGTGTGCAGGACAGAGCCCTGGTGCTGCTGAGGAAGGCAGTGCACTGCGTTCCCATTCTGCTGTGTGCCCTGGGCTCACCTCTGCCATACCTGGAAGTGTGTGCCTCGGTGTGCACTTAACAAGTGTACCAGCCGCGACAGAAGATACGCTGGAGGTTGCTTCAGCAAGTATCAATTGCTGTTATCGATTAACTCTCAATTAATTTCTTTGTAGTGTGTTTGTGTGGCGATGTCTCTGACAGCTCCTGCCATGTCGCTGAGCGATGGCTGAGGACCGGACAGCCCCCAATGCCTCTCCCCCATCAGCTGCTGTGAGCTCTGCCCAATGCTGCAGGCAGAATTCAGCTTTCCGAATTCCTTGTGACTGTACTGAACAGCAGTGTGTTCTTGTGTCTCAAATGCCGACACCCTGGAGCAGGGAGCTGAGGTGTGGAAGGGAACAGTTTTGCAAGCAGGGTGGGCTGAAGTGAACAGGTAACTGAGCATGCTGCTTTTGCCAATACTGTGCTATTCAAACCGTGTGGGAGAAGGGAGGACGCAGAGAAAAACGCTGGGCCCTTTAATTTGTGTTAATTCAAAGTTCATGGCTCAAACATCACTTCACAGATGCTGTCACCCTCACGCTCAGTCGGGTGACAGCAGGACAGCGGGTTCACACTGCAGTTCTCCATCATCAAAGGAGAAAAGTACAGCTTTTGAAGTCCTTTTTTTTAAAAAAAAAAAAAAAAAGTTTCTTTGGCGAATTTTTCTATCCATTAAGTGCCTTTGAACAATGTTTGTTGTAGTATAGGCTACGATCTTGCCTCCTGCATCTGCTTTCAACATAACGGTGCTAAACTTTTGCACAGAGGAGGGCTAGCCATTCATGCCCTTTCTGGCTGTGTTATCCCTTAAAAAAAAAAAAAACAAATTTCCAAACTGTTTCCAAGAGCGTGACCCAAACTCGGGGCACGGCATCTCCTGCCAAGCTGCACCAACAGTCAGTCAGCCCTGTGCTGCTTGGCAGCAGAAGATACGGCTTTCTGGTCCCCAAGAAGCATTCCTGCCCTCGAGAAAAGCATCCTCAGTTTGAACTCCTCTCCCTATCTGCTTCTCACACACCCTGTGCAGTAGGGCAGCAGCAGGAAGGAAATGGAAGGTGTGTCCACCTGCGAGTGGAGACGGTGTGCAGATGCTCACAAAGAACGAGCAGAACTGTTCAGCACTTGTTCACGAGTATTTCTGCAAAGCCAAAAACCAAGGGTCAGGGGAATTGGAGAAAGAAAATAATTAGAGCTTCCTTTGGAGAAGTTGTTGAAGAGGAACGGAAATCGTGGGGAATGTCAAATTATTCTGGAGAGCTCTGACATGGAAATGACCTTTCTTTTAGAAATAAAGGCCCAAACAGAACATTCTGATTTCAGTTAGAGGCTGAAGATATAATCAGATAGTGCTTTAGTCCCACTCAGCTCACTGCGATGCTGGGCCACAACACTTGAGGTTCCCACCGAGCTCGGACAGCAGCTGTTGGACACAGAGTACTGTAACGCTGACCAATGACACAAACAGCTCTCCCCTTCAAGGAGCGGATCTATGTACATTTAACACAAAAGTGCTTCAGCAACCTCAAAGAATCAGCTTTTTTACAACTGAATTTATTAATGCCTTATATTACTATACAGAAGATCAGTTTGTCAGATACACAATACGAGTCCCTATGCAGCCTTTTTTTTTTTTTAATTTATTTATTTTTAAAGACTCCTTCAGGATCAGATCGTGTAATCCCGTCGGGTGGTGATGTCAGTGAGCACCTTCTTGGCCTATGTTGTCATGTCTGCCTTTCACACCGATTGTATCCTGAACAAAAGCAGCTGTGCACCAGGAGGAGCCATCAAGGGCAGCATTACCAATACCTAACAGCAATAGTGTCTGTCAGGAAAGCACTTCACAACTTCTGTTCATATTGTTTTGGCTTTCTCTATAAAATGTGATGTCTTATACTGTAAATTGAACTGATATATTAGTGCATGTATTTATTTTTCAATGGTCAAAACGCCATTCATTTAACATCTCAAATAAATTTGTATTACAAGTTTTCCATGTCCAGCTCTCTGCATCAGACACTACAAAAAAAAAACCGACCTGAAAACATATTGGACTCACTTGGTTCACAGTTTCCTTTAGACAAGTACCCGATCTTGTCTACAGCTACAAGCAGCCAAGGACCCTGACATCTTTCAGCACGCTCTCCCCTTCCACGTGCCCTAAGTTTCAGTGGTAACTCAGGACAGCCTCAGGGTGCTGTCACATTAGCACTGCTGCTCCACCAGCACAGCTCTGTGGGACAGCACAGCTCAGCTGCACCTCAACAAACTGCTCCACGTGGCACAGAAAGGAGAGGTACCACGAGAGCTCCACCTACGGAGCACTGCTACCACCCTGACAAACTATTCCTACCACCGTGTACAATGGCTATTTAGTCACCATCAACTTAAAATAAACACAAATATATTAAACTTACCTCAAGAAAGCAAGATATCAGTATTACTTTTAAGTCTATAAGCTTTATTGATACTTGGGGTTTTTTTTTTTGTGGTCTTTTTTTTTTTATTTTTGCTTTTTTGTTCTTTTTTTTGTCTTGGTTTTTGTTTTTTTTTTTTTTTACATTTCACAATGCATTCCACAGACTTAGTTCAATACAGCTTAAACTGCAAGTGTTTATATTTTCATTTACCATTTCTTGCATAACAAGGTTTTTAAGTTTCCAGAGAACATTTTGCAGCATTCGATATTCAGTCCACGTATGATCAAAGTTTGAGAGACTGTAGAATTACTTGCTCAAAATTAACTACTGTACGTTTGCGCAACCAAGTGTATGTATGCTGTAACTCTCATTTGCGTGGAGGTTCCTTTGTTCACTGCTTTTTGTTTTGCTTCTTTTAAAGAGATGCTAGTGTTACGGAGACGTTTTAGTTTCTCAAGCTTGTGTGCTATGGAGCTAGTCCAGAATCAGTTCTCTGACGTACGAAGCACTGTGGAGCAGCTGAAAGATCTAAGCTTTGTGAAACACACACACACATATATATATATATGTATATATATATATTGGCAATTGATAAAACAATAAAATCACAATACAGCTATACTCATACCAAAAAGGCAAGATTTCTCAAAAACTTGCAAAAATGGTATATTCTCCTAAAACATCTCATCTTAGAAAATCGGCATCAATCTACACAGACCATACACAGTGCACCGACTGGGAAGTGTCGTCCTCCGCTCCACCTGCGCTACGCCTGCTGGAAGGCAGCAGCCCTACCTCTGATAAGCAAAAATGTACAGCTTTCTCCAATCTTTTGTATTAGCCAGTGCTGCACACAGGATAGAGAAAGATGATTAGTTTTAAATCCATACATAGCAGCTTACGATACTTAAGATGATGAAACACATGGCAGTCAAAACAGTTATTTTTTTTTTTTTTCCTCAAACACTGCGTCGCTAAAAAATAAAGATCTGTGAAATTGCACTGCAATGTCAAGGGTTTTGCTATTCCCTGACCCTCCCCGTGTAAATCCAAATGAGTATTTTCCCCCTTAAACGTTGAACTTCCTATCAGCACGCTGCTTCGCGCTTCTTACTCGGTTTTGCGCTTCAGCCCAGGGATCTTCGCTTGGATCCTGCGAAAGGAAGGGGAGAGGGAAAGGAACAGCATTGGAAGGAGGCAGGAAAGCATTCTCAGAGACAGCCATGCGTGAAGATAATTATCAGAGCACACCAAGCACTACACTCAAACTGCAGAACTGCTCGATCCCCCTTCACGCGGCCCACAGCTGCAAATGCCGGGCACCTGTGGGTGGTTCTACTAGAAGTTTCCAATCTGTAGACTTCCAGGAGAAGTACAACTGCATGAACTTAAAGCAACAGCAGGAGAGGAGCACATCTCACAACCACTCCGCATTCAGACAAGACTTTTTCCTCCCAGTGAGTGCACGCAGTATTGGGCGTACACGTTATTTATACAGGAAGTGAAGCAAACCAAAAATACTCACTTTGCCATGGCGTCCTTGACATTCTTGTTCACTAGCCCCAAATAATGGTCGATCTGGGCCTGAAACGTAAGGTGGGAGATGTTACAGACCAACTGCTGCCTGGAAGGCAGTGTTACAGCAGGGCAGCAGGATGTGCCTCGCAGGATCAACTGCTGACAGAAGGAAGGAGCTCAGCACTGGTTATTCCTTGTGCTGATGCAGCCCAACGTTGGCCAAGCCAAGCTCCCTCTCAGCTTCCAGAGTGAAACCCTCCATCCTGCACCCAGTGACCAAAAGGCAGCCCTTTCCCCAGCTACAAGATGCTCAGTAGAGCTCCCTGTTAAGCTGAGTATTGGCAGGGGAAGAGCAGATTTGGTAACCATCGCATACTCAAACACAGCACTTCTTCCATTCGTGCCTCTTGTTGAGGCGGCTGTGACACATGAGAGCACAGCTGAGGAGGTGGTGAGGAGCAGTCACCCCTCGGAGCGCCAGGCAGAAGGAAAGCTGCTTTGGGTGGGCTGGGCCTGCTAAACAGCTTACACCCTCAGGGAGCAGCCTGCAGCTCAAGAGGATTGAGGAGCCCGGGTTAAGCCACACCAATTGTCCATTGCATTTCCTCAGGGCTACAGGATTTCCTTTTGCTGCAGAGCTCATTTGCTTGTTTCTAGGCTTGTCTGCGAGCTCGGAGAAAAGCCCAAGAGGCTCTGCCATCTTCGCAGTGCTTTTCTTCCTCCTTTCCCACACTGCAAGCTGGCCTCCGTGGCTGGGGTTGTTTTTGAAAGAGGAGAAGGAACTGCTAAGCCAGCATTGGCTTCCCTCCTCCTGTGCTACCACCTGCTGAAGACACTCCCTGCGCTCCAGTTCTGCTACTATTTAATCATACACATTTTACTTCTTACCTCCTTCATGTGCATTAGTCTGTGAACAGGAGAAGTGCCAAGCATCTCCCACTGCCAGTTGCTGTCAGAACTACAAATTCCATGGTGATTTGGGACACCAAGCCTGAATATTAGCTCCGAAGATCTTACATCAAGATTAACACACCCTGCCAAATGCTGCTGTCATCCTGACCAAATCTGGATGAGAGCAATCGTTTGCTGGGGAAGCCCTCTTCTAATTCCACCAAACAGGAGGAAGGGAAGCACACGCAGTCTGGACTTTGCAGCAAACCTGGCTCCCTGTCACTTCCTCTTGGTTAAAGGACCATGCTTCACAGAGTTTAGAAGAATAACATTTGGTTTTAGTTCTCTCCTGGCTTTGTTTTCAATGGAGCTAATCTTACAGAGCATTTAATGAATGCTATTAAAAACTCACCTGATGTCTCTCATAAATAACAGGAACACTGAAGAGCGAAATCAAAGCTGGAAAGGAACAGATCAAAGGTATAAATATTGTCAGAAGAAATGGTGGTCTGTTCAACACAGCCTAGTTTTCACACCTTGACATTTCTTTCAAAAAGGTACAAGAATTAGCAATAGCTAAGCTGCATGCAAAAATTATCATCTGGTAACTTCAACAATCTCTATTAAGGAGGAATTCAGCTGCTCTTCAGGTCTCATTAATGGCACGGTGCATCTGATCACTGCTCACTTCTGCACTGTGGGTAATGCACATTCTTCAGACACCAGTTTGCTTCTGACAGCTGCACTGGACTACCAGAAACAAACTATCTTCAGTGGGAGGGGACCAGATCTGCCCCTGTACCTCCGCCAGTAAGTTACGCTATAGCAACCACGCCAAAGAAAAGCTAACCCTGGCAGATAAGCACAACAGAACATGCTTCTGGATGATACAATGCCTGAAAAGTCAGCAGCTTCAAGGAATTCAACACCACAGTTCACAATTATTCCTTCTGCAGTGTTATCAGCGTCCTAGAAGAAGGACACATAACTGTATCGCCTTGATACACTCCCCAGAACTCAGGAGCAGGCTCGGAATATCAGACAGTGCTTTTCCAGGGTTATCCTGTCACGCCAGCTATTTAACACAACTTGAAACACTTACCCAGTATCAGTAATGTCAGACCATTAAACAAGGCACCAACATAAGTGAACACCCACATCAACACTGCAAACTGCAAAGGAAAAAAAAAACACGTTAGCCCACGATCTGTGGCACAGAACACATCGGGTTGGAAAAATTCTCGAAACACACTTATAAAGCTGGAATGCTCCAGACATCACCGTGTATGTCCAATGTAATTATAGATGAGTGACAAGATGGCTGCAGGGTTCAGTAATAGGATATGCAGCCCCTTGTGTCTAGGTCATCGGGCTTAGTGCAGCCCAAGCCAGCAGTGACCAGGAGCTACCAGTACCTGGTGGCTGCCCAATGCCCTCTGCATTTATCTAGTGCTTCCCATCCAGCATTTAGCAACCATGGGCCAACGGTTCCCCCTTCTCACCCTTCAAACACACACAGCAGGACAGGAAAGTGAGAGACCTAAGGGCTGCAGAAAGGACAGCAGCCTGTCAGTGAGCTGGCAGCCTGTGTCCAAGCACATCAGCTCCAGCAGGGCCACACTGCAGATGGGGGCATGGAACCGCCCCAGCCACACTTCAGCTTCAGCAAGCAACCGAGTGCCCTGGGCAGGACAACCCTCACCCACCACTGCTCCCGCACAGACCCCGTGCTGAGCAGTCCCAGCAGCTCCGAGCAGGGCCAGAGGTTCTCTGCCAGGTGCAGTGTCCCAAGCACACCTCTGACCTATACTGGGCAGGAGGGGCTGACGCTGCCAGCTCTATTTCTGGGTCAGCACCTCCCCGAGGAAAATCAGCCGCTTTCTTCTAGAGTTGCACAGCCCAGAAGGAACAGAGCAGAGGCCAGGGCTTGGGTGTCAGAGCGAGGGGAGCTAGCAGTGTGTACCTCTGAGCAGTGAACTGAGTTTTGGTGAGATTATCGAGAAAAATAAAGCAGGTATCTCCATGCTCCCTCATGATTCATGCCAACCTCAGCCGAGCTCGGCTGTGCAGCACTGCAGTGGGAACTGGCTGGCAGCCTCTGCACGGGGTGCTTTAACAAAGCCAGCAGCCCACCTCCAGCACGGGTACATCCCTGCAGCTCGTCCCCTTCCGCACAGGAGGAAAGCCAGCAACTGTCACTGCAGCAGTGAGCTTGGGATCATTCCCAGTGACTAACACAGCGTGCACTCAGCACTGGAAATGCTCAGGCTTCGAGAAGAAGCAGCAAAGGGCTCCAACAGCCACCCAGGCACACCCTGAATGGCTGCAGGGACAGAAATGAAGCAGCACCCCAGGCAGGTGAGCGCTAATAACAGTGCTGAGGATAACGACCTCAGGCCACAAAACTGGGCTTGTGTAAGCAGCAGTTAGCAGACAGGAATCAATCCTGCAATCATTGGAACGATCACTGGGATATACAGTCCTATTCAGTGAACACTGTATTTATGGCCCCAGAAAGATAAAAGCTCAGGGGCTCACACTGACTGTCAGCACCCTGCTTGCCCTGCAGCCCGATGGCAAAGCACCCTGCGTGCAGCTCCTACCCTCAGCCTCTTCCCGTTGGCGCTTGGGAAGCTGCGGCCAAACAATGCTCAGCAAAAGCCTCCCAAGCTCTCTCTCACACTTCTGGCACTTAAAACCACGCTGCCAAGATTAAGTGGGCTAGATCTCAATCCCTCTCTTCTTTTTCTTAGAAATGAGGCAAGCTTGCAAATGCAGACAGGCTTACCACAGACACCTGAACCCTAACAGCTCTAAGATGGAGAACAAGAAGGTGGCAACCCAGCAGTGACCTGACAAGATAGTGCAGTTCTTCCCACACGCTCAGGACAGAAGGAAGGCATGGAGCCCAAGCTCACTGCCTGCACGTGACAATGATATGCAAGCCAGCAAAACAGCAGTGTATGTGATGGACTGAATGGAGTTTTTGCCACCTCACTGCCATGACTAACAGCTCCAGTTCTCAAAGAGTACGGCAATTTAATGGCAGACTCAGAAACGCCCATCTTTCAGTTTCTCCAATATAAAACGGTTCCAATACAGCGCAGAGCTCTACTTCTCAAAGCACAGTTGAGCAGTGACAAACTGGAAACTGTGTGTCCCAACATCCTCGTGGAGCAGCTTCTGGTTGCACAAGCTGATGCACGGCAGATCACAGCACACTGAGCCAAAGTGCAGCCTCTCCTGGGCCTTCACAAGGCTTCTTCTGGAAGCCCTCCTGAGGAGCATCTCTTCGTGCAGCATAAATATTTAGTCCGTTTTAAGACTTCCACCACTGAAGAATTGTTTAATGAGAATAGAAAAAAATCTTAACGAGACAGGTTTTACAGCCAGAACTACTATGCTGACCTGCAACACAGCTCTTTAATTATACACAAAACCTGCTGCTTCCTACAGTGAAGATGTTTAAACAACACAAGCCAAGAATTGCAGTGTTTTTTGGGTGTTTTTTTTTTTTGTTGTCGTTGTTTGTTTGTTTTTAACATAAAACCAGAGCCACTGTTTACATAATCAGCATTCACAGTGCTCTCCTCAAACACACTCTTCAAACCAGCAGCTGAGAGCAGTGCTGACATTCACTGGTTTCACAGAGGGTTGCCCCCAGCTGCTATAAATGAGACTAATTAACCCACATGAAGTGCTTTAAATGCCAGAAGAGAGGGGACAAGAATTACTTCAGCTGAACACACACCTATTTCCTACATACCACACTATTTTAAAGGTGATTAGAGTGCCTTGAAGACATCCCAACTGGTGCCTGTTCTACTTCCACAAGGCCCTAACTCCTCATGCAGCACTGACCAAAGCAGCTGTTGGCCAATCACTGTTTCCCTGTCCTTACTGCAAAGGACTGTGACCTCTAAACAAATGGCGTGGAAATTCTCCTGACTCAGAGTAAGGAACATACCACAAGGGCTTAATTATTTAAGAAACGGGAGCAACCTTGTGGCTACAATGTTTTCTGCCACGTATCCCATTGTTCCATCACATCCAAATAGGCCTGACACAAAATAACCCTTTTCTGAACACTGAAACTCAATGCTATTAAAAAGCACAATGGACAAAGACCACTTTCCTCTCCTCCCTCAGACACTGAGTTGCCAAAATGCAATTCCAGCCAGGTAACAACCCTCCTCTTGGTCGAGGCCACAGTGCAGCACAGATGACCCCAAGGACTCGGCCACTGAATGGAAGGCGAGAGCTTCTCTGAGAGCAAAAAGCAGCATGCAGATGTCAGCCGTCCCCTGCAGCCCAAGTGGAAGCACCAGCAAGGCAATGCCAGTAACAGGCCCGCATGAGCCCCGGTGCCACAAAATGCAGCGGTATCGATTTCACAGGATGAGCAGAAAACATGAAGGCACAGCCCCATCAGATGAGTACTTCCACTGCACAGCCCTGTAGGAGCAGGAAGGGAATTACACAGAACCCTGGGCCAAGGCCTCACCTCCTCTCTCCCTTCTGAGAAGGGCTCTTCTCACGAGCAGCAGATCCCAGATGACTTTACAATCTTTTCACCAGAGGGAGAAGACCTTTCTATGAGAGATCTGCACAACACTAACTGCAGCATTTGCTCCTGACTGTGTTGAATCATAATAAGAAACCGGATCCAAAACCACGGTAAGATCCTGAGATCTGTCTCTGGTTTCTATTCCACAAATATAACAAAGACTTTCACAGCCTTCCTCTCTTATTCCAGGTTTCTCTACAAATCCCTTCCCTCACCCCCACAACAGCTCAAAGGGCTCACTAAGCACATTGTAAGGAAGAGATTTACTGGAGGATAAATGCAACTTTACTTCAGAAGATTTAGCAAACTGAAAAACAAGCAGACAGCAAACTGCACTCACTAAAGGAAACAATTGTTTGAAAGACAAAGGCAGGCGATAAGCTTGAAAGGAGAGAATGTAATTCTCACAGCACAAAACTGAATTTACAGCCATTTTTCTCCATTTCTTCAAAACTGTCAGTTTTGTTCTGCCAACTTCCAGTACTGCCCATTCAACACTACTTTGGAAGTATCTCAGGTACCTGACACGCTGTCTGGCATGCTTCAGGCAGAGTCGCTCACAAAAACTATGTCACTAATCTATATCACTAAACAAAAAACAATTATTTACACACAAATCTAGTGACTGAATCCAGATCCACCCTCCTAGAAAAACAAAGGCATCATTCAGTCCCCATTCTTCCAGCAAAAGAGTGGATACAAAACTCCTGCTGTTCAAGGCAAGGGGTTGTATATTAACCACAATACAGAAACAAACAAACAAACAAAACATAACCAGACTCTGTCAGACCAGCCCTAAACTGAGGGTTTGTTTTTACAGAGAGAAAGAGAGGGAATGATGCATTCTAAATGCACGCACTGCAGAGAAGTTCCTTGTTTTCTGAAAAGACTTCTGCTTTTAAGCACCAGCAAAGAGCTTCATCTGAGCTACGTGCAACCAAAGCTGATTTCAGTTTTCCACTCAGTTTTACTGTGCTGCCAAAATGCAGTGCAAACGAAGTCATCCAGCGCTTGGTGCTTTAGACACAGCTGAATGTGCCTAAGAGAAAGCTACAAAAAGGCTCAGCACCTCCAGCAAACAAACCACAGCTCCCCGTGGAGCCAAACATAAATGTGAATGAACAAAGCCAAGGGGGCTTCACTACCCTGGGTGAGCAAGGAATCTGCCTGCACAAGGCTGCAGTACCTACAGCTGAAGCAAACTCACCTTCAGAGAATCGACCAGGTCATCAACGAGGAAGAGGCGTCGCAGCTCCTTGACTGTGCCGTTGATGTGACCAAGCACAACATTGCTGTACTTCTGAATCAGCTCTTCAGACACAGCTACATCAGACTCCAAGTAAGCCCTGCAAGAAAGACCAGCTTCTGAAACTTCACTGCGAGAGTTCCGCCAAGCAGCACCAACACGCAGCAGACAAACCTCACAACAACAAGGATAGAACAGAACTAATCCAAGTTATCCTTGGAAGGGAACAGCAGAACTCAAGAGAAGAAAGAAAAAAAACAACAAACCCACAACCTGTTAGAAAGAAAAGCTTGCCTTGGGAGTGCCGTGCTGTGCTCCTGTACTAAGTGGGGCATGCACACAGCAGGCAGAAGGCACAGTGACCAGCACACAGGGCTTGCCAGTGGCCAGACACTTCCAGCATCTCTGACCCACATTACTGGTGGCTGTCACTGTGACAAGGCCAGCGGATGTTTAAAATTGGAGACACGGGTGGAGAGGCTGGCAGGGGACAAGGGGATCGTTCTCTGCTTTTGCTGCTGTATCAGGAAAAAGGGAGTCCTTATGGCAACCTCATATCCTACGGGACTTGAGATTTCTGCATTTCTCAAACAAGAGAAAGTCCTACAAAAGCAACGTGTGCACACTGCTGGAAGACGTGCCTGAAATGATCACACTGTGACCAACACACTAAGGCGTGGGAAAACTAGCAAATATTTTATCATTTCATTAAAAAAATACAGAAAAAGGAAAGCCGCGTTCTTACAATTAGGGACAGCAATTCTTTCAGCACAAAAGTGTGCATTTATATCCTGTTAAAGGTCCATTCTCACTGCACTGTGACTTCTGCCTGTAGTAGCTGGGACTCTGGCACATGAAGAAAAATGCATCTGATTTCCACCTTAGAGAGAGGAGCAATGCAGCACCACCTTGTGTAACAGGACATCACTTTACAGCTACTGCAGCTAAATAATTAATTCTGGGGGGAGGGATTCTGCTGTAGGGTGTGGTGTTGTTTCCTCAATTAAATAATTAACAAAAAAACCCACCCCTAACAACATACAGTGGAATCTCCCATGTGTATCACTTAAAGCATTGGCTTCTACTGGATAAATCAACAACTGCTTGTTACCAGGGAGAAATAAACTTGAGAAAGCTTTTGACTATGCTTATTGAAGATGAGAGGAAGAAAAACAGAATAACTGGAAAGCCTACAAAGTTAGGAAGAAGGCTGCAAACAGGAAGCAAGAAGGATTTTCTGAAAGGTTCAAGGGAAACTGAGATTGAACCACTTCACTCATTAAAAAAGGAGAGAAGCAAGAGCAGTGTGGGATCAGGCTGGCATGGAAACCAGAAACATGCACCCTTAGTAATTACTCTTACACATCAGTGGTTTTATTTCTTTCAAGATGCCACCACTGCACTCCACACAGGAAAGAGCATGAACGCCAAGGATACTGCATTCCTACTCTGCAGGGAAGGGCACACACAGACTCCAAGGGCTGATTTCATCGCTCAGAAGCAAGAGCTTAATGAAAAATAAATCCCATGATTCAACTCCTCTATCCTTAGAATGTTCTTCAGAGCCCAGTCTTCCGAATTCCTTACCTGGGCAGGCTGCAATGAACCTGGATTCCTCTGATTACAATGCAGCCTTGCATACGGAGAACACAGCTCTGCTGTTCTGGGCTAAAATCCAAGTGTTAGGAGTATCCTGATGTTCCAAAAAGGTAAAAGTACATCTATTCTGACTTTCTCTAAATAAACTGCGTTGGAAGTGCTGGAGCCATCTTGGAGTAATTTGGACATTGTCTGTCACTAGTTCACATTCTGAAGGCTCTACCACTCTAAAATGCTTACATGAATCCATTAGATGGACTGCTGTTTTGGTTTTGTCGGCTCCTACTAAAATGCAAATGAAGACACTCTAGCATTACTGTTCAATATCTTATACAACATGTTAATGCATATGTCATTCACCACTTCTACCAACACCAGAAGTGCAACTCCCGAAAACAACGCACATTTTTCCCTTATTTAAAAGAAAAAGCTCACCTAAATGGGTGGCCTTCATCAGACTTTTGGATTGCCTGGATAACTCCCTTGTATATCCTAAAGCTGATGGTCACCGAAAGCAGGGCCAAGGCAATGTAAGCTGTCACGCTCACGATGCTGAACACTGTTAATGAGAGCAGCAGGAACAAGCTGGCACCAAACACCACTCCTGTCTTCTTAATGTCTCGCCAGTAAAGGAGGTCAACAACTAAAAATTTAAAGAGGTAAGAAATTAGAACAAGATATCTTTTGCATCCACATGAAAACACAACACGTGATTCATTTGACTGCTGAGAATCATCAACAACAGAACTCGTGATCTCACTGTCAAACAAGAGCTGAAATGACAACTAGAAATAGGTTACTGTAGCACTGACTTTGCATCAGGCTTCAGATTATTGGGATTATTGATGTTAGGATTAGCTCAAATGTAACTGCTAAATTTTAAGAACAATCCTGCCCTTCAGCAATGTCAGAAGTAATCTCTTCAACTACGGTACTGTGCTGTGCACTAGAACCACAGCAGTTTGTGCTTTTACTTCTTATTATCTTAGGGGATGTCACGAAGGCCACCTGAACTGTGCCAAGCACACAACCCAGTCTAGTCTGTTTTTATATGACACGGTGAGGTGCACAAAAACATCTGGTCTTCATGGTTGTCGTTTCCACAGCTGATCAGGCTTTCACAAGAATAAATTCCTCTTCTGCATCAAAACTGCACAGAAGTTAGCTGTAATATAGCAAATTGCAAGTAAAGTTCCCATTCTGAGTTAAGTGACAGTAAAAGAAGCAATTCAAAAACAGCACGGCTGCTGTTTTGCCCTAGAAGGGTGGTAACACAGCAACATTAATAAGTTTGTGGCCTCTGCAGGGCAAAGTCTGCACAATCCTTTTTGAAGGTACAGCATGAAAATGCCACTGGAACAATTTCACATGTTTCAGATGCTGACAGCCTTTCCTAATTATTTCTGTAGGAAAACCACAGAGCAGCAGGCACCAGAAAATTGCGAACCTGGGTCAGAAACACAAAAGGATCCATTATTTCCATAATGCAAAATATTTTATCCAAATATTCAATTCCCATAACCGTGGAAATTCCCTCATGCTCTGCAGAGTCATGTTACAGTTACACAAACACCTTAAATGTGTAAGAAGTCAAAACTGCTGCTGAAAGAAACCATCTCACTCCTCCACTGCTCGGTGTCACGGCATTCCTCAGCATGGCCCTACGGAGCCAGCCCATTGCGTACAGCCGACACTGAGGATGACCAACACAACAAAGCCTGAGCAGCCAGCCAGATCAGATGCTGGAAGGGGTTCTCTGTGTGCCTCCACCAACATGTGGGGTGGGAGATAGAGCAGCCAACCCAAGGAGCTGCTGCTCTCAGAACAGTGCCCGTTCAAAGCCCTCGTGGAACTGCAGCCCGTCCCCGAGCACTGCTGAGCTGTTCTTCCTCCTCATGTTACAGAGCTGCACTCCTCGCTTCCCTGGCAAACAAGCAGAGTGCCGAGCCAAAGATAAGCACGCCTTCTCTTTACTACTTGTACAATTCAAACCAACAAAAGTTAAGTCGTGGTTGTATTTCTCTTGTGTGAGCTAAAAACCCGACGTTAAACAACATCGCGTTTGGTTTCTTCAGCTTTGCCTCCAACCACAGGAGGATCTATGGGTACGTCTGCACACCTTGTTAGCAAGTGTGGCACGCAGAAGGCAGCAGCATGGCAGCAGGAGTAGGGGTAAGCTTCACCTGCATGCACTGCAAATGGAGGGCTCTGCCTACACCGAGCTGCACCTGGGGGAGATCTTCAGAAACAACACTGTCAAAAAAAAGGGCAGTGGGCCTCTTGTTCCTCAATCATGCAAAAACCTTTGAAAAACCCTATTTTTCACTTCAGGTGCTGAAAACACATTTATTCTTACTCAAATTGCAGGGCAATTTGAGCATCCATACATTAACACAGGCAACTCTCATGTGACAGCCAGCACGTCCCTACTACTCCTTCAGTTCTGCAGTGATACAGCCCCTCCTCTGCAACACACAGGGGGCTCTTACGCTTCACAGGGAACCACGTGTCACAGCCACTAACACCTTACACCTGAACCCAGCTGTAACGATGAAAAGACAGCAGGTCATCTGCAAGGCACTTTCCAAAACAGGAGAAACAAGGACACGCAGCCGAAGCCGAAGCACACCACAAATGCCAAGTGCCCATCTCCAAAGGTTCCTGCTCTCAGGAGTGAAAGCCCCCGAGCTGGGCCCTCACACACCACGGTTCAGCTGTACAAGAATTTCCCCTCGCTGCCTCTGCTCCATTTGGAGAAGCACCCCACCAACCTCGGTTTAACGACACGGGTATCTTGTTTCATAGTAAATTCTTCAAAGGGAAAATCCCACGTTATAACGCAGCTGAAAAAAGAGACCTGCAGCTTTTAGCCAGAGAGCAAACACTGACTTTCTCTTTTCCAACTGATCAGAACCAGGGATTTGCATTTCTCTCTAAGTAAAAGGGAGCAGTACCAGCGCTGCTTCCCGCAGCTCTCTGCAATGAAGTCAAGCACACAGTATTCACAAAGCAAAGCCTGAAAAGCCAAACGAGTGCA
This sequence comes from Callipepla californica brunnescens, assembly GCA_023055505.1. NCBI lineage: Eukaryota > Metazoa > Chordata > Aves > Galliformes > Odontophoridae > Callipepla > Callipepla californica. Next base: position 65,231,286 of record JALIRH010000003.1, read on the forward strand.
GAGCAGAGCAGCAGCTTTCCTCGGGGAACTGGTGGAAGCTTTACTTCATACAACATGAACTATAATCTCCTGCTTTCAGTGCAAGTATTCCAGGCCTATTCCACAGCAAGAGCAGCTGTCTACATTTGGTAAGCACGAACTGTCACTTGGCATATCTAAAAATAGTACCACCAGCATCCGTGCCTTACATGCAGAACTCATCCAATTACATTTTGCTTTTAAAGCGAGTGCCGTCCGCGATACGAGGTTTAGCACTGCATTTTCCTGAAGACTCTTCTTTCTTTCGCCGGCATTTAACTTAAAACCGAGCAATTTAATACAGTTTTCGATGACAAAAAAAAAACAACACAGCGAGTTTAATATATTTCACCCGATAATCCTCTTTAGAAAAAAAAAAAAACCAAACAAACGAGTAATCCTCTCTTTTTCAGAGAGGGAAATTAAAAGCGTCCAGCTCGACGACGCGGTTTAATTCACAGACACTCGATAAAAGCGAAAAGAGAAGGGACTAACCCATTTTGGCATCCATCTTGAGCGTGCCTGCATGCACCAGCCCCTGTGCAAGCGCGTCCCGGCTCCTTCCACTTCCTGCCAGGGCAGCGCAGCGGCGCAGTGCCCGCCTGCCCCTCAGCCAATGGCCGCAGCGGCGCGATGGACGCAGCTGTGGGAGAGCCCTGCTGCCATCAGCGCTGCTCTGTGCCGGGCACGTGCAGGCTGACAAACAAAGGGTGAAAGCCCAAAGAAAGGCTCCTTGTGTAACGGGGATGAGGAGCGAGGAGGAAGCAAGGCGGGGATGGTTTACAAACACGGCGCGCGCAGCAGCGGCCATGACGCTGGAGCCTTTCTGCGTGCTGGAACATGAACAGAAATCCGTTCTGTTCCTCAGATCGCAGCGAAAAAACCCTCAGGGGCAGAACGAGAAGGCTTTTCTGGAGCAAATTAAGAACGGCGTGGTACCAGCACAGAGATGTAACAGAGTTACAAAAACGAGGCAGCTTTTAAATGCCTCTATGGTATAAAACAAAAAAAAAGCCATCACAACCACAAATAAGTAAATTGCTGCTGATTGCTCTTTAGAGGGGCACTTTCCGATCAAGCTAATTAAACACCTCAATTACTTATGACAGTGATCTTCACAGTTTCCACAGATCCTCTGCAGAGAGCCCAGACCTGAAGCTGCAGCTCCCCTTTCCAAGCCTGCTCCAGCCCTCATCCATTTTAATCTGGCCTCAAAGCACAGCAAGGAACCAGCACAGAGCCCATCTGTGCCCTGCAGCACCTGCCCGTGCAGCCAGCTCACAGACAGACCTGCAGGCAGACAATTCATCTGGAGGGACAACACGAAAGGACGTGAGCCCAAAGGAAAGCCTTTGCTTTGTGTCACCACCACGGCAGGAGGCTGAGCAACGGGGCTGCTGGGGATGGAGCCACGGGAAATGTCAGCTGGGAGCTGGTTTAGAATCATTAAGGTTGGAAATGACCACTAAGATCATCTGGTCCAACCATCAACCCATCCCCACTGTGCCCACTGAGCACATGCCTCAGTGCCACATCTCCGTGGTTCTGGAGTACCTCCAGGGCGTTGGTGGTGACCCCACCACCTCGCTGGGCAGCCTGTGCCAGTGCCTCACTGCTCTTTTTTCCTGAGATCCAACCTGAATCTCTCCTGACACAAAGTGAGGCCATTCTTCCATCCTACCACTGTTACCTGCAAAAAGAGGCTGACCCCCCATCGCTACAACCCTCCCTTCAGGTCACTGTAGAAAGCAGTAAGGTCTCCTCTAAGTCTTCCCAGCAGCATTCAGTCAAAGTGAGCAATGTTCTACCCAGGCAGCCAAAGCACAGAACGCCCCGACCTTACGGTCCTGCCAGACACTGCCTACAGACTGATCTGCCCCACTGCATCTGGAAGCAATTCCAGTCACACTACAGAGCAGGTCTGAAACATGGTGGCCTGCCCACCCAAGCACATGCACCATGACAGGATCCCTTGGTCTGCTCTGTATGTTTGTTTTAAGCTGTGGCTGGCACTGTAAGCAGGAGCAATTGCAGACTGGCTTCACCCCACTCAGATGTGCTAGGAGGCAGCTGGGTCCTTGACTGCCTTGCTGCAATTCAGTACAACAAAACAATCCCAGGCCAGTCTGCAGCACGACAGCACGGGGTGCCAGGCATGGGGAGCCAGAAATGACCAACAGAGCCCTTCCTGTTCTGGGGAAAGGCACCATAAAGGAACAGCACGTGCAGGGGAACAGACAGCCCTGCACAGCTGGACCCCTCAAGGTCACAGAGCCAGTCTGAAGCCCACGAGTTGCACACCTGACACAATCCTAGCAATGAAAAACCGACACGAATTCCACAAAGCGCATGCTACAACAGAAATGAAGCCCAACAGTACCTAGTTATCCCCCCAAAACACAAACACTATCTAACATTCTTAATGAGCCAATGCTGTATTTCTTTCATTTCTAGTTCACCACATACTCACGCATGCACCTAGTTACAGTGCGTGAACTGAGGAAACCATTCCAAAGTCCTGTTCACTCCTTAACAGATGTTTAGAAATCAAGTGCAGTGTGAGCACGTACAGCCTTTTGTACCACTACTCACACCCAAGCCAGAGCTCGGGAGATATTTTCAGCACATTAATAAAGAATTAAAATAAAATCCTAGGATAGCTTGGTAGTACAGCTGCTCATCTTACTACTTATTCAGCCATTAACCTGACATTTCATTGAAATAATTTAAACACAAATCATCCATGTTAGGTGCTGCACTACCAATGGCACAGGCTGCACACAGAGGTGGTGGAGTCTCCATCTCTGGAGATGTTCAGGACCCACCTGGACACCTACCTATGCAACCTGGGCTGGGAGGGGGTTGGACTCCATGAGGAGGTCCCTTCCAACCCCTACAGTTCTGTGATTCTGTGACCGATTACATCATGGGGGCCTGTCCTTAGAAGTGCTAAAAATAAAAAGTCATGCTATTCCCTGGGTAACCTGGTTTCACTCCACTTATCTTGGAGATCAATAACCACAGGTACAGGGCTTTACCACTTTCATTACACTGTTTTCTCAACTTTCATGGCTGTTCCAGAACAAACACACATGCCAAAGCAAAATGCAAGGTTATCTTCAGCAGGAAATAGCCCTTCACGTGGAAGATCTAACCGTGGGCCATACTTTTGGTTCTTCAATTTGAGATTTGATTGTTGCATTTTTCTTAAGTTTATTTTTAAGCTCGGATAAAGTGTGTTGCAATATTTGCTTCTGTGCCCATTATGGGGCAAGATATAGTGTCATCAATCCTTGAACTTTAGCCATTATTCTCCATGCGGCTGGAGCCTGATCTCACACAGCAAGACAACATGAAAGAGGACTGCCACATCTCTTCATAAACAAACACTAACAGATGGATGCTCTTCAGGGGTACTACTGCCAGAGCACAGTCACAAAAGGAGGGGAACTAGACTGTTCTGCTTCCCCAGAAAACTTCCTCCTCCACCTTCTGTTTTCTTATAAATCTTAAATTGTGCTGTAATTAAATCTCAAGGCAGCAGGGACTTCTGCCTGGGAGAAACAGGGATGAAAACAGCTTCCTCTACTCAGATGGGATGCCCTCTGTAAGAACAAAGGGCTGGGGAAGAGGAAATTGAAACACCTGGCACAGCTGCATGACACAAAATATACATTTAGGACAGGCTCAAGTTTGCCTTGTCCACCTGACACCACCTCCACTCCACACTAACCAGGCCCACACTTTGCAATGGAGCGTGCAGCTCCAGGTGTCTGGCCTGCACATCCCTGCACTGCTCCCTGCCTGCCCTCAGTAATCTCCTGGGCAAGAAAGGCAAGCTCCTGAGTGCAGCTAATCCAAGAATGACTCCATTATTCCTGAGGCCTCAAATTCAGGGTTGGGAAATGTCCGCTTTCAGTGGCAGCGAGGGTCGGACTGCAGCCAACGCCGCTCATTGGGCTGCAAAAGCCAGCCTGAAGTAGGGGCTCTGAGCACCTGAAGGTAACTAACCTGTTCACCTCCCTTTTTTTTTTTTTTTCTTCATTTTTTTAACCCTGAGGATTTCAGGCCTGACACGCGGTTACTGACCACGCAAAATAATGACACCTTAAGCACGTATATCTAAACACCGCAGGGTATTTCTTCCTACTATTCACCTGCCCTTAGTAAAAGCTTAGCATTTCAGAGGTATTCTGCAGGGCAAGCTTCGATCCCTGCTGCATTTTTTTTGCCACAGGGATTCTGACCGAGCATTGTGTGGATCCCACACAGCTGGCAACTCTGTTCCACTGAAGAAAAACAACTGTGAAATGATGGCTACAAAAAAAAAAGAGGCGAAGTTCACCAGTACCAAGCACTGCAAGGGCCTTTAACAAATCCCACATCCAGAGATTATGAAATTTCTTCTTTTTTTTTTCCCCCAAAGGTTGTTCTGCTGATAAAGTTTGGAGATTACGCATTTGGTAAGGCTTAAACTCTTACACAGTGAGCACTAATAATGATCCCCAGAGATTGACAAGGGGGATGTCCCATCGGCGGCTGCAGGAACAAAGGTCAGCGGCACACTAATTTAAGGCTAGCTACTTATTTACCAGCCAGCACAATTCACTGCATTCCAAAATTCAGGCACAGCTTCACCTGGAATCCAAGGCAATTGTGAGAAACTCTGAGCAAGCACCATTAAAGGCAGACCCCAAACGTGCCGCAGCGAAGGGGAAAACAGGCAGCCTGCTGCAGCCTGCACGCAACGTCTCCTCGCAGAACAACTAACACACGTCAACTGCAGACACGAGATTCTTTTGAGTTAATGGTTAGTATTTTTAAATTATTAATAATCCACGAATTCCAAAGGAACGTGAACTCCATTTTGGATATGCTGGTGTTTGAGGCCGCTCTTAGCACACTCTGTGGGGCTGGCAGAGATCTGCAGTGCCACACAAGCTCCTTCACCAACATAAATAATTGATTCTTCCTGCACCGCTTGCATTCATCTCTTCTAATCTGCAGCCGTTACCGTTCCGCATGCAACACCTCTGCAGCTTACACCTTCACATACATCCCCACAATCCAATACATGCCACAAATACCATTCATTAAAAGCAACCGTCAGCTTAAGGAAAAGAAACACAGGGAGAGAAAAAAGGTAAAAGAGCAAATACCCTTATCCTTCCAACTGCTCGGCCGACTGTCCATCTCTCCACACTGCGTCAACCCTCCGGCTGCAGTTATCAATTATGCATACCAACAGGACAGCTGCAAGAGAAGAAACCTACAGCCCGGGATGGCAAACATGGGCTTCCCCAGCCGCGTCTGCTGCTGCACTGGTGCTGCAGGAGGCGGTCAGCTGACGGCACGGGGCGTGGAGCTGACGCAGTGCCGGCGGCACAGCCTGCAACGCCGCCGCAGCCATTTGCTGGGAGGGGGCTCAGCGGGTGACACACGGCAGGCTGCTTTTCAAAACAGGGCTAAAGCGGTTTCTGGATGGTACGCAGCACCCTTACGAGCTGCTGGGCCAAATGTGTTGGTTTTAAAGGAGCGCGGAATGGTTATCTTGCTCGCTGCCTCTTCCCTGCAGCTGACACCTCCCTTTCTATTTTACATCAGTGCCCCATGGTGTTGGCTGCAAACCTGACAGTTCTCTCTTCACTTAAATAGAAAGGACAACAACCCAGAAGTTTATACCCCTAACGTATAAGCAGCAGCTTACAAAAAATACTGTGCAGGCCCGAGACAACACTAGCAACTCAAAATCTGCAAGAGCTGTGAGAACCATACCTATGCATTTTCCACATCTGAACAGTAATTCTGAACACAAGAAGCCAACATACCCTGTGCTTCTCCCCTCACCATCTGGATGATGGCACTGCCCACAGATTAATAACGAACTGCATGCCTTCAGTGAGCCCTTTCCACTAACAGCCACTGCTAAAGATACACAACCAAAGCCAGTTTAGATGGGTTACTAGCCCATCTCCCATCGGCACCAACTGCCCCAGCAGGAATGTCTCCATCCTCAAGATTCATCACCCTTTGCATACTCCGTCTCCCTTTCTACCACCCCATGCAAATGATTCCAAATGAAACCTGTATTCCTCTTCTTCAAGGCAAGACCCACCCATGTCATGCTATTCTACATAAAAACCAAGTGCTGGTGGCGTGGCAACAAACTCCTGCAAGTTTTATCATGTCACTGCAAAAACTCACGCATGTTTCTGTGCCAGCATTTAAGATAAAGTTTCAAACAAGCTTATTATGCAGTGATACTATCAAGTGACCCAGACAACTGAAAGTGATGCAGTCAAGTTCCTACCTACCCTTTGCTGAAGGCAGTGCTGCTCTGAGGGGCTGCACTGGGCACCTGCAGGGAGCAGGCCTTACTGACTTCCCATTAGCAGCCAGCTGGAGCTCTCCTGCCTCAGAAGAGGAGCAAGTTGTGGATGAGAACCAGCTCTAGTCTCACCCGGTGCCAGCTGCCTATCAGTGCTTTGGCCAAAGCTGATAACATTAGCACTCCATCCTCTCTACAGTTCTTACATGCCCAAAAGGCCTCATTTGCTGTTTGTGGTATGACCTATGCCCAAAGCCGTCGCCTCTCAACAGGAGAGCTCCAGTGAGTCACAAGAGGTCTTCCTCTCATGAAGATTTTTCTCCAAGTTAACTCCTTTAATGCCTCCTACTCCTCCAGATACTTCCCACACTGGAATATGTCTCTATTTCTTGCTTGGTAGCATAAAACACCTGAACAGCCATACAATTTAAGAATATAAAAATGAAATGAAATACAGATTTAATCTTTAATTAAATGCTATTTTACAAATACTAGGCTCTTCAAGGAGCTCAGCATCATTCCAGGGTATTTTTTCCCCTCACTGAAATGCAACAAAACCAAACCAAAACAAGCACTCCTCATTGGCTGAGCAGCTCCATCTAACCATCGGTGTTTTCAATATGGAAAGAAACAGCAATGAACCAAGTGGACACATTTTATACTTCGTTCAGCTACAATGATCTGGTTTGCTGTTACAGAAGGACAGGAAGCATTCTCCTTCTATGACCACTTGAGTTACAAAAGTAAACACAGCTCAGCTGTCCTCTCAAAGTTGACACTCCCTGCTTCAAATTCACCTTCGCATCAACCCCATCAAGAAAATTTGGGAAATAAGGTATCAGCAGATGGCTGTATTTCTGTAATTCAAGTACTGCATGCTCCGTAACTTACGTGAAAATGACAGATGTGTGAGCCTGTAAGGCTGAAACCTAACCCCAGCATGTTCAGAAACAAATGCCAACAGACTCACCTTCAGAAGCACCATCAAATGGATTTCCTGCAAAACTGAATTAGCTTCTCAAATCCTTTTTTCAAGCTTCATGCACTGTTCAGCAAGAATACCTGGACTAACTTAAACTGCCTATGTCGTTACACCACAGTATACAACTCTGCATCACAATGAGAAATATCAGCTTGGGGAACTCCACAACATACTTTGAGTTTGTAAGCTGGTAACATGAAAACATCCATCTGCTAAAACAAGTTTATGTCAAGAAGGCTTTCTGCCCTATTTGTCAGAGCTAACTATCTCTGTCCACAAGTGAAGAAGGTACTGTGAGTGAAGCAAGTGTGTACAACAAAAGGAGTAATATATGTAACATTAAATCAGAATTTCTCAAAACCTTGGGTACTGTCCTTTGAAAGACACGCTGCACTTCAGTCAGTATTCATTTACGAGCACTAGATGGCATCCAAGTCCTCTTCTATAAGCAGGCCTAAGAGCAGCTCCCTACAGTGGCTGCTGTCTCTGCCCGCACTCAGCAGCTGGAGCCATGCCTGCTGTGCCACAGTGCAGCATCACAACAAAGTCCATGCTGAAGTACACAGCAGTTTTACAGAGATCAGAAATCGGCTGTAAAGTCCGGTTGGCATGAGAGCAAAGCAGCAGGGTTATCTGCTAGGAAGCCAAGTACAGCACATACTGAGAAAGGGACAGGAAGCCAAGTACAGCGTTTATTGAGAAAGGGACAGGAAAAAAGGAGCACCTGCCATGCCCTCTAAACATGACACACAAGCATTCAATAGCAGCAGCTGCTGGTGTTGCAAGGTAAAACGAAGAGGTCTGTTGAAACTGCTGTAAGTAGGAACTACTGATGTGGAGATGAGTTTCTCCATTTTTAAGTTCTGAATTGGTTTGGGTTTATTTTTAACATCTGCGCTGCCGTGAATTACCAGGTCCCTGTGGTCCGACACACTCATAAAATGCTACTGAAGGGTCTGCCCTGCAGCACTGGGCCACTGAGGTTGGTCAAAGCTCTACTGGAGCAATGGAGTTTATTTAATAAATTCATCGACCTGCAACCGTTTCTGTTGCCTCCCTGCAGTCTCCTGGGGCTGTCAGAACTCACATTTCCAGGTACACAGAGGAATGTTTGCATTTCGGCTGGCTTTCAACAAGCAGCACCAATGAGTAAGAATTCAAGGACAGCACAATAAAGCCAGGCCCAGAAGAACAAACACAGCACAGATCTACTGCTTGGCCCTGTGATGAATTATTGAGAGGCAACTGTGTGTTAGTGCTGTTTCATTACTCTGCCTGATAACTGGAAGTAGTTTGGTAATAAAAGCAGACAACTGATTTTATTAATGGATTTCTGTATTTTTAGAATCTTCAGGCATGTCACAGAAGTACGACTTTGTTCAGCAGCAGAGTACCACAATATCAAAAGGCCACGTACTTCTCCAGTCTGCAACAAGCTGGAACTCCATGATACACACAGTTTAGAATGAATGCCAGGGGAAACTTCCTTTAATCCTTTTCTACTTTAACTTGCACATTACTAGCTGGAAAAAAAAAAACACTGAAATGCAAACTCCATTTGAAGATTATCTGTGCTGTGTGTAAATCAATCTTAACAGCTGCAGGATCCTCAACATCTTAATGGTCACTTTCCTACCTAACTGAGCACTTAGCTCCCTCATGCACTATTCGTTTCTGGCAGGGACCTACTACAAGCCATAAATCATGTGAGTGGAGCTGTACATGACATAAGTTGTACGTACTGCAGCAGAAAGGATATTTTCCTAAGCTTCAGAGTCTGCTGTTTAACTGAATTCTGTACGAAAAAAAAGGCCTCTTGTGCACACAGGGTAGGCTGAAACACCACCCTTGGCTTATTACCACGTAGAGTGCGTCCAGAAGGCCAGCTAATGCTCAGCCTGGAGACAATCACAGAAGAGCTTACAGTGAGCAGTAACTTATTTGTGCACCAACAGATAACCAGCAGAAGAACTGAAGAAAACTTAGGACAGTGAGTCCACTCCTGATAAACACAGTAATAATAATAATAATAATAATAAAGTACTGAAGCAGTCACAATATGAAAAAGGCAAAAGTGCAGGCTCTAACATTATTTTGTTATCCTTAGCTGAAATAGGAAAGTTTACAGAAAGTAACTTTAAAAAAAAAGAAAAAAAAAAAAGAGTAATTCTTGGCATGCTTAAATGTAGCTACAGATTACGGAAATTAGTGAACTGCTAGAGAGTGTACACAGATTACCTGAAGATATATTCAGCTTTGCTGAAAAGACTGCAGTAGGTTTTTCCTTCTTTTTAGCAGAAGCAGCTTCTCTCTCAGCTTCCTTCTCAAAAACTTCTGTCTTTCCTACACTGACTGTTTCTGTTTCAGTAGATAAAGGTGAGGTATCTGTGGCTGGTAAGGACACCGTGGATACTTCAGGCACTTCTCTGTCCATAGCCTGCAAGGACTTTTTCAAGACGTGAGCATCTTCAGTTTTCACTTCTACCTTCTTTACAGACAGATCGCAGGGCAGCTCTGGGCAAGGCAACGGCCTCTTCTCATCTTTGATCTCATTACTGATCTCTTCACTTTCATATTTGTGCATTGTTTCTTTGTCAGTGACTTCTGCCACAAACTCAGGACCGGTTTTAGGATCAACTAGCATCACAAAGTCATCTTCTACTGAGCCAGGAGAAGACTCAATAGGTGAGAGACCTTTGCTGTCTCCTGGTTTTGGTTCGGTCGCAATAGATAGATCAGCTGAATAAGCCAGAGCATCCAGCTCTTCCATCTGAATAGGAATCTTCTCTGCCTTGGCTATTTTTGCAGATGGCGGAGTGGTAACAATTTTGGAAGAGTCCAGTTCAGCTTGGAAAGACTCCAGATAGGGCTTGCCAGTAGCAGCCAACGAATCCACCAGTCGTTCATGTTCCTCATTGGCTTCAGTAACCTCAACTGATTTACTGTTTAAGATGAGAGACTGATCTTCACTTTCTTTCCCAGGGAAGTCACGTATCACCTGGCTATCAAACAAGTCAGATTTTCCAAACTGTGGAGACAGTTTTTCAACAAGTTCCTTGCGTTCAGGCACATCCTGAGAAGCGTGCTCTGTTATTGGAGGTGCTGAATAATCTGTTAAGGATGGAGAAGCAGATTCACCAGAGACTTTTGTTCCCTTAATTAAGTCACATGCAATAGATATATACGGAGTCTCTAGATCTTCAGGACTGGTGGGACTCTCACGATCAGGTTTTTTAAGTGTGAATTCCTCTTCTGCTTCTTGGTCCCGTGTCAGTGGTACATTCACTGCCTCTTGGTATAAGGGAGGCTTCTCAGCCTCTTGTTTTACATTCTCATAACTAGCAGTAGTAACAAATGTTCCTAATGGAGAAGCTTCAGGCTGCACAGTAGATGCTTCAGCTCCAGCAGTCCCACTGCTCAGGGGGGCCTCCATGACAATATCAGGCAATATTGGTGATGGAGCAGCTTCTGAACTTTCAAATGAGGGGCAGAGTTGTGTCACGGGTTTCAGAGTCTCTTGTACCGACTCGGAGGTTTGAACTAAATCAATCTTTGTTTCATAAGCAAGCTTTGTACATGCTACATCATGCATTTCACTTTCATATGCTTCCTGTACTAGGTCAGGAGTGAGACCTTCAGGCATACTTGCTGCAGTGTCAGATAGCGGTGTTGATACACTATCTGTTTTAGCTTCATCAGCTTCTAGGTCTTCCTGCTTGCCAACTGCTCGAGAGCTAAAATCACCTTGTTCTGCATTCTGAGCTTTCATTTCTGCAATTTTTTTCTCATCATCAGTTCTATTTTCTGAAGTGTCTTCCTCTGTCGGGCAAATAGGTTTGACTTTGTTACCGTCGGGAGTTAGAGAGGATTCAAATTTAGTGCAGGTGATGTAATTCTGAGAAGGCTCTTTCACAGCTTCTGGGGTACTTGGGAAAGACAGATCTTCAGCACTACCTTCACTGTCTCTTTCATAATCCTTCAGCACTGTCAGCTTATCTACACCATATTTCTCATCTAAACTGGTTTCCAGTTTGCCATCTATCTTACTTTCAACATCCTCTCTCAAGCTGCTCAGTCCGTGACTACCACCTTTTACTTCCCATATTGGCTCATGGGGCTTGAAGTCTACATACTCTTCCCTTCGAATAGCATCTTCTTTTAATGCCTTATTGTCACTATGACCACCATCTCTGCCTTTGTCTTTGACAGAAAAGATATCTTCCTCATTTTTCTCAAACAAATCTTTAGGAGTTTCTGGAGACATATTCAGCTGCTGTGCAGGCATTTTCTCTAGATTGCATAATTCTTTAGGGCCCTCTAGCTGCATTTCTTCTTCAGCTTGAAATAAAATGGCTGCTTCTGCTTTAGTAAGTGAGGGCTCCATTTCTGAGTATTTCATCTCGGAAACATCTCTCTTATTTCCCTCTGCAAGGAATGGATTTCTTACATTTTCCACTGTTTCTTTACAAACCTCACTTGCACTTTCCTTGTAAACGCTTCTTGCAAGTAATCCATCTGAGAGTGTATCAAAGGCTGCATGCTCTTTAAAGGGATCAGCTGAGAGAGGAGAGAAGGAGAGAAGAGAAGCAGCAGTATCAAGCGGGACTGCAGTAAAATCCTCTTGACCAAGTGACTTAGTGCTACCTGGCTGCTCCTGCAAGTCCACAACTTTTTCTGTGACGATGGGGACAGAAAGGAAAGTTAGAAAATGCAGATGTTCTTAAAGTCAATGCAAATTTTCATGACAGGTTTACATTATATTAGTTATGAAGAGGTTCTTCCAAGCTCTACCATAAACATTACTACCCAATGAACTATCAGTTAAAAAATGCTATTCTATTTCATCTCTTCTAGCAGAGAAGTATGAGAAGTTAGAGAAGCAGCAACTTTTTGCATTGCAAAGATCACAGTAAAGCTGAAGATGCCAGACAAGTACAGAGCATCCAAGTACAGCAGGCAGCATTTCCAAGGTGGGGGGAGAAAAAAAAGGATGAAACAGGAAGAGGGTATGCGTGCATGCTTGCACATTAATATATGCACACACGTGCATGCCTGTAAGAATTCTTTTTTTGCACTTTTTTTTTTTAAACATCAATTTGGTGGACATAATAACAAAAAATATTAATATGTATGTACAAATTTTACTTAAATCGACTACTGCAGAAAGTTGCCATGGATTAAATCTTTCTGCTAAATTTGTGAAGCAGCTATGCTTTGAAGTATTAACCTGTTAACAGTATCAACTTCTCTCTTACGGATATCAAGGGTCCAAGAATTCACATATGGCTGTAGTATGTTTATAAAACATTTTAACATGGAAAGAAATAAATGGCCATTAAAACTTTGAATGGATCAACTGAAAATTTGAAACTGAAAACAGGATAAGCTGTTCTTGGACCCACTGCTGACTCTGAGTAAATTAAGAGTAATTGGAAAGAGTTAATGAGATCAGAAGTGCAGGATGCATTCAGACAAAGGTGAGCAGAAAGAACTTGCCTGCAGAGGAGTGCATCAGAGGCGCAGATGTAGCAGGAAGAGCAAAAAGGGTCTCATCTGAAAAACAAACAAACAACCTCAGCAGAAATAAAGGCTAAATAGTCAAAGGGGAGGGCAGGGAAGGCAAGCAAGTAGTCAGTTCCCAGTAACTAGACAGGCCCATAGCCAACATCTACGCCCATGAAGAATCTTAGCACTAGATGTAAGCCAAGTGACCAGGGAGTCAATGCTCACAGTTCATTTACCTCAGGACGTTCACTGAGGTAACTGAGGGATCTCCACCCTGCAATCCAAGGCCCAGTTCAAAATAAGATGCACCACAGTAACTAATTTTCATTCTCCACACACGCTATTGAGCTGCTTTTGTATCTCTTACTTTTGAAACAAATCACCTGCCACTGATATCAACACACTGTCCTTAACATGATCACTTTGTCAGAGGGTTTCCAAGCTCCTAACCTGCGTGAGGACAGCTAAGATAATGAGGCTCTACAGAAACTTCTACAAGACTGAAGTAAGCTCTGAAACCCTCCACAAGGAAGGCTGAGCAGGCATGCTGATGCTGACCAAAGTGGAAACAGTAAATGACTGTATTCTCAGTTACTATCTGCCTTTATTATTTGCATTATGCTGGAACGCATGCAAGCTTCCAACCAAAGGCGTTATTTTTAGATCCTTCTTCAGCATGCCTCAAGAAGTATATTTTGCTTTTCTGGATTTGTATTAACCATAATATTTCAGAGAAAATCTCACTTCTCCTGTTACCACCCAAAGAACCACGAACTACTGTGAGGAAGGAAAGACTTCCTTCTCCTATGCTAAGATAGTCACTCTAGTCTACAAATTCACAGTGGTGAGAAAGTAAATGATCCCAGAGTTTCAGATTATGCAGAATAAAGGCACACAGCTAGAACATTTTACTAAGCTGCATGAAAGCCAAGGTGAGAGGCAGCAACGCCAACCATCATCAGGAACCAAAGAAATTGAGACCAGTCCTCCTCCACATTTGAGTCAGCAGTATTTTTCCCAGGTCTGTCATGGCCTGTTGGCATTACACTGATGGAAAAATAGGAAGAGTGTGTAAAGTTTTCAAATTAAGGCTGTTAAAGAAGATTTACAGTTTATATTAATTGTATTAGCAGAATGGAACAGTATTTTCGAGTATTTCAATTAGATTTTGAATTCACAGCCTAGACAACATTAACAATCTTGAGTTTTATTTGCCTGGATAAAATCAAGTAGTAAAAAAACGTTAAAAGCTTACGCTGCAATAGAATCAATTCTTTTCAAACGAAGGAAAGCAAGAAATGAGAAACGTGATAAACACAGAGCAATCTAATGAAGACGTGATAGCAATTTTTGTTTCAGCACCGAACAAAGACTTTCTGCAAATGCAGTGTCAGCTCAGCATCCTCACGGCTCACCCAGGCTACTCCCACCAGCAGTTTTTCCAAAACATCCAAAGTCTTACAATCTGCATTTCCTGTTACAATACGCAGCTGTTTATTCCTGGTTTGTACAACGCTTATCTTCAAGAGCTGTCTATATTTCCCAAAATCTGACAAGATGTTAGAGCAATAAAGTTACAGCGTCAGAAGAACCTTCTCAACCTCTGCCAGGATAACGAGCGTCTCTTGCTTCCTGGAAACTACATTTCCTACATGGACTGAAACCTCAGTTCCAGATTTAGAACTTAAAAGTGCTGTAGTTCAGGGGCAGCAAAAGCTTTTAAGGACAGAAACCACACTGGAGGGCAACGGATCGATACACAATACCACAGGTTGCAGATCTGCAATGCTCGCCTGTACGTCGCCATGTATCACCAAGCACCAGGTATCACCAGTGTGTACTACTTTCTGTACTGCATAACCATTGAGAGTTGTCTGTTTCTGTTGAGGAATGCTGATTTCAGGAGCGTGAGCACTGGTTTCTACGTGCCTTGTGAAGCCAGCACAACGCAAGAACTCACTGTCAGGTTTGGCCTCCATTTACTCAGTACAGAAACATTCAGTAGCTGTGCCAGTCACTGCATTCCCAGATACTCTTAATGGAAAGATATGCCCACACCCATACTTTATTTTCCACACATCATTGGAGCGTGAAAGAGAATTACATAAAAGCAGCATTTCCTAACCAGCCAAGGAGAGCCACCCACTCTTCCTCCACCTACATGAGAGCAGCATTCTTCCTGCAGGAAAGAGGGCACCAAGACCTTCCTCTGCTGTTGGCACTGGGTACCTCCCCCAGGCAAGTGGGGGGAACACAGCAGCACCTCCACAGCACGGGCTCAAGCTCGGTGTCACAGCCCAGCATCACAGCTGACTCAGGAATTGGCAGCATCTGCATCTGGACTATCCATGCCCAACCAATCTGGGGCAAAGATATGTGGTTAGACATATGGAATACAGTCAAACACAGAACTGTACATGTCTACCATGTTTCTGGTAACCAACTCCTACAGTCACCAGGAAATGATGAAGCTGACACACTGGCCGAGTTAGATGGGTTGAAAACTCACCATCTGAGAACACTGCCTACTGGTTACATCAAAAGCTGCGGCATGCTGGACAGAAGACCACGTGGGCAGCTGCCAAAGCATGGGGACTGCCTGTACAATTATCGGACGTTGCCTGCGCATGCCAAGATTGTGATGCTTGCTCCAAGATGAGACTGAGGTCGTTGCCTGAAACAACAGCCCATCTTGCTAGAGGACACAATCCTCTACAGAGATGGCAGGTTGATTATACTGGGCCCCTCCCTTGATCTGAGGGGGCAAGATATGCCCTAACCTGCATCGATACAAGTGGGCTAATGCAGGCCTATCCAGTATCAAAAGCCAACCAGGCATATACCTTAAAAGCACTCACAAGATTGCTGGCTGCCTACAGGACACCACAAGTCATTGAGAGTGACCAAGGGAGTCACTTTATGGGTGCAATGATACAACGCTGGGCAGAAGAAAACAACACTGAATGGCGATTCCACCTGCCATACAATCCAACGGGGGCAGGCCTTATTGAGCATTATAATGGTATTCTGAAGGCTGTCCTGAAGACAGACTCTCAGTCTCTGCAGGGGTGGACAAAGAGACTCCATGAAAGCGTGTGAGACCTGAATCAAAGATGGCAGACCCAGTGCCTTGAAAATGTTACAAACAACATGGGCCTCCCCGCTTAGGATCCAAATTACAGGCACCAATAACCGGGTAAGACCTCAGATTGGCAGTGAGAACAATCTTCTGCTCCCTGCCCCTGAGAACTTAAAACCAGGCATCAATAGAATACAATGGCCATGGAAGGTGCAGGTAGAACAACGATGGTGTGGCCTACTTGCAGCTTGGGGGAGATTACTGGAGGTGGGGGGTTCAGTAGTCCCCCCGGTAATTGGTACATGGCCTGCTGACATCGTGGTCAACACTCCAGTCTTTTTTGCTAGAGGGACCCCCATCATGTCCCTGTGGCAGATCAGGACACCTGATACAGTTGTGCAGCCACAGACATCGGGCCAAAACGTTTGGCCAGGGCATGCCCCTGTACAAGCTGAAGTGTTGACCCAAGACAGGAATACGGCCAGTATCTTACCCTGGAGGGTGGACCTCCCCCTCTTGGTACCCTTGAAACACCCATATTACTCCCCATGAGTCTACGAGTCGCCAGAAGGAACCAAATAATGCTGAAGTGTTCCAGAGTTGCTGTAAGATCATGTGCAACATCCAGTGATGGTCTACCTGGGACTGATAGATTGCAGGATGGACCTGCACCATGTGACTACATGCTTCCAGTAAACACCACCAAGCACTGGCCTAACACGAGCCATATGCTGATCATCACTCAACCCCAATTATATCAATACACATCGTGATGGACAATTATATAAGTGTTGTGATGTGTTGGATTTCTGTATTAAGGAAGGCTTACCCTATAGTTAACTTGATCATGTTGTGAAGGGGTGGAGTGTATAGGAGCTGTTGAATCAGGTCCTGAACCACTGATGGATCACCTGAGGTGAGCACTGAGTCAGCTGCAGGAGCACAGGTGAAGGCAATGCACCTGTGTGACCAGAAGGGGTGGAGTCTGGCTCCACCTCTCCCAGACCCCATTTAAGGGCTGACCACCACTAGGGAAGGATCACTTGTTGGAGATCCCTCCCCTGTGGAGTCCTGGGTGAGCCTTTCTTTATTTGCTGGTTGTCTGTATACCATCTGGATAAGCCATACAAAATATACCATCCACCTCCATTATTTTCTGTGGGTACTATTCTTCTGGGTTATCCACCCTACACATGTCATTTAGTAAAGTACTGGTGTTCCTTTCATTAGCATGAACCCTAGTGCTTGAGAACTCTGTGTTTTGTTCTGAGCTGAAACGCAAGTCCCACCAACAAGAAACACATTTCCAGTTTGATTAAAAATAAACAGAGACAGCAGAATAACTAAGCATCATTTTAAACCCCACTCTGACCTTGTGCTAGCTTCCCCACTCACAGCTGTAGCTGTAAGAAGCAGGTTATTATCAGTTAAACTTCAAAGCACTGAATAGCAAGGTTCTGAATAAATAGCTTAGAAGTCAAAGTAAAAGATTTCTGAAACAAGAGAAAGTTAGCTGCAAAAACTTCCAGAGAAAAAGCATTTTAGAGGAAAAAGAAATAAAACAGTCCCAATGTCAGCCATTTATGAAAGCAACAACCTCCTGCAACATTTATGTGCCGTGATAGAGAAGAAGCAGAGGATTTAAGTTTAGTTCCACAGTACAAGTGCTTAGGAAAAATACAGTCATCATCACTGGACTTTTGCTAACTGATGCACCCTTCCACCTGCTCTCACATGCAACCATCCAGCCACACACAGCAGGTTTACATTAAGGAAGGTTTGTTGTTCTCATCAATTCCTCGTATTTACACAGGAGTTCTGTATTGCTAATAATAAGAAATCGTAACACTTCTTCCTTACATGTGAAAACATCCCTGCTGCTGTACAGCCTGGCTCTGGTAGGGTCTGTACCAGGGGATTAGCTAATGCTAGATGGCAGAGGCACACATCTGCAGAAGAATCTTCTAAGAGAAGCAGCTGCCTACACAGACTCCACTTCAACCCTTCTCCCTGTTATGATGCAACTGCTCTAAACACAACATTTTCCACCAAATATTTAAGCATCTCAAGATGAAGATTCAACTACTAACAGCGTATTTTCACATCACTAGCTCTGGGGTCAGAGACACAGCAAACCAGGCCTTCTCATTTGGCTCTGTTTAGCGTATGAACAGAAGCCTCAAGTTTACTAAATTCAGACTGCAATCTACTTAGGAACCCTGGAGGAAAGCAGCCACCTATATACAAGCTATACACAAGACAGATTGACGAAGGTTCAGATGAAAACAGGAGCTCTGTTTTACTTGTCTTGATGGTATCAGAAGTGGGAGCGTGGAAGGATACAAGAACATCATCCTTAACTAAGGCAATGACAGGTCCTCAGCTCCTCTGTTACTGCCAGCAGCCATCACACATCACTTGCACCAGATGCATTACAACGCATGGGAGATTTCTAATCTTATGTTATTTGAAATAGATGAAGAAAAAGAATTCAAAACAAGGACTTTGAATCTCTGCACCTTCAGCAACCCAATTCTATGGAAACAAGTCTCTAGCCAGAAGCAAGTGTCCTCTTACTATTTAAGTAGAAATCTATAACCAAAGTGGTTTAAGCAATTATTTTTCCTCTCAAATGTCATCTTTTCATGGCCCGACTAATGATACCCTTTCTTCTTTTGGAAAAAATGACATTTGAGGTAAACTGCTCAGGAATGCAAACACTACAGCACACAGTGACTCAGGTGAGGTATGCCACTTCACCTCCTCTTGTTCAGTCATACAGTACGAAAGCCTATGCAGCTCCCCCACAATGCTCAGCTACCATGCACAGCATGAGCAGGCACATACAGAAGACGAGTTAATTCCAGCTGCATTACATCCTCATTCTTCCAAAATAAGGGACCATTAGGAAAGCGTTCGTTGGGTTCTTTGATTTCCTTCTGTGCTCTTTTTCAAAGGCCACTGAATATTTTGATACAACTGCCAACCTCACCTCACTCCTGCATCAAATATTGTGATCAAAAACACTATAGGCAAGATCCAGATGGATATTCAGAGATACAACATTTAAAGATTTATTTTAATATAATTGGGATGTAAGAAGCAATCTAACACGTTATACATCCAGCTTCACACAGATTCACAGAAGTATTGCCAGAGTGAGTATCTAACAACAACAAAACAAGAAAAACCAACACCGCTCAACATAATTAACCAAAAACAAAATAACTCTCCCTTAAGATCCAGATTCTTTAATCATACACTGAAGCACCAAACAAATTTGGGTTCTGGCAGTACCACAAAACAGAGAAATATAATAATTACACTCAAGCTTATTCAAAAGCAGGAGGTCTAAAGAGCCATGCAAACCCTACCATTATGCAAACATTATCCAATTTCATTCCAGAGATTATACCAATCATAAGAGTCCCTTTCACTGATTTGTACAGATGGAATTTTTCCCCTGCTTGCTCTCCATGATTAAGAAAATTAAGCAATATTTAGATCAGCTATTTCATCATTGTAGAATATATTTATTTGCTAAATTAACAGGGAAGAGATGCTAGTGATTTCTTCCAGCATCTATTCCGAACACGTTACCTTGTGTGACAAGCCACTCACGTAACCATTTACAGTCTGTAAAACAAAAACAAATTGGGGCATAAGATATCTTTATCTCACAGGAGGGAAAAAAAAACACTGATATTCTGAGGATTCAGCAGAGCCATCAATGTCACAGAAGAACAGATTTTAATGAAATGGATATAGCAGCGTGAGGCCTTTACATATCCACCATGCTCAAACACGAAGCAGCACAGTCCTTCCTGGGTTGCAACGCATCAGGTTTTAACTGTCCACTTCAGCTTTTAAGTCACTCCGATAATTCACGCACACAGGATGGATGATTTTCTTATCTGATTATGAGATCTGTTACACAACACTTGGGTTCAGAACCCTGGAAACCTCGTCCCTCCACCCTTTGAATAGCATTTCTCCAGCTGAAGGCATGAATACTTGAGGACTAGGCTGAAGACCAAGAAACAGCCTTTGTTCCAGCAGAACCACATTCTGTCCTCCTTCCCCTGGATCTTACTTGCTCCTTTCCCTAACAGTTCTCCAGCTACAACCCACTTGCTAAAGGCTTCACACAGGCTCTGTCTGTCTTACTTGTCATTGATTTCCTTATCACCCACAAAGGAGGACAGGCACTACAGATTTTTGCCTTCTGTCAGAAGTGGGGTGAGAGCAGAGTTCAACCAAAACTGCCATAAAACACTCACAATGAATAAGCAGCAGGACTCTGACCTCAGAACAACCACATTTCATAGGCCGAGAGCATTTGGAACTGGCAACAGAGAAGTTTATCTCAGTCTGGTATCTTATTTAAGGGCTTCTTAATTAACATATTCTTCCCAGCTGATGAAGTTGATGACACGATTAGTCCTTTCACTAAAAAGCTGCGAGTAAAAGTTTACAGTTCATTCCTAAGACACAAAAGAAACCTTCCAGCAAAAACACGGAAGGCCAAAATGGTACTCCTAACATGCCTTCTTTATACACTGGAAAGCAATACATTGAGACAAAGCCACGGAGATCAGCCATTTAGAAATACTTCTAACCTTCTCAATTTGACACATGCGGTTAGCAGCACGTTGACCATTTCCTCTTGAAACACAAAAACATTCTGACGAGACAATTTGCTTTTCTCAGATTTTATGAATATTAATCAGCCCATTACTTTATCGCTATTGTAGCGTTTCCAGATGTGTTGTACAGCTGCAGTGAGCTCACTGCTACCTGGACCGTACTGCCCTAAAAGCAGTCTTAACAGTAGAAAACCTTATGCAGCGTTTCAAAGTGCAGAGTCATTTCTATTTTAGCCCACAAAACAAGACATGAAAAGTAAATATGGAAATATTTCACTGTTCTGGACTGTAATTCTCACTCTAAGCATGCTTTTTTGCTTAACTAAAGCTTTTCTTTCCTTTCATTTCTAATGCAGTTCATCCTCACCTTGTACACGAACATTCCTGAATATCTGGGGACAATTTACCTGAAAGATACACACGCTGCTTTCTATTTCCTAGCCAACAACATGCCAAGAAGCAGCTCCTGGCTTACAAAGCACCTGGAACCTGAAGAATATTTTCACATTGAAACTTCTCTCATTTTCTATCACTTGTATAGCTACTATAGTAACATACAAGTTCAAAGAAAAAAAACACTTTCACCACTTTCAAACAAAATATTTTTTAACCGAATAAAAAAAATGTGCACTGAAAGACATAAATCTTCCCCAGATTCAGTGGCAAGCTGCAATATCTCCATGGAATTCCAGCAGTATGGAAAAACTACAAGAACGAAACCAGTATAGCTTCTGCTAAGTAGCTAGGCTTCAAAAAGTAAAGTAAAAAGTAAAGTACAGTTCTACTTTATGAACTGCACTGCATTCTTACTACACCAACTGTCAACAGCCACGGGATATTGCTATCCCTGAGAGCTGCTAAGTTAAAATCTCCTGACCCTTATGTTTCAGCTCCCAATCACTCCTAACCCAACAGCAGAACAATGGTTGCAGAGACTTGACACTGCTACCTGCCAGTAAGAGAACAGCAGTGACCAGGAGGCTTGACTGTTGCCCTCAACTCCTCTGAAGAAGGGCTGGCAGTAGTGGCTATCCAGCTGATAAGAAAGAGCTTCACCAGCAGCAATGCAAAGCATGGATGAGAGAGCTGCCCCCTTGCACATGTGCTGTCAACTCCCTTGAGTAAAGATGGGGAGGAAGGGAAAAAAGGACAACCAACCAGTAAGCAGTTCTCTGCTACCTCCTAACCTGTGGTTCGTAGGAAAACTCCTGATGCAATTCAAAACTTCCCCAAGGTCTACATCATTATACGGCAGCTGGAAGCTGCGTGGTTTCATCCTAGAAAGCAAATCAAAAGGCACACACAACAAACAAGCATGCTATCAAACATAACAAGACCATCCCTGGACTTCTGGTTAAGAGGGGAGATGGCTTTCTGGCTTTAGAATCTCCTGCAGCAGCTGAGCCACAGACGCAGGTCCTGCTGTGCTAGATACCATGCACGCAGCAATGCAAAATAAGATCCCTCACTAAGCTCACTTAGATGGGAAAGTGAAATACAAAAATGAAAGTGCTAGCCTTACTGCACCAGGCAAATTGCAGGCCACTTTCCATTGTATGCTTCTGTAACAGAGGCTGAGTAACAGGAAACAGCCACAGTCGTCTACCTTTAATTTACACAGGTTATGACCTGCTCCCTTATAGCTTTACTGCTATTTGGAAAGGTGGAAGAGACAGGGTTTGCAGTTCAACAAAATGCTGAATATCAGCAGGAACAGAGATTAATAACTGAAGGATGTAATTAACGTCACTTGCAGCTATTTTTTTTTCCCGAGTCATGCCTGCAGCATTCTCTCCATAAAACCCAGGCAGCCCCTCTGCATGATCCTATGCAGCTTACCAGAAAAATCATCAACACAGGAAGCCTGTGTGCTGCTTTACGATTTGTATAAAATGCAAGCTACAGGATTCCAGGCTGTCTCTGCTGCCTGACAAAGGGTGCATTACACAGCAGCAGGAGGAGATGCAGAGTGCTCCACGTAACCATCTCCTGCTGCAGCTGGGGTCAGGTTGGTGAGGAAGAGCATGAAGCAGAACAGCGCAGGCGCTGCTGGTAGCTGCAGGCTACTGATGGCATCCCTGCTGACCTCCACCTGACACTGCCTGGCAGGGGGGCAGAGCTTTTATGACATCTCTCCTAACACTGATGAATTAGAAGCAAGTCCTACAGATTAATGAAAAACAAGATTAATAAACTGGTACTTCAGAAGCATACGCACGTGTGCTGAAACGCGGCCAGACTGCAGGCTGCTGACCCGCAAGGAGCCATCATCTTTGCTCACTTGGGATGTCAGCCTGCCATTCTGTGTGGTCAGTCTGCTTGGACAGAGGGCTTCCCATTAAGTGCAGGGTTAAATGCTGCACTGCAGCCCTGTCCTTCAGGAAGGCTCTGTACAGCCTGCAATTACAAGCAGCAACCCGTGCTGATACCATCCAGGGCTTTGAAGATGAGAGTTGGCATCTTCTTGTCATAGTTTACTGGTTAATCTTAGAAGGGACAGCTAGCAGGAGGGGTGGGGGGAAGAAAAGTGAAAAAACAAAACCACAACACGTCAATGTTACCAGGTATGACCACTTAATGGCTGCTTTTTTTTCCCCTCCCCCCACTGTATGTAAACTTAAGTAATCTAGATTACTTCTTAAATCTTTCCAGAATACTCATCCTTGCTACCCACATAACAGTGAGCAGAGAAAAAAGGAAAGCATCCAAAACAGCGTAAGTTTTCCTGGAGCCCTTTTTCTTGTTTTCTTCTTCTACAAATATTTATATTAGCTCTTAGGAAAGCAGAGACACGCCAGTGACTTGCATTACATGTGATTACATCACAGTCCTTTGCAATGACGATAACGAATACTTCTAAGCATGTAACTGATACTCATTGTGAAGCTTTCCTTTTGTAAGTTCCTCCAGATATAAATACCTTCTAATAGCCAAGAAGTTGTCTATACATTTTTCTCCGTTGTTTTCACCAACAAAAAGCAGCTCTAGGGCCCGCTGCTGCTGCTGACAGACAGAGGAAACCCTGCAATTCTTCACATACTTACAATAAGCGATAGTACTTCGAAACCAGACAAACAGCTTTGAAGTCTCAAGTCGTGACTGAATCAAAGCCTTGGACTTTAAACACAATGAGGATTGAATCTTTCTAAGCTTCCAGATCGCGAACTGGAGCTTTTCACTTAAACCCTGACAGTGCTGTCAGTGAACGAAGCCATAACTTCCAGAGGAGCGGCGGCCATCACAGGCTGAGGTGATCCATTCTGCAGGCACCCTGTCAGGAGCTGCAGGCCCTATCTGATTCTGCCCATTTCACAGCAAGACTGGGAGCGAATTCGCTTGAAGTGAAACTAATCAGGAGTTGATATCCATTCGGACATCAGGTTTGGTTTTATATCGGGCGGCTGTTGCTGAGACAAAGCACTCCCACACTTGGGAGGACCAAAGCACTCCGTATAACACGTCCAGACAGTGTGTTTATCAAAACGACGTGCTCACCTCATTTCAAGCGCTTAAAACATAACCTGTGCTCCAACCCATCATTAGGTGAGTACTGCATCTGTCACACTCGGCAGGCCTGCCAAGGATGCCAGCCCTCGCCTCACAAACATCACCGGTGACAGATCCCGTCCCCCCACAGTCAGGCCTCGTAAAATAAGACTGGCACGGCTCCCCAGCTGCAGCACCCAGCTCCCACCTCCGCTCTAACAAAGGAGAAACGCCTCAGGAACGAACGCGCTCCTCCTGGGCTCAAGGAGCAAAAAGCCAAAGCAGCCCCAGACACCGCCCCGTTCTCAAAGGCACGACACGGGGTCGGACCGGATGATCCTCACGCGCCCCTTCTCCACCAAGCCCCGCCACGCGTGCCGACAAAACGCGTTTTAAATTCCGTCCCACACGTCACAACTCGGACCCCCCCCCCGCCCCCCCCCCACCAACGGCGGCCGCGCCGCAGAGGGCCCCTCCCCCGCTCCCCCGCCCCGCCCCGCCCATCCCCGCGCGCTGCCCCGGCCCCGCGCTGCGGCCGTTGCCAGGCGGCGGCGGCGGGCTCCCCTCGGCGCGGCCATGTGCGAGGCGGCGGCCGCTCCTCCCTCCGCCATCGGTGTGAAGAGGAGGGGAGCCCAGAGCGACTCGCGGATGAAAAAAAAAATAATAAACCGGGGAGAGGGGGGGGAGGGAAGAAAAGAAAAAGGCGTTTTCCCGCACGGGCAGACAAAGGCGCAGAGGGGCACTCACCCGCCGAGCCGGAGGAGGACCCTCTCCTGCGAGGCTCCGGCTGGGGCGGCCGCTCGGGGCCGGGGGACGGCGTGCTGGCGGCGGACGAGGAGGAGGAGACGGCGGGCTGCGGGCACCGGGCGGGCTGCGGCGGCTCGGGCTCGGGCTCGGGCGCGGCGGGGCGGGGCGGCTCGGCGGGGCTGCCGCGGTCCTGCGGCGGGGAGGGCCGCTCCTGCGGGGCTGCGACGGGCTTCCTCTCCATCACCTCCAGCTGCTCGTCGAAGTCTTCGTCTTCCTCTTCTTCCTCCTCTTCCTCCTCGTCCTCTTCCTTGTCGTCGTCCAGCACGAACTGGTAGTTAAACTGGGGCTGCTGCGGCCGCGGGGGCCTGGAGGAGGAGGAGGAGACCAGGGGCGACTGGTCCAGCTCGTCCATGGTGCCTGGAGCGGGCGGAACAATGAGCTCGGCGCCGGGGCTGCGCCTCTGCCGGCTGCGGGGGGAGGGCGCGGACAACGCTGCGGGACCGGCTCCACGCCCTGGTGAGTCACAGCCGGGGAAGGAGGCGGGGCCGGGCTGAGCGGCGGCGGCGCGGCCCAATGGGAAGCGGCGGGGGCGCGCCTCCGCCAATCGGAAGCGGTCGCCTCATGAATATGCAGCGTGGGGGGGGTGGGGCGGCGCGGTGAAGTTGGGCGAGGGGCGCGGTCCTCCTGCTCGGCCGTGGCCGTGCGCCGCGCCCCGGGCCGGGTTCGGCCGGGTTAGGCCCGGATCGGTGGGGATCGCGTGCTCGGGGTGCGATGTTTGCCTGGGCCCGGGGGCGACGCCTCGCTCCGCGAACCGCTGCTGTTCCCACCCACGCCACGTAACTGTGCTGAACCGCCGTGGGTTTGGAGCCGGGAAGGAGCGGGGCAGCCCTGGGGGCGAAGGAACGCGTGTTGTCCATCCCTTACCCGCTGCCTGCGCCTGGTCCGGGCTCACGTTGGGCCACTGGGGGCTTGTACGGGCAGGCCTAACGACACAGCTATTCACATCCTCTTGCAGACCTTCCTAGAAGGGATAGGGAAAGTATTTATTACAAAGACAACGCTGTTATCTCTGTGGGGGTACAGAATCAGCAGGTGAATAAACACTTTGCTAAAGCCTTCTGACTCCGTTCTCCTCATTATTATTATTATTATCCCTCTGAGATCTTGTCTCTTCTGTTAACAGAAGACTCAGGTTTGCTTTCAAGCCAGCCCTTATGGCAGTCGTATTTGGCTTAGTGGCCTTTTCCAACCTTCTAGTAGTAGTCTTATTCAACCTTTATGTTCTACGAAGGGCTGAGATTGACTCGGAATTCTGTTATTTCCCCCAATAGGAGCTTTGCTCTGGTAGAAATGGTGGGCCCCAAGGGAGACCACAGCCCAGAAGCTGTGCTGCATCTCACCGTGCCAACAGCTAGCTTGGTTTGGGATTTAAGACGTGAATTCCCATCTGTTTCCCCTACCCACAGCTCTGTGTGCACGGTGTGTCCAGCTGCCCCAGCTCCAGTGCATGGGATGACCCAAGGAGCCCAACTTCCCCTCCTTTCCCAGCAGCTTGTCTATTGGAGAACGTAGGTGGCATTTGGAGAGCGCTCAGTTCAGGGTAAGGTCAGTTCTCAAAATATTTTTGCTCTTTGAAGAAAACTAAAATAGCAAACTATGCTCAGAAGTTAGTAAAGATACAGTGATGGCTTAAATCTGTGAAAATACCACGATGGATTTAATGACTTCAGTGACAAATGTAACTGTAATCTTCAGCTGCATTTTACCTTATTTGCCAGAAGATGACTGGGCCTAAAATATTCTAATAAAAGGAAAAGGTTGCAGTTCTGTGTGGTCAAATAACCATCAAATCGAACTTACGCATCTCCTAGTTAAACAGGTGAATGGAATTGTAACATTCCATTGAAATAAACTCTTAGGCAACAAAGGACTTTCAGTACTTTGTAGAATACGAGCACAGACGCAGCAGTGAAGCTGACATCTCTGGCCACAGTCATTTTTGGTCATCCACAAGAAGGAAAATCTATATATAATTCAGGTGATGTTATCACAGTGCTTCAAAGTGAATCCATCATCGCTTAAAGAGAAACGAAAGGGCTTTTTATTTAGAGAAAGGAAGTGACTCAAGGTCTTGGAGGGAAACAGGAAGGGAGTTCCAGATAGCCCATGCAAGTCAATTAACAAGCGAGAGGAAAACACAGCTCTCCAGTTTTGAGCGTGCACTGCAAATCATGCTTGGGTTTAGCTCTTAGAAAAATATTTTGTTATTCTTGTATGGAGATTGTCAGCAAGTAGGCGTACTTTGCAGATATTCAGTAAGTTAATTTACAGACTTAGTTTTCATGAGCTGATTTCATATAGCTAACTTAAGAAGAGAACCATTCAGTACATGAAGCAGAGCAGTTTAGTCTGCTTCTGGATTTCTCCAGCAGCACTGATAATGGCTATGTACTAGCTGCATTTGCTCTGTCCGCTGTGACCCTCTGCTTGACCTTAGATCACAGCATATCATAGACTAGGAACATCATTGTGGGGGGACAAACCGCAGTGTGTTCAAACAGGAATAATACTTAGTCGCAGGCTGCAATTAAAAAACATGGAGTTAGAAATGTGGAGATAGTTGGATTCCAGTCCCTTATTTTAAGCTAAAACACAACCCCCAGATTTCAGGCATCGCGGTTGGTCTCTGGAAGGATAAAACTCTGCAGTTCCTCTGCTTTCAGATTATGCCTTTGCTACAGCGTGCTGGGCAATGAGCATGTTTACCTAGCAGGTTTCTCCTGACTTGAATGCCTGCTGTACTTCTGTTCAAGCTCAGTGGTGGATCATTGTAACAAAATCACTCCTTAATTTAATAATACAAATGCGGCAGATGGAGGAAAGAATTGTTAAAAAACAAATCTAAGGAAATGTGGTGGAATTATGTACACAGAAAGATTTGAATACCACTTCCAGCATTCTCCATGTCACTGCAGGAAGTTTCAACATATGAAAATGTGAAGTCTTCTGAGGCTGTGAGCATTCCTATAAATTTCTAAGGAATCAGAATGAACGGTGCAAATGTTTTGAATTATACAAAACACAGGTAATTCCTCGTGTTAGTGTTAATACTGCCACTCTTTATAAGAAATAAAATAATTTATCACTTACTATTTTGGCCACAGTAGTTTACACTCCTGAGGAACATGAGGACCACCAGCTTCGCTGGAACTAGACACAGAAATCTACTCACTATTAATGCTTCTGGTGAGCAGACCGAGGTAGTATTGTAATTACTTTTTAAAATGCATGGTCCCCCCCTCCTACTTTTCATTTAAGCTTGAATGCTTAAAATCAACGTCAAGTGTAGATCACAGCATCACTCACTGGAGTACTCCTGCACGTGTCTACAGTCAAATGTTTCAGACGTATTACCTAGGGTTTTTTTTTTTAAGGTTTTAATATGACTTTTTGTTCTTTGTCAGACATCACACACACCGTAATTAAAGTAACAAACCAGCAGTGTTAGTTCCCTGTATGCCTGGGGATTCAATGGGAGAAAGTCCACTGATGTTCAGTACGTTTCAGGTCTTTCAGATTGACGTATTTGTGATGTCCAGTTCCCAGGGAGTGAGAAAAGGAGAACGTGCTCTCTACATAATGAATCAGAGCACAGACAGAATGCTTTTATAGCTACAAGTGTAGTTTTAGAGCAGGAAGAGAATTGGGATTGCGTGTTCCAGGCTCTGAGTACCTACATATTCAACTGCTGATTTCTTAATTTGGAGTGTGCGAGTGGCTGAACTGAATTAACTGAAAAAAACAAATTGAGGAAAATATGTCCCCTGCCCAGGTGGTGGGGGCTGACCTGGCGGCCCCACCATTTTGATGCCAGACACTGAGCTTATGGGTCTGCTAGGTCAGTGACTTGAATTTGCAGCTCCAACAAGAAGTTCAAACTGTCTGAAAATTGGTATTCTATCATCTATATTATTTTAATAGCTTTTTTGAGAGGCATCAGCATGCCATCTTCTCCTGCGTTGCTCACTGCTCAGTCACTCATGCACTGTAACTGCTTCCATCAGACTGGAGCCTTCACATGAGTTGCAGTAGCACTTTTGGATCTCAGTGCATTTCTGACTTCCAAAGACAGCATAGCACCTTTGGAAGACAACACCAGGACTGGGACTGCTGCATCTTGTCTTAGGATTGTTTAGGGAGCTCCTCCTTTTATCTGGGTCAGATAAAGATAGGACAGCTAAAAAAAAATAATTTCAACACGGCTACCCTGCTTTCTCAGTACCACACTGAGCCACTTGTACACCCTCACCTTTTCATACACAAAACAAAAACCCCACCAGAACCACCTCAAGCTTTTGAACAGTTTGGGTGTGCTTCAGCAGTGGTAGAAGACTCAAGGATATTTAGGTCTCGATAGCTTTGTGAAAACAAGCAGCTGGATAACTTACAGAGTGCTGATGAGCTCTCCTGTGGAAAGTGAAGCAGGGAGAAGGTGGTCGCTGCCCGTTCCATTTGACAGCCATCAGCTGAAGCTTTTATGAGCACAGTTGTCTTTTACTGAGATGGCAAGACCAAAAAGGAGGCTAAGAGCCATGTGGAATAACTGCAGACAGTTTGTACACCGTTAGACCTGAAGTGATGAAAACCTGGATTTGCTAGTTTTACTGGTTTTAGAAATAGGTTCTGCCTGTTGTAGGCAGGGATTTATTTCATGTGAGCCCCACCAGAGGAAGTGTGGTTAAGACTGCCAACTGCAGCCACTGCTTTTTGCAGAAAAAAGGACAGAAGAAAGTGAAGGATAAATCTTGCACACTGATTTTGCTCTGATATATATCCCACAAGAAAGGGTAAATGCAAAGGAAAAGCTCTGGAACAACAGTGCACAAAAAAGGGGCTTCTTCACTGCAGAAAGCAAATCAAGGTTCTTCAAGCTCTCCATGGCAGGATGCTTGGCAGGTGTCACTTATTCCAAGCTGCTTGTAAATGCATTTTATCAATGCAAATGTAATGTTTTCTATTCTCGTTGTGACCTATAAAACATGTAATATATTTCAGTAAGAACTCACGACTTGAATACCATATTCAAGGAATAATCCTTCAGTGCAGGCCAATTGCTTTTATCCAGTCAATTAGAATCAAGTTGCTAAACAGCACTAAACATTTTTAATATATGAGACTGAAAATAATTATTACCTGGCTATATCCAGGGCATAAATACCTGGATATCTTGGGAAAAAAAAGAGTTTGACCTCAAAGGTAGCTATCATTTGTTTTTCATCCAAATGTTATCCACTTGAAGCTTTAGTGAATGAAATTGAAATTTAGAACTAGCAGTCTTATTTTATCCAGCTAAATCAGGGTGACAGAGTTCCTGCAAATGTTGCACTGTGCCAGAGAAATATTGAACGGGTCTCTGTGATGGAGCACAGTACAGTCTTTCTGAAGCTAATACAGATAAACTAAGATGGAAGGTGTTGTCTACCCTCGGAAACTTCCTTCCTTCCACAGTTTGTCTTTGCTTACAACTTGCATTTTTTTAGCTGAGCTCTGTTCACTTTGATTTTTCACTAAAGTAAAGATGTTCTTCATTTTATTTTCCCCAGAATGTCACCTGGCAAATCAGCTTCTAAAGCTGCTGGTAAAAGAATAAAGTCATGTCATGCTTCGGCTGTGTGCTATGCTGTAAAGCCAGCCTCACTGAGCGATGGCAAACAGCTTTTTAACATTACTCTCTTCATAATTTCTTTTACCTAGACTACAGTCTAGGGGAAGAATAAGTTAA
Organism: Callipepla californica brunnescens; assembly: GCA_023055505.1. NCBI lineage: Eukaryota > Metazoa > Chordata > Aves > Galliformes > Odontophoridae > Callipepla > Callipepla californica. The sequence goes on from JALIRH010000003.1 coordinate 65,261,859, forward strand.
TAAGACATAGATGTTGTACTCCTTACAGTGTAAAAATGTTTTTTAAACATCCTAGTTAAAACATTGAATGAAAACAGGCTTCTTCGAATAAACTCTTTCCCTGAAAAGACAGCCTGCTTGTTCCTATTTGTTAAAACTAAAAATTCATATGTTCTGCTCAAATTTGTGTAAACTTGGATGATACACAGACAATTTCCTCCTGTTTTGTCATGCTTTTGTAACCAGTACGATGGCAAGATGTCCCTCATGAGGTCTCTTTTCAGCGCCCAATGAAAATGCAAACCTCACCTTTTACTCTTGCCTAAGACAAATCCTCAAACACAGCCCACTTCTAGCCACTTTCCCTCCAAGATTATTGCTGGTGCTATACTGCTTCTCACCCAGATCAATTTAACCCTTCTTACAGCTTGAAGTTCAGACAGATGCTCAATAGTTGTACTGAACTCTATATCTATATATCTATATCTATATCTATATCTATATCTATATCTATATCTATATCTATCTATAGCTCCATACAGTTCTACATCCAGAACACCACAAAAAGAATGGTCGTAAGACACAGAGATATATATGCACTTTATATTTGACATGTAACACTTCATCAAAATGTCCATTGTGGCTTTTCTGCAAAGAGGGTGATGCTTACTACCTCTGCAGACTTAGTCTCTCTGCCATGATCTAAGGCACTTTTTATTTGAAAATCCATTTCTATGGCTACCCTAGGGTGCTGAACCTGTAAAAGTAATTTATGCATCCTACTGCAGGGTAAAAGGAAAGACAGCTGGGAGAAGACCAAAAGGGATACTGAAATGGACAGGGCCCCCAGCTGCTGGTGCACAAAATAGGAAGATCAGCACTCACAACTGGCACCATCTAAAACTATCTACTGTGCTTTCCTCTGACCAAAACAGTCCAGGGCTGGATAGTTCTTACTTCTTCTTATAGCATTCATCCAACTGCAACCAAATAAAAATAACAGTGTTATTCCTAAAAGCAGTACAGGATATATCATCTCCCAGAGTTTTCAGGAATAGTAAGTGCTACTTGAACTGCTTTTTAACAAAATCACGTGCCCCCATATAAATACATATTATCATATATTCATTAAATTTTAGATCATTTCATGGCAGCTGAATGACATTCCTACAAATATGTAATTTTTAAACAGACTGCATTAAGGATTTTGTCTACTTCTCTGCTTTGAAATTTCAGTTCAGATCATGAGTATTCCTTCTCTGTAATTATTTATGCGTTTGTCATTGTGTGTGGGATATATATTATATATTTATAAATTCATATGCAAAACATGAACCAAGCTAAGCATGCTGTCTTGAACCTGACAGGCTGTTTGATTTTGTTTAACTAGGCTCATGTTTGCTGTTGCAGAATGCCTAGGCATCCCTGTCAAGAACCAAGGCTCACTGGGTTATGCAATGTCCTGGCATGTTTAGAAGTCATTACCTCTTCCTACACACAGTTCACAAGACACAATGCAACAGGTGGATGAAAGACGTGTTAAGTGGGGGTGTTTTGGAAAAATGAAGCAACAACAAGCCAGAGAGGACAGTGGAAAAGCAGCAGTCATTTTGGCACCTACCTTTATTGGTGAGATGATTTTTCTTGCAGATGTTTGGGATTTGCTTGGATTTGCAAACCACATCCACAAGCAAGCAATATATAAATATGTGCGTTGAGGGGAATTAAAAAAAAAAAAAAGGTGAACAATTGAACCTCAGCAAGCAATGAAAAGTATCCCACAATGGCACATTTGTGGATGTGGGCAGATCATAACATACAGCACACGTAGTCATTATGTATTACATTATAGCTAGTTGCACACAATTCTGTGAGCTCCCTACTGCTATAGCATCTAAGCATATGAGCTCATATTTACAGAGCACAACACAGCAAATCCACAATCCCAATCCCTGTATGATACATATCGTAAATACTTCCTGCCATGCTGGGCTTATGTTTTTCTTTTAGAATCAGATTTCTCACAACTTCACAGATTGGCCAAATGTCAGCTGAAAGCACGGCTGAGCAAGGTTCTGGTGACCAACACAGTTTGAAGTTCAGAAGAATCGCTATGCTTACAACACACAGAACCATTTCATTTCCATGTACCCAGCTCCACGTCAGGCTGCGTGTCAGCACATGGCTAATTGGTTTTAAAATCTTGAGTATTGGCAACAAACAGATGCATGGAATATGTTTATGCAGAATGTGTTGCCACATCACCTGGGGCAACATCACATGGGATTTGACAACGTGGGCAGGTCTGGGGTTTGGCAATCCTTGGATAAGAAACCCAAAAGATCCTGCAAGAGATAAGTTTGGGTATTGGTGTTCTCAGTGCTGCTGCATAGAAACTCTGACGCCACCATAAGCCATGTAGCCCTCTTCCAAAAATAATGGCCATCTCATCCAGCGAGCACAAAGATTGGCTGGCTGCTCCTGTCCCTCTGCCCAAATGAGGTCACTGTCTCATGAGGAGCCATGGAATGCCAAAAACTCAGCGTCTGGGGGCTCGTCAGTGACAGTTTGGTGGGGAAGAGTTTGAAACAGCAGATAGGAAAGGTGGGAGTTTATGCACAGAGACTGTGAGTTCCCTGTGCCATGCAGCCTGGAGGGGAGGGCACGGTGAGAAGTGCCGGTCAGCAGCAAATGGAGGGAAAAGAAGACAGAACAAAACAGAACCTATGTCCTGAGGTCTTCGAAAGAGTGACATAAGAGGATGAGGAGACAAAGGCTGGAAGGGATCACAGCTACAATATGCAGAGATTGTGGGGAAAAAAAAAAAGAAGACAAAAAAAAATTGGCAAGAAATCCCCTATTCTATTGCAACAATAGATGAGTCAGAAAAAAGTAAAAAAATTTAACTTCAGGTTACCTTGCTGCACTGAATTTATTTATGGATTGACTCAGTTAGGTTATCATAGATGTACGCTTAAGTCTTAATTATTTCCCCACTCTTCTTTCTCATCTCATTATTCCTAAGGACCAGTTTATCCCTCAGGTATGTGCCTCACTGCAGTACGATGCAGCTGTTTGTGCGTTTCTAAAGGCAAGAGGATAAAATATTAAGTCTGCTACAACATGAATCCATTGGCAGGAGTTACAGTAGCATGAGGACTGTCTTTAAAGCCTGACCTTTCATTCTGCTAAATCTTATTATATAATGCTGTTAAAATCAGAAGGCACTATGCTGTTAGACAATGTTCTGAAACAGCCATGTATTTGTTTAGTGAACAGCCAGTCCGAATCTCTGTATTTTTTTGCACTCACAGATTAAGTTTCTTGCAGACCAAGAATAAATGCTGAAATGATTATTAAGCAGAGTTTGGGGAAAAAATCAATGGGTATTTAAACTAGGGAACAAGAGGTTCAGGAGGTGCAGCAATTTAATTCATGCTATAAGATCTTCACGCAAAGGAAGCATGACTGCGGTACAGCCACTCCAGTCCCAGAGGCTGGTGTGATGAAGAAACACAAATGAGCTCATCTGGCAAGAGTGTGGGAATGTGAGCAGCATGAACCACAGCGAGCATGAGGAAAAAGGACACTTGAAGAAGAAATTGATATCATCCCAACACAAAGTTACCAACACTTAAGATAATCCTCAGCACTAATGAGGGTTTGAAGCATAATGAGACTGGGACTGCCAGCTAAAGCAGCCCTGCAGATATCCACTCCCCCACACTGCTCCAAAGGGAGCATCTCTTCGACACAGCTCTGCAGTGGAAGGAGCACAACCTCATCCTGAGACCACCACAGCACTCTGTGGCAGAATTAGGAGATAGGGCCATTTGCAGACTGCACCGTTTTTGAAAGATAACCCTGGAAATGTGTGAAATCATGGACATGTGTATTCAGGAAAAAGTGAACTGATCCTTAATTTTTACCAACCTGGATAAAAATCAGCTCCTGGCTAGAAAGTGTTATGTATTTAAGAGAACTGTCATTAAAAATCAGCCTTCCATGGAGAGTCATTGGATGAGCTCCCCGGCTTGCACAGAGCCAGGCTGCTTCACTCACATCAACACACTGCTGGGAGTTCGTGGCAGCTGAGAATCCAGCCTGCAGATCTTGGGCTTAAGTAGTTCAAAATTAACCAGGGGATACATGGATTCCATGAAAAGCATAGCATCAGAAGATAACTCTGTGCAGAATAATAGCAGTCCCAGCATAAGCCTGATACTAAATTCACCGAACATCACCAGAACGTGGATGTGGAATCCTAATGTTTAGCCTGAGAAGACAAAAGACCACCCACTCTTCACATGCCCATGCACCAGAAGCTCAAACATACTTCCCAGTGCCCTACAACAACCTTTCAGCCCACAGTAAAGACCACCAGCCAGATTTTTCTTTTTGAAATGATCAACAGTAGATTTTTTCACAATAAACTATAGAAACACCCTACCTCCAAAGTTAGCAGCACTGTTTTCTATTATTGTCTCTAATGCTCTGCAGCAATCTTACTCTTTATATTTGAAAAAGCAAAAGCAAACTGGGAATACTGCTGTTGTTGAAAACATATTCCCACTATTTCAGTAATCCAGTTTCTATTTGTTATGGTATGCAGCCCTGACACCAAAGTAATCAAGAGATGGATTTACCATGCTGACAAATAACAGGCCATAAAAGGGCTCTGTGAAGTCTGAAAATGCATGAAAACAATCTTTAAAGCAATTGTTACTTACAATTTATTTAGTTATTTTAAGAACTGCCTGCTAGTTTTAGAGCAATGCAATTTGTTTGATGTCTGGCTTTGCTATTAACGTGCCTAATTGAGTGCTGACAGTCTCCATATTTTTCAGAAACTCATGAAACGGGTTGTACTCATAGAATGAACTTTAACAGCATTCATTCTCTTGTATCTGCAAATTTCATCTGATTTTTGTACTTGATTCTCACCTGAAGATTCTCCTGACTAAGGTCTACATATTTCAAAGAACAGGCAGTTCTATTCTAGTTACCAACCATACCACTAGAACCAAAATAGCATCAATTAAAATTGTCATTGACCTCTTACAGGGCACTGATAGAAGTGCCATTCTCCCTGTGTCCCAGCTGCTTTTAATACAATGGGGTATTTGATTTCCTCTGAACACTTGATAGAAAGATGAAACTGCCTGATGTTTCCAGTTAAAAACAGTTTGTGTTCTACAATGGATTTAACCACTTCATTAAATCATTCACTATGGGTTTTGCCTTCAATTTTGCTTATAATACTATGAATTGTTACCTTTCCTTCGATCTGGACACTTTTCACTTATGGATCTAATAAAATCATCAGGAAGCTTAGTTTTCTTTCGCTCGTTAATATCAGTAAGATTAAGTAATTAAAAATCTGATGATTTTCCATTATTCCATCTGCCACTTCTGTGCACTGCCTGTGCACCTATGTCTTCTGTCTGCAGTGTTAAGAAGACAGTAAACATATGTAATCTGATCAGGGGAAATTAGATACAAATTAAACTCTGCATTTATTGTAAAAGGCCTCATACTGCTTTTTCTCAGCCCTAGGAATCTAGCCGCAGTCCAGTTCACGATGCAGCTACTGTGCCTTCACAGGAGTGAAATGCTTCCCCATTCTTTTTGGGAATATTGCCAATACACTTCCTTGCCTCATTTGGACGTGGCTGCCCTTCACATCCATGTTTTGTTCCATTTAGCTCAGAGTAACGCTAGATCCTTTCTGCTGATGTGTATGCATGCAGAATTAATAGACTTCATCTACCACAAAAAGTTGCTGGCAGGAGTTTTGTTGGCAGCAGACAGAGTAAGCACATAACTCCCTCACAGTGGCTTAGTTGCCCTGGTTGCCAGCCACATTCAATATTGGCCTCAAGGTGCTTCCTCTTGACCTTTAAAGCCTTGTGGAATCTCAGCCTGAGCGCATTCTCCAATACAGCAATTCCCTCACCTTCCCAAGTGCCAGCCAGGCTTGTCTGAGTCCTCGTTGTCACACCAGCAGGCATCCAAATGTGCCCAGCTAACTAGCAGCTTGATTGCATTGAGTCTTTCTCTGTCAGAAATGCCCAGTTCACCACAACCATCAACATCACACAGAGCTTTAAGGCATACACAAGCACACGCTGATCCTGATCACAGTTCAAATTATTAGAAGACAACATAAAAATATTGAGATCTCTTTAGCATCAGTCAGTCTACATGATCTACCTTTCGTTCAGACCAGTGAAACTTGGGATAATAAGTTTGTATGCAACACGTAATGGAAGGACAACACCAGTTCCTCATTCTTCTCATGCTCTTGCTCATGAATACAAAATATATCCACTCTCATTTGCCTGTACAGCAAGGAGTAGGTTTTGGTGCTGCAGTGCTTGTGTGCTACTCCTCTCACAGATACCACCTGCCCTACCCAATACCCCAAACTGCTTAACAGTAAAATGTTGACTGGACTGCACCTAAGAGCAGGTTTTGTTCGTTTAAACATCTATACTTGAAGAAAATTAGATTGTGTTCTGAAAATAAAACACAATTTAAAACAAGTTACAGTCAGCTTTTATAAGATTACATTAAAGATGTGTTAGTTACCTGAATGCCCTTTCCACCCTCTGGTCCCTTTGGGGCACTTACCTCAGTACAGTAACAAAGAGTAGCAATGAACAGAGTTTGCACCTACAGTCCTAAATGCATCTGCTGTGTGCAAGTGGGTAGCCACAATACTGTTTTGGAATACTATTTGAAATAACAAGTTCAAACTAAACAAAAAGACTCTTCAAACAACAGCCAATAAATATATTCACTAAACTAAGAGCTCTTTTCTCTTTGGTTTATCTTGCAGGGAATTTGCACGGTCCTCCACAAAAAATGTTTTTTATAGATAACAATAAATTAAGCAAGCTTTTTATGCAGCCCATCCTTCAACCTCCCACTAAAGTCTGGCTTTTCCTCACAAACATTGTTTCCTAAGAACCACGGAGCTGTGCACGAATAGAGGGCACGGCTTGTGTTTTTAAAATCCTGCTTATACTTTACAAAGCACAGATAAGGGCCCATGTTGCAAAAAGCTTATTGCAGAGCATCAAAAGACAGCAGAAAATGAGAAAGCTGATCCTGGTTACATCTTACTGGGAGGTCTGGCTCAACTTGTCTTCCCTCGGTGAGGGTCCATGCTGTAAATTAACAAACTGCTTGTCAGCATAAGAAAACAAAGTTATTCTGCCACTTTACCTTTCCAGGCTAATTTTCCCTGAGGTCTGTTTCCCAGTCCTACTCCACGTGGCAGCGATTTCTGTGGCAGTCGGATGGTGACATGAGTGAGTGCCATCGAAACCTCCAGCAATGCCTTCGCTGTAATCGCCGCTGCAGGTACGCTGTAATTGCTACAAGCAAGCAAGCATTTGTATCATCGTGAAAAAAAGGTACAGCTTAGTTTGTGCTTGTCAGAGGGTCTGTAGGAGTTCTCACAACAGAGAATCAACAGTGCTTTTATTTTAGCAACAAGAGCTGTTCAAGTGATGGTATTTAAGGAATGAGGTCACATATTCAAGCTGTTTAGATATAACAGTGTTCAGAGATGTCAGTCAGGCTCCAAGCAGATAAAAAGTGCAACCTCTTATCACCCAGGCATTTCTAGTGCTGGTGCAGTTCTCACATTTAATAAAGCACAGCATGGAAAATGAACTCCATCCCGGCACAGACAGATGCTTCTGAAGCCATTTATAATATATTGCCCCTCTGGAAAATATGAATTACAAGATTTCACGCACTTCGTGATCCAAGGGAAAAATCAGTGTTCATACCTGAATTGGTAGTTCTTCTCTGTATTTGGTCAGATTTCAGTAGGATGAATTTTGTAGCAGGAAATCCTACGCAACAAAGCACATTTCAATTACTACATTGATTAAACTTACTCAGGAGTGTAAAGCGTTAATCTGAGTTTATAGCTTCATCCAGATACATTTAATTAACACTGAAGATTTGGCCCAAAGATTTTGGCCAATGGCAGAATGTGTTTGATGTTCTCCTGCATCTACAGAAAGGTCAGTGGTTAGTCTTAAATTTTTATGAAACAGTTTATTCCGAATAAATTTCCTTTGACTTCTTAAACACCAACCAGCTTTATCCATACACATGAACAACTTGTGCTCAATGAAATACAAATGTCTGTGTTGCTTAACAACAATATTTATACGCATAAAGACTTGGCTCCAGAGAGATGACCTGAATGAACCCTGAGAACATGCTTCCACTCTAGCTCCATTATTTTTGGGCATCCCTGAGGGACAGTAACACTAGCCCTAGTACAGATCAGAAACCCAAGAAGAATTAAGTACAACTGAAAGTCATCATAACTTCATACAGTTCCACATGTTATCCTGCTTAACATTTGTTACATTAAAGAACAAAAGAAAAAGATGGATAGGAAAACATATTCAGGAGGGACAGCAGTCATGTATGCTATATGGTAAAATCCTTTACTTCCCAGTACACATGGCAGTTGTTACACTAAAATCTAACCAAGTACAGCTAACAATAGAGTAGTTCGTGCTCTCCTACTTTTAACCTGGCCACCAGCACCTGAACTGTACAACACATAGCATTCATGAAGCCTCAGCAAGTCTGCAGATGACACCAAGGTGAGCGGTGCAGTTGACAAGCTAGAGGAAAGGGCAGCCATCCAGAGGGACCTGCACATGCTGGAGAGATGGGCCCATGCCAACCTCATGAAGGTCAACAAGGTCAAGTGCAAGGTCCTGCACCTGGGTCAGGGCAATAACCAGGAATACAAATACAAGCTGGACAGAGAATGGCTTGAGAGCAGCTCTGAGGAGAAGGATTTGGGGATGCTGATTGATGAAAAATTCAACATAAGCTGGCAGCATGTGCTTACAGCCCAGAAGGCCAACTGCATCCTGGGCTGCATCGAGAGAAGCATGACCAGCAGGGAGAGGGAGGTGATTCTGCCCCTCTGCTCTGCTCTCACGAGACCCCACCTGGAGTACTATGTCCTGTTCTGGAGCCCCCAACACAAGAAGGATGTGGAGTTGTTGGAGCGGGTCCAGATGAGGGCCATGAAGATGATCAGAGGGCTGGAGCACCTCACCCTGTAAGGCTGAGAGAGCTGGGGTTCCTCAGCCTGGAGAAGAGAAGGCTCCAAGAAGACCTTATAGCGGCCTTCCAGTACATGGATGGGACTGCAGGAAAGCTGGGGAGGGACTTTTTATGAGGGCATGTAGTGACAAGACGAGGGGAAATGGTTTTAAACTGGAACAGGGTAGATTTAGACTAGGTATTAGGAAGAAATTCATTACTGTGAGACACCGGAACAGGTTGCCCAGCAAGGTGGTGGATGCCCCTTCCCTGGAAGCATTCAAGGCCAGGCTGGATGGGCTGTGAGCAGCCTGCTCTAGAGGGCCCTTTCAACCCACACCATTCAATGATTCTATCATTTATCACTATACAGAAAGAAGAAATGTGGAATATCCACCTGCAGAAATGATCAGTGAAAGCACTGCCATAGACAGTGAAAGTAATGAACAAACAGCCAGAACATCAACTGAGACATCAAACTGTGCGAGCTATCTTCTACTAGAAATAAATACTTTCGCTGTCATGACTAGAATTATTTGTGTTTTTGCACTTTATCAGTTGTTCTTTTTTTTCTTCATGCCCAACAACAGGAGACACAGATAGTTTTTGTCCTTTCCTCATTACAAAATAAATTAAAAGCCTGTCTGAAAAAGACTGAGTTTTCTTTTGGGAGCTTTCATGTTACTGCTATGGCACTGTTTGTTTTCTCCTTTGTTTATTCTGAGTATGGAGGCTGTTTACCTGAATAAGACTTATGCAAAACACAGACAGCAATTTGTAACTCATCTCCCTGAAAGAATTATAAATTCTTTATCTTCATTGAAAAAGGGGAAAACATGTTGCTAGCTACTGAAAATATCTTGCTGATAGACAAACCAGTCTCCCTGGGCACTAAGTCCAGGACAGCTCCCCACTCTGAAGGCACTCACTGGATATTTCCCTTTCTTTGGAACTCTCCCTATGGTGGAAACTGATGCAATTTGTGTTAGCATTGGGCATACACAATAGTTTCACGGGAAGGTGAGCAGCAGTGAGCCAGTTCTTTAGTTAAATAATAAACTGTCCAAGCTGTTTTGTTTGGTTGGTTTACCTTTTATTGGCCCTGTTGATACATGATGGGTTAGAGGTGACAAATGCTCTGGTTCTTTCACTCGTTCAAGCTGATGTTCTAATCTTGCAGAACTGCAGAGGCTGCTTTTGCAAGCTCAAACTGCACAACCTTAGTATAACAGCATCAAGGATTATAGGAACAAGGATTAATATGTTTTCTGATGGGCATGAACTTCTTTCAAAGTTTTTGACCCAAACTTTCCTGTCTGTACAGACCAACAACAAATGATCAACTTCCCAAGCAAATTAAACCTATCCAAAGTACTCCATTAAGCGATTTTCAGCGTAGGACACTACTGACATTATAACTAATTTGTAGGGTGCTAAGAGCATTTCACCACTTCGGTATTTCGTGTTACCAAGCTGCTGAGTGACTCACATTGTCTGAATGTCTCATTTTGTGGCTTAACAAAAGCTATCACAGACACTTATAGATCTGATTCAGGAAACCTGTTATTGCTTACAGATGGAAATAGAAATGAATAATTGAGTCTATTTCAGTTATTTAACAAACATACTAGCAATTACATTATGAAATAAATGGAGGAAATGTTTCTAATTTTCTGTTAATTGAAGGTACATTACAACTGTACTACAGCTGAGAATAAACCAGTAAGCCTCAATTATATTAATTGCCTTCTCTTAATTTAGGCCAACTGAACATAACTCTCTTCAGGATTTTTCTGTATTATATGCTTGTGCGTGTAATCTGCTTGCTCACTGTGATGAGGCAGAACTATTAATTATATGCATACAGAACAAAGTTCAAAAGATTGAGCTTGGAACCACTGCCTTTCTCTGCTGTTATGGGCTGGACCTTTAGATATGCACCCCAATTTGAATATGCTGTCATCTTTCAGTGAGCTCTAGCATGTATCGCCTCCCAAACCGTTCATCTCTTTGACATGCAGAGGAGAGCCTTCTCCAGATTGAGCTTTTGCCAGCAGGCCTCTGAAAACAGTGTCAGGGAACTGATTTAGCAGTCACACAATAATGCTGAGTAATGCTGATCCTCACAGGGAATAATTTCTGCTGCTGTCATTTCTGAGTCATTGCATCTTCTGAGGATGGAGCCTTGTTTGCTAGCTCAAACTTTCCTTGCTACACAAATGCTGACTCCAAAGTATGCTCCATAACTTCCTACAATAAAAGAAGTTATCCAAAGAAGTTCCTTTGTGGAAGGATCAATAGTCAATCCCCAGCCATCACTTAAAAAATACTTCTGCATTCTTTCGCCTTTTTTTTATATACCCTGGAATGCTCAAGTCCTCAAAGCAACTTCTGACATCACTTGAGCACCCTCTGCCTTCTTTCCCTTAGATACAGGATCTCCTCTTTTCTGAAAACACTAAATCACGTTCAGTGGACTGCTGAAATGACTTTTCTTTGTACCCAACTGTGTAATGCCTCTGCAACACTGCCAAACTGCAGACGGGCTCTCTATAATGGCTCCTCCTAAAATCAGGTCATATTGCTGCACCAAAGATATGCTGTTAATATTGACAGTTTTGTAATCAAATTATAAAGTGTTGTTGCTGTTCTCCTGTGCAGTCAGCAAGCAGTGTTTTCAGCTCAGGAGTGTTAACCATTCTTCCAGGCAGTCATGGTGGTGGCAGAGCAGAAACTCAGTGTCCAAAGCCTGGCTGGTGACAAACAACGAAGGTGCCCATGTGCTGTTATAGCCTTTGGGATGAGCAGCACTGGGGCAAGTTTTTCCATATACATACCAGCAGGAATTCTGATTTGGTAGCTGAAAGGACTCCTTGTTACCTCTTCGTCTCACGTGGTTACAGCGTAAGGGCAGAGCACAAACCCTATATATACTGAGTAACCATCTAAAACGATACCATGATGATTTTCCCAGGGAAGGAAGGGAAGGATCTCAAAAGTGCTAATTCTTCATCTTTCCTCCCATTTAGCCATTAGTCAGAGCCCATTAGACCCAGCTACAAGCCCCCTGTTCTAGACTGAAGACTCCCACAGATGTAATGGGGGATCTGAATGTGAGGAGTCCCCTCATAGCAGCCTTAGCACTGCCAGCTGCCTACACCCAGCTTGCTGTTGGCAATGCTTCGTTACTGCAAACACCTTCGATCAGGTTCCTTGTGCCAGCCGTGCCTTCCTGGTTGATGTCTCTCAATGTGTCACTGCAGCAATGCAAATATAGCCAGTCCACTACTCTCCAATTGTTTGACTAAGTGGTTTTTGGCTGAGAAAACACTGTTATTTCACCACTGGAACCAAATTTTTATTTCAGATATATTCCTGCAGTCATTGCATTTCCTGGCTAGGGCTGCACCTCTACAAACCCAAGGGCAGAGCTGGCCCTTGCTGAGCAAACACTTGACACTCCTGTTTGTTTTTCCATCCTGACTGTTGATAAAGAAGAGACAGGGCACAAACAAATGGACAGAAGACAAACTGTGAAGGATACCAGAAAATCAAATTCTATTCTCAGCAAAACACTCATTCCCTAGAAAAGCTTATGTATGGGAACTGTTGAATCAGGTCCTGAACCACTGATGGATCACCTGAGGTGAGCACTGAGTCAGCTGCAGGAGCACAGGTGAAGGCAATGCACCTGTGTGACCAGAACGGGTGGAGTCTGGCTCCACCTCTCCCAGACCCCATTTAAGGGTTGACCTCTGGTGGGGGTGGTGGTTTTGTTGGTCTCTTGTTGGTCATCTTTTTCCTGTGGAGTCCTGGGTGAGCCTTTCCTTATTTACTGGTTGCCTTTATGCCATCTGGGTAAGCCATATGAAATATACCATCTACCTCCATTGTTTTGTGTGGGCACTGTTCTTTTGGGTTTTTCACAGCTCACTACATCTAATACTGAAAATGTATGGAGAGCTATTCAGTAATTCTGAGTGTGTTTTTAGTCAGTGCTCCTGCCTAAAAAACTACATAACAGAAATCCTGCATGCTGGGATTTTGTAATAAGATATTGACCACTCTCCAGGATCACAACTCATAACTTAAAATCATCTTTTCATGTACTGGTTAAGAATACAGTCTTCAAGAAAGATTAAGCTTCCTGAAAAAACATATTAGCTGCAGAAAAATTGCCTTGTAAGCCCTGAGTTAAATGCCAAAAAGTACTTCTCTGCAAGCACAGAAATGATGTGGCAGGTCCTTCCGTGCTGAGAACAGCTATGGGCCTCACTACAATCTGGGCACACTCTATGCATGAGCTGTTTTTGTTTGCAGATGGCAGGGTTTCTCAGCAATGTAAGAATGTGAAGTAGAAGCGACACGTGTCAGTAAGAACAAATCAAGAAGTCAAGGTTGGCTTCCTTTCACAACTGGGGGGTTTTCCTTTCATGCATATCATAGAACTGTAGGGGCTGGAAGGTACCGCCAGAGACCATCTAGTCCAACCCCCCTGCCAAAGCAGCTCCCAGCCCAGGTTGCACAGGTAGGTGTCCAGGCAGGTCCTGAACATCTCCAAAGAAGGCGGCTCCACCAGCTCTCTGTGCAGCCTGTGCCAGTGCTCTGTCACTGCACTGTGAAGAAGTTCCCACACACCAATATGCTTCAGTTTGTGTCCATTTCCCTTTGTCCTACTGCCACACACCACTAAGAGTTCAGCCTCATCCCTTTGCTTCCCACTCCTTTGATATATATAGATGTGGAACAGACCCCCTCTGAGTCTTCTTTTCTTGAGGCTGAACAGCCCCAGGTCTCTCAGCCTCTCCTAGTAAGGGAGGTGTTCCGTGCCCTTTGTCATCTTTGTAGTCCTCCGCTGGACTCTTTCCAGGAGATCCCTGTCTTTTTTGTACCCTAGGAGGCCAGAACTGAACACAATACTTCCCTCATCTTTTTGATTCAAAGTAGCATGGAGGAGGAGTTGTACTAGAAGACCCCACAGAGATGATATTAACATCTTTGTACCTAAATCTGTAAAGAGGGTGGCTTGAGCATCACAAGAGGAACAGAGGTGACATCTAGCCAGCCATAAGCCTACCAGCTTGAGGAGATCTAACACTGCCTGGCAGAGGAGGTGTTGGATTTCAGAACAGGAACTGTGACAGCATTTCTGACATACTGAGTGGCACTCTGTGAGTGTTCGTCTAACGTGTTCACTGCATGACCACAGAAACTGGGATGGAAATTCCTTTTGCGAGTGCAGTTCTTCTATTTTGTCATCTCTTACTCTTCCACATGACCAGATGGGGTAAGTCTTCTGAAATTCATAGGAACTTCATCATGATTTGCAGAAAACAGCATCACTTTTCAAAGGTCATCTTTGAACAAACTGAGATTATTATGCATGTTCTTCTCATTCTTGGATATTGAAAAACACATCATTTGACTAAAACTGAATACCACTGGTGAGGCACTGGCACGGGCTGCCCAGGGAGGTGATGGAGTCACCATCAAGGCAGGTGCTCAGGAAAGAGGGAGATGCCACACTAAGTGACATGGTCTAGAGTGGCTGGACTAGACGTTCCTATTGTCCTTTCCAACCTTAATGTTTCTGTGATTCCATGATACAGTTTGAAAGGTAAAAGTTTGGGGTTTATTGTTCTGGTTTTGCTTTGTTTTTCTTTGTTTTTAAGCCAATATGAAGTTAGCTATCTTGAAACAAGCCTTCAAGCTATACTTAGACCAAAAGTTAAAATTTGGAGGAAAAAACAGCTATCAAACAGAGAGCTAACTTTAAGCCCTTTCCAAAGGTGATAGAAGGAGAAGTCTAAAAGAAATCATTCTTTGCTCCTGCTTCTGAAGCAAGAAGAAAAACAGGAATGAGTTCAACCTACTCCAGATGCTAGATAATGCATCCACACTGTAGCATTCCCAGAGGTTGCCAAGACTCACAGGAGACCACAACTGCTTCTGCAAATTTCAGCACAGGCCCAGAGGCTCTGCACCAGAACAAGACAGCTCTGCAAAGCTCAGTGTCTCTTCATTTGGGAAGATCCCTCAAGCACAAGGGTTAGATACTATAACCTCTTAAAAGGACAGATGGACATTGACAGAACTGGAAATTTTTTGAGGAAATACTGAATCTGTAAAGAGGCTCTAGTAAATTTGGCCAACTGAATTTCAGAGTGGCTGGCTAAAAATAAAAATAAAAGAAAAGAAGAAAAAACAAAAGGAGAGTCAAAGAGAGACAGATTCCAACCATGCTGTTTGTCCAGCTCCCCATGTCTTCTAGCAGCATTGCAGTGTGAGGCTTCTGGTTCATTTACGCAAGGGAAATCTCTTATTCATGTGCTACTGAAATGAGAGCCATTTCTGCAGGCAAAAGAGGAAGAGAGCTCTGTCACATGCAGTGTCACACCGATGAAGTCATGCACTGGCATAACAGCAAGTGTTGTCAGTTGTCAAAGGCCATCTGTAGCCAGCAGACTTAAACTGTCATCCTGGAAAAAGATGCAAACAAGCCTACTGGGAGATCACATTATCCACTTTCTGGCATTCAATCAAATGTTTCCTGAACAGATATAGAAAACAAGGATCACTTTTATTTTTTTAAAGAAAAACATTTTTTTTGGCAGTTGATATCTTTTCAAAATGACAGGAAGAATAGGAAGAATCCAAGAAAACTACATAACCGAAGGGTCACTCATCAGCTGTGGATTGCATACAGCTCTGCTGCCCCAGGGAGAAAGGCATTGCTCCACTGCTTGCTCTGAAGATTTAGACTCACAGGCTTCTGAATCATTTATGGGTTTGCTATGTAAGTAATCTGACACTCTACTTTTGTGCTTTCTCTCTTTTTAGGGGGAAGGGGAAGTTATTTTTATGGTACCAAACCCTGTGGAAACTGCTGGAAAAACGCACAAAATAAGAGATCCATTCCACGGAGCAGGAAAAGTATACACGCTTGGATACAATACATTAAGCATTCCTTACAAAGTGTAGTGATGGCTCCATGTAGGCTTCAGATATCCTCCAATAGGTATCAGATCTCCAGTTCAACCAGCAACTGAAGAGAGATGTACTGGGGGAGAGGAACACCTTCCATCACATGCAGGCCCCAGTAGTAGTGTAAGGAGGGAAATACTCAGTTTGCATAGTTCTGGAGGCAAAGTCAAATGTGCTTGTTTGGTTGGTTCTACTGCAGGCAGGGTCCAAAGGAGAAGAGCACTGAAAAGTGAAAAATGAGTCTTGGGATCCGTGCCTGGTACTGATGCAAATGAAGGTGAAACTATACAAACAGCAACACAATTGGGGCATTCATCATTCCTTCATTAGCAGCTTTTCTTCCCGACACCCCCATCAAAGAAAGAAAACCTCCTTTCTTTTTATTAAAGACCAAGAGGACTGAAAAGAAAGCCTAATTGGTGAGCATCCATCATGCCCACGTTTTGTAAGGCCATTTGTTAGTGCAAACAAGATAGCCCTGAATCCATAGGTAGTGCCTGTAATTCAGTTTACACAACTTCCATAAGAAGGAAATCAGATCACAACTTATGGCAAAACAGGTGCTTGCTAGGAACATGAATGCTTCCAGCAATAGTGCTAAGCAGCTGAGTCTGCAGTCCAGGTATAATCCCAGAACTGTTATCTTGCTCAGATTTAGAGGAAAGATCAGATTCCCATAAAGCAGATGCCTCAAGTACACTAGTCATGTTTACTCAAATGCAATCACAATTTGCTATTACTGAAAGAAGTCACATTGTTCAAAAGTATTTCACGTTCCTTTAACAGAATAAAAGTATTTTCTATTCTGTTCACTTGGGTGATTGAACATTGTGTATTTATATATATATATTCACATGCATCATGCTCTAGGCTGACAGAATTCGATATTGCTACAGCTGCCTGTCACTTCCCATTAAAAAAACTTGACTTCAGCTGCTTATAAACCTTTCAGTCAAAATTTTCCATGCCGGTAACTGAACATTTGGAAAGCATCTCAACAAGAAATGATTCAGCTGTTTCCAAGAAATCAGGTGGACGGAGAAATACACTGTCATGACTATATTAAAAAATACATGGTTTTCTTGGATTTGTTTTTGTTTGTTTTGCTTTAATCCCAAAGAGCATGAAACTAGTAAGGCGTGCACCTTACTGTCCTTAAACGACAACTTTCTTCTTACATTCCTCAGAAGAATTCCATTTGTTAGAGTTCCTAGGATTTGAAGATACTCACTTTCTGGAGATCCCAGTGCCCATTTTTGCAGAAGTGACCTCCAGGGACTCACAAGGCCCTTTATCTGCAAGTCCTGAACCCAGGTGCTAGAGTCTGGACACAGAAACTGAGGGAAGGAGCTCTGCTGTGCTCCTCAGAATGACCTCTTCCTCAGCACTCCATCATAGAATGGCTTGTGTTGGAAGGGACCTTAAAGCCCATTCACTTCCAACCCCCACCAGCTCAGGCTGCACAGGGCTCCATCCAACCTGGCCTTGGGCACTTCCAGGGTGGGGTGCCCACAGCTCTCTGGGCAGCAGTGCCAGGGCCTCATCACTCTCTAAGTGAAGAATTTCTTCCTGATCAGGCTGGAGAAGGTTCACATAGGACACAAGGATTGACAGAAGAACATTTTGAAAGAAATGAACCAAAGGGGACAAGACACCTGCACAGCAATGGATGTTGGATTCTAACTATCAAACCATTTATCTATCAAAATACCAGGTTGTCTACAAAGATCAAATTTGGGTGCTTTGGGCAGCTCAGCTCACTTCTGATTTTCCCTTTCTTGTTCCAGTCATGTCATGGGTAACATTTATTAATGCATCCCTCTGTAAACTGTTGATCTGCAGCACGATCACTCCAACAAGAATTCTGTGCTTTGTTTCCAGATGTCAGGCAGGGGAGACAAGCAGTGACATGGAGGCTGCGTGCTCAGCCTGGCCTCGCTGGAGGAGTGCCTGTATTGCACTGAGACACAGCCCCTGCACTGACAGAGCAGCACTGATGCAATTCACAGTCTGCTGAGCACGTCAGCTGGAAAAGAGCCCTGCAGAAGTGGGATCAAATGAAATTAATGCTTCAACACAAAAATGCAACAATACCTATATCCCATAAGCAGTGTGAAGGACTGTTTCAGGAAGACAAAACAGCAGCAGAAATATCATTTGATTCTGTAGAGGCACAAGAAGGTGCAAAAGAAACCTGTGATAAAAAGGGATTAAGCCTCTGGAAACAGACCAACAGTCAATGATTCTTTGGATTTAAGGTCAACTTAGATCCTGGCTGCAATACAGAAATTGTAGCTGAATAGATCAGAATAAATGCAGATTTCAGCACTGTGGTACCTGAACCTGAACACTTGCCAGCCCTGTTGTTGATCTGACTTCTGCCCGAAGTAGTGCCTGGAAGGTTCAGGAATGGAGCAGGATGCTGAATGCTTCACTTTACAATGTAAGCCCTTTCAAACTGGAATTCTTCACAAGATGCAATGACTGCTTTCTAAAGAGAAGAGATGGAAGAGATCACAGATCTCTGGACCAAACTCACAGGCAGTTCAGAGGAGGAGCTGCTCCTGAGGAACATTACAGGCAGGTACGAGGCTTCACATGGCCCGAAGAAGTGAAGACTTGGGGAAAAACGAAGGAATTTGACAGTCTCTATCCTGAGTGTTCACTTTAATCTCTGAAAACACAAGTCCTGGGCAAAAGAAATAGGGCTTTGCACAAGTTGTGTGTGGAAGATCTGCTCACCAGCTTGTAGGGAATGGAAGGTACACAGTGACCAAAGGTCACCAAAACCATGTCTTGGTAATTCAAAAGTTGTCAAAATATCCTCAGCCTCAGAAGTTATGAAATTAATCTAATATGTGGGGGAGCTTCCCAGCATTTTATAGAAGTTTATTTACAAAAAAGTTTTTGGGAGGAAAACAGAAAAGGTCACAGAGAAAACTAATGAATGATTCTAACAGATGTTTCAACTCAGAGAACATTTACAGAGAGAGAACACGGCCACAGTAACTCCTTGCATTGAGAGGAAATGCTAAAGCCACACGCAAACAGAAACAGGTTTAAAACTGTATGCCTAGTTAATCCCAACAGATCAAATCAAGAATTAAAAACTTTTTTCCTCATTCATCATTCTCAGGAGTTTAGGTTAGTAGTTCGTTAGTTCCATGGGAGAGTTACTGCTATTTCAATGCAAGTTCAGCATCTCTTTTAGGAGAACAGATGCAAGACATGGCCTTCTGACTTCAGCACACTCTCCTGTCTGGCTGCAGATACTAGAATGTCTCCGCATGTCTTTCCAAGGGCTGTACTACAGAAAATACTGATCTCTCCTAACATTTGTTATTCACTGACAAAACTTTTCCTGCAGCACGAAACATTTCACTAGATTAAAGGGGAAAGCCAGACCCTCACTGAAGCCTAAGATACAATGTGCAGAGACCAAAAGCAGTTTTAAATGATTGAAAAAGGAAGGGAAAGAGAGAATATTGTCTTGGATTCCTTGGAATTTGCCATCTGTGTGAGTTACTGTAACAGGAAAGCCCAATAATTCAAGTGCAGCATGAGATACTTCAAGAAAGCAAAACATTTCCATGTACTCTGGTCCCCTCTTTCCCTGAATGAGGAATAATTTGTTACATAATATTCAGGAACAAAAACACGAGTCAGTCTTTCTGTAAGACTATACATTTTCTATTTTGATAAAAATACTTAAAAAAAAAATTGGCCTAAATGGAAACTTTACCAATAAGCAAAATGAAAGATTTTCTATTCTGTACACAGACATACAGAAACAAATATCCAGAGTATCTAGTGGACTTTAAAACTGAATGAAAATCCTTATTTCCAGTCTATAGAAAATTCCAAACCAGAACTGAACTTCATAAATTAAGCTCATAATGGGATTCACATAGTGTCCGATTTAGAAGAGCTCCACCATGAGAAAAGTCAGGATTCGGGTCAGAACTTCTCTTTTAAGCCCACCTGTCTGCCTGAAGCTATTCCCCGTGCCCTTGTCTACAAGCACACTGCCCTGACAAGTGGTAATTCAAGAAGATATGAACAATGACCACACTCAAACCAACTGAGTGGGTCTTCTATTCTCGATGGATGAATTCAACTTCCTGTTCGCACCAACCTCACACACAGGTAGAACTGCAGTAGCAATTATCAAAGCCATCAGAACTCTTCTCCTCATACCCAGCTTTTACATTAAGACTACTAACGGTTACGTTATTTATGGCTGAAAATGAAAGCAAGCCAAAGGAGTAAGAAGCAGCAAAAAAAAATAAAATAAAATAAATTTCTATTTACAAGCAAGCACTTTTAGAAGTCCAGGTTAAATGAATCACAGATGCAATTAGCTTGTGGCTGCACAGAAAGAGTGGAAGGAAATAGCCCAGCATCTACCTGTTTATTTTGAATGAACACTCTGTCAAACAAAGACAATGTCTTTGTCAGCGTATATACAATGTCAAGCACAGCCAGGTCTCGTATTCTATAAGAAGAACTAGGAGATACTTGCATTACAACACCATCTCAGACCTAGGGCAGGATTTATTCTTTCAGTTTCTTCTAGGAGAAGTGCAATTATCGTTCTAATTTTACACAGGGGAGAATGGCGACAGAGACAAGTCAGGTCATTTAATTAGCATCCTTGGAAAATTTGACATCATGGTCCCAGCTTAAGACTTCATTCTCTGAGCAAATGTTTACTTATCGTTTATTGTTTACGCCAGGAGACATATGCAGCTCAAGAGGTATGTAAGAGATTGCTGCTGCTCTGAATTCAGGGCTTCAGCAATTGCAAACATGCACCCAACTGAGCAACACAATGCTACAGCAGTAAATAGATATTAAAAAAAAGGACGTTTTCAGTCAAAAGCAATATTGCCAGCTCCACTGGGGTACAGCTTCATACAGCTAGCTCAAGCAATGTTTATACCCACCAACTTCAGAAGGGAAACACACTCAGCTCCTCAGGGTGTCAGGCCTGGAAGTAGGTTTCATCTTCTCCAGCAGCAAAGCAAGACAAGTCTGTACTGCAGGCAGCTTTTGCAAAGGTTGCATCATGCTAGCAGAGTGCTGTGAGCATTAGATGCGCCTACTGCTGCTAAATATGTGACAGACATACCTGCAGAGAACTCATTAATTCTAATTTCTATTCCTGTTAGTCTGGATATATCAGCATGTAATTGTCAGTTTCTAAAATATTCTGGCAGATTTTTTAAACTGAATAACTGTGTCAGCATTTCTTTTGGACTATCAGATGAAGCCTGTTCTCTTGTCTGCCCCTCAAGTAATGTGTCAGGGTAAACCCAGCCACCTAACAGGAAAGGTGAGAGCTGCAGCGAGAAGGCTTTCTGCAATCCTTTAAGCACTCAGAATAGCTGGGAAACTTCTCCTAAGGAAAGATGAATGGAGAAGCCTTCCATGTGACAAGAAAATTCACAATAAACTCTTATGAAAATGAAAACCAAAATCAGTACACGTGTGATACACAGACCGTATGCCAATAACATGTGTACTTCAAGGCTGCATTACAGTGCCCATTGGGAAGCAAAAGGCAGGGCAAGGAGAGAAGCCAGCAGTTACAGCATGCAACAGAAGGAAATCCAAAGGAACTTGGGTAACTCGTTTTCCTGAAAACCACGCTAGCTCAAGTAACACTGATTTTCTCTCTTCTGATGTTTAGTCTGAAAAGAAGTTCATTCAACACCAAATAAGAGCCTGGAAGTAAAAGCAAACTGACTAGCTGCATACAAAAGCTCTGCAAAAATGCATGCATCCATCTCAGTGGCAGAAAGGGCTCACACACACAGGCTGCTTCCCTGGGAGAATGGGAAAACACCACATGTTGTTCTGTATAACAGTACACAGGGACCAGAAATTGATGGCATGCATCCTCGGACTTCCGCTGTGGGGGCTAAATCTTCTATTAGCCTAGACTTCTCAGCCTGCCTATGGGGATTTGAAAGGCTGACAGAGTAAAACTTGATTAAAGCAGGGATATCAAAGACACGCAGGCAAATAAAGCACAGCAGTGTCTCCACAAATAATGCATAAAATTACCAATTATTACATATGAAAAACTAGACTAGAAAAAGAAACATAGCTTCAACTCTTTCATAATACTTTAGATTTGCAGCAATTACTGCCCCAACCAATAGCAGAGTAGAATATAAACACAGTGGCCAATGGATGTTTGAAGGAAATAAGCTGTTAAATTATGCAATTACTTTGAGAAGAAGTTTAAGAGATCTGAAATGCACGAAATAAATGTGTGGCATTGTAAAGGCTTGCACAGTATGGAACTACAAGCATGGACAAACCACTGCAGTTGTGCTGAGCTGTTTCCCACAGTACGTGATTACATGATTAGAAGCTATATAATAACCATCTCCAAGGGAAGGCAAACTAAAATTATGTAGGCAAATCTCCCTCTCTGTTCATTCATGCACACCTTGTTTCTGATTTTATTTTGTTTATTTGATTGTTCAGGTAACCTAGAACATAGGTGTGTTGTACCAAAGGTCAGGGTTGTCACTGGGTATGGAATAACACCATAGAACCACCAAGGTTGGAAAAGACCTCCAAGATTGACCAGTCCAACCGTACACCTACCAGCAATATGGATGCTTCTCCCAGACACTCTAAAAAGCATCTGCTGCTGAGATAATTTACTGCTGAAGTTTTGCCTTAATTCCTGGTAAATATTCGCAGATCACACACCTACCTCTGACTTCTTTTGCCAGGTTGCATTTTGTGAAGCAGCAGCATAGCATTTTATACAATAATTGTTGACAGAATGGTAATACTGGACTTACGCTATATATTAAATATACATAGTTAACACATTACATACTATAATACACTGAGGACACATTTTAAGCGGTTTATGTTCTACATATTACACAGGGATTTGCCTGTAGGACTAATGAAGGGTATTCGTGCTACTCTGTCACAGTAAAGCTATTAGTATAAATGGGACCAACTCCCAGTGTCACAGACAGCATAATGCTAAAAGGTTTAATAGGCTCTTTGTCAGGAGACAGACGGAATAGATTGAACTGCTAAAAATCGAGACGTTGACATTTTGTCCTTAGCTGCCAGTGTTATCTTTCTCCATAGAAACCAAGTGTCGGACAGTGCACATTGTCACTCAATCACTTTCTGGTCAGGCTGTGTTACAACAGCCCTACTTCACAAGGAGAAATTTTGTTCCCAGGAATATTTGTCATCTATTGCTATTAAAACACTAATGAACATGCTGTGATTATGTGCTCTGACTATCCCCATCATTTAAGAAATACACAGTAACAAATAAAAATGGGTGTAAAAGATATATACATATCAAGGTCTCACTCTCTTTATGGTGTTCCCATTGAATCCAATAATAATGTTCTCAAACCAGGCACAGAATGCTGTCCTAGAGGATAAATTGCCTGAAACTCAAATACTGTACTGTGATAAGTTGGAATTACACGAGGGTTTGAACATTGTTTTATCTGTCACGGTTTTATTTTCAGTCCTACTGACATTTTAAGGCACCAGGGATTCATCGGGGAAGGACATCCGAACTGATAACAGAACCACTTGGAAAGAATGTGGGGAAAAGGAACAAAAAGAAAGCTCTAAGTCGGGCAAAAAGCCACTGCAGATACTGTGCTTTTCCAAACATGAAAAAGGGCTGGGCTGTTTTTTTTCCACATCCTTCACTATTAGTAGGCCAGAGCACTATTCCCAGAGTTCTCTGCTCCCCCAGGAGTGCTTATTTAATCCATTTTTAATCTCTCTGTATGTTTCAGCTGAGTGCTGAGAGCAAGGGAAGCGAGGGATAAGACAGGATATTTTATTCTCCCCAGTGTTTATGAGAGTAAAAGAAAATGTTTGAACAGATGTTGCAAAGCATGACTAAGCAAAAAAACCTCATTCCTGACATACCATTCCAGTTTGAGCCACCCAAGAAATCATTTGTAATTGATTGGTCTTCCGCAAGGCTTTATAAGGGTTTTGTTTACTATACACATTTGTTTCAGATAAGTCACTGCATTGAAGTAAAGCCACAACTGGAGCAAGGACTTTTTCCTCCAGCCATGGCCATTCCCCCTGGATTCCTGCAGTACTGTGCTTCCCAGCACCAGCACTGCAAAGCCACTTCTCCCCGCAACCAAACTTCCTCACAGTTTCAGTCCTTGTACACACCAATCAGACTTATCAATTGGATGCATCGCTTGCCGTTCTACAGATTAATTTAGGAAGGCATACTGTGCAGAGATTCTGGAAGAAAAGCTCAGGTCATGCAAGGGAAATGATAGGGCCGTACTGGCTCTGCTCTCAATATTCGTGGGCGCCATCTGCCGGCCCTTTATTAATCATTATAATTTTTTATGATAAACACCCGGATCAAAATGACTTGGTCTTCATGGGGAAAATGACTCTAAGCCTGAAGTTGTTCTGACCAGAGGGTGATTCACCTTCTCAGTGTGAGCTAAAAGCATACACTGTGCTAACAACTTGACTCCCAGCCACGGGTCCCTACTGCCCTGCAATTCACAAGCGTGTGGATGTGAGGTTTCACTGTATGGCTAGACCTACTTTCCCCATGCTGATAATAGAAGGACAATAATAGAAAGAACAAGCCAAAACCCAACAAAAATGCCTCTAGGGGTCACATAATCCCATTAGGTTCTAGAAAACTATGACATTATTCATGTGTGACAAACAGAACCTAAATTTACCACTGTATGAATCAGGGGGATTTCCAGAACCATCTTTGAACAGGAAGGCCACTTAGCTGGCTTTCTTAAAACAGGTCCTGGAATCAGGAAGAAATTTGGCTCAGAAGTTCTCTGCTGATGACACAAAACTCAATTTGGAAACATTAGCTAATGAAAAATACAAGCGTGTTCCCACAACCACAGCTATGAAGACAAATGAAGTACACTCACTGAATGAAAATCAGAAGTATTTTTAATGGCTGGGTGCAGCAGCAGCACGTGTACAACTCTTGTGGGATTATATCCTCCCAAATACATTTTTATCGAAAGATCAACTCTAAGAACAACTAAAACCAGCACTGCATGCATCTCAGCATAAAGAGGACTGAGGCATGTGCAACTAATGAGAGATGTATAAATCCTTATGCACGAGAATACTTATGCCCATACTTGGTGTTGAAGAATAGTTCTGAATATAACCTCTTTATTCAGACATTTCTCAAGCAGCTGTCAGTTCCCGATTGCACTGCAGATTCCAGCCTGGAATGCAAGTGCTTGGATTCAAATTCATGCAACATCGCTTCTGTGTGAGTCTAATTTAAGACACGGACCTATTGCAAATGCAGGGAAAGCAATGCTTTCATAGCAACACAATGGTTCTGCTGTGACAGATCGGTGGTTCTGCATCACACACGCTCATTCATCCAAGAGTATCACCAGTCACCACCCTGGTCTTCTGTCCAACTCAGTTACAAATATCCAGGAAGACAGAAATGTAATATCCCATGCACAACACTTTCCTAATATTCCCTCTGTTAAGGAATACCTCAACATAATCAGCGTCATTTCTTTTTCTCCTGATATTTCAATACTGATACGACTGTAAATAGTTCCATTCATTCTTTGGGTATCCGTGCCTCACTTTACCAAAATACAAACAGAAAAAGGAAGTATGCTTAAAAACAAAACCACAACAACACCAGGAGCTTCATCCTGATATTTGCTGCATCATTCTTTGAGAACACCTACAGCAACTCAAAACAAAGCTATACATCCGTCAGCTGATGGGCCACTGGGAGGCAGTCTTTTCTACCTGAAAAATAAAGACGTTTGCCTTCTGATCTACTGATTGCCTTCCCACTGTTCACCCAGAAACACCTATTTCTATGTTTTTATTTTTATTTTCCCCAGCTCAAAGTTTTTCTGCACTTTCTTAAATTTCTGTATCTCCTATCATCCCTAAATATCTCACCTTTCTCATCATTCTCCCACATATTTGGAAATGCTAGTAAACTTCACCCTTATATTTTCTCCTTTCTCACTGTTGTCTAAGTCTGTTCTCTCAGCTTTTCTTTCTGAAAAGTTTTTTTTTTTCTCCATTCGTGCAATATTCTCTTTCTTCACTGCTCCTTTTCACAAGCCACCCATTCTGTCACTGCCTAAAGAGGTAACAAAACAAGCAACTATTTATGTACCCTACTATGTGAAAACTGCATTGTTATGGAATAATCTCTCACACTGACAGTGAGAATTGGCAGCTTTCCCTCAAGTATGAAACCAATTTACTGCCTCTGCTGCCTCATATCACCTTCATATTATAAGAGCTGTGAGGTGCTGCAGGTGCCGGCAGCAGCTCCTCCATGTCCTATGGTTACCCAGAAGGACGCAAAGGTGTGCCAGAACAGCCGTCCTGTCTGCCCAGCATAAACCTCAGCTTGCATTTGACTACATCAGATGATTTGTACTAAGTTTACCAGGTAAAGGTAACTGTATGGATTGTTAAGAACAAATACGAGGGACAACTCTAACATCTTATCTCTTGCAAAACCCAGGAGGGAGAAAGAAAATATGCCAATTGGGAGACATAGAAACAAGCTCAGCTGAAAGTGCTTGGAAGGAACTTCTGACACCATCTCTCTCCATTGTCTCTGCAACAATAATGGCAAATATATTCTCCAGTGTCTTCCCCCTCCTCTGTCCTCCACCCTTTCTACAGCCCCGGGAAACCTTCCTCCTCCCACTCCCAGTTTCTTTCTGTGGCTGATTGAGCTTGTTGCCTGAGCAACTGCAGCTGAGGAGAAGAGAGCTCTCACCCAGTTGCAAGCTGTCTGCAATAGCACTGCATCCTAACCCTGGTTAATCCTACAGCAGCAGGCACAGGAAATTAGCTGAGTGAGGTGCCTCAGACTGGGAGTAACCACCTCACAAGGTGCTGGGTGTCTAGCAGACACCTCAAGTTTTCATTCAAGCATGAATAAAATACCCCAAGACATAAGATTGACAAACAATTTGCTGCTTAGCTTACCCACAAACCTGGACTATATATAAGCAATTATAAATAATTGATTGGATGGTCACAGCCAGAGGGCTGTAGACAACAGCCCTATATCCAGAGGAGGACATGAAGATGCTCAGAGGGCTGAAGCACCACTCCGATAAAGAAAGGCTGAGGGAGGTGGGCTTGTTCAGCATGGAGAAGGCTCTGGGGAAACCTCATTGGGGCCTTACTGTACATCAAGGGAGCTTATAAGCAGGAGGGGGGATGACTTTGCACGCAGTCTGATAGCAATAGGACAAGGGGGAATGGCTTTAAACTAGAATAAGGGAGATACAGGTGAGATAATAGGGGGAAGTTATTTACTCAGAACAAGTGAGGCCCCTCTAAATGTCTCAACTAATATCAACACATCTCTCTCCCTTTGCTTTCTTTCTTTATTTTAGAATTCAGAAGAGTAACCAGAACAAAAGCATCTATCAATGACCTTTCCAGATCCCTTGAATACACATACTTTGTTTTCTTTTCATCTGTGCTGCCTGTCTCCCGGTGTTTGAGCAATATCTGGTAAAATGAGAATGTGGTCACAGCACTATCACAATACAAGAAATAATCTTCACAAGATACCCAGCAGATTTCTTTTCTAGTACTGTTTTATTAAAGTAAAAGGATTTATTTTTTCAAGTATCATTTTTGTAAGGTCTTGTGATCCTACAGTATATGAAAGACAAGGAGTTGCCTCCCCACTCCCAAGATGGTTTATGATCAAAACAACTGTAACCAACTGCTTGCAGAGCACAGAGCACTGGATCATCTGTACTGCTGCCTCTCAACAACCATTAGAACTAGACTTCACGAACAAAAATCATCAGGCCTGAATGCCTGCAGCTACTATGGCACTTCAGAAGGAACAGTAACAAAAGAGACGGTGTCATATGAACACAGTCAGAGGTTCCACCTGCACCAGGGGTTAACAGCAAGTCACTGAAAAATGATGTGACCTTTTAAATTTCATGTCACTGCAAGATTCATTCAAAAATTGATTTATTCCAGGTTATCAAACCTGCCTTTGGCAGCTGTATGCTGGCTAACTGCCTGTTACAGCATATTCATAGCTCTTTTTTATATATGTGAGGGTTTGGTTTGGTTTTGTTTTTTGAGCGCATTTATTAATGCTGAGCATAAAATAGTAAACAGCTCAAATTCAATCTAAACAGAACCCAACCACAAAAGCTCAGAAACAAATGCTTGATTTTTTTTCCCCATGATCTGCAACTTTCTGAGATATCTCTTTGCACTTCCAGGTATCTATAGAATAGACACAGTGAATATCACAGGAGCAAAGCAGAATCCAGATTTGTGGCTCCTTAAATTCAGTGAGAAGTTTTAATTAACCAAAATCAGAACGCTGTGACTAGACAGATTCTATCAATCAACGTGGAATAAAATGATTAAGACCTCTGAACGTCTCTATGTTTTGAATCCACCTGTCAAAACATCATAAACACATCTAGGACACAAGTAATTGTGCTTGGGAGATCTCAGTTTGTTGGCTAGGCAAGTCCACTGCTGCTGTTACAATAGCTCTTTCTGACTGAACGTTTCAGACATGATGAAAATCAGGAAACTGCTTGGATAGCTTTGTAACACAGAAGGGAGGCTCACAGTCATAAAATCTATGAAGGAAGAGGCATAAGGCCAAGCATCCTTAGTGTGACTTGTAGTGGGACTGCAGCAGGATGGAAACAGACCTTATTTGCCATACTAAGACACCGTGGCTAATATCATTCATCTCTGGCCTGCGTAAGATTGGTCCCTACCATTCTATGATAG
The DNA here is from genome assembly GCA_023055505.1 of Callipepla californica brunnescens. Lineage (NCBI taxonomy): Eukaryota > Metazoa > Chordata > Aves > Galliformes > Odontophoridae > Callipepla > Callipepla californica. Next base: position 65,290,740 of record JALIRH010000003.1, read on the forward strand.
GAAGGATAACTGGGCTGAGGTGACACAGGAAAACCAGAAGAAAAAACGTGAAATAAAGGGAAGGTCCTGAAGATACAACTTTTAAAAGTCTTTTGAACAATAATAATAATACATAGTTTCCCTGCAAAGGTCCTATGAATATCAGTTTTATGACTTATCTGTATCTTCATCATTCACCTGTTCATCAAATAAACTCCTTTATACTGATAACGCTCCAACTGTGATCTGCATTTGGGGAAAGCTGCATCACAACATTTTATACTGCTTTTGATAACCTTAGAGAACTCCCACATTATGCCTGATTTTGTCATTAAAGCATACAAAAACTTATCTTCATTTGTAGCCACCTCCTTCTGTCCATAAAACTTGCTGGAATATCAGAAAAGAACATCTCACAGAGACAAGAATGCAATAGAAATTGTATTCTCTCTTGTTTAAGCCCTAGTGAAATTTCTTAATGGAGTTTGAAGCAAAACCAGTTCTTTTACAGAAAGGACACTCACCTGGGAAGTGGATCTTGGAAGAGCTTCTGATTTTTCCAGTGAACCTATTGGAAGAGAGAAGAATCCAATAAGGCAGAAAGTATGGACAAGGGGAAATGGTTTCAAACCAGAAGAGGGGAGATCTAGATTGTAAATAAGGAAGAAGTTTTTTACAGTAAGGGCAGTGAGGCACTGGCACAGGTTGCCCAGAGAGGCGGTGGTGCCCCATCCCTGCAGGCAGCCAAGGTCAGGCTGGACGGGGCTCTGAGCACTGATGGAGCTGTGGGTGCCCCTGTGCACTGCTGGAGGGTTAGACTAGATGTCACTTAAAAGTCCCTTTTGACTCAAACAGTTCTGTGATTCTAGGAAAAATGGACACAAAGAAATCTTGAGGTTTAGTTCATCATTAATAATAATAAGCACTTATTTTTCAGATACTGGAAATATTAAACAAGAACCATGAAATCACTCCAGGGATTACCTGTTACAGCCACACTGCTTTCCTGTACGATGTTAGCTTCTGTGCTGTAAGAATGTCAGTGATGTTTTCATTATTTCCACCCTTTAGACAACAATCTATCTAACCTGTGCTGTAAATCAAGTTACAGTACATGCAGTTCACCTGAAATCAAAAGCTTGCCCCACCCTCTCTTATCAGTGTGACAACTAATCACACAGTGATCTTTAAATAGAACAATCAACATGTAGAAGTCTGTGGTCACTATGGGGTTATTAAGCTGAGCTAAGAAAAACACCAGGTGTCAGTAACAAATGCTTTGGTTCTGTCTTAGAAATAACCTCAACCTGGAAAACAAGCGTTTTGCACACTATGCTTGTGGTATAAAACCCATGGTCCCCACTGTATGTTCACCTGCATGTGCAAACAGGCTGCAATCCAGTCATAAGTGCTCGGGGCTCTAACCTGTACATGCACTGTGTTCAGAAATCCCACAGAAGCCACCATTTCTGACCTTCTCACCAGACTGCTCTTTGAGCATTTACATCAGTACATACATTCTGAACTGCAGGACTGCGTTGATTTCAATGGCATGAACAGCAAGAAGCAATAAAGAGAAAAATCCACCTTCTTGCCCAGAAGCTTTTAGAAAAATGCTAAGACATCAAAAAAAGGAAAAACCCAGCAGTAGTTGGATCTAGCTTAATTATAGAGACATCCGTTATTTGGGAACACATAGCACAGTGACAGCAGTAGGTGACATTCAGTTCTCTGCCTGTTTATACTAGAATCAGGCTCTGCCAACACGCACCCAGGAAAGCTGCTGGCAGACAGTCCAGGCTAAGAATCACAGAACTGAAGGGGTTGGAAGGGACTTCCAGAGATCATCGAGTCCAACCCCCTGCCAAAGCAGCTCCCAGCCCAGGTTGCACAGGTAGGTATCCAGGTGGGTCTTGGACATCTCCAGAGAAGGCGGCTCCACCAGCTCTCTGTGCAGCCTGTGCCAGTGCTCCTTCACTGCACTGTGAAGACTTCCAGGACTGGCTCTTACCACACAGTATGGTCCACAAATCACTCAGTTCCCACAGGAATCCAAGGAGCAGTTGGATGCACACAGCCAAAGCATAGCTTTGTATCTTGGCAGAATTTGTTTGATCATCATGATAGCCTAACTTGTACTGAGTCTAGCAACAGTGACCCTTCTGATCTACTATTAAATAAAACACAACACGAAGACCAAAGCATTAGGTCATGTCTAGGCTGCAAAGTGCCCTATTATTCAGAACTGTTAGAATAACGTTGCACTTTCACCAGTTTCCCTTACCCAAGTCAGTGCTAGAATCCCTCAAGCACTATCCTGAAACAGAGACATAACATACAGAAGCTGGAAATGCAATGGAGAAACGTATGCCATTACCATACAATTCCTGAGTGCTGACAGCTTCCTTCCATACCGAGAAGACATTTTCAGTTAAGCAAAATGCTGACATATACACATTCTCACATACATGTACTGAAAGAGATCAGTGATTAATACCTGAAGGTAAAAGGACTCCCAGAACTCTTTCCCTACCCTTGGTGTTCGCTGCAATTCGTGCAAAGAGCTAGGATTCTTCACTTCACTGTGCTAAGAGCTCCATCTGCTGTCACACAGAAAAGCTACTTGAAAACATGCAAGGGTACTGGAATGTGTTTCATTTTCAAGACGCAGAACCATAGAATGGCTTCCACTGACAGGGTGTCCACAGCTTCGCTGGGCAGCCTCTGCCTCACTACCCTCATAGTGAAGGATTTCCTACTCTATAGCACCAGGAAGCCTAATAGTGAGTGATAACTTCATCATCCAAACATTTTTAAATAAAAAAAAAAAAAAAAAAGTTGTACATAACTGTTTATGTTCCGTTATTTTCCCTAACCCTCTTCTTATTCCAGTACCACTCCACCAGTAAGAAAGCACAGCTGTGTAAGCTGTCTCCCTCTCTGCCTTTTAGAGTACATCCTTAACAGACAAGAAAAGATAAAAAAAAAAGTGCCTTACAGCTTTCTTACATCCAGTTTGGAATTTTAAATGTAAACTTCTAACCCCAACGAACAATTCTTGTTCAGTATATCCCAAATTCCTAAGCACTAAAATGGCTTGCTTGACGTCAACTAAAATCCATTAGGAGCGGATCCGATTATCAAGCTCTTGCCTTTGAAATTCTTGAGTTTATTAATTCTGTATTAATTCTTGAGCAATTAATCAGAATCTTCAGCAAACTGACATTCTGTCTAGGGAAGGTTGTTTTCCTGTCGTAAGAAGGGCATTTGGAGCCTGACAGCAGGCTGTGGGGAGGTATGCTGTAAAGAGAGTTTTCAAAAAAGCAATGTCTCTCTGCAGTGCTGAAAGAGGAGGAAGGATGGAGATGATGAGGGCAACTTTCCTAGGGAAGGCTTCCCCTGTGCCATTTTGCTTGCCAAAGAGAATGGCTACCCTTTGGGCACAGGCACCCACAGGGGCTCCAGCCACCTCATTCCAAGTATGGGATCCCTTTGATTTGAAGGTGGCAAGTGTGTCCCAAGAGGGCTGGGGAGAGTGTCCACTATGGCCACGCAGCTGTCTGCAATAGGGCCTCCTGCAGTCGTGGAGTCGCTGCTGTTGTTGGAGCAGAACCGGTTGCAAAGCTGTGTGAAGGGCAGCAGTTAACCAGTTGGGCTGGGTGTGGTTGCCAGGGAGCTCAGCAGATGCTGTAAGTGAAAAGATGGGGATTGAACCTTGGGAATACATCAGGGCCTTGAGAGGACATAGCCAGCTTGTTCTGCCACCCAAAATAATTCGCTCAAGCAAATATATATATCCAAAAAATGGATGATATGCTCAGTGATGCCTCCAGAGATGCTTCTGGGTACATCTATATCCTCCGTGTCTCAAAACTCCTTCAGTCATAGTTTGTACGAAGATCACACTCCTGGATGAGAAGACCTCTATTTACACTCCTCTGCAAAGACTTTTTGAATATATTATTCTCCAGGTATAAAACTCCCTATTTCTACAGGGTCACTGCTTTTCCACATTCCAGCAAAGAGATACGCAGATATTACAATGCAGTAATTACTACAGCTGTTATTTATATATTGAACATGAAAGGATGCCTCGCACTGCCAGAATATCAGATTCCCCTGGGATGCGCTTCCATGTAATGCTTTCTCTTGGGTGCCAAAGTCTCAAACGGTCTCTCTCTTAGGATTCGAGCCTTTGCTTTTTGCATTTTGTTTCTTTCCGCAGATCTCTCCTCAATGGCTTTTACTGTGGGCGGGAACCCCACACAGACTCTCCCGCCCACCGCCCCGCCTCCCGCCCGCCCCTCCTCCGGCGCTGCGGAAACCCCGTGCGTGCGTGCGCCGCGCTCTTTCTGCGCGCCGCCATTCCGGGAGCAGGACGCGGCTCCGCTCCGTTCCGCGCGCGGTCCCGGCCCTGGCTCCCCTCGCCGCCTCAGCATGCAGATCTTCGTGAAGACCCTCACGGGGAAAACCATCACCCTCGAGGTGAGGCCCCGTCGCGCCGGGTGAGGGCGGGGGCCGGGAAGGCCTGTCCGCAGCCCGGCGGCGGCCCTGTGGGAGCGGTAGGGCGGGCGGGGCTGAAGGCGCCGGGCCGCGTGCTCGGCTCGCTGTGGGGTTGGCTCTTTGGGTCGTGGTTGCCCCCATTGTTCTGTTCCGCCGCAGGTTGAGCCCTCTGATACTATAGAAAATGTGAAGGCTAAGATCCAGGATAAAGAAGGTCAGTTGAAGACGGGTCGCTCCGCGCTCTCGGTTTGATCCGTGCGTGGTTTGTGTTGCTCATTCCGTCTGTGTCTCACCGGTAGGGATTCCTCCTGACCAGCAGCGACTGATCTTTGCTGGGAAGCAGCTGGAAGATGGCCGCACGCTGTCTGACTACAACATCCAGAAAGTGAGTAGGATGTGCTGGGCGCTGCGGTGGCAGCAGGGCTGTGCCCAGCTGCAGTGTTGTGCCCAGGCTGAGCCCAGCTGGCATGCTGAGGCTGCCGCGTGCTGCAAGAAGCAAAACTTTTCCAACAGCTTCTGTTGCTTCTGCTCTGTCAGCCCAGGCACCGTGTGCTGAGTGAGTGGCGTGAAGCTGCTGCATGCTTCTGCCAGGTTAACCTTTCTTAGGCCAGGGGAGCAGTGGTGGTGCTAAAAAGTGGAAGAACGGTTTACCGTTCCCAGCAACAAGTTAGCTTGGTTAAATCATAAAACTATTCTGCAGCTCCAGATAGAGCTGAGGAGCATAGACATAGATTCAATTTCAGCCTTTTTGTGCTTTGGAGTGTGGCAGCATACAGTTCTGTAACACGCAATCCTTTGCAAATTAAGTAGCAGAAAAATCCTTTTAGAGTTTTCATAGTTAGCTGGAGCTTGAAATCCTTAAATACTATGTAGATGGAAAAGAAAACCTGTTTAAATGCTACTCTTTGCTGGTGAAAGCACTTAGAGTTCATTGTGTGTATTTCACAAATAGGAATCAACTCTTCACCTTGTGCTGAGACTGCGTGGTGGTGCTAAGAAGAGAAAGAAGAAGTCTTACACCACCCCCAAGAAGAACAAGCATAAGAGGAAGAAGGTTAAACTTGCCGTGCTCAAGTACTACAAGGTATGTAGAGGAAGGCTGGCCAGGCAGAGGGGCTGGTTACAGTGTGTGTGAGGTGTAACTAGCCTGTGTAGCACCAGGCATATTTACAATCCTACCTGCAGTTATCCCACCTGATAGATAGAAGAAACTCTCCTGCCACAGTCAGGCAGCGTTGAGCTTTGCTTTGATAACTCTGACACGGTGATGTTTACAGAAAGTGTTTTCAAGCGCTTTTCTTCGGCACGGTGCAGATGAGGTGTGCCTCTTTGTGCTTGGCAGGTGGATGAGAACGGCAAGATCAGCCGCCTGCGCCGAGAGTGCCCCTCTGAGGAGTGCGGGGCAGGAGTCTTCATGGCCAGCCACTTCGACAGGCACTACTGCGGCAAGTGCTGTCTGACATACTGCTTCAACAAACCAGAAGACAAGTAAATGTACTAGGCAATAAAAACCTGAAGTTCTGTACTCTGTGAGGATTGATTTCTGCGTGGTATTTCCACTAATAAACTAAAAGGATTTTAAATTCTGGATGCGACTGCCTCCTCCGGTGAACTCATCTGACTCCAGAACCGAAGCACCAACTTTAAGAGTGCCTGTAAGATGTTTTTTGTAGCTCTAGAATGCAGTGATATCATGGTGCTGTATTACATTCTTCTGGAAAAGCTGTCCCATTTAAGTCACTGAGTAATCTAGGGACTGGAGAAGATGCAGTATGAGCTATTTATTCTAGGCTGAAGATGGTGGTTTCTCAGGGAAAGCTTGCTGTGTTTTTTAACCCATATTTAAGATAGAGCTGTAATGCCTGCTCCATGGAGCGTGTCCATTCATGTGAAAATACTGGCTCTTAAAAGAGCAGAATGCTGATTTTCATCTAAACTTTATTCTGTATTTATTCTGTACCTTAAGATGAGTCAGTCCCAGAAGAAAAAATGAAATCCTCAGTGGCCAGAGTCCTGTCCACCTCTACGTGTGAGTCTGATCTGCTGTGTGCTGCTAAAGATTTAGTGCATGAAATAGACATAGAAGCACACCTAAGCTTATCTTCAAAAATACATGCAGTGCTTGTCAGGAGCGTGATCTTGTGCTCCGAGGTAAGAAGCTGGCTGTTGGCTGAGGTTTGAAAGTGGAATAACACAGAAGCATCAGGTACAGAGATGCACAAAAGCTGTTTTCCAAGTTCATTTAATGATAAAGGTAAGGAACAGAGCACGACCTTTAGCATCAGGTATCCATCTGTGTTTTAAAACCCCGGATCCCAGGAAGTTGTCTGCTGAATTTCTTTTTCTTCATAACAGATGATTTCATCTCCAATATTGAATTCTATATTCCTGTCCAAACTTAATCCACAATCCATTCCTGTTTTTATGACCTGGACATCATCTTTATGATGTTTCAGTGATGATAAAGATCCTAGGGAGAGAAGGAGTCAGAGTCCACTGAGAACATGAGAGCACTGAGACGCTCTGCTTTCCCTGTCTGACACCATTCAGGTTTTAGATGCAGCTATGGAAGGAGAGCAAGAACTCTAGGGATGATGAGTGTGTGCAGCTAATGGAAGTCAGGCATCAGTGCTTCTTACTAGGTGAACCTGTGCTGCTGCTGCTTTTCTACCAGGCTGGGTGGTCCAGAACAGGTGGGGATAACACTGCTCTCTGCTTTGAACAGTTCCATTCTGCACAGCGCATGTAGTTGCACTGTGACTAGATGCACACAGGAACTAGTGAGAGCTCATGGTCAGTGCTAGGGCTAGTTTGCAGCAATTACACTTACTTACCTTTCCAAATAACATTCCCTTTACGGACTAACTTAAATTTCATCTTCTTGTCCAGCTGCCCCTTCTGTACTCTGCACCCAGCTACTGCAACTTTGTTTTTTCCCACTGTTACAGAGAAGGTATCAAGAACAGAAGCTTCCCCTAGAAAGAGAAATCTGGATGAAGTGTAGCAGAAGAACACACGCTGTAATAACTAAAAGCAAGCCGCACTTCTCCACTTATCAATCTCTTTACCAAAGCAGCTACAGAGAACTATTAAATATTTAAAACAACAGGAACCCTACATTGGAGAATAACCGTAAGGCCACCGTGCAGCAAAGATGTCGTGTAACACAGTGAAAACTCACCTACTGTATTTTCCACCACAGATGGGGGTAGTCTGCTACTCAGCTCATCCTTCAGATCCTCAATAAGTTTGTAGATGATGTTGTGAAGTTTAATTTTTATTCCCTTTTTAGCAGCCATCTTTTTAACGCTTTCGTTGGCTGTCACACTGAATCCATAAACAACACCTGTCAAACAGAACAATCAGCAACTGATAAGCAGGGATTGCTTTTTAAAGGCAGTGAAAGCATTTGCCTCCTGAAATGTTGGACGCGTGGCAGAGGTTAAGACAAGCACTAGCAGCCAGCGCTACAAAACACCACCGTGCTCCCCTGCCGTTTCCCCTGCTCTCCATTATCAACCAGTCTAAGAGAGAAATGCAGTGTCTAGCCACTATCTGCCAGCAGCAATTACTGGCAACGGCCTGTCAGTCCTGTGTGAGATTCTTGCCATTCCCTAACTGAATTAATATGTGAAATGAAACATTCAAATGCATACAAGTTTACATCTCTGGTACTATTAATTATTACAAAACGAGGGTGAGATCTACCAATTTCACAAAAGTTCCTACTAATTGTAGATTTATTTTCAAACATACACTCACCATTAAACGTTTCAGCAAGACTTAGATCAGTCTCGCTGATATCTCCCATTCCAAAATGAATGACATCCAATTTACACTCATCATCTGCATCATAGCTGTCCAGAACGCTCAGAATAGCTTCCACAGATCCATCCACATCACCTGTGTGCATAAACGGTAGTGCTGCTGACTTCACATAACTCAATGTCATACTGTAGAACAACTCCACACTACGCAAAATAATCAAAACGTTCTGCTACCTAAAACTTTTTTTATGTTTCAGGCAGTGTGCTTAAACACACCTGAAAAGCCTTTCATTACAAAAGTGAAATGAATAAATGGAATAGGACTAGAAGCTCTACATCTGCTGCTATTTTCAGGTCAAGTCTGCATAGCTTTACAGCTACTACTTTCAGTGCACATACATACACTCCTGAACATGTGGTCAAACCAACTGATACGTAGCTGAGCTTTTCCTGGGGTCTGCTATTGCAGCGCTGCTGCTCAGACAGCTTACTTACACACACACACGCACCCACAGGCATTACCAATGACCCTCTCCTTTCCTTCCTGTTCAACATTCTGTTTGTTTTAAACTGATCCCAATTCTGGTAAGTGCTAATGCTTTAGAACTATGCTGCAGACTGAGATTTGAGGAGCACAGAATCAGTGCAGTAGTAAATAGAACAGGAGAGCACCTTTAAGGATTATTGACAGCACATTTTTCTCCATTTCTGTTCTCTCTTTAGGTTTCAAGGGCATTAAATGCTTGCTGGCCTTGTACAGTGCTGCCTTTCTCTGTCTCCAGCTCAAATGGGCTAACTCCTGTTGCTTCTTCTCATATTCCATCCTGTGTTCCTTTTGCTTTGCTTCAATAACTTCTCCGTCCTTTTTCATCTTCTCTTGTTGTTCAACATAGGTTCTCCAGGCCACAACTTCGTGTGCCCTTTGCTGGGCATGAAAACATAAAAACAATCTTTCACATCACCGCACTGAAAATCTCCACCTTAACCCCATTTAATCCTTTTGTCTCTTCTGTCAGAAAGCAGCTCTCTCATAAAATTACAACACAGATACTGTGAAGCACTGGACTGTTCTCCAGGTAAGGTCACAGCGGGGTCATCTGAAAGAGAAAACTGCCTTTCTAAAAGCAAAGAACACTAAAACGTATCCCAGGCCAACTCTGAAGCAGCCTGACTCAGGCCTCTCAATACCCATCTTGCACCAGTTCATGATGGTTACTGACGTATATTTTCTGAATATACAAAGAAAACCCTTATGTCCTTCCTTCCCACCTTCCTGCAGTATGAGTTTTCCATTGAACAGTTCTTTCTGTACCTCAGATTCCACTTCAAGGATATCGTCCCCTGCTGAAGGGACTTCCTTCCAGCCCATGATTTCCACCGGGATGCTGGGAGAAGCTGCATCCACAGCTCTGCCATTCTCATCAAACATGAAACGCACTTTTGCCCAGGTCTTCCCTGCAACCAGAACACAGCCTTTCCTCAGAGTTCCTCTCTGGATGATAGCTGTGGTAACTGGACTAGTGAAAAGCAGAGGGAAAAAAGAACAGACAAAATTCAAGTGACTCTCCATTAACTAAAGTAGCCATTTCCAGGGTTGTCACAGATAGGTCAACGTGAAAAATAACATTCTGGTGATGGCAGAATATTCCTGTGACACGGTTTATTAGCATGCTAAGAAAAATGCTACATGACTTGTAACAAGCCCCAAACCTGCACTGCTCATTTCTGCAGATTTGACGTCTTCAACCTTTCAGCAACAGAATGGCTTCACGTGAAGTGAACCCCTGTTCCTCCCCACTCAAAAAAAAAATCCCAAATAAACCCAACCCAACTTCTCAGCCTTCTCTTTATTTTTAAAGAGGGGAGAACAAGCACAACTTTAAACCTAAACACTGAACCAGCTGAACAGTACTGAAGCACTGTTACAAACTTCTTCATTAAAGCTGTAAAGAACACGGATAACTTACCCTTTCCCTTTGTCTTTGCGAGACTCAATGATGGTCCCCTCTACCAGACCTGTGTAATCTGCCTTCAGTTCTAGCATCTCTGCCAAAGCAACAGTTGCTTCTGCCAAAACCATCAGGTTGTCACCCTGTATGGAACAAAACAAAACAAGAGCAAAGTAGCACACAGTTGACAACAGAAGTTGAAATCAGCACTGAGGTCTGCCATCCAATTCAGGACTCCTAACAGTCCAATACAAAACCAACAGCACAGATGGCAATAAAGCAAAGTAACACTGTTAAGATGGCTGCTCCATTATGCAAGACACATCACTAAGGACAGTTCCCTTTCTGTTCATCACTTCAGAGGTAAGAATGCAGAAAAAGACCTCACAAAACTCTGCTGCAGAGGTGAATGGAGAAACCTTCTTTATGGATGGCTGTTTTGAATAAGCATAAGGAAACCAATTCCAAAGGACTTAAACATGATGGAAATTTCAGATTAGTTATGATGCCTTTAGAAAGACAGCAGGAAGTCTAAGATGCTGCTGCATCAGTTTGGCCAAAATTAAAAGCAAGGACTGAAATAGTGCTATCCGGGCTCCTCGCTGTAAAACAAACACTGAGAAAGGCAGCGGAGCTGTGAGGGGTCTGGAGCACAGTGTGATGGGAGCGGCTGAGGGAATGGGGCTGTTCAGTCTGCAGAAGAAGAGGCTCAGGGGAGACCTCATTGCTCTCTGCAACGACCTGAAGGGAGGCAACAGCTGGTGGTAAGATGTCAAACACCAGAAAGATAAGCACTCATCTTCCAAATGTTGAATAAAAATGTGTATGGATGCACATATTAGACATCCATGAACGTGATCATTTGTTTGACCAAAATTTTACCTTGAGTGCAGAAATACTGACAGCCTGAACATCACCTCCAAACTCCTCACAGACCACATCGTGAGCCAGCAATTCCTTCTTCACTCTTTCAGGATCAGCTTCAGGTTTGTCACACTTGTTAATGGCAAGGATGAGAGGAACTAAAACGAAAGAACAAACCTAACATTAACCTAACAGCAACTCACTGCTACTGGTACAGCTGCAAATAGAGGTGAGAACAGGTTGTGACTTACAGATCAGCTCACTTGGCATCTCCAAAGAGAACTGAAATATTTAAGTAGAGGCTTGGAGGAACTATTCTAGTTAAGAGGGGAAAGAAAGGAAAGCAAAGCTATCTACAAGCTTCCTGCATGTTTTCCTGGCAAATCTGCAAATCCGGAAAAAAATATTTCAGTATCTTTAGGTGTCATTGTAACACTCAGCATATTTTCAGGCACGTTCCCAGCAGAGCAGGGAGCAGGACAAGGGCACTTTCTTCACAAGCGTTACAGATCTAAATTCAAGCAGTTTCCTTTGAGTGGTGAATAAATGTGTGCAGAGCAGCAGAGCAGCAAAGCACTCAGTGCTGCACCACACACCAACATACATCTTGTATATTAACTCTGGCTTGCCACTCACCTACACACGTAACATGAACAAGTTGAACACAGTACCTCCTGCATTTTTGGCATGTTCAATGGATTCTACAGTCTGCTGCATCACTCCATCCTCTGCTGCTACAACCAGAATGATGATGTCAGTCACATGTGCACCTCTTGCCCGCATGGCTGAAAAAGCTGCATGCCCAGGTGTATCAAGAAAAGTGATCTTTTCCCCAGAAGGCAGATGAACTGTGAATAAGTGATATATTTCATAATCAGCACTTTGCATAGCTTTATTTGACCTCTTGTGAATTAAGCACTGCTCATTTTCCAGGGGAAAGAAAAAAGATATCTTAGGCAGACAAGTAACTGTTGGCATGGAGATCAAGGGTGCTTTCTCTTCTCAGAGAATGCAAAGAGACATCTTGGAATCTTTCATAATCCAAAACGGTCCAATTTCAACTGCACAGATAATCCACTTAAAAGTTCCATCCACGTGGATTTGTCTAGTTTAGAGAAAAGCAGAATAACAGTAATCTTGTTCTCTATTTCTTGAGCAGAGTAAACAGAGGGAAGCAGTGGTCTCTTCTCACTGCTAACCAACAACAGGATGCACAGGAATGGCATCAAGCTGTGCCAGAGTCCAGACTGGGCATTAGGAAAAATGTCTGCCTTGTAGCTCCATTAGCATTGTGGTCAAACACACTGGGTAGGCTCCTTAGACAGGCGGCTGATGGCCCAGTGCTCAAAAGGCACTGGGATGAACAACTTGAGGCCATTTCCCCTTTTCCTGTCACCAGACCAACACTGCTCTCACTGCAGTTGCCTTTCAGGTATTGGAAGAGAGCAATGAGGTCACCTCTTGGCCTCCTCTTCCCCAGACTAAACAGCCCCAGTTCCTTCAGTCTCCTTACAGGCCACATTCTCCAAGCCCTTCACAGCCTTGTTGTCTTCTTTGGACCTGCCCCAGCACCTCAGTGTCCTTTCTGTACTGAGGTGCCCAACACTGAACACAGAACTCGAAGTGAGGCCTCACCAGTGCTGAGTACAGGGGCAGGATGACCTCCCTAGTGCTGCTTGCCACACCATTCCTGATCCAGGCTGAGATGCCATTGGCCTTCTTGGCCACCTGTGCACACTGCTGGCTCATACTCAGCCCACTGTCCATCAGCACACTGAAGTCCCTTTCCACCAGGCAGCTTTCGAGCCACTCCTCCCCACGTCTGTATGGTTGCCTGAGGTTGCTGTGACCAAAATGCAGTACGCAATACTTGGCTCTATTGAAACTCACACAGCTGACCTTGGCCCATTGATCCAGTCTATCCAGGTCCCTCTGTAGTGCCCTTCTACCCCCCCGCAGATCAACACTCCCTCCCAACTTGGTGTCGTATTACACACACACACAAGCTGCTTTACACGCACACAGGTACACGTGGATCGTACCAAGGAAAGCGCCGATGTGTTGTGTGATGCCTCCTGCTTCCATGGCTGCCACCTGAGTCTTCCGTAGGCTGTCTAGTAACGTTGTTTTCCCATGATCAACGTGGCCCATTATAGTAACAACTGGGGGCCGTGGAGTTAGGAATGCCGGGTCTGCAGGTGGTCTGCAAGCAAGGCAAAATCCTGTTAGAAGAAAACACAGTACACAAAAAAACACTTGCAGAAGCAAATAGGATAAGAAGAACAAGGAAGAACGCAGCTCACCGTTTCACCGCATCTTTATTTTCTCTTTCCTTTTCTTCTTTCAGTTTTGCTGACTTAAACTTCATTCCTGATTTTTTAACAATTAGCTTGATAGAGTCTTCATATAAAATGGAATCTGGTTCTAGGGAATCAACATCAATATCTGTGTACAGCAGGGCTTCGTATATGTGATCTGAAAAAAAAGGCAAAGACATTCAATAAATACCATCAAAAAAGCACAGAGGACGGGAGCACACTGACATCATGACTCTGTGAGCAGTTTAGATCGTACCAAGTTTCATTCACAGAGCATTTTTGCTTTAGCTGATTCATCTAAAAGCTCCTACACTATGCACCTGCAGGGAATAACTTCTATCCAGAATGTCTGTGGAAAACGACCGCCTCATTCAACGCTACAAACTTTTATTCACTCAGATTCTCACAGTGTATTTTCCCATAAAAAGAAAACAACTGAAACTCACCTACACGAAACAGCCATAGTGTGATATAAAGAAGGAAATCTGATAGATCTGCTCACATGCCACTCTCTCTGATAGTGGAAATACAGAGCATACTGCAGTAACCAAGAATTGTTACACACTGACTTCAGCATCATTACAACTCTCTCTGAAACACAGAGAGATGAGACAGACTATTGTTTCTCTCTGTTTCTGAGAGGGAAGTTTATCCAGTTCAGTACTTTTCTGGCAAAACAGATTAGGAATTGCAATTATAAAGGAGTAGAATTATTTAAATGTCAAAGCAAGTTAATAACTCCTTAGAACATCCTTGAAAAATGATTAAACTGAGCCACTGTACAAGTAGGAATGGAATGGCTCACGGGGTTAAAAGAACAAGCCTACTTCTGCAATCCAGTTTCAGGGAATCACATGAAGAAGAAAGCATTGTGGGCAATTTCTTAAACCACTCCTAGCACCACACTCTCCCCAGTTAATCAAAGGACTGTTCTAAAGGAACACAAACTGCTCCTGAATCAAACTTCCTGTTCCCAGGCAGGTATCTAAGGGCTGGACCACAGGCTGATGCTCCTCTGTGCCTTCTCTCTTTGCCCTGAACTCTGCACTCACAGGGGTCCAGCTTCAACAAACCAGGATGCAACGTTTCTCCTTCCACAATATAATTATATATATTGACAGAGAAGCTCTCACCTATGTCTTTACCCATTCCTCTTGCAAGCTCCTCTACAGTCATCTGCTGCCTTATCTCCACTTCCCCTCTGGTCACCGGCAATTTCCTTCTGCTTTTTTTCTTCTCCTACATGGAATGAGACATGTACATAGGAACAGACAGCTGGCATAAACTAAGAAATAATAAAGACAATGTTAAAAAGACAGAGGTCTCAAGCTGCATGTTGCAAACACATCTTTTTGCCTACAACACTTGGAGAAATGAATGACTTTAAACATCCTGATGAATACTTAAAACTTTCAGTCATTTTTCATTTTCAACTGTCTAAAACAAGGAAAAGAAAGGAGTCATGATAAAAGTAATTCAAGACAATATTTGAGAAGTTAAAATCTCTTAAATAAGTATATTTTGTCACAAAAACTTAGAATAGCTGTTGTGTATTCATTAATAAAGCTTCCTTTTTATTTGTGTAATTAAATGCTCACATTGATTTCTTGCGATTTGAAGTCTCACATAAAACCACAGATTACAGGATTTTGTTAATTACCTCCTTAGCAGACAGATATCTGCACGGTGATGAGGCAATTCTGAATAACTTGTCTTTCTGCCAGCACTGTGGATAGGGGTGAACGGACCGTGTGGGACACGTGGATGTCTGTGCAGGCTTCCATTGTGCTCTGTAAATTCTCCTGCAGGAAAGAGCGTGCAGCTGTCTGCAAGCACCATGGAAATGGATCAGATTTTCAAACTTCAGTATCAGCTTTCGATTCATTTCCTCACTGGAAATGCAAAAGGACACAACAAAAGTTGCTCTCTGTTAGTATAATACTCACAGGAACACAGCACACAACCACTAAAGTGCTTCGAAACAGGATTTTTGATACTGACAAAGTTGAACTACTTTTGTAACACTGTTCAATTTTTGTTTTCCTGAATTGCTTTGATGTCATATGCACAGAGACATCGTTCAAGGCTAAGTCATGCTTTAATAATTAAATGTTCCAAGATCATGGAATCATATAATGTCTTGAGTTGGAAGGGACCTTAAAGATCATTGAGTCCCAACCCCCTGCCATGGGCTGGCTGCCCCATAGCAGCTCAGGCTGCCCAGAGCCCATCCAACCTGCCCTTGGGTACCTCCAGGGATAGGGGAACCCACAGCTCTCTGGGCAGCAGCGCCAGGGCCTCACTCCCTCCGAGTAAAATTTATTTTTAAATCTAAATCTGCCCACTTTCAGTTAGCCATTCCCCCTCGTACAATCAATATGTGTAAAATTTGCTCCCTCTCCTGTTTATAAGCTCCCCTGTGGCATGGGAAGGATGCAATGAGGTCTCCCTGGAGCCTTCTCCAGGCTGAACGAGCCCACCTCCCTCAGCCTTTCTTCACAGGAGAGTTGTTACAGCATTCTGAGCATCTTCATGGCTCTCCTCAGGACCTGCTCCTACATTTCCACACCGTTCTTGTGCTGGGGGCCCCAGGGCTGGACACAGTACTGCAGGTGGGGGCTCAGGAGGGCAGAGCAGAGGGGGATATCCCCTCCCTCCCCCTGCTGCCAGCCCTCTGTTGGTGCAGCCCAGGATGCTGTTGGCTTGCCACTGCTGGAAAACTGTTGGTTTTGCCTTTTGTCCACCAGGACCCCCACAATGCTGCCCATAGGGCTGCTCCCAGCTTCCCTCAGCCCGTACTCCTATCTGGCATTGCCACCATCTGTGTAAGCTCACTGGTTTGCATGAGCCCACCTCCCAAACCTGTACAGATCCCTCTGGGTACCATCCCTTCCTCTGCTGTCCCGAACTGCACAGGGTGCACCTGACCCCCGCCTGTGTCACAGCTACGGCAGCACCGCTCCCCGAACAAACCCTGTGGGCTGATCACCGCCTCCCACGCACTCAGAGCCACCACAGCTCCGGCTGTGACCACCCACCCTTTTATTTACCGCCACGCGGCGCACGCTCGGAGCCCACCTCCCTCCAACGCAGAGATACCTCAAAGCCCCCTCTCCATCCCCCTCAGCCGCCGGCTCCCGCGCTGCGCCTCAGCGAGCACCCCCAGGGGCGGGAGGACACCGCGCATGCGCAGCGCGATGCGGCGCACTGCGCAGGCGCGGAGTCCCACACGCACACGGCCAATCACCGCGGAGGGCGGGGCTTCGCCTCACGTCGCGCCGTGTGGCGGGCGTGACGCGTCGCGCCTCAGCGCTTCCCCTTCACGACGTGGCGACGCGGCATGGCGGCCGAGCCGGGGCTTCGCGAGGCTCTGGAGCAGCGGTTGCGGGATTTGGGCATCGCCGTCGTCACCGCGGAGCACCCGGAGGTGGGAGCAGGGCGCGGGTGGGGCGGCTCGGGTGGGGGTGTGGGGCCCCTCCCACCCCACGCGTTGTACGGACGGCACGGCCGAGGGGCGGGCAGCCCGCCGCTTTATTTGTGTTTTTATTTGTTTAAATTCCTTCACAAAAGGGTACGGTTTTGAGGCGTTTCAGCGAAGGCAGCTGGCCGTTACGCTCGCTGTGTTTCTCCAGGTGTTCACGGTTGAAGAAATGATGCCCCACGTCCGGCACATGAAAGGAGGGCACAGCAAAAACCTTTTCCTTCGAGACAAAAAGAAGAAAGGCTTCTGGCTGGTTACCGTCCTGCACGACAGGGAGGTCAATTTAAACCAGCTGGCAAAAAAACTTGGCCTCGGGAGCGGAAACCTCCGATTCGCCGACGAAAACGCGATGCTGGAAAAGCTGAGGGTGGGCCAGGGCTGTGCCACGCCGCTGGCACTCTTCTGCGACCAGCCAGGGGACGTCAGGTTTGTGCTGGACGCCGCCTTCCTGGAGGGCGGCCACGAGAAGGTGTATTTTCATCCCATGACCAATGCTGCGACCGTGGGCTTAAGCCCTGAAGACTTCCTGAAGTTTGTGAAATCGACGGGCCACGATCCGATCGTTGTAAGTTTTGAAGAGGACGTGCGATAGGTGAGGTGCTAGCGGCGTTCTGTGGCACGAAACGGGTCTCGTGGTGAAGACAGCTCGGAAAAACGGGCCTGCCCTTTTCCCACATCGTGTAATTTGGTGAGAAAAATACTAACGTTGGTGAAAATTCAACAGAATGTTGTTGAGAAGGTGTTAGCAGGCCACCAGCATCCAGCGAGATGAGAAGGCGTTACTTAAATAATGTTACCTTGATTAATAAAATGGATAAAGTGGAACTTCGTGTGGTACTGGGCCTGAAGGTCTAAATATAACGTAGAGATAACAAGTTAATGTAAAAGGCCTAAACTATTTATCAGCACGCAGGGCAGAAGCATCCAGGGCTTTTTTTCCACCTGTACCCATTTCTCCACTGCTCTGCTGCTTTTTTCTTAGTTTTCACCTAGAAAATAAAAAATCAGTTGCACTACAGAAAATGTAGAAATGGAAGAGAGAAATACAAGAGTAGAGAAAACTGCAAAAGGACTTGAAGCACTGATGCTACTGCATCTTGATTTAAACAAGGAAATGTCAGGCAGTTTGACTCCGTTTCATTATATATAGCCAAGACACAGCTCTGTGAGCTGAGCAGCAACATCAAAAGTGACTTTCCCCTTGCTTTTTTTAAGTGAGGTGATCACTGAACTGCCTCAGGAACTCTGGGCTGACTGATGTGCTTTAGTAGCAGGCAGATACCATGATACTCTTACACACCTTTAAAAGTGAAACTTACTGTGCCTTCTGACTGTCACTCTCCCTTCCCTTTGGAGAAAAAATAATAACAACCAATTTATCTTGTCAAGATTTTTAAACCAGAAAGCTTTAAATGTGAAAAAGAATAGAAGGTGTGCACAACAGCACATCCCAATGCTTCACAAATCCCAGGGGCTGTACAACCTAAACTACCTGCACCATCAGAAGAGATTCTGAGACTCGTTTCAGCAAAATCAGGCAGAATTCAGAGCTTCAAATACTGCACCTGGCAAATCTGCAGTGCATTCTGAACACACTATGAAACCAGTGTCCATTAAAGATAAGGTGCAGACAGCGGTTAGGTCAGAGTCACACAGCACGGAACAAACTACACAGCGCCCAGAATATTTCTGCTACAGCTTTATAGGTTTCCTTTCAGAAGAAATACTGAAACACATTACCAACCAAGCACGACCAGCACTTAACACCAATATTCTTCCAGTAACATCAGATTCCAGAAAATGTGTGTATAAATGTATATACACAAAATAAGGATAAGAATTATTTGGTTCGGTATTTTAATAACATCATTAATAAATGTATACAATGGCAGACATTAAAAAAAAAATCAATATGTAAAGGAAATTACAGTTTTAAATAAGAGGTTTTTTTTAAGTTTTGTTTCACACAGGTACATTCCTTTAAGGCAGTTTTATTAATAAAGCATTATTTACATCACGTTATCATCTACCTCTAAGAATCATACATGAGCTCCTTTGTTGAGGCTGCACCATGTCTTGGACAAAGCTTCAAAATAACACGTGTTGGGAATGTTACTACGTACTCAGCAAACTATCAGCAAAGCAAATTAAATTCTACATTGTACGGTATTAAAACAGTCTGTAAACTTTAACAGTGACACATTTGGCAACTCAAGTCCGGCTGCAGACGATGATGTGCTCTTCTTGTAGGCTGTCCCACAGCTGCTGTGCTGTTTCCTGGGAAGCTGCGTTTCAGAGAAGGAGAGGTGGCTCCCAGATCACACTGATGGTTTGGTTTTTGGCTGTGTGGAACGATGAGGTGCTTTACATCGGCGTTGTACCAGTTCAGAAAGGAAACACTTATCTGTATCGAAGTACAGGGAATGTCCTGACTGCCCTTCTGCTCTGAAATGTCTTTGCCAAAAAAAAAAGTGCTGGGAGTATTGTGGTCTGATCTCCTAAATGGAAATGTTCCCTGGTGTCGCTTTGGTCTAACTCTGAATACAAACCAACATGCCCCAGGTCCTCTGTGCTGATGCTGACCAGTGGCTGAGAGCTCGCTAAGAACGGTGCAGGGGTCAGTGGGCAGGACAGCAGCACACAAACCTGACCTCAACAGTAGGATGAATTCTGCTGCTGCATCCCCACACTGCTGCAGATGATCTCAAACAAGGGAAATTCACTTAAGGTTTTTGGAAGAAGGGTTTTCGCTTTGAGTGCATGTTACCAGCTGACTAACATCCTGGCTGTGATGGAAAACTGTACAACTCAATGAACACAGAGAAGAGCCAATGAATGAAAAGTCAGGGGAGACCACATGGGAGAGGCACAGCCACGTGCAGCGAGGGCAGAAGGCTGCGTGTGCCCGGCAGCGTGCTGCACGTCACCAGGGCAACGCTCCCAGCTGTCAGTACGTGGCATGCCAAAGCACATACAGCTGCACAGATGCTGCGAATACGAACCATGTTTGGCACTATCGGTTAACTGAAGACACGCGAGTTTTAGAAATAGTGACACTACAAACTGGTTAGGGTTTAAAAGTTTCAAGTGTCTTCTGTTGTCAAGGAGAGGTACCAGGAGAACCCACCAACGCTCAGGCCCTGACATGAACTTGAAAGAAAGCAAAATTTAGAATTTGTTTCCTAGTATTTACTTCTTTTTCCAGCAGCTGTGATTCCAGGGAGGGCTACTGACGTGACAGGATGCCTATGGAACTCTGTAAGGCAAGTTTTCCTTCGGTCCCTATGGCTATGTCTCTACTGCAGTACAGGAATGGCAGAGAAAGCAGCCTGACATCACATTTTTATTGGTTACAGTAATGTTCTCTGAGAGCACACCAGGGCTCTGTCTGGCTCACTCTGCAGAGGAAGAACCTCGGTAATACCTGAGTTCTGACTGCACAAAGGGACACAGCAGTACCTGCAGTACAGCCCACCACACCTCTGGAGCACCCTGAACCCTTCCCAGGAAGAATGTGCTATCAATTACAGCATGGGAAGTTATTCCACATGCCACTGACCTCAGACTGCCTGCAAAAATGTTGTGGAACTGGATGTTAGGAGCACTCTGGACTTCAGGTCGCTCCTGGGATCACTGAACTATGTTGATGCTCTGCGAAACTCAGGATGCTTCCACTGAAAGCAATGGAGATCTTAACACCGAGAATAAAGGGACCAGAATGAGACACCTGTACGAGTTCACACTGAAATTTAACTAACAAATATAGTGAAACACCACAAATGTCTTTAGAGGAAAAATCAAACTTCTCTAAGTTGTGGAGCTGCAAAGTCTGTCCTAGTTTCATTCAAGGGGACAAAAAAGTTTAAATTCTCTGTGGAAAAAAATCTCAGGCTGAACAAGGCATTTAGATTGCCAAAACAAAATGCTCTGTTTGATTGAGATCATGAATACTTTGTATTCTATCGTGACAAAGTACTTCAGATGGAAGTCACTGTCAGGAAAAGAACAGGAGGAAATTCCCAATTCTATAAGACTTACTGAACTTGCATCTTTTTTTTTTTCCTTTTTGACATGATTTATATAAAATAAAAAATGACTTGCCAGTATGCCTTTAAATGTGTTGAACTGTGTTCTCTTTCCAGTGGAAAATAGCTCTGTTCCAACTGTCCCTGAAAGCTTGCGACCTGATGAGTGACAAAGCCCATAAGCCTCGAGAAAAAACAGGGAGCAAAAGGAGTTGCAGGGGCTGTGTCACAGTCTGAGCAGCAGTGGGATCCACGGGCAAGCACTCTGTTCTGAGAACATCCGTGCCGTGCTGGCTTTACTGAACAGAGAGCTGCAGTGGAAGATCAGACACGAGAAGGTTACGCAGGTCATTTAACCCTTGAGAACAGAAACATGAACGTACCTAGGATTACGGTGATGTCAGATGTGCTTATAAGTTCAGGTACACTTCCTCTGAGCTCTCTGCAAATGCTTTTGAGACAACAAATGCGTACAAGCATTGAATGTACCAGTTACACTTGCTGACCTTAATATAAGTCAGTGACCAACAAAATGTATCTTACTAATACAAGGTAACCTCAAGGAGAATTGATTGTAAAATGCATACCATGTTATCTCCCTTTCTTTTCTTTTTTTTGCCATCAAGAAACTACCTAAGCTGCAATCAGCTCATGTCAGGAGACAAACAATAAAAGAAGAAATTAGTCCGTACATGAACATCGTAAGACAGTCTTATCCTGGAAATGCCATTTGTTGGAAACAGCCTTACACTAAAATAAAAGTCATAGAAAAATCATACCTGACAATTTCCTGTCAAAAACATCTCAACATGTATACGCAGAATAACTTGGAATGTGGAAACACAAGTGACAAACATCTTCTATATCATACCGTTTTCCCATGAGCCCCATTTTCCCACTGCAGTTAGTTATCAAATTTTTCATGTATGTAAACAAATTTCTCTTGCAACAACAAAAAAAATCAGCATAAACTTTTTAAAGAGCCATTCCATGCAGATTATGCTAACCAATAAGGCAGGAAGTGCCATAAGCTGTGAGGTTTTTGTATCTGTATATACAGTTGCTTTCAACAAAATACTACAGCATTTATTTTACATTTACAGAAGTAAATATAAACTGCAAGTTACGGGTTCGTTTGTTTTTGGCTAAGTATTAGCAGAAGCTTAAGCAAATCAGTGGCTAATTTCAGAAACAGAAGATGAAAGAAGTTGTTTGTTTGCTTTTTTTTTTCCTGGAGTAATTCTCGAGACCTTAAAATTCTTGGTCATTAGGGAGATGAGAACTGTCCTTTATTCAGTAGATCTTAACAGTGCAATGTGCAATAATTCCTAAGACCATCTACAAATTTTCGGCAGCAGACTCCAGTAGAGCTCCTTGATTCAAGGAAGGAAGGAAGGTAGGTAGGTTTTTATTTCTTGCCTGCTCTAGTCACGAAGGATGTAAAAAATTCCCTTGATATTTATTAATGATTCCTACAGTTGCTGTCTTGTTTACTTCAGAAATAAAGGCTTCATATTGAGACACTGAAGGACACTTTTCTCTCTGTGTTGAAAGGCAGAAAGGTAGAAAGAGAAAAGAACGTAAGAAAAGCTTAAGCGTAGAAGTGTAAAATACAGAGTTAAGTCACTAACAGAACTAACAGCACGCACCACAGGTGTTTTAATCACGTACAGAAGGACAGAATGCCAAAGACGAGCTTTAAAAAGGGCCTTTTTCTTACGTGACAGAATGCTTTGCAAAACAAAACAGTTTTCACTGTTCTTTTAGATCCATCTGTCCCTTTCTAAGAACTGACTTCAGTATTCGTGCTTCATTTGCCTCTGTTGTACTTTCAAAGAGAAATTTGAAAAATAAAAGGTTTTTAAAAGGAAAGCTAATGGCATGAAGTTCCCTACTTCCTCAGGAAAAACAACTGCATTAAAACAACGTGTTCTGGCTTAACTAACAAGCAAGATCCAAGCCAGTTAAGCAAGCAGTATTCACATCTGGTTAATGCCATGTGCACTTGTTCTTACACGTAATGCTGTTAGTTCGCTGTAAATGAAATTAATCTCATTTACATTTGGGGCAGAAAACTCACCACTTGGCCCACATCTCATGTAGTGGGTAATAGATTTAGGAGCTTTGCTGCTCCCTAGACCTGCATTTTGAATTTCTGCTTTCTGGGATAGCTTCCACATCTGCAGAGAAAAGCATTTCATATTATTCATCACATTGATCAGGACATGAAAAAAACCCTCATGCATACACACATTCTACTATTAGTAAAGCAACAGGATATACAAACGTTCTGGGTTTTTTGGAAAGGAGAGAACAGGAGAGGGATAGAAGAAACTCATGGAAGAACCTACTCAACAACAGTCATTAAAGTTCATCGTAGCATTTAGAGTAATAATGTATTCTTTTCAAAGCTGCAATCAGAAATATTCAACTTTATATATGCTAAACCTATAACGCTACCTGTATGATGAGAAAAATACCCTACTTTATCAAGGCTGACTGAGCCTAGTTGAAAACTCATCTTTTCCATTTTTTTTTTTTAACCTGCTACACACTGAAAGAAATGATCACATTTAATTCCGCAAAGCAGAAAATTATCTTTGCATGCAACAGCTGGAACATGCAAAATGCAGCACCTTAGTTCACTATTCACTTAAAGCAAAGCATCAAGCAAACACTTAATGGCAAGCAAACCACCAAACCTGAACAGCAAGCTCTTTTTAGCTGGCAGCCGCTATTCAGTGCCTAGAATTACCATCCAGAGTTCTACCATCCTAGTTTAATGGCAGCAGGGACCAGGAAACGAGCGAGTGTACTGTGTGCTGGACAGCTAGATGGCCAAGGAGCAGTAATGACTGGATATGTAATGAACTTCACAGATCCTTCTGCTCCATGAGTGCAAACCAACAGACATCCACGATGCACGTATTGTTAGCGCATGAAGTGTTTATAAAAAGTCATATAAGCTCCTTTTATACTTAAGAGCGTTTGTTTCCTTCCATGAACTAATAGCTTTTGTTACATGTTGTTCGCAGGGACATTACAAAAAGCCTAGGAGCATGATTTTCCTGCTGCAATGAGCTCAGTAATCACTTTCTTCAGAACCGAAATTTAATTCATTACAAGGTTATAGAAGAATACAAAACAGTAGCTGGAGCAGGACATGAGTCATCAAGAACTCCTTGTCTGTAGGAGGACACAGACCGGAGTGTAACACTCAGATATTCTGAAGCCTTCTGTCTTAGTGAAAGAAGCTGTTTTAGTGCTGCTCACTCTTCTTCAGAATGCAAAACACCGGCTACAAAGGCATGAAATATCAGGTATACACACTCACTATCAGACTTGCTTTGTGCAGGAAAGTTCAGTCCTGTGGAAATAAATGAAGCAATGCAAACCGAGGTGCCCCATGGGCAGTGGCTGGAAAAATGCTTCCTCTGCTCCCTTGAAAGTAAGTCTCAGCTGCACGCCACAGGGGAAGAACCTTGAGAATTTCTCTCCAGAATGAACTCCCTCATTACAATCACTCATTACAATCAGGAACTAGTGCCTGTGCTGGAAAGTTCATAGTAAGCACATATCTGGAGACAATACTGCTATTTCTCACTGCTGTGACAGTCTAAGGACCTAGGCAAGGTAAGGCTTCCATACAAGAGGTAACGGCACATCTGAAACCTTACCGGTGTCTCTAACAATGACAAGTGGATCTAAAGAAACTGTCTCTAGCTACAAATCTTGTTCTGGTCATGAAGGAGCTTTGCTACAAGACACAACCTTGCAATCAGTTGAGAAAAACAGCTACTGAAGGCACGGAATGAGTTCACACGAAGAGCTGGTAGCGCTGCAAAGATTTTCTCTAACTCCTCAAATAACTTACAGCACATACTGTGCTCATAGCTTCAGATAACAATGCTGTTCACATCAAAGCTAATTCAAACACATCTGTGGAGTAAGAGAAATGAATGACATGACTTAAGATCAGAACACTATGTGTAGGAGCAAAGTCTGAAATTTAGATTCTTCAGACTTTAGGTCGTGCTGTTATTTGTTTTAAAAGGTGAAGTGATTTTAGGGGGAAATACAGCAACAATTAGCACAGCACACTGCGAAAAAAAAGTGAAAAAATGATCAGCCTAACAATAGCAGATGCCTGCGAACAGGGTAAAGGATGGCTATTTTGTTTTTTTAAACAGTCATTTTCCACTCCGCAGAAATGTCTTTAATAAATCTGTTTCTTCCCCCTACTCCTTCTCCTCATCTTGAAAAGTAGCTGAAGGTCACAAAGAACAGGAGAGGTGCTTGAAGACTGGAAGAAAGCCAGTGTTACTCCAGCCTTCAAACAGGGCAAGGAGATCACACAGAACTAGAGGCCAGTCAGACTCACTTCTGTCCCTGTGATGAAACAACTTATTGTGGATGTCATCCCCAAAGAAGTGGAAGAAAGAAAGGATATCAGGAATAGCTAACGTGGGTTCAGCAAAGGGAAATTATGCTTGACCATCTGGTAGCCTTCTGCCATGACCAGAAAGGTAGATGAGGGGAGGGTTATGATCAGCAGCCTAGAGCCTGGTTGGAGGCCTGTAGCTAGCACTGTTCCCCAGGGGTCAGTACTGGGTCCAGTCTTACTCAACATCTTCATCAACAATCTGGATGAAGGGACGGAGTCCATCCTCAGCAAGTTTGTTGATGATCCAAAGCTAGGAGGAGTGGTACCAGGCTGTGCTGCCATTCAACAAGACCTGTACAGGCTAGAGAACTGGGCTCAGAGGAACCTGACAAGGGTCAACAAGGGCAAGTGCAGAGTCCTACACCCAGGGAGGAATAATTGCACACATCCGTACAGCTTGAAGGATGACCTGACGGAAAGGAACTCTGCAGAGAAGACCGTGGATGTTCTGGTGGCCAACAGGCTGGCCATGAGCTAGCAGTATGCCCTGGTGGCCAAGAAGGCCAATGGTATCCTGAGGAGCATCACGAAGACAGTGGCCAGCAGGTCAAGGGATGTGATCGTCCCCCTCTACTCTGCCCTGGTGAGACCACATTTAGAATATTACATCCAGTTCTGGGCTCCTCAGTTTAAAAAAAGACAGGCATCTTCTGAAGAGAATCCAATGGAGGACCACAAAAATCAGTAGGGTGGTGGAGCATCTCCCTTATGAAGAAAGGGTGAGAGACCTGGGAGAGCTCAGTCTGAAGAAGATAAGGCTAAGAGAGGATCAGTTATAAGTGCTGAAAGCACAGATGTCAAGGCCAGACTCTTTTGGTGGTGCCCAGTGACAGGACAAGAGCTGAAAGACACAAACTGTAACACAGGAACTTCCACCTGAACACAAGAAAGAAGTTCTTTGCTTTCACAGTGACGGGGCACTGGGACAGGCTGTTCTGAGGTGGCAGGGTGCCCTTCCATGGAGATCAGTCAAAATCCACACTTTCCTTGTGTCCTGTAGGTTTGAACCTGCTTTAGCAGGTTTGATTTGGGGGAACTCCAAAAGTCCCTTCCAACCCCTACAAGTCTGTGAAAGAGCTACCTCCACATTTTCTTATCAATTCTCATACATCAGATGGAGACTTCAGAGACTAACACATGGGATGTCTGCTGCTTTCTCTGAAGAAACTGTATTTTTCCATCACTTCTACTCATCCTTAGTTAAACACGGAGGAATTTAAGTCCAACGCCCACAGCAGCAACTTGACTGCCACAAGACTTCTGGGAATATAAATTAAACTGGAAAAATCACAACAGGATCTTCATTGTTTTGTGTGTATATATGTATACAAGCAGATATTTTTATATATTTTGTTTATATTTTATCATTGCAAAGTTTCAAGAAATTGCTTGAAACCATTGTTTATTAAGACATCACTTCAACATTACTGTTTAGCCGGTTGTCTGGAATTTAATGAGTTATACACTTAATTTTGTAAGCAAGTTTTATATTACTCGTCTTCTGCAGCACTAATATCTAACAGATTTTTTACTGTTACACATCTTGGTTTCTATTACACGAGTGTTACTTATATTAAGAAGAAAAAAAATGAATTTCCACCGTAATGAATACAAGTTTTTATTACCGTACAACACATGGACTGTCAGGTAACGGTGTTACCTGACTCCTAGTGAAACAGCATCCTCCACCACATTTGTACACCAGATGTGGAAAGACAACATATACGAATGGGAAAAGGTGGAAAGGGTCATTTTTTCATTGCAAGTGCTGCATGTTGTCTGATTAGGGTTAGCTCTTAGTAAAAAATCATCACCTTTGGTTTAGAATTATGAATGGCAATTGCAATTATTTAAACATTTAAGCATTAACCATTAATCATATCTTAGAGCAAGACAGAGTCACTGAGTTACTGGACTGTAAGTTGTTTCTTGTGCACAGTGACACACAGGAGATGGCATAAGTGTGAAGAGTAAAGAACTGAAATGTCTCTAAATGCTTCTTTCCATTAGTATCTCTTTTCTTTGAAAGAAGAAAAAAGGTATCTGTTCTCCAGACACACAGTCAGCATGCTACTGATAAACCAGAAGCACAACAGAAAGGCACTGTCTTTGTAGCGATGATGCTGCAGTTCACTGTGCCACTCTGGCAGTGCAGCATGCGACTGCACTAACATGCATCCAGTTAGGTACAGAAAAAAACAAAATATTTATAACGGGTGACAAAAATATAGCTTGTATTATAAAGGTTTTGAAAGCATGCAAAATATATACAGTGCAATTAATGTTTCATGCAAACTTTTGATGAGGTTACAATTTTACATTCAAACACATGCTTGAGTACACAGCTGAGCTGTATGCCACTGCTCTTAGGCAAAAAAAAAAAGAAAACAACCCACAGATCTAAATGGAGTTACTTTTGCATTGTAGTGAAATTCTCTCTAAATCCAGTGGACATTCAGCAGAGCACCTACGCAGCCTATATAATTATATATTCAATAATACAATTTTCTTATCATACACAACCGTACTCATACCACACAGTTTTATTATCCTCAGAAACAAGCAGCAGGGACTCAGCCTCGCTAGTGTTCACACCCGTGGTCGGAACAAATTCATGACTCGGAGCAGACCATAGGTCCCTATTGTCAGATCTCTGATTTGAAAAAGGCCGCTCCTGATTTTTTGGTCCAGACACAAATGCTGGCAGGTTTGCCTGATCAGCTTTTGGCGCAGACCTTGGAGGCAGCCCGCTTATATTACTAACTAGTTCAGTGTTAAGGGATAAGAATGGCTGCGCCGCAGTAAAAGAGCCTGTGTTCTCACTACCAGATATACTAACTTTATCATTAAACACATTTGTACTTAAAGTTCTCTTGCAAAAATCTGACCTTCCCATTCTTGAAGTCTTAGGCACATCAGAGTTGTAGCCTAAATTATGCGGTTTAACTGCATTCATTGAACTGCCCTGTGGAACACAATCTACTCTGTACGCCACACAGTGAAAATAATCAGAAGATAACCGGTGTGCTGAGTACTCACTAGATGTTGCTGGAGCACTTCTGTCAGCAGGGGATGTTGCTGGATCACTAGAAACAGGTTGCCTAATGTCCTTAGACAAAAAATCATGAATGCTTGTCCTTCGAGTAGTTCCTTCTGCTGTAGAAATCACACTGCTCGCACGAGGTAAGGTAGCATACGGATTGCAATCTCTTGATTGTCGCTGTGACACTGATGTTTGTATCTTTTCTTTCACTGATTTGGCCTTCTCTTGAGTGCCCGATGTAAACTTTATTGGAGAGCTAGTAAAACAGGCATCTTCTGTTTTACGAAGGCTGGGCCTTACGAGCTGTTCTGGTTTAATGGATCGTCCATCTGAGAAGTCAACAGGATTTTTTACGCTCAATGACCTCACGATTCCACAACCAGCAGACACCTTTCTCAGCTTTTCCTTTCCTGCCAGCTCGGATGACTCAGATAAACTTCTCATTACTTCATCTAAAAGATTCTCTTCACTTCCAGACTTCATCTGTCAAAAAAGATCAAACATACTATAAATTTGTAATTTGGACTTTTCTTAATTGATCTTAATGGACACAAGTCTTGAACGTTTTAAAGTATAAAATCTTAGAACTAAAAGCAGCATTACAGCTTAATGTTTACACTACACACGAGTTCTCTGGCTCAGGTTTCTTATAAGCAAGTTAAAAACTTGGTATCATAGCGATCACAGCTACTTGGAATCAGCACCTACAGCACCAAAAAGTGCAAAAGCCAAAAGCTGAGAACTTCAAGCTCATCTTCCCACCCACTGGCGATCGGCCACCACACACCACTACTTTGATAACCAATTTCATACTAACTTCCATTTTAACTTACACTGAAAAAATGGCGCTAAAAGCTTACATCCTCCAGACACTCAAATAATAAAGACAAGAATCTCAGAAAACAATATAGAAGGCTGAAGGGAGAACTTCCGAAGACCCTTCCAGCCTGAATTACTTTGTGATTCTATGAAATGGATTCTTTGACCCCTGAGCAGCAGTGGATTAGACATGACGACTCAAGTGGTCTCTCAGCTCTATTTCCAGATAATGTTTTAAACAGACAAGAAACAATCTTGCCAAAGAGACCACAGGTACTACATCATTTTTAAGTATCTAACAAGAAATCCAGGGATTTATTCCTAATTCACATCACAGACTACTGCAATCAATCCAGACGTGAATCTGTTTGTTCCCATTGTAACTGCATAGCTAAAAACAGATGGAGTCTGTTCCTTACCCTTGATAGGCCCTAGCCAGAGTAACTGCCTTGCCTTAGAGTCTAGAGCACTTCCAGGCTTCAGAGAGATCTACCTGAGTGACGAAGAAATCAGAACACGAGCAGAACAAAGAGTGACCCTGTGCTTCTAACAAACTGGCACTGATTTTAAGAAACATTCTCTGTTTCCTGCTCCTAGATTTCAGTGAGCTCCAAGGCCAGGTGTTTTGCCCAATGGAGTTTAAATAAATAAAGAAACATGAAACCACTAAGATTCTCTCGTCAGGGACTGAAGTAGAGTATCTCCATTGCTGTTGATGTAAGACAATAGCTCCCACTGAAGACAAGAGCTGAAATGGAAGATAAACAGCAAGCTTTCTTTCAGTTTATGGCATTCCAGCTAAATTCTGACCAGTGTACCATGCATCAGCACACTGGATAGTTTTGTGTAGTAGAGACTGACTTTCTCATCTACCTCAGCATCCTACAGTCAAGCTGCAAAGCACAGCAAGTCCAGTTTATCAGGATACAGCCCACACTACTAAATGTAGGCATAACCAGAGTCTCCACAAAGTTCTAAAGCAGCTCTACTCGCTAAAAATATTCTATTATTTCTGCCAATTGGAGTAAATTATATGGGGTAACACGTAGTTAAAATAGGTTTTGAACTAACCTCGCTTGAGGTACTTTTGTTGCTTTCTTCTAAGAACTGCTGCAGGGTAACAACTTCACTCCCAGGAGAATCAGTTTTCATCTGTTTTCCACAACGATCCAGTGTTTCAGGGGCTCCCTGCTGAAGCACAGGACTAGACCTTGTATGACCTTTCAGATACTGAATAGGACTGCTGCTGCTGCTTGACCAAGCGTCGTGTTCGTGCAGCATACTGAATTCTCCACTGCTGTGACTCTGTGGTCTGCTTTGATTGTTAACCACACCTGCTTTTGGGGTAAACAGTATTAAATACTCCATCACAAAATATATGGAAACTGTTAAAACATTATGACCTCACTCAAACATTTTTACATTCGGTTCACAGTAATTCCATTCAGAATACTGAAAAACCCTATATTGCTCCAATCAAATACAGTACAGTTCCACCCCCCGACTTACCTCTGACAGCATTTACATGTGCTACAATAGCTTCTGAATTAAAAACTACCTCTCACTTACGATCTGCAGCTCTGTATACATAATACTGTATTCTGAGAGGCTGAAGATACGTCTCCGTTCTTGTTCAGTGACGTTTTGCAAAGCACACATTTTAATGTGCAGTAAATGAGTTTTGTGTTATACAGAATATCAGAGATAGAACGGAAGGAAAAATTTCCTCAGCACAGCTCAGAAACAAGAGCTTTGAAATGCTACTTCCTCTAGGATGGTGGCACATACAGCAGTTTGTGTTGTACACTATATAGCATTACAGCAGCAGCAAGCAGAGGGTTGGACGCTATGGGGAAAAAAAGCAGAGTAGCTCAAATATCTGTCAAAAATACATTTTAATACAATCTGGGGAGAATATTTATTTTGCAAGATCATTAAATGGGTAAAGATTTGGTGTGAAATAGTTTGAAACCTACGTATTAGTATCACCACTTAAAAATCTGTTATAAACGTAAGTGCTCTTAATACATGAACCCCTTCCTAATTTGGGGAGCAAAGGCTGAGGTATAAACATACCTAAAAGCATGCTGCATTGCTGGCTTTGTTTTTGTTTCAATTCATTTCAATTCAAACAAAAATTCCTACAGAGAAAATAATGGCAATGAAGCACGTAAATAAGTTCACCCACTGCATACCTTTGACTTCATGGAGTGAAGCATTGTTATTGCTATTACTAGTGGATGTTCTGCCACTATCGAGGCTGGCTGGTCTGGAAGCTGAATGGAAAATCAGGAGACAGCATGATGAACAAAACTGTAGCAGATGACAGGGTACCTTTACATTCTGGTCACAGAATGCTCTGAGGCAGGAATCATGCACTTTGCAGGCTTAGCATGCCCATTATTAATAAATTGGTTTCTTACAGATCAGAAAGCGAAGGGATTTCCAGGCAGCCCAAGAGGACACTTTAGAAAAGGGCACTACAGGAATAGTGAGGTACAAGGGAGAGGAAGAGAGAAATAGAGTGCAGGTTTAGAACCGGAACAGATCAGTTAGTGGGAAACCCGGATTTGGAGATGAAAGGACTGGCATGCAGGAAGTTGCTCGTGATTAGGTCACTTACAACAGATTGGACAGGGAACCTTGCACATTGTTGAAATGCCACGAACAGGAGGAGCAAGAGCATCTGCACAGTTAATGTCCTGTACTCCTATCCAATACAAGGGAAATGCACTGTTACTTTGTTAGCTTCAAACAAGCCTGTACTCAAATTTTAAGTATTTTCAGAAGACTTACTCCCCTTCCAAATAATTTATGACAGCTCTCAACTCATTCCTTTGCTTGAAGAAACAATTTTTCTTGAGATACATACATAACACATTTACATTTCACTGAACAAGAAATACTGACAAATCTGGCCAGATGTGGATTTGTTTTTTGTTTGTTTGTGGGTTCTTTTTGTTCATTTGTGATTTTTCTTGGCTTTTGGTGGTTGTTTTTCTGTGGCTTTCTTTTAAGGACTCTTTTACTTCGCAATTAAATCCAATTTTTCAAGGCAAAACATTTTGATCCTGTTCAGATGCACTTCATACCTTCTACTAGAGACAGAATATTTTATCTGATAGCACTAGAAGAAAAGGATAATCAGAAGAAATTATGCTATGCATTCAAGAGGTATGCACATCACAAAGCATGCTCACTTGTAACGGTGCCATTCACTGTTTTGGGAGTGGGTTTTGGTTGGTTTGTTGGGTTGTTTTTTTTTGCAAATTTTGTTAACACTCCTTAAATAATTTAATTAAAATTTACTTCTTACCATGAACTCTTGATCCTGTACTGGAATCATCACTAATACCTTGTGGACTTACATCTTCAAATGACATAGCATCTATACGCAGAGACAAAAGAAGATGTGAAATAAAATGAAGATTATTGATGTACTTATCTGTAAGATAATCATTTTCAAGCTAATCCAGTTTTACTTGTAACATTCTGTAGGTACAATCCTGATATATTCTAATTACAGTTATTAAAACTACTCTTATCACCGTAACTAAATTATTCAGGTTGCTTTTTGTTGAAAAAACATAAAAACAAAAAACCAAAAGTTTACATGAAATTGCTGTTACACAACATGGACACATCATGGTGCAAAGAGCTTCTACCTATACCTTTATTATTTAGCAACTGCTTGGATCTGAAGCCTGCAGAAGAGTTGACAGTTGCAAAGTTGATAGCTGTAGTAGAGAAGGCCATAGCTCCCAATTCTTTTCTCCTTGTACCTGCAGATATATCATCGGGACCCTCCAGATGCTCAGAACTACCTGTCCACTGTCCTCCTGCTAGGACCATGGACTGCACCAGGTCATTCATGGCTGGGATGCAAATGAAAGCAAATGATCAGCATGGTCAATGTATTTTGCTTCTGTTCTTATTTTACACTGCAAAATGTTTGACAGTTTTCTAAGCATTAAAGCGCATTGAATACCAGAGGGTACAAACACAAGATTATCTGTGTTATGACATGCAATCAGCTCAATGAATGACGAGTACTGTAAGTCAGAGACTCCTCTTGAGTTCTGGATGGTTCTTAAAACTGGCTTTATCAGCTATAACGCCATGCTTGTACTGCAATGATGTGCAATATATATATATATGTTAGAAGCTTTGATCTACTGTTTGCCATGATAAAATGGAATGAATAATAAGCTGGCAAGGTGCTAACACAATACAATGTCGACAGTGATGGGATCCTTGTACAGTGCAGTTTACTGCAGGCATACTGTACTTCGTAAAAGGATCTGCAAACAATGACTTCTGATGACGTTCACCTTTACTTCACAAAGACAGAGAAATTTATCCACTCCTCATGAAAAAGGAAAATAAAATAACACAAAATTTTGGCAACAACGACTGATGAATACTTGAAGAGTGACAGACCACCACACAACCTCGCACTACTTTTTCTGTACTCTCTTTAAACAAAAAATTGCACCAATTTCTTAACAAAAGCCTTATGAAACGTGTGATTTAGAACTACTTATGCTTACACAGTGCACTGTAAATTTATATACACATGCAGACATGTGTATATAGGCAAATATGTATACAAATATATGTCATCATGATGCACTGAATATATATATGTAGGTGTGTGTGCACGTGACTGTGTGTGTGCACATGTGGACATATATAAGGTATTCAGTGCTAAGGTTTAAAAAAAGAAAAAGAAAAGAGGAAAGGCTCCAGCTCCTTGTATAGTAGCAGGACTTGCACATTGCAAAATAGGAGGAAAAATACAGCGCAGTCCAGGGAGAGGTTAGTGAAAAATTAGTAGTGAAGCCAGTGTAGCTATTTAAAGAAGCTGAACTGTCATAAAGTCTTACACATGGAGCGACGATAGAAGGCCTTCATTTTGTCTTTTTCCTTCGGTCTGTTCCTCAAAAAGGGCAGTCTTTTCAGTGCAACCACTTTTATGTCATAGCATGAGGAAAAACGGAAACAGGGAAATGAAAGAAAAAAAAGGGAGAAGAACAGATGGAAGTTAAATGTTGAAACTAAGGACAGAAATGAATGTCTGAATTCGTAGCATAGCATACATAGCTTAAACTATCACTCTCATGCTTCTGCGTGATAATGAAACATGAAAACTACACCGAAATATGGAAACTACACTATGAAAACCTTGATATACTCAGAAAGGCATCGAAAACAATGGCGAAGAGTGCATCACAGTTTGAAAGCTCTCACTGCCATTTCCTGGAGAAACATAGGGAAATCCTTTGGAGATAACCTTTGGTAATTCCTTTTTTTTTTTTTTTTTTAAATGTGAAAAACACATTTACTGAACACAGAAAAATGTAAAGCAGGAAAGTTTAAATGAAACTTAATTAAGTATCAGGTCTACTTTGAAACATGTTCTTCTTATCTCTTGAAAATGGTAACTTCTGTAAATTTTGCCCAATGTCTACAGTACAAAACAATCTTTGCTATTTGCTCACTAATAATTTTGTTTACATACTCTATTCTAGAAAAAATTCTGGACCCAATATTCGAGCACCTACATTTACATGTATAACGATTTTAATACTTCACTGAATTGCCTGTAAATTAAGATGGATTTGTAGTTAGAAAACTGAAATCAAGATTCAGCAGCTGGAACAGTAAATACCAGACCTTTTGGCTGAAAAAAAATCCAAGCACTCAAAAAATAAATAAAACAGCAGAAGAAAACAAGTGGGAGTGTTGCTGTGATATTTTGGGAGGGCTAAAAGAAAATTAAAGTAACATACTGAATACCAGGAAACAGAGTTAAAATTACAAATGGTATTTAAAGATGGGGAGGGGGAAAATTACTCATCCTCAGATTCTCCATTAGTAACTGATGACTATTCACTAATTACTACACCCTGAAGCAGCAGATGTACAGGCTAACTGCGAAGCATACAGGAGCCACATGCAAACAACTAGATATAAAGGTCCAGAAAGAAACAATGGAATCACTGGAAGTTCTTATTTATGCAGATGTGAAAACAGTGTAGAACATTCTGCCAAGCCAAGATCTGCTTGTTTTACCTCTCTAGAGTGGCTACTTGAGACACATGCTTTATCATTCACCCTATTTTTCTACTGAGCCAGTAGCCTGTTTTACATCCATTCTATATTATATGTACACATACACATTTTATACATATTTTACATGTACATTTACAAGTGCACAAGAACTAGCCGAAAATAGAAAATAAATCTATTTTATCGTATTATTTTGTGTTTGCATTTAGAGCAGTAAGCATGCAATGCTCTGCTGCCTTCAAACAGCACCCAGCAGCCCCAGTCACAGACCAGAGCAATACAAACCTGGGTGGTACATACGTACAGGGTAAGAAAATTGGGGGTAAAAAGACTGTTTCTAATGAAAGAAAAGAGTGCAAATGTAAACTGAAGAAGATACAGGGGACACAGTGTAGTTAAGCTGCATTTGTAACCCTTTCTACAGAATGCTTTAGATATTTTACTTGCTGTCTCCCACATCTAGTATCTTCTGTGAAGTCCTTTGCAAATAAATGTCTTGGTGCACACTTGTTTTGCCTAGAAGAGATGTCCTGCAAAAATACTGGAACAGCAGAACTACAGCAAAAGCAAATAGAAAACCACAGAAACGTTCAGCTTAGGCAGCTTTAGCTCTTTGTAGATTTATTCCAAAAACCATAAAAAAAAACTGGTGATGGTAGGAGGGCTAACTTAATCTTAGCGTTCCTCTAGAACTCTACTATAAAATATAACTCCAGTTATAAGCATTTCTCTTTTGAGATTCTATGAACACAATCTTACTTCCTGAGTTGAAAATGAATACTGCAGAATTCTCCCCCTCTCCAAACTCCAAATCCTCCAGTTTGTAATCCCACTGCCATTTGCCAGAAACACCATGGTGAACTCTGTATGGATAATGTTACAGTCCCCAAGTTTTGTTCACACACACAGTTTGGCACATATATTCAAAACGGAGCACCATATACTCCTGTTACTTCCACGGTAGTATGATGTATCTGCTACTGTTTATTTATGGCTGCAAATATTCCAGCCATAAAGGCATTCCCCCCCCGCCACGTCAAGGCCTCTGAAACCAAACAAGGGCTTCAAGCTCTCTTTGAGCAGATGAAAACCACCACAGCTGTTGCTCTCTTTTCATAACATATTTCCAGGAGCATCCCGTATTGGGAATACAGTCTCTGTCTTCAAAAGAAGAAAATGTGGACCATTACTGGTGCTTCACGCTGACATACTCTAATCTTAACTTTGAGAGGTTTTGTCTCAGTAAGATTGTCAGCAGTGAATTTACCCAAATTCTATCAAAAACTATGGATCCCACAGTGATATGTAATGGAGGAAAGCTAGAACTCAGAATTAGATCAGCCCTTCCAGTTTGTGGATAAATACACTGCAATTAAAAGAAAGGTGAAGAAGATAGAAAACTAATGAGGTCTGAACAACTTGAAACCTCTTCTAAGGATCAGCCACCATAACTTCAACTTTGATTCCTTAAGGAGTGTAGCAGCAGCATGCTCACACAAGGTCCCAAGTATGAACGCAAAGAAAATGCACAGAACTACTGATACACCCACTCTGAACCAAAGCATGCACACTTGATTCAACCACATGTGTAAACACATCCTCTATAGCTTTAGTCAGCCCTGAACTCTGAGTTTACATTCTAAAATACACTTTTTTTTTCGTTAATTCAGAAGTACCTGCTTTGAATCTTTAGAGACTCTTACGTAGAGAAATCTGAACTCCCCAAACTGCCAAGCTAGCAAACAAAGCAATGAAGTCCACCCTCAAATTTTAAATTTTAATAATTAAAAAAAAAATTGCCTATTTTTAAACTTCCATGAAATAGTGCTTTTAGATGTTTTCAACTTTATCGACATATTTGTCAATGTACTAAGCTCAAGAAAACACCACAGCAGCCTTTATCATTTTTAAAACAGAAAATTCATAGCTGTCAAATCTTCATTACTGATTTTGTGAGATGCTGGAGGAACATCTCCAAACAGAAGTTCTCCTTAGCAACTACAGATTAGCACAGCCACAGCTTGCAAAGCACTTCCAAAGAGCAGGGGAAGGATTCATGCTAGGACAAAAGCAAGAAACATAGCCCTTGTGGTGCTATCTGACATTCTACTTTCCTGACCCAGTAACACTACCCACTTCACCTTTCACCTTCACCTAGAGCTACTGCAATGCTAGAAACTAGTACCTGCTCACTAAAGAGATCTGCATGAAATCAGTAAAAAAAAATTTATTCATGAAAAATATCACACTTCCCCAAAGACTTTTAAGAATTATCTGTAAAAATAACCCTCCACCATAGATAGGTTTAAACTGACCATCTCTTTATTTTTAAAGTCTTTCAAAGAGATTTTTCATGTTACTCACTAGTACTCTTCTTGGTTCCCAGGACATGGCCATCTTCAAGAGAATTTGAGCCCACTGAGGAACTATCCTGACTGTCCTGGTGGGGCAGCTGAAGAAATCCTTCACTGGATTCTGAACGGGTAGGAGTAAGGGTCGCAGACTTCTGACGTTCCCGATTAACATCCTTCTTAGATTTCATCAGTTTCCTCATCTTCAGTGTGATCCAGTTGCCCCTTCTGTTATCAGTAACACAGTACATTTATTTGCATTTGCAATGTAATTATTTAGATCTACATACCAGTCCTATGTACTCAAGAACACAGATGTCATTCTGTTTCTCTGAACTTTAAAGAAATCTCACGCTTCTGTCGGAACAGAATGGGAATGTTCTGTTGTACATATCTGCTTATTTTTATGTCATATTGATCACTACCTTCTGGGTGGAGATGGTTCATAAAATTTATACTGATCCATTATCTTCTCCTCCAATTTCTCCTTCTGACGCCTTAATTCATTTAGCTTGTCACTGTGAACAGAAATTAATGATAACATACACTTGGAAAATGAATTTATAATGAATAAATAACACAAAAGTAGCATGTTTCTCTGGACAGTTATATGAAAACTGGCAGTTTTCTTGGGAAATTCTTATATAACACTTGTTTCTTATTAAGAAACAAAAAAATCAAGAAAGTGAAAGAAAGAAAACAAGCAGCATTCACCATGAGATACACTGGCTTTTGTTATACAACAGAATATCCCTCCCAAAAAAATGTATATATGTCATACCAGGATCATTTACGTAAGTTTATTTTCTCTTCTCTCAAATTCACTAAAATGGTTGCAGTTTGCAAACGAGTCTAGGATCTTTGAATGAGGAATAGCCAACATTTTAATTAGACATTTCTATCACTAACAGCAAAAGCAGTCACACTCATGTTTTAGGGCTAAAATACAGTGTAGTTTTAATCAACTGCTGTTTATAAAATATCTTAAATTGTATATGAAATGTGCTACTTCAGAAATGTTAATTTCTATATACAACAGAACGTTTTTAAAAAATATTAAACTGTTCTTATCACAGTAATTTCATTGTTTTCAAAACTCACATGTACTGCCTTTGCTCTACATGGAAGAGATCCTTGCTTTCCATATTCTGCTCAAGTAACGTTTTATTCTGTAGCATTAGTGTCTGAATTTGATCTAGTAGATGTCTGTTTTCCTCCTCCATATTTCCTTTAAGCTGGCTAAGCAGCTGTTAAAATAAATGAAGTGGTAAGTGCATACATATATCAGCCTGTTTTACACACAGATGAGATTATCAAGAAAACTTAAGAGAGGTCTGTCTATTTCAACAGTCAAATCAAACAGAAAACTTAACTAAATCGTGATTCAACTGATAAGACCTTTAACACTTTAAATAACTTAATACAGTTTACCTAACACGGGCCTGTGTTTCTGATTGCCTGTACAGCAGGCAAATTCATTTGCCTTCAGGCCCACTTCATTATCTATGCACAAATGACAAATTCTGAAGCATCTCATATGATTTTATGAATTAATACATAATGTTACAATGATACTGATCTTAAAAATGCAGTAATTTTCACATACCTCACACTGATTACTTAGTTTTGTACATTTAATATCTAGCAGCTGGTACTCTTCTCTGACTTTAGAGAACTCAGCTTCTAATTGTGTCTGCTCTAGTTTGGAATTGTTCAGTAATGTCTTCAAATTCTTATGATCAGTTTGCAGAACTTCATTCTCTCTCAAGAGATGATTGTGTGTATGAGCAAGCCTGGAATTAAAAGATAACACAGAAAAATACATGCAATTTTGATACAAGGAGATGTCTTCACAACCCACACTCCCTCCAAACACGGAACTTTCAGAGCTTGATGCTACCCTCACAGAACACAAATAAGGTTTTCTCATTTTGCAGTTGGTAGTCTGTTCTCTCTAAATCTAATTTCCCAGAGGAACATATAGTGCAGACCTTCACTACCCACATCATTGCTGTTTTTCCCCATTCAGCATTAACCTGTCCTCCTGCCCCCCAAGCAATTCAGGGTGGGTTGCTCCCTCTGCAGCCCACACCCACAGCACAGCACTTTGCCCGGCATTCCTGTGCTGCAAAGTGAAATTCGGTGTAGTCACAATATAATGATTATTCTCTGTGCATTCTTTTTCCTATTCAGCTTTCCTATTACAGATATACAGAGTGGAGTTTCTATAAGGTATGCATCATTCATGTCATGGTGCAAGGCATCAGCTGTTAAGAAACACAAGAGGATGCAATACTTGTTCAGACCATGCTGGCACTCAGAGCTCCACTAGCATACACACCAGACTTTTGCTTTACCTTCCATTTTCATCACGAAGTTTCTTATACTCTGCTGCTACAGCCTCGTGTTTTTCATTTTGCTGCAGCATTTTCTCCTGCTCTGTTTTGAGCACTTTCTCCAATTCTTCCAACTGTACTTTCTGTTTAAGCAACTGATTGTACCTACAAACAAAAAAAAGACATTTAAGGTTTTTGTTTTTTTCTACAGAACAACAAGAAAGCGTGGAAATTTTCTTGAAATGGTGATCTTTCAAGTTTTGAAGATCTTAAATGTTATGTTTGAGTAACAGAAATTTTATTCATACTAAGTACAGAACACTTCTTGCTTAGAAATCAGTCTTCAAATTTCAACGTGCACGTTATTATTTACCTATCCTCTAAGTCCTTATGCTCCATCTCCAGATTTCTGTGTGCAGATTTAAGGCTTCCATGTTTAGCAATCAGTGATTCATACTCAGAAGCTTGGCGTTCGTGCAGGTGTTCCAGCTTCTCATGGTCTTTGAGAAGTGAATCGTACAATGATTTCAGATCCTCCAGCTCCTTGAGTACACCTTCCTTTTCATTTTCTAAAGCAGACTGCTGGATCAACAGCTGTGCATTCTGATTCATCAGAGATGTACTTTGAGAATTAAGGGTAGAATTTTCAACCTGCAGCCATGAATATTGGACGAGAGATGCAAATTAATTTCACAGTCTGAGTCATCTTGTCTGAATCCTTCTATTACCCTTAAGGGCTTCTTAAATGTTTGAGTGTTTAACTACAACTGCAAAGTTACTCCATTACCTGACAGCCTTTAATAAGAATACTTTTCATCTTATATCCTAATAACTCAAATTTGTACACCCTTAAGAACACTGACTGGATCATCAATGATTTTCTAATCACTTAAGTCCAGTCTGTGACATTACTAATATGAAAGTTCCTTTTATTTTGGCATAATTCTTTAAAAAAATAAAATAAAATACAAAGAATCTCACAAATTCCTTGCTGTATTCAACATTAGACATAAAAATCTTTGACTGTGAAACGTTAATCTAACCTAACCCGTAGAGATATTGAAAAATTGGAGACACCTAACATACTTGTCATCTGAGCTGTAACATGCTCCTTTCCTCTTCGTTCTTAATCAAAAACAAAAGCAAACAAAAACACTCACTGACTGACTGAGACTTCTAATACCCTCAAGGTATCTGTTAAGGTTAAAAACAAAACTAAGAAAGTCTATCACTGCAGTGCATGCTGTTACTAAGGAACAGATCCCTTTTTGTTGGAACTGAAGCATTCTTTGTTGCAGATGACAAAGCTGAACCCTCACTGGAAATGAAGTAATATCTGACAGCAACTATATGCTGTAAAACTTCACAGGCTGAATTCAAAGTTTCCAAGTTATAAGAAAAAGATATATAAAAGAATATGTTCTTTATGGGTATCAGGAGGAATACTAGATTCACAGCTGCTCAAGAACAGTCTCAATGTAGTCAACACAGACCAGTCTAATTCTCAAGTCAGGTTAATAGTTATTTAATTTTCTTGAGCATACTTCAGCTTTCATTCTGATTCAGACTTATTTGCTCACCAGTGGACACAAGCAAAAGAGCTGAATTCTAACGGAAGAAGAACACCCTTTCTCATGTTGGGTGTGACACTCTCCTGTCATCCTCAGCCACTAACATTATATTGTTTTGTGAGGCTCACAGCAACAATATTAAAGGTGAAAGATAATTCCCCTTCCAACACATTACCACAGCACTTAAGCTTATCTACAGTTATCATCCTTGCTTATCAGGTAGGAAAGGCTTGAGGTGATGTTTCACGAGGCAAGAAGAAGATAACTGTTATTTTGACAAATGTTACTACAAAATGCAACAGTCCTGAATCCCAGATATAGCTCACCATTTATCTGAAATGATCAAAGATATTTCATCCCTGTGCCCACTAATTTTTCTAAACCTAGATGAGATGCACCACGTGCACAAATACTCTGTTTTGTTCGTAGGCTTGCCTGCCACAAAGGGGAGCACTGTGCGCTAATTAGATTCCAGTGTGGTAGACAGAATGCACATCTGTGGTACAACAGCACAAGACAGAAAGATGACATGAGGCATTGACAAAATGCATTATTTGTTCATTTGCATAGGGATTCCTTCACTCATTGATTACTGCCCACTCTTCATCATTTTTTGGCATCTGTGGCTTTCTCTTCCATATGTGTAACAGAAGCAAAATGTGACTCACATCATTGTCGTTAGCTTTGAAAAAACCTCTGAATTAATTTTATTATTAAAAGGAAAATATTACCTGAAGTTT
This sequence comes from Callipepla californica brunnescens, assembly GCA_023055505.1. Classification (NCBI taxonomy): domain Eukaryota; kingdom Metazoa; phylum Chordata; class Aves; order Galliformes; family Odontophoridae; genus Callipepla; species Callipepla californica. The sequence goes on from JALIRH010000003.1 coordinate 65,333,002, forward strand.
GGCATTTTGAGTCTGTAAAGTTGTATTCTGCTCCTGCAGAGAAACAGTCTGTCTCTGAAGTGCAAGAATCTGAGCCTGTAGATTGTTATTCTGTGTCTCAAGCTGCCTTAATTGCGTTTTCAGTGCTTGCTTCTCTGCTTGAAGTGTAGCATTCTTTGGACAAGAACAAAAAAGAAAATTTGTATTCAGAGGTTTTAATGGAACTTTAGAAACAACACTTCCCACCAAGCAAATAAAGCAGCATGATTTACACTACTACAGTTCTTTGTACTTCAGTTTCAGCAGCAAGAAAGAGATTTACAGAGAGTAACAAAACTGTGTATAAAACTTACATTACAAAAGTAACACACAATGACAGCACTAAGTTTAAGATGAAAATAACAGCTAACTATTATTTTAGGCATGGAGAAATGGAAAAGAAATCTCAATGACGCGCATAGTAAGATTATATGAGTGACTTGAGAGACCTATAGACTCAAACGGGAAAAATTAAAAGGAAAAAATAGAAACCTGAAAGGCCTGTCAAATGCTTTACAGCATCACAAAATCCAGCTGTGCTGTATGCTATAATGCAGATTCTGTACACGAGGTGATAAACTGCACACTTTAAGAATATCTTTACTCAAATCACTGGAACAGCTCATGACAAGCATTTTAAATGAGAATTAAAAAAAAAGCACATCTTACATTTCTTTCCACTTCAATTAACCTATCTTTAACTTTCAGCAATTCTCTAGTAGTTTCCTGGTTTTCTTTCTCCCATTTATTGACGGACTGATTTTCTTCTCCTCTTCTCGGAGGAGGATTCTGAACCATTCTTTCCTCTTCTTGTCTTTGTTTGAGAGCTTCATAGTTCTTTTTCACCTGAAATTATTTAGGACAATTTACATTAAGTTTAGAATTTTCCATTTTCCACACTGTATAATATTACCCCACTATATCAATTTCAAAATTACAAAAAATGCTCTATATTACTGTATTTGTGAATTTGCTTTCTATATATGTTTGATGAGATAATGTAAAAATGATGTATGGATACTGATAGCTCAATCAAAATAAACACTTAGACAAGTATTACTATGAACCAAAAAGAAGCCTCGTCTTATTTCAGTGCTTTCAGGTGTCTCTCTCAACTTTTAAAATGAAGTCCAACAACCAAGGAGTCTATTTCTTTTTTTTAACTAGCCATTCAGGCTCAAAGTAGAACAGGAAATGTAACTTACTAAAAAATGACCATTTCTGGCATCCCAAATCAGACAAGACTTCAGAGTATTTATCTACCTGAGACTGTGACTGCCAGCTCCTCAATACCTTTCATGTGGTTTCAGTACTGGACCTGTATTACTGCAGTTTTAAAAAGCAATTACATCTCTGCCTTGCTTTACGCTACCCCAAGGTTACTCTATTTTTTGCTGCCTTAAACAGAAAGGTCAAGCAAAGAGTAGAAGTAACAATAACAGGGACGTGATTCATTCAGCCTTACACAAAAGAAGACAGTCTCCTTACTGTTTTAAGTTCCTGACGGAGCTGCTGGTTTAAATTTGTTGATTCTTCTAAACGAGCCTCCAAAGCCGCAATTTTTTCTTCTTTTATTTCAAGAGACTTCTTAAGAGTGGATTCCAATTTTGACTCCAAAAGTTTGTACCTATTCAAATGCATGCCACAAAAAATATTTTTCCTTCAAAAATTATTTCAGGTGTTTAAATATTAACATGTTCTGAAGCAGGCTCAACAGCTACATTCAGAAACATTTACGTTCTAGCTCTATTCAAAAACATTAAGATGCCTTGGTGTAAATACCAAGTTACCTAATAGAACTGGAAGGTAACAATCAAAACCATTTTTTAAACCTTCTTTCTTTTAGAACATATTAGATATACAAAAGCAATACTCAGCCACAACAGTAGGCTGCTGATTTCACTGGGAAAATTAGTGTGCGTGTGCTGACATCACCCTTCGTTCTGGCTCCACTCCAGCAAATCCAGCAGGGACTGCAACTAAATTCAAATGTGAAGCATTTGGAGAGCAAGATTTTCATCAATCCTCGTTTCCTGCCTGCTCAAAAGAAGAGGCACTAGGGATGGAGAACGGTTCTTTGCAGGTGGGTGCTCATTTGGTACATGAGTGTGTGAATTGCTCACTCAGCCCAGCTGCTAAGATTGTCACTACTCCTGATGTATGATGATTCCATTTTTTGCTACATTTACAGTATTGTAGGGCACCTAAAGAAACAACCATATATTTTGGAGAGGGGTGACCATGTTTAGGATATACTGCTTCAGAACAGTATTTCCTGAAACTGTCAGTGCAGGATATTCTACTGCGTTATCAGTCCTCTTGAAAAGAGGATTTTAGAAGGCCACACTCGTTAATCACTTTTCAACTGCTCAGTCACTGTACGTGTGATCAGAATTTGGAAGACATCCCTACTGTAGGATAACATAAAAGAAGCCATAAAAACTTCCCTTTCTAATCTCAATTGCTGAAGAATCTGTCAGAGTGAAGACATAAGAGACTCCAGAGTTGACAACAGCATTAGATCTAGTCAGGAACTGGAGCAGAAGACCATCGGTAAGAGAATTAATAAGTAGAAAGCTGTCCAAAACCATTATGTACTAGGATGAGAATTCTAGATTCTAAGGTACAAGAAATAGTTTTCAGTCTATGACCAGAAGAACAGATAGCATTTCCTCTTGGTGAGCTGAAGCATACACTCAGCTACAAATACATCCTGCTATTATAAAGTTATACAACTACACAGAAAAAGATGAAGGAAAAGGACTCAATCTCACTCCTTCTGCACTTAACAACAAGAAACAGTACAAATCTCTGATCTCAGAGTTATTTCAGATTCAAGGTAGGAATCTGTTACTGTTTGCCTAAAGACAGCTGCCATTTGAAAGGTAAGACAAAAATGAGAAAGAATTCAAATCTGATTTATCAGGTGTGATCAGCTTAGCACCAGATAGCAAAAACATTTTTCTCCAAGTGAGAAAAAAATGTGCGTTTTCACTTTGTCACCAAAACGAGAGATGCAGACCACAGATACACCCAGTAGTAATCTTTCCCATTACAAACTTAGCTTTCTTTAAGCCTGATCAAACAATTTAATGCTTCATGTCTCAGATGCATGAAAAGGCTGAGAATAACTGAAGGGCATACAGCTGAAAAAGCACAACTTCCAACCAAAAACTTTCTACTTTCCAAACCAATGTTTCTCATTCAATTCTCCAGCTGTTGTTAAAGTTGTTAAAGACAGTTCTGCATTCTTGAATGAGAAACATCTCCAAACAGTAGCACAGCCATATTGGTAACTCACTGCCAAAGGCAGACACATGTAAAACCACACCAATGTTTAACAGATTCATATCAAAGAAAAGCAAGTTCTATTTTGTCCGTTATCATGCATTAAAATGAGAACATGTACACAATACCATCTATAAAACCATTTTATCTTTATGAATAAGACCAACCCTCAGTTCTGTACTGTTTCTTGAGTGGGCAAGCCAATGCCATTCTCACCTGTCATCACTGCTCTGCTCATCACATAAGAGACGCTCCTTGTTTAAGCCTATTTTCTCAAGCTCATGGGAAAGTTTTTCCAGATCATTATTCATTTGTTGGGTCTTCAATTTTTCATTCACCAAGTCCTTACACAGAAAAAAATACAGTTAGTATTATCATACAAATAAAATGAGACAGTCTTAGTTTTCTCTGACTAGGAACAAGTCTTCTATCACTGTCAAAAATCTGCTTGAGCCACAAACTCTCCTTTCCTTCTAGTTGTTAGGTTCTAACTGTATCAGACAGTCCACTGCAACCAGAAGTATGATCTCATTTCAGTTCTTCACTCCTTCCTTTCTAACTTTGGTCTTAAACATCAGAATCCAGGGGTAATACTGCAGTCCAAACAAACACTCAGATGATGAATCTGAACAACGTTCATTTAACAAAGGCTCCACAACTGTCTGTAAGCATCCTTACTGATGTCAATGTAAGTACGACTGCATTTATTGTTATTATGCAACTCTGACCCTACTGTAACTCCTAAAACATGTTAACAGTACACAGATTAAAGCATTTCTTTTTCCGAAAGCATAGATATAAGGTCTCCATACTACAGATTGCAACAAGAATGGTAGCTACTATCTATTTACCTCTCGTAAAGTGACAAGGGTTTTCTTATCAATGCTAGCTCTTTTCACAAGTTCTTTATTTTCCATTTCCAGTTCTTTCAGGCGCACACATGACTCCTTATAGACAGCTATTTCTTTAAATAGAGACTTATTTTCCTTTTCCAGATTGTTAATTTTTACATTGTTTTCTTCTAAAGTACTGTCTTTAATTTCCGCTTGCTGTCGAAGTCTTTTATTTTCTTTTTCTAGCTGTTTCTTGTCCTTTTCCAGTTGAGAAGTCTCCTGTTCCAACAACTTATTCTCTTTTTCCAGTTGCTCTAGGCGCTTACTAGAAATTTTCAACTCTTCTAAGTTCTTTTGCAGAGTCTGATTTTCAGACTCTAAATCTTGTAATTCACTTTCTAATTGCTGAATTTTCTTATTGCTGTTTTCAAGGGCTTTCTGCAGCCTTTGGTTTTCTGTGTCTAGACCTTGGTAGATGACTTCTAAGCGTTCACTTTTCTTAAATGATGCTTTCATGAGTTCAAGGCTTTTTTTAAGCTGCTCCTTTTCGCTCTCCAGCTCCTTATTTTCTACTTCTAACTGTGCCATTTTAATGCTCGCACACTTTGAAGCTTCAATTCTTCTTCTTAATTCTAAATTTTCTTCATCAAGTTGAGAGTTTTCCTTTTCTAAGGATTCTACTTGAAAAGGGAGGTTTTTCAGACTATCTAAAGTTTTTTTCAGCTTTCTGTTTTCTATGTCCAGATCTGAGTTCTCCTTTTCTAAGGCCTCTATCTTCTCACAAGTGATTGTTAAGTTGGTAGTTTTTTTCTGTAATAACTCATTTTCCTTTTCCAGATGATGTAGCTCATTCTCAAGTTCTTCTGTTCTCTCAGCTTTCTCTTTATAGTGTTCCATTTCTTTCCTGACTTGTTTTAGTTCAAATTCCACCTTATTTAACTTACTGCTGGTTTCTTTAATAGACTCATGAAGAATTTTATTTTCTTTTTCAATTTCTCTCATTCGCGCTTCAGCACTGATTTGTGACCGTTCCCTTAAAGAAGCTATGGTTTGATTTGAATGCTCATTTTCTTGTTCTAATAGTTTAATCTAATTCAAGGGAAAAACAAACTTCAGTAAACAACATGCCAACAAATAATTATTTCCATATATAAACTGAACACTACTAAGATACTAGGACTACATGCTATCTCCTTCTTGAAGTAGAATTTTAAATGAGACATACTCCACTGATTATTTACTTGCAGCCTTACAGACAATGCCTATGTACTCCTCAAATATTTTCCTCTTGGATATCAGAGGACGCAAAAATAAAACAAAAACTACAAGCTGTTGTTTTATTTCTTTGCTTCATTTCCTTCTCATTTGTTTTTAATCAAATCTAGTTTGTATATTCCTTAAAATCTGTGATTTTCAGAGAGATTTTTCTAGAAACATAGAAACAAAGTACAAAACTGCAGTCAAGTTCTAAACCAAACTTGAGAAGGAAGGAAGCAAGATAGACATCAGAATGTCTTTACTTCACTTGGAAAAACTGATCTTTGGGATATGAGGACATCCTCTTTACAGTCAATCAAGTTTTGGGAAGAAATATCAAAGCTATATTAATTTTTCAGTAAAAAAGAAATGTTAAAAAACATTGCTCCAAAATGTCCTCCAAAGAAAGTAAGTCATTGTGAAGAGTAAATCATTTTCTTAAGGAACATAACCTCAAACCTACTTCAAGAACAAGGATAGCTTTTATATCTTGATTTTTCTTTTTTTTCCTGTATCAATTTAGCTTACTAACAGACTACAAAATCCAGAAAACTATTTAGATCAATATTTAGAAATATACAAATCACATTTCAGAAAGGATGTTCGAAGTACAAATCATTTAGAAGAAAAGCAAAAAAGTGTTAGCCACAATTAAAAAACAAGCTAATGATAGACCATTTTTCTGTGCATATGTCTAAATACAACTATTAATTACAAGGTCTACATTATTTTAAAGCAGAAATAGTCCTACTTCAAAGAAAACACCACATGGATCTTTGATGGTTGAAAAGGGACTTAGGGCCTGTAATAGGAAGGCTCTGGAGTATGCTTCAAATACAATGCATATATCAACTGTTGTAACAAAGCAAGATAAGATAGCAGCATCTCTGCTTTAAAATTATCACCACTTATCTTAAATGAAAGTAAAGCTTCATGCCATGCACAGTGGTTGGGGTTCACCTCCCAAGTCTGGAATTGATTTTTTTTTTACTAAACTAGGCCTTTATAAACTTCGAGAATTCTTAAGAGCATTCTGTATTCCAAAATACTGCCCTTTATAATTTTCATTAAGACTTTTAATTCTGACTCACCTGTCGTTCTAAGTCTTCTCGAAGACTCTCAATTGTCTTTTCAAGTTGTCCTTTTTCTTTCATCAAATCCTTAGCCAAATTCTGTGTGTTCTGAAGACACTGTTTCTCTTGGACAATTTCATTTTCTAGCACGTCAATCTAGAATAAAAAAAATCTTTTACATAACTACTTAAAAGTTAGTCTTCTCTGGCTTGCTCTGTCATATATGCAAACAAAGTGAGTTCGAATAACTTTCTATTGTGTATCCAACTATTCATTTTAATTTACTCGTGACAGACATTCTTCTAAGTCAGAAGAGACTGTGAACTTTAAACAACTTCTTATGAAAAAGTACTGGTAATATCATGACAGCAAGTAATATTAGACAACTCTTACACAACTCAAACACACTGGTGAATACCTTTTTGTTAAGTCTTTGGTTTTCTTTTTCCATTTTCATAATCCTTAAACTATCGCCTTTTACAGAATCCACTGTACTTTGTAATTCTTCCACTGTTTTCAGCAAACTTTGGTTTTCCTTTTCCAGCTTCAGTAATCTGCTTGATGTCAGTTCGTTTACTTCAAGACCAAGCGATTTCTGCGGCACTGGGACAGAAAAACACAATTTAAAAAAAAGGAAAAAAGGTGAAAAAAAGGTAATTTGTCATTACCTGGAGTCATTCAAGGACAGACTTTGCATTTTTAGATATAATAGATTTAAAAGCCTATGCTGATTCTGCAGTGCCTTCTAGTTGAATAGATAGCATTAGGGACTCATTTCCCTTACTCATCAGGGAACACTACAGATGCAAAAAATAAATGTCCTACATATTCTTTATCCTGATCATGACAGAGATTGCCCCAAGATCTCCTCCAATCCTTTGTACGTGATCCAGTAACATGGCCAAGTATTCTATACTAGAAGAATCAACATTTCTGCCATAAGAATTTCTGAAATTACTGAGAAACTTCAGTAAACCTTTCCTAACTTTCAAAGCAGACTCAGAGTGCAATGGAACACAGACATTTAAAGCTAACACCATTTAACTGCAAAGTAGTTAATACATAGTTGCCTCTGCACGGATATAGTTGCCTGAGTTTAAAAGAAAAATAGTAAAAAAAAAAAAACAAACAGAATTAAGTGTGTCAATTTGTTAATACCACTCTTACTTCCAAGCTTTCCAGTTTGCAAATATTACTAACTTACCTTCAGAACGTTCAGTAGTCCTGTTAATCTGTTCAAGTTCCCAGCCAAGATGCAATGATTCATCCATACTTTGTTTCTGAGCTATTTCTAGAGCCATGTTTTCCTCCAAAAGCTCCTCAATCTTCTTTCTGTCTGCATCACGCTCCTTAAAAATAATTTCATGTGTAACTTTAGAAGTTGAATGCCTCAACGCGCACAAAATTAGTTACTATCGAGTATGCAACAGAGAGATGCACAGCCCATTTTCTGATTTGCTAATGCAAAGCAAGACAGGGAGGAATAGACAAAATCATGGAGAACATAGAACCGAAGTGTGACAAACAGCAAAGAAAAATATGTACAGTTTTTCTCAACGTAACCAATTCTTTTTCAAAATTAACGTCCCTCAGAATATCGGGAAAGGAAGTATACATGACAAGCACAGCTTGGAGGTGCACACAATAAGCTAAAGCACATAGTCTAAAGCTCAGTACTTGCTTCTATATCATAAGACTACTTTAATACAAAATGTTGTAACAGGAACGGGTCCACAATGAAAGAATTTCATCTGAGTCTTCGTAAAGCCCTCTCTCAGCACATTCTGCTGTTGTGGGAACAAACTGCAGTTGTAACTTGCTTTCAATTTCTCAATATTTCTGGAGTAGAAGGTAAACTCTTGCTCCTTAATTAAAACTAAAAACAAAAACTTACAAAACAGGCAAATTATGATGCTGTATTTTACAGTATTTACTTTTGAGAGAAGAAATGGTTAAAAACAAATTATTTTGAGAAAAACCTTCTGGAAAATATATCAGTTTGTTACAAGAATTGGAAACATGAACCATATATTGATCTAAGTATTTAAGTGACAAAAAAATAATCTTACAATCCAAAAAAGTTTGATCCTCTCCCTCTTCCTAATGAGTCTCATCAGCATATTTTAAGCTGACTGAACATTAGGAAGAGTACCATCCTTTGCAATTATTTTTCCCTAATCAGAACCAAGACTACTGTAGCAAACCCTACCAGGAAAACATCAGTAAATCAAGACACACCTTTCTCTTGTCCCACACCATTCAGACAGGAACACCTTTTATTAAAAATACAAATAAAACTCTAAGGTTGTTAGTAGGCTTTACCATCCTCTGTTTACACATACCATCTCCATATCGTGTAGTTTAGCTTTTAATTGTAGATTCTCTTTTTCTATCTCATGTAATTTATCAGAACGGCATCGCATCCCCTTTAATTGATTTTCCAACACTGTCTTTGTTTCTAGAATCACTTGATTGTCTTCTGTTAACTCCTACAAGCAAAAGAACAACCACCAAATAGGACAAAACTACTGTACTATTAATCCGACTTTGACACTTCACATCCAGTTTTAGAAGTGTTCTGAAGTTGAGTATTCATTCAAAAGCTGTCACAGAACCTTTAAAAGCAGATTTACAACAACTTCATGCAACTGTGAATGACAAATTTTAGAAATTAAACATGCAGTCACCTACTAAACCTGATAAAGAGATTACCTAATAAAACAAATATTTACCCTTCCAACTGCTATCCACAGAAATATTAACATATTACGGAGCAAACCAAACTGATTAACAAATAAATGTCTCTCTTCCAGTATGCCTGAAAATAACCAGATAAACTACAAGCTATAAAACATATAAACAAACTTTATTCTTTTATTAGCTTAAATTGTATGAGAAAGTGGAATTCCTACTGTTCCTATTGTGCAGATCCCGATTCAGTTTTAGGAACCTGATTTTAAGAAAGATATGAATGAGAATAGAACCCTGGGAATAGAAAAAATGACCTTGTAAGTGCTGTCAGGCTGTAGAGTGCAATGAACTATGACAGAACGTGCGATATGTCACAGACTTCAAAGAAAAAAATGTCTGCTACGAAAGGCTACGAACACTACCAATCAGGTCTTAAAGTATGGATGAACACCAAACCTTTATTTGGTGTAGTACAAAAATGCAATAAATACCCAGCACGTGTAAAGCGAGGCTGAATGAGATCAGATTCCGATCCAGTTCTGTGTTTAAGAGTCTACATTAAATGAAGACAAGGTGGAATTAAACTATGCAAGTGTGTATTCCAGCCTAGTATCTTCTTGGCTTTTTCATTATTTTTACCCTAAAGAAAGATTTAAAAACTAGTATCCTAATATTACTTTTTCCAAATAAACAAACCTTCACCTCCACTTGAGTTCTGGTTTCCAAAGAGTCACATTTTCTAATGCCCACCCTGAAATCTTAAAACTTTAATTAGTTTTGACTCCCACAAGCAAATGTTTCATTCAAAAATTTTGTCTCCTTTGTATTTGCCCAAGAAATCTGCTACAATAATTCAATTTCCAAACTAATTCTTGCTAGAAAGGTAAGTGCCTCCTGCCTGGTGTCAGTGAATCTTTTTCAGTGTACTTTATCCACGGAATCTTGTCATTGTGTACTCATTTAGCATTTGCTGTGCCACCAGTATTTCTTCAGCTTAGAAAAGTGCCTTCTCTTTGGAGACTTACAAAGGTGAAATAAATTACATTTTTAATACACTGTTAACCAGCTCCTCATCTGGGTTTCTCAACAGCTAATACATATACCCAAAACAGACTCTCCTACTAGTCTTGAGAGCTTGGAGCTATGGTGAATACTGGTGATTTCAAATCACAGAATCCTAAAATCTCAGAATCAACCAGGATTGGAAAAGACCTCCAACCTGTACCCCCCCCGCCACAACCTAAAGCCAAGATGAAGATGTATGGGATTAAGTACAGGGATTCTCACATAAAATCTGTAATTTACCATATAAGACTATGTATATGCCAGAGATACAACACTGCTTCCACATCTCAATGTTTAAGCCATCAAAAGAACTTAAAAAGAGTCTTAGCAAACAAAAAACAATGGCTAGTCAGTATTTTCTCTACTTAACATACCTCCACTCTAGCTTTGTAGAATTCAATATCACGCAGCTTCTCCTTGTACCGGCTGACTTCACTTTCAAGCTTGTCAACTCGAATTGCCTTCTCACGAAGAACATCTAATTCATCTCTATAAACTCTGGCAGAACGGGCATCTGAGAGTAAACTCATATTCTAGAAAATGCAGAAATTATATACAGTATTAAAGAATGTGAACATTTTTCCCTACACATTGATTCAAGGTTAAATCTTCTACCTCATCCACAATGTTTAAAAAAAGCCTTAAAACAGCACTGATACACCTGAAGATGCGTATAAGTATACAGACTTTTGTTTTTGTTTTATTTATGAGGCACAAGACAAAAACCAAGACAACAGACTGACAAACCCCATACCTCTTGCTGAAGCCTCTTTAGTTCAGTTTCCATCTGTTCAAGTTCTTGTTTACAGTCAAGGAACTGCTCAGTCTTCTCCTCACTTCAGAGAGAAAATACAAAACACAGTTAAAGATGACTGCCAAACTTCATTACTATCACTTTGTCTGAGAACAAAATATTAAAGATTTACTGATATTTTTGTTATTTAATGCAATACCTCATGAAAGCAGCAGAGTGTACAACGTAGGTATGCCATTATGCTTATGGCATTCCCCAGCTCTTAGCGTGTATTTTAACAGATTTTTGGGATTTGTGTTGCTAAAAACCTTGTTCGCTGAGATTTCTTACACAGGGCAGAAAACTTAAGGGATAAAGAATTTTCTTAGTAAGCATTTTTGTAAAAAAAAAAAAAAAAAAAAAAAAAAGGAGAAAAGACAGTACCCATTTTCATACGAAAAAAGAACTGAAGTTCTCATATGCCTTTACTCATTAGAAAAGTTACTACTTAGTTATCTGCTATTATGAAAAGCAGCCTCCTGCATAATGACTTTAAGCTCCATGGAGACAATGCAGTACTTGCTTTAGTCTATTCAGAAGCTCATAGTAAAAACAATTGATTTTGAACACTTGTTTTCTTACAGGTCTCATGTACTCAACTTCCAGTTAACAATTTGCAATGCTCAGTAAATGAGTTCTTTAAGCAATGAGTAACTGAAAGAGAAATCTCACTCCCTCAGAGACAAAGAATATAATAATGATCAAAATTCATTTCTGTCTCAAGATAGTGATCACTATTGGAAAAAAAATAAAGTGTCATTTCCAAAACTGCCTACAGTTAAAGGCATACTGCATATTCAAATGTGTTGCTACATCACTGAGTATTTTGAAATTCAAGTATTTCCTCTTCTATACCTCTGTTTCATAAGAGAATTTAACAGACTAAAAAATAAAATCTAAAAATAACACTACAACAGAAGTGAGGATTTTTTCCAGACAAAACTCTAATGCTTCCTTATAAAAATGAGTAAATCTCACAGTGAATGACCTTTCTGCAATTGCACACTTTCAAAAAGGTCTCTGACAGCCTACAGGTAGGCAGGGGCTCATCCTTACACAGCTCACTGCAACATCAGGTATCAAAGTTTTCCCTCTACTTAAGCGTTCAGAACCCACATGGAAGTTTAAATGTATTCCACATTATGTTATGTAACTGTAATTGTACTATCAACATTCATATTCCTGGTATTACTGTTCCAACATCGAAATCCACGTAAGCAATATGGAAATACGAAATATGGAAAATAAGTTTTCAATTCTGGAGATTCTAGATCACAAGCCTCAAATCACTCTTTGGTTTCCAATGTTGGTATGTGGTATTGCAGAGAAAAATAAGATTAACAGATCTCTTACATGAAATTCTACTAGCTACACTGTATATTAAAACAGGTTCACTGCCAAAAGCAGGTGATAAATGAATTCAAAGCTATTTTCAACTCTGGAATGAATCTAGTTTGAAGTTTATCAGCAGCATTTAATAACAAATGCTATAGATAGAAGTCAATTTGTCTTAAGTCTAGTCTTTAAAATGTCCTGCTACTTGTAAAGGAAATTTATTGAGGAAGTCAATTGGAGTGCAAAACGTGAAATATTCTGAGCCATCGCTGTTGTCCTAATTGCATGCTTCAGCTACAGACCAGAGAGGATTGTACTAAATTATACAGAACATACCAGTGTTCACTGTTTAGGCTATCTATTAACTGTCAATCAAACTAATAACAGCAATTTTTTCACTAATTTTCTTGGTGCAGCTGTTTATAGAATATCCTGGGCGGGCTCATTTCACTAGACACATAATAATACAGGCAGAAGGGAAAAAAGAGAGAGACACACATCTTTTTGTCCTCTGTTTTTCATGAGGGGCAGGATGTGGTGGGGGAAGGGGATTCCCTGGGTAAATCAACTAGATACTTAAACCAGCCAGCTAGAGCTGGAGATAATCTGATCAACAAACTCTGATAAAAGCAGACCAGTGAGCTGTAATTTTGACTTACGTTACATTCAACTCAATTTAGTTGTACCTGTCTTCTCTCCCCACTCAATGTGGAAGATCAAAAATCTCTAATTATATTGTTTCCATTAGATGCAAATTACTTGCTAGACATACTAAATCTCTACAAATTTAACATCTGTAATTTTAAGTTCAAACTGCACATACTTCATTCTACTAAAACACACTGCTATACAGAACCACATTCTCTCCTTGGCCTGTCATTTTTCTCTTTAGGTAAACTTCACTACTACTCAGATTTGTTCCAGGACAGTAAGTACATCTTGATAAGAACAACTGTCTTTCATGAAAAAGAAGAAAACAGATCTTTGCTACAGTTGGACTGATTTTTTTTTTTATTTTTTTTTTTAACAGTACTTGGACTAGGTGAAGGGGAGGAACATACCCCTCAGCTCTAGGATCACCACTAGGGGGAGAAGGCAGCACTCCCTAACAAGACGAAGGTAAGAACTTGAAAACCGAGAAGCTTTGTTGACCGTAACTGTAACATTTACTCACATTACAAATTACATCTTCCACAGCCATAAAATAAGCACCTCCTGCCAGTGAACTGCTCCCAGGCTTCCAGCAGGTCAAGAGACCTACTGGAACATGGTTTGCTTTGTCTCCTCTATGACTCTATGATTCTACGGACTGGCATAACAGACAAGCCTAAGACATGAAGAATAGTTCTGAGAGGCATGAGCAAACAAATGTTGCGCAGGCAAACACACAGAAAGAAATTCTAATGAATGATTTCTTCCCATCTCCAACAAATTAAATGTTTTATAAACCAAGAACAAATCAGACAACCATTTCTCACTGTATTTCTAAAAACGAAGAGTTAATCATGCTACAGGGAATCACTGCAGTGTTGTCCCCTCTTAAACGTGATGTTTTGCCACTAATCCTCCAGTAATCAAGGACACAGCTCTTAATTCCAGACCCTAAATGCCTACCCCATATAACTGCAGCTGAGGGAATTTTAAGCATGTCACATTACTCTCTCAAAAACATGCACAAATTAAAGCCACACTCAGGCACAGATCACTGCTGAAGAACAGTAGAAGCACAAAGAACTTTCCTCAGAAACTACACTATAGACACAATACATAGAAGAAAAAGGCAATGCAGCATTAGATGAGCTGTGCAATATTAAGACACGCAGCTGAAAAGCTGTCCTGGTTGCACATAAATATATTTGCATACTAGAAATATTCTTCCTGGGGTGCAACAGCTCAAAAATGCATTTAATCTGTATTCTAACACTTGAAAAAAAGAATTTGCATGGAGAGTACTACTGTTGTGTGTATCAAAAACATTTAAAAATACACAACTTTCAACACATAATCACAGCCTACTGGTACTCACATCTCTTGCCTAAGCCTTCTTATCTTTGCTTTGGCATCTGCTAGCTCTACTGACAGGTGCTGCTTGCTTTCAGTGCGTTTCATGCCAGGAGATCCACAAGGTGATTGTGCTGCTGATGCCTGAGGTAGTGAACGGAGAGAGTCCCGTTCTTCTGAGAGTTCTACGATAGTCTAGGAAAATAAAACGTAGAAGAAAAGTTATGAGCCCTTCACACACCTCTACACCTAACGCAAGTTATGGATAGTCACAGCTATTTCACTATTCAAAAACTAATCAAATTTGGACAAATTTGCAACATTATCATATTCCCATGTTACTGAGGGGCAAATGTGGTACCCTTAAGACATTTCATAACTTGCATTTTTTTTTTTAATACATTTCTATTTCTTGCTTTAACACTGTGCAATGAGTATGCTTCATAAGCCTGTAAAAACTCTGCTCCTGGACTCTGCTCCAGTTCACTCAAATCATATGATAGTTAATACAACAGTCACCTGTCAGCAATTGGCATGCACACTGATGGGTTACTGATTCCTGGAGACCTTGCAGATGCAGTTCTGGATTTTCTAACTATTTATGAATGACAGAGGTGTGTTAAACTTCCCATAGGATAGAGATCAGCTGCTACTTTCTCCTCTGCTTTGTCACATTCAACAAAAAAGTATGCACAGTAACCACTTAAACCAACATTTTGGCAGTAAAGAGACCTTGCTTTTGTACACTAATGGAACATATACTAAAGTGCTCTAGAAACAGTAACCTTTTTCCATTTTCAAAAATGATTTATGTTTCTCTTAAGCAATAAAGCACATCTGTACCTCTAAGTGCTCATCTCTTTCATCTATAAGTCTTTTCAAATGTGATGTCATATTTTTCAAGAGAGGTTCAACACAGTCTTGTGTCAATACGACATCCATCCACTGCAGATCAAACACATTTTCCTGATTATGAGTTACCTACAAAGAATTAAACAGAAGAGGAAAAAAAAAGGCACGCCCTTTAAGTTATATGAGTGAAAAAAGAAGCATACATAAAACAAAGTTGAAACTATATGGGCTAAATTCCCAAATAAAAAGCAAAAAGTGTCTATGACATACTGCCACACATGAGATTTGATTTAGTTTTTATTTATTAATTTGCATCTGACATTCTCATTAAGCTCAGTTTGCCATAGGTTTGAGAATTTCTTGGAGCAACATACCTGCTCCTTAGTACTGTTTTAACAATGTAACCCAAAGGAATTTGATCACAAAAAAATTTCCTGAATCATGCTATAAAAACAAAGGCATGTTTTGCTCACTAAAAACAGTAGGTAGATAAATCATTTTTTATTTTCCTGCTTCTGAACAAACATCATAAACACTCTTACAAAATATTACACATCTAAGAAATGAAAGGCATAAAAATAACAGTATACCTCTTGAATATGGGCTGCAACAGCTGCTCTTGTGTCAAAATCCAGATATTGGATTCTTTCAATGAATTCTTCCTTTTTCTGACACTAAAAAATATATATGTTATATACAATACAGCACATATATAAAATCGTCAGTACTTTCATCCTTCCTTTTTATTTCTAAGAATGAAGAGTAACGAAGTTGAAATTTCAGTAATCGCATCCCTGAAATATTATACAATAATTTCCTTAATCATTAAGGACTTGGTATATGCTATGCTGTAATAATTACAATAACTTCCTTCCAATGTTAATAAAACAATAAAGAAAAAAAACAGCAACTGCAATGGAGGCAAGGAATAAGCTTCTTAAAATAGCTTTGTTCCAAGCTCCATGAGCACTTTTTCAGTGTCTTCTTTTTAATCCTCGCTTCAGCTACCTAAGGTGTTAAAAATATGCGATTAATCTATTTTTTCAGTTTAATTAGCTGAATGGTACAAGCCATCTTAGTAAGAACTGCAGTCCGTTAGAAGAGTGTATTGAGTATACGATCATAGAAGCAGGGTACCTTAGAAATACTTCCACCTTGTCACCTGTCTTGAACTGCTCTTACTTGTACTGTCACAAGGCTCAGTGCACAAAGAGGTGTTTTCTTAGTGAGGGACCTAACCTACTTCCACTAAGAGCTACCAGAAGACAGCTAACTCAGTATAAGTTTACATCTTATCTGCCTTGCAGCCTACTCACTGCAAAGCCTTCTGAAAGCACAATAAGAACCCTTACACAAAGCAAATCTTCCAAGTTTAGGTCAGAACAGTCTAGCAGGTAAAGGTCACAGTTACAATCTGTAACAACTTTGATAGCAAAACAGTGCAAAGAGAGAAAGTACTAGAAAGATTTACACACCCTTGCTTGACATGACACATCTGAGTAGTGTGAAAACATTCATACAGTTGATATGGTATGTCCTCAAACAATAAAGATCACACATGCATCATCTTCCCACTTAAGAGAACTAACAATGTGAGCAACAATTTTAAAGGACTGCTTTGGTTTGATATGTCAAGTCTCTAATTTCTGAAATCCTAAGTAGGCACAAATAACTATAGACTCAGAACTCATTTCCAAAGTCTAAGTGGGACCTCTCCTACCTTTGGGTTTATTCCCCCATGTTTAAAACCAGTACAAAGCAACAGTTACCCCACCACAATATTCTAGATCTATTCCTCAAGTGTTTCTAAATGCAAAGCCACTCCCTCAATCATTTAATCCTGCTTAGATTACAAATTAATGAAGATTAAATAGAGTAGGCAGACTGAATGCAAACCATTTCAGCAAGATATAACTGTAAGGCAACTCTTCATTACTTTATCATTTTCTTCCTTTCTTTACAGTACCTAAGACGAGTTAACTGCTACAATTAACAAAGCATGATAAATCTTACAAAGTTTACAATGAGACATAAGAGGTGTAGAGTTGTAGCCACTTTAACCAGAGTCAGAACATCCAGGTTGTCAAGGTACGTAATACCATCATTTGAGAAATGAAGGCAAGTTACGTACAACCTCGGGTATTAAAGTAATAGGATAAGAAAATGTTAACACAAACTATTCCATGCAAATGTAAGCATTACTATTTAACCTTACCTGAACCGCGCAACCAAGCAGAAGCAGGAGTATTTTCTGTATTTCCTTAGTACCTGGCTCTAAGTAGAAAGCAAAAACAAAGAAATGGTAAACTGTACCTCAGAAAACATTAGCTTTTCTCACTGTTTTCTTAAAATCTGCATTACCCCAACTTAGAAAACAAAACCAAAGAAAAACCCGTCTTTCCAACTTTCAACTCAGACCATTTTGCCATTTCACTGCCAATTTAATGCTTACAAATAGCTTAACATGCATGATAGAAAAAGCAACAGTTCAGCCCTTCACACAGCAAAACTTAAGTGATGTTTCCAGGTGTTCTGGACATGACCAAGCTTTTAGCTGTAATCTCAGATCTCTCAACATACCTCCAGAAGTGCTTAAATTGCTCACCACCCTTAGGCTATCAACAGTTAAGAGACAAATTATTACACAAAGCTTTATTAGGTATTATATTAAATATTCGTCTCCACGTCTAAAAATCAAACAGTATTTCCAAATCTGTACTTAAGTACCTTAATTGCTTAAAAAAAAAAGCTCAAGATCTGCTTATGGTTCAGTAAAGATACATCTTCCTTCTTACACTCAGAATTCCCTGGTCTTGCTGCTAAATACACCATCACACCACAAAATGAACACTTCAGGATGGCAAAAGTCTACACTAGTTGGATTAAACTCTGCATAGTCTCTGTATGATTTACTGAAAAAGTAATTCCCATTTCATTCCCAGTTTTGGGAACAAAATAATCTCAATAGCACCCTTTCTAGAATATACTCAGGATTTCAGCCATTAGTTTATGTTATTAGTTATCCAGACAAAAGCTATGCTGTCAAACATAATGCTGGGTCAGGCTAGAAATCTAAACCTTTATTCCACAAAACTAAGTTCTGCAACAGCTCTGGCGTAACTACTACCACCAGCAGCATCTTCACCCTTAGGCCAAATAATGAACACTACAGGCGATGTGCAGGTCACCACATGATATGCATAACCATTCTTCAACCTGACTTAAGTTACCACAATTTCATTTTTCATGGATTCAATTAGTAATCACTGATGACTTCTAATGGTCTTGAGATGATGATAAGCATCTAAAAGAAAACCAAAATGTTCTTCACAGTGTAGGTGCTGGAGCACTGGCACAGCCTGCACAAAGAGGTGGTGGAGTCTCCTTCTCTGGAGACATTCGAGACCCACCTGGACACCTACCTGTGCAACCTGAGCTGGGAGCTACTTTGGCAGGGGGTTGGACTAGATGGTCTCTGGAGGTCCCTTTCCAACCCCTACAGTTCTGTGATTCTTTCTGAAATAGCACAGACTGCAAACTTCCTTTATATTGGACAACTAGATCTACTTTGGATAAACTCACATGAAAGATGCAATCACTCGAATACAAATGCTTGAAAAATTGTCCTCTGATTTCATCCACTAGAGCGTTTGCTAAGTGAATCAAATTTAAAGTCCTTCTTAAAAAAAAAGTTAAGTAATCTTAATCAAAAAGAAGACATTAAAAATAAATTAGAAAAAAATAAAAAGGATGGAAAATTTGAAGTACTGGAAGTGCATCTCCTCCGTGCACTGCAATATTAAGTAGCCTTTTTCAACACTGATTCAACCTGCTTCTCTTAGAGGGAGATAAACACAATCCCCACTAACAGGAAGGAATTAAACGTTTCAAAACACAAACTCAAGTGGGAGATCTTAAAGCATTATATAGATTTCTTGCATCCCAAAAACTTGAGCTGTCAAGTCTTTTATACAGTAACAGAAAACATCAGTGAGTATGTTTCACGAGAAGAATGTCACCCCAGCTACAGAAGCTACTCCGTCTGGCTGCCTGTTTTAATCAACATATGTTATACAGAATACTGTAAGAGAATGAATCCACTCCACTGTTTCCTTCATTTAGCCTAATAAACTCATCATGCTTCTCTAAACACAATCCCTGAAATCCTCTGGGGCACTCGATTGCACACTGGTCCAGCATTTGAATGATGCTCTTAAAAGCCTACCTGGATATTGTTTTCATGCCTTTTCCCAACATTCCCTGATGGAATGTGGCAAAACACTGAACAACCTCAGCTTCTTACTACTATCAACTGTCCTGTCTTTTTTCTTTCCCTCCATCACAGATACAGAAGTGGATCACTGAAGTCTCTGTTAACTAAACCCTCCAACGTTCTTCTCAAACTTGGTCCCTTATCCCATTCACTGACCTTCCCTGAACTCCCTCTTATCCCTGAATTTTCATGTTTTCTGTAGCTTTCCACCATACCATCATCACCTGATTAGCTACCTTAGAAATATTAAGTGGTTATTATTAAGTGGTTTTAACCTTTCCCCACATTTAAGGAATGTTCACCTCTTCCTCATCTCCTTTTATCCTTTCCTCTTACCATTTACAACCACAGCCTGCAGCTCTTCCCATCCAGTTTGTTTCTCAAACTGTCTTTCTGCCAGCTAGCACAACCAAAATGTTTCTCGATAAAGTCTCTGATGATCTCTTTTAAATCAGAGCTCAAATCCAGAATTCTATCTGCATTCTCCTTGATTAACCAACTGCTTCTGCTACAGACAAACACATTTTTCTTCCTGAAATCTCATCTCCTCTCAAATTCTTCAAATTCTCATCTTCAGGAATTTCTCTACTCATCAATCACTTCTGATGTGCAAAGTATTGCAAGTGGGAAAAACTAGGCTACATTCTAAAGAGAAACCACAGCTGCAGCCTAAGCTGTAGTGGGTGAAATCCTACTTACTATCAGAGAATCTCCTTTTGCTGGGCGAGCTTGCCGTGATGCAATCAAATTTATAAAGCAAGTCTCTAAAGGTCACTGGGGTTTGGTTTTGCTACTTTGCCCTTCTCCACCACCCTCCAAATAAAAAAATAAAATAAAATAAAACAATAAAATAAATAAATAAATAAAAATGTGGAGGTGGAGAGTAAAGTACAATAAAATGGCTTTTAAATCTCTACAGGGGATGAGGTCCTCTTAAAGTCAACCACAAGAGTGGTATTTAAAAGGGCTTTAAAAGGAGAAACATTTTGGAGGAAACCAATTTCAGACAAAACTCTGTAACAAACCCCAGTAGGAATCTGAAACATCTTCAAGAATCTTGTCTGTGTAGCAGAATTTACTGGAGCTTAGCTCACATATTAAAATAAAGCCTGTATCTTCTCAGATACAACAGCTTCTCCAGAGGAGAGCAATACATGCACCACCAGAGTTTCCAGATGCCAAACCACAAAAGCTGAGGTCCTAAAATAGGAAGAAGCTTTCTTATTAAGCACAAAAAACATAGGCTTCTGTGTATATATACCTGAACACTACATTTTCTCTGTGGCTTTTCATAGTGCATTTTCCTCAGAATTTCCTACTAAGGTATTTAACACCCTCAAGATGTTTCTTTATTCTCTTTAAGATAGTGAGACAAAATACATCACTACAAAATTAACATTATGACCTGTTCGATTTTTCTAATCTGCTTTTCCACTAAATCTGATTTTTAGGCAAATCCATGGACTCTTTTACAAACCTTAGCAATGTCTGGAATCAAAGCATAAAAACACAATGTTGGAACAAAAGAGACCACAATCACACTTAATAGTGCATGTGACAGAACCTACACATATAAAAACTTAAAACGCCATGACCTCAGAAGCAACAGCAGCAATAATCAAGAGCCAAAAGTAAAAGTCAAGAAAATTAAATCAAGATATCTACATAAATGGCATATATGCAGATGGGATATGGAAAGTATCAGCGTTATGAACCCTGGAATTGAAATGTGAGCTAATACAGATGGTTCTTCTCGCTAATGAGAAAAATCTTGTCTCACATACACTGATGCATGGCATGTAAGACAAAAAAAAAAAAAGGAAAAATAGCCAGGGGAAGCTACACAGCCTGTTAGAGCAGTTCCTAACCTCTCTGCTGAGGTGCTAGAACATCAGAAGTAGAACACCTGGGACGCATTAGACCCAAGTAAATTAATTCTGCCCAATCCATAGTGGCTCCATGCAGGCCAGGTGTATCTGCTCCGTGCTTCTGGAATTGAGAGCATGGTGCAGAGATTTCCAAGTAGCTGTGGATAGTCAGCTGGGTCCATACAGGCTAATTTTCTCGGTCTGAAAATTTCAATTCTCAGAGCTGGAAGCAAAGAAGGTGGGAGCATGGAGAAGACAGTGTCAGTTCAGGGGAGAAAGTAAAAAGGTAACTGCAACATTTTTTAGGCAACGACGAAAGAGAGTTTGAGGAAAGGAAAAAAACAAGGATCAGGCTTTGGATTCAGTCAGATGCAACAAACCACCAATTTTCTCAAAGGTGGCTCAGGTAAAGGCAGCAGAACACATACATTTCATGTAATCCCTGCTTGTATGTTTTATCATATCAGCTGCTCGCTGGTTTCTGGAAAATGCACTTCATTTCAGTGTGAATCCTAATGACAGCCAGTGTTGAGGTTTGGAACGAACGTATTTTTGTCAAGTATGGACCCTTTGGTGCATTTACATTGAGCCTGCCTGTTGAAAGGCTCAGCTTTGCATGAAATACATTTCCAGTGAAATGACAAACTATACTGATATCAATTTTCATCTTTGTTAAAAATAAACTTACCAGAAAAAGGATTTCTGCCGATTATTAACACATTTGGCAAAGCCATCATGATCAGCTGCTGCAAAGACTCCTACAAAAGTTAAAATATTTTCAAAGTTGTATGTATTGAACAAAAACATAAAATACCAACCAGCACTAAGATGAAATTCACATTACACAAGTAGTTCTAAATTATTTGCATCTTAATATGTACATATTCAATGCTTACTTATTTGTACTCTAAATAGAAAGCTAACAACTCTGAGGTTCTCCTGCACAAGCCTTGTTTTGTTGGCTTGCAAGATCACATCAACAGTGAAATCTCCTTGTGGTAAGGAGGTGGTTCATGGATTTTGTGTCTTAGAACGCAGCAAAATTCCTTGTAATTATTAGTGTTTATCCTTCTCTGACCAGCTTATTGATGTTCAGCTGCTCTAAGTTTCAATTAAACAACAAAAGGTGAACTTACCTGAATCTATGATCATAGTATTAAAACCTAAATACAAAAGTTAATGCTTTTTTGATGCATTTATGCTGTGACAATCCTGAATACTAAGACAGAAAATCCTATTTGTCTGATCAAGCAGAGTTTTGATTTGGTTAAGTCCCACACTCACGCAGCAGCTTTGCTTATCTATTCCACAGATTGTTCAATGGATAGTTACTGTCAACCAGTAATGGCTGTAATCAGGTCAAATCCCCAGTCTAGACAGAGCCTAATTCTTCCCAAGCAGAATAGTCTTCCTCCTATTCCCAGATGTTTATTCACAGATGCAACCAGATCAGTAGCTCTGGAATCAGGTTTTTCCCTTCCCTCCCCCCCCCCCCCCCCCCCCCCCCCCCCCCCCATAGTAAAACAAATGAGAAATCTGTTTTACACAGAAAAATTAATGAGAGACTCATTAATATCTAAAATGCTCTTTCCAAAAAGATGCATACTATGGAACCATCATTATTTTGCATTTTAAAAGTGCATATTAGATATATTATATTATATATATTATATAGCAAATTATAAAAGTAACAACCAGTGTTAAAAAAAAATGACAACTCATTTTATGGCAAATCTGAACAATGACAATATGTCTTGAAAACACTTGTGGAAATAAGTTCTGACCTGTTAGGACATAAAAAAATAAGCAAATTGGTTAACACTAGACTGAAAATGTGTATTCCCATTGCACGTGCCTAGAACAACTCATAAGGACGTAGATAATAGCTTTAGCTTTGAGATGTCAATAAAGACCATTTTCAAGCACTAAAAGAAGCATGCCATGGGAAATGTCATATTTTGTATGTATTTAATAGATGTAAGTATTTATGGCTATTGCAAAAGAAAGCTACATGAAGTGTGCTATTTAGATTTTGGGTTGGTTTTTTTTTTATTTTCCCCTAAGAGCTCAAATGATGTTATTAGAAAGCTTTTCTTATTGAGAAGCAGAGTACAAGGAAGGGCTAAGTACTAAGTGTCCTCTGCACTAATGAGATTATCACCTCTCTTCTCACTCCCTAACTTGCTTCAGAGATGTCTCTCAACCTATTTTGTCACACAGCATTAATTCCATTAGTGAACTCAGTGTTCTCAATTTGAGTTTACTTTTGAAATTATGCTTTTACTAAAAATCTGAAGAAAAAACTACAAAACTTGGAGTCTGTGTCTGTCAAAATTCACTTTTTTTAAACTGCTGGCTGACCTACAAAAATAAACAGCCTAGTTACAAACTCTGAGAACTCATTAAAATTTATTTCATAAAGATTGGCATATCATCTGTCAAATAAGGCTTCCAGAGAGCCCATGGGACTCAAGGAAGCACACAGTATGAAATGTGCCAGCCCCACCAAATCTTAGGGAGTATTTCTCTCTCACAGCCTTATGCTGCCAATGAACATGGAAGCTCCAAACCCTGGCTCAGGTCACAGGATCAAGTGTTTGGTGATACGTTAAAAAGCAGAGTAGCTTCACTGGAAAGAGAAGATGCAGTTGTAATTACAGAGCAGAATTAAATGACACAGGAACTAGAAGTCTTTATAATCTAATATAACAGTTGCATTTTGAATGATTTATTATATCAGTGTTGGTTTTTGGAGAAGTACATTAGCAACACCTCAATACAATTATTTGCTACATTGAGAGAACGTTTCCCACAGTTTATTGCATGTGGCTTTTATAAAATCTAACAAACAATTTCACAACAAAAAGTTCTTAAGAGTTACATTAACCTAAGGCTCAAAATTAAAAATGCTTATCCATATCTTATTCCCATGTAATATACCACATTATTGTAAGCCAATACAGTGATTATTTTCCATTACTCCCAAATCTGAGGTATCCCATTCAGAACACACACCAAAGATGATGCCTGTTCAGAACCACTCAGATGAGAAGCCCCCAAGGCTCAATACCAAGGCATTCATTAAGCACCTGCTTCTCTGCTTTGGGTAATTTCCCAGGTGACAGAAACTAAAGTGCCCCCTTCTTGAAGCTGAGTTTGCTACACTGCCTTGCTAACCCACACACAAGGCCACAGAAAAACACCAGCTGCTAGGCTGCACTAGGTTTGAGAGGGAACAAAACCAACAGCCTTCAAATCCCAAACAAATCCTGGCATTAAACAACCCTCTTTCTGAAATTATCCCCTTGACCTCGGATGCAGGAAGCTTCACAAACGATCTATGTGGATATACGCAGATGGAGTTTGAGATACTGTGATTCCTGCTGCAGCCCACAGCAATGCCTACTGACACCGCAGTGATACCTGGGCAGACAGCCTGGAAAGCTGTAACCTAGATATTTTAATGGACCGCATTATAATTTAATCTTTGTTTCAGTTTCATATAAATCAAGTAATGTGCTCATATTCAATCCACACACATAAAAGGAAAGTTTGCTGTTTGAGCAATAACATAAGATGAGACTAACAAAGAAAGGGGGATAATTCAAAAGGTCCTCCTGGACATCACTGCCCGTTTGGTGCTCAGATTTCACTGGTAATTAAAAGCACTAGTAGCCTAGGTCCAAATGCTAGCTACAATGAGCAGAAACTTCAAGCAATTAGCTAAACAGTTATCTTCAGAAATAAACTGGAAAAGGGATATATAAAGAGGGATCTCCAACTAGAGATCCTTTCCCACTGTCAGACAGCTATTAAATGATGTCTAAGGGGAGCGGAGCCAGGCTGCACCCCTTCTGGTCACACAGGTGAACTGTCTTCAGCTGTGCTCCCAGGGCTGACTGGGTCCTTCCTTCAGGGGCTCAATCAGAGGTTCAGGCTGTGACCTAACAGTCCCCATACATGTTGGGAGTATAAGTGAGATCAAACTGGCTGTCAAAATAAAACAAACAACAAAAAAAAAAGAGGCTAAAAATACATAAACACATATATAACAGTAAGAATCTTTGCTTCTGCGAGGCAGATTGTTTGATCTGTCCTGAATTTTTTAAAGCAGATACATACGTTTGTGATAAACACCTGCACACTTTATTATTCTATGTTTTAATTTACATAAAAATCAATTTCAGCTGATTGCTAACAATGTGGCAGTCCACAGATAATAATACTATTTTATTATAATATTGTTTTATCAGTTAACAAGAACCAAAGGCCTAATCCTACAGCTGCAATGGCAACATCCTATACTGCAAACAGAAGAAGCTCAACTGGTTATCTCACTGTCCTGCAGTAGTTTGGTATAGCTACACAATCACATTCCCACTGCTCTGACATCCCATATCTGAGGACTGCTGCAGCACTCACACTGCACAGGATAATCCTGTGCTTGACAACACTCAGCAGTCCGTTTAGATCGTCTTCCTTTCTGCACTCTCCCTGACATCTGCACCATGTGTACTGCACAAATGCCTGCTACCCTTATACTTGGGCACCCTGCACAAGTGTGGCCTACACTGAGGTCACAGGACTAACAAATTTGTACAACTTCTGGGAAGGTGATGAACACAGGCATATGTTCAGTCCTTCAGGGGCAAGGGAAGCAGCATTTATCCATGAGCTTAACGTTTAAGCCATTGCCTGGGACATGACACACACCCACTCAGGAACATAATGAAGGAAGTACTATATAGGACCATTACAGACATCTCTTCAGGAATGAAATCCTGAGCAGGGTACTCCGAGCTGGAACAGACAGGAAGGAAATTTGTGGGTATGCAGCAGAGTGGCATACTTCTTGTTGTATTTCTTATTGCACCACCTTGCCAAATTGCCCTTTCTTTAAGAAATTTGCAAACAAGCACCACACTGTGTTTCTGAGAAGCCTGCCCTACATTAAGTGGAAAAGACCTGGAAGGTCAGTCCTTCCAAGGAACAGGCCTGCAGAGACTGGGAAATAGGAAAGCCAGGCTTCCATCAAGCCCAGCAAAGCTAGCAAATCAGAGAATGACCACAAAGGAGGCAGGGAGGGCTGACAGACTGCTGGAAGCAGCCACACTGCTGAGCACAACATTCAAGAAGATCAGTCTGATGAGTGCCCTGGGATCCTGCAAGCGGAATTGGATATGGAATGACTGCAGGGTTTTCATGCTGCAGCATCAAACCAGGAAATAGATGAATAGAAATGATCAATGGTTGCGTAACTAAAACTCATATTTTAACATTTCAAAACAACCTACCACAAATAAAGCAAATGTAAATTTGAACAAACGTTCCAATGTAGCTACTAAATACCCCCTAACTAAAATGGCAGACCTTGGATGTTTGCAGCTCCCCCCCTTGTACTGTATTGGAGGGGCTAGCATCACTCAAGACTAGAAACATGAAAGGCTGGGGAGCAAAAGGGGAAAAAAAAAAGGCACATGCAGTTCTATATGGCTTGCATTTATACAGGAGGAGTTGAACCATTTAAGGCACGGTAAATGAATCAAACATTTATTGAATAAGAATGAAAAACAAAAACCAACAAAACAAAAAATAGCTACTGTAAATTATTTCTAAGACAAAAGCTTGAATCAACATTCAGAATCCTGAATCATGCCAAGATAAATTAGTGAAATGGAAGCAGTTTGGCCTTATGCTTCCAGTGAAAGAGTACCATGCACAAGAAGCACAAAGAATGCTTTGTTTTCAGATAAAGATCACTTCTGCCACAGGTATGTCTTATGTTGCACCTGTTACCTGAAGCACTAATACTTGTTTGCAAACAACTATCATCAGGAAATTGAAATGTCTTTGAGTATAAGCCAGCACCCACACGTAGTAGCTGCCACGTATTGCTGCAGTAAGCATCAGCTGGGATTTTGGAGTACTGTAGTTTGGAGTTTTTAAGAACAAAGTGTGTGTGCATGCACATGAGAAAAAGCTTACAACAGTACAGGTACTGTGATGATAAAGTTAGAAGCAGCTCAACAGAGATTTCCTTCCACACTTGGGCTTTCCTCCTTATTCCAAGGAAGTGGGAGAATACCCTAAAATACACACTATAAAGTCTGCTGGTAGTATTCTCACAGTGTCCTCCTGTAGTCTGTCCATGTGCCTCCAACCCAAATTAGAAAGCACAGTATTACCTCTTACCTTTTGCTCAAGATGAACACACAAAAATTCAGTAACTATTCTACAGCTCATCACAATGTTTACTGCTCGTTCCTGTTTAGTTTTTCTTATTTTTCCTAGTAAGAAGCAAATGCATTCTAAACAAACATGCAGATTATTGCTACGAAATATTTAGTCAACAGAATACACACAGCAGTTTTTCTCAGGCACAAAACTTGTCTCAATCCAGAAAATATCAACAGGCACTGATTAAGGTACTATATGAGCACAGTTGCAGAATATTTGCTATATGAAACAGATACATACGAGTGCTTTAGACTCTTCCTTCAGCTGCGAAACAGGTGATCGAGAATTCTGACCAGAATTATGAACAACCAATTACACTGTTTTCTCAAAATATTACTCTTATTAAAGGTAATGAAAAAGAATGTTCAGAAAGAACAATAGGCAAAAGGTATTCTAAAAAACAATTACTGACCTGATAGTAATTTTTTATTTCCTTCACCAAAATAGACAAATTCTGAATCCTTAATGACGCATCATTGTTGACTCTTCTGATTATATTCAGATTAGTAGAATTTGGATTACTGCAAGAAATAAAAAATAAATAAACACAATGAAAATTAACTCTTTAAACACAGCTAATAACGCAGAACATAACTGGGAGTACCCATCGCAGTCGCAAGACAACGAATATAAAAAGTTACTCTAATAGACAAGACACAGATTTGCACTTCTCTGTAAGCAGCCCCATTCCTACGGAATACAGAAAGCAGAACACAGCTATAATGTAAACATTCCACCACACACTGCAGACATACTAATTATTCTTAATTGTCTACACGATCAAGAATAACAGAATTCAGACTAGCTGCAGTAATGAATGCTTATACACTGAAAAACTTTATGATGCTATTCTACTACCACGAGGCACAGAATCAGAACAAAGTTTTCGACTTTTAGAACAATATGGAATACGAAATACATCATACTAACACACTGAATTACTTTAAATTTATTTACAGATAACTGGAATCTTGTCAACAAAGGGATATTAATGTAAGTTTTTGTCACACGCTCTCACATGCTACTGGATTTTTCTCTGTTTCAAAGAGGAAATCAATCCCTTTTCCCTTCCAAAAAGTTTTAAGGGTCTGAAGAAATGCAGATGAGTCATCTTCTTTCAATACCTCATAACATACCATGTTATTAACCACATACAAGAGAGTATAACCAACAGTCATTGTGATTTTTCCAAGGAAAACAATGCGGAGTTAATGCAACAAGCCCACAGCACCCTGCAAATGGCTGAGAGAATTGCTCAGAGATGGACTACATGAAGTGTAACTGTTTACATACTTGATGTAGCTACACAATGCGACTTCTGTTGTTTAACGATATTATTACATTGTTTGATACTATTACTGTAAGATGAGCATTCAGCTGGCTCAAATACTGCACTCAACCCAGCTACCAGCTTCTCACTGGAGGCTCCTGCAGGGGCATGTGTCTGCTGGGTCTGCTTTTATTCAAAACAGTCATTAATGATTTAGACAATGGAATACCAGTTCTGCCATCAGCAAAATTGGGAGGAACAAAAAAACAAACTTCCAAGAACACCATGACAATTGAGCATTATCCTGACAAAGTGCAAAAGTGGTCAGACAGCACTAAAACAACAATCAATAACATGCACAGGCAAAGAGTTATATTCTGGAATCAAATGCAGAAAGAAGCAGCAGAAATCAGCTGAATACTGTAGGGAATACAACCAAATTCTAGCAAAAGAAAAACGAACTCTTTACTTCTTCAAAGACAAGTGCTGACTAGAAGAGAGGAAGTTACTCTGCACAGAGCACAGCTTATGCTGCAGTCACTGCAGTCATACCTCAGGGCAGCTCTGCACTTGTACTTTTACACAAGGTGATCACAGAATTGTAATATCATTCAGGTCGCAAAAGACCTCCAAGATCATCCAGTCCAACCACCAACCCACTCCCACTCACCACTCAGTGCTACATCTCCCTGTTTCTCAAACACCTCCAGGGATGGTGACCCCACCACCTGAGGAGCCTGAGTGCAGCAGGTAAGCGTTCAAGCATCCTGCAGGAACCGAGAGCCTGAAAGCCAGGTGCTACTGTTGCAAGCTGAATGCTGTGCAGAGAACACCAGGAAAAGAACACATATCACAGGTCAGGTCCTGCATTTTGGTCACAAAAACAACCCCAGGCAATCCTACAGGAGGGGGGAGGAGTGGATTGAAAGCTGCCTGGTGGAAAGGGACCTCGGTGTGCTGATGGACAGTGGGCTGAATATGAGCCAGCAGTGTGCACAGGTGGCCAAGAAGGCCAATGGCATCCTGGCTTGTACCAGGAATGGTGTGGCGAGCAGGACTAGGGAAGTCATCCCCCTGTACTCAGCACTGGTGAGGCCTCACTTCGAGTTCTGTGTTCAGTGTTGGGCACCTCAGTACAGAAAGGATACTGAGGTGCTGGAGCAGGTCCAAAGAAGGGCTTGGAGAACATGGCCTGTAAGGAGACAGAAGGAACTGGGGCTGTTTAGTCTGGGGAAGAGGAGGTCGAGCGGAGACCTCATTGCTCTCTGCAAATATCTGAAAGACAATTGCAGTGAGAGCAGGGTTGGTCTCCTCTCACTGGTGACAGTGACAGGACAAGGGGAGATGGCTTTAAGTTGCACCAGGAGAAGTTCAAGTTAGAACTAAGGAAGAACTTCTTTACAGAAAGGGTCATTAAGCACTGGAATAGGTTCCTCAGGGAGGTGATTTAGTCACCATCCCTGAATGTGTTTAAAAACTGTTTGGATGTGGTGCTCAGGGACATGATATAGCAGAGGGTTGTTAAGAGTTAAGGCAGTGTGGTTGGGTCATGGTTGGACTCAGTGATCCTTAAGGTCTTTTCCAACCTGAGTGATTCTATGATTCTATTCCTTCTACTGCCCTGAGCATGTTAACACGGCTTGTTCTGACGCAGTTAATCACTTCAGTCATCCGCATGTTCCTTGTACTGGGCTGTCTACAGACCAAATCTACATATTTTTCATCTGAATTTAAGTTACCTACACAAAATCCTTACTTACCTTTTACCGATTTCTTGTTTTTTATAAAGCAATTTACTTTCTAAAAAGACCTATTTATGCCTTTTCTTCAGTTAATTGCTGTCAGCATTTCCTGATTTGTAAGCACGAACAGAAATAGCACAGAAAAATGCTGCTGCAAAAAGCAAGCTGGATCTTATTTAAAATGCACCTCTGAAACACAGTCATCCTTAAGACAGAAAATGCTACAGACTGTTTCCTCATACATAGGAATCTACAAAGATTAAGACACAGATTTTCACAGGGGTAATTGCTTCGTTACTAAATCACTACATCTCATCACTATGCTCATCACTACAATCCAAAAAAGGCTATAAACAAAGTATGCCTTAGAATCTACTACCAAAACTATGCTACTGTGTCACTTTGGATTTATTAGTTGAGTTGACCTGAAGCTAGTAAAGGAAACAAATGGGCTAAAAATAGTTCTGCTTTGTGGATGTGCAGAAATGAACTCCTTTCTAAAGTGAATTAATTCAGACTTGTTAAAACCAGAAGAGAAAATAGAGAATAAATCTTGCTGGCCTGATGGAATACAGAGATCAACTGGAGTCTCCTACTTCTGCATTTATATCTTCAAAAGGCCGATTTGGTGCCTTAATCTTCACCTTTAATCCTAAAGACTACCGGATCATCTCCGGGCTTTATTGTCTTCAGCTGCACTTCTACTGCCTACGCATTTTAGCTGAGTCTCCCTTTAGAGCATCCAAAACAGAAGGAACTAGTTTTTTTCTGGATATCATAACAGTTCTTTAATACACCACTAAAATTCATGTGCAATCACACAAATTCAAAACAGAGACGTCCAAAGTCTCTGTTACACAGACTCCAATCTTCACACAGTTGTAAGGCAGATCAATTGGGTTTATCCTAAAACTACCAATGGGAAACAAACACACCAATTCCTGAACAGTAGCAGGAAAAAATAAATAATTTTTAAAAAGTCAGAACTACAGGTACCTGTAGGAAGGAATAAAAACACAACCAGTTAGAGACGAGAGTTCTTAGGGCACAGGTGCTTCCCTCCATACCTGCAGCCAACCCATCTTTTTGTTTTGTAGTATAACATTTCACTGCTGGGACTTGCAAACACTGAAGACATGGCATGTGTGCTTCATGTTTTATTGGATGATATGAAAATACATTTTTTGAAAGCAGGAGTGAGAACACTTGGCCACAATCAGAAACTACAGACTCACTTCAGCCATCCCTTGCTCCTGAATACCAGCATTTCTCTTCACAGTACAGAAACACCTACTCATCCCTCACGTGATAACCTAAGAGATGCTAATGGAACCCGAGCATTATTAGAACATCAGCAGATACCTTGTCAACAGTACTACAAGAAAAGTCACTCTTAGGTTTCATCTTCTCTGTCTTAATCCTTACAAATCCAACAATGTATGCATCAACTTTGACAAGTTAAGCCTGGACAAAGGCGATCAGAAATTCCACAGTGTTAGCCTTGTGTCAAAGTCAACGTTGGTGTGAAAGATATTCTGACTTGTTAGCTTACAATGCTGTTGAAAGTGAAGTGGCATTCCTTTATTTCCAACAAATCACCCCATATGCACCCCTCCGTTACGTGATGCACATCTTCATCTCTCAACACCAATTGAAGGCCGACACATTCCTTAAGTTTTGTGAAAATACCTGGCTTCTTTTTTTTTTTTTTTTACAAAAATTATACCATTTGAGGTAAAAAAAAAAAAAAAAGCTTCATTCATTGTTCTTAAAATTGAATGCATTAAATGCAAGGAAAATTCTGGCTTTCAGAACACAGCCAAACTGTCAATTGGGACTTTCAAAGCACAATGGACATCCAAGAACAAGCCTGACAGATCACATTTTGGACTGAACACCGTTACCAAAAGAACTGATGAGGCCCTTCAGAAGGAACACCACTATTTAAAAAAACACACTAAATGCCCTTCCCATTATCAACAGCCAGGAGCTGTTACCTAGAAACAACCAACTTTCAAAGTCACTAGCCTTCCTGAACTACAAAGCACCATTTTACACCATCTTCACTCTCTCAGTATAGCCCATCTTCTCAGAGAGGCAGCTGTAGCATTAATTCCCTAGCTTGCTGCATTCAAAGTGCAAATTCATAGTATGATGTTACTTAGGCTTTACATTACATATAGATGTATTTTGTCAGACTGCTGCATGCCAGGAAGTTACTTCAATGGTCTTATCAAGCATTAAAATAAGTTATTTATACCAGCATTAAACAATTGCTAACGCTAAGAAAAACCTATAATAATTTTTATTAATAATAAATATTAACGCTCATTAGAATATACGCAATCCAATATCAGTAGAATAAGATGTGCTGTTGGGAACGCAATAAAAAGCAATAAAATATTTTTGAACATAAATAATTCCTAACATCAATCTTTTACAAAGATGACAATTAAAAAACAGGTTTTAAAAAGCAAAGTTCTCGTGGCTACCGTGCTGTTTACTGCAGGAGCATTTTTAACATGATGCATGCTCTGAACTGGTCCTTTTACTGGGCAGAGATACTGAACGGCTTTGGTGGCAAATAGCCTAGCAAAATAGGACAAATCTGTCAAGAAGTCAATAGGAAGCAGAGCAGTAAAAGATACCCTTAAGCAGTTTTACATTTAAGAGCAACCTACTTATGACAAGATACATTAATCTCAATAGCAATAAAAACAGACAAGAGCATCTATCCCTATAACGCATCAGTTGAAAAATACTGAATAGAGAGAGCTTCATTGTTTTTGAAATATTACCAGTGCCATGAATTACAGCTTTAGACCTCATATAATCAAGGATTGTCTTTAATTTTTCATTGACTAAAACCTACCAGAAATGGGAACGTGATAGCTTAATGGCTTCATGGTAAAACCTCTGCAAGCTGCAAACCAGTTGTGTCCTCTCTCGCCATCTGTTCCTTCTTGGTACTTTAATCATTAAGTATTATACCACGCCCCAATTTTAAATTTCTCATTGAGTGATTATAATGGTTAAGCACAGAGAAACACGAGCACTTTGAAAAAATACTCATCTTGAAGAGTAATAAATACTGACTGTTACTCTATCAATTGAGTTCTAGGGTACTGCAGCATCGCATTTATTTTTACATGTAAACATTGCTGAGGCTGCAATGTATTTCCAATGGTGGCAATGCACGTAGGACTACTGCAGCTAGAGAGGCTGCAGTGCAAGTCATGAAGAAACAAGGTGTGGGTGTTCTGGGGTTGCTCAAGTTTCACTTTTAAATCCTGTTTAGCCACTCTGTGCGCTTGCATAGGATCTAGTAAAAGGACATTCAAATCCTAATGTGCAGTAACCAAGCACTCGCTACTCCACTCTTCTTTGCCTTTTCAGTGAGTGATTATTGCAATCCACTTCTTTCAAAGCCATCTGTATTTCTACCCTCAAGACAATACTTTCCAAGCAGCAATCAATGCACAGCTAAATGCTTGTATAGTTCTCCAGACATCTGCTCAAACATCAGAAGATATAACTACATCTACTGAGTTATCCCTTACCACAAAATAAGGTGTGCATCAGTGTCTCAGTTTAAGGGCACCTCACTAATTCCACATTTAAAGACTGACTACGTGTGCCAAAATTTCCACCAGCTGCATCAAAGGTTTTTTTCCCCTCATTCCAACACAAGGCCATGAGTCTAACATCAAAAGTTTTTTTGGTCCTTGCACAAAACTCCATCTCCTAGGCACATGTCCAACATCATAAACTATTAGGAGGCTGAAACTTTAAAGCTTTTCCTTTAAAAAACATGACCAAGCAGCCTACAACAAATGGACTAGTTGGTGGGGATCCCAGGGACCAACACTGCCAAGAACGGACACGGATGAAATTAAGCCTATGTAGCCAGCTTCCACACTCCCAGTCTGAGCTCTGCAGCTACCAAGCAGGCTGAACTACTCACAAGGTAGCTGTGCAGTGCTTAAGCTCACAGTAGGGAAGACAATTTGATAGCCATTCTGAGCCATCTTCATTAAGGAACAGTTAAGATTAAAATAAAATAAAGAACAAAAAAGCACCCAGAGTCACTAAGAAGGAAAAAGAAGGACATCTTCCCAGCTACACACCAAGTTAAACTCAGAGGAAAAAAAGGACAACTAGTGCTCAGTGGTATTTTGATCATTTACTGAAGGAACAGATGAAGAAAAAACAAATCTTAAATCAGAATCACTACGTAGTTGGGATGAGTACAAAAATATTTGCATTAGTTAATATTCTTCATCAAGTGTTTAGAACGTACACTCCCACTCACTGATACTCCCACTTAACGTCTGCTCTGTTATTTGAAGTGCTTGAAAAAGTCACTCGTGGAAAAAAAGCCAAGCAAGGGGACGCATGCAAGTCCCAAAGCATTGGGTTTTTTTGCTTGTTAAAAAAAAAAAAAACATAACACCCAGACTGATTTTTTTTTGTATTCTCTTTTCATTAATAGTAATGATGCATGCAGGTGATCAAACCGCAGGCAAAGAAAACTGAGAAAAGTAAACAGTTCACCCATCATTCATAGGCGCACCTGCAGCAGTCTTAACATCTCCTCAAACACGCACAAAAAAAGAGTTGCCAACCTCACAGAGCAACAGCTGTCTTTATCACACAAGAGGAAACAGCTTTAATACTCCTGATTCAATGTAACCATCAGATAGACTCTTCTATTATCACGCTAAAGTTACCGTGCTAAAGGAAAAAATAAAAACAGAAAGCAGCAGCAGCTTTGAGCCAACATTCAGCCTGTGCACCCCCACCCATGGCAGCCAGCATCCCTGCTGTGGGAGCACCCAGCAGACCTGGGGCGACCTGGCCCTGCTCCTCAGCTGGCTCCCAAAGCATCACAACTCCACTAATGGAAAGGAAACATCGCTATGGTTCATCACAGAAGACTTAATAACTGTCACACAACACGAGCACTCCTGGGTATCCAATAATTGCAGACTTTTCTAGAAGAAACGATATAGACAAAGCGTCCTTTGAGCAAATAGAATGAGAACCAGAAGGTCTGACAAACACAGGCCTCACGAGAGGCCACCTCAGGAAAGAAAGAGAAAACCCACAGGTCTGTCTCTACCTCTCTGTACTCTTCTCAAAGCACTCTGGTAGCCGTTCATCATTCACCTTCCCATTACTGGCTGCCCAACAGCCTACAAGAAACAAACAAACCTGGGAAATTTGTAAAATGGTTAAAACTCAAAACATGTCTGCAAATAGAATACCACTGATTTTTCAGCCCTCGTTTGCAGATACTTTCTTAAACACAAAAGGTGACAAACCCTCTAGAGCAACTTAAATCAGGAGAGATTTTCCTTACTGAGGTCTTCAGAAATAAGTTCACAGTCCTTCACATGCAAAAACCACAGCTGAAAACCACTGCTTGTAAGAAAATGACAAACAGTAAAGCTAAATCCTTTATCATAAGGGCCTGGGATTCAGAGCAGGAATGGAATCAAATATTGCTTGAGAAGGAAGAAAACCATACAAGCTTCCCCTAGCTTCACCTCACTAATAGCAGTGCTGCTATGGGTCCATGAGGTTGCTCTTATGCTTGCTCTGTGCCACTTCCCAAATGGCCCAAGCCAGCAAGGTAGCACAGGCTGCAAAAGCACAGACAGTAGAACGAGCAAGAATGAAGATGTGCATAGGAGTGAAACAAAGCTCTCAGGATAACAAAAACCAAATTCTCGCTTTCCAATTTTGAGCAGTATGTATTACTTTTTTAGATAAAGGTTCTACCTTCTCTTAAATGAGTTCAAACAGTAAGATTTATTCAATAATAGTGAAAAGGGTAACAGAACTACCTAGCTTCACAATAACACATTAATGGAAGTGACCATTAAAAACACCACAGTGTTCACATCTACAACAACCCTAATCCTAACGTACTTTCTAAAGCTGAAAACATTAGCCTAAGGGAACATAACTTCCATAGATTTTAAAACAATACGCATTTACCCAATTCAGTCATCTGCACTCAAAGCTAAAGAAAACTCTCCACAGTTTCAGAATCATTATAGTCTCACCGCAGGTAAAGACCTTGGCACACTGAGCTTTTAAGACCTGCAATAAATGCTGAAGCAAGAGCAGTCTAGTGAGCTGACAGTCTTAGTGACTAAAAAGACAGTAAGTTGTACAAACAGCATCACACTGACTTCGGTTAAATACTTTCAGTTAGAACACCGTGACTCTAAAACTCCCTTTGCTCTGAAGCATAATGAACGTTTTATAAGTAAACTAATAACAATAAAATATACATCTGTGAGGAATGTAGAGCTTTACTCAGATAAACACAGCTTTACTTGGGATAAAGATCCAAATATACCAATCCTAAAGCAGAATCCTGGCCAAGATTTCAGTTTTACTTTTTGCTCGATTTCAGTAGGGTAAATATTTAATTCCATGTCTGCATTTAGATTACTCAGCTTTAAGTAAAAAGAACAAAGAACAGTTCCACGTTCTACCAGAGAACATAGGAAGCTCAGCTTCTTCTGTTCTCCTCTGAAAGGAACCTGCAAGGAATACCCATGCAGAACGAGATCCTTACCTTTTTTTAATACTGATTTTTACACTGCCAACTGATGTATCCAACTCCTTCATCCCGATTCTTTCAGAGAAGGAAATAAATTCAAGCACAAGGCTCCTGGATGTGAAGGGATTTCCCAAAAAAGTAAGTCCTTTGTTGTAAGGATTTGGCCCATGTCAGCAACTTCCCTGCTTCATCTCATTAACTGGGACATGTAGCAAGTTTTCTGTGCACATCAATAATTGCACAATCCCCTACTGATTTAGACATAAATAGAGCAGTCCACGAAGGACCTTACCTCTGTTAACCACACAAAGCTACAAGATCAGCACATATATACACGGGTCTGTAAAAGAGGTGCATTCTTTTAAAACATCAGTATTAACATCCTTGCTAAGACACAAGCCCACACTTTGCAAGTACAACACTTGCCTCATTTTATCATACATCAGAGAGGACGTGTATTTTGTTTGGCATACACAGTGCCCTAAATATACAGCAAGCATCTTCCCAAGGTACCAGGAAATTACACCAGACATTTTTTTGCTCAAGGGTTTGCTTAAGGAAAACAAAGATACCACATAAAAAAATAGAGCCAATTTCTCCCTTAACTTAAGATAAGATAAAACTCTATAATAAACCTAAGTGACCTCTGTTCCCGCTGCTGCAGAAAAGGAAGCAAACTTTCAGATACATCCAAACACACGACACAGATCCAAAGATTCAGTGATAGCCAGGAATAATACAAGCTGCTCATGAGTTCATTCCTTGCTATTTCCCTATCCAAAAACACAACTGAAGATAATTCTTGCTTTTTCCTCGGACTAAGCCAACGGGAAAGCAGACTAACCAAGATTAGGTCAAGCAGCACTGCTGCTTCAATTCGCTGCCTCAACAGCAATTACTCCAAAGAAACAAAGGGGGAGCATTTTGTTAACACTGCTTAGTAACAACTACCAAAGAGGCATGCAAATAAGGGCCATGCCTCTTTGGAGCATCTCAAGGCCTAAGTATAGGACTCTTTAAAAGAAAACAAATACAGAAGCTTCCACACAGCAATTACCAAATAATCTCTGACCACTGAAGTCACATGTTCTAACAAAGCAGCATTTTGAAAAACATCTCGACAGGGAAAAGCAGTGAAGTATGAAAGACAAGGAAGATACAAAAAAAAAAAAAAAAAAAAAAACTACTTAGTTTAGAAACAAAAGAAGAGGAACCAAAAAAATAAGAGGAACATACAAAAGAACACTAAGACAAAATAACCTTTCCTAACAGAAGAAACAAACGAGGAAAGTCCTGAAGAAAGCTTCTCAAATTAAGCGCAAGATTAGGAGGTGCTTGACTTTGCAACCAATTTGTCAGTTAACTAGATCAGCTTCTAAAAGAAAAATCAGAGCACAGCAGCACTTCACAAAGGCTTACACTGTACAGATCCCCATACAAGCCATGGGATCAGAAGCAACAGAGCAATGCGGCAGGGAAGGACAGCAGTCAGCCAGCCCAAGTAAGACATTTCTGCTTAAACTAAACTTCGGCATTTACTGCCGTCATGCTACCATCAAATGCAGTAACACTGTAGAGCTGCTCAAGGTGCTCTGGCAACCTGGGCAAGCCCTTGATGTGACAGAAATCAGAGCAAAACAAGTTTGTATATTGTCTTTCCTTACAACATGGGGAGCAACAACACTGGCAGCACAGGAGAGGTGACATAAAAAAGCAAAGTCAGCCCCACTGCCAGAAACATGGGCAGCCACAGCTGGAACTGGAACCTCTCATCCACCTAAATCTGAACCACTGAAAGACACAGCACAGCCACTGTGCAAAACCTGAACAAGCATTCCTCTAGCACAAAGTCACACTTGTGGCATTCTCTGTGTGACTTCAAGTCAACCTTGCCATGCATAAGGACAGCTCTACTCAGCAGTGCCACTCTGTGCTGTGTGGGTGCATCTCTTCCATTAACTTGCTCAGGGGTCCCTGCCATGAAGCCTTCAGAAAACAGCCTTACTTGAACTATGCCATAGGAGGAAACAGTCTGTCAGTATACGCTGACCTTTCCTGGCAATAAAGAGATAAATTAGACACACAGCAATTGATAACTTTTCTTTATCTTTGCATAGTGCTTTGAAACAACAGGTAGAATATGAATGAAATGAAAAACACTCTGTGAGTAAAACTAAAAAGCCATTCTGGATAGAAGCTGTTTCCTTGCCAAAGCAGTTTCCATGCAGATACAAGCTATTCTGATCTTAGATCAAAAGGTTATCTATGTGTTTTACAAATGGCAAACTTAGCTTTTATTCCTTGGCCTCTGCTACCAGTCACACCAAGCACACGGTAGGAAGTAAAACACCAGAAGAAATGAGGAGCCATAAGCTAAGGACGCTTAATGCAGGAAGGAAAGAGCTGAGAAGGACATGTGCATATGCAGACGAAGATCAGACCATTTGCTTCCTAACCTTAAAAACTCTAAAGTGAACCACTGAACAGTTTACCACACAAAAATAAACTGGAGGAGACAGAACGAAGGACGGTGGACATCAACAGCAGAAAAGGATGCAAAGAACTCAAAAAACAGAGACATAACCAAAAGGTCACACACACAAAGCATTCCACATCCAACCTACACTGTGCTTCCATTTTAGCTATCAAAACTCAAGCACCTCAGAAGCACAGGTATCAACCTACGCTCACCTCATCTGCACGACTGAAGCTGGCTGCAGACAGAAGTTCAAGCCTCAAATTAACCATTCTTACTCTACACTGCACAGAAGTACCCTTTAGTTTTTGTAATCTAAAGATTTCAATGCCAACAGCCTCACCTGTGGTGCACGTTCTCTTGGATTGCTTAGTTGCTTCTTTGCAGAAACCATTATAAACGCTGTTTTCTTTGAGAAATACCTTGCAGAAAATATTTCTGCAAAAGCACTTTCAAGAGCAACAGCTCTCAGCTGCCAGCGACATCTACCTGCCTCACGGAAACCTGGCAGCCTGAGTTCAAGAAATATGCGAGTCAAATCCATCCGCTTCCACGAATGGGAGCGGTACAGACATTATTTTGTCACTGCTCTAAAATATCATACGCTTGTATTTTTTTGCAGCCAAGCTCACCCGTTCAATTTTCCTTAAGTCATTTTTTCCCCATCCCCTTGCCCAGTCAAAACCTGACTGAAGCTGCCTCTTGCTTTTTGGCCTCTGCATGAAAGAGTTAACTGGATTGGAGCGCATATCCTTGTGCTCTTTCACAGAGCCAGGCAGCTGGCCGAAGCACTAGAGATGGAGTCCAGTTTTCAGAAAAAGATATAAGCAAGCCAGAAGCATGGGCTCAACTGTTTAGGGGAAAAAAAAGCATACAACTGAAGACTAAAAGCTCAGAAAATGAGTCAGTGAAGCAGTCTACACATTCTAGGCACACACCACCACAGTAGTGGAAGAAAACTGTCAGCGAGTCCACCTGGAAAATTCTATGGGTGTGGAAGGTCTGCGTGTGGATCCAGACAGTGAAAAACTGCAGCTCAAGGGTAAAAAGGAGAAAAACGGGAGAAAAACAAAATGCTTCTTCCTTTGAAATAGTTCTCAATGTGTTTTGATACAGTAACTAATGTAGGTAACAGGACTGACAGTGCCTTACTTAACTCAGATTCAGAGTTTGGTTCTACACGTCACTCATTCAACCAGCAGTTGCACTGACACACATCCATTTCCACAAAAGCAGAGTAAAACAAAGCCATTAGAACTAAACTGCAGTTTCAATCTTTTTTACATAAATATTTTATGGTGCTGCTAAATGTAAAAGAAATCCCCATCTTGTTATTACTTGCAGTTGTG
Organism: Callipepla californica brunnescens; assembly: GCA_023055505.1. Taxonomy (NCBI): domain Eukaryota; kingdom Metazoa; phylum Chordata; class Aves; order Galliformes; family Odontophoridae; genus Callipepla; species Callipepla californica. The sequence continues at coordinate 65,374,000 of JALIRH010000003.1, forward strand.
TACTTTTATTCAAGTCTTATAAGCTGCTTGAGAAGAACTCATACATCCCTACTAGGAATTACTTACTAGATGTCCAAGGGATGACTGATCTGCTGAATTATATTGTTTCATTTTAGCAGCACACACAACGTACACCTCCAAACATCAGAAGCTGTCTGACATCAAAGAATGGTAAAGGTATGAACTAATGTGGGTAGGCTCCTCCAGCTCTCTGCTACGGCAGAACCCCACTAAGATGACCCCCTGCACTGTGATTTATTCCCCAAACAAATAACCCCTTTCCGTACTGAAGAAGACAAAGATGAAGGCTCAGATTTAGAAAGACAGATGGGTTTCTATCCATGTATCAGACACGGACTGATCCCAGCAGAAGGTAGGTAACTGAATACTTTTGAAGGAACTGACCTAAATTTAAACAGGAAATGAGACATTCAAGGCAGGAACTAATATTCTAAGATTGGAATTCACCTTAAAAAACAGGAAAAAAAAAATAAAACACTAAAACAAAAACCAGCTTGCCTGTAGCATCTCCAGTAAAGGAAGAGCTCTCCAGATCTAATCAGACACCAAATGGAATCCATGCAATTTCCACATGTACTAAAACATTCAGAAAGTCATCAGCAAAAGATATATAAGGAATGTAATTGATTAGTTTTTCTGATGTACTAATCAAGTCAGTTCCACTAGAAAAACAACCAACCCTGCCATCTCAGGACCACTACCCTGCAACTATTCCAACAATGACATCAATTTTCTCTGTCTGGATCGTTAAAATTGTAAATCTGGCCTAGATAAGCACCAGGAGAAATAAATGCCATACTAACAAACTCTCACCTGTAGGTGAAGGAGTGCATCATTAACTCTTTTTAAACAGAACAAGAAGATTCCTCTATGCAGTTGGTTTTTTTTGAATGTATAAGTGCTTAAAACATGCCTTACCCCCACTGTTATGATGCAACTTTCTTTTTCCCCACCAACATTTGGCAGAACTACAACGTGTATTAAAGAGCAGCAAGACCACGACACCTCTAACAGCATCCACTTGCTCCTGTGCTTTCCTTCCCTGAAAGCATCTAAGCCAACCTCCAGTAACAACGTTCCACAAAGCCCTTGCCTGGCAGATGCTTGCTAGCTGTATCCTCACACCAAAGCACCAGCATCCTCACATAAACTAACATAAACAGCAAATACATGACTCATGCAAAAAGCAACTTCTTGTGGTGCTTTCCACATACTTCTAGGCAAGGCACTCCTGGTCACTTCTGAAAGAGCAACACTACTTCCCCAGAATTACTAAGCATGCCGCAGCCCGTAACTACAGATCTCCATTTCTAATGTGAAATAGGTCACGGAAGACTTACAGAACTTCCAAATAAAAATATGATTTTGAAGTTAGGCAACACTTTCTGCTACATTTCGTCCTCATATGGTAATTCAGACCAAAAGGAAAAAAAAAGAGAAATCCTAATAAAATGGAAAGTACTGAAAATGTTATTTCAATGGTTGAAATTACATCTTTAAATATTCTTGCAAATGAAGATGAATTTTTAATACGTGGATCTTCGAAGTGAATGGGACCAGAAGCTAACACAGGTTTCCAGTGTCTTCACCAGAAATGGCATCTGTCCACAACACATTTTTTCATCTTTCAATCCTAGCAAAATAAAAAACAAAACCCAACCACAAACATATTCCCTCTCATCCCTTCCCAAATAAGAATACAGTTCTGGAAGAAGCTTCAGTTCTATGTAGCAATCAATCCTAACAATTTAACTCCCCAAAAATGTATTTTAAATTAAACACACCTTCCAGCATAGTTACATATTTGTAAAACTAATGTTACTGGCAGTGCTTTTATAGCTTCCTCTAATTTAAGGTAGTTCTCAATTGTTCCAACTGCCAATCTTTATTTTCCTCTCCCCTGCATTTACACACACACACACACAGCTCCTTCCAAGTAAACAGTCATCCCAGTGTGTTGTCAAAGGCGCACCAACAAAGTCAAAGCCAAACTCAGAGCTGAGTGCCTCAAGCATGCGATTGTTCTCTCAGTAGCTTTCCATTCACATACACATCAATTGGGTTACACTTTCCTCATACTGCAAAACCTCGCCAAGAAAGCTTAATTCTGAAATTATCTTCTGCAAAATCACTGTGCTCCAGTGTCAGATTTGCCACCTTCTTCCAGCTGTCAAGCATTTTTAATCAAACAGAACTTCTACGTGCTAAATGTGCAGTTAGAACTGACAGGCCATTTCACGTACAGGCAGCACAAGGAAAAAGAAACAAATTGGAGTGACAAAGAAGACATTGATTTCAAAAGGATAACAGCTCAAATTTAAATGCAGCGAGCAGAATTTTTTTTATACAGGTTACTCACATAAGCTCAAGACCAAGAGAAAAAGCTTTAGAAGTGTGTATGGACAAGTAAAACTGTAAATGGAGTAACAAGACGCCCATCCTGAGTGCAGTGCTCCTGAGGAACAGCTGTCACCACAAGCTGCTCAAGCACTGGTTTGTCTTTCTCATCATCCATAAGCCCGCATTTTTCATACCTATGCAAATGGATTTGCTGCCTTCCTCCATAAACATATAAAAAGAAGAGTATTTTCTTCCTCTATTAACATTTTTAAGTTACATTACTGCACTCTTCTTGGAAGTATTACACTCCAGGATTAGAGTTGTGGGCAACATTTCAGTCAAAACGATGGTTAACAAGAAATAAAAATCACCACAGAGTTTCATACGCTACTATTTCTGTGACTGCAACTTCTTTTTACCTCTATGCCTTCTAAATAGCAAATTATGCCTTTTTTCATACCATTTCATAACGATGGAGGTGTCTGCTGTTTCTTTTTAAAGCAGTGTTCAATAAACAATTGACAAAACTAAGCAAAAATGGATCTTCTGTGGCTCATGGACCAAAAAAAATGCTCCACACCCTCAGCTGCAGCTTTACCGCACAGCTACTACCTACTCAAATTGTGAGCTGGGAAAAACGAAGCCTAAGGCATCAAAGAGCAGATCACTCCATTGGCAAACTGCACGATGCGAGTGGAATAAATCCTTAAGAGAAACGCTGCCAACCAAGATACGTATCAGAACCTTACGAGCCAACTCGTTTATGATTATGCCTTAGCAGCAGAACGGACCGTTATGTTTCTCAGTGGAAATCTGGGAAACCACTTATAGTCATCCCATTTTCCAGCACGCTGCAGACGGCGTGATTCAGCCCACACAGCACTGCAGCTCCTGCAATCATCTCACTTGGACGTTACACCATAATCTGAGCAGATGAGAGCATCTGAAGTCTTCCCGCCACCAACCACACGACTACTCAAACCATCCGAGACAGAAGTTATTTATCAACATTGCTATCGAAGGAAAATAAAAAAAAAACAGAGTTCCAGTGTGAAAGCCAAGCGTTGCAGACAGAGGCACAGGGCTGCACGCACTCGCACTTACATCTGCAGCATGACTTCGTTGAGAAACACGCCGTCCACCAGCGTCATGTATTCCTCCAGGCTGCTCCCATCCTCTCCAGCTAAGGGCCCGAACGTCCGAACCTGAAACGCAGGAACCGGAGGATGACAGAAGCCAACGCCGAGGAAACCAATGAACGATGGGCGAGCAGAAAAATCAGCGCTTACCCATGTGACGAGAGGGCTGCCCGTGAACTGCTCCACAACGGGGGTGAAGACTTTGTTCTCCATTTTACACGTAGGCTGACATCGGCATGGCTCCCTGATGCTCCAACCGTCGAAGCCGAGCCGCGGCAGCTCCCAGAAGCGGAGAACTCAGCTGGAGCCCACCGGCCCCATCTTCTGCGGGATTTACCTGCCTCCAGCACGCAGCAGCGCAGCCGAAGGCCGCCCGCACGCCTCGGCCCTCCTCCCGCCGTCTCCCCGCTACATGCTGGAGGGGCGGCAGGCAGGAAGGGAAGAAGACAGAGGGAGGCCGCCGACGGCTACCGGGACAAAAAGAACGGGCGGAGCGAAGCCTCGCTCCTCGGGCGGCGGAGCTCCGCGTGCTCTCGGCGGCGCGGCTCCGAACGCCGGATCGCCCCTTCCCCTGACAACCGTACTGCGACACAAGCGCGGGGGCGCCCCCACCCCCCACCTCGGCTGCCGAATAGCGGGCGCCTCGCCTCCTCCCTCCCGCCGTGCCGCTGCGGATGGAGATCCCTCCGCCCGCCGATCCCTCCGCCGCTCCGCTCGGGTCCCGTCCTTCTCCCCCCCCCCCACCCCTCCACACCGCTGGATGGCGGCGCGATTTGAGGAGGGGCGGGGCCGCGGCGGGACGGCTGCGGCAGGGCGCGTGCCCGCGCCGCCTGTGCGCGCGTACGGCCATTGCGGCTGGGCGCGAGCCCCGGGGCCGCGCCGCTGGGAAGCGGGGCGGAGATACCCGCGAGGAAGAAAAAATGGAGCGGAACGGGGGGGGGGGGTAATCAGTAATCCGGTCTTTTTTTCTCCCCGAAGAAATGAGATCTTTCGAGGGAACGCCGTCCTCCTGTGGAACAAAGGGAGAGCAAGGGAACATCCACAGCCTTGGATCAGAATAAAGACCTGGTGATCCGTGGGTAGAAGAACTGCCAGCGAACTACCAGCCCTTAAAAAGAGCTACAGAAGCGTTTCTGTGAAAGCCAGAGGACCCAAGCGCAGTGTGCCCAGTGCCTGGCAGTGTGCGCTGGTGCCTGCAGTGCTATGGAACCTCCCATGCTCATCGGTTTGTTTCTTGTGGGCTCTAATTAGTCAGTAATGGCTTTGGTTGAAGCAGTCGCTATAAATCAGCGGCTGGCTAGAACGAGTTGGTGGCCAATATGGCAGTCACATGTTACCACCAGCTGGTCCGTGCATTCCTGAGCAACGTTTGATCCCAAGTTCACGCAACAGTGAGATAAAGGATTGGTTAAACACTTTAAGGCATAGAATCATAGGTTCACTAAGGTTGGAAAAGACCACCGAAGCCATCCAGTCCAACCATCCATCCACCACCAATATTCTCCCGCAAAACTATGTCCCACAGTGCAACAGCTAAACATTTCTTCAACTTGCATTGCACAATTCAGCCTGCACGTGTTCTCAGCAATCTTCCTGCAGTCAGGCTGTTAGGTTCAGGTAACTGCTACAGTGTCTTAATGAAATGCATTGTCTGTCTTCAGTGATCGACCCCTTTCCATGCTCAGGGAGGTGGTGGAGTCACCATCCCTAGAGGTTTTCAAGAGGAAGGTAGATGTCGCACTGAGTGACACGGTCTAGAGCAGACCCAGGCATGGGTTGATGTTTGCAGTGGATATCATTGTTCGTTCCATCCTTAATGATTCTATGATGAGAACCAGAGGTTTACACGAGGAAAAGATGAAATGTCAGAAAAGGCGCCGAGGAGCAGTCCTGAGACTTTTTATTTCATTATTTTCAACCAACAGCCCTAAAAAGCTGTGAAGAAGCTTTATCATGTCTATAGCTTGCATTTTGTCAAGCTAAGCATGAGTATTTACCTCGTTTTCAGGTATACACTGCAATCACAATGACTTGCTGATTGGGGAGCTATTTACAATATAGTAATAGCTACAAGAAACCGGATGAGCTAGCAGCTCTTCAGTTACATTCATTGTTCATCGCCTGCATGCCTAGCTGTGAGTACCAGCGGGATGCCTGTGGGTGTTAGGAACGTTGATTGTACAAAGTGGTGTAGCCAGGCCTGACCCATTTGCAGCTCTCCTGGACAGGCTCGGTTATTTCCTTCTGTTCAGCTGCCACGATGCATGCTGGTTATTTAAAAGGCAGCCATGTGAGAAAGGAGAGATGCTGTGTCATTGGACAGGAAAGTGTTTGCTGAAGCCTTTTTTTTTTTCCTCAATAGACCTCTCTTGAAATTAGTTTTTTCTTTTGTTTTCTTGCCTGTCAGCATCTTCAGCAGTATTCATCTAGGAAATTCTTAGAAGTCGGGCTACGCAACATCCCTATAATCTGCAACTTGTATTTTAGTCTGTATTGTTTTAGCACTGTTTACCTAGGGACACGTACGAGCGAGTTTGATGACTACAACATGAAGTTCTAAATTGAGGGGTTTTGCAAGGAGTTTTGTTCAGTGCCAGCTGAGGAAGTTGGCAGCTTGGGTTATCTGACCCAGAAATAGAGAATGCTGGAAGCAGGTGGCTGTGTACATCAAAGATTCTACACTGGGGGCACTGAAATTACAAAAACCTCTCTGTATGTAGGCCCCAGTTCCACAAGATCTGCAGTATTGTTTCATGACGTGTTGATTATTTTTCTAGCTTAATTTCCTGTTGAAAAATGAAAAAATGTATCAGGAACACAAGGTGAGGCCTCAGGTCTGCATGCAGACTGCATGATATAGCGTAACTATGTGTTTACTGCCTTGTTCACCTCATCAGTTTGTCATGTTTGTCAAAAGGTTTCTGACCGATCCTGCCCACTCTGAACTAAGGAAGGGGACTGCCTTCTGCAAATGTAAACAACCTACTCATCTTCAGCTGAAGCAAGATACAGCGGTTTTCTCTTCCTCTTGTTCATAAGCAAAGGAAGGAGGTGGCAGAGAGATCTCTCACTGTTGCGTTCCCCTACTGATCTGCACTGCCAGGTTGCTAAACCTTTGCCTGACCTCACAAAACTTAAGGCAAAATAGGAAGCAAGTGGCTTGGGCAGAGTTAGTAGGACTTGTGGCCACTGGGCGTTGAAAGATAGCAAGGACAGTCACCTTGCTGGTTCTTTGGCTTGTGCTCAGATAAATTTGTTACCCTATCAAACCAAGGCTACAGGAACAGGAGGGATAACACTGTGTAAGGGCGCAGAGAGGTTGAGTCTAAGTATGGCTAGCAATTCCCAAAAATCCCAGAAACTACGCTATACTAAGTTGCTTTCAGTTTCGTAGGAGTGAAAAGAAGAAGTCTTTCTGTGGCATGAAAAATGAAGTGGAAATTCTAGAACAGTTTGAGTTTTTATATCTTTGAGTGAACGAAATTACTGTCAGCTTTAGGGGAACTTTCCAAGCAAGAACTGTAAGTCACCTCATATTGAGAGTATTTTGAGGGAAAACAGAAGAATTAAACAGGAGGGACTAGAGGAGAGTGGCTGTTGCCCGCTTATTTATTTGCTTTAAAACACACATTTTACAACTTTGTCTAATCACACCAGCTGGCAAGAAATAGGTATCAAAATGGCAGCTGGAGGGTATCTGCGATACAGAACAGTCTCAAGAAGAAGGCTTCAGACTTTCCTGTGGGGCGGAACGCTAATTGTAAAAAACTGAGATTTACCATTTGCAGACATCTCTGGGTAACGCATCCAGATCAATCTGATTCTCCTTTACTTATGTGGATACCAAATCCTTAATTTTCTATGCACTGCATTAAAAAAAAAAAAAAAATCAAGGGAATTTACATAAGTCGACAGGGATAGAACTGCAAAAGTAGAGCCAGATTCTAATGCCAGCTTTAACACACTGAATGGCATCTGGGTCTGTTTGTTTTATCCATTTAAGTATCAATTGACTTAAGCTACGTTGGTATTTAAACCGCAAAGCAGTTTGGTGGAAGCGTTATATTTAATATTGTTCATCTGAAGAGAGGTGGACTTAAGGTTTTTTGTTCCTGTTCATTTGTTTGGACTGGCAGGAAGGATGTTAGTGTGGCAAGTCAGCTGATCTGATCGAAAATAGTAACACGTCTCTCTGGATTTTAAAACTGCATTACCGTTCTTAGGTGTTTCAGTCGGCTTAGACAGCCAAGAACGTACAACAGATATTACCCTGACATTCAGCTGAACGTAGAATTAATTAATCCAGGTTGTTGTTGAGCCAATACAACTTCTACCTGTGAACATTTAGACTTTTATTTAACCACAAGAACGTCTGATAGTGTCATCTATGTTCTTCCCTAAGCATTACAGCAAGAACAGCAGTTATCTAGGACAATAGCTTTGTTACTAACTTCTGCTGTGGCCAGTGGAGTGAGACAGAGCAAAAGCTCTTGCTGACATGCCTTCTGTCAGAGAAGTTCCTGCCAGTGCAAGTGGTCTTTCTGGGTCAGGAAGATGAATTACAGGGCAAGCTCTGCACCTCCTCTGAGAAGCAGCAAAGTGCAGCGCAGTCTCATAATTGTTAGCAATTAGCGCTAGTATATGCAGATAGGTAGCTAGAAAAGCAAGACAACATAATTGTAACAACAGCGCTATGCCATTTTAGATCCCTAATGCACAGAATCACGGGGCTGATTTTCTCCTCTAGTGTTTTCCTTCCACATAGAGCACTCCCACCATTCAGCTTAACAAAACAGAAGGGGTTTTGTACCCCCTGTGAAAGACTTATTTACCTCTTCAAAATCCATTTACCCCAGTTTCATTTTATTATGACATTGTTTCCTTTGCTTCTTCCAGCGCCATGTTACTGGTAATTGCCTCCCCACCCTTTGCCTTGGACTCTTGCTTGTGCCTCCTTACTTTCATCCATATTTTTGCAGCCACAGCGTCACTTGACCCCACCAGCTTGGGCAATGCTGGCGTGAAACCCATATTTATCAGCTCAGCAGAAGTTATTAGCTCCATCTCACTCAGAGCCCTGGGTCACCTTTCATGTTAGCATGTCTCATTAGAGAAGCATTCCTCATCAGCTGAAACTGGTCTACAGGATCTTTCCAACGTCAGTCAATAATGAATTGGATGTAGTACTTTGTGTTTGATTCATTGCTTTCTGGCTTAGTAATGCACGTAAGAATTAAAAATACGTAATGCTAAGAATGTAATTGTTAGTAGAATTATACTCTGTTCAGATCTCTTCTTTGATCTCTTTCCTCACGATTGTCTATTAATTTTCATATCTGATTTTACTCTGGGTATATGTCAAATCATGTACTTCTGATAACAGCTTTTCTCTGTATGAAGTAATAATGAAACAATTAAAACCTTTTAAGAAAGACCTATTTTGACCTTGGGAAAATCTTTCAATGTTCTTGTGCAACAAGAAAACGCAAGTTACTCTTTTACATCACTACATTAAAAAGGCATATTAAAACATTTGTGCTAATTAACGTAAAAATTAAAATATCAAGAAAACTACTGCCAAATAATAATAATAATAAAAAGTAATAGAATTAACAGATAGCATTCCTGATACAGCTTCTTGCGAGGGTAGGAACAGCCTGAACATTCTTGCACTGGGAATAGCTGCTCATTCACACCTCTTTCAGAGGCCACTGTTAGCTGCAAGGACCCTTTGTTTGCATTACATCCAGATGGTTCAATTCACTGTGTCACCAGTTTAATTGTGAATTCCATTTAATTGAGGATGAATACAAAATCGGAATTCCTACCTATTCCCGTCCCTGTCTTCAAAGTGTTAATGCCACAGAGGTTTGTAAAGGCACCTCAAAAATCTACATGATTGATTTGGAGTAGGTTTAGTGAATCACAGTAAATGCTAGGGCTGTTTTTGGTCGCACACAATTAATGGCACATTCATATCTTCATTTGCATTATGCCTGCTGAACGACCTAATGGTGTACGGTAACAATACCTAAGTTATTTTCGATGAGTTATTACCAGGCTTGAGATGGTTGAGATCTATTATGTATGCAATCAGTGTGGTAGCTACTGTTACACTAAAGAGAAAAATGACGTTAAGTAGAAGCAATGAAAAGCAGCTCAACCACTATCATATCTGAAAAACAACTGAACTGCATAGCTATTCTCATTTATCTTCTGACATTTTTCACCCATTTTGCTTTAAAAATTGTATTCGGGTAGTTTCTATGAACATTACTTTTCTTCTGCTGTAACCTATGGTGATGCATTTGCTTATTGTGTTCAGGCTTTTTTGAACCACTGTGTCAACAGTTGTTTCCTACTGATTCCTTTCCAGTATCTAAATATTTTTCCATCTTCCCTAGGGAAGATTCTTCTTGCATGTCTGATACACCTACAAAGCTCCCTGTGCTTTTTGTAAGTTGGTTTCGTGATACTGAGGTTCTTAAGGATATTTAAATAATGCTCTAACAAAATGCCTGAGGCTGCAGCATAGTGTGCTGGTCGCTTAGAGGTCAGAGGATGGTTAGGCCAAAAAGTAATTTCTCCCTGTAATTTCAGGATTTCAGGCTTGTGTTAAGCTGACAGCTTTTTGGGGGGAGGTGGAGGGGGGATGTAGGAGGAGCTATTCTAAGGCAATTTCACACCCTACTGATTTTGCAATGCTTTCAGTGTTAGAAGGTATCAAGCTTTTTTTGTTTGTTTGACTTATTTTTTATAACCTGGATAAGATTATACTTTAAATGTACGTGTTCTTGTGTGGGCCAGAAAGGGTTTATTTTTTTTGCTTAAGATTACAAGGTCAGAAACAGGTAAAAGCGTGTAAGATGTGAACCACGAGCAGGAGGACACTGTAGCCCTTTTCACAGTTCTTTTCAGAACATTTTATACTAAAAATAATGACTGGTAGGAAAGCTATTGCTTGTTCCTTTCTGCTGCTCTCAGCTGTAGGGTATTTTTGATCACAGACGTAGTCCACCTTAACAGTCTACCTTAAAAAGATGAGATTATTCAGCTTGTTAAGTCTGTATCTCTGTAAAAGGAAAACACCTTAACAAAGACTGGTTTGTTGCTGACCTGCAGCTGGTTATGGTATTTCATCTGAAAGCCTATTTAAGTCCTTAATGGTAACATTTATTCCCTCTCCCTCAGAGGAGTATTTTAAAAACAAAATTAATTAACAAACGGGGATGGCCAATTTTGTGCTATAGTTGAGCGTGGCGGTCCCCCCAAGAGGGGTGTCGGCACTAATAATAATCATTATCTCAAAATATCAAGAGGTCTTCTGACTCTGATGAGATCCCTGCTGGAGTCAGAGCCCCCATCCCCAGGTGGTGCGAGTGCAGTGTGGAGCAGACGGCAGCTGGCGAAGCAGAGGGCACAAGCACTCATAGTGCAAACAGCATACAAGTAACCTCTGACACAGGAATTATTAGCTCCCGAACCCTTGATACTTTATCCAATTTATCCGTAGCTTCCATTAAAAAGATGACTGACGTGCCTCCAGCTCGTGAGGCTTTTTTTTTTTCTTGAATACACATTTCAGAGCTGATTCTTCTACACTGAGTGGACATAGACTTGTGCAAATGATTCGAGCTGACTTGGCTTCCGAGCAGTTCTGCTCTAGTCTCATATCTCTTGCTCCATCCAGTTCTTTCTTTCACTGGCTCTGTCTTCCCTGGTACAGTTAAGCGGAAGCAAACAGCAGTGAAGTATTAGAATTACTATAGTTTTCTTCATAGCGGCATGAACCGTGTTTAAGAAATTAGTCAGGCATTCAGAGCCTGCTAATCCTTTTTGTGAGGAATACAAGGCTTGGTTCTTCGAAAGAATTTCTCACTCCGGGGCCCAGGATGCAGTTCAGTTCTATCCGCTAAATCCTCCTGCAGCAAGACAATCATACAGCAAGTAAAAATGGGGGTTAAATGTGACTTTGTTTTCTTACTGCCATTCTTTTTCTTGGCTTGCTTTCTGATGCCAGTGTTACATCATCATATTTATATGCCTGCTCTTTGAAGAACTAACAATTAGCCCAGTGCTTAATAACAATCTAATAATAAAGAAATACAGCTGTTTCTCCAGAGGGAATAAGAGAAATCTAGTAGCATATGGGTTTAGAGATAAACTGCAGTTCATTTAATTATCGTGGGTTTGGGAAACTGAGAAGATAGCAGACAGGAAGCTCCTTCTAAATTACCAGATGGAATCTCCTGAGAATGATCACGTTTGTCACTCTTACAATGAATCTGCTCAATTTACGTATTGTAATCCACAGTGCAGGAAATCCATGACATGATGTACAGTGACAGTTGATTTTACTCATGCAAATTCTACACACACTCACAAATATAAGCTAGAGAAGAAAGAAGGAAAGCAACAAAACAGGTAAACCAAGCTAATTTCTGAATAAACAAACCCCTTTGTTTTCTTATGGTCCTATTTTAAGTGAAAGTTAAAACGCTGTCTGTAGACATTAAATATCCAGATTTCATTCATACTAAAATTACACAATTTAGGACCCTTTACTTTCTATAGCATTTTAACTGGATCTGAAAATCATTTAGGAGGCCCTTAAGCTTTCTTGTCAATATACCACAAAGGAAAAAACGATGAAATTGCACCCTGACACTGTGCTTGAACCAAGGGTGCCCTCTGGAGGAGAATGTTTTATGTGCAGAGGAGGAGACAAACAGCTCATTCACAAGGTAAACTGAAAAGAAGGGCCACGTTCACAATATTCCTGCTAAGCTACCTGCATGCAGACAACCCTTTTTGCCCCCACGCCTGTCTGTAATTTGGCCTATACCGATCCGTGCATGGCAGAATTGTTGAATCCACCTATGGGACAAATTCTGCAGTTCTGTGTTGAGGATGATACTTGTAGGACCACTAGCGTAGACAAGATGCTCAAACTGAAACCTCTGCTATCTCTCAGTTCTGAGAAAATGCCTTTACAGTTTCCATATGCCTCGTACTTTGGCCTGCTAGTGCTGAGACACTTCACCCCAGGCTTACATACAGCTGTCTGCATTGCCTGCAGCTCAAGAAGTTCTGTCCAGACTGGAAGCCAATAGACCAGTTACACCATTAGCAGCACAGCCACAGTGCTGTGACAATCCAGTGACAATGGATTCATGTGCTGAAAGCCCCGAGTGTGTTGTTCAGCCTACGCTGCTCTGGCTAAATTTCTACTCCTATCTGAGCAGACTAATTTAAACACATCTCCAAATTCTGAAAACACCGTCTATATCAAACTCAGATACAGCTGATTTTGAAATCAAGAGGAGCAGCAGTTACAGGGTGTGCCTACATAAGGGAACAGAACAAATATTTTGTACTGAGTTCCTGCTTACTGAAATGGTGTGCATCCTCATGATGCAAAACTTAGTTTGCAGTAACGGGCAAGATATGTTGAATGTGTGCTTCTTATAGAAAGTAATTATTTGACTGCACAGCAAGTTGGTACTAACTTTCATGCTGATGCCTCAGAGGGATATATTGTTCAGCAATCTTCCAGGTGCCTTCCCACTTCTTGCCTTTTCACAAAACCATCTGGTTTCCTGACGAGATCTACTCTCATGATTAGAGCCCTGCCATCTTTTATGCTTGTGGGTTTCATTAGCCTGACACCAAACATCCTGTCCTGTGGTGACTGCAAAGGATTCTGTTTAGAGTCAGTTTTACTCTGCGTACCTGGAATAATGTACTCCTAACCTAACAAAGCATCGTTCATCTTGTTTTACCTTGTTTGTCCTAGTGCCAAACCTGTTGTTCAATGGCGAATGAAACATTTTGGGAAGGTCAGTCTGAATTGCTGCCATATTACAGATGGGTATACAACACAGAACACCCCATGAGGCCTTTTGGAGGCCTTTTCCAAGTGGAAAGTATTGCTTTTCATCTGCACATAAGTTTTCAAGACATATTTTCCTCATATAAAATTACTCTGGCACAAAAATACATACAAAGAGCAAGGAGCCAATAATATTAATACAGAACATATTAAACTGTATTTATTTAACAGAAAACCATGCGGATTTCTGCAGGGAATGTAGAATTGAATTTTAAGCATAGGAAGCGCTCTATTACTTCTCTGGCATTACAGAGAAATGTTGCTTTGTTTGCTCTAAAATAGTAAGCTTAGCCTATCCAGTCCAAGTGTCAGCAAGGAGTTCTGGATCTGCAGCAGCAAAGTTTATCTTTCTGGTCTTCTGTCAGCTTTCCTAAACAAGCACTTTTTCCACTTTATCACACTGAACACAAGTTGCCAGTAGTAAGACTCCCAGCAGAGTCTCAGATGCAGTTTCCAGCCTCCTCCCGACCCTTCTCCTCCATCCCTCTCTCTTCATAGCCTAAAGCCCTGCCAAGATTTCTGCAAGAGTGCAAAAGCAGGGATTAGCTTCACCCCATGAGCCTCGAAGCCCTGCTTGCCTATCCAAAATGGTAATATGCAAAACAGCAGCAGACCATAAAACCCTGCAGAGAGCCAGCTACTACAGCCAAAGCACTGTTAACATCTAAAGAACAGACAGTGGGCTCGGAGTAACCTTGTGTGAGAGAGTACTCCAACATTAGGACTCAGCTAAGAAAACAACTTGAGCACCCCTGGGAGGGAATGAGCTGTAAACGTGGTCTTAATACAGTCAAAGCCTCTTCCTACTGGGAGTAACAGTCCTGAAGACTGTCCAGTGAACTTTTCTTCCTACATGCAATGAAAAACAAAAAATTAATAGATCTCTGGTCTCTTCAGCTCAGAAGGAGGGAGAGTGTCAATCTGGTGCTCTTGAGAAAGTCTAACTGTGACTAGAAACAAGAAAAGGCTGCACAAAAAGCTTGCACAGAGAACTTCACACTGCCTGCTTCCTACTGTTACTCTTGCACGAAACCACAATTTATTGTACTACGCATTCAATTTCTTGTCTTTTCTACAAAATCTAAACGCTCCGCTTGTTCACTACTTTGTAAAAACAGTGATTGTGTACAGTAGAAGATTTACACACTTGTCATACTTCAGAAGTTTTAGAAGCTTAAAGAAGTGTGAATAAGACATGCACTGAGTAGAATAAGCCCTATATAATCACAGTATAGCTCTCAGCTGAGTCCTTCTATGAACAATCCATGACAGAATAACATAATCCACAGCTACAGACAGATCCATTTGACAGTGAACATTCCATAGGAGTACAGCTTCCAAACTGTTGTGGGTTTTTTTTATGTTATACTACTAAAGCATGAGTAAAAAATCCCATATCCTGCAGATACAGCCTGCAAATTTTAACTGCTTAATGAACAACTTATGGGGCCTTCACAAAAATCAGCTATGAAAATTCATACACAATTTAATGAAAACCATGGATGTACAGGAATTCAGCACACAGTGAATCCTCCAGCTAGGAACACAAGAAACTGCTTGTGCTACTGTCATTTTATCTGCTTATCAAGTTGTGAAAGGCTCCACTACATCTTCCACCTCTGCTTTATTATCAGTGTATTCAGGGAAGCATTACTCAGCAGCATCCAGCCACACACGGCAGCCTCACATCTCCTTCTATTGCTCTGAGAAAAACCTCACTAGGTTACACCCAAGCAGAAAATGAAAAGGAAATAGAGCAACAGTGAAATAGCAACATGACAGCACACCATTATTACTCACAGTGCTGTTTGTGGTGACAATTTTTTTCAAGGATGCCAGAATTGAGTAATTTTTTCTCAGTTGCCTTTATTTGTATTAGGAGATGTGGGCTCACAAATAAACTTTGCCAGAGCAGAATAGCAATGCAACTTTCTGGCTTGCAAATTCAAGCTCTACGTATCGGAAAACTGAGAAAAAGGACAGGCTGTGTACAAAACACTTCCATCTGTATCCCCACTGAAGTATTTCTGAAGTGTCTCTTGACTTTTCTGCTTCAGAAAAGTAGAGAGTTTCTTTAAAGATCAGTCTTTTTTTTTATTATTATTTTTGGAACAACAATACAATGCGATTGCCCAAAGATCTTGGGGAAATAGTGTGAATAATAAAAACAAAATAAAAATACTGCCAAGCTCTGTAGTAAGACTAATTGACTCAAGACAAATTAATATCCCCAACCACTGCCTCTAAGATTCTTTACACTACGCAGGCTATGAAACTTCAAGGCTGGGCGGCCTTCAGATTTATTGTGCAGTTTTGCTCTTCTTGTATCTTCATGTAACACTTCAGTTGTCCTAATACTGAGTAGCCTTTACTTTAGGGAGGCTCTGGAAAGAAAGTGAAATGCACCTTTCCTAAGTCTAAGGAACTGAAGAGAAAATGACACTTGATGTAAAGCAAGTCACTCTGCTCAGCTTGCTTGACAGTCAGCTGAAGATGTTACAGAGCTGGGGCTTGTACTGAATGTTTCACAGTCTCAAGAACACAAGATATTTCCCAGAAATCCACATGACTCCTGGGGCTACAATTTTTAACTTTTTTAAACTTACTATTTGTATAATTATTTCTCAATGGTTTATGTGCTGGTTCAGCCTGGTTCCGTGATGATTGGTGTGGGGAACCCATGGACCCACACCCCAGGAAAGGGAAAAAGGAAAAGGGAGAGATGGGCCTAGAAACAAAACAGTGGCAACGATCTGAGGAGGAAAGCTAATTTACTAAATAAGATATTGGAAAGCAAAATAACACAATATAATACAATATAATTGGAATTGAAGCTAATAAAAGAAATAAAATGAGCAAGAGAGAGTGTCCGATAAACCAGAGGCCTTACGCTAACGCTGAAGGCGAGATGGCAGCAAGCACTCACTGCTGAGTGATCCCAAAGGAAAGAGTGTGTCCTGTGACACACAAACAGTTTTCATCTTTTCCCTCTGAGTGGAAAAACAAAGATGCAAAGCATCACATAGTCCTCTGGGGAACGTGGTTCTTCTTTTCTTCTGAGAAAGATATACCCAGAACTACTGATGATCCACGGAGCTGGAGCGTTAACTCCAGCACTACATGATGTTATGATGTGGAATACCAATACCAAAAATCACAAAACCATGACATTATTATTGTTAAAATCTTGCGGCAATCATGTTCCCTGAACTTTTCCTGCTTTCTACAATAAGAAAAACTCCCTCGCAGCTGGCAATATATTCACTTCATAACTGAACTTTGCTTTGATTTATCTTCTCTTAAGGCAACTATAAGAACAAACTTCCTAGTTAGGAAAAAATGTCAAAAAAGGGTCATACCCCTCAGAATTGAAAGAGTTTAAATATTACAGTGTTGACAGTAAGGTTCACAGTCCAGACTCCAACCAAAATAAAAGCTATATTAGCTACATATTCAGTACAATGTGTTAAGTTCAGACTTTGAGGTTACAAGGTTACACACACGTTAGCAGTATGCTAAACAAAGCAGTTTGCCCATGTCAAAATTTCTTAATCATCAGAATGTGATAAATTACAAATTTTATGTATCTCTGTGTGCATAAATATATATTACATACACACACTGTGCTATATCCAGAGAGGGTTGAACACTGGGCTGATCTTCAGCAAAAATTTCCACCCAAAACTGAGCCAAATCATCAACCCCAGTGGAGAAATGATGTCATGAATAAATTTGATCAAGAAAATACACTGTTTCTACATAATCTCATAATTCTCATTTTGAATCTTTATTAAAAGCAGCAAAATAGTTTGAATTCCCTGGAACAGTATCATCTTGCTTCCACTACATTTGGGATGGACCTGAGACTTTTCAGGGCCTGGATTTGAGGAGGAAACTCTTAGTGAATGCCTCTTTCTATTGGAACTCTGACTACTCTGTGACAGAGTAAAACATTCTCTGTCTCAATCGAGTTCTTGCTGAAAGAAACAGCACCTATGAGGAAAAAAAAGCACCTTACTTTAAGCTTAAAATGCTGAAGTCACAGCTTAAGATTTATTTTCAGCTCACCAGGAAAATGACAAAACTCCAGACAGAGCAATCTTCAGAGCCCTGGATCGAGTAACCCACTACACAACAATCAACCTTCATCTAATTATACTGATAATGAGAAATCGCTGGTATTACCAAAATACAGTATTATCTTACAGAGAGGTTCTGTGCTATTTTTACTGCTATTTTACAGCAGCTCGAAGTGTGGAGAGAAATAGTATTAATAAATATCAGGAACTCCTGTGAGACCAGTGCTGCACATTATGAACTCGTATGAATTACATTAAAGTGTGTGCTGAAGATGCTTCTGTTTGCACAACACAGACGTGTGGCCCAGGTCACGTGGCTTTGTTTGTTGAGGTACAACCCTCTGTGCAGTCAGCAACGACCTGCTGCCAGACACTTCTGACCTCTTCTTCCACCTGTAGACTAATTGAGGGTCATGTCTTTCTTGGTAATTAAAAATGGCGAGTCATCCGGAAACATTTCCCAGCTTTGTGAATGACTGAAATGAATTACTGGCTGAAAAACCAGACCAAGAATAACCTCTGTACAAAAGAACTGCTCATGAGAAGAGTTGAACACTTCAAAACACTCACAGCTATTGCCAGCAGTAAGCTTCAGCACCGTGTTTTTCTGGAATTTAGATTGAAAGTTGGCCAGGGTTACACATGCATTAAAATATTTAGACAGGAATATGGCAGCAGTGAAAGCACTGATGTTGGAAATCTTGTCTGATTTATAAAACAGCCCCATGTCACAACCACAGGGTCACTTCTTTACTCTGGTGTCACCCTTAGCCCCTGGCTGTGATTGCACGTGTGCCAGCTTCCACACCTTTCTCCCTGCTTCACTCAGAAGTCTGACAGTTTAGAGAAGCATTTCTTAATCTTCCATTGAAACAACTAGAAGATAACGATTTGTTTGAACTCCGTATCTTCAGCGAAGTGTATTCAGGTTAGGATGGAGTTTCTTATCAAGATGGGTCAGAAATCCTATCTTATCAGTAACAACGAAGTCCAGAGCTGTAGGAAAACAGCTTTCCTAATTTAGTGCAGGGAGTTTGAACAGCCACATCTCAGATCTTTCACATAACCTAACTGTAGGGCTGCTGAATGTTTGTGGCCGAGTCTTTCCGACTGGGCTCGGCTTACCTTGCATAAACAAGTATCAGCTGAAGTGAGGACTGAACCCCAGTCTAACTGCTGCTTTGAAGGCTCTTGAATTCTTCTGAACAGTTTTAAAATTAAGTTTAAGCAATATATCAATCTTTCTAAGAGTTACATTCCTTAGATCTTCCTAGTGCATGGCAGAAATTTGTACATGTGTATGTATGCATGCCAGCTTTTGCCACTCACACAATTTCCCAAGCCAGCTGTTCCACCCCTTCGTCTTCCAGTACTGATTTTCCAGGAAGGGGAAATGCAGGAGGGAGAGGTCATGGGAGAAATGCCTTATTTTGTTTAGTATTCTCCGAATTGACCTTCAGTTGTGTAGTCTCCTCCCAAAAGATTTCTTGTGTTCAGATAGCAATGACTGCAGTAACCATAACTTGTTACTTATTTCCCAGGATTTCCATTTCTGCTGCACACATGGAACAGGTGGCAGAATGAACAACACAGCATCTCACACAGGGGTTCTGAGCATCTCTGACCTTTACTGACACTGCTTCCCGCTCTGTGGTTAGGGCTTCACATGCTACCTTTCCGGCCTCAGTGAGTGTCTGCTTCAAAATGAAAGGGACAGGGATTTTTCTTTTTTCATGTATCGATTCATTTATTTTATTAACTTGCTCAAGGCTGCAGAACTTGGTGCCAGAAACAATTAGAATATAAATCACACAGATTCAAGGCAAAAGCCAGAATTACCTTGCCCTAGGTCATCTTCCCCTAATATGTATTTCTTCACTGTGTTTGCTTTCCTCAGAACTAGTTTCACTTCTATTTTACCTTTGACTGAAGTACAGTGAAATCACTGAAGCGTACAATGTTTGTCAGAAATCTCATCAATAAGTAATTGCAAATCAAAACACTCCAATCTTTTCACCTTCCATACAGAAGTCAAATTTAACACCACTTACTAGTCTGGGGAGAAGATGAGAATGTTCCTGTGTTAAATGAGGTGCCAAAGGCAAATGTTCCTGTGTAGGAAACAAACATACAAACAAAACCACTAAAGCAACCACAGAACATCCTGAGAGCGAAAAATACGTGCAAGGAATGTGAAACCTATGTATACGGACTCAAGGTGTGACAGAGAAGACTCAGGTTGGATGTTAGGAAACTGCTTCCCTGAAAGAATGGCCATGCACTGGAACAGGCTGCCCGGGGAGCAGAGGAGTCACCGACTCTGGAGGTGCTGAAGGAATGTTTAGATACTGTGCTGAGGGACATGGTCTAATGAGAACTATTGGTCGTAGGTGGACGGTTGGACTGGATAATCTTAGAGGTCTTTCCCAACCTTGGAGACTCCATGATTCTATGACAAAGAGGATGTGGAACTTTAGCTCTGACTATGTTTGCCCAGTGAACCAAAATTCACGTGACAAGACAGTGCTTTGTAGATAGCTTTTTCATTATTTTATATAAGAATGGATTCTTTTGGAAGCACGGTCTTGCTGTCATGAAGCAGACTACCATGCCCCTTCTCTTTGCACTGTAAATATTGTGGAGCTGGTTGGTCAAGAAGCACATCTTGATTGAGTTCCCAGCCAAAAGAAATGCACTACTCTTTAATCCTCTGCCTACTGACTTCAGGCTGCTTCTCCCTGGAGAGGTCAGATAGAAGATGAAAACGCATCCACGTAAGCATGGAATTGGAGTGAGTGAGCTAAGTGATAAGCCATAGCCTTACAAACTAATGCTCCAGAGCTGCCTCGCTGTCATCATAAGCTCTGCACATCTTCCCATGGCACAGCCATGCGAACAAATGTTTGGAATTTACAGAAGTGTTCATGAGTAAACAACAGCTTAAATACTTCTGAACTTGCACAGTCACAGTTTGAGTTTCAATGTGGAAATGAAAAACACAGGAGAACATCATATATTTTCCACATTTAAAATGTGCAACGTGTAATGCAAAGAGACAGACAGCAATAGGTATGTCAGGGTTCAATCAGAACTGCTACTCACACTCATTTTCTCTTGGACTTGCATCAGTTGTGTTAAGCTTAATTTTATACTTAGCACATTAGAGTAAGAGATAACTTCAAGGAGCCATTAATAAAGTAATAGAAGTTATGTATTTGCATATTTTTCTCCAGTACTCGTGGGAAAAATAAATAAATAAAAACATAGCTGTTGGTGCAGGAATTCCTCCACTAAAGAGACTGAAGAAAAGGTGCTCCGGGCTCCCTGTGATTCGTTACGCATATGAGTAGGACCTATTGGAGGTGAAAAGAATTGGGTACTGACATAAAGAATTCAGTGGTATGCAGAGACTGGAAAGGCTTGTCACATTTGCTCCTCAGTGTATATATAACACAATGATCCGAGAGTATGTCAAAATGTCTTCCGAAGCAATGTGTACAGAGAGGACAGAAAATTAAGCAGTAATTGCTGTTTTGTGAAGCATACAGGAGAGCATTTCCTCCTCTACCTTTCATGCCACTAACAACAAAAATATCCCAAAACACATAGTGCTCCCCTGAGGTCTGAAAGCAGAACATAATACTTGGCAGTTTTACATGAAGTGAGAGAATGACTTTGATTACAGCAGTCAGAATTCCCTCAAACTCATTACACTAGCAATTTTCAGAAATGCTTTGAATTTTATTTCTCACTTTTGATTTGTCGCATAAGATCATGTGGGTGTTGAGGTGGGCTTCCAAGAGCAGTGGAGGGACGTGGTGTCACATCCTCCGTTACCTGACCCTTCTGGAGTCTGTGCAGACAGCTGGAAGGGCTGTCTTTATCGTGGCCTTGGTGGGAATGCTAAGGGAAGAAGTTACTGCAGTGAAGAGACTGAAAGTGCAATACAGTCATTGTAAAGCAACTTGTTCTCTAGAGAGTTGCTCAGCTGAAGCTAAGAAATCCAACAGAGTAACTTGGCACACCAATGAGTTATGTCAAGCAGGTATTTCCTTTATTACAGCACTGAGCGCATGGGGATCACTCCACCAAACATGCACACCAGGGAAAGCGGTGACTGCACATTTATAGGCACAGTGTGCACATTTCATTACATTTCTGAGAAATTGGTTGCATCCTAGAATGTTGGGAGGGTCTCTGGGCCTATCTGGTGGTATCCTTGTGAAAACTTCAGGGGTTGCATTGTGTCACAACAGCAGCTCCACCTCCTTGTCTTCGCGGGACTCCCCCACTGAGTTTCAAACAGCAGCTCTACTCTTCACTTACCTTCAGTGGACCGTGTATTTCTATGGTCCCTGTATTCTTTCCTAAATTTGCCTGTCTGTGTAAGCTATGAGGCCTCGTTTAAACAAGTCTATACAAGTCTGATTCACAGCACTGCAAGCCAAGGGAAAGGCTTTAAAAAGTACAAAAGCTTGTAGAAAACTGACATTGGTTTCTGCTGGTGTAAACAGAGCTAACGTAACTCCATCAAACGTAGGTGACTGGTGACAGCTCCTGAGCAAACTCAAAATGATGCTAATCCTACATGGCAGATGGCGCGTGCAAGAGGCGAACACACCGTACAATCACCTGAGTCTGAAATAGTAATCAAATTATGCCGACCATCACATCTGAAGTAGCTCTTCCACAAGAGGCAAGACCTAAAAACTGACTGCAGAAATGGAGGCACTGGTGGGCGACGATGAAGCTCTGCGCAGCACATCGGGTATGGCTGTGGTGTAGGGAGGTGCTGAGGGATTTGATTTAGCAGCTTGGTGGGTAGGGATGGTGGTGGGAGGATGGTTGGACTAGATGATCTTGTAGGTCCTTTCCAACCTAATGAATCTATGAAGGTGGTGTGGAAATCGGCACACAGCCCTGTATCTATACGCAGGTAAAGCATTGTTAATGTCTGCAAGAGATTCTGAAGAACAGCAGCTGAAGCATCCAGAATGGTGACGGTACTTGTTCCTCACTCGGATTAAAACAAAAAACAAAAAAACTATCAAGCAAAAAATGACGGATAAATACGCTTAAAAAAAGGCGGGCTCGGGGATGGCTCCCACACACGGCACCGTGCCGTAGCACGCAGCTCCGTTACCACACGAGGCGGTGACCTCACGCCAGGCCTCCTTTCCACTCTATCTTTTAATGCCGCCGCATTTGAGGCGGCTGACCGCCCCTCCCCTAAAGCCATGATCTGATTACGGGCAAGGCCGTAGGGCAGCCCTCTTCCCCGGCCCGTCTCCTCCCAGCGGCCCCGCTCCGCTCCGCGCATGGCGGCCCCGTGACGCCGGTTGCCGCGGCAACGCGCGCTCCCTCCCCGCCCGACCCCGACCCCCGCGCCGGGCGGGCCCGGCCCCGGCCATGGCGGCGGAGGAGGAGGAGGAGATGGGCGACGTGGAGTGGGTGGTGGACAGCATCGCCGGGTTCCTGCGCGGCCCCGCCTGGTCCGTCCCCGTCCTGGAGTTCATGGAGCAGAAGTGCGAGGGTGAGCGGCGGGCGCGGCGCGGCCGTCCGTCGCGGTTCTCCGAGCCGGGGTGCTGGGCGGGGCGGCCCCGCTGCGGGGCTGAGCTGGGGCCGCGTCCCGGCGCGGGGCGATCGGAGCCGTATCTGTGTGCA
The DNA here is from genome assembly GCA_023055505.1 of Callipepla californica brunnescens. NCBI lineage: Eukaryota > Metazoa > Chordata > Aves > Galliformes > Odontophoridae > Callipepla > Callipepla californica. The sequence goes on from JALIRH010000003.1 coordinate 65,397,135, forward strand.
CAGGGAACCGACGTGGCCCTGTGCTGGGCCGCGCCTGAGGAGCAGCCTTCCTTAAGGTAATCCCTCATTCCAGTCGGCCCGAAGAGTGGGGCGTTTTGAGGCGAAACGGAGATGCGTTAGCGGCTGCGGTGAGAGGTTGGGAAAGCTGGCTGGATGCTAATCGTCCTTTCCCCCCGAGCTGTGCTGAAACCCCGAAGCCTCAGTGAGCCGGGGAGGGCTGGGCGTGCTCCGAAACGTCTCTTCTGTTAAGCGGGTGTCAGTACGCATGTGGAAAACCCCCAGTGCTGCTGAAGGTATGTTCTAAAACAAAAACCTGGTAGCAGTCACCTGGCACAAGGCTGTGCCCAGGGCTGCTGTGAGTCTGGAGGTTGTTTCCACCCTTGGTGACCTCTGAAGCAAGATCGCTGCGGGCACTCGCACCTCTCCGTGGTCCAGCGGGCAGTGAGAAGGCCAGGTAAAGTTACCAGAGTCTGCCACGAGGAAGCAATGGAGAAAGCGTGGCTCGAGCTTTTGCCTCGATGTGTGCCCAGACTTCGTGCCGTTCAGGCATTTTGGTGGCTGGTGGGCTAGGTGAGAGCTGCCGCTCGTTTTAGGAATCACAGTGCGCGTTATCCCTCTCTGCAGCAGTGATCTCTCCTTAGAAGGTTGAATGGAATTTACTGGCAGTAAGAAGATTTATGGAACCTCTGTACATTTCCATGTGGCGTGAAGCAGGCTTATATAATGGCCCCCTGCCAGTTCGTTGCTGCGTAAGAAGTGAGAGCAGCAAAACAGAGAAATGAGAGCGAGTGATCTTCCAAGGTTTTGTTGGACAACTCCCAGCAGCTACTGAGAAAAAAAGAGAAGGCGGAGGAAGTGTTGCTGCAGCGTTAGGGTTGCTAAGAAGCACGGTTGAAAAAATGCTAACTCTTAATTGCAGTTGCGCACTGTTCACTTTTCCTTTCAATACAGTTGCTAATTTCACTGCTGCTACTGATGTGTTTTGTCAGGACAGAATTCTTTTTGTTCTCATAATGTTCAAAGCCTTTGGACTGAAAAAAATTAGCATCGTTGTCCGATTCTGATTCCTCAAAACTACAATTTGAGCTTTAGTAATGGGTATGCAATTATGTTACGTACTTAGTTGCATATTACTAAATTATGCACATTTATTTCACGTTACATTGAGTAGAAGTGATCCTACTATTGTTGCATCTATTGCTGATTGTTTGCTTCCTCCCTCTTTCTGGGGACTTGACTCATGGCTTCATTAATTTCCATTTCTGTGGCTGCAAAACTGAAATTCAGTCTGTGGATATGCCTTAAAGGGTGTGGGCTTTGCTCTTTTACTCAGATATTCTAAGGTGTACACGGAAATATGGCGTGTAGGTAGAGAACCTTGACAGTGACACTGAAGACTGGAGGATAGAGACAGGGTACAAAAAGAGCAAGCGGGTGACTGCAACTCCACCTGGGGGTGAAGCTCAGTCCCAGCAGGGAAGACTCAAACTTCTCTTAGCTGTCATTCTGTTTTGAGGGTTTTGCTAGCAGTGGTTTTCAGTTTTGGCAGGAAAATGCTAAGTTTATCTCCGAGGATATCTGAGTCTCGTGTTTCCCATTCAGTGACCAAAGACTCAGAGCCAAAACCTGAAGGAAAAGGATTGTGGTGTGATTTAGGAGACCTGACTTGAGAAAATCCAGGATTGCCATTCAAACACAGTATTCCTTAACACAGAGGTGATGTTGACCCTTGCTTGCTTGCTTTGGCATTTAGCTTCATCCTTTTTGTTCAGACTCTGAAAACAGAGCAGTTTGTGGAAGCTTTCCATTCTGCTTTCCATGTTGTCCTGGAACTGTGCGAGGAGAAGGACTTGGAGGCACAGGCAGGCACAGTGAGTTCTCCTGGGGTGCTCAGGGGGTAAGGAACAGGAGGGGCTGGAAGGGAATGGAGGCATAAGGACAAAGGTAGGGCCTGTATAGACCATCACAGAGATCCCCAGATGGAGGGAAATGCAGAAGACAACAGAGGCAGTTACTACTAAACCCAAGAAGGTGAAGATACATATGGTGGTCAGTATAGAAACTGACATTTTATTTTGAGAGTGGGTTTTATGGTATTTTTTCTGTGTGTGTGGAACAAATATTTTCTACCATTTGAATGTGTTGCTATGTACTTCTAAAGCCTGTCTTTTTTTTTTTAAGGCAGAGAAATGAAACAGAAGCAATTGTTGGCTTTCCAAATTGTCTCTCTTGAAAAGCATGCTTCCTCGTGTTATTTAGAGGGCCCGACCTGTTTGATTAGATGTTTATATTTGCTGTAGGTTGTAATAAATGGATGCTAGCTGTTAGGAGCAGCCATCTTACATCACATCTTATCAAGGTTCCGACTCAGTGTGGTCACAGCTGGAAAATGATGCTTTCCAAAAGTCACCCTGAATTCTTGAGAGTTGCACTAATTCTGTCACACGAATACCATCTCTGTTGCAGATGTCATATGAAAAAAAATCACATCCGTTCACCAGTTTGTAAGGCAGAATTGCTGTTCTTCAAGCGACTTCAAAGCATGCAAATGGGAAGTGACTTGTCCAACGTGGAGTGGCTAATCTCAAAGGGAACTGATGATGTCTTATTTCTAAGGCTTTGCTTTAATTGCTAGGTTTTACATCTGTTCATTACTGACGCGATAAAAATGCAAATCGTAAAACCCCCAGTTTTCCATTTCTCTTGCTTTCTGCTGCTTCCCTTTATTCTGTGGTATAGAGATGGTTAGCGTGGTATTTTCCAGTCTAGAGTTGTTAATGTGAATCCACATGAATAATAATGGCTTCTGCTGCATGTTCTCATTTTTGTCCACACCAGGGTAGGTACAGTTTTAGCAAACAAGGCTAAATTACCAGCACCAGATCTCCTCTTTAGGGCTCTCTCTCAATTGTTTTGGAAGCAGGATCTCTCCTTCCTGCATCATACTGGCTTCTTGTTAAGTGAACAGCGTTTAAAATAAAGGTTCAAGTCATTAGCACGTCCTTCATTTAAGTGTATGCAGAGACAAATAACCTGGCTCATGTCATCTGTTGTATTAGAACAGCCTTATGCAAGTTCACCTAGTAGCTCTTAGGTGCATTCAAAAGAAAGATTTAATCTATCTAATCTATCTGCTGAATCCTCCGCTTGCTTAGAAACCACTTCTGTTGTGAAGATACATATTTCTAGTATTAAGTTAGGAGACTAACAATAAATGACCCCAAGTACATGGCTTAGCCTGAATGTGTGGAAGCATAGGTTATTATTGTTGATCGTGTCTTATCTTGTCACACGATTAAATGTATTAACTTGTAAAGGTCAGTGTTACTCTAAAGGAGAAATTAATTAGCGGCCCTGGTATTGAATGTACTAGTACTTAAAACACTAACTCAGAACTGCTGTTTTTCAGTTTTTGACGATGAAGAAGAGAGCAAATTGTCTTATACAGAAATTTACCAGGAATACCAAGCGTTGGTGAGTGCTGTTCACTATTTGTGCTAGATTTCTAAGAAGTAATATGCAGTGTTAAAGTAGCATTGAGGTTAATTTCTAGCTGTGTTATATTTATTTAGAATTTTCTAATGTTGCGTGCCATAAATGTTATTTAGATGCTCTCTGAGTCGTAGTCAGCTGTGCATTTTATGCTTAAACCCCAGATATGCAGAAATGTTATTTTTTCTTACAGTGTTACCTGTTCTTCCTTAATGTTAGCACATTGGCTAGCTAGAGTACTGTGCTCATAAGCTGGAGAATCTTCACCTGTTGTGGAAAGTTAAGATGACCAACAGCACAATGTTAGAGAACATGTAAAAGTGTTGTTTCTTTATGAGACCAGTAAACCTATTGTATCAGAATTGTAACAGAATATTTTTGGAGCATGCTGAAAATACTTATAAATCAATGCATGTATGTGTGGGAACTGTTGAATCAGGTCCTGAACCACTGAGTCCTTTTAATTAAAAAGTGATGAGGAATATCAGCCAGAAGTCTGGAGGATAGGTGGAGAGGTGAGGTCTCTGGAAGTTGGAGAGGTTCAGTATATATAATAACCAGTTTCCACATCAAAAAATCAGTGCTGATTAAGAACAGCTTATGAAAGCAAATAAGCCAGAAGTATCAGAGAAATCAGCTGTATTACTGCAGTGATTTTCCTGTGAGTTTTAAAAAATACAATGGCAGCCAAGAAGGAAGATGCAGTCATGGGGAAAAAACACCATGATTCTTAGTGAAAAATCTCCTAGAAAGTGAGGCTTGTATTTCTTACAGGTTGAAAAATTATTAGAAGGCTATCTCACAGAAGTTGGCATTACTGAAGAGAAATTTCAGGAAGCTTTCTCATCTCCACTTGCAAGGACTCACACTTCACAGGTATATTTTCCTTTGTTAAGGAGCGCATAGATTTGATTGGTAGCTTTGTCTTTCCACTGATAGAGCAGGGCAGATGCATGTTTGAATGTGCAAACAGATACATGTTTGAAAAGCTTTGTTTTTAAAACTTTAGTGTTCTAAATCCTAATGTATGTTTATATAAGCTTTGACCAGCAAAATGTGCATCTTTAAAACAACACCGAATGCTTCATGGGGTTACTCCTTTGGGATTTGTCTTCCATGCTTTGTGCTTCCTAAACCAAACCTCTGAGCTTAAAGGTACATCTGCCACCTTTACCTGCAGATTTGTCAGCTTTATGGTAGTCTACAGTAGCAGAAAAACCTGAAGATTTAAAAAAAAAAAACATACATAAAGGCAAAAGATGTTTTCCTCCCGTTTTGTAACAAAATGGTAAAAGCTGCAGAGCAGAGATTACCCTGGAAGGACAAGGCGTGATTCTGTACCACTTCATCTGCTGGAAGTTTTCTTTAAGAATTATCTCAGGTATAAGGGGCAGTGAAGTGGGAGCTTTTCCTGCCGGTGTAAATTATGCTCTGTTGAAATATCTCCTCCAGCAAGATTTGTCAGAGTGCGCATTCCTTGGTGCAAGCTTACAGATTTGTTCAAGAAATCCAACAAATCATGGTTGTAAACTTGCACTGGGAAACCCTCCAGATTTTATGATAATATTGTGGCCATGATGATCCAAGGACTTAAACCTTTCAATTCTTGTCTTGCCTATAAGCTCAACTTGTATAGCTAGAAAAAGGAGACAGATAAAAGAATGAAGTAGTTATTAAAAACAAGTTCCACAGAACGTAGATTTTAATACAATTTCAAGCAAACTGAGAAGGTTTTTGAGTTCTGTAGTTTAGTTGATTTGTGTCTGTCTTTCCTCCCACAGGCCATTTTGCAAACTGTACTGGCAGCAGAAGATTTTAGACTATTTAAAAAAATGATGGTACAGAAAAATATTGAAATGCAATTGCAAGCTATTAGAGTCATGAAAGAAAGAAATGGTAAGTAGTAGTAAATGTAAGCTGTCCTTTTTTTTTTTGTAGGACTACATAATCCATTCATAAATGAAAAGAGAATGCTGGTTTAGTTGAAGTTAAGGGAAAACACTGAGCTGGTTTTACTGGGACCAGGATTTCAGTATTTAGTTCTAGGATTATATGCTCAGACACAGCAGTCTGTTTTTAAAATAACAGACTGTGAATTCTGTATGATTCTGTGCGAATCTTGGTCTGTTTTTTGTTAGAGGATTTTGTTGAGTGTTAATTGCATTGCTGAGCAGTGATAGAGCTGATAGCTGAATTGCACTGTTTGCAGAGCACTGGTGGCATGCTGACTGTCATGCCTGCCCTGTGTTTCACACTGTACATTGGCACATGAGAAATGTAAAAGACAGAGCAGAAGTTATGGCCTTCATCATTCTAATCAATAAGTACTGGTAAAGAAGAGAATATATCTTACACCCAACTCCACTGCTCTGTTGATGCTTCTAAAACTATCCGCTTCCTCTTTTCTTCCTCATCTTGAGTTCTTTTACTTTATTTTGTCTTACTAGGTGCATATTTATTTCAGAGAATAATTCTTAAATTTCAAGTTTGATGCAGTACTGAGATTTGAAAATGGTTTAATTAACCATGGCTGATTTGTGGTATGCAGGTGTAAAGGTTATAAAAGCAAAGAGACCGTTGCAAACAAGGAGATGTTACAAAACAAGGAAAATGAGTGCTCGTCTGTCTCTGAAGACCTAGGGTTCCCAGGGAAGGAACTCCACCAAGGAGGCATCTCCAACAAGAGATCCTTCCTCAGTGGCAGCCAGCCGTTAAATGAGGTTTAAGAGGGGTGCAGCCTGGCTCCACCTCTTCTGGTCACGCAGGTGAATCACCTTCACCTGTACTCCCAGGGCTGCCCAGATCTTTCCTTCAGGTGTTCATTCAGTAGTTGAGGCTGTGACTCAGAAGTTCCCATACAGCAGGAAATACCATATAATGATCACTGCAGACTACACCTTATGTTTTACCCTTAGATATCAAAACTTGTTTTAATTTCAGAAACTTTTGCCCTTTTGCTACTAGCAGCTTGATGCTAAGGATCTAGAATCTTTTTGTAAGCAGTTTACAGTAAGGAAGAATCGGGTATATTTTTCTTTCTCTCCTTTATCTGAAGAAGATTTATTTCTCACCTTTGGCTGAAGGTTGATGCCAGTGCAGTACAAAATAACTTTTTTAGAGTAGTGCATCCTTTTTTTTTTCTTTTTTTTTTTTTAACAGGTGTGTTGCCTGACTGTTTGACAGAGGGTTCTGATGTATTCAGTGAAATTGAGCAAGAAGAAATGAAAATACTCAGGGAGGTTCTAAGGTAAAAAAAAAAAAAAAGCAATTGGTCCTATTATCTGTTTTCCTTTAAAATAAAAGGATATAAGACCTAACACTTCCAGCCTTTTCCAGGAAACTGCTTCCAGATGGCATGAGAAAAATGAATTGTGCTAGACAGTGGATGTAATCAGGGGTATTTGAAGACATTAGAATTACCACTCTGCCACGATGGAACCATCTTGGTGTTTCATGGAGTGACGTGCAACTTTAGAAGCCCCACTGGTTCCATCCTTCTCTGAGTCCCAAAGCAGAGCTGTGTTCAGTGTCTTCAGACAACAGGAGCACGCTGCTGCAAGCTGTTCTGTGAGCACCATAAACCCAGGTCTGGAGATACGCAGTCAGCACTGCTTAAAGCAGCTTTGTTACTCCTTAGCAAGGATACCACGCTTTGTTCCACATCTTTTAAAGCCTTGGAAAGCCAAATTCTACTTTTGCAGTAGTCCTTATTCCTTTCCACAGCTTCCTCCTTAGTTGTGTTCCATGACTCCTGCTGTGATTTAGGATGCATGAGGACTGATACAACTTCTGTCGATTCTACTCCACTCCCAGTTCACGTGTATACAAAGAATCATAAACAAATAATAAGATTAACTCATTTGGGTTATATTAAATTATTATATTTGCCCTCTGTGTTCTGCAACTACTTTATCTTCATCAAATGAAATGATGGATAGATAGGTAAGCCCTGGAAATACATATACAATTATTTTAGCTCAGGGAAAGATAGAGGACTGAGTTCTGCGTGTTTATCATAATTCTTTCTTTCAAGAGAGTGTTTTCATTTAAGTCATGACGGTACGCATGCTGCTCCAAAAAAATGCCTCCTGTTTTATTATGTTGGCCTGTGATATCAGGGGCCATGGTGGTGGTGTGGCAGTAGAGGTTGAACTTACCACCAATATTCCATTACATGTTGTTGCTCTGTGACAGAATGGTGTCTGACACAGAAGAATTGTTGTGTATTATTGGATTCCTTTATCCTTTATTCCTTGTATTGTGTTGAAAAATACTGTTTTGTAGCTGAGAACTTACTCTGTCAGATAGTGTTGTGCACATTCTGTCTGTTGTTGTGTCTGTTGAAATAAACAGGAGGCACTGCTGTCAGAGTGACCTGTGTATTTGGGACTCCTTAACACATTCACATTATCCTGCAATTGATTTGATAGCCCCCAGCTATTTAAGCAGTGCTGAATTTATGTTTACATTGATACCAAAGAAGTCTTGACTATTTACTTGTGTTTTGTGTTACAGGAAATCCAAGGAAGAATACGAAATAGAACAAGAAAGGAGAAGGACGGAAGAAGTGAGTGTCTTATCTTTCTAGATGGTTTATGTTCAGGATTGAGAAATACTTTTAATATTCTTGTCCCAGGCATCATCTGTATCACTCCAAGGCAGCGATACAACCCTGAGCAAATAAAAGCTGTCAGGAAGGTCTTCATTTTGAAGGGTCTGTTCTGTTGTTTACATTTTCCTTGATGGTATCACTGACTTTAATGCCATGCATAATACCATTATCCACCAGTGCTTCGGTGCAGCTCATAAGCATGTTCCTTTAGTATCTGAATTGTGTGATTCTGGCTATGGGTATCAGCCTTTCCGATTTAGAGAACATCTGAATTACTAATTTTGTCAAGATCAAAGAAACTTCAAAGTGTAAGCTTCTTAGTGACTGCAGCACTCCTAATCTTTCAGGAATGTTAACGATTGCTTCACGGACAGTGTAGTTATTCATTAAGTCAGCCCAGTGCTGCCAGAACCTAATCACCATGAACTAGAAATCCCTTCCACGTTAAACCATCACTCAGGTAACTGAATGTAAGTGGGGACTGGCTAAACTGCCAGTTGTTAAGCAACTGAGAAACAGATTGAAGTCTGAGCAAGGCTTCTGTGAGGAAGCAGCAGTAACTACAGTGGCTGTAGTTTCTACAGTAAAAGTGTGGCAGTAAATCTCCCCATCAACAGGAAAAACGTACGTAAAATATACAAAAAAATTGTAGGCTGTTTAAAAGGGAGCATAATAGCTTTTCCATTCTTTTCCATCATAGGAAATCGTGCCTAGTAAATCTGAAAAAGAGAAAGCACTGTGTGTTCCTGTAGTCTGGCTGACAGAGGAAGCTACCTGGAGACCAAATGTAACTACTTCAGAGGTCTCCACTTTATTTCCAGTCTTACTCCTTTGTTACAGCCTGTGACACATGCAGATGATAGTCATGCTACTGAAATTCCACCAAAGTCACCTCTCCCATTGTCTGAAGCTGTAGAAAAATGGTGAAAAAATGTTGTTTCCTGTGTTATAATTCCAGGAATCAGGTCACCTGTTTTGAAAAACCTAGAATCTCTTTGGCTCATTTCAACAATTGATGTTCTATCTAGATAGAGGCTTATCTAAGTCCTTACAGACCAGCTGAGAATATCAGTATTTGTGATAAACAAGCCAGGTTACAGGAGGCCCGTAGTGCCTTGGATTCTTTAGCCACTGAACTGTTTCTTCTTGGAATTGAAATGCATGCGTGGAGCTGTAGTACCTTGTGAACTGCACTTATATGGTTTACAGCATCCAATTCCATTTAGTGGTTCTTTTTTAAGACATACTTCCCAGTTTATGTTGTTCTGCCAGCCAAACCACTTAATTGTTGAAAGAATGGCTACAAAAGTAATACAAATATACTCTGTACCTCAGTTTAACTCAACAGAAAAGCATGAATCAGAGGGCTGATGAACAGTCTAGACATTTTCTGGTTCAGAGGTGAATTAGGAGTTGTCAGGAGTTTCCTGTGTATTAATAGTTCAATGCCTGGAATGCAGCGTTAGGAATTGTAATGCTTGGTTTTGTTTGCTGTTTTGATTTAAGGCACGTGCTAAATGCAAACCACCAGATGTGACCAGTTTTCCAGGAGATCCAAGAGACACTGTTAAAGTGAAGGAGTCTACTGTGGGAGCTGGTGGTTCTGAAGAAACTCCAAAATTATCATTAGGTAATTCTATGAGGAAGTTCAGTACTAAATGTGCAACACACGTGCATACGCACGCACACACACACACAGGTGATCCTCAAAAACAAGTGTTTGCCTTTCCTCCTGCTTTCTCACAGCTGTTGTAGCTTTCTATACTAAAGAAAGCAGCAGCACCGAAGAACTAAACTATTCCATGCTTAAACTTAAAATTTTTAACAGCAGCCTCGCACAACAAAAAGACCCACAAACAATTGAGTGAACAGTTGTTCACTCTGCATTAGTGTCAGTGAAGCTAGACTTTGCCATCTTACTGTGCTCCAGTAGAGGCCAAGGAAACTGTTCATAGTACACACTCCAAGTATTTCTAAACATTACTGAAGTAAAGCCATGGTGCATCACTGTGGAATTGTAATTAGCTACATTCAGTTACACATTTCAACTCCGAGATCGTAGGTACGCTCAAACTGACTGACTGCACTGAAATTCTCATTGCACTATTTGTATTTTTGCATTGGGAGCAGTATTTCCAGGCTTATTTAAACAGTTCAAAGACACTCCCACTTTTAATAAAAATATAGCAGTGGCAGCAACTTACCGTACTGAGAAATAGTCATAAGTCAGTTCAGGAGAAGTCTTGGTATAAATCTGGAAACATAACCTGCTCTGCAGCCCAAGAACTGGAAAACTTTGGCTGTAGCCTGCCTCAGCTGCCATCTTAGACATGCAGTACACTTCTGTGGGATTGCAAGGCAAAATTACCCTTTGTATCTGCAGATATGAAAAGCGCAGCTGGAACCAATAGAGGGTTTAGTATCACTTTTATTTGTCAACACGGGCAGCATTTGTCCAAGAAGAAAACAGCCAGAGCTAAGCAGGGTGGCATGCAGAGCAGCTGCCTTGCAGAAGGTGAGGGAGCTGATTGAGGAGGGAAGGCAGAGGGGTCACCTGAGCCTTGTTTGAGCCTCCCTGCCCAGAGCTCCCCTCAGCCCCCAGCCAACCCACCTGGGGCTGTGGGTACTTGATACACCAAGCCAGCTCCTGGTGTATCCTCACAGAGAGGCAATATCAGTTCTGAAAAGGAGATATTGAGCTGTGGCTTTGAAATGGTAACAGTCCAGTTCTGGGCTTGATGTAATGCTTTGTACCTTGAGTTTTCACTTCTTTCCCTCTCCCTTACAAGTTCACTTAAACGCAGTGTTGTTCGACTCTGTTCTTTGAAGCTGAAGGCTGCAGTAGAACACTTGTACCTGGAGCTGACTGAGCCATGCTGCAATCAGCAGGCTGCCTGTTACTGACTCTCCTAATGAACGCAGAGAGCAGAAGTACAGTCTTGATATCAAGTGCTCACTGGAATATTGAATATGAAATTACATTCCAAGGTTTTCGCAATCATTCATAATTGCAGTACTTATTTTAATATACAGCAGTACTTAGTAGTGCAAATATATCATTTACCAGTGTTTTTTGATGCTAAGTTTTACAAAGAACGTAGCAAATGTCTCCCCTTTAAGGGAGCCATCAGAAGAGAGATCTGGACATTGGAAGGCACACTGGGTTTATTTTTTGTTTGATGTGTTACTGTTTTATTTTTTCATTTTTTAAAATGTGGAATTGCTGTTTAGAGGAATCTCGGAAATCTGCAGGAGCAGAGTTAAAACCAGCCCGCCCATTACAGAAAGGCCCAGAAAGCTTCCCTCAGCCCACAAAAGGGAGAGAAGACAGCAAGAAAAGAGCAGCTGGGAAACAAGCAGAAAGTGCAGCACAGAAAGCTGCGGCAGAAGCACTTGTAAGTTTGAAACAACCAATGATGTCCCGTGCCCCCAAAACAGAAACTAGAATGATAGGAAATGGTATTACATTTATAACCATGCTTTTTTTTATTATTGCAGTACATTTTTTTAACCAGCATGAAAGCACCGTTGATGGTGTTTAGCACTTCAATTTGCATAAGGCTCAGATCACTGCTCCATTTTTAAGAGTAGAATTCTAGAGCTTAGCATTCAGCCTTTAACTAAGTGATAATTTCTTACTAAGATAGTTGTAGCTTGAAAATGTAACTTGGCTTCTGTGCAGCTAACAGATACATAGTTAATAGAATAAGCCGTTCAAATAGCATGGTAGCCAAGAGGTATAATGAGAAAAGAATATTGCAGTGGGAGGGAATAACCAAAAAGAGATGGAATGCTCACCAGCACCCCAGACTCACAGCAAAAAAAAACTCTAAAGGAGCAACCTCCAGAAAGAGATCCTTCCCCAGTGGTGGTCAGCCCTTAAATGGGCTCTGGGAGAGCTGGAGCCAGACTCCACCCCTTCTGGTCACACAGGTGCATTGCCTTCACCTGTGCTCCTGCAGCTGACTCAGTGCTCACCTCAGGTGATCCATCAGTGCTTCAGGCCGTGATTCAGCAGTTCCCAGTTTTCAGTTTCTGAGGAGAAGTTACTAAGTTTAGAGGCAAAGATGATGCAGTCTTTGATTTCATGAATGCATAATACACAGAACATGAATTTCTTTCCAAATGTACTTTGAAAACACGCAGAATACATCCGAACTTGAAGAGCAGCAGCTGAAGCAGCGTGAGGACTACCTTAAGAAAAAACGAGACATGTTGATAGCTGCAAAGAAAGAATCAAGAAATAATATAATGCCACCAACAAACACAGACCAGAAGGAGAAGGAATCATCTCCTAAAGAGGTAAAGGGTTCCAGTATTTAAAGCAGTCCTGACCACTTCATAGCAGACAGTTTCAGTGAGGTGTTGTTGAGTATGGCAGCAGGACTGAAGGAGCAAGTGGTGGAAGCAGAGCTATTTTCAAGTCACTGTTTTTGCAGAGGGGTACCAGCAAAAAGCTTTAATGGTGAAGTTAGCATTTCACCTCTGTATTGAAAATCCACTTGATCAAGGCTATGAGCTGTCAGAGCGCTGCCTTTCTTATCCTTTGGCCAACTGTTTGGGCTCCCTTAAATCCCTGGGACTTTTTTCCAGCTAAAATGGGAAAAAAAGTGTTTTGCAAAATCCTTTTTTACATAGAAAAACTTGCTTAGTTCTTTTGGAGTGTTCTGCTCCTTTTTCAATATATAAATCCTCAGTTAACAACTCAGCTGCTGGGATAGAAGTGATGCAATTAAGAAAGACAAGGCACTCTGAGGCAGGGATACTGCTGTCTATCCAGTTGCCTCCAATATAAGAAAATACTTGTGGAGGAGTTAGAGTTATAGGAAAGAGAATGGAAAATGTGTAGAGCTACAGGGGATAGTTAGGGTTAGGGTTGCTTCTTCAAGATGTTTTTGTCCCACCTATCAGAGTGATCAGCCTTCCAACAGTGTTGGTTGGTTGCTACAAAGGGTGTTGTCTGTTCAGACATGCATCCAGGGCAGGGGGAGCTCTGTGGCAGAGTTCTGCATCTCAGAAAAAAGATTTAATCACGGCTGTGTCCTTGAGAGATCCTCATCCCATTGTTCTGGTTGGTAGGAAGTGGAATGCAGCTGCAGCTGGTTGGGTTGCAGCGTGCTTGCTGTTTCAGCAGGTCATCCTGTCACTACCAAAGCCAGTTCCACCTGAAATAATGGCTGAAGTGTTTGTCACAGCAGCTGACCTTTCAACCTGGACAGTAAGCAGATCTCTCCTAAAGAGGGTTTTGTTTTTGCAAGTATAGTGCAAGGAGTGAAACCTTTGGTGGTAACTGCAGGTTGTCAGTGCAAGGAGAAACACCAGTGATAACAACGGAGTCTCTCTTGTGTCAAATCCTGCCTCCATCAGGCACAGCAGAGAATTAAACAGGCCTGTGCTGCTTTTCAGTCTGCTAGGCAAATGCTGTGTATAAAACACAGCGTTCTGGGCAGTGCAGGGAGAAAAAATCAAGGAGGTGATTTGTCCATGGATTGACTAATAAATCAGGTCTCTGCTCACCTGCCTGGGCTGCAGTTAGCATTAGGAGCCTCGGGATGCGTTGGGAAGTCACGGAGTTTGTTTATTGCAGTATTTTTTTCCCCGTTTTGTTTGTAGGAAGTTTCAGAAGAAAAGCAAAAATTACTGCAGAAGAGGAAAGTGCTCGCAGAGAAACTGAAAGAAGAAGTTATTAATAAGCAGTGATTTTGAGAAGCTCATCGCAGGTCTCCAGAACGTAGGCATCTTTTAGAATGAATTATGTAACCAATAACGGAACAGATTTGATTTCACATATCTTACACTTGGTTTTATAGAACTTTCAGACAAGTCATTCAGTACTTTGTATGAAATATTTGAAGTTGTGCTGAAATACATTGAAAACATTTTCCAGATTGCTGGAAACTCAGTTTTTCTCTGGAATGTACTCAGCACTCACAGATACAAAAGAGAATATGTATCTGTTAAAGTGACACCGAAAGATAAGAACAGGCAGGTTTGAATAACTTTAAGCTATGTTTCCTAAAATTCATAGGATTTGGTTCTTTCCATTGAAGTATCAGAAATAAATTACAGTTCTGGGCTGTAATGGAGCCTGAGGTCACAAGGAAGTGCTGCTGCCACCATCCTGTACTTTAAGGAACAGCTGGTGCAGCTCAGAGCCCAGAGCCAGGAGAGCTGGAGGCCTGCAGTGCTGTGCACAGCTCCCGGGCCGTTCACTGGCACCTTAGAGCCAAGCTTGCTGTGAAGAAGTTAACAAGCAGACAAAAGCTTCCCTCGCCTAGTAAGGACTAGGAACACCACAAGATCAGTTTAGTTCTGAAGTGTCCAAACAGTTATTTACCAGTTTGTCTTTGGCAGACTTCTGATGAAGCACTGGAGGTGTGGTGAGCACGCCGCTGCCTGTAGTGGCATTAAAAGAAACGACCCAACCACTTCAAGTTCCGTGTAACTTTTTATTAAAATAGCATTTATAACTGGTAACACGGTGGCAGATGTTCTTTTCCAAAAGGATTGGTGGTGGAAGGGCCCCAGCAGAGCACCTGGCTGACCCCAGCAGGATCCATGCTGCCCTCTGTGGCTGTGGGCAGCGCCTGGGGGCCCAAGTGCAGGGTGACACCCCCAGCCAGGAGCCCCTGTACGTGCTGCCCGCTGCTTTCCACAGGGATCTGAGGAGAAACGAGAGCAGCACAGCTTGATGCCCCTCTGCAGTTTTGGCTAGTCGCTGTAAGAATCCATGACGTTGTTGTTTTTGCTGTTGGAAAAGGACTCACGTTGGTCTGAAGTATTTCTTCAGCTCCTGACTTGGTTGAGGAGAGGGCTGGTGTGGTGGGGAGCGCTGAGCGAGCACTGACACGTCAGTCAGAGCCTGAGAGGAGCTGCCTTGGGAAGCTGTTCAGAGAGCATCAGGGCAGCCTGGGTCCGCGGGCCAGCTAACAGTTCTTCAGCCTTAGGTTAGTAAAGGCACGTACTGTGCAATGCTTGAGTAGCACTGCAGGTGGTTAATCCTCTTTACTGATGGAGGAAAGACTCGAGAAGAAGAAGAGACAGATGTCAGCAGGAGTGCAACGAGCAGTGTTCCAGCTACGCCTCCACCAGTGAAGAGTTCCTCAGGTCCTTCGTGTCCCGGGCTGAGAGGGGCAGTGCTGCCATGCCCGGGTCTGCTCGGTGAGCTGCTGTCCATCAGAGCCCGGCCTGGGAGCTGCAGGGACTCGCGTGTCCCCCGGCACTACAGAGTCACTTCTACGACTGCACGACAGCTCTTCTTAAAGGATAGTAGAGAATGAGCACGTTTAAAATCCTGAGTTAGCTCACCATGTACGACAAACCAAACCAAAGCAGTCATTATGGAATTACAGGGTCACATTTTAATTCCTGAATTTTACAGTTCGGCATTAATATCACCACGTGTATACAAATGGTGTAAAACAAGTACAGTGGTATTTTTAATACAAAATAAACTTCTGTTTTATGGAAAAACTATACTTCATATCTACACAGACAGCCCATCTTTTTCCAAACAATAGCTAAAATTAAAATTAACTACAAAAATCTCCAAAACAGAGAAACTGCTTCGGCTCAAACTATTCCAGGAGAAATGGACCCATAAGACATTACGAGAGCCATCTACGTGGTGGACTGCGGCTGGTTCCGCGTCTTGCTCTTCTTCACGCGTTTCCGACATCACGTGTTGGGAATCCTCTCACGTCTTCACCATCCCAGACCACACGTGGGCAAACTTAATGTTAAAATATGTACAGTTCACTTCCTGCTGTTGCAGTAAAAGCCGCGTGCCTCCGCTGGCTCAGCGAGCGTTGTCGCGGCTCGTGCACCTGCGTGGAATGTACTCTGAGCTCTTTAAAGAGCAGCTTCCATCTCGCGCCCAGACGGAGCTGCTGCTCCTTGATCCTGCCCCAAAGACCGCCGTTCCGCTCCTGCAATTCCATCTTGGTCCAAAAAGATTCTGCTGTCGCACGCCACTACGCTCATCGCTAAGAAAAAAACCCGTTAGTGTTTCTGGATGCCACCTCAGCTCCGCGGCTTCACGGTGCAGATGGAGACGGCCGCTCTGAGCGGCTGCAGCTCATGGAACGAAGCAGAAAATGGTTCCGATCCCACGGAGCCCACAGCTCCACGCGTGCCGTGCAAAGCAGCGCTGCACCACAGCAGTCCCGGAGCTGTTCTGGAAGCAGTCAGTCCTTGGCTGAGTTATCACTGGATATCTAATGGGGGGCGGGCGGGGGGGGAGGGGGGGGGAGGGAACAGCAACTAAAAGAACCCCAACCAACCGAGCAAAACCATCTATTCTGCATCCAGCTTCAGGTTTCTCCTCTTGGAAAATAGAAATTAAAACTGATTTTCAACTGTTTAAAAAAAAAAAAAACAAAACAACTCAGCATGCACTAAAACTGCAGCGTCCCTCCCTCCAACCACAAGAAGTTCAGTTTGCAATAACTGGTCCCAAGATCTAGATTGTTCTTATGCAAACACAGTTAGTTTTCCCTTTTTTTTTTTTCTTTTTTTTTTTTTCTAAATTTTTTCTTTAAGAGGCATTGCTAAAAGAACACAGCTGTGACAGCACCATCCCAAAATTAAGATGACTGGGTTTGAAATTGGAGCTCAATGCTTTTTTTTTTTTTCCTAGTTCTGTTCAACACCGGGGAAACCCTGCAATATTTTGCTTTAGAAATCGTTCCCTTCCCCCCCACGCCCTCCCAACACCTGAGACGTTCCCTGCTGAGAAGCCATCATCCAGGTTCTGTGAATACTAACCCACTTTTTTTTCTTTTTTTCTTTTTTTTTTTTTTTGACAGCCTGAATGGCAGCCTCCTTCCTTACTAGAAAGGCGTTCAGTTCCTTGGAAGCCTCGTGTGTACAGAACTAACCCTTTCTAGCTCACAGACCGAGTTTCTTTTGCTACTCCTTGCGTTATCTCATGTACTCGTGGGAGAAAGCTTTCTCAATCAGATTCTTTTTAGCTCTTAAAACAGTTGCAGCATTTGAAACCCCATAATAAAAGTTTTTTATTCCAAAGTTTTGGTTTCCTTTATGAACCCAGGCGAGATCTTTTTCTTGGAGATGTCTCTTCCTCTTCGTCATCGTCTTCGTCGTCAGGATAATCCACCAGGCCAACAAGACTGCCCTGCCAATTCCAAGAAAAACAACGAATCCCACATTGAAAAAATACGCAGGAAAGTGTCATTTTTAGTACATCCCCCCCCCCCCCCCCCCCCCAAACTCCCACTCAGGACACGTGAGAACGCTGCAGAGCACCATGAGACACGATGCAGCCCAGCGGATCAGCAGCAGGTTCCCATTCCCACTCCCTACTTCAGACCCTCCCCACACTAGCAGGCGTGTAACCAGGCAGGGCACAGGCAAACACGCACTGCAGTGAGGTGCTACCCAGAGACCAACGCCAGCCTGCTGCACTACAACCTGAAGTACACAGCTGTGCTGCCCTACGTGAGGACAGCGCTTTGGTACGAGTTCTCCCACCTTCGTGGCCGTCACTGCTGTGGTCAGGGTGGAGTTCTTGGAAGAGGAGCCGTTGGAGCTCGCTGGTGATGTCTGAGCTGCCACAGATTTGCTGTTTGCACCATTTGCACCATTGGCTGCGCTGGCTGAGTGGGAAAAAGTGAACTTGAATCCCCCAGCTGAAGTCCTTTTGGGAAGATTCTCTTTGTCTTCGCTCTCTTTAGCTGAGGGACAAAATTGTTATGCTCAAGTATTAGCTGTACACCACGAAGCACAACCCGCATCACTGCATCCTGAGGCACCAGCCTCTCTCTAACGTTCTGGTTTAAACGAGCACTTTGCTCACTGACCTCATGCAAAGTGTGCCAGCTTTTCCAAATAAGAACGGTACAGCTTTGGCACAGGCAGTGCTCACCCAGCACACGCACAGATAAAGACATCTGGTTTTCAATGCCAGTTAATCTAGGTGCACATCTGGAGCAACTGCACTCGTTTTAACCCTAACCTGGCTTGCAATGACACACTGGCAGGTCGTCCCTTCCTGTGGCACAGCTTTCCTCCTGCTTACGACTCAGCCCCCAGGTCTGCGCACACACCGCTCTGCACGTCCCGCACACAGTGCACACGGTGGCAATGAGATGAAACGGAGGAAATACCTTTTTTTGTCTCCATAAACTTTTCATAGCTGTCTGGAAAATCATCCTCTGGTTTAGACTTCTCAACAGGAGGTACAACAGCTTCGCCTTCCTCCTCTTCATCTTCATTGAACCACATTTCTTCATCCTCCTCTAAGGCTCTTGCATCTCTGCGAAATCTATTGCTACGCAATATAGATGGAACACTGTAAGAGACACACGACACGTGGTTCAAGTTCTGCAGGATCCGACAGGATGAGAAATGGCTCCTGATGCCTTCAGCTGAACCACAGTTCCACCACCAACACAAGTTCCAACAATACCCCAAACTGGCAACAAGGCAGGCTGAGTCCTAACTTGGAATGAAACAGATTCTGCTTTTTTAAGCTGAACGTTTTCCAGCTAAAATGTAAAGCACTGATGAACTAACTGTACCGCAGCAGGCCAGTGATGAAACACAGATTTACTCTCAATAAAAATACAACAAAGCCCACAACTCAATCACAGCTTGCTGCTTTTTTCAGACATTCACAGTTGTAAGAAAGCACTGCATGACATCAAGCAGGAGCCGTAATGCAAAACACAGTTCTTACCTGTTCAGTTTCTGGTTCTGCCGGTCTTTCTCTTGCTCGTATTTTGTCTTCAGTCCCTTGAATGTCTGAACATATTCGATAGATTCAAGTGCATTATAAAAGTTTTCAACTATATGTGCAATAAGCGACTTAATATCTTCCTGTGTAAGAACAAAACGGTATTTAAGACTGCAGAAGAAGTTCAGAAAGCTTCAGAACTGATCAGTTTTAGAAGTAACTGATTAACTGTCCTGAGTGAATTACAAAGTATGTGCCCAGCAGGGCTTGGGAGGGTGCAGGGGGAGTGTCCCCTTCTGCTCTGCCCTCACGAGACTCCATCTGGAGCACTGCACCCAGGCGTGCACCCCAGCACAGGGGGGTCACAAAGATGCTCAGAGGACGGAGCACCTCTCCTATGCAGAAAGGCTGAAGGAGCTGAGGAGGCTTTCAAACAGCCTTCCAGTGCCTAACAGGGGCCTACAAGAAAGCTGGAGAGGGACTTTTTGCAAGGGCGTGCAGTGACAGGACAAGAGGGAGTGGCTTTAAACTAACAGAGGGGAGATTCAGGTTAGATGTTAGGAAGAAATCCTTCACTCCAAGAGCAGTGAGTCCCTGGCAGTTTTCCCAGGGAGCTGTGGGTGCCCCGAGGCCAGGCTGGATGTGGCCCTGGGCAGCCTGAGCTGCTGGGGGGCAACCAGCCCATGGCAGCAGTAGGGCTGGGGGGACGACTTTCAGGTCCCTTCCAACCCAGGCTATTCTGTAACCGTGATCATTGTAAAAGGCAAGTGTAAAAATCACTCAATGTTTTTCATATATTTCTCAGATTCATGGACAACACTGTGTATTTTACCAGCCCCATCGGTTATACTTTGATTAAAACATGACATTCCCATGACTATCCCAGACTAGGCTTACCTGAGTTTAAAAAAATAAAGTGTTTTGTTATGCCTTGCTCTCCCTGTAAGTTTTACTTCTCTCGATAGCTTTGAACATCTGCCATCAGCACAGGTGGAACATGGCGTCTTTTGTTCAGATGCCCAACCCTAAGTCTGACTGTACCACAAAAGCCTGAACACTCAGACCACCAGGTCAGGAGGCATCTGAAAACGTAACACATTTTCCCTTTTTCTGGGAACAAGAGACTACAATATCCTATGTCAGAGAAGTGCCTTCATCTTCACAGCCCACAGACTCCTGTGAGAGGACTCCCACAGCAGCGTGCTCTCAGCTCAGGACCTGCTGCAAGTCCCTGTTTCCTACCCCAGCAGTACAAGTGGGTGCTCCTGCTCACCCTGCCTGTCCTGTCCACGTGCTGCTGGTGGAAGAGCTGCTGTTTCAGGGCTGGTGCTGTTTCAGAAAGCACGATCTTAAAGGACAACAATCTTTCTAATTTAGAGTGGTCCCATTCTCCTCACTTCCAAGTCTGCTCTCAAACAACCCAGCCACTTCAAAAGAATTCTGTGTCCAAACTGCCTACAAACACGGCATAAATAAGGCTTCTACGTGCACCTTCAGAGGACGACCAAGTAAAACAAGCATGAGGCAGCTTACTGCTTCTTTTCTATCCTTAGTATCTATCCCTGGGATTTTTAATTAGCGATACACTAAGTACTGATACACGGTTTCCTGTGAAATAGGTGCATCTTGCCTTCCTACCTGGGGTGACTGTGTGCATATGTATACAAGAGGTGGAGAAGCTGCTTAGCTACGTACCACTCTGATGAACTCAAACAGCTCGATCACAGCAGAGTTGAGCAGATTGTATCTAGTTCCATTATCCAACAGAGCATTTATAACTGGCTCAAAGAGATTCCCCTTGGTGATATAACGGTTATAAAATTCATCTTTCAGGCCAATTATCCTCCTCATAAAGCGAAGAGCACCTATATGAAAAAAGAAATGAAAGAGTAACTACATATCCATCCTCTAATCTGCCCCTCTTGTCGAGTACTGAAAAAACAAATCCTGAAGAAGTTAACTTGGTTTCCTGCTCCATCCTCTGACCTTCCTCTGTATCTGAATGCGGACAGGTGCAGTGCCACGTTTAGGAAGTTACACAGGACAGACATGATTTTCACTTCACACAGATGATCACAGAACATCCCTCCTGCCACATTACCAGATGCAGTCATTCCCCTTCCACCACAAGCTGCATTTATCTCCATTAACAGATATCTGCCACTTATTTTTTTTCACTAAGCAGCTGGCCTGTAGAAATGGGAGATATCCCCAGAGTTTGGATTTAGATGCATCCTTTTACTTATAACACATTTTGCACAGCACAAAACACACCCTGAGGAAGGAAACTGGGGCAGCTCCATACTCACACAAGGCCAGAAAAGTGTGCTTTGAATTCATCAAGACCAGCACTCTTCTTAGTAGATCTTTGTTCATAATGTAGTTCTTAATGTGATACGTGTGGTGTTCCACACAGAAAGTGAGCAGCTCCAGGATTAAGGCCAGCAGCTGTGCTGTCTGATAGTTATCTACGAGAAAAATGTAGATGTTAACATATGCTGAAGAGGAGGATCTTTCAGTAAGCAAGACACTGGAGAGGGGAGAAAATAAAAGAAAGAAAGCACAGTTTCTCAGAAGCAGATGACAATGCTCTCCCAGCTTCTTGCTGACTCAAATGAAAGTGAGCACCTAAATCTCCCATAATGATAAACTAAGTATGTAAGCAACAATAAGAACTTTTTCATAGAGAACAAGGTTCAAAGCTCAACGTCAATTAAAACTTACCAGGACAAACTGTATTACTCTTAGTGGACCCAACTACTGCATCTGATAAATAGAAAACAGAAGCAAATATAAGACAAGGATTCCAAAGCACTGCAAATATGCAAAAGACAAGGATAAGTACTTCTACCAGCTGTTCAGACTTTTCATTTAATCAAAGCTCTCTCTGAGCCACGGGGAAACAATTGTAAGGACAGAAGGCACCTGAGCTGACATTTAGTTCTATTTATGTTACAGAATTTCAAATGCAACAAGGTGAAACCATGTAGCTGAACTCTTAGGAATATTACTCCCACTCAGCTAACTCTGTTTTCTTCAAACAGAATCTCCAAATGAATACTCCATATATTCTATTTATGTTCTCATTTAGAATACATACTTGGTTTTATTTACTCAACCATGAGAAGATGGGTTTGATCATACTGATGGCAGTACGGTTGGGTTGTAGTTGGACTCAATGCTCTTTAAGGTCTTTTCCAATCTGAGTAAGTCTATGATTGTATGATTGCAAAGCGTTCAACTAATACGAGTGCTAATTATGTCATTAAGTGCCAATTCATTCACCAGGACCAAGGTAGAGAGAAGCAAAAGGAGCTCCAAGTTGCACCTCTTGGCAGAGCTTTCTTTCAGCATTTCCACACTACTGCACAATCCACGTTCAGAGTGACTCTCCTGAGCTGACTGTAACTTCCACCAATGCCACAGCATTTCTGTATCTGCTTTTCTAAAAGCCTCCTGGGAAATACAGACACTGCTTTATGCTTTTTAACCAGAAGTAATGTTACCTTTCTCACATTTATCTTCGGATGTGTTAGCCAGAAGGGGAGCAGTAAGAACGTGCATACAATGGTTGTAGAAGAAATTGAGAAATTCACTTTTTTCCGTTTTCTAAAACAAAGAAACCTTCATTAAATATCAGCAATTGCATGTATACTCTTAACTCAAACGTTGCAATGGAGGTATCCTACAGAGAAATGTACCCAGCCCCTCTGGTCTGTCTGCACATTTTGTTTGCATCTGGAAGTCACCCTCTCTCGACATGAATTTCTTTCTTTTCAGGTGATCAGAGACACCAAACCAACTTAAATACCAATAGAAAAAGAAGAGCGTGGATGCAAACACACACTGCAAAGAGAACACACAGTAACTGCTTCACAGTTTGCTTACACCACTTCTCAAGGCATTAATTTTACCCACAATTGCCTGCAACACATCACACCAAAACACCACCTGGCCTATTCCCTTACATCCTGTACAACGCAAGCCTACCAACACAGTGTGCCTCCTTAAGGACAATACGTACTAAACCAACTTTACAAAGACATTTTAGGAAAATCAGGGACAGCCATGCTTTAAAACACAGCTAATCTGCATTTGGTCCAAATACCAGATGGCTGCGTGACGTGTAATCACCTGCTCTGGAGAAAGTTTGGATTCAGAACAGCAGCAGCCAAAGGAAGAAACCAACTGCTTTAAAGCAAATTTCCACAAATCTCCCATTGTTACTCTGAGCTCTGCAAACGCACACACAGTTTGGCACCGCAGGAGAATGTAAGAAAATACTCTGGTGACAGCAGAGATATGTTTTAACTGTGCCACAGGCATTAGATAGCAGCATGGTACAACACAGGCCCAACTGAACTCTCTTCTCCACGTATCTGTAGCTGAGCTACCAGGGGTCATGCTCAGACTATGGTTATCCCACTGAAGCCTTCAGCTGATCGTGTTAACAAATACATGGGCAACGCCACATCCACGTATCAGCAAGAGTCAAAGGAACCTCCAGTTTATGTTTCAGCTTGTTAAGATTGACACACAAAAAATACCCCTTTTTTTTTTTAATTCCCTAATGAGAACAACAATAGGAAGAAGAGCATTTTCATTTTACTGAGGTGGTGAAGTGCCTTTACCCCCTTGCACTTTCTTACATTAGCTGTGGCCAACATATTCTCCGGATCTATCAAAGTGCGCAGGAGCCCCATGAGCTGAACAGCTCCCCCGAGCTCAGGATCCGTGTCGCAGATCATCTGCTCAATGACCACATTGATGAGGAGGATGTCCTGAAAAACACAAAGCTCAAGCTGAGGCACAGCTCCAGCAGCCCAACGGACTTCGAACGAGGGTGCTTTGTTTTTGTTTTTAGCTCCACTAATGAAGCAAGATGTGCAAATGGAAAGAGCTGCACCTAAACACCGGAGCTTTTGGTTTGTGGGTTTTTTCATTTGTTTTATTTTATAACCAACATATTTAATGCACTTAACAAACTTTAATACACATTTACTTACATCATCACTCTGTTGGGCTTCCTGCATTACAAATTCTCGGACCATGGATGGACTAAATTCTACCAGATAAGAAAATATATCTGTAGCAGCAGATCTCACTTGCAAATCGTCCATTCCCTGGGAAAAACAAGACCACTTTATCAGGGATTTGCAAGCTTTGAGAATGTGGTACTGCAAAAGTTTATACAAGAGATGCAGCAAAACAGTGACAGGAGAAAGAACAGTCACTTTTTTCCCCATCATTTCCCTCCTTGAAAAGACTGCAGGGATTTCTGTCAGTCTGATACCTTTAATTTAGGTGAGAACCCTTTTATGGTGCTGCTCCCTATGGCACGTAAGACACTAGTGCTCTGTTATGCAGAGTTTAGCACTTCTGTAGGAAAGAACCTCCTACACACATTTTTGTACAGATTAATTTGTATCTCACTCAGACAACAAGAATTAATCATTTTCCATACAGCAAATGTACAATTTCTAAAAATTGAGAGGATGGGAAACCACGCATGGAAAAGAACCATGAGATTACAAATCATCCCATCACTTAACGTGCATATTACTTTTACATTCATGTAACAGCCCATGTCCTTTGATACCATCACAGGCTGTTACTCTAGAACATTAAAAAGCAAACAGAACACACAGTTTCTACCAATAAGTTGTAACATCAAGCAGCAACAGATGCTTCAACCAGAGGAGTGAAAAAGCATGCTTTCACAGCGCTGATTAAGATGGATTAATCTGCTTTATACCACTGAAAAGGCAGGATTAGGATAGGATAGGAACAGATAAGAGGTCAAGATTATCTAAAAATACTTCTTTGGTACTATTCCAAACAGCATCCAGCTGCACCATGAAAAAGTACTTCCTGAATTTTACACCTGTTGTCAAGAGGACTGGATGTACCACCAACTTCATCGTGCAAAACAGCACTTGCAATAAAGTTGGGTCACTTGGACATCCTCTGGATTCTGAACGTTACCTTCAGAAGAACAAAGCCAACCTATGAAACTTACAGAAAGGAGTGCAGAGATCTGAAAAGCTGCTTAAATGGCCGTGGTTCCCCCCCCCCCCCTTATCAGAAACAGTTCTGAGTTCTCACCATCACAATTTCAAGAGCTGGAAGGATTCCCAGCTTTGCCAGAGTTTTGAAAAATGCATCTCTGTTCTGAGGTTGTAACGTCTGAGAAAAAGCACAGAACTCCTTGAAAAAGTTAACCTGTAACACAGGGAGAAAAAGCGCATTTGGTTCAGGAAACTCTGAAAGTAGTAAATGGTGATGATCTGTACAGTCTGTGTACTGGCTGCTAAATGCCTGCCTGGTAAGGGCACTGCTTCTCTCCTCCAACATTCAACATCATCAGTTAGGCAACTTTAAGGATAAAAAGGAATGCAAAAGCTGTCAACAACATCTGCTAAGAGGCTGCAATTTAACTCAAAGTACAGTCACCTTGTAGCCGTTTTATCACATCTAGCATTGAAAAGATTTATACCTGAGTGGTTTGCCTTCTGTTAAAGAACAAAGATGTTCTCCCCTGCTGGAAACATTCACTCTAGATTTCAGTAAGGCAATTTAAGCTGATAAACACTCAGAGAGGAAACAATGTTTGTAAAATACCTACTAAGAGATTATCGTTAACCCTCAGCCCCAGGGCTGAAACACCTTATGGACTGAGCAAGATACAATGGAGAGAAGCAGTAACTGTAACTCCCCTGGATGCTGTGTGGTACTTCACGTCTGTTCAGTGCCCAGGGCAGGGCTGGTGCCCCAGGGTACAGCTGACTCACATACCACCACCAGATGGAGAAGACAAGGTGTACCTTCCAGCTTAGCACTTTAGCTTAGCACTGGCACTTTCTCAGTAGTAAAACAGTTACCGAATCGGATTTTTACCTCACAAGAAATATTCTTACAGTGGGTACAAAACCAAAGATGGTGCAAAGAGGGTTACAGGAATACCTCCCTGGCAGCACAACTGGAGGAACAGCTGCAAAGCCCCTACTTTGTGCCTGAAGATGGAAGCACTGCAGACTTACCAATTCACACCGTTTGTCATCATCTGTAGCTTCGTCTGTTAGTTGTGCAAAAACTTCGGACAAAAACTTTTCATCTTCCTGCCGGGCACAAAAGGAAAACAACTTATACAGCACAGCTCACACACAGAACGCCGACCTTTATAGGCTGACACCATGCAGCCAAACTTCAGCTTAACTACTTGCTGACGTCTTAGGAAGGAAAAAGCATGCACTGGTAGATCTGGTCAACAAATACATATGTTATCACTAGAAAGGGAAATGCGGGAGTGTGTGCACAGGAAAACAACTCATTCCTTGCCAGCTGTTCTGCTCACACCGCTGCTTGATGCCCAAGGCACAGAACTCCAGGACAAGCCCCAGCTCTCAGCAGCTGGGCCCCCCGCCCTCTGTATGAGGGTCTTCCCCGTGGTCCTTCACATGGCATTCTTTCAAATCAAATCTTAAAGCCAACAGTACCATTATGCTGCAGTACTACTACGTTAAGCATCGACCCAGCTCCACAAACCTTGCTTAGCACTGAACAACCACAAACAGAAGCAGCAATTCCAATAAACAACTGTTTCAATAAACACCTCATGCTGGATGATGTGGACAGCAGTTACTTCTATACTTCTCTGCATGCTGTCACTAAAATCCATCCATATACATCTCTAAGCATGGAATTCCTAGTTACATGAAAGTTTGCCACAACAGATGTGAAAACGTTTAGATGTAGGGAGGAAAGTTCTTCACTACAAGCGATACCTGAATTAGCATCAGAGAGAAAACAACCAGCACAGACTTACTGGTTTATTTTAAGCTTTGCTGGCTCTAACAGCTAAATTAAGCCTGCTAAAAAAATCGTTATCACAACAAGATTGTGCAAAGCTGCTGCAGCTGTACTCCTGACATCCTAGAGCACAGCATGGCTCCAGGTTCACTTTCTACACTTGCTCTACTTCCCACATGCCTGCCCAGCAGCACTGCATCACAGAGCCCTGCTGCAGCAGCACAGCCTGTTACTGCTACCAACTGCACTCCCTAGGGAACGTCCATGTGCCTAAGGCACTAAGAGTTCTAATTTCTACACCAAACCCAAAGGAGCTTCAGGATTCTTATGCCACACAAAGAAGCTGATTTACAGCAGGGGAGTGGGAAAAGTCCTGAACTTCCCATCAGTACCAGCACACAATTTCACAGAACTATGATATCCAGAAACTTCTGTTTGTGTTTTTTGTCCTCAAGGCAGCACAACCGATGGAGACATCAATATCTACAAAGATGTATATCAAGATGCATGCCTCCATTATGGCCCTAACACCACATAAACCTGCTTGCCATCTGCTCGACTCAACCATGGCTGAGATGGCAGCAGAGAACTGCTGGAATCTCAGAACTTCCTTTGAAGAGTACTACAGAGAAGAGCCAGGGAGTGAGAGTTTCCTGCTAGGTACAATTAAACGATCAGTGCAGGACAACTGAAACGGAACATGAAAAGTTACAAATGCAAAATAATAAAGTGGGAAAGATTTACTTAACTAAGTCACTCTTTTTGCAAGAGAGACATCCTTTGCTTCTTTCTTCTATTCAGCTTGAGTGAAAAGAAGCCCCAAAGCTCATACACATAACTGTCTTTTGTTGTTTCTTTCTGTCTGAGTAGTTCTAGTTTTTGGGTTGTTTTTTTCAGTCCTCTGCTGCAGCCTTTAGAAACATTCCTTATGGCAATGTTATTTCTCCAGTGCCTACTTCTTTCCACAGCTTTAATACTCTCTTCTTCAAAAGAAAACTGACGTGTCTGTCAGGTTCTGCTATACATAAATGTGCCATTTTCCTAAGTTCCCGGACCAGAAACAGAACCAAACTACTTTGGTAGCCACTAGTTTGCACAACAAAACATGAGATGAAAACAACCAAAACATGACTAAACACACACCGAACTTCACCCCTAATGCTCCTTCCACAGTCCAAACTGTCTGTGACAATCACCTGCTTTTAAACCTGTTTCTGACTGCGAAGCCTTGAGGACATTTTTCAGGGCCTTGGTATTGTAGCATTTTGGTTATGTATTATTTCTGTGGGTTAACAGCAGGAAGGAAAAGCCATCGAATTAACTATTGCATATTGCAACACGAGCGTTAGAAATCAGCACAATAAATTATTTACAACATATTAAAAGCCTGTAAATACATTCACTCATCTGAGGTCTAACATTTCTAAAAATAATAAAAAAAAAAAAATTAATGTATCAGAAATTGGGGGAAAGCATTCAGAAGAGTGTGCACAATTCCCTCCCACAGTGTTAAAAGAACCACAATCAGTTTCAAAACTGCAACTAGATGCATCTACACATCAAGAATCTATATTGTACTTAAAATCACTTACCTGCAACATACTGACAATCTCAACTTTGTTGAAGAAAATAAAGGAAGTAAGGGTAGAAAGAAAATTCTCTTCAAAAACAGATGGTGTTGGCAAGATGATGTCCTGAATATACTGTACCCTGTAAGTCTGATGGATTTTTTGCCTGAGTTCAGAGTCTGTGATAGGAATAACCTCCTTAAATTTTGCTGTTTTGGTCAAGAACTCCCTGTGTCGTTTTGGCTGAGCCAAAGAAGGGTCATACTCAAGGCATCCAACAACATCCATAATACACTCATCAGAAAACATCACCTCAAACAGAGTCGCTTTATTGAGGAACAAAATTCCTCTAATAATTTCATACAAATGATGCAAGCCTTCGGTGTTCTCTAAATTCTCGCAGACTTGGAAAAGCTGCAATAGTTTTTTAATATAGCCTTCATTCTCCAAGGCCAGCGCTAGCTTTTCTCTACGGATGGGTGAGGAGAGAACAGAGGTAACTAGGTCAGCAATCTCTTCAAGTTTGTTGAGTTCGCAAGAAGGAAGGTCGATCAAAGGACTCGTCTCGGGCATTTCTTCTATGTGCTCCTCTTCAGACTCAATAAGGTCCTGCGTGACTTCCACTGAAGGATCCTTACCCTGAACCTAGAAACAGTGCACACGGTAACTGTCTCATCCCAATACATACACAAGAGGAATCAAGTAGATAACACGTACATAAAGCCTTTCATACCCTCAGTTACCTAGAAAGCTTCTAGCCACAAAGAGAAATAGTTAAGCTTGCTGTCTGGGAATTCAACAGAAGTCATTACCGTTATCTCCAGTACATATTTGTCCAAAATCAAACAAACAAAACCTAACCACATCTGTGCAATGAAGAAATCTGAAGCACCTTGAAAGTAAACACAAAACATAGAAAGTAAAGAAGGGTGTAACAAAACCTTCTTTCAGTATTTCAGACACAATGGAAGACTAAAGTCATGGGAAGAGCCCACAGGCTAACATGACACGAACCGTAACAAAAAGACCAGGAACAAAGACAGAAAGGCATAAAAGATGCCCAAACTGAACAGAGAAACATGGATGCAACTGACTCCTGCTCAACAGCCCTTTGGTTCTGTTGTGCATGCTTCTCTTCTCCCTCCAGCCTACTCATACATCCTTTACTTTTTACTTCCTCTACTGACCCTAAGATTCATAAACTGTATCAGGCCTCTCCCACAAAAGATCATCTTCCAAAGAGGAGTCTCCAAGTGCTAAGTTCTGAAATCCAGTGAAAGAACTGAGGCTAATGGTTGGCAGTGTCTGACCACACGAAGACCGCCTGCCTCAGAGTGCTCATCAGATCAGCCCCACACAGGACTAACTGAAAACCTATGTATCAGACATACCTGCAGCTACTAGCAGCAGTGCCTTTCAGTATTCCACATCTGACTGAGAAGGTTTAACCTTAGCATGTGTTGGGGTACAAGAAAGCATCTTAGCTGCCTACTTTGTCCAAAGGAAACTGCTCAGAAATCCGAACCCTACATTTCTTTAGATACAGCCTTATGCTTCCAAAATCTGAGGCAATCTGGATCAATTCTGATGCAAAAGTCTGGGTTTCTCCTGTGCAGCACACATAGGTGTAACCCCACTGACCTGTTACTAGCAGAACTGTGTAAGATCTGAACCCTGTTACCTAATAAAACAGTGCAGACTGAAGTAGCCCTAAGATGTGGGTCTTGATGAAAAAATGACTGACCTCTTGAGCTCGGACAGCAAAGTCAGCAGCACCTCTCACTGAGGGAGATCTAACCCCACACATACTACATCAGATAACAATGAGCTAGCTCCCTGCAGGACAGTTAAAGTTTGGCACTCCAGGTCTTCCAGTTTTTAAGTTAAAAAAAAGCCAAAACCTGGGCTTCCCTCATTGGTTTTAAAAGCAGGAAAGCCAACTTTGAAAAACACAACTTTAATTCTAAACAGTGGCAACTTAAAAACCACAGAACTCAATTACAAAGTCACGCTTATTTCACAAAGAGGTTTTAAAAGTATAACACAAATACAAGAAATCACAGAAGACACTGAAACATCTGCAAGAAACAATGTGAAAATGAAAGCATACCTGGCAGATTTTTTCCCAGATTTCATCGCAGCCAGCTTTTTCTTGAAAACTCAGTGCTAAGTCATAGTTTTCTGCTTCTGACCAAACAATCAAGGTGTCCTGTTTAAGGCAAGAAAAATAACCAAGCACATTCATTTCTCAGATAGTTCAGGTACTTATCAGTGTTCTGTTGAGTCACATCTAAAGAATAAGCAATAATTAACATTATGTTTATCAAAAGAATAACCTAAGTCGCTGAAATACTAAGTTATGTGCCCTGCTCTAAGGGACATCACCTTTCTGTTTTGTTTTATGAATGTTACCTTGTATGCATCTTTTCATACTGAACACATTTATAATGGCATTTTTCTGCAACATACCTTCCAAGCTAGAAGTGCTGATTGGGCACACGAATGCACACAGAACAGAAAATTAAGTAAATTTGTAACGTAAACAGGAAAAATCTTAAACACCTGATGCACCAGAGGAAAACAATGGGGAACTGGGAACAGAGCTCCCAGTGCCCCTTGCTCACATCCTTACCCCAGAGGGCTCTCAACCCCGGCCCATCCCACATTGAAGGGCAGGAGCCTTCTCCTGAAGGTCTCACACCCAAGAAGGGATTACTGCTTCCGCAGGAGAACCCTGCTGCTCCTGCACCTCCTGTCTGAGTCAGCGTTCCTTAATCCTTCCTGACCCAAGCCAGGTTCGCTCAGACGCTGCCAGCGGACCCAGCAGCACCAGAAGACAGTGCAGGGAGCAGGGCACCAACCTGCAGCTGCATGGGGCACCAGGGAACTCTCCCCACACTCAGTCTGCCAAAAACCAGGCAGCTGCTGCAGCACCACACGCCAGCAGCTGTCCAGCGAGGTTCTGCAGTAT
The DNA here is from genome assembly GCA_023055505.1 of Callipepla californica brunnescens. NCBI lineage: Eukaryota > Metazoa > Chordata > Aves > Galliformes > Odontophoridae > Callipepla > Callipepla californica. Next base: position 65,428,283 of record JALIRH010000003.1, read on the forward strand.
GCTCACAACAGCCAAACATAGCGGCGTGCTCTCATCTTTGCTTCTCAAGCATACTATTGCTTTTCTTATGGCAACCTTGTTAATGAAGGCCTACTACTAAGCCAGCTTCCATCCTTCCTGTCCTTTCCAAAGGAAAACCACAAGCCACACTCAACAACAGCAACTTCACGAGCTCAACTTTCTTCCCCTCATTTGTCCACTTTTCCTTAAAGAGAGAAGTGTTCCCTGGCAGAATCACATGTGCAAACAGCACAGCCTCCTATGGCTAGCACAACTCTGCTCACAGCTGTTGAGACTCATCTCTGGCTCACGGACAGCTCAATTCATGTTTACAGTGAGCGTGACATTTTAAAGAGAGCAGGGAACCGGGCTTCACATTAGAATAACTGCTGAAAATGATAGAAATCGAAAACCCAGAGGGCTCTCAGACCCGGTTCCAACTGAGCTGCCACAGAGCCCAAAGACAATAACAGCAGAACGAGGTCTCTCAAGTGGTCACTCAGTGTTGCTAAAAGCACTTGCTATGTGCAGGAAGTGAAAACAGAACATGGAGGTTTTTATCCCAAATACATCAGCAATGATTGAGGTACTTTGATATAAGCTATTTAGGAAAGCTCAGAATTGCTTTCATTCAAGTGCACGTGTGCTGAGGGATGCCTGTTGCCACTCAGAGACACTTCACAACATAAAATCAGTCAACAGTCCAAAACAGAGTGCACAAATGATTTAAATGACACTGCAAACTAGCAGCATCAACTCGCCTTCCTTACAGTATCCTCCTTAAAAACATGTGTCTTTCACAGACTAACTCAATTAAACAGAATTCTTAAGTACAGTTTATGGGAACTGCAGAAATCAAAATGGGATACGTAGATGTGAAGACATTCTGTGCAATTACTGATGCCACAACAGATCAATGCTGCTCCACAGAAGTCTAACCCTGGAGGTAACAAACATGGGGCCCTGCTCACACAACACCAGATACACGGCAGTGACTTCAGCAGCTGTACATACCCACAGAAATCACCCTTAACCATTTGCTGAGAATTCTGAGACTGAACGGTGCTCGTTACGGTCTGCAATGCTTACACAAGTTATGTAAGTTTCTCCAAAAATATTTCCAAAGGACTTCGAAACATAAACTGTCTTAAGCGTTTCCAACAAATGAGCACAGCGAGGAACTACGTGGAGCAACCAGGATCCTTCCTGCTCCCTTTAAACTCTCCCACTCACGGTTTATAGGCAAGATGCTGCCTGTTGTCTTCTTCATTAAGACAGTTTCATCGGAAAATAACTGTCCTACGCCAGTACAGGATTCACACTCCCTGCATGACCTAAGAGCACTCAGGATCACAGACTGACACATCCCAGGCCTGGCTCCTTCACACCAACACCACGCTGGAGCACTAAAGATCAGCAACAGCTATCTTCCTGAATTCACTCAAACGTTACAATGTGAGACAACACACAGTGAGAGAAAAAACAACAACAATTAATTCGGACCTGAGCTGTAAGAGAGCAGCTCAGTCCCTCCTCACTGCCAGAGCAGGATCACACAATGCCTGCTACTCCCCCTGTGCCTCCATGCCAGACCCTCGTTCTCCTCTGATGCCAGCAGAGAAGGGGAAAGAGACACGTAGCTTGGGCAGAAGAAGGAGATGTTTGGTGGGATCAGCTCCTACAGCTGACCTGCCACAAAGCTGCACGGCTGCACATGCTAAATGCTCAGGCTGCCTTCAGCCTGTGGTGGATTAAGCCAGCAGCAGATCAGCACTATGTGGCCGTTCACTCTCTCCTTCCCCTCCCAGTGGAACTGGAGAAAGAACTGGGGGAGGAAATCCCAAAAAACACTGAAGCAGAACATGCAGGTTGAGATATAACCTATTTACTAAGACAGACAAGGAAGAAAGAAATAGCAGTAACGATAATTATTTACAGAAGAATTGATAAACAACACAATTTTCTCACCACCCACAGACTGATGCCCAGCCAGCAGCTGCAGAGCCCCCTCAGCCAACTCCCCCAGCTTTACAGCTTTCCCTGTACTGCCATAACATATGGAGTATCTGTCAGCTGTGCTAGTTGTGTCCCTCTTGGGTCCTTGTGCCATCCCAGCCCCTCTGGGACTGGCAGGACAGCATGAGAAGCTGAAATGCCCTTGGCTGGCTCTGTGCAGCACTGGTGTGTCATCAACACAGCTTTTCTCCTGAAGTCACAACGCAGCATGGCAGCAGACACTGAAGAAAACCAACCCTGTCCCAGATGAAACAAGAGCAGTATTGCACCTCTGGAAGCACAAATCCCAGCCTCAAGCAACTCTGCTGACTTTGCCTGAAGCAAATTGCTCTGCTGTCACTTGAGCAACAGCAAGTGTGCTTCAAGAGCATTCCTCACCTCAGATCTGGAAACAGTAACGCTCCTTTTGGGGCACTCTACCATCAGAAGGTGATGAGCACACTGAGTTTCTGCAGAAGCTTCAAGACTTAGCCAGGCAGCTGAAAATGACCACCCTCAGAGCTGCAGTGCAGAAACAAAGCAGGCAGTGCCATCTGATTTCGCTGCAGCACTCATCTGCCAGTCATGCCAGGGAACAGTAACCTCAAGCAGAGGGTGGAACAACAGACAGGTGTGGCAACAACTTCTGAAACTGCTCCTGCCAGAGCCTCCAGAGCACAGCTGACCCTGCCCTTTGGCAACCAGCCTGCACTCAGCAGAGGCACGCTGCCCTCAGAGCCCCAGCCCCAAACACGGGGAGACCTCAAGCTGCAAGGGTGCCTTTTGTGTCTGCAGACATGGCATCAAGAGACTGTTTCAGGCTGTACGCTGAGTGGTCTGGCACCTGTGTCCAGGTCCTGCTACTCATGAGGAGAGGTCATGATTATTGCATGCTAAGGCTGAGACAGAGCAGAATTCTGCACAAAGCCAGGCAGCACAAGCATGGTGCAAGCAGGCAGTTTTGTTTACAATTCATCAATAGTTCTAGTACTACTTCACACAAATGAGGAATCACACACTGATGCACAGTGATTAAATATCAGCTTTTTTTTTTTTTTTTTCCACCTACAGAACAATGTTATGCAAATCACAACTTGAGCAACAGCTACTCTATAAGAGAATTCAAGTCACCCATGATGCACAGGCCGGGCAGGCCTCCTTTCTGTCAAGCAGTACCACCTTGTAGCTTCCCCCAGACTCAAACTGTCACCTTAATGAAATCTACAACTGACCCCTGATAGCACCTGAAGTGCCTGGCCTGGACAGACGGGCACAGCCTCCAAGTCCTCAGGCTGCCTGCACAGCAGACCTGAGCCAGGGGTGCTAAGGAAAGACCACCCATGCTCTTATCTGGGCAGCCAGAATATTCTGCCTGATTCTTCCCACCATTTTAACAGCGCCCGCTGAGACATGCACCTGTACCACAACCTGAGCTGTGACTGAAGCACGGGCCAGACAGGAGTTTAGCTCTCTGCAACAGGCACATAAAAACTGAAGACAAAGCACGAGTCAAATAAAAGCAGCATGAGTTCAGAAATGAGGCAAATCTCAAACTTGCCTCTGGAAAGCTCCCGTCGTCATTCCTTTTAAAACAAGAAGAACAAGGAAGACTACCCCAAAAGAGTGAGAACTGAAGCAAACATTCAGCCACAAGGACAAAGAAGCACAAGGACGGACAGTAAGAGCCAACCCAAACAAACTTCAGCCTAAGATAAGGTTTTTAGAACTACAGCCTGGAAAGACTTTTCCACAACAACAACAAGCCAACTACCTAATTAAGCCACTGGAGACTTCTCTCAGTTAAGAAAATTCTGAAATAAGCAGCTGGCTGAGGATTTCAGAGGACAGGCTGCAGAAGGAAGCAATTCAAGCTTTGCAGCACTGCAGCCTGCACTGGAGTTCTTGTAGGCATTAGCTTCCTGCACCAAACAGGAAGCAGCTCAAGGCCTTTGACTTGCAGAACCCTGTGCAACTCCCACTCCTGCTGCCCGCCCAAGAGAAGCCAGCAAGCATCACCTGACTGAACACACCAGCATCTCACCAGAGAAAAACGGGAAGCACAGAAAATAGCTCTCTGAAAAGTGGGTCCAAGTCTTGACTGTGGCCAATCTGTGTTCCAGAGCTGCACTGCACGAAGGCCCAACTCCTCAACTCCTCGTAATGTAACTTGGCACCTTTCTTTTGAAAAAATCCAAAGCAAAACACTTCATCAGGATCAGCGATTTAGGAAGAAACTCAAATTCTTTTCTGGAGCTGAAATGCATCTGAGTACCATAACGATGACTGAACTGGAGGACAGACACAGGCAGGAAAAAAAAATACAACACACCGCTAAACCACGAGAACAATGTCGGCAGAGACATGGAAACAGAATGCAGAAAAAAGAAAAAAAAGATTTTATGAAAAAGCAATAAAAGCAAGAGATTTGGTAGACTAAATGTATAGTGATGACTTATTAATGTAGCTCCCAACTGCTTTGCTCCTTTGTTTTGACCAACTGCTGGCACCTCACTGAGGAGAGCAGGGGTTTTCAAGGCTTAAAACAAGAACTAAACAGCAACTACAACAACAATTCCCACTAATTCCTTTGTGTTACTGTCAAAGACAGAACTGTAGAAATCAACGCAGCAGAAATCACAAGGCGGCTGAAATGCTGCCTTCCTCACGTGTCAGTTATTTCACGTGTACAACCCCTGTCTCCCTCCATGGGCCGTGTTATGTTTCTAATTTTCCTACAAGTGTAGGGTTTACCCAAAGCACACAGATCCTCCTCAAAGCCTTCGTTCCAAAAGGGTGTTTCAGGAGACCAATGTTTACACTCCTAGAATACAAAGCCAGACAGCACCTACAGGCTCCTAACTAAGCTTTTCACCTCTATAAAAAGCACCACCTCCAACTGCACATCACACAGCTCTTTTCTTCCTAGAAGGCAGTCAATCTGAGCACAAAACAACTGAGCATCAGTAATCAGGGAGGAAGAAGCCTCGTAGCGATACTTGCCTGCTGTTTTTGATATGCGGTGTTTGGATTTATCTTCGATTCGAGCAGTAGCGAACCTGAAAAAGTTATGAAGACATTGAGTTTAACAAAGCAGATGTTCCCGTGGATCTCACAGCAGCACACGCTCAGCCTCAACCGCATCTTCCAGGAAGTCCTGCAGAACAATCTTCTTTAAGCATATTCCCTAACAAGTGAGCCAGATAAAACAAGGTTTAACAGCTACAATGAAACTCAAAATCAAAATGCTCTGCGCTGCGTTTTCACCATGAACTCAACGTGACAATGAACTCCTTGAGGGGCCCTGTCCTGCCGCAGCAGGTAACACACCGCACAGAATGAAAACATGTTTGCCCACACGAGCCACGTGGGCCGTTTCCTTTTATTTCCTCCGACTGCCCTTCAGAACTGAATCAGCCAGATAAACCCAATACCTGACTGTGTACGCGAGCGGTGTACGTATCCTGGCAACCGCAATCCGTGCCGCTTTGAGGTGCTTTATTCAGCCGGCACCTGTTGGCTGCGCGGAGCCGCGACAACACGCGACATAACCTGAGCGCTTCGGGACACCGCCAGCGAATCGCTGCGGTGAGAAAAACCCCTTCTAGAGCACCGAGGGCACTCGAGAAGCGGGGAGCAGCCTACGCCGGAGCCCAGCGAGACGCCGCCACACGCAGCAGCTCCGCGTGCCCCAGCCAGGGGCAGGCCGAGTACCTGAGGGCACTGCCCGCAGGGGAAGGGGCAGCGCCCGGCGGGGGAGGCCCGGAGGAGGCCTAGGCCTCCGCGCGGCCCCGGCCACGCTCTCACCGTCCGACTCGGCGCGCACCAGCAGCGACATCCCCTTGAGGCGCTCCACGTAGGTGGACGAGACGTGCCCGGTGCCCCTGTCGTCCCATTGCCGATCCTCGTTGAGGGTATAGACCTTCACCCGCCGGCGGGTGTCCGACATGGCGTGACCCCGGGCTCGGGCCCGCGCCGCCTCCTGGGGGCTGGGGGGGGGAGCGGGGCGATGGAGCGAGAGCGGGAATGGAAGCGGGGCCGCTCAGGAGCAGCGCGGGGCCTTTAGCGCGCCGCTTTCCATGGCTCCCCGCCCGCACAGAGGGCGACGCCGCGCCCCGGCTCCGCGCCTGCCCTCCGCCGCTCCGCCGCCTCAGCAGCTACCGCAGCGCCGCCGCCATCTTGTAACCCGACTCTCGCCGCCTTTCTCTTCCTCCCAGCCCGTCCACGGGCTCCCCTCGCAGGGGCTACGGCGGCCGGCAGCTGCCTGAGCGCCGCAGCCGGGACGGCGGCAGCGGGCGGGGCGGGGCCGGGGGTGGGATTAGAATTACGCCTTGAAAAATCCGCGTTGCGTCGTCTCAGCCGTTTTCACGAGTCACGGAAGAAAAGCGCGCCGAGCGGCTGGGTTCCCTGCTGCAGCCGGGTGGGTATTTCCACGTTACGTGCCCTCACAGTTTTACAGATGGGGATTGTTTCTGCTACAGTGGGAGCCCGTGGGAAGAAACACAGCAAAAATAGCTCAAAACTCAATGCCCTGCTGCCTCAGGACACCTGCCACTCCCCTCCTGATCTCAACCTGCACTAGTCCTTCAGATGTGTAAAATGAAGGCTGGCCTCTTCTACACTTCAAAAAAATGGCACTCCTCAAGCTACACAGAGCTAGAAACTACACCAGAAAGCTCTGGAGCAAGTTCTTCTTGTAAGAACTGAGCTGTTGGATAAATGTCTGCAGCCCTTATCAAAATGCTAAGCTTTGTTAGGGCAGGCTGCAGACGCAGCAAGTCATCACGTGCGTCAACAGGGAGCAGGACTAACTTCATTGTTTGCAGAAGCAGGAAAAAGTGTTCATTCCTAAATCACCTAAAAAGTTCAAGAGTGAAATTAGACTGCATCATTCCCTCTGGCAGGTAGCCCCAGCAGTACATTTAACCCCGTGCTGACACTGTTTTATTTTTATTGTATTACTTACAGTATTTAGGCAATTAAAAACACTGCAGCTCCTAATGCTTTGTGCCTTAGTGAAAGTTTCAGCCTTGTCAAACATATCTCTAATGCTCTTGATCTGGTACAAAGATACAGCACCAGCTTCCATGTGTCACAAAGTTCTCAGAAACTGTTACTCTTTAAATAGGATGGAAAGCTACAAATGTTGTTTACGTGCAGAAACAAAAAATTAATTTAAACAGAGATGATGTATTACCTTAGTTTCTGTAAATATCACCTCCGGTTTTCTACGACAGTGCACTGTTTTTAGCTGACAGCTCTTCAGAGCAAAGACCAGTTCTGCTTCTCTGAAAGCAGCACAAGGGTTCTCCACACTTTGATATCTTAACACAACACTAAGACATCTTCTCTTTTAAAGTTTTCACCAGTTATACAGTACAGCCAAGTACTGTACTTCCACTCAAGTTGTACAGTTTTTGCCCACCTTCACTTTTCATAGCAATTCTTCTCAGTGGCCCGCACGTGAGATGACGGATCATTAAAAAAGCTGATTATCTCCAGCAGCAGGGACAAAAAATAAAATAAAATCACTATTTCAAAAACCAAGAAATAGCCACCTGCTCTCTGATCACAGCTGATAACCCCAAGAGCCAAGCACCTCCAGCCACAGCCCGATCTGCTGCTATGGACAGCTTGCAGATGAATGCAGCCAGCCTCCCATCCCTCCAGAAGGGCTCTCACACACGCTTACTCAGCTCCTGACTCCAACTGAGCTCCTCTCTCCTCAAAGAGCAGCTGGTCTATGCTCCTCCCTGACACCTTCCAAGCACATTTCCTTCCACCCCTTCCCACAGGGCCTAGAACTCATTACAAGTGCTTAAAGTCATGCTGACTGTACAGGTTTCACCCATGGGAATGTGGATATCTTCCCCCTTCCACTGAACACACAAAATCCCCAGCGCCTCCATAGTTTAGATACTGAGACCACCACAGAGACCACCACAAACTACCAATACTGCTCTTACTGCAGGTGAGAGAGTACATTTGCAGGGAACAACAGGATTCTTTGGCTTCTCATTTTCAGATTCAAATGTGAGCATCTTTTTGGCAATGTACTAGCTAGAAAGCTCCTAAGTACTTTGTGTGGTATTTTAGTAACTAGAGTACCTACCTGTTCCACTACAAAAAGGAACTTTACAGAAAATGTATTATAGTAAAGAGAAGCTATACTTTAACAGCTAAGGTACCAGTGAAGTTAGGTAGCTCATGGTAAGCAAAGACATGAGAACTCTTACTAAGAAGTATAAGAATACAGTCCTTACAGATGAAAAAGAGTTAATGAGAGACAACTACAAAAAAAGTTGGCGAGTCATTTCCTTTTCTTTAATATTTTACATTAGAGTAAAAAAGGCAAAACGATTTTTTACAATAAATTCACATTTCTCTTCTTCCCAGTGTTTTGTTTTTTGTTTTCTTTCCCTCAAAGGTCCAGAGCCCACTTGCCTTTAGAAACCTGATTTTCCCATGAGGAATAATTAACTACATCACAGGGGATCACTGTTGGATTTTTAAACTCTGTTTCTCACAGTAGAGAAACAAGCAGTTCCAGGGACACCATAGGAAATATTCTGAAATGTAAAAGATCAGTAAGCCTCGTAATAGAACATAACATACGGAGGAATTCTGACACTCTTAATGAGGAGTTTCTGGAAGGAGCATTTCATCACATCAATTGTTTATTCCAAAATAGTTAGTTGAATCTTAATGTTCTAATTATGTATTTTAAAACTCAGTATTAATGAGCCCAGATAGCAAGCAATGATGTTTCACATAGGCTCTTCATCCCCCTTCTCCTCAATTATTTCAGCAAGTCTGAACCCTACAGCAGTCGCTGATTACTTATCTGAAATGGCATCAGTCATGATAAAGGTGATCAACATTTCAATTTTGAACTCTGAAAAGCCAGCTGAACTTGGACTGGCCAAGTACACCTCAATCACTAACATACCTCACTGACCAAACATACAGTAGTTCCTGGTAGAAGGAATAGTCCTGTAAGAACTTTTTCAGCACTTCTCATCTTTACATTTTTATCTCAAGATGACACTGAAAAGAAAATCTTGAGAACTGAAGCAATTGGGAAAGAAAAAAGAAAAAAAGCAGCAACCTGCTCTTTAATCCATACAATTCCATGCTCCTAGGTTCTCACTCATGGTACACAAGGTAAGTGCATTGCTTGTTTCTGTCTTTCTTTGGAACAGTGTTTTCATCAGTTTGAAGACTTTGAAGTTCCACTTCACCTTTAAGCATGAACAGCATCTGTTTTAAAAATATGATTCGCTCTCATCCACATACAGATTCCTGTGAAGACATCTGCAGATTCAGGTGAAGGTGGCTCATGTTTTCAGGAAGAAGGCCTGGCAGACAATGGAAGAGATAGAAAACACTCTGTAACCTAACATCAGGGCACCAAATTCAGAAACACTTCTGGTGGCAGGTTGAATACTTAAACAGATGTTTAAGGGGTAAACTGGTTTTGGAGAAAGTACACTGTGTAGGATGCTGGAAACCACTGAGACATTTGAACCCACTACACAACATCAAGCCCCTTATGAACAGTTGTAACACAGCTGGCAGGCAGTATTCCCACAGCGTTGAAGATTAACTGTACAGTATAAGAAAGACTGATAGAATTCTATAGAGTACTGGTAAGGAAGTACTGTATACAGAGCTGTCTCTCCTATTTCTGGTAGCCTTACTTGTCACTGTGATGAAGTAGATGACTCTGACGTAGTACCTCCCACGACAATACTGTTTTTGTCTGTAAGGGTTCTAAGCACAGTTGTGGCTGGTGACTGCAGAACTTTGCGTGAAAGTCTCATTCTACCATCAGTTGGATCACGTCCGAAGTATTTAACCTGTTAAGAAAACTCTTCGCTGTTAGATCACCATAATGCTTTAGACATCATGAAGTTATATCAGATAACATGAGTGACCAACACGGAGAGCTAGAGCTGTCATTTACCTTATTTTTTTTTCCAGTGATAAGAAAATAACATACAACAGACACTGTTCAAGTCTATACTGCTCAGTCACGTCAAAGTGCTTCTTAGGATAGCAAGAATGACAGTAAAAATTCTGATTTTTTTTTTTTTTTTTGTAATTCAGACATTTAAGCAGCACAGAAAAATAACCTGACAGTATTTCCTTTGTAAACACAAAATAGAGGAATTCGCACAAGTACTAATACATGAAAGGCAGTTTGTTATCAATTTAAACTCCAATTACCTGGATTTCTTGTCCAACTTCCAATCCCAAGGCACTAGGATGTTTGATCTAGAACACAGTATTAAAAAAAAAAAAAAAAAGTTTAATCTTATAATTTGTTTTGTTTTAAAGTGAGCCTCCTTTAGGAACTCTGCAAAGCATGAATTCTCTTAACTACAGTAGATTTTTTTCTGTTAAGATATACCAAAGAAAGAATGTTTGCTTTTGTACTGCATTATGGTGAAAAATCAACATAAATGCCATGTAACAATAGCTGTAAAGGAAATATTCTTTCAGTAACAGCAAGGCAGGAATTTAGACCCACTCTGCCTCTCCAGTTGAGAAGTATGAGTATTTACAAGCTCTCTTCGAAGTTGATGCTCTCTCAGAATACACTGACAGTGAACTGCAAACCACTATGAGGTGCCTGAAACAACTGCTATCTCTTGGAAGAGGGAGCCATCTCACAGAAGGACAGGGAAGAAATCACAGGTGCATTTTCCTCACAAACAAGGCAGGAGGTAGTAGGTCTATTTATTGTTTGTTGCCAAGCCAGCGACCACAAGAATTAATGGATCGTTTATATAGATACAGTACACTATCAAAAATGTAGCTGACAGTTACGTTTAAATAAGTATAAAATCTTCCTATATTTGCATTTGTTAAAACCACACTTCTACTTCCTTAAGCCACTCCCTGCCCTTCTGTCAGCAACGCATGCAGGTATTTTCCCAGCACTGACCAAATCCTTTCTTCTGTGCTTGCCTCTGACACTAACATGAACTTCTGCTATCAATTTACACCAACAGTTTTCAGGAGGAGAACAAAAACAAAACACATTTTTCTTCATATTATGTATCAAGCAACTTTACATGGACCCCAGTGGCTCCATACAAGCTAATGAACAACTGCTGTGTTACATAGGAAAGGGTATTAGACATAAAGACGGTGATGCGCTTAACAGCATCAAGAGCACAACCACAGCACTCACAGAGTCAGATTCCTTGCAGCTCTAATACAGGACAACAGGAAGATGTTGCTAGACTAAGACTCCAAAGCTCCATTATGTGTGGAAACTGATGCACACTATGTTTAGTGAGAAATGATGGAAAGCAAACCAATGGTTAAGGAGTCTCTAGTTCACACTCAAAGCGTGTATTACCTTTCTTTGATCAAGCTGTGAATTATGAAGCAATACCGGTGTCATATTTGGATACAGTTTTACCATCACTCCAGAATCTCTGAAGCAGAGAACAGCACAGTTATTTCAGAACACTGTGAGAGAAATCTGTACACAACTCATTTTGCAAACTGACTCCAGCACAAGCTCTGGTGAACTTCTCATAAACAAGATTTTACTCATCATTTAACAGAATTAAAAGTTTTACTTCAACAATGACATGTCTTTGCATTTCTCCTTAACTGAAAGAGGATGGAAGTTATTAAAATGTATTTTCCTGCAGTATGTATGTAGAATGCCCATGAAGCACATGTAATTTCAATACAAAATTAATTTCACAGAAAAGTAAAAAGCAGGTTCCTACCATCCCTTCATACAAAGGAAGAAAAAGACCTTAAGGTTTATAACTTAAAGAGGCGTTCTAAAAACTAAGTAGCAAAAATAAACAGCCTTATTGAGAAGAGAATGTTTTCAACGGAGCAAAGTATCATGAATAATGTAAATGCAAGTCACCAACATGAGTTTGGCATCCTTTAAAAAAATCAATTTTACATCACGTATCAGAAATATGCCCAAAGTGCCTAAACTAAATCCAAATTCAGAGCACTTTTCATACCTTATTTCAGTTATTGTGGCCGTATAAACTGCTCCAAATTCCAAATTAACTTCCTGCTACAGGGGATAAAAGTAAAAACAGTAAGACACATACTCACAAAATACAATCTGGAAAAGCTAACAAAAACAAAACTTTGTCCTTACATCATCTTTGCAGATTTCACGGATAAATTCTCTTGCTTCATGCATAGCACTAGGTGTGGGAGCAAACACAGAATACGACTCTTCATCCAGTTGACTTAAAGTTACACCTTAGAAACAGAATTTAGCAATGAAGAAATGATTGTGAACATCCCTAATGCTTCAGCATGCAGAAGATTCACATCTAGTAAAGGCTGTGTGTGGGAACTGTTGAATCAGGTCCTGAACCACTGATGGATCACCTGAGGTGAGCACTGAGTCAGCTGCAGGAGCACAGGTGAAGGCAATGCACCTGTGTGATTGGAAGGGGTGCAGTCTGGCTCCACCTCTCCCAGACCCCATTTAAAAGCTGACCACCACTGAGGAAGGATCTCTTGTTGGAGATCCCTCCTTTGTTGAGTTTTTGAGATTACTCCTGCCCTGTGATGCTGTGCTGTGTTTCCAACATATCCCAGCACACTAACAGTACGTACAAACATTTCACAGCATGCTAGCAAAACCCTGCAGTGTTCACGCACTAAGGACTTGATGTCCCTTCTTAATCACAAAACTTTAGTCTGTAGGCAAAGTAGCTGCACACATTTTACTTATCTTGAAACACATTTGTAACACATCAGACTTGCCTGACCTCACTGCTTAGTCAACATCATCTAGAACACTGTTCTCAGAAAGATCTCTACCTCCTGTGTAAGCCCTGAGAAACACTGTCATATGTGCACTGTGCTTCTGGAAATTCCTACTGCAAAATGAACTGCAAACTATTCTAAGGAGAACCTACACACTTGAGCTCAGTGAAGCAAGTCTCAACTATTCAAAACACAGGCACATCTTGCAAAGATACAAGAAAAGGCTTTATTTGTACTGAGCACTGTAACAGTTTAATGTACAAGTCCTAAAACAGAAACCATTATGTAGTCTGCAGCACAAAGTACACTTCTTGCTCACCTGTACTTCTTGTGTGTTTCCTACAATGCTCTCACTGAATCACAAACGTCACTTACACTGAATAATTTGGGAAGTTTAAGCTTCCTTACTTCTAGGTTCTGAAAGGAGGAGGAAAGCATTAATGCTTAACAGTAGCTGCAAGAATACTTGCTGTGCTACCAAGATCCATTAATTAGAACTCTACACTAATAATTCTTGCACAGTGAAAAGAAGCTAAGAACACAACAGGATAATTTATCACAGTGAGCAAGGATATCTTACCAGTCTGTGCTTGAAGCTTCTTCAAATTATAGGCACCAGGACCAAGGAATCTCAGCCTTTTTGATAATGGAACGTGGATAGTTTCTGAAAGAGCATGTAAAGATACTCTGAAATGCTAAAAATTATAATCCCAAATACCAACACAAAAATCAAGTCTAGTTCGTTCAGGTTTAATTTTTGTCAGCTATTAGTATTATATGCTGAGCAGCGATCAAATTACATTTAAGAACTAAAATAAAATACAGAATGCGAGCACCTAGAGCATAAATTACCACAAGCCATTCCAGTACTGACATCTATATCTACTTTGATTTCACGAGTTTCACAAAATACCAGCTCAATTCTGCTTTCTGGTGTCAACTAAAATGGCACGATACTGCCCTGTACGGCAACAAAAAGCAAAAATCCTCCTCAAAGCACAAATCAGAAAGTATCCCCAGTGGGACAGAGACAGAGAAATGAGACATTTGTTAATAGAAGCTGTTTCCCATAGCAGCTTCTTAAAAAATATTAATTAAAGGGTATCCATTCATATCAATGTACAGCTGATATTACCTACAACCGGTCCACTTTCTTTTCTGTTAGGTCTGGGTTTTGCCAGTGTTTCGTTCATAATTTGTAAAATCTCCCTCTTTGCAGCTGCAGGGGTTGGGGAAAAGAAAGAGGTACTGTATAAGATTGTAATAAAAATCAACAAACTTACTCTCTCAATTGTTCTTCCATATGAGTGACATTTCTCCCCAGTCTGCTGCTACAAGTTTTAATGCTTTTTTTTTTTTTTTCCCAGAACCATTTTGCTACTCACCACCACTCTGCATCATTAGTATCACACCAGTTGCATTTTTTTGGCTGTTGTTCTCTTAGCAGAAAAATAACCTCTAGGAGAAGCACCTATTTTAATTGATACTTATGTACAATGATATGAAGCACTGCACTGGGAAAGGTCAAGCTCTCTGGAGACCAAACACTCCTCTAACAAAATCAACACAAATATATAACCATAATATATTGTGGGGGAGGGAAGGTAGAAAATCTTCCTCGTTTCCCCATTCTCAAATGAAAAATAAAGTGCAGCTTATAATTTAATACATTTTATAATTTAATAAAACAGATGCAAACGCATGCATGTACCTGTAGCTTGCTGAATAGCTTCCATGATAATTTTTATTGGTATTCCTGGAAGTTTCAGATCAACCTAGTGTGAGAACAGTTAAGAGACATCAGTGTGTAGGGAAAGGTTTGGGGCTTTTTTTTTTTTTTTCCAGAGACAATCTTCTTGAAGATTAATTAGAGCAGTATTTCCTATTAGTGTACCTGCAAGGCAGTTACTCCTTTGCTAGTACCTGCCATCTTGAAATCCATATCACCATAATAGTCTTCAATTCCCTGTCAGTGTAAGCAGAAAAAAACAAATTGGCAAATAAATACATCCCAGTGCCAAGACTCATTGTACCAAAAGCACATTCTAAGTGCCAATAAGCCACAAAGTGGACCTGGCAAAACTTGCAGTCATTCTCACTTTTCAGACTTCCCCTCTCCCCCCTCATCCTCAGTATTATTTCACTGTTCCTGATGAATGAGGTTTCCTTCTCTTCTTACAAATAAGAACTTCTGTGGACTAGTTTTCTGAACAGTACTGTCAGTGACAGCCTCAAGAAGCAAAAGAATGACAACATGGCTTAGAAAGCTTCTAAGAGCTTAAAAGTAATAACACAGTAGCATCTAGAATTACATGGATAGAATAATGCTACAGAAGAAAGCTCCAAGCACCAATAGAAACAACTGGGCCAGAAACACTCACCAGGATGTCTGTCAGCAAACGGTAGTCCTCAAGTTCTTTCCCTTCCAGACTGTACTTGGTAACAAGACCCACTGCTACACCTGCCACTGCACTTGATACAGGAACTCCTAAGAACAGTAGTTAAAAATTTGTTTTTATAAGCTTTGATCATTTCAAAATCCTTTAACACGAAGATAAACTGCATTTTGTAAGTACCACATTCTGTACCTGCATCCATTAGTGCCAGACTTCCACCACACGCAGAAGCCATTGAAGAGGATCCTGGGAAGTTAGAATACAGGGAAAAAAAATAGCATTAAACATTGGTCAACAGCATCTGAAATAAAATCAGCTAGTGATACTCTTCAATGACAGTCTGAAAATTAACTCTCTGCTATCCAGAAGATACAATGCAGCAACACACATATCATAATAAATAACTGCACTTTGCCAGAGGTTTTTACAGCAGAAGTACTTTATCAAGAAATGGGTAACAATTTCAGTGTTTCATGATATTGGTACCAAACAAAGACCAACAAGCATCATGACTGATATCAAGTCCTGTAGGTAAGTGAGCTGGGGGGCCTGTCAACTGAAATTGGGACTTATTCTCTTTCTCCACTAACTCTTCCTTCCAGGAACCAGATCTCACTAAGAAATTGCTGGTGGACCTCACAAAACTCCTGGCCACAAAAGGGAACCTGCAGAAAGGTGGAATCAACAGCTTTCTCCCACAGCAGGGAAGTGAGAATAAACTGAAGAGTTATCTGTAAGTCAGCTGCAGTCACACACTGAAGAACTGCTCTCAATACAAGCCTTTTTATTAAAAGCCACGTTTAAGCTTACATCTCAGAGCGATGTTGTGCTGTTATACAAACTGAAGGGTTTATTATTCTTTCCACTTTCAAGTACTTCAGGTAACCAAATTTTAAAACTTTATGAAATCTGTGGCCTACAAAAACGTCACATCTGGATTCTTCTTTAAGAACCAATTTTCACCTCTCACTTCTCAAAGGTTAAGAAAATCATAGTACCATTTGACTCTAAGACTTCAGAAGTAACTCGTATTGTGAACGGGAAATCCTGGGGAATAATTGGTTTCAATGCTCTCTCTGCTAGTGCACCTGGTAAAAAATGCAAAAATTGAGTTAAAAACAAGCAGACAAAAATATGAATGATTAGAGCATGAGACTGCCTCGACAGTGTTATCTTACCATGTCCAAGTTCTCTTCTATTCACACCTGTAACTTTGCCAATCTCATTAGTTGCGTAAGGAGGAAACTGTAGAGAGGAAAGAAAATCCAAAATACATATACAGAAAACTAGCTACTATTTTTAACACTTCAAAACACACACTTCGAAAAAAGTTTCTTTGAAGTTTTGGTGCATCTCAAAGTGAAAACAAAACCAAAACAAACAAATCAAAAATCAAACAACCAAACATCAGCTATCAGTCACTTAGTCTGCAAGCTGAGATTAGCTGACATAGTGTTTGTTTTGCACGTGCTTTTATTTCACAGAACAAGAGAGAATAAAGCAGTTGCAAGATGGGCAAGGAATAAAGCAACAACCTTACTCTAATGAAGACTGCTAAACCATGGGTTAGAAATCTTGCTTCTGTCTTCCAGACAATGCAACACATGTCTCTTGCCCATACAAAATACAACAGGTAAGTTCCAAAGGCTGTAAAAAGCACGATGTACTACTGGTGCAGAATGGCACGTGAACATATTAATAACTTACTAGAAATAATGGAGGAGGTTAATCCTGCTCCTGAAGGAGCTAACAAGTGTTAAACTACCAGGAAGATTGCATAAAATGGCAACTTGCAAATCATTTAACTGCACTTTTGTTTATAAACTGCAGGATAAATTCACATATAACTTAAAATTAGCATCAATCTAGAAATAATTAACATCCTTGGAAAGGACCAATTTCACCTCTAAAAGCAAGACCAGAAACTCTTACACAAATCGTGCAAATCTGTGACAATAAAATTCTCACCTCATAGTGAAGCATGAAGTTCTTATCTTTTATTCCGCTATTAATATAAAACACAACAAAACACAACAAGAACATGTCAAAAAAGGAAACATCTTACATCCTATATGTAGTAAGTAAAATTATATTCAGCTATGCCTACAAAATGACCAAACCAGCTCATCAATTGATTCACTATTTGTCCAATTTTTCTTTTCTTAAGATTATGGTGTGTTTTTTTTTCTTTATTTTTGTAGTGATTGCATTAGAACAATGGTCTACAAAGACATGAGCATCATGTGTCAACTGTGGTCATTTAAACAACGTTCCTAGTTTCATGCTGATTTTGATCCACCAAAAGGCAGACAAACTTCAAGAAGCAGTATGTTACTGAGTGCACTTCAATAAGGAGTAAGCACTCAGCAGGAAAATTCAGCATCTACAAGATGACTCAATTAAAAGCTGGAAGATGCCTGAGCTCAGAAATTCTACCTGAGTACCACAAGACCAGACACTTAACAAATAAAAACACTGCTCTATAAAACCAATCTGTTTCAGCTCAAGAGTTCTACACACAGCCAATCTCTCTCTCTTGTTTATGAAGCAGTCTACTGGCCACTAGCTAAAGGATATTTAGCATAAACTGAATTATCAGAATAGTAAAATAAACAAATAAGGGCAAGAACCTGCAGTTAAATATAAATAAGTAAATAAATAAATAAGCAGAAGGAAAACAAACCTGACACTACAACATGAAAGGTCCCAAACTGATGGGATGAGGTCACTCAACTGTAGCTTTAAAAGGAAGGATTTCCCCCTTCCCAACAAGTCAGCTCTTGGCAAAAGAAAGTTAACGGCACAAGGGCTTGTTTGCTACACTGCGAGCTCAGTTTTTCCTTACTCCACTTAAAAAAAAAGGCCACAAACGTTTTTATCCTCTGAACATTTCTATTTTGAGATTGAATATTTAGAGATAAATAGAGACAATTTACTGATAAACAAAGCAGCGCTTCATGGGCCACATGGGTTACACACTGAAGCTTCAAAACCCATGTAAAAGCACTGAAATGATTGGAAGATGGATCACATGCCAAGCATCACTTGCTATTTGCTTTCTTTCAAAACCAGACTGGACATTACTTGCACTACCCCTGAACTTCACATGTGTGTCTGCGGAATTAACATATATTTATATGTTAACAGATACTATTATGAATGTGCTTACATTCTCACCACTGAGAAAAAAAAACACCCAAAGACGCACATACCTCACAGCTGTTGAGATGAGATCTGATTTTACACTTGATTCTATGGAGTCAAATGTAACTGTGCAGAGAACCTGAAAAAAAGTAAACAAGGGAAACACACTTTTCATACTGGTAGAAAAAAACCAAAGAATAATTACAGCAACAAATACGATGGCATCACCTACCACTTTTTCTTCACATCTCGAACATTCACAACTTGTGACTGTGATCACTCTTTACAAAAACCAATTTAACTCAGAAGTCAACAGTATGTTTGTAAAACTGAAGTAGCTCATTGAAGAATCAAGGTTCTTAACCGTACAGCAGTGGTGTGTCAAATAGCAAGACACAGTCTTCCAACATGCATTATTTTTAGCAAGATATCCAGGACCCAACAACAAGGAGCAAATTGGTCTTTGTAGCTACCAACATGCCCAACAGTGAGTCACAACAATGGCTGAATCTCTCAAGAAAACAGACATTTAATTAATAAGTAACTAAGAGACCTGATCATAGAATCACCAAGGTTGGAAAAGACCCCAAGATCATTCAGTCCAACCACTCACCTGCCACCAAGATAACCACACTGAACCACATCCATTAATACCACATCTACACATGTCTTGAACACATCCAGGGACAGTGCCTCAACCACCTCCCTGGGCAGCCTGCACCAATGCCTCACCACTTTCTCAGAAATGAAATTTTTCCTAACATCCAAACCCATATTGCAACTTGAGGCCATTCCCTGTAGTCCTGTTGTCAGTTACACGAGAGCAGAGGCCAGCCCCACCTCACACAGCCTCCTTTCAGGTCCTTGCATTGAGCGATGAGGTCTCCCCCGAGCCTCCTCTTCTCCAGACTGAACAGCCCCATTCCCTCAGCCGCTCCCATCACACTGTGCTCCAAACCCCTCCGAGCTCTGCTGCCCTTCTCTGGACACGCTGCAGGGCTCAGTGTCTTTCTTGCAGTGAGGGGCTCAACACATTGAGGTGTGGCCTTAACAGAGCTGAGTACAGAGGGATGATCGTTCCTCTGCTGCTGCTGGCAACACTACTTCTGATGCAAGCCAGGATGCCAATTGCTTTCTTGTCCACCTTGGCACACTGCTGACTCATGTTGAGCTGAATGTCAGCAACACACCCAGGTCCATTTCTTCTACACAGTCTTCCAGTCTCTCTGCCCCAAACTTGTAGCAGTGCCTACCCCAGGGGGGTTGTTGTGGCCAAAGCACAGGGCTTGGTCTTACTGAACTTCACCCCACTGGCCTCAGCGCAGCAATCCAGCCTGTCCAGATCGCTCTGTATGGCCTTCCTTCCCCAAGGCAAATGTATACTTCCTCCCAGCTTGATATCTCCTGCAAGCTTAATAAAGGTGCACTCAATCCCTTCACCCAAGTCATCAATAAAGATATTGAAGAGGACAGGCCCCAGTATTGACCCCTGGAAAACACATCACTTATGATCAGAGACTAGCTGGATTTAACCCCATTCTCCATCACTCCCTAAGCTCAGCCATCCAGCCAGTTATTTACTCAGGAGTAAACTTGTCCAAGCCACATGACTTGCCAGCTTCTCCAGAATACTGCAGCAGACAGTGCCAAAGGCTTTGCTGAAGTCAAGGCAGACTACATCAACAGCCTTTCTCTCATCCACCAGATGGGCCACTCAAGCAGAGAAGGAGATCAGGTTGGTCAAGCAGGACCTGTCTTTCACAAACACAAGGCTAGGCCTGATCTCCCAGTTATCCCAAAATGTCACATGATCTCACTCAAGATGACCTATTCCATAACCTTTCCTGGCACTGAGCTCAGACTGACAGGTCTGTAGTTCCCCAGATCCTCCTTATGACCCTACTTGTAGATCCTGAGTATAACCTTAAAATCTACCCACCTCACACATTTGGGAAGGATTTAAAAACAACACAAAGCTAACAACTCATACAATCTGTAATTTTCTGTACCATTTCCCTTTTAGTCCAGTTATATATTTTTTCAAGACATCAAGTTTCATTTGAAGGATCTCATGACATGCACAACTTCACACTGTCCTGAGTATCAAAAACCCCAGTTGAGCTAATGCTCGAAAAGTCAATCTCCCAAATGCTTTCCTAAAAATGAACAAGGCTGTATCTCACACAAAATCATTCATATCAATATCTTTTTAACATAAAAAAACCAAAAACCTACCTGTGTTTGACCTCTCTGAAATAAGGCTGATCCATGAAGCATTTTAAACATGTTTACTTCACATCTAATATCTCTGAGAGAAGTCAAATCTCTGCCATCACACCTAAAGTTAGGAACATAAACTGAGATTAAACTACAGTCTTAGATTAAAAAGAAATTCAGAAATCATTCTTCAGCATGGAGTTTGACATACTTACCTTCTGTATTCATTCAGAATAAGATTTCTAAAGATATCCTTTGAGACTGCATTGAAAGACTCCATGATTTCATAAGGCTCAGCCTCTGGAAATTTTTCTAAGTATGCAAGAAATACAAAATAAAAGAAAAAGCAATCGCAACCAAAACTATAAAATGAATTACAGACAACTACTGAGATAACCTCGCCAAAAAGCCAGCATACTAAAGTTAAGCAGTGTCATTTAAGCTTTTCTAAACAGCAGGAAATCAGAAAATTTACCTTTCAGCTGCTCTTCTGTTTCAAGTCTTATTTTGTTAATTGCTTCATCTCTAGAAATCTAGAACACAGGATTTGAGATTAGTTAACTCTACACAGCAGAACAGAAGAATTTGGAGCTGCTGTTGGGCTTGTTTTGAAGCTCTGTAAGACTCAAAGTAAAAGCAATAGAATCTTCATGTAATTTCAGAGACACTGATAAGCATCACTACAAGTTAATTCTGGTAGATAAATATTTACTAGACTATTATTACTATTGCACATTCATGCAGAGGAGGACAAAAACTAAATCCTACTAGCTTTATTATATGAAAAATAATTAAATGATGTTTGAATTGTACTTACTTTATCGTGACTAAAATCTGTGAACACTGCATAGATCTTGTCAAAAGCAAGTCTTCGGGAAGAAAAGAAAGAACTGTTGAAAATATGGCTTCAAGTACAACTATGTGTTTTTGTCTGTATTTTTTAAATGTCTGGAGATGAAATATTCATAAGCAGCGTGAAAGCATGAGACTTCCATTCACTCTGCACTTTCTGATCACAGATGACTAAATAATCTTTAAAAATATATTTTTGAGTCACTTAATAGATGTTAGACCAGAACTATTCACTCCCAGCTTACTTCTTTGCAGATTCCACAATCTCTTCAGGAGCAACAAATAACTTCTGAACGGTTCTCTTCACAACACCACGTTCTTTCACTAGCTGTTGAATTCCTTGAATTATGTTTTGGGTTTGCTTCACTCCTACTTTGATGGCATGACAGAAATCTTGCTGCAATATATTCTCAGCAGTTGCTTCCAACATAACTATCAATGAAATTTAAAAATTAAAAATAATAATAATAATAATAATTTATTTAAACAGTCATCTGTAACTCAACCAAGGAAATACAAATTACCTATAAACAGTGTAAAAATAAAGGAATTTACCTAGAAGTTTCTTATCAATATTGCCTAAAAATAGAAGTCTCTAATATTAGAAAAAAGATGCACCTTCTTGTTTTTCAAACTGAACACTCAACAGGTATTATCTACTTACCAACTTGGTTTTGTGGGGCTGCAGCAACAACTAAATTCAGAAGGCTAGAAGACATCTGTTTTCGAGTTGGATTGATCACAGTTTCTCCATCAACCAGTCCTACCCTTACCGCACCTAGAGAAAAACTCCAGAACATTACTACCATAATTAAAACAAACAAACAAAAAAGTTTCTTTTAGGGCAACATTTTACTTTGAGAATTATATATTTAAAACAACATTTCTAAATAAATCCTTAGCATTCATTAGCATTTTAATAACATGTTCGCAATAAATCTAAAGGAACTTCACCTACGTTAAAGCTTCTTTTGGGCAGTACCTCTGGTTAGTGCATAGAACGTGCCCGTAAAACATTTGCAGTAACAAAGCTCTTGGTTTCCTGGAGAGAAAGCACTCTTTATTTCTCCTCAATGCTTTAAGACACAGTGTACCATAGCAAATAGTAACTTCCTTAAATGTTGTCCCAAAATAAACTATTTCTGGATTATAAATGTTTATCAATTATATCATGTCCAGAAAAAATGATTTGAAGTACAATAATCCTACACCACAATGTGAAGTTCACTACATTAAACAAAAGAGAGCAATCTTCACATCCAAATTCTTGTTAGAAGAAGCAAACTGTTGCCCCATTCTTCCATTATGTTCAGGTCACTCATGATTTCAAAATATGTACTTACCAATAGGACCATTCCATGGGATATCAGATAAAGCAAGAGCTGCAGAAGCTAGAATAAAGAGATAAAAATCCCTATTAGCGAAATAAATTACATTAAAATTAGACAAGCAATATGATTTTAACAGCAGCCTTACCTCCATTAATTGCCAGAACATCAGGATCATTGACACCATCTACTGCTAAAAGATTACAAAGGATCTGGCATAAGATAAAAGACAATGAATAATTGTGATCTGTACTCCTGTATTAGCTATCATTACAAAGCTAAAGACAACCAACCAAAGCATTTCACACACTTATACAAGAAAGCCACTTCAGGTGCTTGAACCAGAAGGCTAAAGAACCAGAGCACTGATGCTAGAGATGCATTGCACAGCATCCGTTACCCTCTGTTTTCCTTGCCATACATAGTGCTTTTGAATTTGTCTCTGCACCTCTCTAACAAAGTTTGAGAACTAGCATGTAGGAAAGTTTTAAGACAAGAAAATGAGAAAGTAAAAAGCACAACTACAGTATCAGCCTGTTTCTCAAAGCATAAGCCCATCCTCAAAGCTAATAGATAAAGACAATTGCTCTTCTCAAAGTAGTTTCTAAAGCACACAATTTTCTTCCATCCTAAAGGCAGATTCAGCGAAGGAGAGCGTGACCTACCTGCGTATCATAAAAGTAGCCTACTGGAAAGAGTGGTCTGATGGACCTATCTGCAAAGGAAACATGAACAACCCAATCAAACCAGAAGAGAAACAGTGGAGAGCCCACCAAGAAATTCAGTGTGAGATAGAACAAACTCTAAAATTTCATCAGCACTCAAAGAAGGATAAAAGACACAGGGGTGATTATATCCAGTCGTGAAACACGGGACAAAAACATTTTCAGGAATCTTCATGGTTTATAATGGTTATAATTTTATCATCAGAAATACCTCTAATGATGAGACATGAAAAAGATACAATCCCATTTTAAAGTATTGCAAATAAAATGACTGCAGCCTACCTATTACTCTGCTTGTAAGAATTTCTCTATCAGTAGTGCCAATTTCTCTTCTCAGATAGTTCGTTGGAATTCTTCCTGCCGCTGCAGCTTTCTGACGATAGTCAACCTTTCAAAAACAAAAGTAAGAATCTTAAAGACAATGGATCATTGATGACAGAATCGCTCAAGCTAGCCAAGGTCTGCAGTGCAATATCCTGCTCAGAGCAAGGTCAGTGCTGAACCGACTGTATCCTGAGCAATGAGCATTAATTCCAGATCATGAATACAAGCATCAAACAGGCAATGTCCCAGGACAGACTCCCTGAAAAATGTACTGTTAATCAGCCACAAGTTAGAAAATGAATCATTAATTTTTAATAATCCCTCACTACATATAATGTTTGAAGCCTAATGTTGTAGCAGACATCTAAGCCCACAGGGCTTGTGGTAGGAAGACACCATATGGCTCATCCTTCATCCACAGATGCAGTGATTTTTATCATCGGCTTCAATTCTGAAACCAAACTCTGTACCCCGCTTGCTGTCCTCACTCTCCTCAGCTCCCTGTTTAACGAGTTGTGCCACTACTCATCAGAAAACAAGTTTTGTTGTTAGAACTTACCACTAACGGCATGAACTGAGATGCAGAAGGTTTGGTTTTACTGACTGCTGTGACCATTACTGCTGTGTCACCTAGCTGGACCAAGGAAAAACACACTGAGATGAGCGTGAAGTCCTAAACTTAATCAGATGTTAAAGTCCCAGTTTGTGATGTTCTCCACAGAAAACACCTCCTGTTACTCCACACTTAGCAGCAGCAAGCACTCAAAGAGCCTGCTTCCTCCCCCCCATTACATACAGCCAAACACCCAGTAGGAACTGCACTGCTCCTTCCCACACCCCAATGTCCCACATAGGACCACGTGGGCCCAGAAGAGGTGAAGTTTCACACACCTGAGGCTGTTTTTACCTGAACAACAGCAGCTCCATCAGCAAACCGGGCAAGTTTTCCAGAAGACACTTCCATCTTCCTGTCGGAAAGAAACAACCTCTTACTGACAACTGCAAGCACACGACACACCCAGCAGTGGCATCTAACCAGAAGGATGGCAGCTGCAGTCTGTACCGCCATAGAATCATAGGGGTTGGAAGGGACCTCAAGAGATCATCGAGTCCAACCCCCCTGCCAAAGCAGGTTCCCTACACCAGGTTGCACAGGTAGCTGTCCAGGTGGGTCTTGAATATCTCCAGAGAAGGAGACTCCACAACCCCCCTGGGCAGCCTGTGCCAGTGCTCCCTCACCCTCACCGTAAAGAAGTTCTTGCGCACATTCGTGCGGAACCTCCTGTGCTGCAGTTTCTGTCTGTTTCCCCTTGTCCTGTCTCCACACACTGTTGAAAAGAGTCTGGCCTCGCCACTTTGTCCCCCACACCTCAGATATTTATAAACCTGGATCAGGTCCCCTCTCAGTCTTCTTTTCTCAAGGCTGAACAGACCCAGTTCACTCCGCCTTTCTTCATAAGGGAAATCCTCCAGGCCCTTCCCCATCTTTGTGGCCCTGCGCTGGACTCTTCCCAAGAGATCCCTGTCTTTTTTATACTGTCCAGCCCAGAACTGGACACAGTACTCCAGGTGAGGCCTCACCAGGGCAGAGTAGAGGGGGAGGATCATCTCCCTTGACCTGCTGACCACGCACTTTTTAATGCACCCCAGAATGCCATTGGCCCTCTTGGCCACGAGGGCACACTGCGGGCTCATGGTCAACCTGTCGTCCAGCAGGACACCCAGGTCCCTCTCTAGAGAGCTCCTCTCCAGCAGCTCATCCCCCAGCCTGTACTGGTGCACGCAATTATTCCTCCCTAGGTGCAAGACTCTACACTTGCTTTTGTTAAATTTCATTGGTTTCTGACTGCCCAGCTCTCCAGCCTGTCCATGTCTTGCTGGATGGCAGCACAGCCTTCAGGCGTGTCAGCCAATCCTCCCAACTTTGTATCATCAGCAAACTTGCTGAGGGTGGCCACTATCCATCCCCTCATTAAGGTCACTGATGAAGATGTTGAACAAGACCCAGCACAGACCCCTGGGGGACATCGCTGTCACAGGCCTCCAACTGGACTCTACACCGCCAACGACAACCCTCTGTGCTCTGCCAGTCAGCCAGTTCTCAACCCACTGCACTGTCCACTCATCTATCCCACACATCCTTAGCTTTGTTATAAGGATGTCATGGGAGACAGTATCAAACGCCTCACTGAAATCCAGGTAGACTACATCCACCGCCCTCCTCACATCCACCCAGCCAGTGACAACATCATAGAAGGCCACCAGGTTGGTGGAGCATGACCTCCCCTTGGTGAACCATGCTGGCTACTCCTGATAACCTCCTTTTCTTCCAATTGTCTGGAGATGGCATCCAGCACAAGCTGTTCTATCACCTTTCCAGGGACAGAGGTGAGGCTGACTGGCCTATAATTACCTGGATCCTCCTTCTTGCCCTTTTTGAAGACCGGAGTGACACTGGCTATCCTCCAGTCATCAGGCACATCCCCCATTCTCCAAGACCTCTCAAAGATGACAGAGAGCGGTTCAGCAACCACCTCCGCCAGCTCCCTCAGCACCCGTGGATGCACCCCATCAGGTCCCATGGATTTATGACCATTAGCATTGCCTAGGTGCTCACGAACCACCTCTTCCCTGACTGAAGGAAAGTCTCCCATTCCCCAGAGCCTCTCACTGACCTCCAGGGTCTGGGATTCCTGAGGGAGAGCTTTTTCACTGAAGACAGAAGCAAAGAAGGCATTCAGTATCTCCGCCTTCTCAGCATCCCCCGTTACCAGAACACCCCCTCACCTAGCAGGGAGCCCACATTCTCCTCAGCTCTCCTTTTACTGTTAACATACTTAAAAAAGCCTTTTTTATCACTTTTGCCAGATTCAATTCCAAACTGCTCCTTCCACTCAGGATCTCCAACTCCACCATCCCGTGACCGCTGCAACCCAAGCCGCCCCGACCTTCCAGGCGGTGTCAGCCACCCGAAGCCCCACAGGCGCCCGAACGCCGCGCTTCAACGCTTCCGAGCCCCTCACCTGCCCCCGACGTCCACCGTCACGGCACAGCGGGGCCCGGGCTCCGCCGCCGCGCTGCGGGCGGGCACCGGCCGCGGCCCGCCGCCGGGCAGCAGGAAACGCCGCCATCGCGTCACGGCGCGGCCGCTCGCGGCTCCCACGGATAAACCGCCGAGCGCGGCGCGCCGGCAACTCGCGGCGGCCATCGCGCCGGGGCCGGGCGGGCACCTCGGCTGTAGCCGGCGTCCTATTGGCTGCCGGAGGGGCCGGGGGAGGGCTGTCGCGCAGTAAGCTCGAAGCGGGTTGGCTCTCGCTCCGGCCGGTGGACCCGCAGAGCTCAGAGCGTTGAGTCAGGACGGTGAATCGAACGAGGCGGATGTGTCTGAGGGAAAAAATGCTTTCACGGGAAACTTGATGATGGCAGCCAAGTTTCTTTTCAGGAGAAGTCACGTCCAGTAATGTCTTTGAATCTGAAAACTGGATTCTAAGTTGTTTTGATGTTTTCTCACAATGCTAACAGAGTCTGTCAGAAGTTCTCTATACACGTGTATGAACTGAGGCTAATGAGTGCTCCTCAGGCCATGGTTCTTGTGCCGTCTGGAGTTACTGGGATATAGGTACAACAGTGGGTACCCACCATTACACACACTCCCCCTCTTTCAGCTAGGATCGTATCTAGGAAGAATCTGTTTTCCCAAGCCATCCTACTTGTGGCAAATAATGAAAGGCACTTATACAGTCCACCCAGGAATGAGTATCCCCTCTGTAAGGCTGATCAGCTGAGCCTCCTTAGGCAGGACACACCGTAGTTCAGGGAGGCCATCTTTGACAAATACTTGGCATTGGCAAGACACTGGAGTGATTGGTCAAGGTCCGGACTCCTCAGAGAGAGACAGGGACATACTGGGCTGAGACCAGCGTAGTGCTACAGAGAATAAGAGACTGGAAAACTTGCCATACAAGGGGAGACGGAGAGCTGAGTATCTAGCCTGGAGAAGGAATAGCTCAGGGGGAGTACAAAAAAATGGTGAGATAGAGAGAATAAAGAAGAAAGAGGCAGGTCCTTCTCAGTGGTATGTAGTGAAAGGAGAAAAGGCAATGGGCAAAACTCAAATGCAGGATATTCCTCTGAAACATAAGAATAGTCAAACACTGGTCAGAGCAGACTGACCAGAGAGGAGTCTCCGTCCTCGAGGAAAGTCACACTGGATGTAGTCCTCAATGAATTTCTCAAATATTACAAGAAAATAGATATTAAGATATGGTAATTATTACAATTATTTTATTTCTATATGAATGGTTTACATTGGGGAAAAAAGTGAACAGAGAAAAGACCAGACTATACTACAGAACAATTTTCTTGTAGGTATCTTAGTATTAAGGTAAAGAAAATCAGCGAAGAGAGTTCTGGAACAGACACATTATCAAGTTATGCACAGGATCTGTAAGCTCAGAACTGAGATGTGATGTATCTTAGTTCCCCAGAACATGGTACATACAAGCACACTTTTTGCTGGTGCCTGGTTCCAGTCTATTCAGGCTCATTTGAGTGACATCTGAAATCATACTGCCACTGTAATCTAAGCTTCTTTGCCAGCAAAACTCTGAACTTCATGCAGATCATCTATAAATTTATAAAGACATATGTATTACTTATCTTCTCATCTGAACACAAGCCCAAGCCTTCTTTTATTGCTTTCCACAACAAAGTTACATTAAAAATTCATGAAATAGAAGTTGTTTCACGAAATATAGAATATAGACTAATTTTTTTGTTAGCACCAGTGTTCAAATTGTTCTGTAGACTGCGTGGAATCTGTAAAATACTTCTGAAGGCTCCATAGAAGTTGCAAATATAGCATGCAGTAATCTGTACGTACACCTAGAATGACACATTTCTGTTAAAAATTATTAGAGAATTACAAATTAAAGGAGGCTGAACACAACAACAACAGAGTTGGGTACACTGACAGAGACATATCATAAGAAGTGCTTTTACATTTTGTATAAATGTAGCAGATTCTTTGTTTCTATAAAAAAATGTACAATGTCATGTTTAAAGCAGTAAATAGCCTGTATTCTATACGTATCAAAGATGTTTGATTTAAAATAAAAGCATGCATGCATGCACGAGTTAAATGAATGAGTGCGAAGTTCATTTGAGTGTAGTGTCAGTAATGCTGAGATTATTTCATAGGTTACAGAGTTTCACACAAAGGAACAGCTGATATAGTTTGTGATTTCTGTTTGCAAATGTGTGCAGAGCATTAGTTTGAGTTTTCGGGTCAGAGTAGGGTTAAGCCTTGTATTACAGTTAGGAATAGGTTTAGGTTTAGAAGGAGGTTTCTGGTTAGTTTTAGAGATAGGGCTGAAATTAGGGTTAGGGATAGGCTTAGGGTTTGGTAGGGTTAGTGTTAGGTTTAAGGTTAGTTTTAGGATTAGTTTTAGTGTTAGGTTTAGGGGTAGGGTCAGTTTGAGTGTTAGGGCGAGAGAAGGGGTAGGCCTTGGGTTTGGTTTTGGGATTGGGTAAGGTTTATAATAGCAATAGGGTTAGCATCCGGATTTGGTTTAGGGTTAGTATTAGGGATAGGTTTAGGGTCAGAGTTAGGGTTCAGGTTAGGATTAGGGTTAGATTTAGGGTTACGTTTAGGGTTAGGGTAAGTCTCACAGCTGTTTTGTTTTCAGAAGACAGATGCTGAGCAGAGTACGTTGTTAGGCATTACACTCTGCCAGGCTCACACTGAACAAGATCATGAACACAGATGTTATCCTGGGCTGTTTTTAGAGTAACTTGGATGCTATTGGCAACAAGCTTCTGTGAAACAGTTGTGACAGACATCACATTGATCATCTCCCACAGAGTGTAAATAATCTGTTCAGAATGGGAAAGGTAATGTTCATTAGTGTGCTCTTACTTCTTTCTCTGTCTTAAAGCTTTTAATGTACCTTCAAGAAATGGAAACAGGCTGCTTACAGAGTTTGTCCAAGATCATTCCAAGCAGCAGCAGGTGTAGATATGTAGATCCCCGTCTACCTGTCTTAATGGAGCCATTCAACTAATCAGTGTTTCAATATCACCTTTAGAGTGTCACAGTACGAGAGTTTCACCTGTCCTACTGTAGTCAGCAAACACTACAGAAACTTTTGTGCTGATCACACAAAGGGCAGCCAGAACTACGTTTTCAAATCAAACAGTAATTTGTATTGAAGAGCCCTCAAAGAGAGGAGAGAGAGAGCTAAGATTTTTCTGCTCTTTGCATTTTATCCATCTGGCTGCTGGACAAAATGTACCCTATATAATTGGGTATACCTAATGAGAAGAGCCCAATTACTTTCAGCTATGTGATAGAATAGACTGCTGGTGGTTTGGGTCTTAGAAGGTTCCAAGGATTCCTGGCCAATTTCTGCAGTGGAAACACTGCCTTTGTAAACTGACAGATTCAGACGTGGTGGAACTGACTGGGGGGAGTTTAGTGCTGTATATTTAATAAAGAATTGCATGGATCATTACAAGGCATGCAGAAGAAAGGTCATATTGAGCTGTAAGGAATTTAACATACTCTGTAGGAAGGTATTTGGTATCAGCTGTGGTAAAAGCTGCATTTCACTGATACTTTGACAGCATTTCTAAGGAAGACAAATGACAAAATGGGACAATCTAAACTTTCTTTACTATTGAGTAATTTGAATAAAAACCTAATGCTCAGCCTACGCTATCATGTCTTTCACCATTGGAAGTTATCTTGCAGATTAATTTTGCATGCAACTTTAGCTAAAGGTAACTCAGGTATATATGTAGTGGGAGATGTCTGGGCTCTGTGAGCATCACACAGTAGTTATGCACCTGAGTTATGTGACATGGCAGTGGGTGACTAGTTCTAACGAAGCCTGGCTGGGAACCAGAGAGTCTTGCAGTTAAGGAACCAGGAAAAAAGGACAGAGCTTGCTCCTACCAGAATGCCTCATGACACTGATTAAGTCATTTGGTATGTCTGACTTTCAGTTCCTCATATCAAAATGAGAACAAGGACTCCATGCTTCGTTAACTCAAACTGCAGGCTTTTCATTGCAAGGAAAATAATGGAATTTACTGTGGCAGTAGGTCTATCAAAGGCACTTAACACTCAGCAGCACAGGACTTCAGGTACTACTGAAACATAAGCGACAGCAGTTTACAAGGAGAAATCTGTTCTTCCCAAAATCCAGACAAAACCTGCTGCGTGATCCTCAGCTCCGACTGTACCTGTAACAGAAATTTCACAAGGTTATTCTTTCTGTATTTCCTTCCTTTTGGAGGCTCACACTGGTTAATGTAATATCTTTGTATCTGTAATGTATTCATTTAGAATAAGTTGGGGAATTATTCATGCT
Source organism: Callipepla californica brunnescens (assembly GCA_023055505.1). Lineage (NCBI taxonomy): Eukaryota > Metazoa > Chordata > Aves > Galliformes > Odontophoridae > Callipepla > Callipepla californica. The sequence goes on from JALIRH010000003.1 coordinate 65,459,404, forward strand.
GGTCAAACAACTCACTGTTTTGTTTACAAAAAAAAACCCACGTGCCACATAGCTGGACTGTTGTCATGACCCTTCACACAGATTTATTTATTTTTCTCATAGTAGTCACAAGAGTACAATGTGGAAGTATATGAAAAAGCATATTGAGAGTTACTTGTGTAAAGACAAAATTCCAGATTATGTCCAGTAAATTTTGAACAATAGCTCTTTCTTTCTTGCAGATGAATGAAAATTGCTTTAGCATTTACCACTGACTGCAGTTCAAAATCCCTATGAAACTCAAATAACTGTGTGATTGTATATGTATGAACTATATAATATGCAGTGAAAAACAAGTCTGAGCTCAATTCTGAACTAAGCCTGTTCCAATTTCTGTAGATCATTTTTCTGAGTCATGCTCACTACTATTTTTTCACAGAACCATCACGTTCAACATCGCAATAACTTTCAGTGCTGCAGTCCTGCTAATGCACAGATGACTGCAGAATGTCATGCTATAAATTGCAGACTTAGTTTAGAGCAATTGAAGCAAATTTACATTATTATAAATATGTCACAGATAGTAGGAGAGTTTGGTGCTCTCTTACATACAACACTTGCAAGAGTAATAGTTTTGACTTTTCTACAGCAAGTCTCTTCAGCAAGTTTCAAGTCATTCATTTCTGAATGAGGTGGAGGTGCCTTGAGCCTAGCCAACAGCTGTAAATTTCCACTGCCCAGCCTGCACCTCACTGTGTGCCACCAGCCTGACCTGACCTTTCTGCAGCCCCAGCCTTTGTGCCACGTTTTATGTGCATTCCAGCAGCACTCCACACTCCCTGGGCAAGGTTTGGGCCAGGGGGATGAGGCAGGAGGAGGAGAGGTGATGAGATAAAAAGCACGTGAAAAAAATCAAGCATGCCATCCGGAAATCAGGCAATTTGCTGCACAGTTCTTGTCACAAATAAGTGATAGACCGATCCTGTTTACAGCTGAGTTTGTGTAGCAGTTACTACAAAGCAAGGAAAAACAGGCTCTCAGGCAGTCATGAATGCTGCAAGCAAAGTCTCTTGAAATCAAATCATTTTCCTAATCAGTACATGTGGATTTGTAACTGATTTTGCAAATTACAGTCCTAAATGCATAGCTGTCTACTGAGGGGAGCAGAAATGTCTTGGAAAGAGAAAAAAAAGCTGTGGGGTTTTAAGTAACCTCTGTGCATAATTTTTTAGTGAGAAATTGTGAAGGAGGGATGCACACTTATTTTGCTGTCCTCCTGCCAAACCTACTCTTTTTCATGTGAAAAAGTCAGCTCCCACTGTCTATCCTGTTCAGGCCAGAAGCCAGGGTCTGTCTAGACCCACGTCAGAGGAGGAAACAGAAGAGCAGTCACATACACTGCGCAGCTGCATGCACTGCATACATACCACGACAAGCACTTTGCTCTTAAGTCCAGATCAACAGAAAAGAGGTGGCTGCTTTGAACGAGTGCTCACGCTCTTGTCACCCATCATCTTTCTTTCTCTCACTTTCTGACATAACAAGTCTTTTTTGAAGTGCCAAACCCTGTTCTAGGCTACTAACTCCCAGCTCAAGACTATAAATCAAAGGAGCAAAGTGAAGTCTGACGCTGCTCTGCTTTAAAGGCCAGCTGCCTTATCCTTGCTGTCCTGGAAAGAAGGGAGATGCCAAATCAGGTGCAAGAAAGACTATGAGCTACAACAGAAACCATACAAAGTCAAAGGAGCTTTGAAGTTGCACCCACTAACGAGGATGGATCAGAGTAATGTACCCAGAGAAAGAAACTTTCTTAATTCATGGAACTCCTAAAGGATATTCTAAGGACATACTCTGCTTCAGCTGCTGGCATCTTTAATACTACACAAATGCCAGCAATCCATATATATTGGGAGCACAAGCATGCAGACTGTGCTTTGCATTAGCACTACCTGTGAAGTAAGGAATTTCACTGGAAAGGAATCCTAGTCCATGTTGTATTAAAGAATCTTACAAATATATACACATAGCACATGCAAGCTGAGTGTGAGTTTTGTCAATTACACCACTGGCAGCAAGACAGCAAATGCTGAGAAACAAAATGTATTTGTAATTTGGGAAGAAGCAACAATTAGTGAAAAGGCATTTCACATCTGCAAATAATTAATTGGAAACTAGGTGAGTGGTAAAAAGTGGTTCCTACTCCACAGTGTTAGGCCTTTGCTTCCAATGAACAAGTGCAAGAATACTGTGAGGGTAATTTCAAGTCTACAGAACTCATATTGAGTTGCCTTTGGAATTCAAGCCAGCAACATTTGTATAAATCTCTTGCTAAAAAGCACTACTTTTTTTAGTATTTGTGATGCAGTAGTGTAAACAGTAAAACGTTTAAAAGATGGTTGAAAATTGACAAGTTTATAGTTTTTTTCCTGAATTTCAAGAGGTCAAAGAAAGCATGCTTAGCATAATAAAGATAAATCAGCTTCAAAACTAAGAAGCAGTTTCAAATTTCCCCAGACTACAGGAGTGCTGTTTTATTCCACCAGCACTAAGTTACATAAAATTAGATCCCTGCCCAAGACATCTGTCTATAATACTTCCCACTACAGTGAATTTAAGCCAAACTCAACGCTTTACACATTACAGAAAGCAATGTAGTATTAAGAGAACTCTTTAAAAGAGCAGGCAAGGAGGAAGGAGCAATTAAAAGTTTCTTCTGGTTTAGATGATGAAGGAACACAGTGAAACAGGAAGCAGGGCCACCCAAATACTGCCCTGCTAGCCCATCACTGAAGTATCAGCCTATCAAAGGCCCATTTCCACAGCTCAGAGAAGCAAAGGGGCACAGCAGCAGGCAGTGAACAAATTACAGATGAAAAACACCTCGTCCAGGTCTCCCCATGAGGCTGCCCTGGTTTGAAACCCATCGCTATTAGATCATACTGGTAGGAACAGTTCTCCCATCACCTTTCAGACTGTTGTGAGATGTATTATGAGTTTGTAAGACAACTGCTTTGGAATTACACAGGATTTATTATGGGATGTTTATGTGAGGAATTAAAGGTGGAAAAATGAGGGAGTCAGGTGGTTTGGAGAGGAAGAAGCTGCTGGAAACAGAAGTGGAAGGGGATTAAAGTGAAATGGTATGTACTGGCATGTACATAGCTTGCAAGTTGGTATACTCATCTGACCACACTCTGCACCTGATCAGCCTATTTGCTTATTAAATTCCATTCTAATGCTTTCATGTGTGAGATCCTCCACTGAACACGCACAAGAAAGTATAGGACACTCAGTGCCTGAAACTAGAACTAGACTACAAGTCATGGGCCTTTAAGCCTGCGGTGTTAGCAACTCCAGCAAGCAAGAGTGTGCAAGAATGTAGTTACCAAAGAAGACCAAGACAAACTAGTTGGTGAACAGGTGAAGTGGCCTGGGAGGTGTGTGAGGGCCAGCTCCATGTGCAAGAGCAGCCACTGAGCAGACATGTGTAATGTATGTATACCAGCAACTGCATTCAGATTACACCACCTCAGGAGATGCACCTGTCTATATACATAACATGTACCTACAGGAAATGGGATTTGAATAAACTGATACCTCTCCTATATAATTTTTCAAACCCTCCTCATTTCTAAGCCAGTTGTGTATCCCACAGGCTATGCTTCACCTGAAAAGCTGAAATGAGTTCTTAATTACACAACCATGCAAATTATTTGGACCTCTTAATGCAATATCACAGTATACAATGAAGTATTTTTCATTAATGCTTTCTTGTATTTACTGTTTTTGTATAGAGCAGAGGTAATTAGAGGGACAGCATAGCACTTGTGGATCCATTGTTTTTGCTTGAGATAACTACAAAAAATGTGGAAGACAAAGCTCACTGCAAAATAATATTCATGATCTGAATGTACACAATGTATCAAATATGCAATTGCCAACACAAACTAAATTAAGAATTGACCACAGAATCTCAGGTTTACAGAAATCACTGAAAATACAAATTTCCTATTAGGCTGTAGGATACAAAGATTGTCCAGCTAGAAAATTTAACTTAAGCATGCTACAGTGAAGTCCATCCCATACCAGCAGCTTTATTACTCAAGTCTCAACATCAAAATATACAGAGAAAATCCATAAAGGAGAAGACACTGGTTTACTTTAAATACTTTTTTTTAATAAGTAAATATGATGATGGGATATACTGTAAGCATGAATAAATTATAGAAAGTATGACTCCAGCTAACAGGTCTCGACAAACAGTTCACATTCACTATGCACCACCAGAGTTGATTGTTTAGTCCTGCTAAAACATGAGCAGCCTATTGGTACAGACACTTCCAAGCTCTTTCAAATCTAGAATAAACTTCCAGGTATGGATAAGATGTCAGAGATAGGAAAAGGGATAACATTAGTTTGTTCCTTTAATTAGCACATCTTTAACATTTGTTGGCAATTACGTCATTTATGATGAATTTCCTTCTGCACTGAACGCTTCCTTAGTAGTACTGCTAACTCATTCTGAATTGAAACGCAGATCCTTTTCAGACCAGTAGATGGCACAAACCATTTATTTCACTGCACTCATCTCAATATTTTTTGTAATGTCACAGAATTACCTATTACCTTCAAAACAGAATTAATTGTTTTTAAGATAAATGGGGATTTATAGCAACACTAAGACAATCTTTAAATGGCACAGCACTTAATTGTTAGCTAGGTCTAGAAAACATTTAGAAGTAATACAAGAATTCTACTAGATCACACAAAAACAGTCAACAAACACTAACAACTTTCCTAAGCTGCAAAAATAACTTACATACGCATAGGACTTACTGACACTTCATTTCATATTTTCAAATGAACATTATAACATCATGTCACATTACAAGGCATACCACTTAGCTTTATAGCAGCTATTCATACCAGTATCACATATTAAACGCTACTGAGTTGTAGGGTAAATTGTCTTCATCTGTCGGGCAAATTAAAACTTAATAACATGAGAACATATGTAAATAATGTGAAGAATCCTAATTCAGTTATTTTAATACCAATTTATCAAGTAATTACAGAAAACAAAGAAGTATATTCCAGCCACTCACTTGAGTGCAAGTGTTTTTTTATACACTGAGCCAAGAATTTCTAAACATTAACAGCAAGAGCATCTTAATTTTTTCCTGAATTCCAACACAACTGCAGGCTAACAGAGCCCAAGGTAGCTCATCTCACTGACCTCTGACTAGGTCTAGTGATTATGCAATGAGTCTGTTCAACAGGTAGAACTGAAGGAAAATTTTTACTGAATCAGCCAAATTTTCACTATACACTTGCTAAATACAATGCAACAGGAAGAGAGGGAACACACAGCCAGCTATGAAAGAAGTGGGGAGAGGAACGTCCCTTTAATCCACACCAAACCCTAGCTAGTACCAGATTATATTAATCAATAGGGTGGTATACTCCAAGTAACTAAAGCAGGGCAACTTCAGTCTGGGATGCGTGACAAGAATGATAGAAACACTTAGAATTTTGGTAGATAACATTTTCTCCCTGCTGAAGAAAACACATTTTTAATAGCTAAACTTAACAGAATCCAGACCTGTGTTTCCAAATCAGTGTTACGCTGACATCATTTTTATCAGGGTAAACAGACCAGTTTTATCACAGGTAGCACCATCAGAGCTGCTTGCCTCAATTCCTGAGCAGCTCAGACACTTGCATTGCATTTCCAGGATGAAACAGAGAGCAGTAACCAAGTCACCAATCATAAGAGAAATTATTCAAGTTGTTATTCGCAATGATTGGGCCGTAACTCTTAAATTTGAAAATTCAGCTTACTCAGTAGTATGCATCTGACCCTTATGACATGACTAGTTTTAGCCTGAACGTGTGATGTGGTGTTTATGCCAGCTACAGAAAGATACTACACCTGGTTTGACATAACAAAATGTTAGTACATTTGATCTAGTAGAGTGAACTTGATTAAAGTACTGCCTAGCACCTTGTGACTATTCTGCTTCGGCTCAATCCTAAGTGAACTAAAACCAGATTTATTGTTACAAGACCAAGGTTCTTTCAAAACCCCCTCTCTAATCAGGCTGTAGTGAGCACACATTACTCGATAATGCCTTCTGAAAGTTGTACACAGGTATGACAATAATAGTCCTAAATGGAGATGTACCCAAGAATTACTTGCAAGAGCCTACTTCCTTTGCTTTTTCTGCTGACTTCTTAAAATACACTACATCTTCCTTCTTCCTTGGGTATCCATTTGCAGAAATGGAGCTTGCTGCCATCAAAATAAAGTCAGCAGTGGTAATTCCAAGTCAATGGGGTTGGATGGGATTCACCCAAGGTATTGACGGAGCTAACAGAAGTGCTTGCCAAGCTGGTTTTCATCATTTAAGCAGACATACAAAGTTTCATGGTACAAGGCTTTTCTTGGAAAGTCATGGCAGTCAGGTGAAGACCCTGGTGCCTGTGAAAAAAAAAAAAAAAAAAAAAAGCCTGGAAGCCATGCTAAGGCACCTGGAAGGCAGGAAGGTGATACGGGGAACCAGCATGGTTTCACCAAGGGCAAATCCTGCTTGATCAACTATGATGGTGTAACCGTATCAATGGACAAAGGAAGAGCCACTGATGACATCTACCCGGACTTCAGTAAGGTCTTTGACACAGTACTCCAAAACATTCTTCTCTTCAAATTGGCAATGTATAGATTTGATGAATGGCCTGTTCAATGGATGAAGAACTGGCTGCAGGATCAAGTCCAGAAAGTGATGGGCAGTGGCTCAATGTCCAGAGGAAGATCAGTGATGAGTGGTGTTCCCCAGAGGTCAGAGCTAGGGCCAGTGGTCATTAATGTCTTCATCAATAACATCAACAGTGGGGTCAAGAGCACTTTTACCAAGTTTGTGGATGACACCAAGATGTGGTGTGTAGCTGACTCACCTGAAAGACTGCAAACCACCCAGAGGGATCTAGGCAGGCTTGAACAGACAAACCTCATGAGCCTCCTGAAGTTCAGCAAATCCAAGTGCAAGGTCTTGCATGTACAACGAGACACCTCCACCCATACCAATACAAGCTGTAGGAAACAAGAATGGAGGGCAGCCCTGCTGTAAAAGACTTGATGACTAGCTGGACATGAGCCAGCAACGTGACCTCACAGCCCAGAAAGCCAACTGTATCCTGGGCTGCATCATAAGAAGAGTGGGCAGCAGGTTGAGAGAGGAGACCTTGCTCCCTCCCACTCTGTGCTGGTGAGGCCTCACCTGGGGCACTGCATCCATATGTGATGTCCCCAGTACAGAACAGATGTGGACCTGTTGGAGAGTGCCCAAAGGAGGGCCACAAAAACGATTCAAGGGATGGAACACCAATCCTACAAGGACACACTGAAAGAGCAAGGGCTGTTCAGCCTGGAGAAGGGAAGGCTCCAAGACTTCATTACTGAAACAGGAGCTACAGGATTTCAAAATTAAAGAGGGTAGATTTAAGTTGGATATAAGGAAAAAGCCCCCTAAAGTGAGCAGGGTGAGGCACTGGCACAGGTTGCACAGAGATGTGGAAGACCCCTCCTTGGAGAGGTCAGGCTGGTGAGGGCTCCGAGCAACCTGATCTAGCTGTGGATGTCCCTTTTCATTGCAGAAGAGTTGGACTAGAACGCCCTTAAAGGTCTCTTCCAATTCTAAGGATTCTATGACTCTAATATCGTAGACAAAATCCAGATCTATAAAATGGTGCATTCAATATTTGTATAAAGTCACTAATTTAAGACAAGAAAACTTCAAATTTTGCATCTGTAGGAGTCTGCAGGTAGATTTTTAGGTAATCCTCCATCAGCTATCAGAAGCTTTTTTTTTTTTTTTTAATGACACGAGGTGGGAAGCAGAAAAAAATATTTGCTTAAAACTACCTAGGAATCTAGACCTAGAGAAGAAGGAAAATGCTGGATCAGAAAGAAACCAAAATGACTGCTTCAGCAGGAGATAGCAATACTCATTTTCCAAGAGCAATTTCACTCCAGCTGAGATGGAAACTACAAAGTATTGGTGGACAGAAAAAAAAATGACAGAGTTCTGTGTTTTACATAGAAGATGCTGTAAAAGAACAATTAAAAATAACCTTAGTATTAGCTGCTTCCTCATAAACCTCACTGAACAGGCCCCTCCAAACTACAGAAGTGCTATACATTAACATGTGGCAGAAAGTTTGCTCTTAGTGGAATATATCATTCTCCATGTAAAAGTATCTGTATTAACAAAGGAATTATGAACTGAATTACTACTTAAAGAAATAGTTAACCCATTTGACTACAGGTATGAGTCTTTCAGAAGACTTTAGAGATTCCTTGTCCCAGCATTGTGACAGAAATAGAAGGCATACAGGCTTGGCAGATTGGCAGCAAGTTCTGAGGACTACCCAAGGTCCCCAGTTTTACCTTAAGGGGACAAAATACACAGTATTTACCACTGTTTAAGCTAGCTTCCCTAGCTCACTATTCTTCAAGGAATGACTTAACTACAGCATTTTTCTCTTGTCAAAGAAGGGAAACAAATGCCATACTCAGGTATTTTAGTAACTCTTGCCAATGGTGACAAACAAAATTTAATAACTTGGTTAACAAGTACTGGCTACATTCTCCAGATGTGTACCCACCTACACCACAAACCTGCCCCTCTTCCTGCATCCTCCAAAAGAACAACAAAAAATCAGCTAACAGTAGAAAACCATAAAATTTGATTCTCCTTTAACACATGCTAATTTGGCCACCGTAGGTGTGAGGTTAAGACAATGAATAATACCAAATGGTATTACAGCCAAGATATTCTATAGATAGCATAGTTAAACAGATTATTGTGATGGAAAAGAGACAATCAAAATAAAGGGAAAAACATTTACCCATATTCTAGGCTCTCAATAGGAAACTCCAAAGGAGCAATCTCCAACAAGAAATCCTTCCCCAGTGGTGGTCAGTCCTTAGATGGAGTTTAGGAGAGGTGGAGCCAGACTCCACCCCTTCTGGTCACACAGGTGCATTGCCTTCACCTGTGCTCTCATGGCAGACTGAGTGCTCACCTCAGGTGATCCATCAGTGGTTCAGGCTGTGATTCAACAGTTCCTATACAGCCACCTATCATGTTGTGATAGTGCTTTGTAGCGACTGTTTCACTTCTGTGACTTCAGCTAGAGGTCAAAAATATTCCTTCTGCAAACAAGAGCAAGTTAAAGTCCACAGACTCCTCAACTCTCACTCTGTACAAATTTTGTGACTTCTTTTATACGTTATTTTTTTGCCTACTTAGTAAGCTTTTTAGGGTTGGCACTAGTCTCTGGCTGTGTGGGGATGCATTGTGCCTTGAAATACCAGGTTCTGGTAGTACCTTCAATCCTAGCAAGAATTATAAATACAAATCATAGCTCAGAGATGGAAGCTTTCCCCCTTCCTCCCTCTTTTGGGTAGCTATGGCAAAGTTACAATTAACCTCAATGAATAGCTAGGATAAAATTTATATGAAGGATATTCTGTTCAGGTACTGTTGATGAGAACAGCATTTGGCACTGTTTTAACATTTTGTAACACAGAGCTCTGTTGGGTGAAAATGAGAGTGACTAAAGCTTAATCCAAGAGGGAAGTGTTTTTCCTCCATACAAAAACTATAAAGAAAGACTAAGATCTATTCATACATACCCTATCACCCCAAGCAGCCTCGTGTGAGACCTCCATCCACACACTGCTGTTCTATGGTCCATTTAATCTCTGGCTGGAGCCTGCAAACTTTTTCCAAGCTGTATAGAAAGGTCTGGGCTCAGCTCTGCCCCTGCTGTGCCTCACTTCAATGAATTTTTTCAACTGACCTCCAGCCTACCTGAATCACCATTTCTGGTGCAGTCATCATATTTCTGATGATCACTGGGCTGTACTGTTATTGTCACCAATCCTGCCCCATTCAGCTACTGGAAAGCCAGTTTTCTGTAAACTTTGCCTTAGGCAATGAAGATCTTCTCCACTGCTTCAGATTTCCATTCTCTTTCTTATTTTAATAAAAAAATATTTGAAAAATTCAACTTGTGCTCTCCCTACTAGAATAGTGGAACTAAGAAAAATATCAGTTTCAGTATAATCAATATGAAAATAGGGGAAAATGATTAAATACTCATGTTCTAGAGTATAAAATTAGGATTTACATTTCCCTATAATGAAGTTACCCACATTTCCATTCAGATATATTTTACATTCCAGCCATAGGAACTATTTCCTACTGGTTGTCCTCAGCGCTATCACGGTTTTAGTGATACTATTTGCATCAGTTACATAACGTACACAGAATAGCAATATTCATCTATGTAGTGACGTGCAGAATCAAACTTGACAATCCACACAAGGTTATAAAGCAAGTATGTTTACTATGGGGCTGGGTGCAAGGGGAGACCACTGCACCTAACCTGCACACCCAAACACCCATCAATTGCATATTTATCACAGAGAATTAAACATATGCATGAGATTTCTGAGAAAGGGGCTGGATTAGTACAAACAGTTCCAAGAATTCATTATAATATGTTGCCACCTCCTTACACATGTGACCTGTGTCAGAAACCCATTTCTGACTACTCAGGAGACTAAAGTAAGCACTGCTTAACTGCTAGAATGCTGAAGTGATGAGAATGTTTATGCGAAGAATGTTCAAAAACCCAAATAAACTATAAACGGTAAAAACAAAACAAACAAACAAAAACAAAAAAAAACAAGAAACAAAAAGACTTGCATGAAGAGATAAAAAAATTAAGGAAGAATGCTACATAGCACTTCAGCTTCAAGATGTAAGCTAGTAACCACTACTCGTCAATCTCGATTACCTTTGCTTTGCAGTAATGTCAGACCAGTGGTACATTCCTTTGCTCATGAACAGCACATACAGGGATTAGCAAAACACTGAAAATATACAAACTGCCACAGACTATGGAGCCTTTGTGAAGAACAAACAGACTAAACCACTAATTTAATTCTGCCTGTACGCTTCCCACTCCCCTCCATCCCACTGCGTGAGCAGCTGGTTTTCATTACAGGTAAAGATTTCCACATAAAAGGTAGAAAAGTACCTCTGTGAAGGCCCTGAAGATCACAAAGTTCCAGAATTGCAGGGGTTGGAAGGGATCTCAAGAGATGCTTGAGTCCAACCTCCCTGCTAAAGCAAGTTCACAACAGCAGTTGTACAGTATCACACAGAACTCATTTTCATACACTTCAGTTTTCCTTTGGCAAAAGAAAACAAACGACTCCTCTTGATTTACAACCTCATTCTTACCATGTTATGCGTTTCTTCCTCTGCTCAGCAATCTGATCAGTGATAACTGCCATACATGCACAAACCCCTGAACTCAGCACTCAATTTTAATGTTCTAAAATAACAGATTTGATTATTTATGAAAGATCAGTATCATAATTCCGAAACCTCAGTGGAGGAGTGTTTACATCATATAATGTGCGCTTGTGGGTATAAGATAGCTAATCATCACAGCATATACTTCTCTCAAAGGCCACGAAACATTCCTGATAGTATGCATAAAAACAAAAATTAGTGATGTCAAGTTTTTAAGTTTCCCCCTTGCCTTCCTCTCTGCAGCCCAACCATTTTACCATCAGTCTTGCTTGAGTGGATGGTAACCATAATACTGGTTGCTTTCCAGTCAAGGCTAGATGCTGGAGGAATGGGCACCTTGCTCAACACCTGAGGGCTAACTGAGCAAGTATCAACCCAGCTGCAGCCTAAATCCAGTGCTGTTCCTTGTCTGGTCAAGCCAGATTCTGGAGGAGCTAACATCTAGTTCAGAACTGTAGTTACTCTGTAATATCGTAGAACTGTATCATAGAGTGGCCTGGGTTGAAAAGAACCTCAAAGATCATCTCATTTCAGACCCACTGTCATAAGCAGGATTGCCAACCACTAGAGCAGGCTGCCCAGAGCCACATCCAGCCTGGCCTTGAATGCCTCCAGGGATGGGGCATCCACAGTCTCTGTGGGCAACCTGCTCCAGTGCATCACCACCCTCTGAGGGAAAAACTTCCTCCTAATATCTAACCTAATACGCTATCATCTTACCCTATAAATAGAGTGGGGACTGCATTCTGAACCTCACCACTCAACCTGAAGACCTTCCTAATAAGTTTGCTGACTTTCATATTCAAGTGTACCTGGCTATCAGTACTCTGTTGTCACATAATCAACTGTATCTTAGTGTAAAAAAATTTGCTAAATCACTCATATTAATCAACATACTGCTGCTTTTCTTATGAGTGCATTCGGTTACTCCTTCCAAGATGTGAAGGCAATCAGCTGACCACATCAGGAGTTCAGACTAGAATGAAGGATTTTTTCATACAAAAATATTAATGAAAGTTATAAATACTAACACAGAACAAAGCTCTTTAAAATCACTTAGGCTGGAGGGGACCATAGGTCATCTGCAGTGAAATTTCCTGCTCAAGCTGGGATCAGTATTGAATTTAGACCAAGCAGCTCATGGCACTTTTGTTATGCTTATTTTATAGCAGTAGCTGTCCCTTCATTTCCAGCAGGAATTTCCTCCTAAAATTTACACCTATCACCACTTGTTCTTCTAATTTACATCAAAATAAAGTACTAGCCTCACCCTTTCTTGCAGAAATCGTCCTGGGTATGGGGAGCTGCTAGCAGGTGGCTCCTCCAACTGCCTCTTTTCCAGGCAGAAAATAAAGTCCAGCTCCCTCAGCATCCCTTCACCCTTCAGGGCTGGCCTCCCCTGGTTTTGCATGGAATCGTCAACATCTTCCTTGTACCAAAGTACCCAAAAAATTGGCACTGCGTTCTAGGTGCAGCCTAATGAGTGGCAAACAGAAAGGAATAATCAATTTACCTACCGGTTGCACTCTTGTTGATACAGCCTAGTACATAGATAGTTAAGCTTTTTTCACTACCAGGGCACGTTGATGACCTGAAACCCAAATAAATTTTCCTATTGACTTCAGTAAGGCCTAAATTCTAGATTTCTAGAACATATAACAAAGGAGACACCAGTGGCAAGAAAAACAGCAAGTGTAAATTACATTAACTACTATGCTTATTAGGAAGACAAGGTCCAGGTATACTTGCCCTGCTAAAATGGCTGCTTTTTAAGATTGCACTCCATTTATGAACTGGGCTTTATCAAGCTTGGAGCAGAAGGGGGATGAGAAGTACTCTGTCTACAGCATGTTAAACCACAGCTTGGATAAAGACAGAAGGACCATCTCTACCAAAACATTTAAAGTATTATTTCAGATAAGCAAAGCCAGTGATAACTGCTTCCTACTAGAGGAGAGGCAAGAACTAGCCCCATACTCACGCACGTCAAACTAAGGCCTGTTATGTTTTTAACTGTTATGACCTTTTGAAGGCATACTTTATTTTTAAAAAATGTACCTCTACTTTTTTGATTTTTTCTTCTGTGCCTTTACAGATAGTTGATGGAAGTGTGAAAAGCTTCATCTAACCTTCCCTCGAAAATAACTAATTTAAATTTATATAGTGAAAATTCAATTTAACAAAAAGAAAAAAAAATCAAGGATTTGAACTCCTCTCCTTCACAAAAATCCAAACAAAAAGAAAGAAAAGTGAACATAAGCCAAAGGAGTTAACAAGATAGCTAACTTTTTGGTCTCCTACTGATGTGTGGAACTAAACTCTATAACCAAGGCTAGGTTATAAAGAGGTATGTTTATTCAGCACTGGGCACATGGGGGATCACTGCTCCTAATGTGTGCATCGATGAACAGAAGCGTTGGATAATTATAGAGAGATTACATACATATTCAACAAATTTCCAAATAATTATTTACATATGCATTGTTTTTCCAGGAACTCATTTACATGCTGTCCCTCCTACTGATGCGTGCGCAGTCTGTAGCGGGGGTCTCGCTCTGGTGGCCATCGGGATGAAGTCAGATGTCTTCCTCGGGTTGACCCTCCTACCTTGGCCCAGCTCTCTCACTCAAACTGGTCAACACCAGTTTCTTTGGCTACCCTTCCCCTCATGTTTGCCCAGCTCCATTGTATCCATTGTCTGGACTGCAGAGATGTCGATATGTCCCACTGGTCTTTTCCCATTTGTATAGTTCTCTTTGGAATTCTCTCGAAGCCCAGTATACTTCATCTTCGTGTGCGAGGCCCCTATTTACCCGATTCCTGATCTCAGTTCATCTGTTTGTTTTGAACACCAGGGCTGCTGAGATCCATAGGAAAAACAAAACAAAACGGTTATTGAACACAGATTAACAGCTTCACGGTTGAATGCATACTACCTGTACAGGTGGAAAACTTCAGGGAAAAAAAAAAAATAAGTTCTCTTTCTGTGACATTATCACCAGTACAATCCACACCTGTTGAGCTCTTTTTTGCTAAGTTCATACTTCGTACTTCATCACCAAGATGAGCTTGGTGTTGCTACACTAAACTTTGATGTATTGACTCAATTTTGGCAACTCAGCCATGCCTTCAGTGATTTGCCACAGGTGAGGAAATGCTTATTCATATTAGAAACACAATCCATCACTGGTCAATAGCAAGTATTGAGTGATATCAATATCAAGCGCAATAAATGCCGTCCTCTTTTGCAGCATGGTACAGAAAGCAGCCTCAGCTCAAGAAACAAATGCACAGAGACACAAACAACCTACTGAACTATCCCACGTGCTTTCCAATTTCATAATCTCACCCATTCGTTGGGTAGCTTGGTTCCTTTGAACGTAACAGGACAAGCTTCTACCATGAGTAGATATAAACCTATTAAAGACCCTCTGTTGAAAGAATCAGCTTCTGCCTAAACCCACCAGCTTCTCAAACACTTTCACCTGCTGGTGAAGCAGCATGAAGCTGTATTCAAAGGTAGGCTTTCAAATACTAGCAGCAAGGGCTTTTAACGTCATACGCAGCTCCACCGCGCAGAAGGGAATAAACTGCTGTTATAAAGTCACCAGCATTCTCTGATAAAAACGGTTGTAGTACGGACAACCGAAGGAAACAGATAGCAGCAGCAAAACTTACCGCCACTCCCTCGTCCCACACCGCACAGCAGCGCTGAGGGCGCCGAGCCGGCGGCCAATGGGAACGCGGCAGCCGTTGGAGGACCGGAGGGCGGGCCGGCCTCTGAGTGGCAGCGCTGCGCGGCCACTCAGCGAGCGCGCCCCGTGGCCGGGGAGGGGGCGGATCCCCTCTGTCCTATGCCACGCCTCCGCCGAGCGCTCCGCGCGCCCTTCCGAGGCGCTGGGCGGAGTGGCGTGCCGAGCGACCAATGAGCGCGCAGGGCGCTCGCTTGGCGCCGTCGCTCGGGACCAATGAGAGCGCGAGCTGGGCGGAGGCCTGAGGTTTCCAAACGCTCCGCGGCGCCATGGGCTGAAAACTAAACCGAGATGGAATCTCCCAGTCTGAACCGGTTTGAGCCGGTTCCGAGCTTGTGGCATTAGGAGGGGGAGAGGCGCCGCGCTCAGTCGCCGCCGCTCGTGCCGCCGCCGCCGCGCGTCCTGGTGCCGGGACAGCTCGCAGGGGAACCCGGCGGCGCAGCGGAGGGGCGAAGTTCAGCGCCGAGCGGGGTGGGGGGGGGGGCCGGGCATGGGGCCGAACTGAGGGCCCAGCAGGCCGAAGGGAGGGCGGGAGGAGCGGGCCCGGGCCTGGAGGCAGCGCGGCGGGACGCAGCCGAGCCGTCACGCGGCCGCGGAGGAGGTAGAGGTTCCCGTGAAGGTAGAGGCTCCGCGCGGCGCGTCTCCCCGCTCCCCAGAGGCGGCGGGCCCGAGCCGGCTGCGGGGGGCGGCGGGGAGGGGGGGGTTGCACGCAGGCTGCTCTTATCGCGGTTTTTACATTTTTTTTCCTAGGGGTGGGCGGCTTTTTATTGATATTTTTTTCTCTCTGCTTATTATTTATTATTATTATTATTATCTTTTGTTTTTGCCGCGAGGTTAGGAACTTGATTCGCCCACCCCTTACTTTGTGAAGCGAGAGGCCGCGGAAGCACTGAGGTGAGCGGGCAGCGCGGGGCGGGTGGGGCCGGGCGGCGGGGCAGCGGCGGGGGCCCCCGAGCCCGGCGATTATTAGGAGTGGAAGTTTCCAGAAATTTGTTGGTGTGTCTGTGCAGCAGTATTGAAACGTCCGCCCGCGTCACGTGGGGGCCCCGTATAGAACGCGGGCAGGGAGGGAGGGGCCGCTCCGCCGCGCAGGGCCGGGCCTCTGCCCCTGCCTGCACCGCCGGGCCCGGGAAGCGCTGCGCCGCGCCACTGTGACGTGGGGCTCGCGGTGCGATCGTGGAGACGGAGCGCTTGGCAGCCAGGCGGCTGGCTGCACAGAGAGCGCGGCGGGGTACGGAGCGCACCTCGAGTCCCTGCGGCCGCCCCGGTGAGCCTCGCGGAGCCACGGAGATGCCGTGCTGTAGAGCTCGCGTCTCTTGTCGTGGCGAGATGATTGTTTTCTCTGCCCGAGAAACTAGCTGTTGTGTGGGGCTGGCGGTCCCGCGTTACTGCCAGCAGATAACTGGGAAGTTTTTTGACCAATGCGGTTCGTTTAACCTTGGGTAGATGTCACGTTCTTTCTGTGTTGCAGCTTAGATTTTTTTTTCTCGTTTCTGTCACCTCATTTATTAACGTTGAAGAAACGATTAACGACGCTGGGAGAATTGAGGTTTAAAGGCACGTGGGATGAGAGTGCAGAAGAGCAGTGAATGGAAGATGTAATGTGTGTGCTGTGGGCCCAGCGATGGTGCTGGGAATTGGAGCTGACTGCCGTTGGTAGTGACCACAAAACTGCCATTTTCTGGGTCTCTTTGTGAGTAGGCTGGTCATTGTGAAGATAATACTGGGTGTGGTAAAGGACCCTGTTCAAAACATTTCCTTTTTGCCTTCACGTGGCGGTAATAGCTTCTGCTCATCACGTGGCTGTTCCTTTCTGTTGCTACCAGCCTAACTCCTCTCTGGGTGAAACTTACTAAGAGCCTTGTGCTGTTGAGAAGCAGATGTTCTTCCATGCCCTGCAGGTACACGGGGGATTGTTCCACCTGTACCATTACCTGGTTCAGAAGATCTTCAGCTTTTCGTGTTACATGTGTAATCTTTATCTTGGAGAATGCATCCGTAGGCAGTACTTTTTCCTGAAGTCATAACACAGTGTTCCACCTCCATGCACGCACACCAGTTTTCTGTGGTGGTAGGGGTCCCGGTGGCTCTTCCTTGAACCCTGGTGGTAGTCTCACCGTGTCCTTCAGTTGAACTCTCTAGCCTTTTTTTTTTTTTTCCTGCCTTATTAGGGATGGGAAGTTCCTTTGTGGGATATTTTGCTGTTGGCTGCACCAAGGGCTAGTTGTAACTGGTTCTTATCTTCCCACTGGCCTTGTGGAGTGGTCTTGCTATGTAGGCAGGAACCTTCTGCAAACAGTATCTCCTGTTACCTAAAAACTGTCACAATGCTTCACAACGTCAGGATTGTGTAAAAACTGCCTCAAAAGGCCCAGACGTGCAACGTGTGGCACTGTCCAAGGAACCAATAATGTGTGATGTTCTCATTCAAAAGCCACTGCAGCAGCTCATGCTGCAGCCATGGGGCAGGTGTGGAGGATGAGGAAGCACGTGTGCCTGGCAGTAGTATTAATACTCTGAGCTGCGTTGCCTGTTCATGGGCTGGATTTCTTCCTGGTGCTACTGCCTGCTGCCTCTGCCAGGTGAAATTTTGAAGTGCTCTTATAGGTTAGAAAAAGGAAACAAGCTTTCACTGTTGTTTTACTTGCTTTCCGTACCTAACAGTTCTGAAAACTGTCAGAGCTGGGTGGACAGATGCTGTGTTTAGTTCAGTTAATTTTGGTTTCTCCTTCATGCTTATGACCTCATGTATTTCCAGGTGGGTGTAAAAAGGCCAACAGAAGAATGATGTTAGCCCTTAAAAATTACTACAGTTGTGTAGTGCTATGTACATGAGTTCTTTTAATGCAGAATACAACAAATGTATATTTTTAACTTTCTTATGCCTGTATCAGAACAAATAAAACCGTTTGATAATACTTCCAAATGTATCCTCCAAACAAAGGATTTTCATGATCTGCATTTTACTGTAAGACTTTCACTTAATTAGTAGTTACCTGGGCTGAGTCACAGGTTTTTCTCGCTCTTCATTTTGTAAGTGTAAGGTTTAAGGGATAACGTGCATTTTTATTTGCACATAAAACTGCTCAGTGAGAGCAGGGACTTCCACTTCACTCTGGGTCTGTCAATTTCTGTTGATTTTTGTGCATATGGGGATTGTTTCTGCAATATTTTCAGGTGGTATTTTTTTAAATGTGCTGCTAGCTCAGATGTAACTTCTTGAATGACCTTGCAGTTCTCCATACTTCAGGGTGTTTCTCAAGTTCAGTATGAAATTTGTAGCTCTACGGAGGACAGTGAAAATGAGGCTGAATGGCCAAGAGCTGCTATAGAGAAGGGGGTAGGAGAAAGTGCTCTATTTGCTGGTGACTGTGGGAAGAGAGCAGTGCACTTGGTCAGCAGCTGCAGCAGAGGTGGTGATAGGAAAAGACCAGAGTGGAGTACAACTCGTAACACACAGCTCTGTGGCTTTTGGCTTGCTTTCTTACTGTTTGTGAGCACCTTCATCTTGTACCAGTCACAAGCTGGTAAGCAGCTGCACATGCATGGTCACATACAGCCCACCTGACTATTTCTTCATAATGCAGAGCTGCTAGGCCTGGGATATACTTGTGGGTGGCAAGGGCCTGAAGCCTGCAGCAGGGTTTTTACTTGAATTCTAGTTCAGTACTAAGTGCTTTAAAGTGGTAATTTGCTGTTAACTTTATCTTGAATGCCTTGAAAACGGGCAGCTTTCTTAATTCCAGCAATAGTTTTTTTGCTTCTGTCTAGATAGTTTGTGAGGTGTTTCCCCAAGTATATAAAAAACAACCCCTGTTTAACTTTTACCAAGTGTGTGGGTAAGGTTTCAATTCTGTAGCTGTTCACCGAGAAGCTGTTGGAACTGGATTTGCAGGTGTGCACGTTTGCCTTGAGAGCTGAATTCTACTGAGATCACTAGGACGTGATTTGATTGTGATGATGCTAGGCATATCTACTGTCAACTTACTCGTTTACAAATATTCAGGGAACAGTAGGGGCTGCTGCCTACTTACTAAAAGTTGCTTAGCAGTGACCTGTACAGTCAAGCAAGCTAAGTAAAACTGCAGTTACGTATGGTACCTGCTGAACACCCTCAGAATCAGGTGAAGGTAGTATTGTATAAACTTTGAGTACGGGTTTGTCGTGGTGCTTGCCTAGCCAGTGGTAGGAGTGTTGTACCATCTAGTACTGCTAAGGTGCCTCAATTACACGATGCTTTAGTGGGAGCACTTCATATGATTACATCTGATAATAATATCTTATTGATCAATTTTTTTTTTTCCAGTAATCTATGCCAGCAATTATGACAATGTTAGCAGACCATGCAGCTCGCCAGCTGCTGGATTTCAATCAGAAACTGGATATCAATCTTCTGGACAATGTGGTGAACTGCTTGTACCATGGAGAAGGTGCACAGGTAATGTAGACTTAAAACCCATGTTTACGGACTATGTTCAGCACTATAGCAACAAATCACTTGAGCAAGATTAACTTACTTGAATAAAAATATGGATAAAAATGGATTTTCTGTGCCAGTGACAAGAGTGTCATTGGTGATTCATGTGCCTGTGTTTCAGGTAGTCCTGGTGCAGTTCATGTTTAAATGTTAGTTCAGTGTGGCTTTGTTCTAGCACGCCTTCTGTTGTTAAAAGAGATGAACAAGTACATCTTAGCATGACTGTCTGTGCTTGCAGCTCACCCTCTGTACCTTTGTGTTTCAAGAAAGTCTGAATTACCTCTTATTATTCTGGACAGAATTGTGAAGCCAAGCGCAGTGCGGCCTTGCTGAAGGATTATATTTAAGATAAATGTTAACAGTGTTGGGATACTTAAAAAGAAGCATATCAGAGAGATTAAGAGAAGATTTTGTCCTTTTATCTATTTTTTCCCCCATTACTGTTTTCTTCTGCACGGATTCTTACACTACTGTCTGGACTTTGTGTGAAGTGTATAGTCTGAGTTCAGATTGAAGGAGTGTGTGTGCAAACTCTTTATTTTGTTGCTTTTATTGATTTCTTGAACTATGGGGAAAAAAGGCTCAGTGTTGAAAGCAAGTATTGCAACGGGGTTGTTAGCATAGTTTGTTTTATGGCAGGTTTTAATTGACTGTGTTTAAGCAATTGGGAGTTTCAGTGCCAAGCAGCTATTACTAATGCACTATTGTACAACCATAAAAATAAATTAATGAGTACCTGATGCTTTTCTCTTCCTTCTCTCCTTCCAACTATTAGGATAAACAGAAATATATGTGCTTGTTCTTAGTTCTTGTATTTTTTTTAATCAAAAGCTTGTGTTTGGCTTATTAACGTAAGTTCCAGTGGGCTCTAAAATCCCATGATCATATTTTTTAGATACTTGAGGTTTCCTAAATCAAGTAGCTGCTATCTGTAGTTTCTTCAGATGATGTCACAGAAAGCTGCTTCTGGCTTTTGCCTTCAGTAGTACAGACTTCTGAGTATTTGTTCTGTAACTGGCAGGCTTGTTTGCTGTGCTGACTTAAAGCATAGGAGAGGCTTGTAGTATTTGGAGACTGAATGATTAACCTTAAGTACAGTTGTCAAATTGCCACTGTTCTTACACTGGGAGTAGTTGTGTTGGTTAAATCAGCCATTGCTGCTGTTTCATGGTGCCCAACCATACTGCTGGGGCCTTTATCCACTCACAGTTAGCAGACCCATCGTGGAGGGCGACTCCAGTGAGATTGTCTCCTTTCCAGATTCCAGCACACATAAACACACAGTTCTTTCCACTCATTTTGACTGTCGGATTCCTGCATCAGAGTTTGGGTCACCTTCTTTCAAGTTTTTATACTGGGCCTCTTTATTGGTTCTAATGCTGGTGGCGTTGTAGGATCACACATCACCCCTTATGTGTGGGTTCAGGGCGACAGTAATGTTTGAAACTGAGGTCTTCTCAGTCCTCATTGGATGCTTCCTGCGTATGCTGGCAGGGATGCGCCTCTTGTTATCTTGCCAGTATCTCCTGCTAAGGGATAAAACTTTCTTATCCTCTGGCTAAAACTGGTTGAGGGGGCCTTCCTTTGTTTAACGTAGTGAAAGTTCATAGCTTGCAGTCTAAGGCTTAGGCAAACTTAGCTACTGATACTAAGCAAAGTCTATGGAAGTGTTATGTTACTGAATAAGCACTCAGAGTTCACCCTTAATGCTGAGCAATTAGCCTTACCTAGTTGTTGGCTGGTTCATTAGCCTACTTTAGCACAAGGAGGCTATTAATTGGCAAAAGGGAATCAAGATATAAACTTACAAATAAATGTACTAATATGTTACATTTACTGATAGCAAGCCAAGAATACATGAGTTCCCCAAAGGCCCAGACATTTTTCAGTGGATGTGTTTTTACTTTTCTTTTTCAAGAGAAGTTTGAATGTTCCTGCCAGGGAAAGTGTGTTACTGTAGAGTGACAGCTCTGAATGTGATGTAAAAGGAGACAAGAATAATAGAATTTGAGGATACCAAATGTTGAGATACTGTAAGCAGTATTTCTAGAATGTGAAAAAGCAAGTTTTATGATGTAGTCTGGATAGCCCATGCTGAACTTGCTTTCAAATCTGCTGTCTTCTTAATTCTCATCTTTGAATGTGTCCTCTCTTCTGCTTGGTTCCCAGATCTGCAGATAGCTTTGGAAGCGATAATGTGGTAGGCAAATAAAAAGCTGTTCTCTAGACTTAGAGATTTTTTTTTTTTTCATATTCTTACCCTTTTTTTTTCTGTGTGTGTATTTTCTGAGAATAATGCCCCAGCACATGACTAAAATGTTTGGAGACCAGCTCCAGGAGGTGTTGAGCTGTACTCATCACAGATGCTGAAATTCCCTTGGTTTGTTGGACCGTCACATGTTCAGAAGGGTTGTTTGCTTGCTGACTTTCCTTTCTGTGGCTTCAATTGTGAGGCTTCAATCCTGGTTAAGCATTGCTGCTCGTATGAAACTACAGAAGCTGCTGTCCAGTGATATTAGATATTAACGTGTGAAGGAGTAGGGTTTGTAAGACCTGGGAGGAGGACACTGATCATGTTTCTTGCTAGTATTGATGCTTTGTCCTGCAGTATGTCACCAGTATTAGCAGCACTGAGAAGGTTCAGTATAAAAGCGTGCCCAAGTTAAGCCCGAAAGTAATGCAGAGGTTCTTTCCCTTGCAAAAACAGTTCAACTGAACTGCATCAGAACGGCTGAATGTTCTTCCTCTGTGGAACTGTGTGAATGTGGCTGTGCTGCCTTTTTAAGTAAGAAAAGTATGTGAGGATGTATGTGTGGTGCTACCGCATATGGAACCTACAAGGATGTGCAGTTCAGAGTCAGTACTGGACTGGGGAATGCTCTGCTACAGGGAACTGTCTTAAGCAGAGCTGCTGATACTGCATGGGTACTTCAGACATTCTTGGTGTTCAGTGTTTCAGCTCTGAATTTCTGTTTGATCTTATGTTGTTTCTGAGACCTGATGGAGTTTCTGTGTTAGGAAAGGAACGTAAGCATTTCCTTTTTTCCTCACCAGCTCAAGGACGTTCTTGTAGCTAACTATAAATCTGTGCATCTGTAGTAAGGTTGTAATTGGGGAAGCTGAAGCATTAACTGCTTTAATTCCACTGAATTGGATCTGCGGTGCAGTGAAAGAATGGGTTAACTTCTGTTAATGGTCGTGTTACTTGTTTCTTGTAACTTCAAAGGTGTTCATATTGTTGGAAGGCAGTGTCTGATGCTCGTAGGTGAGGCAGTTTGCAGTAGGTTTTGCAAGTTATTGAAGTTATGGTATCTGGTGTACTAATTGGCAATGTCAGTCTCAAGGTAGAACCAAAGGATTAGCAGGACAAGCTGGCCTGCTGTCCCTCAACAAATGGTTCCTGGTTTTGTATGCTAGTAAATAGATCAGGGGATTCCTCTCAAGTAGAGACTGGAGACTACTGGTTCTGCTCTGTGGTTCTTGAAAGTAAAATGAAAAAGAAACTTGGAGTGCCCTTGAATAAAATTTGATCTAGTTATCTGGATTTCTTGAGTGGGAGGTACCATCCATTCCTAGTGTGCTTTCCTTATATGTGCTTCTCTCACGTGTTGCTATTGGTCTGGGTCAGCCATTCAGTATGGAAGAGTGGAAGTAAGCCAGTGACTGTCCTGCCCTAGTGCATTTCTTGAATGATCTGTCAACCTTTTGCTTCTTGTTTAGTTCTGAGTCTTGGATTATATGATTTAAAGGTGACGTGATATTAATACACTTTAATTACACTATGTTTCCTAAAATAATCCTGTCCTAATACTTTTTTTTCCCCCAAAACTTCTTCTTTTTAGCAAAGAATGGCTCAAGAAGTCTTGACTCACTTAAAAGAACATCCTGATGCATGGACACGAGTTGATACTATTTTGGAGTTCTCTCAGAATATGAATACCAAAGTAAGCAAATCAACTTTTATTTATTTGGCTTTCGTCTTTCTTCCACTCATGAACTTTGAGGAAGGTATCTCATTTTCAGCTATAGACTTTTTTGATTCAAACCACGTTTTCATTGTCTTATTCCCAAAGGTGGCTTTAAACAGAAACCATAAATTGGACAATATTTAAATCCCCTTTTACGTTCCCAAGTGTATTTCTCCTTTTTAAAAAGGAGAGGAAAGAAAATAAGGAAGAGCTAAATTAGAAGTTTTTTTTTTTTTTTTCCACACATCTCTAAGCATAATGCCAGTTCCAGAGACTTGTGTATATATTTGTAATGAAAAGTCTCCTAGACCCACATTTTGTTTGTGGTTAAGTGCTTGACTGTCTTTGTTAATGAGAGCTGTGTGCCTGTAAGTGATGAGGTAATTTGTCCCTAGGTGTATTAAAGACAAAATAGAAACCATATTAGGCCAGTATTTGGGCAGTCACTGATAATTAAGCACCTCAAACTCTTTGTAGTGGGAAATTAGTCTTCACTAATAGAGAAAACACACTTGCTTTGTACTGCTGTTGTAAGTCCATCCATCATGGTAGAGTTGAAAAGGGATAGCATTCAGTTTTTGGATACACCTTTAAAGGTTTTGTCTTAGGATAAGCCTTTTCTGAACAGAAAAGTTGATGGAAATGTTTTCACTGTCTTAAGCTTGATGATGATTATCCTGAGTGATTGATAGGCATGGTTTTCTGCTTGATACACACTGTGTCTGAACAGAAAATAATCCTGATTGGATGGATGGTCTCTTGAGTTCAGGAGGTGTTCATGAAACAGTTGAACTCTTCATTGCTTTAAAGTTTAGGAAAAAAGAATTTAAAGAACTTCCTCAAAGTGCTGACCTTTAAGTAACAGTGTTTGCCTGTTTGCTTGCCTGGTAAACTTTGCTTATTATACTGACAGACATTACTAATTTTTAAGTTGATTTACCAACAGTATTTTTAAAAACTCAAATTTGTCTTGTGAAAAATGAGATGATTAGAGGAACAGAAAGAAAGCAAAAGGTAAAGAATTCTTCCATTTACATAAATTGCAAATGATTTGGTGCTAAATTTCTGCACTATGACATTTGGCTTTTATGCAATCATATTTTTTCTTTAATTAAAGCTGTTAACACTACCTGATATTAATCATAATGTTCCGTTATGTTGATTGCTTGTAATAGGAAGAAAAGGGGTGTCTTCCTGTGCAACTGACACAGCTAGGCTTTGACGGCAGGCCTCCACAAGGTCTACCCTTTTGATTCCCTTTAACTGAATTCTGTTCATCAATTGTTTTTGTTTCTTGGGAGGTGGGAGGGAGGGGATTTGGTGCATAGAGTAAGTAATAAGGGTACCATAGAAATTTCTACCATGGGGATCATTTCTTAGGGTTTCTTTCAGTCTTTGCTGTTAACTGTCCCTCATCTTCATAACTTGGCAGTGAACTGCTACTAGACAATTAGAAATAAACTAAGAGGAAAATGCATATTGGAAAGACTTATGTTTTATGCTGAGTTTAAATGTGTTGACATGTATTGTTTCGTGACTTAATAAAGATACCTCTGCTACTTCAGATGGCAGATCTTAAAATCGACATCAGTGGCTTTTTTTTTTGATGTTTTGATTCTTCATTGGCATGAAGATGCACAAACTTTTACAACCACTAAATCAAAAGTAATTTCAGTTTAAAAACAAGAGGAACAACACACCAGACTTCTAACAGTGTGGCAGGAAGGATACATGAGTTTCCATTTCATTTCCCTCACAAATATCAGGAATTAATAATACTAGTAGCAAAGGCGAGAAGAGATGGACAAGAGACTAACAGAAGGCAGAAGTCAAATTGTATGTTCAGATGTAGCAATGTAGACAAGATGAACCCCTATGGCTTTAAAGTACATGATTCTAAATTAGGCAATTCGGTGCATAATGGAGAAAAGGTGTGGCAACTTTCCTTAGAGAAAAGGACAGACATCCTGAGGACTTGCATGAAATTCCAAGGGAGAAAAAAAATCTGAAGATGAATTCTGCCCTTAATTTCAAAAAATATTACTTAACACTTGTAAAATGAAAAAAAAACTTGCCATTTTGATTTTAAAGCCAATTAAGTTGACTTACAGACGATAATGTTTGGAATCAAGCACAGCATTTTTGTGTAACTATTTCCTGAAAAGCCTATTAATATAGGTGCCTGTGCAGTCTAGAATTAAAACTACTAGCTTTTGTTTCAGGAAAGTTAACTATTTTGTAAATGTTTTCTGTCTAGTCTAGATCAGGTGGAAAAAGCATTTATACAGCTACAGCAGCGACTGAGATCGCTTCATGTGAGACATTTTACTTAAGCTGTGTTCCTTCATTTTTCTGTATAAACACTCCCTTGACTGAATTTAGCTTTTATGTTTTGTAACTGTTGTAAATTTAGCGATTAATTAAAGTTGATAGACTTTTATTACTGGTACTGAATAAAAAGCTACCTTGACAGTTTTCTGTAATTTCAGTTTTTTCTCTGTACCCCTAAACTGTGAAAGATGATGGCCATGTGCTGATCCAGGACCTGCACATGAATCTAGTGGGAGTGTTTGGGTCACAAAGGGTAGCACATGGGGAATGTAGGTTATGCTAAGATGAAAACAGCAAAGATTTTAATAAAACAATGTAGCTTGGGACAGCCTACATTGTGGTTTATTCTCTGATATTTCTTTAGTGATTATTTTTTTTAATTAAGCTGAAGTCAATGTGATCCCTTTGGTTGAAATGTTAATCATCCTACTTTACGTAACAACTAACCATTTTAAAGAAGAACTCTTATTCTCAGCCAAACTTTATAAACTGCATAAAAATGAATTTACCTTTCAGGTATTGATGTGATTTATTTTATTCTTCCTAATCTTATGCTGATGAAATTATTGCAGAATTCCTCATCTCCTTTTCTCTGCTGTCTCTTCATGCTAATGGGGCTTTAAGCACATCAAACCTTCACTCCCTGTTACTGTGAGTTGGCAGCAGGGATAAATGGGTGGAGGGATTGGCCTTAACGATTCCTTTGCAAACGTAGTTTTTCTGGCAAAGAACCTAGGAAGGAATTCCTGAAAGGTAAAAAAAAGAATTTCCAAGAATTTATGCATATCTTTTGACTGAGCACAAAAGTTCATCTTTAAATAGTAGAAATAGCTGCCATATTGGGGTGGGTATTGAAATTGAATAAACCTGTGGGTTGTCTTGCTGTTCCTAAAGTAACACACCAGTGAAGTTTGGGAAATACTTTCCTTAGAAAGTGCCAGCGTCAGAACATGTGATAAGACATGACTTTTTTTTTTTTTTTTCCAGCTCTTAGAGGAATGATAGGAAACTTGAGACCATCCAAGCTGCTAAATATTTTAGGAGCCTGGTTGTGATAGTACTTGAACATATGGGCAGTCATTTATGATGCAAATTTATATCTGGCTGCTGCTTCCTCCTTTCCAGATGGCCAAAATTGTCTACCAGACAGCTTTTCTTTTTTTTTTTCTTTTTTTTTTTGTTTTTCCTCCTGGTGTGAGCATGATCAAACAGCAGGATTAGTATAGCAAAAAATAAAACAAGAAAGAAATGCATGAAACTTGATTAAATGGGTGAATAGAAATTTAATAAAGTTTTTTTAGTTTAATATTCTTGAAGTCTTAGATGTTACATGTGAATGTCTGATTGAATGAGAATCCTAAGAGCTAGCTAGTCCTGCAGTAACATGTTCACATGTTACTCTTCTCCAATTTCAGTATTATGGACTGCAAATCTTGGAAAATGTGATAAAAACAAGATGGAAGATTCTTCCAAGGAACCAGTGTGAAGGTAGGAAGCGATGTTTGTGTTTACCTCTTACATTTGTGTTTTGTCTTCTCCTGTGTTTTTGTTGAGATCTAGAACATCAAGCCCCATGTAAATAATTCTCAAGTTCAAGCACCATTAGGCATTTGTCAAAAAGTAAGACAGTCTGTGCTGTTCTGTATGAACACCGTGCCTTGCCCTTTTGCAGTAGTGGTTTCAGTAGGGTGCTGGGCACCTAAATTCTGTAAGCATTATGGGAAGGTAAAACATCAGCTGATGTTGTTTGAAACACTACTGGTGAACTGATGCTGGACTTAACTGAAGAGCTCTAACATTCAGAAGCTTCTGGGGCTGGCTGCTGGCTTTGAAGTAGAGGTTTGGATTCTCTGTACTTGGCAGTCTTCAGCCAGTCTGGGCTATGTGCACACCTCCACCAGTGTACTCTTAATTTTTTTTGCTTTTTTTTATAGACTATGGTACACCTGGTAGTATATGCCAATCTGACTTGATTGAACTTGTAAACAGACGTAATTACTTTAGAATAGTAATTGTTTGGGCTACGTTCTCAGGCAGTTGGTTTGATTTTTGGATAGTCGTCTGTGCAGCTGGACTCTGTTCCAACTCAGTATAATCTAATTCTGTGATGTTTTTTCTTTCCTCTTTGATGCTTTGCAATACGTACTGAATAGTAAGAGATTAATGGTGTGGGATTAATGCATGTTCACAAAGCTTTCTGTCAGGTTGTGAAACAGACTCTAGAAGACTAAATAGAACTTCTTAAATAGTTGACCTTTCAAAACTTTTTACCATTCTATACCTGGTCTTCTTTAATAAATACTGGTTTCTGAACTCGTTAATTGAATTTCCATGTTCTGCTGTGAGCTTTTAATATCATTGTGAAGATATGATTAGATGTTAAGTTTCTCTGCCATTTTGTTGATGGAAATACAATAGTAAATGTCAATGAAAACACATTTTTGAAGAAGGAAATTTCAATGTCTGTGATTATTTTCCTTACCTCTAAACAGGTGGCAAACGTAGCCTAGCTCTTGAAAAGGTTTCACTCGTTCTGTTAGAAGCAGCCTTACCGACTTCTAGGAAAAAAAACTGAAGGCTCAAACACAGTTATGCTTTTTTGAGAAACAGAGGGAGAACTCTGAAGTTATATTTTGTTTGCACTTAAAAATGTCATGTGTTTCCATTTTCCTGAGTATGAACGCTTCAGCATTTGGAAGTTGTTCTCTCAAAGTTTTTGGCAGTTGGAGCAAAGCCGAGAAGGAAGTAAGGAGTCAGTGAGCTGAATTAGTTATGGTCAGCTTACTGATGCCTGTTGGAGGCTATAGTCAAATAGGAGAAGTTGAAGAGGTAGGCTTATTTTGTAGTTTGGGACTGCAGAAGTGCCAGAAAAAGAGTACACAAGTGATTCCGAGGTTTAAAAATACTTAATGTGTAGAACAGAGAAGTGGTGGTGCTGAGGTGAGGATGCTTGGCTGTGTTACCACATCTGGATTTCAGATGCCAGACTGTGCCTGTGTGGCTTAGACATCGCTGCCAGGATTTGAGATGGTATTTTATATTTTTATTTCCCCTTTAGTAGGCATGGTAATATTGTTTGACTAGTTGATACCATCTGAGAAGGTGCAGTAAGTAGCTGAATACGTTACGAGATAAAACTAGTATCTAAAGTTGTGTAATCACCTGATGATAACCTAAGCATTCTGTTTTTATTTTCCCTGCCTTTTGTGCTTCTGAAGATTGCAGAAGAGGAGAGTATCCTTAATCCCAACAAATGTGTATCTTCTAGGAAAATCTTCCAGAACGTTTTCACGAGCCAAAGTGGAATTATAAAATTGACTTTTTTTAGGAGAAATGAGTCGGATGGTTTTTAATTCTGGTTTTTCCCGTACATCAGTAGAAGAGCAGCCAAATTCTTAGTGCACTGTGACATTTGGTCCGTGTTGGCCTTGTTAGTAAAAATCCTTGTTTTTTAAATAAAAGAAAAATAATATACTATCTGAATGTTTAATTTCTGTGTTCTTGTCCAGTTTGACCTAGTCCTCTGTCATAGTTGCTGCGATATTTTTTTTATTATGCTGGCTGGTACTTAGTTTATTTGGACAGTTTAATTACCAGAAGAGAAGACTGGTTGGATTAAGGTTACTGGTTCCTTTGGTTGGCAGCATCTTCTGGTTTGAAGTGTAACTAGTAAAATGAGGGGCTCAGGAAAGCAAAATTCAGTGTAACAAAATAGTGCTTTGTAACAGAGCACTTAAGGAGTCAGTTAATTGTGCTTACATTTTAGTTTACAGAACCTAGTATGTCTTACTCAATTTGTGCAGTAAACACAGCTGACAAACCTTCATATTGTTATGGAAGAGCTAAATCCATTTATTACAAAGTAGTATTCTTATCTTGTAGCAATAGAAGAGCTTGGCAGTTGGTGTGTAGATCTGACTGAGCATCACTGATGTCAAAAGACAAACCTGAACCTTCTAACCTTTCTATTGAGATTGTACTGTAACTGTACGTGGAGTTATATGTTTAAATACCTTTTTGGGCCTTGAAGTTAGCCAAGATTTTGTTACCACTTCTGGTTCAGCACTGGGAGGTTTTAATTCCAGCTAAGAATTTCAAATGAAAGCTCATTTTGCTGCTTATTTCAGAAGATATATGGTCTTTAGACGTGATTCTCCATTCTTAAATTTACTTTTAAATGGCTTCTAGTATTCAGGTCTTTCTGGCCCTGTTGCCAGACCTGTTCCTCCTCTAACGTAGAGTTGGTTGTTTAATGATACTTAGGAAGGGTGTAATTTGATTAATGTGCTATGGTCTCAATAGGATTTTCTCCTATTGTGTGAAAGCCTGCCCAGAAATAAAAGCTCCTTGGTCTTACATTTCAGTGATATTCTTTGTTAATCCTCCGGTGTGAAATGAAATTCTGTTTCTGTGGACAGAGAAAGCTTGTCTGGAGTGTTTGAGTTGGAATAGATAAGGACTTCCTCATTATGAAACTTGAATTGATTGTACAATTTACCTCATCTTGAAATGGAAGAGCTGCCTCAAGAGTTTAGGTAGATGATAGTGGCTTGTAGGGAGTGTGTTGTGATCACATAACTTAATGGATATTTCTGGCATTAAGAAATGGTTTTTGATTCTTTTCAGTAATGGAGGGGGAATTGTGTCCATGACACTGCTGCAGGGCAGGGGGGAGGGAGTTGGTGGAAACAGATATGTCCTTCTTGAAGAATTCTATCAACTTTAATTTTTCTGCTGAGAAATAAGTGGATACATGGTTCATGGCTACTAAGGAAAGTCAGTCTCGAAATGGAAAGCATTGTTTGTCAAGACTAAAAATAAGTTAAACTATGTAAGCAGTTCTAAAACATCAAATAAATGTATGCTTATATTCATATAAACCTCCATGCAAGACTGTTCTGCTTTACGTTTTAAAATTCCATTTTTGCCTGACAAATATTGTTAGGTTCTTTCATCGGGCTGTCTTCTTGTTCTACTCAGGCATCTTAATCTTTAAGCAGAAAACTTGCTAATTTTAGTGAATTACTACAAATGTGCATCTGTTGCACCATCTTGCAAGCACTTTCTGAATGTTGTTTGTGCCCCATGATTGGATAAAGGGGTCTTGTACTTAAGATGTGGTTTTATCTACAGCTGTTCATGTACTGATAACATGCTGGAACTCCATCGTGGTAGGAACTGCTCTGAGATAACAGCCCAGATGAGATATTGCTTCTGCAAGCATACCCTGTGCTGAAGCTAGGATATTTCATATTTGCCTGTTTAGACAGGCTGCAGAGTTTAGTAATGAGGTGATTCTGATTTTGTTCTCTCTCCTGCTTGATCTGACAGTTCAGCTTGGTTCACCTGTGAAAATGCTTTTGCTTTAGGAAGTGGCTCAGTTGTTCTCTGTACATCTATCTCCCTCTGTAGAGGAGCTGCTTTCACGTGGAGGACTGCAATATGCAGTATTCATCCAGGATCTTTGGAAGGGCATTGAAAGAGAGCTATAGTTGCTGAGTTCTGTCGGTGCTCGTGTTCTCTACTCTTTTTGCATCTTGCTTACCAGAAAATTCTAACAGCAGTGCTGTTCAGGCCTTCTGACAGCAGCCTGGTGTCCAGTCTTAGCAATAATGGGAACCTTTTTGCTGATGGAGCCTGGCTAATGTACTGGTTAACTGCTGTGGGACACAGGGAGGAGGAACACTGCCTCTTAGGCAGTTCCAAACAATTTTTAAAATGAACTGGACTTCTTGTTAACTAGTTTTCTACTAGCTGAGCCTATGAACAGCTCCATGAGCAGGAGATAGGACTGTGGGTTCCATCTCAGCAATGGCGTTTTCATCTTACCTGTGGAATGGTTATAAAAAGAGAGCTGTTGAATATAGTTTCTGCTTTATATATAAACATAAAACTTTAAAAAAATATAGTAATAATTACACAAAAAATGTAACTTAATCTGAAAAAGAAAGTTTTCAGTAGCTGCTATGTTTGAGGGGTTAAAATTGTGACCATTGCCTGAATGGAAGAGCTCAGAAGCCTGCAGAATGACATTTGAAAACTGTCGAGCCCTTTAGATTGTCTGTTGAGCTGTGCTTGCCTTTTTTATTTTCAGTGGATAAGCTGAGCAGCTGTTTCCATCTGCAGATGTTCTCAGGGCTGGATTGCTGATGGCATGGCACTGAGGCTGTAAATGAACAGTTGAATTCTATTAGCACAACAAGAATGAATAAAAAATGGGAAGCAGCTTTGACATCAGGGCAGCGTTTTTGGGAACAATGTTTACTTCCAAATTGTTCTTAGAATGAAGAGAGTTGCAACAGGTTGACTTCCCTCAGTAGTTTGACAGAAAGATAGTTTGTCTTCTGTCTCTGAGGAGAAGGGAGGGAAGTCCGGCCATGATTTTAAGTTCAGGACCATGATGTCAGGCTGTAGGGTGATGTGGGGTGAATGCCCTGAATGTGCACCCAAACAGTATAATGAAGATGGACAGTATATTTTTAGATGGATTATTCAGATGGTATAAAAATACCCAATTAATTAGGAAGAGACTCACCTGTCGCCAAAGGATGAGACTTGCCTGGAATTCCACATGGGATATATCTCCAACAAGAGATCCTTTCCCAGTGGTGGTCAGCCCTTACATGGGGTCTGGGAGAGGTGGAGCCAGACTCCACCTCTTCCAGTCATACAGGTGCATTGCCTTCACCTGTGCTCTTGCAGCTGACTCAGTGCTCACCTCAGGTGATCCATCAGTGGTTCAGGCCCTGATTCAGCAGTTCCCATACACGGACTGAGACCAGTGCTTGACAGTGGTATATCTTGTTATCGAGTATTCTCTGGATTAGCGTGTATTGATCCTGGTTGTTAATGATGAAGAACTTAATTTGTTGTCAGAATCAGAAAAGCCTGGAGAGCAGCTGTTGTGTGGTATACCTCAAGTCGTGTAACTTCCAGACCTGTTGTTTCCAAATTTCTTGAAAATGCAATTAAAACCTGAATGAACATTTTGCTCAGGCCCAGATTGCAAAAAATGACTGCTTTTGCTAAAGTACTAGGGATGATTTATAATTTAAACTAGTGACTAGGGGAAAAGTGAAATTTCTCAAAATAAGGCATTCATTTTAGTTAGCTGATAACTTTAAACAGTGAGAGTCTGTGTTTTGTCTGTATTGTTGACTATCCTTTTGAAGAAATGATGCACAACTGGATTTTGACTTCATTAATTAAATAGCAAGGTACATGCATACTCATTAAAACATCTGTCCAACCCTTTTGCTTTCATGCACTGCATCCGGTGAAGAGGAATTGTCTTGGGTCATGTAGAAAATACATAGTTAATGTATGCAAGTCACAAAACTACTTATGTTTTCTTAATTTCTGAGCTTTCTGAAGGCGTTGAAAGTTAGAAAATTTGTCAGCTTCACATGAGCATTAGAGATATTACTTTTGCAGTGAACATATTAATGTATATAGCTATTAATCATGGTCTTTTCTTACGTTGTTAAATAATTTAATAAGAACACTTCTCTGCGTAATAACAAAAACGTGCATTTGCAGGGACACATGGATGTAGATAGGCTGCAATAACAGCATTTTACTGGCCAGTTGGCACCAACACATATATTATGTAACATGGGCTTTGAGTCAACTCAGATAGCATTGCACTGAGCCCTTAAACTCTCATTTTAATGATACGGCAAGAATTTTGATTCAGAAACATTACTCATGCCTGGCTTAGTTAAAATATTTTATCAATTTTTCTGCAGGTATAAAAAAGTATGTCGTTGGCCTAATTATCAAGACATCATCTGATCCAGCATGTGTAGAAGTGAGTGAATTCTTTAAGGGGAGAAAAAGGGAGGTAAATACTATGCATAATCTGACTTGTCTTTTCCATTCTCCAGAAAGAGAAGGTGTATATTGGGAAACTGAACATGATTCTTGTTCAGGTAAGCTGGAGTTTGTGAAGCTGGAGTTTATAAATCTTGTCATAAAGTATTTGGTTTTGCTTAAGTACCTAACACATGGGTGTTTCACTTTTCAGATTCTGAAACAGGAATGGCCAAAGCACTGGCCAACTTTTATAAGCGATATTGTAGGAGCAAGCAGGACTAGTGAAAGCCTTTGTCAGAACAACATGGTGATCCTTAAGCTATTAAGTGAAGAAGTGTTTGATTTTTCCAGCGGCCAGATAACTCAAGTGAAAGCAAAGCATTTGAAAGACAGGCAAGTATATATATTTAATATGTCCCTAATACCCAGTGCTTACTTTGTGCTTGCTGGCAGATATAGTTTGTTTTGCTAGGAGTTTTTCAGTGAAAGGGACAAGAGTGGACTCTTCTCAGCAGAGTGTGGTGACAGAACAGGAGGAAATGTCCACAAACTGAAGCATAGGAAGTTGTGCACAGGTGTGCTTGGGAACCTCTTCACAGTGAGGGTGATGGAGCACTGGAACAGGCTGCTTGGATGCCTGCCTGTGCAGCCTGGGCTAGGGAGCTGCTTTGGCAGGGGGTTGGACTAGGTGATCTCTAGAGGTCCCTTCCAACCCCTACCACTCTGTGATTCTGTCATATATTTCTGCATTATTGAAACTGCCTCATCTGACGGATGGTCATAGAATCATAGAACAGTTTTGGTTGGAAGGGAGCCTTAAGATCATTTAGTTCCAACCCCCCTGCTATAGGCACGGATAGCTCCCACTCGACCAGGTTGTTGAAAGCCCTGTGCAGCCTGGCCTAGATCGCCTCCAGGGAAGGGGCATCCACAACCTCACTGGGCAACCTGTTCCAGTGTCTCACTGCCCTCACAGAAAAGAATTTCTTCGTAGTGTCTAGTCTAAATGTACCCTTTTCCACTTGAAAGGAATTAGCCTCTGATCCTGTTGCTACATGCCCTTACAAAAAGCCCTGTCACAGCTTTCCTGTAGGCCCGCTTCAGGTATGCTGTGAGGTCCCCCTGGAGCTTTCTCTTCTGGCCAAAGAGCCCCAGCTCTCAGCCTGTCCTCATAGGGAGGTGCTCCAGCCCTCTGATCATCTTAGTGGCCATCCTCAGTGAACCCACTCGAACAGCTCCATATCCTTCTTGGCTGGGTGGCTCCAGAACTGGATGCAGTACTTCGGGTGGGGTCTCATGAGAGCAGAGTAGAGGGGCAGAATCACGTCCCTCACCCTGCTGGTGTCCCTTGTGTTGATGCAGCCCAGGATGAGGTTGGCCTTCTGGGCTGCAAGCGCACATTCCTGGCTCATGTTGAATCCGTCATCATCTGACACCTCCAAATTCTTCTTCTCAGAGCTGCTCTGAATCCATTTTCTGTCCAGTCTGTATGTGTGCTTGGGATTGCCCTGACCCAG
Source organism: Callipepla californica brunnescens (assembly GCA_023055505.1). Taxonomy (NCBI): domain Eukaryota; kingdom Metazoa; phylum Chordata; class Aves; order Galliformes; family Odontophoridae; genus Callipepla; species Callipepla californica. The sequence goes on from JALIRH010000003.1 coordinate 65,494,633, forward strand.
GTACAGGACCTTGCACTTGGCCTTGTTGAACTTCGTGAGGTTGGCACGGGCCCACCTCTCAAGCCTGTGCAGGTCCCTCGGATGGCTGCCCTTCCCTCCAGCTTGTCAACTGCACCGCTCAGCGTGGTGTCATCTGCAGACTTGCTGAGGGTGCACTTGATCCCACTGTCCATGTTGCTTCTCTTAAATAACACCAGTTCCAGTACTGATCCCTGAGGAACACCTCTCATCACCGGTCTCCACTTGGACATTGAGCCATTGATTGCAGCTCTGTGAGTGCAAGCATCCAGCATCCATCAAATCCATTTTTCTGTACCTTGTCACCAGGATGTCATGCAGAACAGTATCAAACACTTTGCACAAGTGTGGGTAGGTGATGTCAGTTGCTCTTTCTTTACGCGCTGACGCTGTGACTCCATCATAAAAGGCCACCATGTTTGTCAGGCCTGGGTTGCCCTTGGTGAAGCCATGTTTGCTACCACCAATCACCTTGTCTTTATTTTCCATGGGCCTTCAGGAGGATTTGCTCTATGATCTCGCCAGGCATGGAGCTGAGGCTGACTGGCCTGCAGTTCCCTGGATCTTGATTTTTTTTCCCTTCTCAAAAATGAGGGTTATGTTTCCCCTTCTCCAGTCAGTGGGAGCTTCACTGGACTGCCATGACCTTTCTAATACAATGAATAGCTGCTTGGCAGCTTCATTTGCCATTTTCCTCAGAACCTGTGGATAGATCCTATTGGGTCCCATGGGCTTGTCACCTTTGGGTTCTTTAGATGATCTTGAACCTGATCTTCACTTGCATCAGGTAGATTGACCTTCTCCAAGTTCTTACCATTGCTTTCTCCATCTTGGGCAGTGTGGCTAAGAGCCCTTGCTAGTGCGGACTGAGGCAAAGAAAGTCATTGCACACCTCAGCTTTCCCTGTATCCCTCGTGATCAGGTCTTCAGTTTCTTAGTGGAGAGTGCCCCTGTTTTCCCTGACCTTTTTATCACTGATATGCCCGTAGAATTTCTTCTTGTTCTCCTTTATGTCCCTGACTAGACTTAATTGTGTCTGGGTTATACCTTTCCTAATCTGATCCCTGACTGCTTAGAAAACAACTTTGTCATCATCCTCTGAGGTAACCTGTTCCTGCTTCCACTCTATGTAAGCTTTCTTTGTGGGGTTAAGTAAGTCCAGGAGATAGTTCTTGATCCAAAGAGGCCTCCTGGCATTCTTGCCTGCCTGCCTTTTTCTCAGGATGTGCTGTTTCTGGGCTTGGAGAATACAGACCAGCTTTCTTGGGCCCCCTTCCCTCCAGGGTTTTCTCCCGTGTCTCCCTGTCTGGCGGTTACCTGAAGAGTTCAAAGTCTGCTCTCCTGAAATCCGGAGTGACAAGCTTGCTGCGCACCCTCTTTGACACCCTAAGGATTTTGTACTCCACCATTTTGTGATCACTGCAGCCAAGGCTGCCTTTAAGCTTCGCATTACTCACCAGCCCCTCTTTGTTGGTGAGGACGAGGTCCAGCATAGGATCTGTCCTTGTGGGTTCCTGTACTGCTTGGAAGAGGAGGTTATCGTCAGCACATTCCAGGAACCTCTTTGATTGCTGGTGTGCTGCTGTGTCGTGTCCCTCTAACATGTACCAGAGTGGCTGAAGTCCCCCATAAGGACCATGTTTTGTGAATGTGAAGCTGCTCCTATCTGTATATAGAGGGCCTCATCCACTTAGTCTTCCTGATCATGTGGCCTTTAGCAGACTCCCATTAGGATGTCTCCTTCCTTTGCCTTCCCTTTAACCCTAGCCATAAGCACTCTGTCCTCTCCTTATCTGTCCCTCGCTTCTTTCCTGAAGAGTTTATACCCATCTATTCCTTTATTTCAATCACGAGAATCATCCTACCACATCTCAGTGGTGCCAGCGACATCTTAGCCTGCAACTCTTCCAGCTTGTTCCCTTTGTTTCATGCAGTGGTGTACATGCACTTGAGTTGAGCTTTTGTTGAGACTGACTTTCCAGTTAGAGTTCCTTTATCCTGTAACTTGGGTCCTGTTTTACTAGCCCTGTAGGTACCTATGTGCTGCAAGTCTTTGCTTGTTCACAGACTATGTGCATTAATGTATTTTAGTTTGGTCCTACCCTTTTAAAAGATTTCCACACTGCTTGCATTTCTGTGCTAGATTATTGTGGGCGCAGATTTGGAGTTCTTAAAAGAAAGAAAGAAATAAAAATGTGTTCTTCACCAACCCTGACAAGAACAAGTAAGATGGCTTGTGAATGCTTCCAAGCACGTATAGGTCTTCAGAACCTGTTCTGTGGTCGCAGGCACTTTGATTAATACAGATTTTTGGAACATGATAGTGGTTAATTCTTTTTTTTTATTTTTTTTTTGTAGTATGTGCAATGAGTTCTCTCAGATTTTCCAACTGTGTCAGTTTGTAATGGTAAGTATTAGTATTTTTGTTAACCTTTTCCACACCACCCTGAGCCTCTCGTGCCTGGTAATATTGTATGCACTGTTACGTCTTTACAGGAAAACTCCCAAAATGCTCCTTTAGTTCATGCCACTTTGGAAACTTTGCTACGATTTCTGAACTGGATTCCTCTGGGATATATATTTGAGACTAAGTTAATCAGCACACTAATATACAAGGTGTGTATGTAGTTACTCATCGTTTTTTAGTATAAAAGTTGGCAAAAAGCATAGTATATAACACCTGAGTAAAATGCTTTCTTCTCTTTTCTCAATAGTTCTTAAATGTTCCCATGTTTCGGAACGTCTCTTTAAAGTGCCTCACAGAGATTGCAGGTGTCAGTGTAAGCCAGTACGAAGAACAATTTGTAACCCTTTTTACCTTGACCATGATGCAGTTAAAACAGGTAATGTTTTAGCAAATGTTTCGTTTTTTTTTTTCTATTACTACTTTTATCGATTAGTTTAATTTGCAAAGCTCTTGAGAAGTTGTATGTTTCATTGTGTTGTTTTTATGTGTTTATTTATGGCTTGATCAGAAGGCAGATTTTATGAGTATGAGGAACAGCTGTATTTCTTCAGGATTTATTTGTTTAATTCAAGATTTGTTTTGTGCTCTCAGGTTGTCTGAGAAAAATGGTGGCAGGTAGGTTCTGCTGTGTCCTCAGCACACGTTATTTAAGTGTATTGAAATGCCAGAAGTTTGTATACTTTTTATTGTGAGGGCAGGAAGGGTAACTGTAGATGAATTTTCACATTTGTCCATTCAGTGTAGGTACTCATACTAAAGCTGTTTTTTTTTAATAGCACTTGTGAACAGTTTGATTCTGTTTTTGTATCCATTTTTTTTCTGTTGTGTGCAATACAGGCTCTGTCTATCTTTGAGGTCTTTTCAGAAAGGTGTGCTTCTTTTCTGCCCTCATCCTCGTCCCTCATTATGGGCTTCAAGAGGAGCTATAGAATTTTTTAGCTAGAATTAAGTCTAAAAGTCTACTTCTTGCACCTGAATTAATTTGTTTTAGAAATGTGTTTCCTCTTGTTTTGTTTTGTTTCTTCATTTTATTTATTTTTTATTTTTTGCTGGACTGCAGGCTGGCCATGAGCTGGTAGTGTGCCCTGGTGGCCAAAAAGTCCCATGGGATCCTAAGACTCAGTAAAAAGAGCGTGGCCAGCAGATCAAGGGAGGCGATGCTCTCCCTCTACTCTGACCTGGTGAGGCCTCACCTGGAGCACTGTATCCAGTTCTGGGCTCTTCAATACAAAAAAAATCAGGGATCTCCTGGAAAGAGTCCAGTGGAGGGCTACAAAGATGATAAAGAGCATGGAGCACTTTTCTTGTGAGGAAAGGCCAAAAGACCTGGGGCTGTACAGCCTTGAGAAAAGAAGGCTTGGAGGGGATCTTATTAATGCTTATAAATACCTTAAGTGTGGGAGACTAAGGGACATGGCCAGCCTCTTTTTGGTGGTCTGTAGAGACCAGGACAAGGGGACATGGCTGGAAAGCTAGAGCGTAGGAAGTTCTGCACTTATATGCAAAAGAACTTCTTCAGAGTTAAAGTGACAGAGCAGTGGAACAGGCTGCCCGGAGGGGTTGTTAAGTCTCCTTCTCTGGAGATATCCAAAGGCCTGTCCGCATGCCTGTGTGTGTAACCTGCTCCCTAGAGGGCCTGCTTTGTGTGGGGGGGTCCAACCCCTACAGTTCTGTGGTTCTGCAAATGATGTACTTAGACTCTGAATGCAAATACGTTCAACCTAAGCTTTTACTTAAAATAACAGTTGAATTCTTAATGGAGTAATTAGTGTGTTTTGCAACTCACAATTTTTTTTAGCATAGCTGTGGCATCTGAATTTGAAGGAAGCTTGCATTTATTTGACTTTTATTAGAGAGTTAGAGAACAATGAAAACCAGAATGCTGGCAGCAGCAAAGGTGATAAATTTTCTCACCATTCTTTAGCTTAACAGTATCGACATTGGACAACACTGAAAGTGTTTGAGTTTTATAACAATAGAGTTTGAAAATTGGTGTACTTCTTCGGAAGGTACCCCAGAGATATTTGGTAGATTACTGAAAAACAGTAGCATTTTTTCTAGGTAGTCTTTGCTAATTTATAAATAGTATAAGTGAGATCTTTCCTATTGTTTTAAAATTACGATTGCCACGTTGTGAGGTACAGGAAACAAAGACGTTTTTGGAACAGTTTTGCTTGGTGTCAGTTGAAAATATCTTTGAATAGATGCTTCCCTTGTCTTTGCTGTTAAAAGAGGTAGGCAAAGGTAGGTTCATCAGAACTTCAGGGTCTGTTTGCTCTTTTACTGTACTGTCCATCTTGGAGACAAGCATCAAGCAGGAGCAGGAGGACTTTGGAGGAAGGCCCTGTGAAAGGCAGTGCTGTGAAAGCTACTAGGAAGGCTCCTTTTTCAAAGGAAAAAGGAAAGCAAAATGATGGGTGCTATGCAGTAGTTCTGCTTACATGTGAAACAGGAGGTTGATTTTTGTCTGTCTTTTATTAGATGCTTCCATTAAACACCAATATCCGACTTGCCTACTCAAATGGGAAAGATGACGAACAGAACTTCATTCAGAATCTCAGTCTGTTTCTCTGCACGTTTCTCAAGGAACATGGTCAACTTATAGAAAAAAGATTAAATCTGAGGGAAACATTAATGGAGGTAAGTTGCATAGTTTGTCCAGTTCAAAAGTAGTGGTTTCTCATACTCAAGTAATGTGATGCTGATATGACCTCTAGATTCTTGTGCTTATACTGGTTAGAAGATTTTTTTTTCCCCATAATCAGTTAATTACATGAATAGAAGAAACCTTTCAGATTTTTCCAGGTGTGTTAATAGCAGTTTATTTTCATTGACACTATCCTAAAAGAATGTGTGCAAAACATGTTTTCTCCCTCTTCTTACTTGTCTTTCCTTTAAAGTGTAAATACAGCTTCAAAATGCAAAGAATTGCTGTGTCACCTTTTTTCCATGGGTACCTAAACTCAATATTTTGGTCTTACTCAGACATACGGGCAGTTGCAGTTGTGACTTGTGTCAGTTTGTGTGTGAAACAGTGTACTTTGTTTTTATTCAATAACCAAGCTTGGTTTCTAGGGTACAGCATGTTCCATTCTTCAGATTTTCTGCCCTGGTGTAGCTTCTTGCCTAAGTTGGCGTTTCCCAGATCTTGACTGAAATGCTTAGAATACTGTCCTTGTGGTCTGTGTTTAGCTTTAGTGTCGTAAGCCTGTCCTCTAATGCTGGAGCTCTGGGAAGTGCTACTTAATAGGCATGCTTTATGTAGTGTTAAGGGTCTGGGGGGGGGGGAGGGGGGGCTATGTTCCACTTGGTGACATTTCTCTCCTACCCCTGAGCTCCTCCTATGTGATGAAACTGTCTCTATAGGCCCTTGTAGCAGTCTTTGTGGTGTCCCACAGTTGAGCCATCTGCAGGTGTGCGGGCCATAGATTGAGGAACTAAAATTCTGAGACAGACACAAAAAACAAAAAACAACAACAAAAAAACAAAACAAAACAAACAAACAAAAAAAAAACCCCAAAACCTGGAGACCAGTTTTCATTGGGTCCATCTTGTAGGTACAGTACTTAAGATATCTGAACTCTAGTCCCGTTCCATCTGATGATTGCAACACATTTCTTCTCCAGGTAGCCCTTTACCAAAAAATAATATATATAGATGTTTTCAACTAGCAAATTATAGCTCATTTAGAAAATAGATTAAATGATCGTTTCTTGCTTTCTATTTAAAGAACAATCAAAGAAAAAGCAAGCAAAAGGCTTTTATGAGTAATTCCTTACTTCAGAATTAGTGAACTTTTGCAAAATAATTGTCAATCAAGAAAGAGTTCCTTTCAGCTTGTGTTGAGACATTATTAATACGAAGTTGAATGTCCTGTGTGTATGCAAGTTGGAACATAGTCTTTAAATCTTGCCTCCTGTCTTGTCCAGCAAGCAAGAGTACTGCATTAAGATAGTTAAAGTTGACATCTTTAAATGGACATTTGCAAAACTCAGTTCTGAGTGATTTAGGATGTTGAAATGTTCCACAAAAATTTTAGAGGGGCTTAAATTTGCTGCAAATTTCACTGTTGTAACTCACAGTGTAACAGATCATAGTGGGGGGAAAAAAGCCTTCCAAAAGTAGCTGTGCAGTTCTGATCTGGTTGTTCCTACACTGGATGTAGCTGATCTTCTGGAATTGTTTTGTGGATTCTTTGTAGTCTTCTACACTAGTGAAGGAAGCTAGATAAGTTATTTAAAGTGAAACCGCTGACAGAAGTGGATGTGTGTAGGAATAATGTTAAGGTGGTTTTGAATCCCTCTTTCAGAGAGGGATCTTAACTAGAGATGTCGAATCAGACTTCTGTCTGAAATGCTTTGAATTGCTTTAGCTATTAAAACAAAATCTATTTTAATTGCTCCCTTCTGTTTGGTTCACTGGTAGGCTCAGAACTTTTCAGTCTGCATGGTGGCTGTTTAGTTGGTAAAGATGAAAACATTCTAGTAGATGTCTTGCATTGAATGCAGATAAGCAGTGTGGTTTTTGAAGGTTTTCTTCCAGATTCCCAGAGCATTTGGAAAGCAGAGTAGCAGTAAGTATTGAGAATAGCAGTCCTTAAAATGAACATTTAAGGGTATTTTTTTTTTAAGCATCAAAAGGAAATGTCTAGTAGAAGCTCAGAGGGTGGGTGAAATTCTGATAGTACAGAAAGGGAAGAATTTGCATTTCTTTTTTAGATATCTTTAGGCTAGTCTGCTTAAGAATTGATGCTTTTAAAAGAACATCAGCTGACATGGTGCTGGGTTTTGTTTAGTTGCTCCATTGGTCATAACTTTGACTAGAAAGTAAATATCACTGCAGTGTTGCTGTACCTTGTTAATAAATTTTATACGTATTAGGGTAACAAAACTTGAAGTGATATGGTTTTAACCTACTTCTGTGTTCAAAGTAATTAGTAAATAAATGCTTGAAACTCTTTTCCAGGCTCTTCATTATATGTTACTGGTATCAGAAGTAGAAGAAACTGAAATTTTCAAGATTTGTCTCGAATATTGGAATCATTTAGCTGCTGAGCTCTACAGGGAAAGTCCATTCTCAACATCTGCTTCTCCGCTGCTTTCTGGAAGTCAGCACTTTGATGTTCCTCCGAGGAGACAGCTTTATTTGCCTGTATTATCCAAGGTAATCCATGCTTAAGTAAAAGTACTGTGCAAGTTTAGACACTGCTCCTAAATTCAGAGGCTTCTCTGTGTAAAGGATGACTTCAGAAAACTTCCCTTGCTTTGGGTAATTGTTGGTTGATTCAGCTGTAGTTATTTGTTGTGCTGAAATTGTGAAACTGAGATGACACCAGTAGATGATGGTTTCAAAGAAGCACGCTATTAATAGTCCCGAATATAAAAATAAAATCAGAGAATATATTTCAGTATGATGTATTTAAACACACTAAACCTATTTTCTTCCATGTTACCAGCTCAGAAGCTTCATTTTCACTTTGTAATAGAATTGCTATATAGGATTTCTGTAGTAGATCTGTTTCTGTAAATGATGGTTTCCAGTGTGGATTGTACTGGGGTTCATGCAAGTGTAGCTAACTTCTGTTTAAAGAAGGATAACGATATTTGTATTTGATTGCTTAGTCTGAAGGAGCTGTTTTCTACTCCGGAATGAGGCTTAAAGAACAAGGCAATTTACCATAGTAGTAAGGATAGATGTGTTGTTAATGACTCAGTTGTATAAGAGCTACAGTGAAAATGAAAGCGGCAGGTGTTACAGGAGAAAACGTGCTTGTATTTAAAAGATCTTTAATATATACATTTTCTGAAGCTCTGGAAGGTACGATACTTCTTTATTAAACAAGTTGGAACTTCCCTTTGTAACATGCAGGTTCGGTTGCTGATGGTTAGCCGTATGGCTAAACCTGAAGAAGTGCTAGTGGTGGAAAACGATCAAGGGGAAGTAGTACGAGAGTTCATGAAGGATACAGATTCCATAAACTTATATAAAAACATGAGAGAAACATTGGGTAAGTGGCTAAAATTGTTGCCCTGTAGGTCTGTGTGGCTGCACCAGGAGCATGCATGTAGCAGGATTACATGGCAGGGGAGAACGTCAATTTGAAAGTCATATCTCAGCTATAGGGTCCGTTCATTAGACTTCAGTGATAAAACATTTTTCTTCTAAATGCAAACACTGGAAAGAAGTACTGGGTGTTGTGTTCTGCATTCATAAAGCTATTAACAGTTTTTTATTCTCACTGCTTTACTTGTGAAGTATTAGTTAACAGTAGACTTATTCTGATATATATATATATATATATATATATATATATATATATATATATATAAAATATTAAAACTTCTTACTGTATTGAAACTGCTTCAGCATATTCTCAGCCTTAGCAATGTTTCCAGATACAGGTGTATGGAGTGACTTAGTAAAAGTGGCACTGTAAAAATCCATTGCTAATTCTGACCTTTATGCTGCTTTCAGTTTGTTGAGATTTTGAATTTTACTTACATTAGTGGGCCCATTATTTTGGGGGCTGATGGAATTGAGTTGTCAAAGCTGAAACTTCTCACCTGGTTTAGTTCAGGAGAACCATCTCAATGGTAACGGTGGCTTACTAAAACCAGCAGAGACAATGACAGTGAAATAATAAAAGGAGGAAAATTAGACTTGTTAAATGCAGTATGATGCCCCTCAGAGCTAGCCAATTCCATATTTCTGATATCTCATGAATATGTACGCATTTTATTAATAATTTAACTTAGTAACTTAACTGATTTGTCTGATACACAAGATCATTCTCATGTCATAGAATTCTAGCAGATCTGGGTTTAAATCTTCAGCTTGCTCTGTCACAAGTTCACAAAAGAACCGTTGCGTTTGGCCTTTTGATTTTATCTTTCTCTTAGAAGAATTCAACTTACTAGAGATGCGATCCAGTTTGTTGCTTAAAAAATATGCCTGCTTACTGTTATTGTTAATTGTCTTTCAGTGTATCTTACACATCTGGACTATGCAGACACAGAACGAATAATGACTGAAAAGCTTCACAATCAAGTGAATGGGACAGAATGGTCATGGAAAAATTTGAATACACTCTGTTGGGCAATAGGCTCCATCAGTGGGGCCATGCACGAAGAGGATGAAAAAAGATTCCTTGTAACAGTAATTAAGGTATGATGGTACAAGACTGACAGCTTTGTCGAGCTTTGTAGTTTATGCTCAAGAAATTGAGCTTCAAAAGATACTGCTCTTTGTTCTTCAGTGGGCTGCCCTGTATAGCAAACGTTGATGAGAATAATTGAATGGGAAATGTCATATTCTGAATTTTAGGCTGAATTCCTCAGTCACAAAAAAGGCCTGAATCCATACAGCCTTTTCACTGTGAAAATTATGGGGAGAAAATCTGGCTTATGATGAAATATTTTGCTTTAGGAATGCCACAGACACAGGAAGGAAGCATTAATGAAGTAAGAGTAACCTTAATGAAGCAAAGTAATGTGCGTTGTTTTTAACCAACTAGCACCTTCTCTTCTGACACTTAATTTTTAGTAAGTGTGTGTGGAAAGAGCATGGGAAGCAGACGTTGCCTACAGAAATGAAATGTGTCACTATGATGTCATAGAAATCATGCAGAGAGGAGTTAGTTTCCCCTACTTGCTGTATAATACCTATATGTTTATCAGTATCAACTGGTTGCTCAGTACTCAGCACTTTGAGTTGCTGTAGTCTGCCCTGCATAAATTATTAGTTATATCAAAATCACATGACTGAAAATGCAGTGTTCTTGGTTTGGTTGAAACTTAAGTAACTGTCCTGATCCTAAACCAGGGTAGTTGGTTTGTTTTTACTTCATTTTTTCTCAAATTATTTTGGCTTTGAGCTTGATAATAACTACATTCCTGTATCGTTATTTTAGCTTATTTTAGCCTTTATACTGCTTGTCTAGTTTATGAACTTGAGAGGAAACTAATAATATGTTATATTGTAGGATCTCCTAGGACTCTGTGAACAGAAGAGAGGAAAAGACAATAAAGCCATTATTGCATCGAACATAATGTACATAGTAGGCCAATACCCACGTTTTTTGAGAGCTCACTGGAAGTTTTTGAAGACAGTAGTCAACAAGTTATTTGAGTTCATGCATGGTAACTATCTCTTGCCTTTGCTGTTCTAACTTTCTTAACGAAAAACATTTATGCTCAGTATATATGCATGTCTGGGGCAAAATACAAAGCAGTAACTGATGTGATTTAATTTAGAAACCCATGATGGAGTCCAGGATATGGCTTGTGATACCTTCATAAAAATAGCACAGAAGTGCCGCCGACATTTTGTTCAGGTTCAAGTGGGAGAAGTGATGCCTTTCATTGATGAAATCTTGAACAATATCAATACAATCATCTGTGACCTTCAGCCACAACAGGTACGTTGAATTCAGGAGTGTGAATTTGTGAAGACAGTCAGCGTTGTGACATATCAAAAATTAATTGGTAGTCGTTTGTAAGACACAAATTGTGTTTCTCAGTCACGGTGTGTGTCAGTGAGAGTGTTACGTTACAGGTGGTATGGTCAGATTCATTCTCCTTCCAAGAATTCTAATTAAGATCTTAATAACGTAAAGAGTGCTGAGTTGGAATTTATTTCTTGAATGCTTTTAAAAGAGATGGTAGATCTAAATTTGAGGTCTTGATTTTGAGGGGCGTGGAGGCTTGCTTTAAATGTGTAAGTAAGGAAAGAATGGAGGGAGATCTTGTAAACTCAGGTGGGAAGTAGGTATTTAGTCACTGGAAACCCATTTTTAGCTTTTACTACCTGCTAGTTTTGAACATTGTAAATTTTGGGTTAGTTTTCCTTAACCTTTGTTTGACTTCTTGTTTGACAATCAGGTGCATACGTTCTATGAAGCAGTAGGATACATGATTGGGGCACAGACAGACCAGACTGTACAGGAGCATCTGATAGAAAAATACATGTTGCTCCCTAATCAAGTATGGGACAGCATAATTCAACAGGCAACAAAAGTAAGACCATAATTTTTAAGTGTATTCAATTAAAATAAAACTGCTGGATGTTTGTTGTTATTACTTGTTCTTTCCTTTTTACCCCTAGAACTTAGCTGTGCTGAACTTTTATAAAGCAGTGGTTGATCTGTCAGTAGAAATGTTGAAGAAGACCTAAACAATTGAGACTGGTTTAAATCCAGTTTAAAGAACTGTACAGAACATGCTTTAATGCAGTGTGGAAGATAAATACTTGAAAGTGACCATTTTTGTATTAGAAGATAAATGGTGTTCTTATTGACTAAATGGAGTTAACTCAATTCTTTTCAACAGAATGTTGATATTCTGAAGGATCCTGAAACCGTGAAGCAGCTTGGTAGCATTCTGAAAACCAACGTAAGAGCATGTAAAGCAGTTGGACACCCCTTTGTGATTCAGCTTGGAAGAATTTATTTAGATATGCTGAATGTGTACAAGTGCCTAAGTGAAAATATTTCTGCAGCTATTCAGGCTAATGGTAAGAAATTCCACATCCTTCCTAACAGCGGGATGGGCAGTGCATGTGATCAGGTTGTGAATTTGCTGGGCTTATCTCACTGTGTGTCTGGTGGTGGTGGTGGTTTTTGTTGTTTCTTTGTGTGTGTGTTTGGGCAAGAGAATGACTGAAAATGTGCTTGCTTAGGTTATTTTGTTAACCAGATGTTTTATTCAAAGAAACTGATTCTGGAAGGAGGAAAGCTCTTAAGTGTGCATTTAGGAAGGGTACAAGAGACTGCTGACTAGTAGCACATTTGTGGAGACAAAGCTGTAGTGTGTATTCTTCTGACTTACTCTTTTTGAGTAAGAAAAGACCCTAGTATGTTGGCAGAGTTTTGGTTTGGTGATATTCTATTACAGTTTTGTTACAGAAATGTAACTTCAGTGAAGGCGCCTCAGATTTGTCATAAACTAGACTAGTAATCCCTGAGGAGGAATTAGGAGCTACCCGAGTTACCTAACCACTGGTACCTGGAAAAATTTGGGCCTGTGGTATCGAAGTAGAATGTCCTGCTGGAGCATCCCTTGATGAATGAAGTGACTTGGTTTTTGGATCTGTGTTATGACAGACTTTCTTACCCATGCAATTAATACACCTTGAAGAAGCTTCTCAGAATTTAATACATTCTTTTGATTCTGCAGCTCTAATTGCCAGAACTTGCTTAAAACAAAAACAAAACAGCAACAACGAAAATAGGAAGCAGTTACTAGGACTTCTAGTCGTGACATTTTACTAGAGCAAGAGCTATTGTGATTGCACTCGGCTCAGAGTGTGTTCTCACAACTGGTTATCTCTGATGCCAGCAGAAGCAATTCTACCCTTGTTTCCCTGGCTGCAGTCTTCTAAGGTTTTCCTTGGATGTACTGTTATGATTGTGTGGCTGTGCACTCAATTAGAGCAAGTTCTACTGATGAGACTTAACATTGACTTGGATGTGAGAAAATGAAGTAGGAATTAGTTGTCTTGTAGTAAAGATAAGTTTGAATGATTAGGTTTGTGACAAAATCAGGAGCGTGCTTTAGAACACTGTATAGGTTGGTGTCTTCTCATCACTTAGTGAGAACCAGAGGTAAGCATGATCATGAGAGTTAAATGAACGTGCTTGATTCCCTTACTTGGAAAAACTGGCAGAGTGTACTGTCATTAGTAGCGCTATAATACTGAATTACAGTTTGGATATATGGAGCTGAAATAACAGGGAGATGGGTTTTATCTGCATAAAATGAATGAGAAGTCTTCATTCTTTGTCCTTTGGGTATAAAAATGAAACATTCTAAATGTTATGAAATGAGTTTTGGAGAATCTGTTGTTCACACGTCTTAACTCAGATTAAGTGAAGCTTTGCAACTTTTCAGGTGAAATGGTAACAAAGCAGCCCTTGATTAGAAGTATGAGGACTGTAAAAAGGGAAACTTTAAAACTGATTTCCGGCTGGGTGAGCAGGTCCAACGATCCTCAGATGGTAAGTAAATATTTCATACAACAATAGTTCATACAACAAATTCAGAAGGAACTCTGCTTCTTTGCTGAAGTGCAGCTAATACTGTTCTGTTCACTGGAACTAGTTTCAGACCTGCAGTATCTGCAGGAAGGATGATAAGCTGTGATCATACAGGGGTAGGCCTGAGCTATGTTTGGATTGCTTCGGATAGTTTCAGCTGAGAGCAGTCCTAAGGGGAAGCAGGAAGGTGTAAGAGCCCTCAGGCAGCCACTGCTGGATGAGCACAGTGTGTGGGAAGTGTATGGATGTGTAATGTTATTTTTAGCTTCTTTCAGAACTACTTTGTAATTGTGTGAGACTTCGTTGGGTAACTGCACTGCTCTAACCATGTCTTGCTCTTTTATTTAGGTTGCTGAGAACTTTGTTCCTCCCTTGTTGGATGCCGTTCTCATTGACTACCAGAGAAATGTTCCAGCTGCTAGAGAGCCTGAAGTGCTCAGTACTATGGCTATTATTGTTAACAAGCTGGGTGGACACATTACTGCTGAAATACCTCAGATATTTGATGCTGTTTTTGAGTGCACGTTAAACATGATCAATAAGGTATTTATATGTACATTTTGGATAATGGAAAAACAACACAAAAGGGATTTTATATTGAAGAGTGCTAGTCTTTGGGTATTGCAAGGAAGGGGGCAGGGCGTCTTATGCTATGTAGTTTACATAGCATTATTCTGTTTTATGGAAATTAAGTTGAGGTTCATGAGTTCTGGCTGTCCAAGTGAATGTCTTAATCTCACTGACTTAATTTCTTGATACAGTTCTGAAATCAAATTGTTAGTTGTTTTTCTGTTCCACGACCTTGGAATGTCATGGTTCTGGAAGCTGAAGTATACTTTAAGTACACTTCAGTGTAGGGTGAATGACTAAAATTCATATGTACTCTGAGTATAAGTATTGATTTGTTCTTTATATTTAATTTCTTAGCAGTTTTTGCATAGAGTTTCTGTTACGGTTTGCAATAGGTACTTGCATAATAGATTAGTGCCATTTTGCAGTAGTGTGAATCAGAAAGTGTATCCCTGTAGTGTCCGTGTGCTTAATTGCTGAGGCCATCCATTTTGTGCCTGTTGAGCAAGTAGTAATTAATGTTGTGTAGTGATAAAATGTGTTTCCCCCTGTTGATACTGTGTAAGTCCAGAAAATGGTTTTATCAAGCTTTGGTGGTGAAAGGATGGGGAAGAAATTTTGCTGGGAATCTGGGAACTGCATACTTTTTGTTTTCAGATTTCTTTAAACCTGAAATCTAAATGCTATTCTGTATTGGATATTGACCCACTCTTAGCAGGTGATATTATGATAGATCTTTGAGCTATTCAGAAAGTTTGACTGACTGACTGATGGTTTTGTTTTGTTTTTTTCCCACCTCCTCTTTCCCTCTCCCCCCCGCCCACTCTCAGGACTTCGAAGAATATCCTGAACACAGAACAAACTTTTTCTTGCTACTCCAGGCTGTAAATTCTCATTGCTTCCCAGCATTTCTGGCCATTCCACCTGCACAGTTCAAACTTGTTTTGGATTCTATTATTTGGGCTTTCAAACATACAATGAGGAATGTTGCAGATACAGGTAAAAGGAAGTTTTAAGTGCTAAGTATGTGGATTGTTGCTTTCCTGCATCTTTAGTCACACACAGTGTTCAGTCACACCTGTTGTACATTGTATTTGCTGCAGACGAGCAGTATTTTCCTGTCTCCATTTCAAGTTGACAGCCAGATATCCATTAATGTACTGAAATAGCTGGATGCTGTTTCACTCACTGGAGAGGGCATTGTTACAGTTCCTGCATGCTTTCTCTTCAGTGTGAGGGTTTTTCTGAAATGGCTGAACTGATGGAACAGCTCACTGCTCCTGAAACTGGTATTCTGCTCAAGTTTTCATTGTGCTCCCTGCAGTGTTTGTCATATTCCCTCACTAAGGCAGTTTCTGAGTTGTTAGTGAAAAAGACAGATGAATGAATTTAAGGTGAGTGAATTCAGTCTGGGAGCTGGCTGTGACATAAAGAAATGGAGATACCTTAGACCAAAGGAAAACAGCTTTTATTTTATTTATTTTAACAACAGCAAGTTAAACTTCATCTCAGGCTTCATTGAGAAGCTGTTTCTGTCACACTTAAGTAATTGAATGTCCTCCAGGATGGGAGTTGGCTGAGGAAGGCTAGGAATAGCTATGTAAATGCCATAAAGTGTAAGAGCTCTTAACCACTGGATAAAAATGATTGCTGTGAGGCCACCTCGGTCTTAGGCAGTTGTTTATGTTTGGAAGGGATAAAAGATACCTTCGAGTTGCATTTCAGCTAGTAAAGTAACTGTGTGTGTGTAGTTTTTCCCTTCTTAAATTAACTAGTACATCTTTTCATAGAGATTCTTTTGTTTGTACCGAAGTTGTGTGGTTGGTTCTTCCATGGTTGTGCATTCAGAGTTGGTGCACTGTACAAATGTGGCTTCCTCCCTCTGCTGGCTGCCTGCGGAAATGCCCGTGAAAACGATGAGTGTAACACTTCTCAGTGCTTGTCAGATGTTTGGGATGTTTGTCTTGCTTTGAAAAGGCAGAAAGATGCATGAAGCTTTTGGTGTAGTTTTGTTCATCTTTTATGCAAATTTTTCAGGACTTCAGATCCTTTATACTCTGCTACAAAATGTTGCACAAGAAGAGGCTGCTGCTCAGAGTTTCTATCAGACATATTTCTGTGATATTCTTCAGCACATCTTCTCTGTTGTAACAGACACTTCACACACTGCTGGTAAGATTGTGAGCCAGATGGAAACAAAGCTTTCAAATGTTAAAATGTTGCATTCCTGTTCTGAATAATAACAACATGTGTATGATTTTGATCTGGTCAGGTTTGACAATGCATGCATCAATCCTTGCATATATGTTCAACTTGGTGGAAGAGGGAAAAATAAGTACTCCATTAAATCCCGGGAATCCAGTGAACAACCAAATGTTTATTCAGGAGTACGTTGCTAATCTCCTCAAGTCTGCATTTCCTCATCTACAAGAGTAAGTGTGCTGTAGTTATTTCATACTTGTGTTTGGATACCTATGTCTTGAAATACTAACGGGTATTTTTACTGTTAGTGCACAGGTTAAGCTGTTTGTGACAGGACTGTTCAGTTTAAACCAGGATATTCCTGCCTTCAAGGAGCACCTACGGGATTTCCTGGTCCAAATCAAGGTATCTTTGGCACAGTTTCTTAAAAGGAGTGCAGAAATATTTCGTGTTTGAAAGTAATTGGACAGCTCGTACTTATAATAGGATGTGTATTTTACTACTACTTAAAACTGTCATGGCTTGAGTGTCTGGATAGTGGATCTGTGTAATCCATTTCAGCATAATTTAATTGTATAGAATGTGTTTAAATGCATGCCACCTCAATAAATCTAAAATCTAGTTTATAAATCTAAAATGGCCACAGCACAGATTTTGTTTCAGTTCTGCGTGGGACTGGGGCATGCTTTCAAAGTAGATAAGAGTACTCTGCTTTTATTTTTCTAAACACGCTCAAATTCAAGATGGTTGTGTGAAAGTGTATGATGTTGAAGTTGTTTTCAGGCTACATTAGGCAGATTTTTCAAGAATTGTAACGCTTTAATGATAAGCTCAAAAAGCTGTGTTACTGTGCTGTCCAACTGTGTAATGCATGGTGAAAATCTTAGATATTTTGCTTTCTTTTATATTTATTCTTATGTATGGAAAGCAAAACAAGAAATAATCTGATGCGGATGTGAAGGGAAGGTGTTTCTAACATTGTTCTTGATTTTTGGAAGCTTGCTGTTCTTCCTGGTGGACTTAAAAATGATTCTGTGTGAATTGTGCAGGAATTTGCAGGTGAAGACACATCAGATCTGTTCTTGGAGGAGAGAGAAACAGCCCTTCGGCAAGCTCAAGAGGAGAAGCATAAACTTCAGATGTCTGTACCTGGCATCCTTAATCCACATGAAATTCCCGAGGACATGTGTGATTAAAAAAATGAGTTCTGCGGTTTTCTTTTTGTACAGCCACTTTGTTGTGACAGAAGAAAACAGCACTTGGATATTTGTTGACCAAAATGATGCCAATTTGTAAATTAAAATGTCACCTAGTGGCCCTTTTTCTTATGTGTTTTTTGTATAAGAAATTTTCTGTGAAATATCCTCCCATTGTTTCAGCTTTTGGTTGGTCATCTTTATTTAGGTTTGCATGAATTGAAAATTAATGCATTTTCAAAGTAATTATTTCATGCCCATTTTTGTGGCTAAGGGGAAAATAGGCAAAACATAAATTGTAAAGGACTATACTGCGAAACTATACAATTTCCTGTAAGAGTATCCATTCTTAATTTGGGATCATCTTTCTAGCCTGCCCTGCAGTCTAGGAGAGAAAGTAACGACTAAGACAGTTTGTTAAGCAGAGGATTATAGTGCTGCAGTTTTTTGATCAGTTAGCAGCTTTTTGGACTTGAGTGGGTAAGGGCTAGGCTTACATGTATTTGCAAGTTGTATGGCAAGTTTGCAGCAAGGTCATGTGCATATCATCCCATTGTAAAGCGACTTCTAAAGAGTATGGGAACACAGTACAGTTAGTTATTTTTACACAGTTCTTTTGTTTTTGTGTGTGTGCTGTCGCTTTGTCGACAACAGCTTTTTGTTTTCCTCAATGAGGAGTGTTGCTCATTTGTGAGCCTTCATTAACTCGAAGTGAAATGGTTAAAATATTTATCCTGTTAGAATAGGCTGCATCTTTTTAACAACTCATAAAATAAATAATAAAAAAAAAAAAACAAAAACAACCCTCTGGCTTTTGAGATGACTTATACTAATTTACATTGTTTACCATGCTGTAGTGCTTAAAGAACACTACTTGAAAGCAAAATAAACTTGGTTTACATTTATTTTTCTTTCTTTGGCTTATTCTTTTATTGGATGAAAATGCTGTGGTTGCTGTGGTCGTATTAAAGGTTTGTATCCTGAAGGTGTAGGAAATGTTCCTTGAGGTCTAGGATAACATCGCTTCCGATTTCCCCTGATCTCAAGGACTCTGGATGTGCTTGAAAGCTAACATGAAATAAGTTGGGGTCTGTTTGAGAGTGTAGTAGCTGTTTTGACTTAACACCATGACTAAAAAGTACTCCATGCTACGTTGCTATAAAATGCTACTAATAAGGTACTCTTGCTCTCAATGTGTGTACTCTTTGTATTTCTTCCAAAGAGTTATTGAACTGTATCTTGACTAAAAATTGATACTAGTACATATTAATAACACGTATAGACCAGATGTGCAGTTATTTTTCTACCTAAAGTTTTGTAGTTGAATGATTTTCACAGATGTATGAAGTACAGATGAAAACTTAAGTGTGAACACTAAGGTGGTGTACAGTCTTGGCTTCCCTGTGCTTGCAGCGTCTCTCTTCTGTTCTCTTTAAAGTCTCCCACAGGTTTTTTTGTTTTTCTTTACATTCATTTGGTCTTAGGATTGTTGCTGTGATGCAGAGTATAACAATTCATGCAGAGCTGTAAAACAAAGACAGTTGTGGAGGTGCTTTATGTAAGCTTGAATACTGTAGGTAATTCTGTGCTGTACTTTAATTTTGAAGTAGAAGTGCATGAGATAGCAGAGTTCATGTATAATTTCGCCATAACCAGGATGTTTTTAGTCTCAAGTACTAAGTTCTGTGTCTGAAAATCTCCATTGTTTGACTTAGCTGGCCTTAAAAAACCAAAGCCACTGCTGCTGGATCATTTTATCATCACAAATAGTGCAATCTGAAAGTGCTAAGCTGTAGAGAGGTTCCTCAAACCCTTTATGACTGCGACTTAGAAAAAAGCCTACCAAAATTGTTAATAGTTCGCTGGATGAAAGATTTTGTTTCTCAAACTCACGCTTTAAGCTTTTTCATGTCTTTCTTTCCTGTTGAATTATAGATATTCTGAGAAGAAAAAAAATATGTACCCTAAGAAGCTGTTTAAAATATTAGAAATAGTGTTGAAAGATACTAAAATTGCTTGTGTGACCAGGCTTAGTCACAACTTTATAGAGCTGCAGATTATCAAAAGCTGTGGAGGTGAGGAAGAAAACTATTAAAATGGAAATAAATACCCCCCAATACTGTGTCATCAGAATGATCATATTCCACAAGTTGCAGAACTAGACTAGTTCAGATGTGCAGTGAAAGTAGTTATGAATGAAAGGTACACCTATGCTTTTGTGTATCTTAACCTGATGAGGGTTGAAGTAAATCTGTAAGGTTTATGGTCTGTATACTGAGCAGTTAAATCTCTCAAAAGACGCTTGAAATGTGTTTAAAGATGCAGTTCAGATAAGAGAGAAGTTTTTCATTATTTTGATACCTTTTAGATTATTTAGTAACAAAATGTTAATGTTAGTTCTCACTTCCCTTTTAAATCAAAAAAAAAAAAAGAAACCCAAAAACTGTGTTACCTTCCAAATTGGTGCCTTTTGCTGATGTCTGCAGATGCTATGGAAATTCAGCTTATACAGAGTTCCTAATAGGATTTGGGGGTAAGGGTGTGTCTATTTCTAGTGCAGTTATCCTGTATGTTAAAAAATTATTACATGTACACCTGAGAAGGTTCTAGATACTACATTGAATGCACACTGGAAATGAAAATATATAGATAAAAAGCATGAACCCATCATAAAAATAACTACTACAACATGTAATTCTGTGTAAACCAATGTTTACTTTGTGCATATTTCTATACAGATTTTTAAAGAAAATTTCTATGTACTCTAGGTACATTCATTAACAAAAAAAAAAAATTACAGGGTGTTTTCTGTGTTTACATGAATTGATTGCCTGTTAGCTGATGAAGACACCCCCAAGTGCTTGTTTCAGGCTACCATGTGTTTGCTACTGTAACTGGAGCAGATTATTTTCCAAAGCATTTTAGGTTAGTTTTCTTTCTAATTTGAATAATTTGCTGTGTGTTAATCTGATTGGTTAAGTGAACTATTTTCCAATAAAGTTAATATTTATGCAAAAAGCCTTAGAATAACGTTCATCTCTCAAGGAAGATTGAAATTACTTCCAGTAGACTTCAGCATGGGAAAGCAGTCGATGTTTGGCTGTGGATTTCTTTGGACGAAGGGGAGTGGCATTAGGAAAAGATGCTGCAAAGATCTGTGCGTTTTAATGCTGTGATGTTGACTAAAACATGGAACTTGGTTTTAGCATTGAACTGTTCCTCTGAGACTCTGTCCCTCAAGATAAATTATTACTGACCCGAAACGTATGGGGCGCTTTGTTTGCTGGCCTGGGTGCCTAGATTTTGCTCTCTTCCTCCCGTGTTATTGGGTATGTCTCCAAACTTAATGGGGAATAAGCTATAGAGATGGCTTTTAAAAACCATTTTGGTCGCAAAACGAGGAAAGGAACATACCACTCCTTCCTGCCCTTCAGGAGTGCACTTTTGTACGTGATATAATGGAACTCAATTTCTATTTAGACTTCCACGTTCAGGAGCTC
Source organism: Callipepla californica brunnescens (assembly GCA_023055505.1). Taxonomy (NCBI): domain Eukaryota; kingdom Metazoa; phylum Chordata; class Aves; order Galliformes; family Odontophoridae; genus Callipepla; species Callipepla californica. Next base: position 65,515,618 of record JALIRH010000003.1, read on the forward strand.
GTTGCTGAAGTTGTCTGATAGCAACATTCTCTTGGGAAAAGGCTTAGCCAGTCATTTTTCAGATTTTACGTGCAGTGCACCATAGTTATTAAAAGCACTTGCAATCACTAATAATTTCTTGAGTATGGGGAGAAAAAATATAGTTAAAAAAATAACAGTTGGGAAATGAGCCTTAGCATTAGGGTTCCACGGCTTCCTGCTTGCTCTTGCCGTTCTCTTTCAGTATACATTTGGGTAAGGTTGTTTGGGCTACCTGATGGGATGTGTTAATATACTGCAATCTGTAATAGGTGGCTGCATTTAGCAAATGCACACAGCTTTGCAGAACTACACTTAAAAGTGAATTTAGCTCCTGAGCCTGCCAGCAGTCTCCTCAGGACACCTATGTTTAAATTAGATCTCTGAGATGAGTCAAATGCTACTACCAGTATGAGCACAACAGTCCCGTTGTTTGCTTTTCATTTCATACGTGTGTCTACCTGTGTTTATACATGCTTGTAAGCAGGAACACGGAAAGCAGCTTAAATAACAGAGATGGGGTTAAGAAGGGATGTTTTCAAAGATAAGAATATGGATGGGCTTGATACAAGTGAAGAAGATCCAAGTGAAACACCCATTTACTCTTATAGGTTAAAAAACGCTTTTTCCGAATATAAATACGTAAAAGTGCTTACATTTCTATTGTGAGCTGCGTCTCAGTTTCTCTTAGTTCTTGGCAAATCTGCAGCCTTTGTGGTTTCCTTTGTGTAAAGATTATTGGGAACAATGGACTGATTGAAGATGAGGGAAAGGAGTTAATTTGTTTTCTCAGTGTGGCTACATAACTACGCGTGCAGGAAAGAACTGTCTACAACCTGCTTACAACCACTGCTGCTATTTTGACATGAGTGTTGATAACAAGATAGTAATGATCAATTTTCTCCTTTGGAAAGCCTTAGACGTAGCTTGAGGGTTTGTTTGGTTTGGTGTGGTTTGTTGTTTTGTTGGGTTTGTTGCATTAACTTCTCTCCCTAGAGCTCTACCTGCTAGCATTTTGCTTCTTGGTTTAACTTCTAGCAACTCTGCAGTCACTAGAGCAAACTCCTACAAAAGATAGTCATAAATACATGTATTACCAATGAAATGTCCAAGAGCTGTGCTTGCTTTTGAATCAATGGGATGATCAGTTATGTGACTACATCTGTAGAGACTGAAATAATGAAAATGGAAGTTGAAACACGCTTTGAGAGAGATGATCCCATGACTGGGCTCGTCACAATCCTCAGGATGTCTAAAGGAAGGTTTAGAAAGACCGCCTGACCCCTAATCCACATCAGGGTTCTTTTTCTTTTGGTGAATGGTTCATTTAATCTTTAACTTAAAAGAAATTGCCTGGGCTGAGTGACTAGTTTGCCCTTTGGATGATGACACCGTGTGCGTATGTATGGACATTAAAACTGTCCACCCAGTCGAAGTCTGGATATAGTTTTACATTTGCTCAGGTCTTGCATTTCTCTTCCTGACGAATAGCAGCATCACAGGGGAAGGAAAGGGCCTCGTAGGGATCAACCCACACTGCAATCATGGCACACAAGGAGAGAATGCAGCTGAGGGAAAGTAAGCAGCAGTAAGAGCAGCTGATGGTCACTGTCAGCAGAACTGTAGGCCGCTTACAGGCCCTGTTCTGACTGGAAGCTTGCGTTTAATTTTAAAGCTGCCATCTTCTTCAACAGAAGTAAGACTGCTGTAGCATTTACTCGACGACGTCCCATCCTGCCGAGGAGCGGGAACGCGGCCGCGCTTCGTGTGGCGACGCGGAAAAGCGAACTCGTGAAGCCCTGGCAGTTACTTTCGAACGGACTGCAAGCTCTACGTAAGGAAGAGGGCAAAGAGAAACGAATCCAACTCTGTGTACCGAACGGAACTCTATTTGCCACACAACTCGCGACCGTTCCGCGGACGCACTCAGAGCTGCGCGCTGTGTGCGCTGCTGCGCGGAGCGATCTTCCGCCGCAGCGAACGGAGAGCAGCGCCGTGCCCGCAGCAGCACGGCCCCGGCTCCCGGAAGCGCAACCCCTCCCCCCCCCCGCAGCAGCGCGTCCCCGTGTGGGCTCGGCGCGCGCCGCTCGCTCCTGAGCGCCGCGGGAGCGCGCACGTCGGCGCGGCGCCGAGGGAGGCCCCTCCCGGCGGGGGGCGGGGCCGAGGCCGCGACGGGAGGTTCGCGCCCGGCCCGGCGGCGCGCTGCCTCAGCCGCCATCTTGCCCTCCGGGCCCCGCTGCCGGCCCGCCCCCTTCTCCCTCCCCGCTCGCCGGCCCTGCCGCCCGGCCCGAGCTGGGAAAGGCGGGGCGAAAGGGAGGAGGGACTCGGCCGCCTTCGTCTCTCGTCTCGTCGGAAACCGCCGAGCGGAGCCCGAGCGTTCCGTCTCCTTTGCTGCCGTTCCCTCCTCCTCCTTCCCCCTCGCCAAAATGGCGGCGCGCGGAGCCGCCGGCAGCCAGTGAGTGACTCGGATTCCCCTCCCGCCGCCGCCGCCGCCGCGGGCTTATTGGCATCGCTCGGCCGCCCCATCCCCCCCCCCCCCCCCCCCCCCAGCCCCGGACCGGCCCCCGCCCTCCCGCCCCTCCCCCCCCCCAACCCCCCCCTTTACCCCCTCCCCCACCCCTCTTGCTGACCCCCGCCCCGGCCCCCATCAATCAGCGATCGGCGACCCCGCGCGGATCAATCAATGGTTGGGAGGAGGCGGCGGCGGCGGCTGCTGCTGTTAATGAACAATGTGTGAGAGCTGCGCCGAGCTGCTGGAGGTGTTAAACGAGAGTAAGTGCGGCCGCCCTCTCTGCTGCCCTTCCCCAGCAGCCCTCGCCCCGCGCCGGGCTCCCGCACCCCTCCCCCCCCCCCTCTCCTCCCCGTGCCGGGCCGTAACCCCGCACCGCCTCGTGCCTCCGCCCGGCCTGGGCCTCCCCGGCGCGGGGTTACCGCCATAACGGCGGAGCACGGCCCGCTCCGCGCCGGGCTCGGCCCCTCGGGGCCTCCCGCGGAGCCGCCGTGCGAGCGGGGCCGTGCTGGAGCCGCCGCTGCCGGCCGCGCATCCCGCCCGGCTCGGCGGGGCCTAAGCGCACCGCGCGCTGCAGGCCGAGCCCGGCCGCGCTGGAATATTCCGCGCAGACGTTTTCCTGCCCGTACGCCGCGGTTGGTTCAGGAGCGGATCGGCTTCCGATAAACCGAACCGCCGAGCAGCTTCCTAGAGCAGCGCTCGGGTGCAGCTTGCTTTCGTTCCTTTCTTCGTTTTTTCTTTTTTTTTTTCTTCCCCTAACCGTGGCGCGGCCTAATTGCATGTGGTGTTTGTTCTTTGCTGATGAAGCAGTAGATGCTGTGGTGGGTGAATGTTGGCCGCTTGCTTGAAATACGATATTCCCCGGTGATCGGCAAAAAAAAATAAAATAAAAATAAAGGCAGAAACGGGTACGTACCGCTAACTTTTAGGAAGGCCTGGGGACAGGAGCGTGTCAGAGTAAGGGCTGAACGGATTCCTGCAGTTATTTGCGAAGCCTGTCATCCTGATATCTCGTTTTGAACAGTCATGGTGATGCTTGCTGTATTCAGCCTACATACCTTAGTTTTCTTGGCTGCAGAGCTGGGGAATACGTTGGTAGTACAGGCTGAGTGCTCGTGTTAGCAGCAGGTACGAAGCAGGGCCGCACCACCACGGCTGCTTGTGCTGGAAGGCACAACTCCATTTGGTTTTGATGGGCTGATACGTAATCGTTGCTGAAACTTGACTGGTATGATCAGGTGGACAAAAAGAAATCAAGGCAGCATTGAACTTGGCGTTTCAAGAACTCTCTGAATGTCCAGTATGAGTTTATTTTTGGGATCACTTCAGGTACTGGGGATGTAAGCGTGTAGGTGCTACTTTATCAGTGAAGCAGGGCACTGGATTGCTTTAATGGTGGGGGTTTTAATAAGTAGAGTATGGATAATACAATGGTTTAATTTCTGTATAATTCGTGATACAAACCTGCAATTCTTGAAAGGGAAATTTGGCTTTCCTGGTTAAATCTGGAGGGCAGTTGTATGCTACTGTTGTCGTACAGCACATTTCCAGAAATTCTGGTCAAATAGAACTTTACATAAATATCTTCGCCTCCAAACACATACAAAAAAAAAAATATGGCGGTGCCTCGTGCACGCCAAACACGTTCTCACTGTAAGGGAGATACCTTTTCATTTCTTTTCTGACTTTAAGTTGCATTCATTCACATTTGGTAAGTAATACTTAATCCTAATGTACAAGAGTAACGTCAAGCCTTGGTTCGTGAAATGCTGCAGCAGAAATGAAAAGTGGTAGTAAAGAATGAGGTCATGCCCGAAATGTGTGAGCCAGAGTCTGCAAGCTGTTTCCTTTCCTGCCCGCTGAGCGCTTGGGATTGCCTCCTCGCTGAAACGCTGTTTTGAAGGAGGTCCAGGAAACATCTCGTTTGTTTTCGAAGTTTATTGGTAATCTAAACGTTTGTACCAAGAGGACGCACTGCTCTGTATCTGTGTTTATCCGAGTGTTTGCTAAATAGTTAGGCGCTATCAGTGCTGTGACCTGTCCCTTATAAATTGAGCTGCCTCTCATCTTGGTGCCTTCTGCAGGAGAAGCGCATGGAAAGCTCCAGTTTGCTCTTCAAACGAGTGACTTTTCCTTAGGACAGAAGACTGGAGTTTTGTGGTTCTGCAAACAGCTGGGCATGTTTTTATTTTAAGGGCCTTAAGACTCTCTAAACTGATGAAGTGCTGATTTCTCACCTCCGAATAGTCTGCAGAGCTGGAGTTTTTGTCTGGCAGCGGCCTTTGTGTAGGCTGAGCTCAGTGCAGGTTCCTCAGGCCTCTGACAGGTAGTTGTGGAGGCTGTTTCTCTGGCGTTTTGAGGTGCCAGATGAATTCCTGTGGAATTGGAAGACTGATTTAAAAATAAAACATCCATTTTTTTGAGTGCGAGTAGGGATGTACATATGCTTAAAGTGGCTTCGTTACTGAATTTGTGCGCAGTGAGCAAGTGTTGCTTTCTCTTGCAGAATCTTTATTGACAGCATTTGAAATGGGAAACACTGTAAGCTCGCTGATCTTGAGGTAATTTTCTAAGTAGTAGTAGAAGTTTCAAGTTGTTACCTGATCCAGGAGCTCGATAAAAGACAAAATCCTCTATGATAGTGGCTGGGCTCTCAGGTAGTTCCTGTGTAGCAGAAAAATCAGTTGTTCACTCTAAGTAAGCAGTTTAATTTCTGTTCTGGGTATATCAACATCTCTTCTGTTCTCCTAGGCAAAGTTTTAGTAGAAGTAAAGTCTCTTTAAATGTTAGTCCAAGTTCCAAATTAATCTCAGCAGAAGCATGTTACGTAGCCTTACATTTAAGCAGAAAAACCCATCCTTTTCTTTTAAGGTAAGCACATTTACCAAAGGCTTAAGAACGGATTTTTGTGCTGTAATTATAGGGACTCGTTTAAATATGAGAGGACATTATATGCATTTATGTTAATACATTCTATGTCCTGATATGAGGCCTGATATCAATGCTCTTTATGTCCATTGGTTTCTTTGTGTGCCAGTTCTTGACAGTCTAGGAGGGACTGTACTGAGTTCCATTTGTTTGTCAGTAATACTGACATTGCTGTGCTTCCCACAGGCCCTAATCAGGATCATACTGTATTGCAGGATATCCAGATAGTCTTACTGCTCATGTAACTCTAAAATAATTAAAAGAAAAGTAACAGTCAAGTATTTTTCTGCTTCCGTTCTTTTACATCTCAGTTTTGCAGGTGACTGTATCATGCTCGAGGCTGTAATAGTGGTTTCCAGGTGTCTGCAGAACCACACGATCACAGCCTGCTGATGCTGTGTCCTGCCTGAAGAGTGCTGAGTGCACTGTGCTCCGTGAGTGCCAAGGGTTGCTGTCGTGTGTCTGTGCTTCCTAGAGCCCAGAGTGGAAATCCATTCTCCTACTGGTCCTCAGTCAGCTGCTCGTGCAGTCCTGGCTGTGATCTGTCCCAGAGAGCCTGGCTGGCTTGAATGCCTGAAAGGCTTCCTTTTGGGACTTCAGTTGACGTTCATTTACGTTGGTGTAGAACTCTGCAGGTGGTTTTGGTTTACATTTGTTTCTTTTTTTTTTTTTTTTCCATAGATAGAAACTGCCCAACTTGGAAAAATAGGTTGTAGTATACGGCAGCAGTTACGATTTTAGGTGGTGATGGTGGGCCTGCGTTGTTCATGGTTTCTGGAAGCAGCATTTGTTTTCTTCCCAGCATTCTGCTTTGCTGTCTTCAGTGTTTGACTCTAAGCACTTTTTTTTGTCTAGCAGCTCTGAAGACATGAAATCAGTTCACAAGGATTAGTTGAGACATCTAGGTATTACTCTTTCACACAAGCTTTCAGGCTATATTTCTTTTTTAAACATTTTGGAAACTATAAGCAGTCAGCAACAAGGTTTGTTCAGAAAGAAGAGACAGATGTAGGCTGGTGGTTTTCTGTCAGCTACTGTTGTCAGCTTGCACAACTTACTCCAATATAATCAGGTCTACAAAACCTTTGAGACGGAGTGTCTTGTTGCTGTTCTTGTAGCTTCAGGAGTGCCCTTAATTTGGATGCTGCAGATGCTCGACTTGTCCCATAATTCTGGCACGTAGAAAGTACAAAGGTTGTGCAAAATTATTTCTTTTCTACTTTAAAGTGAGTAAAAGTCTTCGTAACAGTGCATCGTTCAGTTTGATCTTTGACATCTGGGGAGGGTAAATATTTAACGTGGTAAATGTTCAGTATTATCTGGTATATTGAGTGTATTTGCTAATAAGAATACTACAAATATTGCTTAATTAGCACCACTCAGTCTTTAAGCTGCTAGTACAATGGCTGCCTTTAAGCTGTAATATTGATTATTTGACTGCCTGTAGGTTTTTGTGTAGATCCAGAATCTCCTTTGTCTATTCCTCTTGTGTGAGACCTCACAGTTGTCTCTGTTGTATGGTGATTTATTTTGTTAGCTTTTTAAATCCCCCCTTCCATGTTATTCATGTTATTTTCCTGTTCAGATCCTTTGCATAGAGACTATGGAGGAGTAGAGTGTAATTTATTATGCTAACACAGATCTTTGCTTTCTCCTGTTCAAATTATTTTTGTTTTTGTAAAATTCAGATTTGGCAACTTTCATGTTTGCTTTAGTTCTGGGCACATTTTAAGGGCACGAGCAGCCAGATTGAAAGGAAAACTGAAATAACTTTTGCTTTGTAGTGATATTTCCCAAGTTGTAGTTACTGTGGGCTGTGCTAAAGTGTTACTCGAAATGGACTGGAATAACCAGAGGAAAAGCCAATGGGAGGAGGAACTTGCATCCTTTACAGCTGTGAACTTTCTAAAGCAAAAGGGGAAGGTGATGCTAAGGTAGAGGACTTCTAACTGGTCTGTAACGACAAGGCAATTGAAAGATAAACTCTGATTTTCGTAGCTGAAAATCTTCTGTTTTTAGACAGGGATTTCAGCTTTTGCTCTGTGCGGTGACTTTGGTTTGTGTTATCTGATGTGATTGAAAATGATATTGTCCAGAAACTGTTCCTGTTACGGCTCCTGAAGGTTGGTTCTCTCTCACTGCTGAAGGAGCTTGATCAGTGATGCTGAGGATGAGTTACACAGATCCCGTTGTGCTGAGTTTTGTTGTGTGTTACAGGCCGTTGAAATGTGTTTGCTGAGATTTTTGTCTTTGCAAATAGTGAGATCTTAGGCTGGAAACGCATTTATTTACAGTATGCTTAAAGCTTTGCTAAGCTGTAGAAACTAATTTCCTTATGTTTTCTGCCGCATGAGATATTGAGGACATTCATTCATTGGTTTCAGTTGAGATTCTCAGTTGCCGTGCTCTGAGTGCTCTCTGCCTTCCTAGTGAGGGGCACACACAGATTTTGTAGTGATTCCTGCTTAGTGATGTGAGTAACTTTAATGTCATTCAAGAAAGAAGCACACGTTTTGCTGCCTTTGGCCCTTGTTTTGTTTTTGAGTATTGTAGAACTTGAAGGGTTCTTATTTGCTGTGTAGGAAAACTTCCTTTTTATGGTTTGGGTTTTGTGTTTCTTTTTTGTATCTTTTGATGCTGTCAGTGCCTGTTGCTCAGAGGCCATCATGTGTGGCTGCCCTTGCTGGTGGGAGCCGTGGGGTGCTGCTGGCGTGGGGCTGGCTCTGTGCTGTGGGTGCAGGGCAGGACCTTGGAGAGCAGATGCTGGTCGTGTTCCTCTGCCTGATGCTGAGCTGCCCTGGCTTTTGGGGGACCGGGGGCTTCATCTCACGCAGAAGAACTTGTGTGGCCGTGGGGAATTAGGAGATTCGCTCTTGCTGTAAATTTGTCGAATTACTTTTTTGCTTATTTTTCTCCTGTGTTAAATGTAAGATACATTTCTTCACTGTTAATACAATTTTTTTTAACTTGGGCAATTAGATTACTTGCTACTTTGATTTTTCATGTCAACTGCAGTTCACTTTTGTCTTCCTGCATTTGAGTAGCACTGAGTGAGAAAAGCTGGTCATACTTCCTCTGATCACATTCTGTAGAGAAGCAGCGAGCAGTTTGTCATTTTAGAAACTGAAAGGGAAGAGCTGCGTTTACTTAGTTTTCTTAGTTCTTGTGTTTTCTACTTTGGCTGTTCAGCTTCATTTAAATACTTGTTAACCTTCGTACTCCTTCCTGTGCTGCTTCTTTCTTTCAGCTCTTCTGTTAACTGTCTTTCAAAATTCAATGTCTGTGCTCATGATTTCTTCTGTTTCTCAGTTTCTGTTCTGCTTGGTTGTATGTTCTTTCTGTTCTCTGTCCTTCACCTTATTTTATTATTTGGTATTGCTGCATCCATAGTTTGTGCCTTCATACTATTAGATTGTTTCCTTTAACAGGGTTCCATGATGACTATGTATTTCCTGTGTTCTCTTGACTGCTGATTCAGAAAAGATGAGAGATGAGCACAAAAGTTGCCTGTGGTTGATGGTAGTGCTGCAGTGTTGTCTTGGTGCTTCCAGCAGGTCCTGTTAAGCCTCCTGCTGTACAGGAGCTTGGTAGTGAGGGAGACAAAGATTTTTTGAAGTTATGTACTTATATTTAAAAAAAAAAAACAAAACCCAACAAACAACAGAGGACCATTAAGACAAAAAAGTTTGTTTTCTTTGCTGTTTGTTTTAGTTTTACCAGCACAAGTAGCAAATAAGGATTTTTGCAGGTTAAGACATGCAGCTGTTGCAGCGTCCTCATGACTACAACCTGAAAAATAACGTTGCAGTCTTCAGAAGCAGGTGGTTCCATTGGCTACTGAACGCTGCCTGTACTAGTGACACCAGGTGCTTTTTGGCAGGTTCCTGATGAATAACTGAAGCACTGGAGGTTTCTGCAAGTCTTGGAAAAGCCTTTGTCGAACTAAGGAAGCACGTCTCTTCTGCTTTTAAAACCAGTCCTCAAAACATGAAGCATTTCTCTATGCTTAGTTCCGCTTCTTGAGCTGCAAGAGGATTTTCTTGATAAGGCAGTTTGTTCACCATGCAGGCGTACTCCTGTACAGAAATAGTGGCTTCATGAAGTCACACAATACTCTCTGTGCTTTATGCTGTGCTTTGCAGTATTCCCTGTCCTGGTATCTGTGCATCCCAACCCACCTGGGGGGAATTTGATAGTTTTTCACAAGAGCTTAATTTCATTTTCAGGAAGCAGTCAGTTGTCTCTGTGTTAATCTGTGATGCATAACTATTAAGTTCTGAATTGAAGTTATTTTTACTACTTCTATAATACATTATTTTTTTTTAAGTTGACGGTCTGAGGAATTAGGCTGAAAAACTAAACTTCTCCGGAGTTTTCTTCTGTTGACAGTCTCTGCTTTTTGCAAATCTGGTGATCGATTTTAATTCTGAATTTTCTGGTAATTAATGAAATGGCAATGCTTTCGTATCCACCCTCTTTTATGCTCAGAGAAGCTGTGAGCAGTGCTAGAAATGAACGGAGGCATGTCATCAGCTGTCATCAGTTGGTACAAATCTTGAAGTTTCATTTCTTTTTGTTTGAAGCTGTTGTAGGATAGTACTGGGCAATGTAAGCTCAGAAGCTCAATGCAGTAAGTTTATTTCTTGATTTAAGGATGACCTGCTTTTCTTTTTTTCTGCATTTAACGATCTAAACTTTCACAGGTAGGAACACACTATTTCTTAGCATGTAAAACAATGTTGTTGCTTTCCTTTGAGCCACCTTTCTTGAATAACATCTGATGAAATTCAGTTTACACCACACATTGTAAGTCGCAATATTCTGTCGATGTCGTATTTAAGATGGGCATAGTCTGATCAAGTTGGATCGATTTTTGAGGTCAGTTTTTATTGCTAACTGAAAGATCACTAAGTCATAAGAACAATGTCAGTTTGATGCTTTCTGAAGGGAGTTGCGTATGAAGTTGTGGGTACAGATTTTGCTGTGTATGCAGTTCCGATACTTGGCTTGCAAAATATTTGAATATAGCAAGTGTATCTCTGTAAGTAAGATTGCCAGAAAGGGGCTGGCTGTGCTGGTAGTGAAACTTTGTGCAGCATTGGAGATGCTTGTGTCAACAGCAGACGTTGCCTTTAGCAGTCTTTTATTTCTGTTAGTTTTACTTCAAGGAAAACAAGTGCTTTTATTCACCAGTGAATAAGTTGCTGAATACACCGCGTGTTTCAATTATTAAATATCTGTGATTGATTCTTTAGGGAAACAAATGCAGAACTTAGGCTCACATATTTAAAAGTTGTGAGAGAGTGACTTTCTTTCGTGCCCTTTCTTGATATTTTATTCTCCCTTTTGGAGTGTTCCTCATGTCTGTTTTGACAAAAAAAAAAGCAGTGCCTTGATGTTCAGATATTTAGCAAGCTCTGCTTGGGCTTTCAGGGGAGCTGCCTGATGCTCCATCTATTATATTGACCTGTTGCTGATTTATCTTCCTTATTTCCTTGTTTAAGCAGTCTCAAATATACTTTGTAAGAAATTAATACTTGTTTCTCTCAGATTTTTGTCCCTAAAAGCTAAGAACAGTCATTAGAGGATTTTGTTATAAATTTGCTGGTAATCTGTTACTTCCAATGGCTCAGCTGAGTGCAGTCACGGTCTCTGGCCTTACTCTCTTCTTGTGAGGGAAAAGCTGTTGTTCTCTGTAACTGACTCAGCTATGTAGTCCAGCTAAACTAATATGCAAGGTTCCCTCATAAAAACAAATGTTTTCCCTGAGTATTCTGACTGAAGCAGCGTAGTCGTGTTTTGTGTTCCAGGTGGTATATCTGAGTTTATCTCCATGATAATTCCTCTGAGCAGTTCTGGCTAGGACCAGCTTCAGTAAATTAGCCATTGCTAGTCAAGATGTGATGGCATTTAAAACAGTGTCCTCTGTGGGAGCAGTTGCTGTGGCCTACTCTCTTCAGGACAGTAAGAGTCATGTGATCATACTCTTAATAACGATAATTGCTGGTTTAAATAATATCTGTGGCTGTTTCAAAGGAGCTTTTTGACCCAGAGTAACTGTGATGCTAGCACAGTGAAAACTTTGGGTTGTCAGTGCTCTTGAAATATGAGAATTCTTAAATTTCATACGTCTTTTTCAACGTCATCTGCTGTTTTGTTCCAGATTGCTGTAGCATTTTATGGTAAAAGAGGAGAACAGGTGATTTGTAGAAGATGAAGGTGATAGAATTGAAAGAAAAATGCATGCTCAGTAAAGAGAGCGAGTTTCAAAAAGAAAACGTCCTGTGCTGTTTTCTGGGAGATGGAGGTGCACAAAGATGGAGATGAGCTAAGGTCAGCTGCTTCGCCCAGTTCTGGTGGAGCTGGGTGTTACAAGTCCTTCTGAAAGTGCCGTGGCTAGTGCTGTTCAGTGTCCCCACGTTGTTTGTTGGAACATGAATTAAAATCAAACTCCTCAGGCCTTTTTGGTCTTGTGCTGGCTGTGAGGAGCTGCGTGGGTGCTGAGTGACCAGCAGATGGCTGCTCTGGGGGTCTGCTGGGGGAGTGCTTATAGCTGCTTCTATGTTATGAATGATCAGAGATCAGTAACTTGGTCAGGATTTGTTTTTCTAAGGAAATGAGACTTAAAAGATTTGATAATTCCTATTTTTAAACTATTGTGCTGTCTCAGTAATACTTGCTTTGTAGCCACTGTGTACTCTGTGATTACAAGTTTTTAAGAAGTAGATTTCCCATGTTAGAGCATTTATAAATGTAAGACGCACAGGATCTGACTTAGTCCTAAAAGTATGGGTGGGAGCATATGTAGTTACTGTTATGTTGTGTTGTAGAAAGGCAGTGGAAGCACCTTAGCCATATGATTAAATGTATCACTGCAGTGTTTTCAGTGGTAGACCTGATTTTTTTGCGTGTGCATTAAACTGGCTCTTGAACAGTATTTGTAGTACTGAGGAACTAAAGAGCCTTTTTTACAATGATGGTGCGTTCTGCATAGTGCCCCAGCACTTTCTGGGAAGCTTTAGCAGTTAAAACTATTGCCACTGAACTTTTAAGCTGGCACTGTGCTCATTGGAATTGTAAAGATCCTAAAGAACTCCAGTGAATCAATCTGAGGCAACCAGGAATTTCTATTTGTCAGAAGGAGGCATTCCAAAAGATAAAGGAAAATGGGAATGGGAGAGGCTAAGCTCTGTGGTTGTCCTTTTATTTACCATTTGTTGTTAACAGAAAGCCATACAAATAAGGGAAAACAACTCAATGTGTGTGCTTATGTCTTACTTTGAGCAATGGTAATTACACATAAGGTTATGTATGCATTTCTCTTCAGATTGGTATTACTGTGCCTAGTGTTTTGTTTTGCGTGGTCCTTTTTTTTCTTCTATTTTTTTCTGAGGTTAAGCTGCGTTTTGGAAGTGATCTACTCTTTCCCATGAGAATATAATATTAGATGAGGCTTGGGGGAGGAGCGGGAAAGGGTGGAGAATCTGTATGCTACCAAAACTTGTCCCTGTTTTGAATATGTAGAAATTACAGTTTTATTTATTGAAGTGTTTTTCGTTTAATCCCTGGTGTTTTATTTTTGTTGAAAGTAGAGGAAATGTATTTTTTAACGAGATTATTTGTACTTGCCATTTGATCTTTATACTTAGATGACCTTTGGATATGATATATTCCTCATGAGTAGTTGTCCTTGAGGTCTACTGAAGTCTGTTCATCTGAAGTTCTTGCTAAAAATGCACCTGTGATCTGAGTTTTGATTGTTCACAGTTGAAATTATATGGTCCCCTTTGCAGCTGATCTGTATTTTTCTCATCTTTTGTCACTATTGGACTTTAGTAGCTGTATTAATAGAGTTCATAGTTTGGGGGATTGTGTTGTTTTTGGTACAGTAAAATACCCTTTTTACTTGTCGTGTTCTCTGTCCTCTTGTGAGGTACTTCACTGAGTTTAGAAATGAACCACCTGGAAACTTACAGCTTCCAAAACGATTTAAGAAAGCAGCACAAAACAAACAAGAAAGCAAACTCCTGAGTAATTAATACTTGTTTTGAGTAAGTAGCTCAGCCCCTTCTTGAGTGGTGTTACTGCAGTTCTCTAAACTGTATTGTTGCGAGGAATCAGTGAAGTGAGATGTTGCTAGTATATTAAAAAGAGCTCATTTCCTAAATTGTACTGGTGGAACATCTGGCTGGAATTTACCTGCAGGCTAGTTTGTTGTTTTTTCTTTCCACTGGTTTGTTTCATCTTGGATGGATCTTATTTAGACATGTAGAGCTGTGCTTTTCTTTTCTGTGCTCCTCTTCTAGTTGTATCCTCAGGTTCCTTGCCTGGAGCTCTGGATTCAGGCTGGCTGCAGCAGGCGGATATCCCCAGGTCTGTGCACTCCAGGCGGTCTGGCACATTACACTGTATCTCATTGCTTATTTCTTCTGTCTGCAAAGGTTGGTTGCCAGAGGGAGATGATGAGTGCATGCTTCTGCTTTCTCCAACAGCAAGCAAGTATGCCTTAGTTCATTCTTCAAGAATTGCTTCCTTAGATATGAAACTAGGAGACAAGGAAAATTCTGACCCAATTCTTAGCCACCATTAAAATTTGAAGGGGAATTGCCTTAGGGAAAGTTTTAAAAAAGTCCTGCATGGCTGTCAGTGCTGGATTGGAAACTCTGGAAGTGTGGGAGACCTGGGAGAGAGCTGCTGAAGGAGGATCTGAGGCATACAAGGTGCTTGAATATGGGAGAGAATAAAAAGACATGCTCTATTTTAAAGTCTGTTTTAACCACTGGTCTGTTCAAGGTAGAAGAAAAATAGTTTGAAAGGTGTTAAAGAGAGATGGAAGTGAAGTCATATGCAGTAAGGGACTCTACAGAATTGACTAAAGTGGAGAAATGCACAGAAACTGAGTGCAGTTGTTCCTGTTGCTTTTCTGTTTGTGGGTTTGTTTGTTTTTTCAACTAGGAATTTTTGGCGGGGTTTCATAACCAATTTTTGCTGTACTTAAAGCTCAGCGTGGCCTTAAATGGAGGTGTTGTAAATCAAGAGTATCTACAGAGTTGATATTCACAATAAGCCAAGACCTCTGAAGCATAAAAGTCGTGATTGTGAGAATTTAAATCAGCTGCCTTGAAAAATGTCTTAAAAGGGATAAAAGAGCTTCAGTTAAGGTTAATCAGGAGAAGCCCTGTAGGATGTGCATCTGCCCCTTTTGGCAGACAGTGGCACAGATATATGTATGTGCCACCTTGTGTAGGGCTTGCTCTGAAAGTAATGCCTCCTATTTTATGACCCTGGCAACCCGTGTCAGATGTGGATATTTGCGGTATGGCAGTGGAGGCTAAACCTTCACACCAGGATCATGTGAAATTTTGTTGTCGTGTGACAGATGGCAGCAGAGAGACAGTGTGACAAAATGGCACCTGTGTGACAGTGTGTGTGAGGAAACTGCACCCTCTGTATGGTTGCTCCTCGTTTAAGCTTCCTGAGTACTTTCAGGAACAAGAGTAATGTTATTTCTAGGTTGTTTTTTGTTGTTTGTTTGTTTTTGGTGATTAATAAATATGACCAATTGGATTTGATTTACATGTGAGATGTAGAGTATATAAACAGGGAAGCAGGAAGTTTAACTTCCAGATGGGATCCCCTGGAAACCTGTCTTTAAGGGCATAGGAACAGAACAGAGCTGGCTGCTCTTGAAGCACACCTTTCTGTGAGCACAAGAGCTCTCCATCCCCCAGCAGAAGAAATCAAGCAGAGGAGGCAGGCCGCTGGTGTGGCTGAGCCAAGGACCTGCAGCTTAAACTGAGGGGAAAGAGAGATGCACAGGAAGTGGAAGCAGGGCTGTGTAGCCTGGGAAGAATACAGGGATGCTGTCTGCATGTATAAAGATCAGGAAAGCCAAGGCACAGATGGAGCTGAACTTGGCAAGGGATGTGAAAAATAACAAGAAGGGGTTCTACGGGTACGTAGGCAGGAGGAGACAGACCAAGGAGAGTGTTCCCCCTCTGATAAATGAGAATGGAGAACTGGCGTCCTCAGGTGTGGAAAAAGCTGAGGTACTCAATTAGTGCTTAGCCTCAGTCTTAACTGGTGGTCAGGTTACCCATGTCTGCCAGGACTCCGATTCTCTAGATATTGGCAAGAGGGAGAGGATTCCTTCCCACTGTAATAGTGGCACAAGTATGAGACCTCCTCGTGAAACTGAATGTGTCTTAAGTCCATGGTACCAGTTGATATGTGTCCCAGGGCTCTGAGAGAGACGGCTGATGTGGTCATGGACCACTCTCCGTCATATTTGAAAAATCATGGCTGTTGGGTGAAATTCCTGGCAGCTGGAAAAAGGGAAATATTACTCCCATTTTTTTTGCTAGAGATTTGTCTTATGGTAAGATTAACCTAAATTGTTGGACAGAGTTAATATCTTTAGTGCTGTGCTTTGGCCTTAGTGTCAAGGTCTTGGTATCAAGTCATATTTGACTGTCATTCTACCTTCCCTCAGCATTACATAGGGATTGTCAAAGTCCACTTAGAGTGACACAGGAAAGTGATTTTTGTTGTGTAATGATATCTTCCTGAGACTCTTCTTAGCTTATTTATATGTGTATGTAATGTATATGTGCTCATGTAACATCTTTATTTCAAAGTTGACAATTATTTATCTATTGAAATTTTTCTGAAGTGATACTGTCCTCAACTTACTTTCCAGTTTGTTCCAGAAGAACATGATCACAACCCCAGGAAACACTATAGGCCTGAGGAGGTGTGGTTGGAAAGCTGCCTGGCAGAAAGGACCTTTGGTGTACTGATGGATAGTGGGCGGAATATGAGCCAGCAGTGTGCACAGGTGGCCAAGAAGGCCAGTGGTATCCTGGCTTGTATCAGGAATGGTGTGGCAAGCAGGACTTAGGGAAGTTGTCCTGTCCCTGTACTCAGCACTGGTTCAGGTTCCACCTTGAGTACTCTGTTCAGTTTTAGGCACCTTAGTATGGAAAGGACACTGAGGTGCTGGAGCAGGTCCAAAGGAGGACAGCAAGGCTGTGAAGGGCTTGGAGAATGTGCCCTATGAGGAGTGACTGAAGGAACTGGGGCTGTTGAGTCTGGGAAGGAGGAGGCTGGGGGGGAGGGGAAAACTCATTGCTCTCTCCAAGTATCTGAAAGGCGACTGCAGTGAGAGTGGGGTCCGTCTCTTCTCACTGGTGACAGGACAATGGGAAATGGCTTCAAGATGCTGCAGGGGATGTTCAGGTTGGATATGAGGAAAAGCTTCTTTACAGAAAGGGTTGTTTAGCAGGCTCCTCAGGGAGCTGGTGGTGTCGCCATCCCTGAACGTGATTAAAACACGTTTGGAAGTTGTGCTCAGGTACGTGATGTAGAAGTGGGTTGTTGGAGTTAGAGTAGTATGGTTAGGTTGTGGTTGGACTTCATGGTCTTGAAAGTCTTTTCCGACCTGAGTGATTCTGTGAATATCATTACCTTTAGTTTTTGTAAATCTGCATTGATAGATCGCATAAGAATGGCTGGTGCTGGGAAAGAGATGGAGTGGAGGTTGAGGAACTTGTTTTGTTGGAGAACCTTTTCCACAAAGGTTACTTTTGAAGTAGGTTAGTAAGCATGCAATACTTATGTGAAAGATGGAGAAAAGGAACCCTGACTTTCTTCATGTATTCAGCAATTAGGTAATTGTAGAATCACATGGAAGTTTAGGGCAAGAAGGAAGTGAGAGTTGTGCACTGATAGTTTGAGAAAGTTATAAAACAGTAAACAGAATCCAGTGTCCTAACATATCCTAACATATATAGTTGATATGTAGAGACTTCAGCTGCTGCTGATGTTTGGTGTATTAGAATGCATCAGCAGTTTATTAGGTAAGAGTGGGATGCCTGATAATACCTCATTTGATGGTTTTTTGCTTTTCAGTTTCATGCATAACTATTCTGGTATCTGGTTATAATAAATGCAAAGGTTTATCATTTTGCCACTTGGGATTTATTATGGTTAAATAAATAATACAGATATGTCTATGTTTGGTAGTAATTATCATCATCTAGTCTGAAATAACTTTCATGTAGTTTGCCCATCTGTTCTTCGCTTGATAGTTTCTTTTTTCTGACCTTTGTCAGGAGAAGGCAGTTAAGGTCTCATCTCAAAATACGTACTTTTAAAATCTGGAGGGGAAAAAGGAGAAAAAAATTAGAAAACTGGCTAATGAGTGAAATTGTTGAAGTTCGGTGTTTGAAAGTGTGCATCCGTCATTAGTTCTCTCTGGAGTTTATGAAGTGTACTTCGTGTTGAGCTGTCTTGTAAATTTGGCTGTTTTGATTCCTACATGAATTCTAAAATATTTCTACAAGCATCCAGTTCTGAAACACCTGCCTGCCCCTTGCAGTTAAGGAGTGAGATTTTAAATCAGAAGTGTGTATGTGGCAAGCAGGAGGTCTTCATTTCTGCAGTACAATTCTGTGGAATTAGAAGTGCTAGTAACTAGGGACATCTTTTGTGATTTTTTAGAATCTGTTTTCATTCTGTGTGCTTGGAGAGGTTGCCATTAATCAATTTGTGTGTTAGGTACTGGAGTAGAAGAAAAAAGGCTGTTCTGAGTGACTAATCTTTAAACAGCAGTATCCACCATTACTATGCAATTTCTGTTTTAAAGTTAGTTGCATTGAAACCTTATCTCTGTTTACTGGAAGGAAAAAATACATAAATTTGGTTTTATTTCGTTTCTATTATGAAAAGTTAATTTATTTGGGTGTTACGTATTTTCATGTTGAAAAACCTTTTTTAAAGTTTAGCAATTACATGAGGTGTTTTCGTTGCTAATATGTTGTTTTTTTTTCCCTCAGTATCTGACATTGAAGGTGCTGAGGGGTTGCAGCTCAGAAAGGAACATGTGCTCAAGATATTTGCTTACATCAATTCCTGGACACAAAGGTATTTTTTTTGAGTTTGTGTTGATGATAATGGATCTCATAAAATACATACTATACAGTGAATTAAAGTGCACTTTTAATAGTGAATCAGGAGAATATAATTTTAAATGGGTGAAGACACTAATGTGATTTTAAAAGGCTTTTTCTTCATGCTTTGCATCAGAAGTTTTAGATGCATCTGTATGGGGACTGTTGAATCAGGTCCTGACTGATCACCTGTGGTGAGCACTGAGTCAGCTGCAGGAGCACAGGTGAAGGCAATGCACCTGTGTGACCAGAAGGGGTGGAGTCTGGCTCCACCTCTCCCAGACCCCATTTAAGGGCTGACCACCACTGGGAAAGGATCTCTTGTTGGAGATCCCTCCTGTGTGGAGTTGCAGGTGAGCCTCTTCCTAATTTATTGGGTGTCTTTATACCACCTGGGTAATCCATCCAAAAATATACTGTCTACCTTCGTTATTTTGTGTGGGTACTATTCTTTCAGGGTATTCACCTTATACAGCATCCCTCACTGGAGCTGTGCTGGCAGTAGGCAATACTGAATATTAAACGTGTTTAATTTACTGAAACGAAAAACACACAGCTGCATTCAAAGGCATCTTTAGGTGCTGTAGCTCAAGGCCATCTTTGTATTTCCTCATAGAGAGGCAGCACTGTCTACCCATCATAATTCTGAGTAATCTCTTGATGTTTTCTTCTCTTATTGTCTACCTGCTTATTTTTCAGAAATGGAATACATAATTTTTATATTATTGTAGTAGCTGAAAGCTCTGGTTATGAACTCAATTTGTTGCACTGTATGCAACAGGAAAGAGGTTTGTACTGGAAGATTACTACAGCTTATATAAGAATTACATCATTTCTTAGAGTTTGAGTGAGAGAGAGGTGAATCCATCTTGATTGTGTTACAAGCAAGTAACTTTGAATTTTTGTATTATCTTCACTGAAGCGTCTTTGCTTATTGATTACATTTTTTTTCTTTCTCCAGGGTTTTGATCCTGGTCTTTGGTCTTTTGTGTGGAAGAAACAAATGTTCCCAGACTATAAGTTCTGGGGTTAGATATCTTGGGTGTTTATGCATATCTAGTTATCTTAGTGCACACCTACAGTTGTAGTACAGGTTGATAAGTGAACTGTCTTTCCTATTATAGTAATAGAACGATGATGTGTAGTTTTCCCATTGTTCTTTTCAGTTTATGGTATGTCAGTAGATACTCAGAGGAATAATCTGAGTCTACCAAATAAAGAAAACAGTGAAGATAGATAACTGCTTTTCCCCATATGGCTAGAGGGTAATAATGTGCACTGGGTTTCAGTCTGCCCAAATGCAGATTATGGAAATGAACTTAAATGCTCAATTAAAAACAGTTTTGTGACCCTACTGATTTAAAATTAAAAGTTTTTGCACAGCTAACGTGCCTGTGGTTTAGTGCAGCAGGATCGATAGGGAAAACTAGGTGAGGAGGGATTCAGGAACATTCTCAAGAACTTTGCTTCTTTAGTAGTTCAGTGATCTTAACTGTAAGATACCTTATATATACATATATATATAGTAATGGCGTGTTAACAGGGTTTAAGGAAAGTTTGTGTTTTCAACTTATTGCTTGATAGCGCTGGCCTCATTTGGACTTTATTGCCTTTAAGGGTCAGTGGAGTATTCTGTTCTTAATACTGTCTTAATGCGAAGAGTCCTTTTGGTCAGTCATCTGAGCATTCTAATTTGTTCTTTTTTTGCCCCTTTTAACACGGTATTGATAAAGCCCAGTCTCAGTGAGATTTCAGCTGCTTCAGGAAATTTTATTTTTTGTCTTTTCTTACAGGCAATGTCTGTGCTGTTTCAAGGAGTACAAGCATTTGGAGATCTTTAACCAAGTAGTGTGTACTCTCATTAACTTGGTGATTGCTGAAGTTCAAGCTCTGCGGGACCAGCTCTGTAAACGTTGCACTATTAATATAGATTCAACGTGGCAAGATCATAGTGGTCATACTGATGAGCCCCTGAATATAGAGAGAGACTCTCATGAGGAAGAAAATGGAGAACGGCAAAGATCTATAGAGAAAAAAATAGATTCTGCAAGAACTTGTATCCTGACTGAAGAGTCATCTGCAAAGAACACTGATGCGTTTAGCTGGAGCACTGATGAGAAGGAGAAGTTGTTGCTGTGCGTGGCAAAAATCTTTCAGATTCAGTTTCCTTTGTACACTGCTTATAAGCATAATACTCATCCTACGATAGAGGTATATTTTATCTTGATATGTGTATTTAATTATCTTGTGATAGATTGTGTATTCTTACTAGTCTGTTTGCTGATAGCTACTTTTGCATAGGTTGGGCATACTGGGCTGTTCACTGCAGTAGGTCTTACAAGAGAATTTTAGATGACACATGCTCTTGCACTTTCTTTAAAATATACCTGGTTGTTATAGGTGACATATTGGTAAGTGTTGTATGGAACTGTACTCTGAATTGTTCTGCTGTTTAAATAACAGTAAGGAGAAAAGGGAACTGTAGTGAAACCTTTCTTTCAGCAGGTAACCTATTCATGCTTTACTAATTTATTTTCATTATAACCTATGGTTCTAAAAGCATAGTGTTGTAAACAAAACTTTGTGCAAGGCCAGACTTTCATGTTAGAATAGCTGTTGGAATAACGAAGTTTTGTACAAGTAGTTTTGTTCTGCAAGTCTGATTTTTCTCTGTGGTACTTGATAAACCTCTACCACTAACTTTTTGTGCATTATATTCTGAATGCGAATGATAACAAGAAACATAAACATAAAAAAACCACTTTCTAACTCTTGGAAATGTTCCAGAGTAAATATTAGTCTGTTAGCATTTCTTTGTTGAAACATGGAAAGGTTGGGTTTTGATTCATCTTATGATAGTCTATTCTATCAGCAGTTCTCGAAAGCATTTATAAACAAATAGGTGTGTATTTAGTTATATAAACAAAGCTTCTATCCAACAAACTTTTGAAAGAGTCAGAGTGGGGAATTAAACTACTTTTAAGCTATTATTTTTATTTTTTTCTTCATAATTCTGGAGCTCTAGAGCTCTGAGTAGCTAAGCCTTCGTTTTAAACTTCATTTCAAATTGAAAAGACACCAGACATCATTTTTGCTTATGTAAGCTGGTGTGATCACAAAATATAACCAGATCCTGATGAATGGATCCTTCCACATGTGACAGTAAATCTAGCTAGATTTTACAATGGGGTTCTATTGGCAACACAACAGTTCTTTCCAGTGAGCCCTGTGGAAGCATGGGTGTAAGTTAACGTAGGTTGTTTCACCAATATGCTTGAGTAGTAAAAAGAGGCATCATTTAGGATTTTAATGTTTCCCATCATTCATCTTGGTTTGTCTTTCAAACCTTAAGCATACATAAATGTGTCTGTAGTTCAGCCTTAGCAATTACAAATTGAGGACAAGCGATCTGTTCTCTAGGTTTAAAAGTAAAATAAAGAGTTCTGTGACTGCTCACTGAAAGTGGTTTTGTAGGAATATACAATGAAAAATTTAGAAACAGATTTTCTGTGTGTAAACACGCTTGTTTCTTTTAAATGACTCTTTCATGTATATTTTTCTTCTTTAATTTCCCTTCCAAGTGATAAAAAGAGAATGGTGAAAAGCTTGGAGGGATTTTTTTCTCCACTTTAAACAGTTGGCCACTGATAGACAGTATATGTGTTGTGTAGATAATTTGAATTATTGAGTGTGTTTATTCATTAGCTTTACTAAAAGCATATAGTTTGGAAGGAAGCAGAGACTGAGAAGCACGTTCCTGAGATACAGCTGAATGAGGGAAAAATGCTTTTTCCTTTTCAACTTAACTTTTGTGTACTCAGCAATACATTATGGAGGCTTGCTAGCCTGTCATAATTAGATACATACTTCCTCTTTACTGGAGTGTTTTCTTTTAAAGGTTCCAGCATTAATCATTTTTCTAACAAACATTTTTCTGTATTTAAGAAACCCAAGTGTACTGCTTCTCTACCATAGGAGTGATAAGTGTTTAAATTTCAAAACTTTCTGATATTTGAACTTCTTGAAGTTTAGAATTTAACTTCAGATTTCAGCATAGAACACATCTTAATTAAAATGAGAAAAAATTATTAATCCCCAAAATAGAAACGTTTTTTGTTTTAAAGGAAGCTTGGACTGTCTTCCAGAAGTCATAAAACAACGCAAAAAAGCATCTGTTTTGAGGGCACTGTTTATACCTGTAAGCTAAGTAGATTACTGGGTGGAGTGCATCTGCCAGGTGTTGGTGGGGAAAAGCCAGTGTAGCTCTCTGTGCATTTCCTTTGCCCTGGCAAGAGGGGAAATTTCTGATGGCAAATAGATTCCAGACTCCACTTTAGAAATTTCTTGTTCCAGATTCTTGAGTTGAATTTGCTCAGCTTGAGTCATCAAGTCCAGTAAGGTTTCACCTTGCCTGGAATCACTAATGAGGTTGTCGTTTAAAAATGTCAATCTAAGACTTTCACGTGATATCATCTTTTGTTAATAGTTGGAAGTAAATATTTTTTTTTATTAGTCTTTGCATACACATCCAGAATCTTTTTTGTTTAATGAGAGAAGAGTTCTTGAAGTCTAATCATTTTAGCAGGTACATTCCAAAGCAGTTTTTAAACTTGACTACCTAGCTGAGGAGAAAAACTTACATATGTAAGTACAAGGTTTTTCTCATTTTAGGTGGTCTGAGTTGGATAAAAAAGAAAAATAAAATTTAGAAAAGGATATCAGCTCGTAGTTGATCTTATGGACTCTATCCTTAGGTAACATGGGCAAATAATTAATATTTGTCTTTTATACATTTATAATACTTTTGAAGTGAGAAAATGAAGACATTGGTTGGTAGCCAGAAGGTCTGCATGTTAACAGCAGAAACTCCCATGAACAGTTCATTTCTGACAGCAAACTTAGCATGACTTTGCAGGGGGAAGAAATATAGAAACGTGCTGGATGTGAGCACAGTGACACTGCTTCCACTACATGGAAGTCAGTGAGGCTTGTGTTACATGAGAGCTGACATATACATACTCTTGACCCGTGTAAAAAGAACGTGGGTCAATGTAAACAGAATGTATACCCCAACTTTTCTTACACTTAGTAGATAGATGCTTCTCATTACGTATCTGATAAATTTGTTTCTCTAGAAGAGTGCAGCTGGTTGTGATCTGTTAAAGGGCGCCTCATCTCAGGATGTGAATGCTGAGGAATAAAACTTCTGTGAAGACAAAATCCGTCAGCAAACTGTTTACTTCTGTTGAAATCTACCAGTATTTTTGGTGTGTAGAAAGGGAAACATCTTTCTGTATTTTTTCCATCATTAAATGCACTCTGCTTTTATAAATACAAATATTTGGGGTTTGGACAATTTAATATTCTTATAGAGGTCATGCATACAGTGTAGTTCAAAACAGAGTACTCTGTTCTTCAATGTATACTTTATGCAACAGATTTATATATGAGCAATGCAGAGGAGGGAAAAAGGTTTTAAAAATGGAGACTCTTAAAATCCTGTAGATAAAAGGAAAAACATGAAATGTACTCCTGAACTTAGCACTGTCTAAAAATTCCTTCAGACATGAAAGAATAATGAATCTTAAGGGAGTAAGCCAAATCCCTGTTAAGTGATTCTTGGAAGAAAATGGGAAAAAAAATAACAATCAAACAATTGTTTGGATGTCCATAGTTCCCTAATGCTTTGGGATGTTGCTATTTCTGCTTTTTCTTTTGTTTTCCAAGTAAATCTTTTCTTGAAAGCTAACCCTTATCAAGTATCCTCCGCTCTAGGTTTTGTCTATGACAGACTACAGCTAGTATATTTCTTCTGAAATATAGTGATGCTTTTTAATGCCATTCTAGATTCCTGTGAGAATTTCTACTCTTTCCTTATGGAGTTGTTCTTAAGGATTTCTCTGTTGTGTTTTGCATCTGCAGATGCAGAAATCATGCTTCCAGACTCAGTCTTTCAACTGTGACCCTTCTGATAACCTTTGCAGTACTCACACAACAGACTTGCATGCATTTTTGACTTCTAGATTCTAAGTAGCGTAGTTCACCTGACAGTTCTTTATTTTGTTCAAGAAAATTAATGAAGTTCCTCATGTTATTTGTTCTTCACAATCAGAGTACTGAACACTTTTTTTGCATACCACTTAACTGCCTTCAAAGCTGCTTTAAGAATACCTATATGAATATCACAAGTTCAGTATGATGGAGTTCATCAGAAGGAAAAGGAAAATAAATGCTTAAATATGTTCTATATGCTTCTGATTCAAAGTGCTTATGTTGCACTTCATTCATCTGAAATCTCTTGCCTCCAGCATCCTGTTCTGTAGTTAAAGAAGCTTACTCCTGCAGAGGTATTTGAAATATACTCAGAAAACATCATTTAGAAACAGCTTTGTCTCAAACTTGCGTATATCAGAGCTGGGTGTTTGGTACAGAAGGAGATGATTGTGTACTCTAACTACCTGCAGGTATACAAGGGAACATTGTGTCTTTACAGTCACATTTTACTTTAGTTTGACTGCCCTCTTCCCCTCAGCCATATGCAAGATGCAGGTAGTACATGTAACAGCCCTAATAAGGGAAATTCCAGCTTTATACTGTCCAACAAATGGATGTTGTGAATGAGTAAAGAAAAGCTGTCCTAAATACTTTTCAGTTTAGAACTTCTGGAAAATAGTTTATTCCTCACAACAGATGGCTTACAGACTGATAGGGTTATAGGCTTCTTTCTTCCTTGTTAACCTGTGAGGAGTATTTAGGTCCTTATTTTATAAGAGATGCTTTGTTACATGTAAAATAATCCCTTAACTTTACTATATTATAGCATTCTGATGAAAGTAAATAATTTGGTAGTTTATAGTTTACCCTTTAGTTTATTATATATAGGGTTATAGAGTGTTCTACATTTTGTTTAACTTAATATGTTGGCTATATGTCATTTTTATGTAATAATGCATTCAAAAGCACTGAGATTAATTCTGTTCTGTAGTTCTCATGCAAGTGTGTGACAAGCGTGCTAGACTCACCTCTTCAGCATTACTGTTGAAAAACTGGTGATCCTGAGGGAGTGAAAGAAGAGGGGGGGGTTGAAGAACTATCTTTTGATCCCCACCATTGAGAGCCACTGCTGAGATGTCACCCTTAGTGCATATGTTTGTGTATTTATATTTTAACAGAAGTAAATTTGTGAGTATTTTCCAGCATGGAAGAGCAAAGCCTGAGCTTCTGGCTTCCTCTGAATTAGTTTTGATTTTTCTGATTGTAATATCTGTTAATGGCCGCTTGTGTTTTACTCTGAAAGTATGTTTTCATTGCTTATGTTAATGACATGATTTTTTTTCTCTTTTTTTAAACAGGATATTTCTGCTCAAGAAAGCAATATACTAGGAGCATTCTGTGACATGAATGTAAGTTGTCCACTTTTTAAATAGGTGCACATTTCCTAGAACCTTACAATAGCTATGTTCTCCAAATAGATTGCTGTTATGATAATGTATTTTATTTCAAATTTCCTGTATATCTGAATGACTCTAGTACTGATTGTTCAAATTCTTCTGCTTTTTATATATTTATCTGTATTTTAATTTCTCTAGGATGTAGAAGTGCCACTGCACTTGCTTCGTTATGTTTGTCTGTTTTGTGGAAAAAATGGCCTTTCCCTCATGAAGGATTGTTTTGAATATGGAACCCCCGAGACACTGCCATTTCTTATAGCACATGCATTTATCACAGTGGTGTCTAATGTAAGTACTGTCTTTATGTTAATTTTATGTGAAATACAGAGTAAACAGTTCTCCATAGGAGCAGGGGGGAAAAAGAAACGTTGAAAATTTTCCCTGTTAGGAATACATTCCTGGTCCACTGAGGCAGCTTTTCACCACTGAAATCCTGTGTATCTCCTGGAGGTACATAGATCAGTGCTAGACGTCAGTCTTGTAAGAGCCTCAGAAGTAGGCATAAGAAGATTTCTGGATGTTGTTTTTGTCCCTGAAATTGTGTGTCATGAAAATATTTTAAACTGCTTCTAGGGTATATTAACTTGTTGTGTATTTCCTGTTTGGTACAAAGGAGAAGACTGTGGATTTCTTTCCCTCCCAGTTTTCTGTGCTTTTATCGTTTATACACATTTAGCTATGTTTCATTAT
This sequence comes from Callipepla californica brunnescens, assembly GCA_023055505.1. Lineage (NCBI taxonomy): Eukaryota > Metazoa > Chordata > Aves > Galliformes > Odontophoridae > Callipepla > Callipepla californica. The sequence continues at coordinate 65,542,164 of JALIRH010000003.1, forward strand.
TTTTCAGTTTTGGAGTAAATTTCGTTGTTTGTTCACTTTGGAATAACGGCATTTTTTTTACTAGAAGAATTATTTATTGACTTTAGTGGAGATCTGAGGGAGGTTGGTAATAGCAGTGAAAACTTTCTGAAAAAGGATATGGCGAAGAGTTAGTGTAACGTGAACATGAAGTTGTGACCTGTCCTGTGGATGTTAGGTGTGGATATAAAGGAGACCCATAGTTTGCTATGCCTTCTGTGAAGTGGGTTTGCTGTATTTTTTACACTGATTGATTACAACAACATTAAATGTTAAAATCGTATCCTTGTTCCCACACATCTTTTCCTCGTTGCTGTTACTGAACATCCAGGATGATGTTCCAAAGAAGTACTGAAATATGTTTGTATTGGGATAACCAGTCACTGAAATAAAGCTAGTGTTTGAGATCTGTATCTCTTTCTCCTTCTCCTTTTAGAGATTCTTGACTTGTAGGTCAGAAAACAAAATGTGTAAAGCGTGATGCACTCAGTTCTTGCTGTCTTACACAGGAGGACTGCTGCAGGATCTCTGTGTGTTACACTGCTGTGTTCTCTTCTGGCCCTTTTTGTAGGATCTGAAGTGTTCTTAATCTCCAGTGGTTGTCAGAGCAACCTGCTGATATGTCTTGCTTCTGTATAGCAGCTGAGTTGCTCCTAACACAGTTTAAAACGAGAAAATGGCAAGTTGAACTGTTGCACTTGATTTTCAGGTTTTTAGTGAAATTGATTGTGGTGCAAACTTGAGAGCAGACCAAGTGATACGTGGTACCCATACATAAAGGAGCAGTCGTGGTGTATAGTGACTGTTAAATGCATTTTCACAGTAGTATAAACTCTGAAGAATTGCATTTCAGTAGCCATCATTTTCAAGACTCCTAGAAATAGTAATGCTGGAGTTAAAGCTCCATGAGAAGAACAAGTTGTTTAGCTACTAGCCTAAACATTTCAAAAATGTTTCAAAAATGGACCAATTGTTTCTCATTAAAAAGATAGGTTTAATAAGCTCCAGGAAGTACAACAAAGAAAGTTGGAAATAGTAAACTGAAAACAAATGAATCATCCGCTCACAACCTGTAGTATTAAGTTTCTGATAGGTAAAACTACATCGTGCTGTGAGAAAGATTTTCACTGTTCCTTCTACAAAGGAAGGTGTACATCTCATCAAATGCGCTGTAAAGGTGCATGCAAGAGAATGCCACCAACACAAGCTAGAAAGTTGTTCAGGACAGCTCAGCTACTTGTTGATGATTACTAGTGTTTCTTTCCCATAAAGGACAGAAAAAATACTGAAAAGATACTTCCTTGGAATTTTTATGTCAAATTTACTTTCAGTAAATGTCTTAATCAAACTACCTTGTCTGTAACAAAGACAGCAAATATGATATATAATGCAGTATGCATCACACTAGGAGCTGGCTAGTTGGCAGTCTTATTTTTTCTGCAACTTGCAGCTCTGCAAGGTGTTTTCATGGCAGCATACATTGCAGCAGCACTGTTCTGTCTTTTGTGGCTCACTTTTTTAGTCAAGTATTTCATTCCACCCTTCTTATTTCGTATGTTGTGGTATTTGCACATTTTAACTACCCAGCATTACATTGGTCTCAAAGAACTAAGAGATGCAGAGAAATCCATGACCTGCAGCTTCTTCTGTGGGGTGTTTAAGCATTACTGAAAATCATTCTGATTGAGCAAGGCACTATCTTTTAGAAATGAATCATCTGCAATAAAGAACAAATAATATAAAAGAGACCATTTGTTTTTGTATAATTATATAAAATTATATATGTATCATTATATAAAATTTTGTATTTGTTTGGTTTCATGATGAAAATTGCTCTCATTTATTATGTGAAAGTATTAATTAACTCAATTCTGAGAATGAAGTTTGTGATGTAATGTGAACATCCAGATCTCTGAAATGGCTTTAGGAGTTGGAGTTAATACAGAGCGAAAATTGCTGCATACAGTGAAACAAAATTAAAAAGATCTTCTACTACTTTTATTCCACAAGGAAATGCATTTCTTTGTGACCCTTCACACTTACATGTGGAAAAGAGTACACGATTGTGTTATAAATCTGATTGCTGGAATGCAGCAGTATGTTTGTCGTTCTTACAGTTTTCTGACAAAATATTTAATTCTTGTTTCTGGTGCAATCTTCTTCTAGTTGAACTTAATGTATTTGGCATACCATTTTTTTTTTCCTTGTTGAGACTTTCAGAGTTTTATTCCAAATATGATCTTTTTTGCAGTGTAGGGATTTGACACGTTTGTCTGTGAAATAGGTTGGTATGACTTACACTGTAAAAAGTAAAGAAAATATTGTTTTCGGAGCTGACACAGAAATTTATTTGGCTAATTCCACAAACATTTAGAATAATTGGTCATACAGTTTTTCTATTGCCTAATGTTTTTCTCTCCTAGCCAGAATAGGAACGTAGCATTTTCTGCATACATAATTAACCAAAATGCTTGTAAAAATACAGTCTTTGGCCAGAAGTTATTGCATCAGTTGCAGAGATCAAACTTTCCTTTGAGAACAAGCATGGAGATGTAAATTGACATAGCTTTGAGTGATGGTCGTTGTTACCTATTGGGAAGAGCTGTGTGCACGCATTATTTAAGTTATGTCAGTAGTAGTAACAGCTGCTAATGTTTCATCTGTGCTAGATCCCTTGCCTGGCACGTAGTTGTCTTTCTGTAACAGGTTTAACAGGCTCAGCATTCCTTTTTGAAATGCAGATGGAGCTTCTAACTTTGCCTGTGTAAGTAGTTTGGTTGGTCCTCTTTTCCTCACAGCAGTGCTAAAAAGCTGTTTCAGGGTTTTTTTCCGCATCCATTTTCTTACTGTGTACAGTTGTGTAAAAGTGGTAAAAGCAGTGTGGTAAACGTGGGAGTGCAAATACAGTATTTTGCTGGTTATAAAACACAGCTTTATTTCATAGGGTATATAAGCTGTAAGAAGCAAAACATCTACACTTTAAAAACATCTACATTTTACATGGTTTTGGAGGCTTTTGTAAGGAACAGAATTTCTCATGTGGACTTTAAAAAAACAAACACAGAAACAGTACATGGCTGAGCAGTAGTTCTTCCTACTGGAGAAACTACAGAAAATTCACTAAGAAGAAGTGAAAAGTTACAGAAATGTTATTCACCTAACCTTGAAATTCAGAAAATGAGCAAGTTAAAAAAATACATATGGAAAAAACAACAAAGCCATTTTCAAAGTGGGGGTTGCATGTGCAAAGGTACCAGCATTGTTTCATTCTTAACATTCTGACTGCATGTCACTAATAAAATTTTTATCTATCTATATTTTTACATTGTAGATCAGAATATGGCTACACATCCCTGCTGTCATGCAGCACATTATACCCTTTAGGACTTATGTTATCAGGTGAGTTTTTAATTTAAGACTTTCTTACTGGGGGGCCTTTTTTAATACCTACTTACAATCTCAGTTATGCACTTTCTAGTCATTAAAGTTGTTGCTTTATCTGCGTTACTGTAATAAGGAGTGTGAGGGTAATGATAAGAGGTAGGTGAGGCAGCTCCTTCCACCTGTGTGATTTCAATCATCAGTCTTGAGAATAATATTTTTTATGTGACATTCAGCCCTATGCTGGTACATCAGGATCAATGGTAATACGATTTCTCTTACTGTGGTATTTTCTTAGAACTTCAAAGTTCTGTAAGTTCTATAAGCAGTTTATTAGTTATTTTAGAGCAGTACAAAAAATCTAGTGAGCTGCTCATGAAATTATCTTGTGTACATGCACCTGCCTGGAGGTGGAAGGGAGATTGGTCACTGCTAGTTCTTGAGTGTTTTGACCTAACTTTTTTTATGGTGCAGAGAAACTAAAACAGTCACTGTTCTTGCATTGGCCCAAAAGTTTTCCAGCCTTTGAGTTTCCTGTAACTGTGCTTTTAGAAATGTGCTTATTCTGGTCATAGCTGATTTCCTTAATCTCAATAAATGTGTCCGTGCAGATTATATTGTCTTAACTGTAACAATATAAAAACACAGTTTAGAATAATGGGCAACAAAAAATACACCTAACAATGAGGCTGAGAAATGCATTTTGTATTTTAAAATGTTTGGGCTTCAATTTTAGCAACATGAAAATTGTTTGGCTACACCAAGACACCATGGAAGGGCAGGCAAGGGATCTTCAACTGCTAGTCCTAGGTCACGTTCTGTTTGTGGTTGTTGGTGTACCTGGGAGCTTGGTTTGTGAGCCTTCCCCATTTTCTTGCTGTATGTAGAAAATAAAAAGAGCTCTGGCGAAACAGCAATTAGAGAGAGACTGGTAACAAGGAACCAGCAAGTCGAGGGAGGTGATTCTGTCCCTCTGCTCTTGAGAGACCACACATGGAGTACTGCATCCAGTTCTGGAGCCCCCAAAACAAGAAGGACATGGAGCTGTTGGATTGGGTCCAGAGGAGGGCCACAAAGATGACCAGAGGGCTGAAGCACCTCCCTATGAGGACAGGCTGAGAGCTGGGGCTCTTCACTTTGGAGAAGAGAAGGCTCTAGGGGAACCTGATAGTGGCCTTCCAGTACGTGCAGGTGGCCTCCAGGAGAGCTGGGGAGGGACTTTTTCTAAGGACATGTAGCAGCAGTATGAGGGAAAATGACTTTAAACTGTAGATTTATTCTAAAAGTTAGGAAGAAAATCTTTACTGTGTGGGTGTTGAGACACTGGAACAGGTTGCCTGCCGAGTGAGGTTGTGGATGCCCCCTCCCTGGAAGCATTCAAGGCCAGGCTGGATGGTCTGTGAGCAGCCTGCTCTAGAGGGATGTGTCCCGGCCTATAGCCAGGGGTTGGAACTAGATGATCTTAAAGGCACTTTCCAACCCAAACTGTTCTATGATTCTGTGATTCTATGAACTTCGGTAAAAGAGAACAAAACACTCTGCAGCTGTTGCTGTTAATCCTCCCTTGTTTGTCATCCTATAATTCTTTGCCTTTTCTTCTTTGTAATCCTAGATATATTTAGGGTCACTTGAATGACTAGAAAATATTTTGTCTCCTCTTTCTCTTGAACTGTTGAAGTATTTGCAGATTGAGAATGTGGTTTGACATTTTCAACAAGAAGCATGATGTCTGATACTATTAACGGTAGTACATATCCATCAGAAAGTAACACTGATATAGGATACACCTTGTGGAAAACACCATCAGTTGAGGGAAGGGTGTTCTCCCACTGTTCATATTTTTAAAATTGAATCTTGAGAGGAGATCAGGGATTTCTCAATGTTATGAAGTTCAGAGTATTTTGAAAATGCTTACGGTGTGGGATGTGAAGCAAAGTCAGATAACAAAATCTTGGGCTATACTTTTACAGAGGATGGAAGTTAACAAAGACACTTTCAGTAAAAGATGTCTTTTTGCATATATACAACTCACCCCACATGGTGATCAAGCTTACGGATCATCTGGGATTGTTCAGTCTGGAGAAGAGGAGGCTCAGGGGAGACCTCATTGCTCTCTATAACTACCTGAAGGGAGATCGTAGCGAGCTGGGGGTTGGACTCTTCTCTTGTGTAACTAGTGATGGGAGTAGAGGGAATGGCCTCAAGTTGTGCCAGGGTAGATTCAGACTGGATGCTAGGAAATACTTCTCCAAAAGTGTGGTCAGGCACTGGAATGGGCTGCACAGGGAGGTGGTGGAGTCACGACCCTGGAGGTGTTCAAGAAACGTTTATACCTGCTGAGGAACATGGTCTAGAGAGAACTATTGGTGGTAGGTAGATGGTTGGTATGGATGATCTTGTAGGTCTTCTCCAGGCTTGGTGATACTTTGATTCTATGATTCTAACTGCCCTCGCTTCAGAGTGGATTTCTTGTGTGCTCTAAGCCCTGAAGTGTTATCCTCCTCCTGGAGCAGATGATGACTGGGGCAACGATGTTGCGGAAGCATCTGGAGCCGTGCTAAAGTGGGATAGTTGAGTGTCTTGATCAGTGAAGGAGTTTATTGATGCCAGCAGTTACTCATAAGTATTTGAAAGAGGCTGGTACCTGCTTAGGCCATGAAATAAATGTTAAGTTGTTTGGAAGTGGTCAGTTGTCTGCATGTTGGAATCCCCTTGTTCTGAAGTACAATTTACCATGCATGGCCAGATCTTTCTCTTCACTGTAATCTGCCCTGTGTAGTCGATAATGGTGATAAGACAGATGCCTTAACAGAATGTCACATCTAAAGGTTACAAGTCCAAGTTGCTCATGTAGATTCCTTGCCAGAACTGCGATTTTGCAGTGCCAGACAGCGTTGGATGCCTGAAGACAGCAATAGCTGTAAATAGTGGTGTTTTGAGGGCAGTTTTTTTGTCCAGTGGCAGAACTCTTGATTGAAAGTCTTGTAGATAGTTCTGCTCTTTACAAAGAAAATGGCTATCAGGGAAATACATTTTTATAAGAGGTAAGAAATGAACTTGTGTGCCTGGTATTGTAAGTGCTTCTATAAATCACTAAAAATTGCTGGGTGGGCTGAAGGACAATACCTAAAACTCCTCTTTCAGTTGATATAGCCTACCAAATGTCAATACCATAGTTAGTTCTAACGCTTTCAGCTTTTCCTTTCTCTTTGTCCCTCATCAAGATTGATCATGAGTGATTTCTTTCATAAAGAATATGTGTTTCTGGCCCAGTTAGGGAGAAGTAGGCCATTCTGTGCTAAAGTACACTGAGAAAAAATGGCACGTAGCAGCTGCTCCAGTGCTAGCCTTTCAGTCTTGGTACAGGTCACAAGCCTTGTCCCGCTATATGCAGAGGAAGTGGAAGCTCTGATCAGAATTGTGGATCCACAGTGCCTCCTGTGCAATACGAAGAGAAAGAATTGAGCTGAAAGATTTCAAATTACACGTCTGCTTGGGAATATTCTTCTTAAGAATTTGAATTTTATTAGAGTGCCTGAGAACCACTGAGATGGGCCTAAAAACAGCAGCAACAAGCTAAGGGAGAAAACTGCTAACTATGATAGCAGAATGTAAGATGACACAATATAATACAATAAAATTGGAATTGAAGATAATAAATAAATGTGTGTGAGAGAGAGAATATCCAGAACTGAAGGCCTTATTCCAGTGCTGAAGGTGAGACAGTTAGGGAGCACACACCACAGAGATGAGCAGTAAAAGAAGGTCTAATGACTTGTGAGCAGTGTTTATCTTTCCCTCTAAACAGAAAGTGGAAATGGAACAGTGAAAGCCTTCTGGGATATGTAGTTCTTCTCTTTCTTCTCTTCTGAGAACCAGGCACTTGGAAATATTGACAATCCACAGAACTGGAGCATTAACTGTTTAATTCCCAGTGCACCATGTGTTATGATGTGGAATACTGATAAAAAAAATTATAAACCCATGACATGATAAAAAAACATCTACTGAGATGACAGGGAGGGTGATAAGGTAGGAGATTTTTTTTTTTTTTGGAACAAAAAGAACATTAAGAGGCACACTGGAGGGATAGTGGTTGCTTTGTTGTTTTGTTGTTTTTTTCCTCCACAAAGATGGCTGTTATAAGTGACATAAAGGCAATAAATTGGGAGTGATTATTTAACTTTTCAAAAAAAAAAAAAACACCAAAACCCAGACTATCTGATACGGTCATTAAGTTGCAGACTTAAATTAATGGGGACTGGTTTTCATGCAGTCAGAGTTGTGAAACTAACTGCCACGTGTTAATGAGAAAGACAAGAGTGCAAAAAGGAGAGAAATGAATCCACAGTAGTGCATCTTTTATTTACATATAGGATAAATCTTTCATCTGCTTTGAGAAAGTCTGTGGCACACTTTGATGCAGGGACTAGATACAGTGAGTGAGCTTAAAGAGCCCTGAAAATATTATTGTAGTGTAAACTTTTTGGATAAAAATATGCTTCGAGTGCTACTGTTGCATTATAATAGAATAATGCTGTTGTATTAACTAGATTAGCATAGTTGCTTCACCAAAGGTTTTAACGTAAGGAGGTTTTTCAGTGAAAGCTCTGCTAGTGAAATCTTGTACAGCCACAATAGCACCTTTCTTTCTGTATAAAAAGACCATGTCCTCTTGTGCCTGTTACACACAGTCGCTCATTATCTGTTTGTTGTATTTTAACACGACAGCAGCTCAGCACCACAGTTGTTCACTCACTGTCCTCTCCAATGGGATGAGGGAGAGAATCAGGGGTGGGGAAAAAGTAGGATCTGTGGGTTGAGATAGAACTGTTTAATAAGACAGGGAAGGAAGAGAGAATTAACAGTAATGATAACTATGTATGTTTACAAAACATGTGATACACGACACAATTACTCACCACTGCCAGCCAGTGCCTAACGATTCTTCTACTTACATGGAGAATGTATATAAGTGAAAGGACATTTATATGTACAATGAAAAAACTGTGTAATTTCTTCTAAGATCTTCGATCTTTTGAATTTCTTGACTGAAGAGTTGAGCATAACTTTATGCATATTATGATAGAAGAACTTTGGGAACAAGGATTGATTACAGTTTGCACATAAAAAATTTAGTGGTAAAAAAATGTTCCAAGGTTGCTGGTAGTTGAAAATAACATTCTGTAGCATGGACCAGTTAATTTCTTTCATCAAAGTGCAGTTCTTCTCACAAATCTGTGGATTTGATGTAGTTTACTGGCTCTGGTTTGCTGCTGAATTCTCTCAAGAGTTTCAAGTGTGTTATGCCTTTACATTGCCACTTCTTTTGTTTAGAGATCATAGCACAGAAGCATTACTTGCATTCCATTATCTGACTTCAGCTGTTCCGTGTAAGAAGTATAATTAATAAGGACCCTCAGTGGTCCTTCTCTTGTCTCTCTTCTCTGTGATTTCTGTTACAGATGTAGTCTCTATTCATTTGTACAAGAGTGCCTTTGCTGTGTTGGCTATGTTAAGTATCACTGAAGTGTGTTTATTTTAAGGCCTCTGCACAAGGGCTGTGAAAAGAGGTCTCTATTTTTTTTATTTACTAATGTTTATACAACAGCAATGCAAAGGAACAGTGTACAACTCTAGTGCAGTTTAATATCTCTTTCACATGTTACAGTATTCTCTTATATTTATCAAATCTCCAAGGATGGGTCCAGACTTAAGTCTGCCAGGTGTATTTTTAATACGTTTCTGTGCAGTTAAGTCTAGTTAGGATGGAGTTGCAGTGCTGAGAGCTTCTGTGTTTCCGAAGAACTGCGTGGGATTTCTGTCCTTTTGTGTAGAACTGTTCTTTCAGAAAATAAATTTGAAGAGGCTTAAGATATGTATTTATATATTGTTTTTATAACATTTTTATCTAAGCCCACAGTGTTTTTTTCATTGTTGTCAACTTTTGATAGATTACTGATAATGGTATTTTAAGGTTTAGTACTCTTAGGGCTGTTGGAAATACATAATTGCTATAATCAAAATGATGTTTCAGAAGTGTTTTGTTTGAACCACACTCTTTTTCTTCCGTTTATTATTTATTCCAGGTATTTATGTAAGCTATCAGACCAGGAGTTACGACAGAGTGCAGCCCGGAACATGGCAGATTTAATGTGGAGCACAGTTAAAGAACCGCTGGATACTGCTTTGTGTTTTGATAAAGAAAGTCTTGATCTTGCATTTAAATACTTTATGTCTCCGACTCTAACAATGAGATTGGCCGGGCTGAGTCAAATAACAGTAAGAACTTTTATAATATATAAATACTTTTTAGAAGAAAATGTCTTTTTGTTTTACAAGTTTCTGATTTGTTTTTTTAGGATTTTTTTTAATGTGTGAAAACAGCAGAATCCTCATCTGTGCAGTCTTAGGAAATTCTAGTCCTGGCTGTGAATGGTTTGCTGGGAGATATGACAAGACATAGCTATGTTCTGTAGCATATGGAACCGTAATGTATTTTGTGAACAATTTACCATGCTAAGGAAAACTTTATTTTGAATGTTTTGTGTGGGCTATATGAAGTCAAATGCACATACATGGCTGTATGTGTTGCTTACAACCAAAACAGTGTTTTCATTTTCACCTTCACAGTGTTTTTATTGCTGTAGTTAGCTGCTTCTCTGTATTATATGTACCTCTATTTCCAGTTTAGTATAGCCTCTTTCTTAAGAGAGCGCATTTCTGCATCAATTAACAGAAAATTAAATGGAATAGGTCAATAAGTACAGCAAATATCCTCACTCTTTTCTTTCCCATGGAAATGCTCTGCATGCTAGCAGTCAGTGTACACTGTGCATCCTTTGTCAGTCATTGTTTCCAACATATGCGTTCAGGTCGTGCTGGGACAGCTGTACAGAAGTGAACTTTATTAATCTGAGTCTTCTCAGTTTCCTGTTTTGTTTGACAGTCTTACGTTTAAGATTTATAGGGCTTATTGTCTGTTTGCCTTAATGTTCAAAATGGTGAACTGAAATAAATTATATGAGAATGATTAAACGTTCTTCTTAGGTTTTACAGTCTTTTCTGGACACGCTTAACCTCTTCTCCAGTGGATTACAAAGTATAAGTCAGTGATTCTCTTCATCACCGAGTGTCAGTAAATACAAGACAGATTTAAATAAATTTTATTTTGATTTTCACTGTATTTATTACATAGAATTATTGCGTTATTGACTGACAATTTAAAGTAACCTGTACTTCCCATTAGAATATATTTTTGTTAAAAAATGCCAGTAATTAATTTGCACTGACACGTGACCTTCTACATTTAGAAAAAATATGTAAATTAGACCCACTCAGTATTAAATGCTGTTTTATGAGTATCTGCACTTTTTGTATGAAATCCAGTGTCATTCAGTTTTTCATTTATATAATTAAAAACAAAAGAGAGTTAACCCAGTAGAGGTTAACCTAGTAGAGCAAGCTACTGAGTGATTTAACTTTAGGAAGAAATAGTGACAGTGTGTATTTGTTACTGTATATGTAGTTCATATACATAGGTTATTTATGACTTCACATAAATGCTATGTACAGTATGCTCAGTGTTTGAATTCTGATTTTCTGTCCTCATTAGTGTAAAGTGAATTTTCAGTTGTTTTTTTTTTTTGTGTGTATGAGAAAACATTGGAGGGTTGATGAAGTCTGAGGCTGAAAATACCACATATGTTTTTGTTTGTATTTTTCATTGCCATGTGCTTTAATAACTTTTTAAAGTTTAATAGCTTGTTTTACTGCGGAGTTAAAGATCTCTTAATATACCTCATAGATATATTTAGAAATAAGGCCATTGCTTGGATGTAGAAGGGATTTCCCTCTGCCACACTTCTTCATAGTTTTATTTTATACTGTACTGATTTTGAAAATGTAATTTCTAGTATCACTAGTTTAAAAGTAAATTTCAAGTGTTTATAAAGCTCAAACTTCAGCTACTTTTTGCATGTTCTTATGAAAATGAAGACATGAGTTTAATTTTGCATGCATTTTGTTCTTTTAGGGGAGTGTGAAATGCTGTCCCTTTAAATAGTTATGCTTTGACTTGTTACAACAAATGGTTGTGACTATAAAAGTGAGATTTTAAATAACAAATATTACCAAAAGCAACGTTCTGCAGTACTTTTAGAGTAAAGCAAATAGGCTTCAGCACGTGGAAAAAAAAAAAACAACTTTGGAATATTATTTGTTAATAAGTTATTGAGTCTTTTTTTTATACAAGTAGTCTATTAAACTACTTGGAACTCTGAGACAATTCCTTATTCACGTTCAAATTACGGAATATGTTCTTTTTTGCTTCTATTTTTAAAGTTCATGGAGGAATCTTTGGAAGCATTTTCTACATTTTATTGACTTTTGAGCCTTGTTTTATTTAGTTTACTATGCTTTGCCAGGAGCAATTTTAATTGATGTATCTCTGTAACTTTGAATATAAAGTTTGAGCCAAAATTTACAGAAATTTTGACTACCTCTTGAAATTTTTTGTTCTCTTTGCAAACAAGGATCTGTTGGTAAAAATGCCATGTGGGTCCATTAGTATGTTCACATAATCTTCTCTTTTACTGATATACTCTCATGACTACTTTTCTGAAGCTTCTTATATTTCTGTTCAAGATTTTAATGGCTAGAATTTGTTGAAGTAATTTCACTGAATTATACTACCCAACCAATGGAATTTCAGCCTTCCATTTAGTATCCAAGACTTAAGAATAAAGAAAACTGCAAAATATTTTCTGTTCTTCAGCTTTTATTTATCTAAACTTAAAGGTTTGGTCTTGATCTGTTTGGTCTAACATAACCAATCCTAAAATCGAACCGTTCAGTTCCATGGAAACTCTTGAGACTCACAGAGTACACGCCAGGTTCTTCTAGTTACTTAGAAATTGACTTAAATACGTGAAAGTAAATATTCGTAAGTGATCTGGGAATTCTTTTTTTTTTCTTTCTTTTTTTTTTTTTCTCCAGAGTTTTTAGTGAAAATAGAAATGTAGCAGGATTTTCCCTGAAAAAAAAAGCACAAAACTTGGGACAATGAATGTTTATTTCTTCCCACATTCGGTTCCTACACCGAAAGTTAAATTTCCTTTGGTGACTGGGTCTTGACACACAAGTAGCTAGGGAGATTGCTTTCTGTTCTTAGCTTTCTTTTGCTTTCCCTTTGTTCTACTCAATAAGTGAGACATCTTTATTAGTCTGGGCAGAGGTCTGTTCAGTTTCTTAGACTCTTTCACATATCATAGAAAATGGAAAAATGTTATTCTCTTTGACATGTAATGATAATATAACATAAAATGAGAAAAAATATTGGTAACTTAAGATAAAGTGAAAAAAATTTTACCAGGTGAGTGAGTAGACGGTGGTGCATTGCTTTCCCAAATGTACTTTGTATTGCACTGTTATATCAGAAATCTAAGACTTTAGTTGTTAAAATCATATGAGCCTGCAAATATAAAAAAGATCACCTTTTGACAAATTCTTTTGGATAAGGATTCTTTTAGGAAATTTGAGTCACTGTGTGACCATAGATTTAAAATCAGTAATATTCATACTTTGACACTCCTTCACTTTCTAGTAACTTTGGAAGCATTTTAGATGGAACTCTAGTATTCAGAAATTCCAGCAACCTTTCACTTTTATTTGACCCAATTCTGATCAGTCATAGCAACTTAAACGTTTAAGTTCTGTTTCTCTGTTTTTCCACTCCTAACTGTGTTTCATTTGAAAATAACTATTAATAACTCACCTGTTAATCTAGCTTTCATGGCTCATTAATTTTTACTCATGTTCAATTCTGTTTCTTAAAAAACATTTTTCACTTGAAGTTAGTATTTTTTATTAGAAGTCCTTAGCTTACAGACATAGATGAAAATCAGTATGGTTTCACCCAGTAATGTCAAGTTGTACAGTAGATAGTTACAGTAATTTTCTAATTATCTTTGAGAGAACATCTCCAGAAGTATTTCTTATGGAAAGCCTTTCTAAATACGAGAGACATTCCAAATGTTTAAAGCTTCATAGAAAATTTGTTTAGTCTCTCTAATTGACAGTCCTGGAGTTTTGCAGTCTGTGGTTTCAGCAAAACATGCTTGTGAAATCTGTGTGTAGTTTTAATTTTAAAGTTCCAGTTCTGCAGGTTTACTCTGTCACCCACCTCCATTATAACCTTGAGGTGATGAAATGGTTCACTTTTCTCATGCTGTATTCAACTGTGTTTTAGATGATGGTGTCGTGGGCTTGTGCTTTTAAAGACAGCTTTGTGTTTTTATAAATGATAGTAATGCAATCCCCACAAGCTATTCTGGCCAAATTATTTCCATGTGTTTTAGTTAACAGTAGGAGAAGGCTGGAATACCTTGACAATGAGATGAGGCAATTCTAATAATAAGTTTAAGTTATTTGTAGTTCCAGAGCATGAGTTAGTATTTCTAGATTGTTAACAGTGAAAGTTGGCCACCTGAACAAAATTAATCTTAACATTGAATCAGAAAAAGTTTTGGTTCGTGGACGTATTTGCTGAGGTCTTCTATAAACATGAGACAAAACACGACAGATGTGATCCTTTAATGGGATTTTCTTCTTTGGGGCATCTTGGAAAAAAAACAAAAACTGTTATTTTTATGAATACTGTAATTTTAACTCTCTGGCTTTGTAGACTTTTTTTTTTTTTTTTTTTCACGTTACCAATATTGAAATCGTTACTGTTGTAGTAAGTTCTATAATAACACAGAACTCATCCTAAAGCCTAAGTTAGGAGTGTGTGTTTCATTATTTATGAAGAGCTATGTGCAAAGTTACTTACTACTAGATTCCTTGATTTGATTTCTGTCCAGGACAGTGTTCTGACACCATTTAATTGGTTGTTAGAAATTGTTGATTTTTTTAAAAAATAAAGAATTAAAAGCAGTCCCAGTTGACTGCTATAATGTGTGGTGGTTAAATTTTTATCACAGGGGTTTTCTTAGGAGCACTGAGAGTACTGCAGAAGTGTGTTTTCTGTCACTTGTATTATTTATAAATATAACAGAACTACCTCATACATCTTTAGATAACATCTTATTTTCTTCTTCCTTTTTCTTACTATAGAATCAACTTCATACCTTCAATGATGTCTGTAATAATGAGTCATTAGTTTCAGACACAGAAACGTAAGTAGGAACATTATTATGAATACTTTAAGTGCACTATATGATTGCAGTTATGTATTGTTACTGATTTAAAACATTGGGAAATAGTGATAATCTGAGGTGTTTATGAGAAATATTCTAATCAGGTGTAATAAATGTTTTTAAGTGGAAATTTCGTAAGTATTACTAAATGTTTGTGGATTTTTTGTTTTTTTGAAGGAGATAAAGTAACCTTTAGGAAAATGTAGGTTATAAAATAATAATAAATACCTGTAAAAGGTATGAAAGATAAGTCTGAACTAGCAGACTCACATCCAAGTAATATTTTTGCTGTCATCTCATTGTTTCCAATACTCTAGTTAACTGAGACTTCACTGGCACCTATTCTTGTCAGTTTTCCACACAGAGTTTGTGAGATTGTGCTTTTAGTACTTTCTTTTTTCTTTTTTTTCTCCAAAGTCATCTTAATCGGTGAGCTTAACAGTTTTATATGTGACTCCTACAAATGTCTGTGAAGTTACATGCACGGGATTGTATTCCATTAAGGAAATGTATTACTTTGGGGCAGCTTTAAACTTAATGTTAGAACCGTTTATAATTCAGACAAAGTTATGTCTTTAGGTAGCTGAAATAACAGTTCTTTTGAATTTCTAGACAAATGATCTAAAACTTAGGATATGACTTGTGCTACGTACTTTATCTTGGGGCTTGTATCCATGTGTTTATCTTGTCTCACTAGATAACATACATTCTCCAGTCTTTTTTCCTTGTTAATGATGAGTGTGACAGCAGCAGTTGGCTTGCTTTTCTTCTAGGTGGTTAGTTGGTTTTCTATAACCCTTGCTTATTATTGTTGCAGTCAAGAGTCAAGACTACAATGCTGTAGACTTCACATGAACAGCAACTTAAATATTTTAAGTGGAATTTGTGTTTCAAGTTGAAATTCTAGAAAGAGAGAATCAGAATCTGTATTTTTGCTTCCAGAAAAATGTGTAAATACCTTGAGAATAGAAAACAAATTGCTTCCTGATACCTTTTTTTTTCAAGTCATTCATCATTAAATGAAAATGTGAATATGAGTCCATGATATCCATTTATTTGAAAGTGAATTCTGATACAGTACTGATCAATACTGATACAGTACCAGGAAAAAAAAAAGAAAAAGGAATTATTATCTTCAAGTGTGTGTGATGTAAATATCTCACTATATTCTAATGAAACCTGACTGCAGTTTCATTAAGCTCATGTACATTTCTCAGTGTTTTCAGTATTTTAATAAATCTGTGTTAATTTTGCCCTGGGAGGTGTGGGCTTTATCCAGTGCCTTTCATTCTGTATCAGTAGAATTACATAGTGCAGGAGAATACCTAGCTTTAGGTTATGCAGTACAAAGATTTTGAGATTTATGTGAGCTGGTTTGATTGACTGGGGTGTTTTCAATCTTGTACCACCAGTTTATGGTATATTGTTACTCTGGGACAGTTCTTGCAATTCTTTCTCCTTGCTTCACCCTAAAAATCTGAGTCTGAGGTGATTCTTGGTTAGTTAATCTTTTGAAATACATTGTGACTGAAATGTTTAACAAGTAGTGGCAAATTAAGGAACGCTAAAAAGGGAAAAAGAGAGTGTTAAATTTCCCTGGAGAAGAGTAGATGTGCTATGGAAAAAGTTCAGTTATCTTAAGAAGGAAATTGTCGAGTTCTTATTTGGGATATTACTTTCTTGGCAAGGGCATCTGTAAACCTGTCATTTGAAAGGAATGCATCCTTAGCAGAAGATCTTCTTTTCCCTGTTTGTAGTGTGTGATTTATTTTCATTCTGAATTCCAGGTATTCTGATGTTTTATCTGAAAAGTTGGGTACAAATCAGTGCCAAGTGTTGCTGCTTTTATTCACATTTCTTTTGGAATCACTTCTCTTGTTATTTTGCAGGCCAAATAATCACAAAAGGTTGGCACAGAAAGATGGGGAAAATGTCTTTCTTCTGCAGTTCAGTACAAAACTTCTCTCTCACTAGACTCTCTTCATGAGGAGTTTTTGGATCAGAAAGTGCTTATGGAATTGGCAGTGGTTGAATGAGCAGCAAAAAAAAACCCAACCTTTTCAATTTTTTTTTTTTTTTCCTTAGTCAGAGGAGAAGTCTGATTTATTTTATACCTTTGTAGCCTCTGCAGATTTATCAAGGAAAGATGTTCACTGTTATGTATGGTCATCCCCATTATGTGTTTTGACTTTTCCAGATGCATTTGCAACTCTCAACCTTTGGAATTTCTGCTTCTGTATCTTGATAAGGTGGGTTTGTGGGAGGTATCTTTTTGTATTTTTATTTTTTTAAGAGCTGCGAGGTAGTTCTGGGTCTTTTTTTTGTAGGGAAGTCTCAGAATTTTTTGCAAATATTTTGCAGCAGTAGCTTCCCGCTTCTATCTGCGGGGATTGCAGATTTTTCTGTAAGACAATCTAAAGCATTTTCTGTCTAGGGAAAACATTAGATTTCACAGCTTTCACTGGAAGGCAGCAAAAAACTAAGGGAAATCTGTTCTCTAGCTGTAGATATTTGTATGTCTTTTTACATTTAGTTTACTTGACTGTCTTCCGCAGGGTTGAGGGTTTGTGTTGACTGATACTGTCTTGCTGACTCAACGTCATCCAGCAGAAAGATACCTTTAATTTAGCTGTTCCTGGCTCTTAAGACAGAATCTGATTTTTGGCATCAGAGCACTGTCTGAGGTACCAAGGAGTATGAAGTTTACCAGAGGGAAAATAAGGAGACTGAACAGAAGAGTCTTTCTGTCTTTGAATGGTGATTTCTGAAGCTATCTGTCTGCTGTCACTTTCTGAAAAATGGTCATTTCCTTCATGAAGGGAATGATTTTTGGTGCTATTTGGACTAGAAGAGGAAAAAGTATTCTTTTTTTTCATTAATGAGGAGACTGTTGGTTTGTGAAAATAGCAGTGTAGATACTTAGTTTCGATTTTCACTTGGTAGGCCAAGGGTTTCAGTTTTGGGATTGAGGTTGATGCTGAGATTACCTCCCTCATCATTTTAGAACTGGATTGCCCTCTCTAAAAATTCATATCACCTGTCAATGTAAAGATCTAAATTGCTTCATCTTGCTCTTCCTTCTCTTTTCTTAGAGAACAGATATTAAACTGAAAGTTCTGTGTTGGTTTTTCCCTTTGTTACTATTTTCTGAGTTTGTGTTGAATTGCTTTTTTGTGTTTTGGCTTGGCTCACCAACTGAGTTTATGGCAACGTGATTTTAAATGCCATTTTTCCCTCTCTATTTCCACATTTACATGGATCTTCCCAGATTTTCTCCAAAAAACAGAATGGTATAGTTTCTCAGCTCTGTAATGTTTCTTTGTAGTGGCATACATTGGGGTCCTGGTGTCTTGGTGGATGACAGGTTGACCATGAGCCAGCAGAGTGCCCTCAGGAGGGTCAGTGGCATTCTGGGATGCATTAAAAAGAGCGTGGCCAGCAGGTCAAGGGAGGTGATCCTCCCCCTCTACTCTGCCCTGGTGAGGCCTCATCTGGAGTACTGTGTCCAGTTCTGGGCTGGACTGTATAAAAAAGACAGGGATCTCTTGGAAAGAGTCCAGCGCAGGGCCAAAAAGATAGGGAAGGGCCTGGAGGATCTCCCCTGTGAAGAAAGGCAGAGTGAACTGAGTCTGTTCAGCCTTGAGAAAAGAAGACTGAGAGAGGACCTGATCCAGGTTTATAAATATCTGAGGTGTGGGGGACAAAGTGGGGAGGCCAGACTCTTTTCAACAGTGTGTGGAGACAGGACAAGGGGAAACAGACAGAAACTGCAGCACAGGAGGTTCCGCACGAATGTGCGCAAGGACTTCTTTACGGTGAGGGTGAGGGAGCACTGGCACAGGCTGCCCAGGGGGGTTGTGAAATCTCCTTCTCTGGAGGTATTCAAGACCTGCCTGGATGCCTACCTGTGCAACCTGGTGCAGGGAACCTGCTTTGGTAGTGGGGTTGGACTCGATGATCTCTTGAGGTCCCTTCCAACCCCTATGATTCTGTGATACATTATAGTTTAACTGTGTTGTGCTGGTGCATGTAAAGTGTCAAAAAGGAAGATGTATGCTTATAAACAGAAACATGCTTGAGTGTTTGTTGGGACAGTGCCTATTATGTGCTATTTACATTTCTGATCCTAAATAATTAAGATCAATGCTTCCAATTTCTGATTTTTTTAGACTCTTTCAGAGATTTAGTCAAGAAATTTTAGTGTTCATCCTTCACAAGCTACTTGTTGCTACATTTTTTTGAGCTTTTATATTATATCTTTCAGTAACATTGCTGCATTTTATCCAGTACCGAGCTGGTGTGTTTTTGTAGCTGCATGGTGGATTGTGATGGAAATTGTCTCCTTGGGTAAATGAGATTTTGTTCTGGGAGGGTGACTTTGCTGTGGGATTGGTTCCTGAACACGAATGATCCTGTGGTTATCAAGTACTGCACCTCAGACCTAGCTTAAAATGTTTCTAGGATTTTAACGTGGTCTTCCCTTAGGGAGGCATTCTTTAAGAGCTACCAGGAAATGTGTACACTATAGTTTCCTTCTGGATTTATTTACAGTAATAAATGGAATTTCAGTATTAATATTCACCTTTTGTAAATACTGTTCAGAAACAGCAGGTTTTATCAGAAACTGATGCTAATGCTCTTTTCTCCAAAGTCTCATGAAATGCCGAGACAAATTAATCTTAAAACTGCTTGAGTTTAATTTCTTGGAACTAAAATGTCTGTTGGATTGATTGTGAATTCTATTAGAAGTCTAGGGAGAAATTACTGAAGCCTGGAGGTTGTCTAGCCTAATATTTTGTGTAGATTTCCAGCAGGAGAAAGGTTGAGACAATTAAACTAGCATGTTTGCTCCCTTCACTTCCTTTTCTACTTTCACCTTCTCCTTTTGCTGTTCCAGTTACTAAATCCACAACATATAGCTGATACGTGTTATTACAAAGATGAGTGTTCTCACTCCTGAAATGTCAAGGGCTTGAATATGTTCTTCATAGAACAGTTCTTTGTACAGCTGCGTTCATATCAGAGGGAAGAGCATACCTATACCTTGATCATAACGCATGTCTTTCACTGTTTCCTTTAGTATGAAAAAGATATATCAACCTTTTCAGTAACATCGATCATATTTTTACTGAAAATTGAGCTCCTGCTAGATTATCTGTAATGTAGTAACATCACATCGTAGTAGTCATGTAATAATTCGCAAATCACTCTATGAAAAAGTACTTCTTTCTTTTGAAGAATACATGAAGACTGTGTTACAGGAATTTTAGCATAGCTGTAAATTGAAATGAAACCATGTTGAAAAATAGTGAAGATTTTACTTTTAAGTTTTGTTGTAAGTTGTTCTAGGTTGCTCTGCTTTGTTTGTGTGAGGTTCTGAAATTGCTTGTGGGTTAAGGAGTTTGGTCTGTTTCCAAGGGAAGAAACATATTCAAGGAAATCTGCTAGACGGAAGAATCTTCTGTGAAATTCAAGTGTTCAGGAAATAAATCAGGCATACTACATTTACACTGAAATTAGCTTATTTTGTGCATCACTGAACCTTCTTCGTGACTATATTTCTTAGTATACTAGAGAACAAAATTCTTCATGCAGCTAGTAGCGTATTTCTCAAAATGCAATATATTTAGTGATTGGTGTTCTTTTAGCAGAATTTCCTCAGAGGAACAATTATCCTAGGGAGACACATATTGTCTTTCACAAGGATCCTCTTTTGTGTGGTCATCCTCAGCAGATCTGTAAAACATGGTTATTTACTCCTGTAAATCTTACGTTAATTTAGCACAGTCAAGCTCCCTCTTGAATACTTCAATAAAGTGGTGGGAACCAACTCAAGGAAGTTCTCATTCTTTACTTTGTAGCAGCCAGAATCCAATGTAAAACTCTGGATATAGTGACTAATGGATCTTGTGTCATGCTGAGCAATGTGTCTTGTGTACTAGCAGTGCCTGGTTAAATCTACTAGTGTTTCTCTGGGGTTTGTCATCAAATATACAGGTCCAGCAGTCCAGATCCAAGAAGAAACTAAGTTGTGCTGGCAGAAAATTATCTCAGTTGACATATAATTTTGGTGTTAACTCTGAAGTGTCTTAGAGAGGTGTTTTTTTCTGCACGTTTCATAGTCAGGAATGTCTCCATTCAGGTCTCCTACATCCAGTGGGTGTATGTTGAGTCATGTGACCAGGTCTGTCTACCTTTTATATGAGCAGAATGAAAACTGATGCTTTTTGGCTGTATGTTGGACATGTAGCAGGATCCTTTCTACCACAGGAGGGGAAAAGCAGTACCAAGCAGTAGGAGTTAAGCTGGAAGCAAACAGGATGTAGAGGAGGGAGTGTTTTTGCAAGCTGTATTCAACTTTTCAGGAAAAAAAGGCTGAGAAACTGTAATGTAAGAGAAAAGGTAATTTATGATTTTGAATTCCATAACAGCTCCTTATGACCGTGTATAGGTTTATTACTTCCCAGAAGGCAACATAGTCCTTATGTTGTTGTCTCTTCATCAGTAACAAATCCATGTACTTTGCTACCGTGCAGTTTGCACGTGAAACAAGAGTAAAGACCATTTTTCTCACAAAAGAAACTAAACTGATTGCTCACATCTCACAAGTCAATCTGTGAGCACTCTGTTTTCTGTTACTCTAGTCTTGCAGCTGATGCCAAGGCTAGTGGCCTAACAACATGAAAAGTCACCGGGCTACAAGCTCTTGAGCTGTACGAACAATACCACTGTAGTCACTTCTGCTTGTTGACATGGAGACAGATGGATAAGAGCATTGTTTGGAGCCATTTCAGTCTTTGAGGGATAGCAGTAGATATATTCAAACTGAATAACAACTT